>CM057459.1:199477500-200977500 GCA_016271365.2 Neoceratodus forsteri
GTTGCTATTAAATGAAACACCACTCATTTTGTAGAGAACTTCTTGCTGAACAAATGTCATGGTGACAGTATCATGCTACCTTTTTGTTTTAAAGTTATTCGCATTTGTTTGATGAAAAAGTGAAACAAAATTTAATTTTATGCTGTTTTTGCTAATTATAAAAAAACTAAAAGGTGTTTATTAATGAAATGCCACTCATTTTGTAGATATTTTCATGCTGAACATTTTTGTGCTCATAGTACCATGCTATCATTTTAGTTTTAAAGTGATTCACATTTGTTTGTCGAAAAAGTGAAAAGAAAACTGAATTTTATGCTGTTTTTGCTAATTTTGAAAAACTAAAGGTATCTCTGAATGAAACACCACTCATTTTGTAGATATTTTTATGCTGAACATTTTTCGTGCTCACAGTACCATGTTATCATTTTCATTTTAAAGTTATTTATATTTGTTTGTCTGAAAAGTGAAAAGAAAATAGATTTTGCTGTTTTTGCTAATTATAAAAAACTAAAAGGTATCTATAAATGAAACACCACTCATTTTGTAGATATTTTTGTCCAGAACATTTTTCGTGCTCACAGTACTATGCTATCATTTTTCGTTTTAAAGTTATTCACATTTGTTTGTCAAAAAGTGAACAAAAAGCTTTGATTGATAGTTTGCATTTATCCCACATATGTGGATAAATCTAAGGTAGTTAGATTTATTCCACATATGTGAAATAAATGGATTTATTCAATGGCTTTTGGTCTCACACTGTTGCATAAATATATATACATATATATATATACATATATATACTATATATATATACATATATATACATATATATATATACATATATATATATATATATATATATACATATATATATATATATATACACACACACACACACATATACATACACATACACACACACACATATATATATATACACACACACACACACGTATATATATGTACACACACTTACCATGGACTTCCTCAAAAAATGGTTAGTCTACTGCTACTCATTTCTGCCTATGGTTAGCAAGAACCCGTTCTGCGTAGCGTTTTGCTATGTTATACCAGCTATTTAATACACTGTAAAGATTTGTCGGAGGACTGGAGAGCTTGTGAACTGACCACTACTACAGTGTAGAATTCATTGTTGGAAACGACCAAAACTTCTGGGGCATCACATCGGTGTGGATGTGATGCAACCAGCATGATACCCATTCATTAACTCGTTAAAACCTGCTTTCTGTTTACTATTAAGTTTGAAAAATTAGTGTAATTTTTTTTGTAATCTCAGCTAGAGGTCCACAGATTGGAGTTCCAATTTACGGGAGTGGCTACTGCTGTGGGATTAGATTGGGAGCATGATCAGACTGCCAAAAACAAGATTTATTACAAGCTTTTGAAAGATGTGTGAAAGTCTGTATGTATATGCTCCTACAGAATGAAAAAACTACTCACTGTAGTAATGTTGTTTCTTCCAAAGAAATTCCTCACTATGCTTGACAATAAGGCTGGGCTAGGCATTGGGGGGTAAGGATCATGGGAGAAGTGGGAGGCGCAGGGACAGTAGCTCAAGCTGTGGATCCTGCAATATGAGTAGACTAGATAGACCAAATGGCCTTCTTCTGGTGGCTTCTTCGTGTGTGTGTGTGTGTGTGTATATTTCCCTGGAATTACCAGTTCTGGAGCCTAGAATTTTATGCTACTCAGAGAACCTTAGAATGAAATTCAAAACACTGTTGCGTGGTCACACTCTCACCTGCTCTCTAACGGTAGATTATTTCTCAAACTGTGGGAGAGCAGTGACCACTAAATCTAGCTAAATAACTACCAAAAATTTAGAATAAACCTAAAAATTTGAAAAAGTTTTCTTTTTTTTTGCTATAGCAGAAAAATAAATGAATGTGCAAGACACTGGGTATCAGTTGTGATGCAGCGTAACAAGTAATGCTCAACAATAAAGAAGATGGTCTCTTGTGAGAACCTTTTCCAGGTTCTGGAAGGGGAGGTAGTGATGGGATTGTCGAGCATAGTGAGGGATCTCTCTGAAGAAACATTAGTACAGCGAGTAATTTTTTTCTTCAAATCCCAGGAATCCCTCACTAATGCTTGGCAAATGCAGACTCCACAGCAGAATCTTGGGAGGCTGGGTACAAACCTATTTAGTGAAAAGGTTCTGCAATACAGTAGTACCAAACCAGCACCCCTTCTGGACTGAATGTCCAGGCAGTAGTGCTTTGTACAAGTGTGTACTGTCCTCCAAGTAGCTGCTTTACAAATCTCCTGAATGGAGACACCTCTGGATGCTGCCAGAAAGGAAGAGGTGCCCCTTGTAGAATGGGTTCAGAGGCTTTCGGGTGGAAGCTTGCCAGCTTTACCATAACATAACTGAATACAGGCCAATATCCAGCAAGCAATGGTTCTCCTGGATGCTGGTTTTCCTTGGTCTACATTCCCACAGGTGACAAGAAAAAAATTACTCACTGTAGTAATGTTGTTTCTTCCAAGGGATACCGCACGAAGCTTAACAACTGCAGTTAGTCTGCTTGATTGAGCCGAGCCACAGAGGGGAATTTTATGCCAAATATGGAATCCTAGAATGAAATTCAAACCTCTACTATGTGGTTAAGCTCCACTCTAAAACCATATTTATTTCAATAGCTAGGAGAGCAGCGACCACTAAATTAGCTAAACCCATCAAGAGAGTCCTACAGAAATTTTGAGTCCCTGTGGACTCCTAAGTGTGACAGACCCAATTTTTAAACCAGATCACAGAGTATCAATTGTAAAACAATGCAACACGTAATGCTCAAGCAAAATGAAAAGAACCCATGTTTGGAGAACCTTTTCCAGGTTCTGGAAGGGAAGGTAGGGATGGGTTTGCTAAGCACACACAGGGATCACTTGGAAGAAACATTACTACGGTAATTTTTTTCTTCAAACCCCAGGAATCCCTCACTATGCTACAACTTGCAGACTATAAAGCTGAACCTTGGGGAGCTGGGTACAGAAATCTATTTTGGAAAAAGGTTCTGCAAGATACAGTGCCAAAGCTGGTATCCCTGCTGGACTGCACGTCCAGACAATAGTGCTTTGTGAAGGTGTGTACGGTTTTCCATGTAGCTGCTTCACAAATTTCTTGCAAGGGAATGACCCTTGCTGCTGCCACAGAGGCATCTGCCACATGTGGAGTTTACCTTATGGCCCTGAGGTGGTAGCTTGCCAACCTTGCTGTAACATAACTGTATGCATGAGACAATCTAGAGAGCAACTGGTCTCTTGGATGCTGGCCTACACTTGCCCACCTGTCCATATGTTACAAACAACTGGGAATTAGAGGACCTGTCCTCCCTTCATGCAGTTCCGGTAGTAGCAGAGTGCTGTCTTAACATCCAGACTGTGGCTTTCGCTCCCCAGGGCTGGATTTTTCTGTAAAGAACACAGGGAAGATAATAGACTGGTTCAGGTGAAATTCCTACATCATTTTAGGGAGGTTTTTTTTCCTTGTCCTTGTGGAAAATGATGTAATTGAGATCTGTGCAGAGGGCTTGTAGCTCACACACCCTTCAGGCAGAAGTCATGGCTACTAGGAAAACTGTCTTCCAAGTGGGAAATATTTTAAATCAGCAGGAGCCATGGGCTCAAAGGGAGGCTCCATGAACTTGGCAATGCACAGGTTCAGATCCCACGGTGAGACTAGGTCCCTGAACGGGGGGTTACAAGTGGAGAGGACCATTAAAGCAGCAGTACTAGATAAAAATCTGATTTTTTGCAAGTGTTTGTTACCTGTGCTCTACTGCGTACTTACCTGGTAATCTTTCTCGTTTTTGCTGTACTATCACCATGTAATTTGCTAATTTTTTTGTTTTTGTTTACACTTCTCCCACCCACCATGTTGAACTGGAACCCTCTGCTGCCAACCGCGCACGACTCTCAGTACTACACAGGGGCAGCGGAAATGCACAGCATAGGGTCCCATGGAAGTAAACAAAACATGTGATGCGACGTGAGGGAGAAGCTTGGCTGCAAATTAGAAAGCTGCCATATTTACTGTGGATCCACAACAATGGAAAAAATTTTTAAATATCTAAAAGACGAAAGAGCGCTAGAAAAAAATATTTACAGATATGGAAACCGGAACCATGGCTGCACGCTTCCATCCAAAAGAAAAAATGATTTACCACAGTAATCTTGTGTCTTCCAGGGGATCCCCTCAGTACGTGTAAGTGATGCTGTCAGCCTCGAGTTGAGCTGCCTCAGAGGACTGAACATATGTAGATGATGGAACTATCACTGGCTCATGCTACAATTTAAACTGCTGCCCCTATGTGCTGCTGCACTGTAAAATGTTCAGATTAATTACAGAGCCTAAACGAGTAAAGAGCCTTAACTATGCTGTCTAACAAAATGATTTCCCCCAAAGGGGGTAGATTAAAAAAAAAAAAAAAAAAAAAAATACCAGCTCCCTGTAAGAAGGAAAAAACACAGACTGCTTTATAACCTTAACGGCAACACATATAACAGATGTAACAGACAGGATAAGAAGTGACCAGCAGGAGTGCAAAACCTCCCCATCTGGTTATGGAAGGGGAGGCAGGGTGGGAGAGTTAAGCATACTGAGGGATCCCGTGTAAGAAATAAGATTATTATAGTAAGTAATTTTTTCTTCAAACCCAAGGAATCCCTCAGTATGCTTCACTGATGCAGACTACCAAGCAGGACCTTGGGAGGCTGGGTACAGAACATACTTGGGGAAGAGGTTCTGCAGGACTGCAGAGCCAAACCTGGCAGCACTTCTGGACTGTATGTCCAAACATTAGTACTTTGTGAAAGTATGTACAGTTTTTCCAGGTAACTGCTTTACAAATGTCCATCAGGGGAATGGTCTCTTACTGTAGGCAATGATGCAGCTGTGCCACGTGTAGAGTGGGCCTTGAGGTGGCTGCTTGCCAGCTTTGCCATAGCAAAACTGTATGCAGACTACAATCCAGCATGCAATGGTTCTTTTGGAGCCTGGTTTACTTTGCCCACTTCCCCATAGGTCAGGAACAATGTGTGTTCTGGTCTTAAAGTCTTGATACAGTCAATATAGTAGCTGAGTGCCCTTTTGTCATCCAGACTATGTAGCTTTCGCTCAAGTTAGCTGTAAAAAAGACTGGCAGGGTTCTAGACTGGTTCAGGTGAAAATCTGATACCACTTTTAGGAGGAACCTTCCATTGATTCGAAGTACCACTTTGTCCCTGTGAAAGATGTAGTAATTCAAACCTGTACACAGGGCTTTTAACTTGCTGACTCGTCTGGCTGAAGTAACGGCTACCCGGAAGACAGTCTTCCAGGTGACATACTTCAAATTTGCTGTTGCCATAGACTCAAATGGAGGTTCCATGAGCTTGGCTATGCAAATGTTCAGGTCCCAAGGAGGGACTGGCTCCCTAAGGGGAGGATGAAGATGAAGATCCTTAAAGAACTTTCAAAAGATAGGGTGGGAAGCCAATGACTTGTCTTTGCCAGCTCAAATGACAGACAGGTGGACCTTTAAGGTAGAGGGCCTAAGGCTTAGCGAGTGCAGGTGGGTTTAATAGTCCAGGACGACAGGTAGCCCCGCCTGTAATGGACGGATATTCTCGTGGTTGCCCCAAAAGGAAGATCTTTTCCATTTAGAAGAATAGGTCTTCCTAGCTGAGGGTTTTCTGGAAACTGAGTATATTCAAAACTTCTTCAGAGAGCTGCAGAGGGGCAAACTCCAAGTCCTGAAGAGCCAGGCCTTGAGATGTAGAGACTTGAGGTTGGAGTACAGGATCCTGCCCTGCGATAAGGTCAGGAGATTATGTTTCTGAGGAAGATGAACAGGCTGTGACACTGACAGGGTTAGCAGACGGGAATACCATGGCTGTCTTGCCCAATCTGGTGCTATTAGGATCATAGTTGCTGACTGGGTCCTGAGCTTTTCGAGGACTCTGTGCTTTTCCTCCCCCTTCCTCTGCTGCTCAAAGAAACTTCCCTGACCAGTCCAGGGTTAGGGCAACTGGTGGCACTGTCCTCCGAGATGGAGGCCTGCAACAGAACCGTGGCAGCTGGTGGTTGGTTATGGAGACAAAGAGATCAATCTCTGGTGTGCCCCACCTTGAACACTGAGGCCAGAACCTGTTTGTTTAGGGACCACCCTTGATGGTTCTAGCCGATTCTGCTGAGAGAGTCTGCCAAAACACAGTCCTTCCCAGGCAGGTGGATTGCAGACAGAGAGACCTGCAGAGAATAAGCCAGGTTCCACACTTTCATGGCTTCTGTGCACAGCAAGGTTAACCTGATGCCTCATTTGTTGATTTAGTACATGGTGTAGTGCTGTCTACCCTGACTTGCGCCACTTTGCCCTTGACTTGAGGGGCGAATGACTGCAGAGCCAGGAAAAGGTGCCCTGAGCTCTACCAGCTCGAGATTAAGAACCGACTCCCTGAGGAGGATCAGGTACTGCTCATGGTCAAATCGCCCAGCTGTGCCACCCACCCTAAGAGGGAGGCAACTGTGGTGAGGATGACCAAGGGAGCCTCTTGGCAAAAAGGACATTCCCTCCCTGAGGTTGTCGCTGTCCTGCCACTATTGTAGGGCCTTCAGGAAAGGTTTTGTGACAGGCACTTATCTGGACAGAGGAACCCTCCTCAGAGACCAAAATGACCTCAGGTGGACCTGAATGTCCCTCATCCGAAATCTGGCTCCTGGCACCACGGCTGTAGCAGCTGCCATGTGGCCCAAGAGCTGCAGGAAATGCCTTTTTGGCCTGGATCCTGCACATCTCCCCTGAAGAGTTTGTAACCCCTGAAGGGAGCATTCATGATGGACTGCTGGACATCAGAAGTGAAGCCTGACACTCTGAGCCAGAAGTGCCTCTGCAAGCAAATGCCCACTGCAGAGGCCCTGGCCTGAGGCATCTAAGACATAAGCAGCCCTCAAAAGATGTCTGCCCAATTCAGCACCAGACTGAAGGGTCTTAAGCAGCTCCTGTATCTGGGGACCCTCAGGGAGGGACTGAGCAGCAGACGAGGCTGACTCCCAGGGTCATTCTGGCCCTTAAGCATGTGGCCCACATAATTAAGGACCCATATCGCCATGTGAAGAAGGCGCTTCCTAGACTCCTTGTCCTGAGGAAGGCAGCTGAGGTGTGGGATCTCTTGGGACCGATCACGGGCTGCGCTTGATGCAGCCTGTCCACCTTCCAGGGCATGGGGAGAAATCATATTAGGCCTGTACCAAGCAGCCATGGTGGCATCCTCACAGGCATCAATCATAGGAGGAATAACGGGGGGGTGGGGTTGGAATCTGGCAAGGCAAGTAGTGAGCCAGATTCTGCCTGGTAAAGTTCTGCTCCACTGCAGCCTGCAATTACCACATTAAGGTAATTAAGGAGGGGTCGCCCGGGGGAGTCCTCCCCCACCAAGGAGACTGTGGAGGTGCTAGAGGGGAGTCTGGGTTCCAGCATCCTTCTCATCTTCCTCATCCGGGAGGAGGAAATCAGGACGATAATCATAGTCATCCCCTGGGTCGGTATCAAGGACATCATCGAGCGCGAGAAAGCAGGCCCTGACTATGCCTGATGCGACAGCACTGACAGGTGAGAAGGTACCACTGGCAAGGGACTCTGAGGCAGAATGACCTTCTGCGTGAGGTCCATGACCGATGAAAACAGCGCCTGGACATCAGTAACCTAAGGCCCTGGAGCAGCGACAGGGGTATTGGAGGCCCTGGTGTCAAGGAAGAGGGCTAGAATAGTGATGTGATGGCGGCAGGCTGGGGAACCAGCTGAGGGCCCTGCATCCCTATCATCATAGGGATGGGCAGAGGCATCATCGGGAAAGGCCTAACACCCACTGGTGCATGACCGTTGCTGGCTACCAGAAGGCTAGTACTGCTCCCTGTTTGCAGCTCCGAAGGAGGAGGGGTGTTCAGCAGAGGTGGCGTGTCAGCAGGGGCAAAGGAGGAAGCCTCAACGCATTTACATGGCCAGCATTTGTGGAGTTGACCAGCCGCATTGAAGTCCCCCCCCCACCCCCCGTGGCAGATAGGGTGAGGGAGGCAGTGGGAATCGTTGCAAGGAAAAGGGAAGAGCCCATCAAAAAAGAGCTACTGCCAGGGAGAAGAACACTGGCAGGGAGGTCTGCCAACACACTGACCCTGTACGTTAGGCAAGAGGTGTGGGCGGCAGCAGAAGCCATCACCAGCCTGGCTGACGACCCTGAAACTGGGTGCGGTGACCAAGAACGCTCTCGGGAGGACTGGTCCTTCTCCCAGTGGTGGTGGTGCTTCCCCAACAACTTGTTCAAGGCTTTAGCAGAGCCCACAGCCGGAGCCGAGGAGTCCCTGGCCTGAAGCTCCTTCTCCAGGACAGCAACCTTCTGTTTTACGAGGAAAGACTTCAGCTCTTGGGGACGTCATTGCAGGGTGGCTTGACCGATGCTGCTGCAGATCTGGCAGGCCTGGACATCTTGGTCGGGGCAGAGACAACAGATGCAGGCTTTGTGCAAGTCCTTGTGGTAGATCTTTTGACCACAACTGCAGCAACGGAAGAGCTCCGATTTACTTATAAACAAAGAAAAAAAAAGGGGGGGGGGGCGGATTCAGTTTAGAGGGATAAAGTAATACGAAAACTAGGGTGAGAAAACTCTAGAAAAATGGCGGTCGACTGATGCTATGGTGCTCTGTGGAGTCTGAGGCACGACAGTCAACAGCAGGAAAAGAAATGAGGAGGGCGTGGGGCCACCCACGGCTATATAGGGGGACACTGACATGGTGACATCACCATGGGCTGCTCCAGGCAGACTGCTTGCAAAAATGTTTCTGTGTGGTCCTGGTGCCTAGCAGCTATAGTTCCTAAGGTGTGACCTGCTGCAAGAGATATCCTTGAAGATCTGGGAGTTTCAGGAACCCCAAAGTGGTTACAAAATACAGCCAAGCACTAGCAGTTGAAATGGACAAAATGTATACTTTTTTTGTATTAAATAAATGCAGTTCTGCTAAAGCAGGAATAGTGACTCAAGGCCTTTCTTCCGTTCCCTGGAACCAATAGGGAACAAAAAAACAAACAAAAAAAAGTGATATTAACAGAATCACCCTAACTAATGCAGAGTTATTGAAAACTAACTAAAAGAAAAACTGTCACTATGAAATAAAGAAACAGACAGCAGACGTCAACCAAGTGAGGAGTGACTTTGGGGTAATGCTTCCCTCTCAAGCAGAGAAATAAATCTGCCATTAGAGGGCAAGGGAGAGTGTGACCACTCTGCAGAGTTTAAAATTTCATTCTAAGGTTCTCTAATTAGCATAAAATTCCATTCTACGGGCAGCTCATTCCAGGGGAATGATGCATTTGTCAAGCATTAGTGAGGAATTCCTGGGGTTTGAAATTTATTAGGATAAAGCCCTAGTGTCTCTATTAATTCCACAGAAAGAGCCCCCGATTCCTCAACAACATTATCCACTGCAGCTCTGAATGTTCTCCGAGATGCAACATCAAGTTTAGAAGGTGTCCCACTGAGAGACAGCAGCAGCGGATGCAGATTCTTCATAAGTGAACAGGTAATACACACAGAAAGAACATGTACAACATGATGTGCATAACACTGTGAGCTGGTGTGAAGTCACTGATATACACATCATACATGCCACATACTGTATTCACAAATAAAGTTCAACAGTACATATTCCCGTTATTCCAGTACGTTGGGGGTTAAAGTGTGCTTTCTGGAAGGCAGGAACCTCATCAGCAGTTGGTAAATGCTGTCTGCTGTGCTACTTCTATTTACCAACTACAGTATCTCTGATATGATGGTTACTTTGTTCCAGCCCCAGGCAGCCTTGCAGTCCAAACCCTGTAAGCCCTTGTCAGGTTTTTCCATCATGTGTTGTGTACACTGTGTGATCAGATGATTATAGGCTACAGTCATTCCCTGGTGTAAGGCAGAGTGTTAGGAACTGTGTGGTGTGTTTTAAGTGTGTGTTGGTGTGTGAGGTTTGGTGTGTGCCGAGGGTGGGTGGCAACATCTCTAAAGCATGTGTATTTTTGCATGTGCATGTGGCCCTAACAAATACCACTGCTGAGAGTTCTCCGTTTTCAGTAAGACCCTACTGAGAGAATGGGTGCTGTGAGCAGGGGCAAAACCAATGACCATTATGTCATGAAGCAGACAACTGCCTAGAACCTGCACGGTTAGAAACAAGAAATCTGTTGGCAGAAAAGGACCACTTGGCCCATCTAGTCAGCCCTTTTTCCTCCCGGTGGCTCCTTTGCCATATTGCCCTTATTCCCCTTCATTCCATTGTACCCTTGCCTCTCCTGTTCAGTCCCATATTGGTATCCCATGCCCTCTTGAATTTACCTCACAAATTACTACAAGTCCTTTATTGCTACAATGAAATAATGAAGCCACTGAGGTACGGCTTCCAGAATGTTAAATTAACCAATTTCAAGGTAGTTGTCAATTATGGTTATTTCTAGTTAACAAAAACAGCAACTGTAGCTTGTAACAAGACCACAAACTTGGGTGCATCCAACCCCTAAATACTATCATCATAACATAGCATGAAGGGTTGTGCTTTGTGTCGACTAAAACTATCGCAATAAGCTATTTTATTGTATTTTATTTGATTTTATGGATGTGGAGTAAGTCTAGAAGTTAACTGGCTAATCAGAAAGCAGCACTTAAAAATCCCATGCTAAAAATATGAATGGCGGCATACTTAGCAGTTGCTTCTGTGAACAGTAGTGGCAGGGTAGTCACAGAATCCAATATGATTGCATTCAGATGCCTAGTGATTAATACTTCAGGAAATGTCTTTCCTGTGCAGACTGCAACACCTTCACCTGACAAAAATCGTATTTCAGATCAGATCCACGTATCTCATACAGAGAGAACACTCAAAGTCAGATGGATCCACAACAAGTTCAGCTGGAATGGCTCTGGTTTCTGTTATAGGCTCAGACTTCTGATGCAAGATATTTCCATCTAAAATGTGGGGGAAATATCGTTGGACAAAAGTCATAATACTTTCTATATTTCAGGCTTCTTCAAACCAATGCTTGATTATGGGGGGGCACAATATTTTTTCTTCTCAGACATTTTAGATGCAATGTATTCCGATATGATCAGACCAGCATACTTCTGTGATATCAGACAGAAGAAACTGTGAACCAGGCCAGGTAAACCAATCAAAACACATTCCATATTGCATTTTATCTGTGGAAGGGCTTTTTATGTGCCAATGTGTAAGCTGCCATCAGCCAAGCAGCATTTTGTTACACATTTCTATACTCAGCTAAAAATAACTGTTCAAGCTCAGAGATAACTCTCTGCTGAGGGTCTATTTCTCCCCCACCATCCAGTAGAACCAACTAACTGTCTCCGCTTTCCTATAACCTCCTGCATCCTAACGTGTTACCCCTCCTGCTCAACCCCTCTTGCGGACTGTAAATATTTCACAGCTTGTGACCTCGTTTTTAATTGACTACGTACAGTGAAGCTATTTTTTCTTGTGTGTTGTATACTGATATACTATGTAAATGCTCCCTCTCCCCTTCCCCCAGGACGTACTGTGAGACAAGCTAGGCTAGCCATGAGCTGCACAATTTTGTCGTTTGACTTTATAAGGCTACTACTCTATTAGCTTTTAATTGTGCTGTGTTCATTTTAAAACTTAGTTAATTCGTTTAGTTTTTCTTTTGTGTTTTACGTCTGTGAGCTCCGTGAGCCCGAGGAGTGTTGCCGTGCTGTGTGGTGCTATGCATCGGAACGAACAAGAGAGGACTGTGGAGCAGATTCCTTCTTTTTTTCTGCTGCCCATTGTCGTTACTGAGGGCGAAGGATTCAGGGCTTGGCGAGTTTGAGGAATCTGTGTTGTGGTTTTGCCGTGCACCGTGGTGCTGTGCACTGGAATGAGTGCGAGTGGACTGGGGGAACAAATTTATTTTTCCTTTGCGGCTCGCTCAGTTTTCTGGAGTTGAAGGACCTAGGATTTGAATAGTTAATACCCTCCTCGGAAATTCAAGTCTTCAAAGACTAGCACGAGTACCAGCACTAGTGGGTCCCTGGAAGGAGGATATTTTACTCCTGGAGCCTTTCAGGAATCCTATTGGTGGACTTGGGACCTTGGGAAGGTAAGGGGGGCCTCTGACGGTCTACCTTGTGCTGGCTTGGGAGGTGACCGTTGTAGGGCGAGCCTGCTGCGGGAGATGCTGGTGCAGGATCTACTGGAGGGTGGGTGTAGTTCACCGTTGTTTCCTAGGTTTTCCCAGGTGGCTGGCCATAGGGAGAGCCGTGCCTGGGACCCACAGTGGTGGGCCTGCCCTGGCGGTTAAATTACCTTCCTAGGAAGGCACGGGCTGGACTCTGTCGGGGCGCCCCCTCTAAAAAAAACTTCCTTCTTTTTGAGGTTTGAGAATGCTTGCTGAACTGTTGAAGTTTTACCAGTTATTCCACTCCCGAGGAACATCTTGTGGAGAAAGTACAGTTACGCAAGAACTTACCGTAACAGTAGATCGTCGAGACAGGCTCTTGCAGTAGGTAATTACATAGAGGACTGATGCCGGTGTCAGGACCCAAACGGAAACATTTCTAGCTAGCAGTCTCTGGTGGGGACGCCCACGTCAGTGACCGCGCCAGTATAAAAAGGGCAGTCCCCCACCACCTTCCAGTTCTTTCTCGCCAAAGGCCAAAAGGCAAGACGAGAGAGAAGCGGATATTTCCTCTCCTGAAAAAGGAGCTGAAAAAACTTAGGGGGATGGAGGGCGGGAAGGTATGACCTACTGCAAGAGCCTCTCTCAAAGATCTACTATTACGGTAAGTTCTTACGTAACTGTACTATCTTACTAAGAGAAGGCTCTTGCAGTAGGTAATTACATATAGGACTGAGTCCCAAGAAGTCTGGAACAAGGAGAAGCAAACGGGAGGAGGAAAGCTACTCAGAAGTAGACCCTCTGGTTGTGAAGGCCTTAGAAAAGGAGGCCTTGCAAAATAGCCAGCCCGAAGCCTGCTCTACGGCGAGAGGCAATGTCCAAACTGTAATGTTTCAAAGAGGTATGACAGAAAGTCCATGGCGGCTGCACAAATGTCAGCCGCTGACACGTTTTGAAACAAGTCAAGAGAGGCAGCCACCCCTCTGGTGGAGTGGTTTCTAACTTGACCCGGTGGGGTCTTGTTGTACTTGTCATAACAGAAAGTGATACAATGAGCCAACCATTTTGATAGGCATTGCTTAGAAACAGCATTGCCTTCTCTTTTATGAGCAAACGAGACGAACAGTTGATCAGTCTTTCTGAGATCCTTCGTTCTGCTGGTGTAGTATCTCAGAATTCGGTGAACATCCAAAGTATGCAGGAGGTACTCTCCTTGATTGGAGTGCTGCGTAAAAAAGGCAGGCAACTATGGACTGATTCAGCGTCAATTCCGCAACCACCTTAGGGAGAAACTTAGAGTTGGTACGCAGAGTCACACATTCCTTGTGAAAAATCAAATATGGGATTTTACACATCAGGGCCTGAAGCTCGGAAATCCGTCGAGCAGAAGTAATGACCACTAGGAAGAGAGTCTTCCAAGAAAGGAACTTTAGGTCCACTGAGGCTGATGGCTCGAAAGGAGGCAGAGTAAGCTTCTCTAAAATGAAATTCAGATCCCAAGGAGGGGCAGGAACCCGGATAGGGGATCGTAAGTGAAGGACCTCTCTCAAAAAGGTCTTAGAGACCTCCAGCTGAGCAAACGTTCTGTCTGCAAGAGGACATGATAGGCCGAAATGGCCGCCATGTGAACCTTTAAGGATGAATGGCTGAGAGCCAGATCGAAGAGGTGTCGCAGGTAATCCAGAAGTCAGCCAACAGAGCACGAGAAGGGATCAACATCATTGGAGGCAGCCCAAACAGAGAACCGCCCATTTCATTGCATAAGTAGATCTGGTTGAGGGTTTCCTGGGCTCCACCAGAATCCTCAGCTACTCGCTGTGGGGGAAGACCCCAACTCGGGCTTGAGCTACGCCTGCAGAAGCCACACGCAGCAACTAAAGGGACTTGAGGCCTGGATGGACCAGGGTCAGCAAAATAGCGACAGAGGAAGAGGAGGTTCCTCTGAGTACTGTTGCAGAAGAGAGAACCAAATTGCCTGGGCCAGAAAGGAGCAATCAGAATCATTTGAGCTCCTTCCGAACAGAGTTTCTGTAAGACCCGTAATCAGTGGAATCGGGGGCCATAGACGCACCTGCCTTCCAGTCTAGAGACAGAGCATCTCTCCAAAAATGCTGCCTCTGGAGCGACTGAGCAGAAGACGGGAAGTTTTGTGTTTTGAGGGGAAGCAAACAGGTCTACTTGTGGAGTTCCTCAGTGCAGGAAGATGTCGTCTACGACCTCTTGATCCAGTTCCCATTCGTGAGCTAGAGCAGATGACCAACTTAGCCTGTATGCCAGCGTGTTCTCGACCCCCAGGACATGAGATGAAGGTTGTGCTGCACTGCCCAATCCCAGACTCGCATCGCCTCTCTGCAAAGGGGGTAGGAATTCCTCCCTGTCTGCTGATGTACCGGACCACACACATTATTGTCTGTCTATACAGCTAGGTGACCAGGAGACAGATACAGATGCAGAGCCTGAAAAGCATACAGTACTGTCCTTAGTTCGAGCACGTTCATGTGAAGAGACTTCTCGAGCTTGGACCACGAGCCCTGGGTCCTGTGAGGACCGAGATGGGCTCCCCAACCCTTGCCAGAGGTGTCCGTAGTTAACGTCTGCGAGGGGGTCGGAGACCGAAGGGAACTCCCCAACAGAGGTTCTTCTGAACCATCCACCACTGCAAGTCCCGAGCTATGGGAGTGGAGACCAGGACAAGTTGATCTAGATCGTCCACCAGCTGATCCCATTGAGACCGAAGTGTCCACAGAGATTCTCATGTGGAGCCGAGCGCGAAGGACTGTCAGAATTGCAGCCGCCATTAGCCCGAGGAGGCGAAGGACTGACTTGGCGCTGACCCACCTGCAGCTGGACAACAGGCTGACCTGGGCCTGAAGAGTGGCCGCCCTGTCCGGTGGCAGGAAGGCCATGCCGGAGGTCGTGTCCAGGATCGCCTCGATAAACTGGAGCCTCTGGGATGGGATCAGATGGGACTTGGCCTGGTTGATGGTAATACCCAGGCAGGTAAAGACCTGCTGGGTAAGGGAAAGGAAGCGCAGGAGTTCCTCCCTGGATGGGGCTGCCAGGAGCTAATCGTCCAGGTACGGGAAAACTGGCACCCCCTGGGTACGCAGGTAGGCCGCTACCACCGAAAGGCATTTGGTGAACACCCGGGGCGCCGAGGAAAGACCAAATGGGAGAGCCTTGAACTGGTAGTGGTCCCCCTGGAACGCAAAATGCAGGTATTTGCGGTGGGAAGGGCGGATAGGGATATGCAGGTAGGCATCCTGCATATCCAAAGCACACAGGCACAGTCCTGGCCGGAGAAGGGGCAGGAGGCTCTGCAGCGAGAGCATCCTGAACCTCTTGGACTCCATGAACAAGTTCTGGGAGCTGAGGTCGAGAATCGGCCTCACGTCCCCGGTTTTCTTCGGGACCAGGAAGAAATGGGAATAGTACCCCGTTCCCTGAAGAGGAATGGGGACGGGTTCTATTGCCTCCTTCAGCAAAAGTGCTGAAATCTCTTCCTGGACCAGAAGATGATGTTTCCGAGAGCACGAAGACCTTGGGGAAGGGTGTCGAGGGGGTTTATGAAGAAACTCTATTGAGTGTCCTTCTGCAATCAGCTGGAGCACCCAGGAATCTGAAGTTATCCTCTCCCAACCCGGGAGGTGGAGGGAAAACCTCCCTCCTACTGGTTCCTCTGGAAGGCCCAGAGGCTGTGGGAGAGGAAAGGAGTCAGGTGGTGTGGGGCAGCATCGCGGCTGAAGCATCCGCTGCTTTTTTGGGCAGAGGGGGCTTGGCAGCCGGAGGGGCCCGGCGCTTATTGGCCCGCTTTCTCTGGGGTTTCGCCTTTTGCAGATTCCGCCTGCGAAAGGGATGGCGCTGCATTTGATGGGGGTGGTACATGGAGTCCACAGACTTCAGTGCAGTCCCCTTCTCCTGCAGATCAGTGATAATGTCCTTGACATCACCACCGAACAGCACCGAACCCTGGAAGGGCGCTTCCTGAATAGCGGACTGTACTTCCGGGACCAACCCAGACACACAGAGCCAGGCATGACGCCGTAAGCCTATGGCGAAAGCAGAGCTCCTACCAGCAGTGTCCACTGCATTATATGTAGCACGAAGCATGTGCCGACTGGCCGAACGTGCAGAGCGGACGAGGTCAGCCACTTCCTGTTTGACTTGAGAGTCAGGAAGAGAGTCCAATTTGGATTCCACTTCCCTAAGAATCGCCTTCTGGTAATCCCCCATGTGACTGACATAATTTAGGGCCCTTATTCTCAGAGTGGAAGAAGCAAAGATCTTCTTCCCATACTGGTCCAGAAGATGGGATTCTTCGTCAGGTGGAGACAAACTCAGATGTTTCGGGTTAGCTGTCCGGCCATGAGCGGCGCTAATCACGACCGAATCAGCTCGAGGGTGAGAATCTAGAAAGTCAACACCCTTGGGAGCCTGATATAGCCTGTTTGACTTCCGAGGAAGAAGGGCTAAAGCCGATGGTTGCTTCCAAATAGTGGAAACAAGATCGGCATGAGGCTCAATCCAGGGTGGAACCAAGGTAGGAGCTGTCTTGGGCAGGTCCAGATGCTTAGTGAGTTTCTTACGCTGTGGATCCGGCTCCAAGAAATGCCACCTGTGAACCTCCTGGATTTTGTGCAGCAACTCCATAAAGGAAGGATCCTTCGGAGGAGACTTCGGAGGAGTCCTAGGCCTGGGCTTAGACGGAGAGCATGGCTCGTCGTTCGGCTCAGAGCAACCGTCGGAGTCGTCCGAGGAGGAAGAAGATGGAAGAGGAAGACTCCCTCTCCCAGCGTGGGAGAGGAACGGACCCCTTGGAAGGTCCTCGGGGAAGCATATCCTGCCCCGCCTTGGAACCAAAGGGCTCGCCCCTGGTGTCCGGAGGTGGGGAGGGAGTCTGTCGTCACGGGCGTACGGGAGCCAGAATCGGCACCGTCGTCATGAGACGACTCTCCACCTCTCTGGCGAGCTGAGCCTTGGCCTCAGCCCACCAGGAGGTCAGAGTCTCCTTCAAATCCACCGGTGGCTGAGGGGGCAGTGGAGGAGGAGGAGGAGGAGGGGGATACGGGTATTGATTGTACCCGTAAGGCTCGTATCCGTAACCCGACGGCGGGAAACCCAGCGTCTGGTATTGAGGCACCGGGTACTGCGGCGGATAGGCCAGTGTCGGGTACTGGGGCGTCAGATACTGTAGAGCCGGGTAAGATGGTGTTGGATACCCGGGAGCCAGGGGGTCTGCTGGAGACGGCCTCTCTGGAGGGCCCACAGGTGGGCCTGAGCAGAATCCGGGAGCTGGATGTCGCCCAGCCAGAGCCGGCGCCTCAGGGAACCGATAAGTCAGTCGCCCAGTGGGTGGACGGCCTGACGGGTGCAGCAGGAACCGGCATCACCCGGGATGGAGGGGAAAATCCTGGTCAGGCTGAGGAGACCCAGGGTCTCGGAGGGCAGCGGGCCGCGGGAGCTAGGAACGGACGAGAGGGTCTGGCCTTGCTCAGGCGCTGCAGGCCGACATCCCAATTATCAGCGGAGTCAGGGGAGGACGCCTGGGAGCCGATGTTCGACTTATCGGACCAATCGCCTGAGGCAGGTCACGAGGAGGAGCGCCTGGTCGGGCGGAAGGGCCTCGCGCCGCTTCAAGGGTCGGGCGATTACTGACCGCTCTTGCGAGGCGCCAAGGAGCTGACTTCCTCGCTTACTGAGCTACTCGACCAGTAGGCTGCACACGTGGCAGCTTTACTGGGAACGGAGGCTCTAACAGCCGGAGGTTGCTTGAAGGCCCGACGCGAGCCAGACGGGCGGGCCACCGCCATGGAAGCCTCCAAGGCGGCCATCGTGGAGCGGTCCCCCGGAGGGGACGTTACCTGTAGCACGGCAACTCCCAAAGAAGACGCGGTGGATGAGGAGCCCTTATCCCGGTGTTTTTCCTTGTCTTTCTTCTTATGATGGCCTTCGAGTGAAGTGGACGCCTGCCGGAGCTTTTTTAACTCCTTCTCTATGGAGGATATTTTTTCTTTAGTATGTGGGCCTCCAGGGACTGCTGCCTCCGTCTGCGGGTGGCGGCACTAAATTTAAGGCACTGCTGGCACTTCTCCACCTGATGATCCGGGCCTAGACAGAAGAGGCACTAGGAACGGCCGTCCTTATGTGGAAGTTAGGCGCCGCACGAGTCGCACTTATTTTTGTGCTTGAAGGTGTAGGGGACGATATACACCAAGGAATGCCTGATGATTTAGCTAAGAATCGAAAAAAGACGGTAAAACTACTCGACAGAGCTGACGAGTGCTGTGAACTTTACTGGAGGCGCTGACACGAGCCAATGGCGATGGAAAGAACTGAAGGCGGCATGGGGACTGCCCTTTATTCTGACGCCAAGATGACTTGTCACCTGACGTGGGGCCATCCTCGCCAGAAACTGCTAGCTAGAAATTTTTCCGTTGGGTCCTGACGCCGGCCAGCATCAGTCCTATATGTAATTACCTACTGCAAGAGCCCTCTCAAAGTAAGATCTTAGATTCTGGCAGTGAGAGTGCCTGAATCTTTTCAATTTCTGCTCATATTTACAATGTTTTCATTGCAAGGTTAAGGTGAGAGCTAAACTGGGGGTGAAATCACTGACTGGATAAATCTTCGGAGGTGAGAGCTCTGAGGGTTATTACCATTTCAAGACTATACAAGATATGTCAGTTTTGAGACTGGAATTTTCTACAGTGGTATACAAGTGGGAAAGTGACTAGGACTTTATGTTCAAATCCTCTGAACTATCTCTGAACTAAACCTGTTCGAAGGGGAAGAGTAGTTTTATTTGGTTTTGTTAAAGCTCTCCCTCGCTACATGAGAGGTGGGGGGAGCTCTGGTTTAAATTAGTTAAAATAGTCTAATTTTTTGTTGTTTTTTCCTTTTTTGACAATTGTTGTATAAGTTAATTTAAATAGGGTAGTGGCGTTGATGGTGCTAATTAAAATCTGTTGACAGACAGTAGTTTTTAAAATAGGCAGTATGTCTTGGGACCGAGTTTCGGTGGGCAGGCGCTACTCCCCCTCCAGGCTGAGGGACCTGCGCCCCTTCGACAGTCCCCCCATTGCAACCTGAGGTATAGAGGCGTTGTGCCTTGGGGATTGCACGGAGGAGGCGGCGGGTTCTTCAGCTTGGGGGAGGGAGTGAGCGGATAAGGGTGGTGAGGGACAGGGAGACACCCTGGGGCAAATGGGTCCAGGACAGGGGTTTGCAATGCCTGGTTCCCATACCCAAGGGTTCCACTGATAGTGGGCAAGTTGCCCGTTCCTCCTAGGCCTCTCAACCAACTTGGGCGGTGTTATGCAATGCCAGGTCAATAAAGAACAAGACAGCAATTACTGCTGATCTTGTTGAGTCATCTGACCTGGCTTGCATCACTGAGACCTAGCTGGATGAGAATGCTGGTCCCATACTGGAATCAGCTGTTCCAGTCGGGTGCTCTGTGATACATCGCCCAAGACTGGATTGAGGGGGGGGGGGCGCTATTTGTTTTAAAATCAGAATTGGACCTTGTAGAGGTTCCATTGGTGACCCCTAGATCCTTAGAGTGTATCATGGGAGCAGGTGTTGGCAGCAGAATCTTACTCGCCTACCGTCCACCCAGCGATGAGAACGTTTTTCTGCAGGAAGTTGCAGACTTCATTGTCGACATGGTGTTGGAACCCTCCAGGTGGTTGGTCCTCTGGGATTTCAATGCATGGGTCGACGATGAACTCTCGCAGTTTGGTCAAAACTTCCTCCAACATATGATCTCGTTGGGCTTTATTCAGGTTGTTACCGCTGCAACCCATATTCAGGGTCACTCCCTGGATCTGGTGTTCACCCTGGGGATAGAGATCACGGAACTGGTGGTGGAACCAGTTGGGTGGTCGGACCATCACTCTATAAGGTTCGATTTTGTGGGCCCCCCCATGAGACCGCCCCCTTTGGAGATGGCCCAGTACCGCCCTTTGAGGGGTGTAACCCCTGAGGGTCTGATGGCAGTGCTGGACCTATCGAGTTGGCCTGTGGAGTGCATGGAACCAGATGTCTTAGTAGTGCACTATAATAATATAGTGCTGAGGGCTCTGGATTCCATAGCACCTGTCAGCGTTCGCCCCCTCTCCCTCCACCCTCGGTCCCTTTGGTTTGATGGGGTATCGAGGGAGCTGAGGAGAGTAGGGCAAAGATTGGAATGCTGCTGACGGAAATCTGGCCTGGAAGGGGACAGGCTTAGATGGATTGCCCATTATACGAGCTATCAATCAGAAATCTCCCGTAAGAAGGCAGAGTTCCTGTCCAGGGAGATAGCTGCATCAAGGAATCGACCAGCCCAGCTCTTCCGGACCGTGAACAGGCTGTGCATTCCAGCCTACCTGTGGGGTCAGAGAGCTTTTTCACAAATAAAGTGTGATGAGTTTGCTTGGTTCTTTGTTAAGGTGTCATCAATCAGGTTGCAGATCCGCAAAATGCATTCAAATGAGCATGGCGGTGATCGATGCGAGGCTACAGGCCCTCGGTCTGCCTGGACAGATTTCGACCAGCCAGTGATCATGGATATCATGAAGATTGTCCAGGGCTTGCGACCGACTTGCTGTAGTTTGGATCCTGGTCCTACGCGACTCCTTGTGGGGTGCGTGGATGCGATCAGACCAGTCCTTGCTGAGATTATCTGGTGCTCACTGGACCAAGGGGTGTTCCCGGAGTCTCTGAAAGAGGCTATAGTGACACCCCTTTTAAAGAAATCTTCCCTTGACCCAGACTGTCTCGCTAACTACAGATCGATCTCTAACCTGCCCTTTTTGGGCAAGGTTGAGAAAGTAGTCGCGTTGCAGCTCGATGACTTTCTTACCACCCATGAAGTCTATGATCCTCTCCAGTCTGGTTTCAGGAAGAGGCACAGTACAGAGACGGCACTGGTTCGAATACTGAATGATCTCCTAATAGCGAGAGATCAGAGGAGCCGTTCGATCTTGGTCCTCCTTGATCTCTCTCTGTAGCATCTGACATCGTGGACCATGGGCTGTTGCTAGAACGCCTGCGGTTTTTCTGTGGACTGTCGGGGACAGTCCTCAGATGGTTCCATTCTTTCCTCACAGGCAGAACTCAGAGGGTAGTATCAGGAATTTTTTCCTCTGCCTTGTGGGGTGCGGCAGGGTTCTGTGCTTCCCCTATGTTGTTCGCGGTGTATATGCTGCCATTGGGAGACATTATAAGGCGTTATGGACCAAGTTTTCACTGCTATGCAGATGACTCAGCTCTGTATATCCTTTGTACCCGAAGGAAATGATGCAATATTGATCTTTAACAACTGCCTCACTGAGATTCAGGACTGGATGAGTGCTAACTGGTTGAGACTGAATCCGGACAAGACTGAGGTGCTGGTTGTGGACCCTGGTCACTGTGTAGAGAAGTTGACTCCTGGGTCTCCTTCTGCCCTTGTGTTAGGGGGTAACCAGTTGAGACCTTCCGAACAGGTGCGGAATCTGGGTGAAGTGCTTGACAGTGAGCGGACGCTTAAGACACAGGTGTCAGCTGTTGTCAAGTCCTCTTTTTACCATCTGAGGAATACAGCCCGGATAAAACACCTTGTTCCACATGATGACCTTCCTGTGTTGGTTCACGCCTTTGTATCTTTGCATCTTGATTACTGTAATGCTCTATATCTAGGGTTGCCGGGAGTGGATCTCCATTGCCTACAGCTGGTGCAGAACGCTGCAGCCAGGGTTACCAAGAACTTGCCATATCACACCCATGCTGCGCGAACTGCACTGGCTGCTGGTGCGATGGAGGATCACCTTCAAGGTCACGTTGCTGACCTATAAGACCCTACATGGACAGGGACCAGACTACTTGCAAGATCTCCTTCAGCCCTACCACCCTCTCCGTTCCACCGACAAAGGACTGCTAGAGATTCCCAGGGTTCGTCTTCAGTCATCTGGGGACAGACCTTTTTCTTTCGTGGCCCCAACCCTGTGGAATTCTCTACCTCATCGGATTAGAGAGTGCCTGTCCACAGAGTCTTTTAAAGCCTCATTGAAGAGTTACTTATTTGAATTAGCTTTTTGAATACAACAGCTTGTCTATTTTGCTGCCTTTTAAATGTTTTATATTTATACTTAATATTGATGTGTTATATTTGTTACATACTTGCGCTTTGGTATTCTGCAAAGCGCATTATAAATAAATACTAATTTGATTTGTTGCTCAGTGTAATTCTTCTGGTGAAACTTTTCAATCAATCAATCAATCAATCAATCAATCAATAAATAAATGTAGTCAAATTGCTGCTACAGTTCCACTGGCTACAGACCAAAAGTCAATACTGGTGCTAAAATCTGGCTAAGAGTTCAGTTAATTTCTTGAACTGCTGGCTGTTGGCTAGAATACTATTTCGTTGTAGACTTCCCAGCAAACAAAATACAAGCTTAAAAACTATACCAGGGAAAAAAAATTGTTCAGATTTTTTCATCATCATTAATATTATTTAAAGCACAATATCACCAAAGTATCAACGTGCTGCACAACAGTAAACAATAAAAAGACCAAATTAACAAAGTAACTTATGTTAAAGAGCTAGTGTAGCCAAAACAGGCAGACAGGAAAATACAAACTTTAGTAGTCAGTTGTGACTTTATTTCTGAAGTATTTTTCTTTTTCCTTTGCTCATTAAAAAGTCTTTTATGTGATACTGCTGTGCTGGACATGTGCAACAACTCTCAGCCTTGCAGCGGACGCATCTATCTCTACCCCCCACCACCCACCAACACCCACACCATCAGCATTGTGATGTCGCTGACGGTGGTATCACAGGTAACTGACCTGTACCTCAGATATAAAAAAGTAATGGCTGACCGCTTTTATAAAACTAGTAGTAGTTTTAGGCAGTATACTAACTCTTTAAGATGCTGACTCACGTGTTCACTTTTAGCAGTTTTTTTGTCTATCTAGATGTAAGTGACCTCATTTTTTCTTTTATGTTACCTGGACCAGGTTGTCTACAACAGAAAATTCAACCCCCTTGAAGATGTTAAACTGCAGTCAGAAGTCAATCCAGCAGCTGGACCATCGGCTCAATGTTAGAACTATCACTTGTGACACCAGCAAACGGTTTGAAAATGAGACTGGGACATCAGGGGCTGACAGAAGAGAGAATTGACCATCCTAGTGGACACCCTCCTCCTCCTCTGAGGACAGAGGGACACAGTCTTACTGCAATACTGCTACCTGGCTGACCACAGGTGGCAATGTAGCAAGGCGCCATGAGGGCAGGGGAGGGCACTGGCCAGGGACCCACTCTGCGCGCATACTGCATGCCCTTGCACACTGGCCTCATTTCCCTGTATCCTCCAGAACGGCAAGGACCAAGAATAAGGTAAAGATCATATAGCGCAACTAAAGGAAGGGGCATGGCCCAGATTACCAGCCAGTCCCTACACCCTGGAGGTCCTCATCGGAGACTACCCCCCCACATCAAGCTGAGCCCCATGGGGGGAGATTTGGGGGGACTGTAAAGGGAGGTAAGTGCAGGAGAAGGCTGGGTGGTAGTCACCCGACGAGCAGCTCCACAGATAAGAGCATACACAACAAGAGATTCAATCCATCACGTGTCCTCCAAAATACAAACCTTGTTTAGGAATTTTGCAGGGCATTTCAAAGCCATGGGATGACCCTGCTTCACTTGGGTATTTCCTCTTCAAGCTGGTGCCAGGCAAACTGGACAGAACAGATCCAAGGGACTTCTCTGTATTTTCAAGAGGCAGCCCAAGTGGATATGCAGACACTGCAGACTCAACACCAGAAAATGTACCAGGCTCTTGATGTGTAGTTTTTGTTAACTTTAATAGAGACTCCTGGGTGAAAAGATAACAGACTTATGTATTTCATAATACCCCAGAACAGCTGAGTTCAAATACTGACAACCAAAAGTTTTTGATGCAGATGTCTTAAAGGGACGAGAGTAAAAGTGCTGCCTCTATCATGCAAACTGCAAGCTTAAATAATTAATCTTAACACTACAGAGATCTTAACTAGCTCAATGAATGGGTGTCTATTGCAAGTGTTGGGGGGAATAAGTCACAATAGTAATGATGTTGCTTTTAGAGGGTGATTTGTCAGTCATACAAACTACATCATCTCAGGCTTGAGGTACTGCCCCAAAGAAAGAACTTCAGAGTGTGTAAATTCAAATTTGGAGCCCGCCTGTCAATGCAGCGACAGGGATACCACTCATGACATCAGGGGCCAGCCAGTGGGAAGATTATGCATCCCACATGATGCTATCCTTCTCTGTGGAGGGATGGACCCATCTTTGCTATGGCCACATACATAAGCACAGGTGGCAGTACAGCTGACGTTGCCAAGTGGGAGGAGTAAGATTTTGGCTGGGGGAAGACACTGTTCACACAATGCACGCCCATGCACACTGGCAGAGTGTTCGTGACTTTCAAGGGACCAATGGGGCAGAAGAAATGGAAAGCGCCGCCCCACTGCCAACTTCCCGGAGACCCCAGAATGTGGTCTGGCCCCCGCTACCTCTCACGCCAATGTGCATGCTTGGGGGTACATCCCCCACCCAGTACCCTGGCATGAAGACGAGTCAAAGCTTCATGGAGGCTCCAGGATGCCAGTAGGTGGGGCCAGAGAAAGGTGCCCGAGGGTTCTAGGGGAAGCTGCTGAGGAAAAAAGCATAAAATATAAACTAAAAAAAAAAAAATGTTTAAACTCTGCAGTGTAGTCACACTCCACCTGGCCCTACAAAGGGAGATTTCTAGTTGAATAGCAGAAGAAAGCAGTGACCATTCACCTAACCAAGCCATGTATAAAGAAATATAAATACAAGAAAACACCGCTCGCATTATATTAAAAAAATGTAAAAACTGCAAAGTCTGAAACTGGGTAAAGTGCTAAAGCAAGAACATTTGAAAACATCTGATCTGACATACTTAATGGACCCTTTTTATGCAGGTTTTAGAAGGGGAGGTAAGGAAGGCAAGCAAGCAAAACTTCATTTATATAGCACCTTTCAAAAATCAAGGTGCTGTACACAGTATAAACCACAGATGTAACAAAAAATAAACAACAATATAAATTATTTAAAAACAGTTTGGGAATATCAATGAAAATAAATATGTTTTTAACATGGCTTTAAAAACTACTGACGGTCAGGCATTCTCTTAAACGATGAGGTAGAGAATTCCACAGGGTTGGTGCTGCAAATGAAAAAGCACGAGCTCCAGAGGTTTTTTTAAACAAACCCTGGGAATCTCTAGCAATCCCTCGTCAGCAGATCGGAGAGGGCGACTGGGGGAGTAGGGAGTCAGGAGATCTTTCAGGTAGTCGGGGCCTGGCTTGTATGACTCACAAATACACCCTCTACAAGTTATTAGTACAGTGAGTCATTTTTTCTTCTAGCAATGAAAGTGCATTAGTGATGCCACACATGAAAAAAATTACTTACCATAGTTTCTTCTAGAGGATCCCTCATCATGCTTGACATATGCAGTAAGCATTCAAATCAAACTTCATAAAACTTGCCCAGCCATGACTGTAGCTGAAAATTTTCACTAGCCCCTATTCATTACAGTGAAATTAGCCCACTTTCTGCGCTTGCCCTTCAAGGAAATTTACTTGCCCTAGACAGGGGCAATAGGATTTGCATACCAGAGTGAACCTGGAAGATGAAGCTGCCCCCAAGCATGTGGAATGGAATTTAGACTGCAATTCAGATCTCTGCCCTTTGGGTGGTGCTGTGTTCTACAGTTTAAAGTCAGATCCTTTGTAGCCTACCCGGAAGTAGCCCCCAACCCCTTGCCTACTAATCTATTTTAGTTATACAAACAATATAACCCCAAAGGGCAGTTAAACACATGGCTTAAAGGGCCAGTACAGCGGAACAACACTTTTAGTAAAAACGCAGCTGTGACTGACAACAAATAATGCTCATGCCATTGAACAAGAGTAACAACCGATTACTGTAGAACCTTTTCGGTTCTGGAAGGGAAGGTAGGGTGGGAGATTCAAGCATAATGAGGGATCCCCTAGAAGAAACAACATTAATATGACAAGTATTTTTTTCTTCAACCCTCAGGAATCCCTCATTATGCTTGACATATGCAGACCACAAAGCAGTACCTTGGGAGGCTGGGTACAGAACCTACTTGGGGAAACGGTTCTGCAGTACAGCAGTGCCAAACCTGGCATCCCTTCTGGTCTGCATGTCCAGGCAATAGTGCTTCATAAAGGCGTAAACTGTTTTTCAGGTAGCTGCTTTACAGATTTCTAATAAGGGAACATCTCTGTCTGCTGCAGAGGCAGCAGTGTCACAAGTGGAATGTGCCCCGAAACCCTGAGGTGACTGTTTGCCAGCTTTAGAGTAACAGAACTGAATGCAGGCCACTATCCAGCGGGCAACTGTCCTTTTTGACACTGGGTTGCCTTTCCCCACCTCACCATATGTGAGGAACAAAATGAGTGAGAAGATGATCTTTGGTTTGCTCAATGTAGTTAACTGAGACACCTTTTGACATCCAGACTGTAGTCTTTGCTCACCAGAGCTGGACTTTTCTGTAAAGAAAACAGGAAGGGTAATGGACTGGTTCAGGTGGGACTTGGATACCACCTTGGGAAGGAATTTCCTGTTAGTTCTGAGGACTACCTTGTCCCTGTGGAAGATGATGTAGTTTGGATCAGTGCTGAGGGCCTGCATCTCACACACCCTTCTGGCTGCAGTGATGGCTACTAGGAAGACTGTCTTCCAGGTGACATACTTTAAATCTGCAGAGACCACAGGCTCAAAGGGAGGTTCCATGAGTTTGGCTATACAGATGTTCAGATCCCAGGGACAGGCAGGCTCCCTCACAGGAGGGTACAAATACAGAAGAACCTTAAAAAACCTCTTGGAAATAGGCCGAGATGCTACTGTTTTCTGCTTACCTGCTGATGCATATGCAGAAATAGCTTCCATGTGAACCTTCAGGGTAGAAGGCCTAAGGCCTGTAGGTGCACCAGATAATCCAGGAGAGTGGACAGATCTGCCTGGAGAGAGTTGAGCTGCTATGGGGCACACCGCAGGGAGAACCTCTTCCACTTGGAAGGATAAGTCTTCCAAGTGAAAGACTTTCTGGATACCTTCAGAACCTTGAGGACTTGGTCTGAAAAGTGAAATTTAGTGTACTCCAGCTCCTCAAGAACCAAACTTTGAGGTGCAGAGACAAGAGGTTTGGGTAAGTCACTCTGCCCTGAGACGTGGTCAGCAGATTGTGTCTCGGGGCAGACGAATGGGTTGCACCTGCTGGAGGGTCCGGAAGTAGGGAGCATCAAGGCTGCCTGACCCAATCTGAGGCTATTAGAATCATGGAAGCAGGCTGGGTCCTTAGTTTCAGAAGAACTCAAAACAGCAGAGAGAGAGAGAGAGAGAGAGAAAATGGAGGGAAGGCATACAGGAACTTCCCTGACCAGTCCAGGAACATAGCCCCCATGGGGACTGTACCCACTGCTGGAGGTCTACAGCAAAAAAAGGGAAGATGAAAATTGTCCTTGGATGTGAACAGGTCTATTTCTGGTGTGCCCCATCTCCTGAAGATTGTGGCCAACACCTGCCTGTTCAGAGCCCATTCGTGATGGCCTTGAATTCTGCTGAGAAAATCTGCCAGAGCATTGTCCTTTCCTGGGGTGGTATGCTGACAGATGGACATCTAGTGAGTAAGTCAGACTCTAGAGTTTCATGGCTTCCATGCACAGCTTTGAAGACCTTTTGCCTCCCTGTTTATTGATGTAACAAATGGTGGTGGTGGTGTCTGTCCTACCCTGGACAGACTGACACTTGACCTGCAATGCAAATGACTGGAGAGCTAGGAACACTGCTCTAGGAACACTGCCCTTAGCTCCAGCAGGTTTATGTGCTCCCTGGCCTCTCAAAGGGACCATACCCTGCTTACAGTTAGGTCCCCCCAGGTGGGCACGCCCAGCCCAACATGGAGGCATCTGTTGTCAAGACCGCTGTGGGGGCCTATACCTGGAATGGTACTCCCTCCCTGCGAATGTCTGTTTCTTTCCACCAGTCTAGAGCCTACAGTAGTGTTTTTGTCATAGGCAACAGTTTGGACAGAGGGTGTTGCTTTTGTAACCAATGGGACTGTAAGTGATACTGAACGTCCCTGAATTTGGAACCTTGCCCCTGGGACTACTGCTGTGGCGGAGGCCATGTGTCCCAGAAGCTGAAGAAGGTGTCTGACTGGCCTGGGCTGACCTAGGACAAAGGAATTTCCCACACTTACCAGATTCCCAGCCCTCTCTTGGGGTAGGAATACCTTGCCCTCTCTGGCATCCAGTTCCGCTCCTATGAACTCCAGCAGTCATACTGGTTCCATCGGAGACTTTGGCACATTTATGAGGAACTGCAGTCTCTCTAAACTGCTCGGAGTTAGGTGAAGGGCATCCTTGGCCTGTTGGTGTGACTTCCCCATGACTACCCAGTCATCTAGGTAGGAGAAGGCCATTACCCCCGGTCTCCTGAGGTTTGCTACTACCACAGCAAAGCATTTTATGAATACTCTGGAAGCCAAAGACAGGCCAAAGGGAGGGGCTGTAAACTGGTAATGACCAGAAGGCAGCCTGAAGCATAGGTACTTTCTGTGACTGGGTCTGATGGGGAATGCGAAAATATGCATCCTTCAACACCAGTGATGCCAGACAGTCTCCCTGCTGCAGGGATGGGATAACTGTGGGCAGAGTGACCACCTTGAATTTTGGTTTGCTCAGGTGCTTGTTTAAGATTCTGAGGTCCAGAATGGGTCACCACTCCCCATTTTTCTTGTGGGTGAGGAAGCATCTTAAACAGAGACCCCTTCCTCACTGGGATGGAAGTACTTTTTCCACTACATTTGCCTGTAGCAGTTTTGTGACCTCCAACTCCAATAGAATCCTTTCTGCTGGAGAGTAAGGGTGCAGATGTCTGTTGACAGTGTTGGGAATGTCTTGAACTGTAGGGTGAGGCCTTGGCCCACTACCTCCAAGACCCGCTTGTCTGTGGTGAGGTTTTTTTCAGTCCTGGAAGAAATGAGCCAGCCTTCCCCCCACTGGCAGTGGGTTGGTGACCTGGACACAGATATCAGGGGTTTTGCTTGGACCGAGCCCTAGAGGCTGAAGCCTGGTCAGCCCTTCTGGAACCCCTTCTTCCTCTGCCCCCGAAGAAACCTCTCATCTGAGAGTAATTGTATGGAATGGGTATATAGTAGAAGACTCACAGACAGTAACTTCTACCTTTACCTCTCCTTCCATGGGACCTGTAATATGTAGAGGCTCTGTCTTTCTCAGCGTTACTCTTACAAATGGACTTTTACTCCTCCTTGTAAATGGACTTGTACTCCTCCAATTTTTTTCATGCAAGTCTCTGTTTTGTCACCGAAGAGAGAATTATTCTCGCAGGGAAAATCCATGACTTTTGGCTGTGGGTCCAGTGACAGGTCAAGCAAACCTCATAAGAGAGACAGCATGGGGCAGAACCATTCAAGCAGTGTCACTGGCATCTACTACCATATGAAACAGGTATTTAGTGGCATCCAGGGAAGACATGGCAGTGTTCGCCAGATCCTGAACCTGTTCCCCCATGAAGACCATCATACAGCACTACATTCCATAATGTTTTCTGGTACTGTGCTGAATATGTCATGCACACAGTCAGCCTCAGAAAGAGAGGCAGTGTATACTCCCCCTGTCCCCCCCAAATACTATCCAACTTTCTGGAATCCTTCTCTGGAGGTTGGGAAGAAAAGGGGACCTTATCTTTGTCGTAAGTCACAGCCTGAACCACCCCTTCATGGTCAGGGTGAGTGTAGAGGTACTCAGCCCCATGTTTGCCAAGCTGGTACTTGTTTTCAATCTTTTTATCAATCCCTGACACCAAAGAAAGAGTTTGAAGAAGCTTGCAGGTTGCTTTTTTGAGTGACATTATGAACGAGTAAAAGCAGCCACTTAGTGGGGGTTAGCCCCATCATATCAAGGAAATCAGCCTCCTCTTCATCTTCCTCGGACTCCTGTGTGGAGAAGGTATTAACCATTTGCCTTACAAAAGCAAAATGTGAAAAGTAATCCTCAGGACACTCCGAGGAGGGGAACCAAACCCTGATCAGGGGAACCGTCTGGTTCAACTGGGTCACCTTCCTCTTCTTCATAATAAAAACAACGCTAGCCTGGTTGGTAGGGACTGACCAGAGTGGGGACTGGAACCGGGAACCCCATAAGGGTTCCCATGGCCTGGAAAGCCTGTAAAATTTGCCACACTTCTGCCATGTCTTCCTGAGAGGACATATTTACTGTGTCTGCTGTTGTCTCCTTTTGTTCTTTGCCACCAGGAGACACAGCGACATGCTTTTCTTTTGCATTTTCTTAGCAGGGACTGAATCAGGAGCCTGCTCTGGGGGGTCTTTTCTGTTTCTCAGTGGTTTTATCAGACTGGTCCTTAGCGGGTTTCTTAGTTTCTATAGGACCCTCTTTGGAACGTTTTGGTGACCCAGAGGTAGACTGAGAAGCCATAATCTCCTCGAGCTTCTTGGTCCTCTTTTTTTTTTTTTGTATAAACAGTCTTTTAGAGTAGAATTTGCTATAGAGGTCACAGTTTTCAAAAATATGGCAGGGACCAAGACACTTCAAAACACAACTCATGACTGTCTGCATTAGCCAGGAGGGTAAAACATTTAGCACAATTTTTAAACCCAGTTGGTCCCATCCTATTTAGGTCTGTCTGACATGCCAATGGTTAGTACAGATTGAAAGAACACGAAATCTCCGAAGGGAAGGAGCAATTTGTGGTTCAGTTTCAACCGTGAAAAAAAAAAAAAAAAAAAGAACTTTCTCCCTTCTTTTAAACAAGAAAACAAAAATACAGAAATACAATTATCGCCTCAGTTCCTCAGGCATGGAACAGAGACAAAAACCAATGAAATATCCCAAAAACTAAATAAAAACGATAGTTATCCCTTATTTTTTTCTCAGACTTTAGGAAAACATGACGGTTTGAATAGTTTTAAATGAAAATACCAGACAAGTTCTCCGGTTCCCAAGAACCACCATGGAACCAAAAAACAGCCACTAAAACTAACAAAAATCCTAAAACAGAAGAGGGCAGAGAATAAACTGAAGTGAGAACCTTGCCCCTTGTTCCGTTTTCCCTAAGACTAGCCAGTTCTCCAGGTAGCAGAAAACCACTACACCTTGTTTTCTCAGATGTGCTACCACCACTGCAAGGCACTTTGTGAAAACCCTTGGAGCCTAGGCGAGACCAAATGGGAGAGCTGTGAATGGATATTGGCAGTTCCCCAGCTTGAATCTCGGGTATTTTATGTGAGACTGTTTAACCGGGATATAAAACTAGGAGTCTTTCAGATCCAGGTATCCCAGCCAATGACCTTTCTAGAAAGATGGCATCACTGTTCTTAGTGTGACCATCTTGAATTTCCTTTTTTTCAAATGTTTGTTCAGAAACCTGAGGTCTAAAATGACTTGCCAGTCCTCATTTTTCTTGAGGCTCAGGACACATCTTAAGAATATGCCCCTGCCCCACTGGCAGGTAGGGGACTCTATCTATAGCTTTTGAGTTTAACAAGATTTTTTTTTTTTTTAATTGCAGCAGATTTTTCTATGGGAGAGTGAGGTGGAAAACTGTTTTTGCAGGTTTGGAAAGTGTGAAATGTAGATAACCCCGGCCCACTAATTCCAGTATCTACTTTTCTGGGGTAATGTTAGTAGTGTGCCAGTCTTCCTCCCGCAGGCAATGGCTGCATGACCTGGGCAAAACTGTCAGGGGTTTTGTTTCATCTGGGGCTTAGGCACTGAAGCTGCAGCACTACATATGAAGCCCTTTTCCTCTTCCCCTATAGTAACCGGTGACTGGTATTCACAAGGGGCATAACAGACATAGGTTCTTGGGTAGTATCCCCAGTCTGTGCTTCCGAATGACCTGTAGGAGGTAGAGGTGGTTTCCTTCTCACGTTTTTTTTTTTTTTTTTTGAAATTTCTATTTTCCCCTCCTACTGCCCCGCATCCTTCAGGAGTCGCCCATTAAGCCTGCTCCTGCCAGCACCTACCTTGCAACCTCTGGTCCCTCCATCTAGCCACAGACCCCCCCCCGCCCCCCCCAGGCGGGGTCGGGCAACTCCCTGAATCTTGAAATCTCATCAGGGTCCTGGGTCGCAGGCAGGTGCTGGCACAATGGGACCCAGCTCGGCACTCCGTCATCCTGGCTCTGAGGCCCTCCCCCCCATGTTCCTTATGGGACGCTACGTGCCCGTGCATCAAGGCGTCTGCCGGCATCCGCAACGTGCCTCCCTCCCTTCCACGAAGGAGCAGCCCTCCCGAGGCTGACTGGCTGCCAGCCTACGCTACAACCAATCATACCCCTGAGACTCCAGCTTGCTGTTGCTTCCCTCAGCCTCCGCCAGGGGTCACCGCTTGCCAGGTTGGAAATCTATCCTCCCCCGGAGAAGGCGAGCTGTCACCGGATGCTCCAGCCTATCTGCCCCGCCAACCCCCGACGACCCAAGCTTGACCTCGAACCCGGTCGCCGCGCAGTGAGTGTGGCATCCAGCACCTCAACCCTCAGCACCACCAGGCCGGCACTGTTACTTTTTAAAGTGGTTTTGTATTCATCCACTTTTTTTTCATGCAGGCCTCTGTTATGGCACCAAATAATGAATCTCTCTCAAAGGTGAAATCCATGGCCTTGTTTTCAGCATCCTGAGAAAGGATGGTAGTCCTCAGCCAAGAAAACCTTCTTAAGGACACTGCATAAGCCAAAACTCTGGCAGCAGTGTCATTAGTGTCCACTGTACTCTAGGAATGATATTTTGGGCATCCAGGGCTAATCTTGCTGCAGCAATTAGGTCCTGTGCCAATCCATCCTCTGCTCTGTCAGTGCCAGAACTGTGTTCCCAAAGTGCTTTCTGGTACTGTGCCATGTGCTGAATGCACTGCCTGCTCGATAAAATCAGCAAGAACAAGAAGTTGTTGCAAAAACCTTTTTTGCTGTAGCATCTAATTTTTTAGTGTGCGCCAATCCATCCTCCACTGACAGTGCCAGAATTGTTTTCCCCAAGTGCTTTCTGGTACTGTGCTATATGTGCTGACTTTTTCGGGGGCTGCTCAAACAGAATAATTTTTGCTGTCTCACAAGCAGCAGCCTGGACTACACCATGATGATCAGGATAGGCATACAAATATTCCACTCCCTGCTTGTCCACCCGATATGTTCTCTCGATTTTGTCTGTCACTGGCTGCAGCTGAGGTGGGTGCGGTCATGATTTTTGCTATGACCTTTTTAAGAGGTTTATGTATGGGAAGTAACATCCTTCTTGATGGAGCTACTCCCAGCATATCCATAAAAATCAGCATCCTCTTCATCTTCCTTCGTTTCTAGTGGGTAGTGTGGGGGGTGAATGTTGAGGGAATCCAACCATTTATCTGACAAAGGGAAAAAAAGGGGGAGTAATCTTCAATTTGCCAGGAGCGAGGTTCAAAATCTTGCTAAATTGTGCCCTCTAGCTTCACAGGGTCATCTTCCTCCATATGCACATAATTTTCTTCCTCCTCTACAGGCAGACAGGTTGAAGCCTCATTTGGGGGGGGGGTGATGGGGCAGTGGTGGATGGTATCTTACTGAAATTCCTCATAGCCTGAACTGCCTGGAAAAATTGCCATATTTTTGGTATATCCTCTGATGAGGACATTTTCTTCTGTGCCCTCTGCCTTCTCCTTTACATTATTTTCTTTCAGGTTTTTTAATTTTATTTTTGCCATCACTGGATTCGGGGTTCCCCCTTTCAAATACCCTGATATCCGAACCATCATGGCTCAGTTGGTAGCACATCCGCCTCTGGGCCAGGTTGTGGGTTCCCGTCCCACACCAGGATTGGACTATTACCTAAACACTGGCACCCGAGTGCAGTATTTGGGGACGGGGATGCTGTACCGTTGGGGTGTGCCGTCCTTTGGATGAGACGTTAAACCGAGGTCCCTTCAACCCATCCTGGTGCTGTCCAGGTGGAAGTAAAAGAACCCAAGGCACTCTTCGCAAAAAGAGTAGGGGACTTTCCAGTGTACTGGCCAACATTTCCCCTTCCCATAAAACTGGTTCATGCAATTGTCCAGGCTGTGTGCAGGTGTTGAAGTGCCACAAGAAAAAATTACTCACCTTAGTAATGTTGTTTCTTCTAATGGAGTCTTGCTATATTATAACATATGCAGTGAGTCCCAACCTTCGAACTGCTCTGGAGGTGAAAGAGTTAACTTTCCATGCCAGGCATGGAACGCTGAGCTCGATTGAAACTCTGTTGTTCTTCAAACTCAAACCGTCAGATCTTTACGAGCTAAACTCACTGAAGTCCTGTGTGGAAGCTGTAAACCTACACTAGTCAACTGGCTACTAAACATAAGAACACATTTTTTGGTCCCAAAACAAAGACTCAAGTCAGGAGACCCCCCCCAAAAAAAACAAAACAACAAAAAAAAAACACAATACCAAGTCACCCCAAAAAAGGAGGGGTGAAAACAACAAGGTGGGCATCTACTAAGTGCCAACACTGCACTGCCCACCCACATCCCAAAAACTGAAGTTCTGAGAGGGACAGGCAGGGGGGGAGGTCATAATATAGCAAGACTCCATTAGAAGAAACAACATTACTAAGGTGAGTAATTTTTTCTTCAAACAACATGAAGTCTTGCTATATTATGACATATGCAGACTACACAGCAGTACCTCTATGGAGGAGGGACAGAACCTACTTAGGAAATAGGCTCTGAAGCACAGCTGTGCCAAACCAAGCATCACTCCTAGCCTGGATGTCCAGGGAGTAATGCTTCGTAAACGTGTGAACTGTTTTCCAGGTAGCTGCTTGACATATCTCTAGAATAGGGATGTCCCTGGCAGCAGCCAGGGAAACAGCTGTACCTCTGGTAGAGTGAGCCCTCAGGCCTGAGGGAGAAACCTTACTCAGCTTTTCATAACATAATTGGATACAAGAGACAATCCACCTGGCAATGGATCTTTTAGTGGCAGGTTTCCCTTTACCAACCTCACCATAAGTGAGGAACAGTTGGAGGGAGTCAAACCTGGACCCTTTGGTACGCCTATGTAGTAACTAAGGGCCTCTTCACATCTAGCTGGCAGCCTCCTCTCAGAGGAGGAATGGTCAGTGAAGTACACTGGAAGAGATATAGATTGATTAAGGTGGAAATCTGAAACCACCTTAGGCAAGAACTTCCTATTAGTCCTGAGGACCACCTTATCTCTATGAAAGGAGATAAAATCAGGCTCCACTGACAAAGCTTGTAATTCACTTATGGGTCTGGCAGAAGTGATGGCTACCAGAAACACAGTCTTCCAAGTCAAGTACTTAAGCTTTGCTGAAGACAGAGGCTCAAAGGGGGGGTTGCATAAGCTGAGCAATGCAAACATTAAGATCCCAGGCAGGGGCAGGGTCCCTGAATGGAGGGTTGGTGTGAAGCAATCCCTTAAAAAACTTGGAGAATACAAGATGAGCTGAAAGAGAAGAGGGTTTACTTGTTGAAATAAAAGCAGACACAGCTGCCAAATGTACTTTAGGGTAGCTGGTCTCAGCCCCAAGGTATTTAAATGGACCATATAATCCAGGACTGTGGGTAACTCAGCAGATTCTGGGGAAATATGCTTCCCAGAGCACCATATGGAAAACCCTTTCCATTTGGAATTATAGGTAGCCCTGGTGGAAGGTTTCCTAGAAGCCTTTAGTATATCCATTACACCTTGGGAGTGGTGTAGATCAGCAAACTCTAACTCTTCAAGAGCCAGGCCTTGAGATTGAGAGATTTGAGGTTTGAGTACCAAACCCTCCCCTGAGCACAGGTTAACAGGTTGTGATTCCTGGGAAGACACAGGGGAAGATGGACTGCTAAGGACAATAGGAGTGGATACTAGGGTTGTCTGGCCCAATCTGGAGCAATCAGGATCATCTTGCAGGACTGAGATCTGATTTTGACTAACACTTTGAACAGGAGAGGGAAGGGGGGGAAAGTATAGAGAAACTTCCCTTCCCAATTGAGAACTAAGGCATCCAGAGGGACTGAGCCCAATACTGGGGCCTGCAGCAAAAAGGGAAGTAGGTGATTGTCTGGGGGCTGCAAAAGATCTATCTCAGGGTGCCCATCTGGCAAATATCACCTCCAGGACTAGGGGGTCCAGTGACCATTCGTGATGGCCCTGGGAAATCCTGCTGAAAGCATCTGCCAGGACATTGTCCTTGCCTGGGAGGTGAACTGCCGAGGGAGGTGTTCAGGAGTAAGCCAGAGACCACAACTTCATTGCTTGATTGCACAAGGCCGTGACCGAGAGTGCCCCTTGCTGTTGATGTACCACATTGTGGTGGTGTTGCTGTTCTGACCTGTACAACTTTGTTCTGAACAGATTTGGAAAAACTTGAAGTGCTAGAAAACTGCTCTGAGTTCCAACAGATTGATGTGGAGCAGAGATTCCTGAGGACCACAATCCCTGGGTAGTGAGGTGCAGCCCATGTGAGCTCCCACCCCAAGAGGGATGCATCTGTAGTAAGGATTAAGGAGTGAGACTGAGTGACAAAGGGAACCCCTTGTCTCAGATTGCTCTGATCCTACCACCACTGTAGGGCCTGGATCAGGGTTCGAGTTACTGGGATCAACTTGGTTAGAGAGTGTCTTTCCTTTGAGACCAAAAGGCTCTCAAATGGAACTGGATGTCCCTCATCTGAAATCTTGCTCCTTGCACTACTGCTGTAGAAGCAGCCATGTGCCCCAGCAGCTGTAGAAAATGCCTTGCTGGTCGAGAGACCTGCAGGGTGAATGAGGAGGCCAGAGAGACCAGGGTCCTTGCCCTGTCCAAAGGAAGGAAGGCTCTGGCTTTCTCTGTGTTCAGCTCTGCGCCTATGAAGGTGAGGAGCTGGACAGGCTCTAGAACTGACTTTGAAAGATTCAGAAGGAAACCTAGAGAGGGAGCAGTTGCTGAGTTATCTGTAGATGTAACTTGACTTGGTCTGGAGACTGGCCTACTATGAGCCAGTCGTCCAGATAAGGGAAGATGGCAATTTTTTGCCTTCTTAGGGAAGCAACTGCTACTGCCAGGCATTTTGTGAATACCCTTGGAGCAGAGGTGAGGCTAAAGGGCATTGCTCTGAACTGGTAATGGCCCGAGGGCAGCTCGAACCTGAGGTACTTTCAATGGGAGCTTCTGATGAGAATATGGAAGTAGGCATCCTTGAGGTCCAGGGACACTAGCCAGTCCCTGGCCTTAGAGAGAGTAGAATAATTCCCAGAGTCACCATTTTGAATTTTGGTTTTAAAAGGTGCTTGTTTAAATATCTGAGATCCAGGATGGGCCGCCATTCTCCTGTCTTTTTTGGGGTAAGGAAGTACCTGGAGTACAATCCTTTGCCCTGGTGTAGGGGAGAAACCCTTTCCACAGCTCTGAGAGCCAGGAGGGAAGAGATTTCTGCCTCTAGGGCAAGTGCCTCTGGTGGATTTGCAGGTGGAAAGGATCTGGTTCTTATCTTTGGAAATTTTTTGAAGCTGAGAACCAGTCCCTGGCTTACTACTTCCAGGACCCACTTGTCTGATGTCAGAGACTTCCAGTCCTGGACAAAGTAAGCCAGCCTGCCCCCTACAGGTAACTGAGAATCGGCCCTGGCAACCCCATCAGGGTGCCTGCTTGGCAGGGGCTTTGGGCTGAGGGGTGGAAGCAGGCCTGCTTGTACCCAGTCTGCCTCTCCCTCTAAAGAACCCCCTCTGGACATAAGCAGAAGAGGAGGCCTGGGCTTGGTAAAAAGGCCTGTGAAAAGGCCTGCCCCTGCCCCTGGAAAGCTGCCTTTGAAGAGTGGCCTGCCTTTCCTTGGCCTGTGCACTCCTACAGGTGGTCCTATACTCGTCCATTTTCTTCATGTAATTCTCTGTCTGCTCCCCAAACAGAGAACTACCCACAACAGGAAAATCCATGGCCTTAGTCTGGGTATCCTGTGACAGGCTAGTACATCTGAGCCAAGCCATTCTCCGAAGTGCCACAGATGTAGCCATGACTCTTGATGACACATCATTTGAGTCCACTGCAGCATGGAATTGCACTTTGGATGCCTCAATACCATCAGCAGCCACCTGCTCCAGCTCCTTGGCAAGCTGGCCAGGGACCCGTTTTGCTAGAGCCATAACAGTATCCCATCTGGATTTCTGATATCTAGCAACATAAGCCATATAATTTGCCTGTCTGAGGCCCAAGGATGCTGCCATGTACTGTTTCTTTGCCATGGCATCAATCCTCCTGGAGCTCCGTATCAGAGCCTGACAATGTGTACCTTTTGTCCATTCTCTTACCCAAAAGATTTATGCAGAGGAATAGACAGTCTCCTTGACTCTGGGATGTCCATCATTTCCACATAGTCAGGCTCTTCTTGATCATCCACAGCTTCCTCCATAGGAAGCTGGAGGGTTTCAGCCACTTTCTTATAAAACATAAAATGAGAAGGGGACTCAGAAAGCCTAGGAGGAGACACTCCTGAAGGTCTGTCTGGGGAGATGTCCGGGTCAATGGGCACATCCAGACTTTCAAATCTACATTCACTCTCCTCATACTCCTCTTCCCCCTCCTCCGGTTCATAATATTCCTCTAAATCATATTCTTGAACCGGTGGAACCGGCCGAACTGGACACTTACCTGATGGTGCCTGTTCGGTCGGAACCGGGGAAAGCGATTGGACAATTTTAATTGCTTTGGCTATTTCTTCAGCGGTTGGAGAGGAAAGTTTTGGCTCCACACCAGATGATTTCCTAGTCCTTTTTACTGGAACCGACTCCTCAGAGTTGGATCTCCTTTGGCCCGAGGAAGTCTCGCCCTGGTCAGAGGGTACTCCCTCCGGTTCGGTTGGAACCGAACCGGGCTGGCCATCCGGTTCAGCTGACTTTTTGGCCTCCCTTTCCCTGAGCCTACCAACTCTCTTTTCCAGCGTAGCTGCAGGAAAATTTTTACAAATCTGGCAGTCTGCATTGAGGTGGTCAATCCCCAGACAATAAACAAGTGCAGGCTGCAATTTTCAAAGACACAAAGCACATTTGCTGGAGCTGGAAGGATACTGCTTTCTTCAACTGCGAGCTGTGTGAGAAATTCTATATTGCACTTGATATCTGCAACAAACGTGCACTTTTGCTTAATTCTGTGGGAGGTGAAACTAACTACCCTTGGTAATTGCTTTTTATTCACATATTTATTTAGGGTTTAACCAAGAAGGGCTTGTACCTCTGTTTATCTTGTTAGTAACTTCAGAAGGATTTAAATACTGCATTTGGGTAGGTCCTTGGAGGTAGCTAGATTGTCTACTAGGATTTGCTGACAGTTAAACTATTTTTAAATTTCAGGTGGCTGAGCAGTTGAAAAGAAACTTGCAAACTCTGCTTATCTTGGAAGTAACCTCATAAGTGTTTAAATACTTCATTCTGGTTGTCCCTTGGGGTAGCTGGATTGACTACTAGGCTTTTGGGACTGAAACTATTTTAAATAATTTACTGAGTGCGTAGGAGTTTGTGATAGTTAAACTCTTTTTAAACAGAGTTACTGGGGTTAAGGAGTGGTCACAGAAAACCTGCAGTGTGAAACAGGAAAAGAGCGGTCTTTCAAGCAACAGAGGGTGGTGGATTAAGGTTTACGTTTTGTTACAATTCTTAAGATTTTCAGTGCAGGAAGAGTTTAAAGCACAGCTGACTTATTTTGGGGCGGACAGCTCTCAGAGCACAAACCACCAGGCCTGTTTTGGGGCTGGGAAGGTTTACCTGTGTCTGACTTGGATGTGTGGATTTTTCTCTGATTGATTAGCAGGGCATTTCTCCATCAAATTGTTGTGTAGGGCATCTTCCTGACAGGAAGGCACTCATTGCAGCAGTGGGTCAGAGCTTCTAGCTGATTGTTTTGAGAGGCACAGTTTAGGCCCAACCCTTCCCACCCCTCACCCCACCCACACCTGGAAATAGTTCCTTTATACCTGGGGTTCTGACATCATTTCCTCAAGAGTGCAAGGTGCATGTCACTGTCATATCCTCTCTAGCACACTGCACTGACAATATAAGCATAAACATTGTATAAAATAAATATATATTTCTACATTACAAAACCAATCACACAAAAAAAAAAAATGTGGGGAGTAGTGCAATGTAATGGCTGTGGGCAGCAGTCTTCCGGGAGTCTTTCTGGAGGCTGATGATGCCCTATTTAAGAGCAACTGTCTGCCCTGAGGGGAGGAAGTTGCCCGTCTTCAGGCCACACTGGACAGTAGTACGGGGACCTTCCCAGGCCACAATGGACAGTAGGAAGGAACCTCCCCATCCAGGGAGCACCAGAACCACCACCACTACCTCAGAGGTTGCAAAGACACAGCAGCTGGAGCACAGTGGGCTCGGGAGGATGAGGATGGTGGAAACAGAGGCACACCCAGTCACGTTACACACCACAATCCATACACATTCTGGGGAGCATAGCTCCCCTATAGATACACCCAGAGGAGACTAAGGAGGCTGAGGACAACTGTCACAAGGGAGGCCCACAGGAAGGAGGCAGAGGACACCACAAGGAAAGGAAGCAGCTCCTGGTGGGGACCCAATTATTAAGGGATAGAACTGGGAGGAGCTGGGAAATCTGAAGTAAGGTGCCTGCCTGGTGCCATGGCTTGGAGGGACAGGAGCGCATCCTCAGGATCACAACAACAGCTGCAAGGGATTCTGAGTTGGACGTATTGTCCACCTAGGGACAAACGACTTGGCTCATCATGAGGTTAGAGCAGTGCAGGAGGACATTGCAAAGTGGGGAGGGGCCTAAGACAAGTAGCAAACACAGTATCCTTCTCAGAGGTGCTGCCTGTCAAAGGCATGGGGAGGGAGGAATTGGCACCATGCAGTTTAATGAATGGTTGAAAAAATGGTGCGGAGCACAGGGGTTTAGCTTCATTGGGACTGGGGTTCCACCTGGAGGACACCAGCCTATACTGGCAGGATGGTCTGCATCTGTCCAGGAAGGGAACAAGTCTTTGAGCACTCGGTTTAAATGCTTCATTGGCAAGCTTTAAACTAGTCAATGGGGAGGCACTGACAAGCAGCAGAAAAATCCCAGCCTCTCCTACAAAACAGGGTACTAAATGAGAAAAAGACCAAGGTAGAAGCGGTCAGTGGGGATGCTGCAACAGAAGGTAAGGCCATCAAAAATGAGAGCAATGAGTACCAATGCTCGTGGTCTAGGTAACAAGCTTCCTGAATTAGTGGCCTTGATGGAGGAGAACATCTGGATATGGCAGTCACAGAAACATGGTACACACAAAGGCAAGACTGGGACGTAAACATACCGGATACACTATCTGGAGGGACAGGGAGGGTAAAAGAGGGGAGGAGTAATTCTTTACATAAGGGAAGGAATAAAAGCAACAGAACAAAAAGGGTAAACAGGAGGAGAAGAAGCACTGTGGGTAAATTTGGAGACACGAGCAATGGCACCACAATCCGCTGGGGTTGTATACAAGACCCCTTCTCAGGGGAGGAAATGGACAAGGAAATGATAGAAAGTATACTTAGAATGGCAGAAAAAGGGGAGATAATGTTGCTGATGGGTGATCTGAATATGCCAGATGTTAACTGGAGCGCAGTTGCAGCTGCCACTTGAAGAGTGCAGTTATTCTAGATGCCCTACAGGGGCATGCCTTAGACAACTAGTACTGGAGCCCACCTGAGAGGGAGCAATATTAGACTTGATACTCTCAAATGGAGATGGAGAGGATCACAGATGTAGAAGTGGGTAGCCATCTGGGAACTAGCGACCATCGAACAGTATGATTCACAATAAACACAGCAATAGAGTCAAGCCATACAAAGAACAAAAGTACTGGACTTTGGGAGGCTGACTTCAAGAAATGGGTGAGTGCCTCAGAAATGCACTAGCAACATGGGTGGAAGGAGGGGTGGAAGAACAATGGGGAATAATCAAACTGCCATCACAGAGGTGACCAGCCTTTGTGTGAAGCAAATAAACAAAACAAGACGATGTAAGAAACCACTATGGTTCTCAAAGGAAGTGGCTGTGAAGGTTCAAGAGAAAAGAAAGCATTCTGGAAGTATAAGGAAACACAGAAGGAGCAGGACAGAGAAATGTATCAGTTAAAGCAAAAGGAGGCTGGGAAGGCAGTCAGAATAGCAAAGGCCCAAACTGAGGAAAAGATAGCCAACTCAGTTAAGAAGGAATAAAACCTTTATAGGTACATCAGGGAGCAAAGGAAGACCAAGGGAGGGATAGTGAGGCTGAATAAATGGAGGAGGGTGGGCAGAGGGAGAATGTGAAAAGGCAGAGATACTGAAACAAATATTTTTGCTCAGTATTTACAAAGGAAGAGGGGGAGTACATAAAACAAACAGTAGTAACACTCTTGATAGAGAAGTTGATACCAGCCCATTTACAGAAGAAAGGGTTCTGAAAGAACTCCTAAAACTGAAGGTGGACAAAGCAATGGGTCCTGATGGGATTCATCCCAGAATTCTAAAAGAACTAAGGGGAACTAGTGACACCACTGACTACCCTCTTTAACAAATCATGGGAGGATGGGGTGGTCCGAGGACTGGAGGAGGGCAGATGTGATTCCTCTTCACAAAAGTGGGAGCAAGGCAGAGGCAGGAAACTATAGACCTGTCAGTTTAACCTCAGTGATAGGGAAAATGATGGAATCACTTCTAAAGGAAAGAACTGTCGAGTATCTAGAGGCCAGAGGGCACAAGACCCTAGGCAGCATGGATTCACAGCAGGAAGGTCATGCCAGGCAGATCTGATAGATTTCTTTGACTGGGTGACCAAAGTAGTAGATCAGAGAGGGCTGTGGACATGGCCTACCTAGACTTTAGCAAGGCATTTGACACAGTCCCACACAAAAGATTAATATATAAGTTAGCCAGCCTGGGAGTGGGTCCCAAGATGACAGCCTGGGTAAAGAATTGGCTGGAGAATAGGACACAGAGAGTAATAGTAAATGGAGTCCACTCAGAAGAAAGGAGGGTTACTAGCGGGGTACCGCAGGGTTCAGTATTAGGACCAGTCCTCTTCAATGTCTTTATAAGCGACATTGCAGAAGGACTGGAAGGAAAAGTATGTCTCTTTGCAGATGACACTAAGATCTGCAACAGAGTTGATGCACAGGTGGGGTGGAAAGGATGAGAAGGGACTTGGCAAGGTTAGAGGAATGGTCAAATGTATGGCAGCTTAGATTCACTGCTAAGAAGTGCAAGTAATGCACCTGGGAAACAGAACCAGGGAAGAATACACAATGGGGGGAGATAGTAACAACAACAAAAAGGAAAGGGACCTGGGGTAATCATATCAGATGACCTAAAGGTGGCAAGCAATGTGAGAAGGCAGTCAAGGAGGGCTGGGGCATACTGGGATGTATAGGGAGGCATCAGCAGTAGAAAACAGGAAGTTGTTATCCCTCTGTACAGACAGTTGGTGAGACCCCATCTGGAGTACTGTGTCCAGTTCTGGAGACCCCATCTCCGCAAGGACATAGACAGGATAGAGGCAGTCCAGAGGAGGGCAACTAAACTGGTGCAGGGTCTGCAAGAGAAGTCGTATGAGGAGAGACTAAAGGAGCTTAATATGTATACCCTTGAGGAAAGAAGGGAGAGGGGGGACATGATAGAAACTTTTAAGTACCTCAGTGGAATCAACAAAGTCCAAGAGGGTAGCATTTTTAGAAAAAGAGACTTGCAAGAACAAGGGACAATTTAAAAGATAGAAGGAGGGTGTCAGAGGCAATGTGAGGAAGTATTATTTCACAGAGGGTAGTGGATGCATGGAACAGCCTTCCTGAGGAGGTTGTGGGGTCTAAAACTGTGGAGAATTCAAGAATGCATGGGACAGACATAAGGCAATTCTTGTGGGGGTAGGAAGAAATAGGCTGTTGGTTAATTAGGATCCTGCGGCCTATCCTGTAGGTGAGAAATGGGCAGACTAGATGGGCCTAAGCGGTCCTTATCTGCGTCAAAGTCTATGTTTCTCTTTTCAATAAACACAGGTGGTGTGTGGGTCAGCCTTGGCAAAGACTTCCCCACACACACTGCAGTGTTGAAACCCAGTGGGCCCGGTTTTTCTTTTGGCTTCTCAGACATAGTGCCAGTCCTAACCAAACTTACCCGTTTATGGCAATCCGCCAGGTAAGACCCTCTTATCGGTTCCCAACCGTGTCACGGGCCGTGGAAAAAAACGTAATAAAATCCTTTTTTTTTTTTAGAACCGATAAGAACCGGTAACCACACTCTAAATGACAGATTAATATATTTTAAACAACCTGATCGGTTCAATCTGAACCGATAACCGTTTACAAGTTCCACACAGAATAGAAATTAACATAAAACCTATCTAGTACACTCACATACCAGAGACCGGTTGCGGTTTAAATTCGGTCGAAAACCGAGAAATATAATACTTTAACTGACAAAATGAACCGAGCAGAAGGAGAAATCTCCGGAGCGACTGTTCAGTGAGGCGGAGTAAAGAATCTGACGGTTTGAGTTTGAAGAACAACAGACAGAGTTTCAACCGAGCTCGAGCTCAGCATTCCATGCCTGGCATGGAAAGTTAACTCTTTCACCTCCGGAGCAGTTCGAAGGTTGGGACTCACTGCATATGTCATAATATAGCAAGACTTCATGTTGTTTGAAGGTTGCCACTTCACATTCAGTCACTTCACTACCAGTCTAGCATTGTCATGCTTGTAAAGCGCTTTGGGATACATTGTGTATGAAAAGCGCTATATAAATGCTGATTCTTCTTCGCCTTCATCTTTACTAAACCTTTCTGATGACTGTGCAGCTTGATCTTTCTTTTTCTTGTCACCTTTTACATTATTTGCTGCTGTACATGAGATGGACTCCTCAGATACGCTCTTTCCACCATCACTGGGACCACCCTCAGAGCCTTTTTTATTTTTAGGTGACATAGGCACACCGAAAGGTATGCTTCTTTAACATTTTTACCATCTTAAAGTAGTTTTTTTTGGGGGCAACACATATGTAACAGGAACCAATTAAGTAAGGTGAAAGGGCACAGACAGAAACGGAAAGTGAAAACGCTCCATTTTCTAACTAGGATAACTGACAATAGTAAACCACTAAAATTAGTCAAAGAAAACCAGCTATTACTGGAGTTTAGTACAGGAAGACTGCTGTCTTCAGATGGAGAAACAGATCTGAGCAACAGCCAGAGTGGAATGTGGATTAAGAGTTTGAACTTACATTCCAAATTCAAAAATCTGTGTAAGTTCCATCTCTGGAGTGTTGCTTTCTGCAAAGATGACGGCATAAAGTGTAAACATTTAAGTTAGGGATTCCTGGGATTAGAACACAGAATACTGATGAAACCCTTGTCCGAACCAAATTATAAGCAGGGTTCCTTTTAATATTTCAAGGTCATTCTGGACAAAAGTCTGACATTTGAGGCTCAGGTGTCAGTTGTACTCTGCAGTGGCTTTTACCATCTCAGTAACTTTGCCTGGATTAAAACCCAGATTTCTCCCTGAAGACCTGCTGTCACTGGTATGCATTTGTCACATCCAGATCTGGCTACTGTAATGCTCTGTACCTTGGAGTGAGTGGAGGTGTCCTATTACACCTGCAACTGGTGCAGAACACTACGGCCAGGTTACTGAAAGGCCTTCTCGGGTCTCGTCATACAATCTCAGACCTGCATAAACTGCACTGAATGCTGGTGAAGTGGTACATCACCTTCAAGGTCAGTTTGCTGACCTAAAAGGCCCTATATAGACTGGGTCCTGACTACTTGAGAGACCTTCAGACTCCTTATCGGACCACTCATCCCCTGCTCCTCCAAGGTGGGCCGCCTTGCCGTTCCAAGGGTAAGGCTGAAAACTTCGGGTAATTAAGCATTTGTGCTCACTGGGCCTTCCCTGCGGGACAAACTGCCTTGATCTTTACAGGAGGCCCCCTTGGCGGAGGCTTTTAAGAGGGGCCTAAAAAGTCCTTCCTGCTTCAGGAGAGTTTTGGTGATTAATAACCACTATCCTGTGTTGCAGCCACTTTCTTGCATTGCTGTGAATCCACTGTATTATCAATCTGCTTGCTCAATTTGCACATTATCGGTTTTAACAGATTATGTTTGTATATTTATATGTATGCTTGGAGGGGGGAGGCTCAGAGGGGGAGAGAAGAAGGTGTTACTTCATGTAGAGGGTGCTGGAACCTTGGAATGCACTGCCCAAGGGACTAGTGGAGGCAGAGACTGTGGAGGGGTTTAAGAGGGGCTGGGACAGGTATAGGGGGAGGGTGAAGCTGTCGAAGTCCAGTACAAGGGGAACATCTTGGAGGGGGTGGATAACAGCAAAAAAATCGGTGTCCAGTATGGGTGGTATGGAGCAGACACAAAAGACCAATAGGCCTCCTCTGCTGGCATTTTAGTATGTTAGTATATGGCTTCTGCTGTAAGGTGCTCAGAGCACCTGGGACTGAGCAGAGATAAATACTACTACTACTAGCTCTCACGGGTTACTCGCTGCACACTTATACTTATGAATATGGCACTTGCCATACTAACACACAGACACGCAAAAAACAGGTGGCACTGTGCTAACCTTCTAAATATCTAATCCATTACCTTTAAAAGGAGCTAATTTAACTGTTAGAGTGATTTTTTTTCTTTGTTGCTAATGACAGCTTAGATCAATGTGCATCAATACATCCTGTTCATACCCTTTCTCTGCATCAATATTTTTGGATAGTATCCATGGAGACTTTTTTTAATTTTTGAATACTAACATTTTTGGTTTATACAGAAGCAAAACAAAACTGGTATGATTTTTGTTGAAAATGTGTTTTTAAAATGGTCTAATCACACTGTATAAAATCATCATTGTCACTTCTAGTAACCCAAAAACCTTCCCAAGCTGCTAAAGCACAGAATAACTGTTATAACAGGCATTACTATAAACTGTGGACCACAACAAAACTCACCTTAGAACAGTCTGTGCTTGTACCATCTTCAGCAGAAGGTATTAAGTCAATTGTGTTCAGGAATACAGGTTTTAGCCTTGAATAAGTTGAAGGCGATCGAAGGGAGGCAGGTAAACTTTCATGCACATTTTCAAATGCAGGGATGAGCATGTCACACATGATCTAAGTGAAACCAGTAAAAAAAAAAAAAAAGGCAAAAAAAGACAACCAACCATGAATTAGAACTCTGTGCACAAATATCCATTTCAGAACTGAACATGCAGCAGTAACACATTGTGAACAAACTACCTTTTGTGCTTCCAGTTTCGCAACGTTCCAATCTGGCTTTAACGCAACACAGTGAAGAAATTCCTTCAATGCTTCCACCTTCCTGTTCAAGCCAGCCAGGGCCTGAGCTTTCAAATAATGACCCTGTACAGAAGTAAAATAAAATTATTAACATGCTCCTTACAACACTTTTGATTGCATCTAGTTCAAGCAGTACTTCATGTCATCTTTCGTAGAATACTTCCATTGATCTAGATATGTATATTCAGTGGTCTCCACTACCTGAAAATACAGAGTGGTGGTAAATGGAGTGGAGCCACCATGTGTGGGCGGAGCCACTGTGGGAGTGGCGTCAACATGGGATCGGAGTCAGCCATGGGACGCACAGAATGCATAAATGGACCAAAAATCGGAATATAATAATGTATGGGACTGATCGGAAGGCCTTGGCTATGTAACAGTAGCAAATGAAGTGGTATGTGTGTACGTTTTGTGCAACATACAGTACTTGAGCACCTCAGCATTCTCTTTGAAGGTCAGGCAGTAGTTTGTGACAGTCTTGACATCATTCTGGGTGCGTGCATCTTAGTTTCACTAGTGCCCGCAAGGCCCAAGATCTACTCTAGGATTTCTGTAGCCCTGCCCAATCAGCAGCAGCTTCCCAAGGAAGGGAAGTTGTCAACCTTAGGGCCCTCAATGATTATAATCATGAGTGCATTTACCACACTGTCACCTAACCTATTTCTTTTCCGAGTCTTTATTCTATTTAGTGCTGAGAATCCCATCTCGCAATCTGCGATTGACACTGATACTGTTACTGCCAGTTCTGCCAAAGTAGATATGTTTGGATATAGGGCTACATATTTAGTAGTTAGCCAGTGCAGGATATCTTAGGGAGTCTTAAAGGCCCCCTTTTCAGCGTACGTGAGATTGTGCAGAAATGCCCATTCCAGCCTAGAAGCATCTTCATCCACAACAGTAGCATAATGACCCAGAATCATGTCAAGACTGTCACACTACCATAGCCTTCCAGCCCCTCAATATCACCATCTGGTATCATGCTAGGGGCAAAGATACTGAAAGCACCCAAAGGTTCTGTGCTTGGAAACCTTTGTTCAATTTGAGCAATTAGTGCCCTTATACAGGTGTCATGCACAGAGGTTCTGAAGCTATTCCGCAGTGTTTCTGTAAATGGCACGTTGAGCCCATCGTCGTTCAGGAGTACTGGTTCAACAGTTATGCAGATACAGAGAAGTACTGACCAGGTACCAGTAGTCATGCCCTAAGAATCTCTACAGTTGAATGAATATCTCTCTCTCTATACACAAATATATATTAACATTTTTTCACACACTTCTTTATATCTGTAAAATACAAAGTTGAGGTTTGAAAGTATTTAGACAAAATGCTGAGGTATGGAAGTATGACGCACATTATGAAAAGAACAGAAAAAAAACTGTCAGTTTTCTACCATTCTTCCTAGGCCCACAGCTTGAGAATCATTCCTTTCAGAGGCTTCTCTATGCAAGTACATAATGACTGAAGGAAAAATATTCCTTAATATGTGTCACAGGCTGCATTGCGGGACAGCCTCCCAACAGCTTCTGGCTTTAAAATAGGGTTTTCCATTGCCTGCTGGACTTCTTTAAGGGCAGTCATGCGAACAGCAGAATTTTCATAGTATCTATATAAATGATCAAAAGTTTGAATAAACTTTTTAGTGGCGTTCACTTCATTTACTGCTGCCAAGCCAAGGCCTCCAGATTAGCCATGCAGTGATTTTCAACCAGTATGGGACTGACTTCTTTTAATTTTGTGGCCAGTCCATTTTGCCGGCCCAGCATAATGCTGCGCCATCACTGCTCAGCCCTGCAAAGCAATCAACTGAAATTCTACTGTTTTCAGGGAATGCCATTTTTTTTTTTTTTTTTTTAAATTGTATCTGCTTTTCTATTAATTAGTTCCTCAACTCCCAGGAAAGAAACTCTGGCTTTCCGCAGTGCATGCCATATAAAAATAGCTGCTTCAGAATGGCCATGTTGGTTGTTTTATCTACCAAATAAGAAAAATGAATTTTGCAGACTTCAAATCTGCAAGAATTGATCTCCTGACCACCTCACCCAGCGAGAGGACCATTTCTCACTGTTCGATCAGAATGATATTTTACAGTATCAGCCAGGGGTAGAAATTAACTTTTTTCGGTACTTGCACCAAGGTGCATGTGGTGGCAAGTTACATGCACCCGAGTCAGGTTACTTGCACTGGTGGACAAAATGAAAAGAAAAAAAAAATTGGGAGCAGAATTTTAGTCCAGAAACACTAATAACAAACTGCACCCAAAAGTCAAGAAAAGGTAACTAACCACTGCCAGAGATTGTTTTCTCCAATTAAGAGCCACCCAGAAAGTATTCCCTATGCCAGTGGTGGCATGCACCACTGACCAACCAGTATACGGTTAAACTGCACTTAGTGAGGCAGGACAGGTCAGGGTGGGTCAGTTTAGCCATAGTCACAAGCACAAGGGTGGGTGTGGCGGACGTACGATGTACAGCAGAGAAAATTATAGCAGACTCACAGGTGGGTGGGCACACTACACACAGCAGCAAAAGTCCTACCACTCTGCATGGGTTGCAGCAAATCTCACACTGCCTCAGCTTGCTTTTATTTAAATCAGATTATTTATAACACACACTGTAATTTATTTTAATGATTTTAAGGCTAACTTTTTCTCCCTCACTTATTTGGGCACAACTGTTAGTGCTTTTCTGTCAACTGTTGTAGACTGGGACTCTGGGAAGGATTAAAATGACTGTGCTGCTGCTAATATGCAGTATAAATTAGCTTTTTACAAACTGCCCCACTAAAAAAAGAAAAGCAGTTGTCCTCAAGACCAAGTCTTTTTTTTTGTGCCCCCACAAAATAAATGAGTGGGAATCAAAAACGTAGCAAGGTTGTGGTAAGACCACAGTTGCTCAGCTGAGAGACATTTAAGTCCATTCTTTATATCAAAAATTCCTTAGTTTGCATATAAAAAAAATTTCACAGCAACTGCCCTTTTTTAATAACTGTCCCTCCAAGGCAAGAGAGGGCTGTAAATACCCTTGGGGTGGAGTGAAGCCTCAATTCACTTTGCTTGCTTTCTGCCAGTCAGTTTTATAATCGTCTTTTTTCTGAAAGCAAAAGCCTTCAGCTTTTACAAACCCTCTACCTGCCTAGATACAGCTAGTAATGAAATATGCACACAAGGAAAAAAAGATTCTACTCAGTGAGTTGATTTGTACTTGATCACAAAGACAGAGCTTCCCACCTAGTGACTGAACACTTCAACCTCTCAACAAAAACGTACAGAAGGAAATATGATGTGCATGCCTATCAGAACCTTACTGTACCACGAGGGTGACAGAAAGAGGCACACGTGGTACATTTAAGTTAACATTACATGCGATATGCCAGTCTTGTCACCAGGACTCACCTTGAGCTCCGTAACTACCCCGCCCTCTCAACACTCATCCCCGATTGGTAGTGCTAGTAGACTCCAGCCCAGTGCCACCCCCAGTCCCTTCAGCACCATTCACCGCCACAGCCCGGAACCTGAATAGCACTGATCCCACCTCGCTGACACTGTAGCTCCTCCCGATGTCCTGTCAGGTCTCACCTTCTCTTCTATGGGCACTCCTCCTTCCGTGGGTTGACAACTCTTGGCCCCAGCCACTGCTAACTCGATGGTCGTCTCACTGCTCACTCCCGAGTCGCAACGGCAGTGCCGCACACAACATGACGTCGGGGGAGAGGAACAGGACTTCAGCATGTCTTTACTCTCCAGCACTGCACCTCCCCTTATGGCAGCATTTGGTATTGCAACTTGCAAAAACAAATTGGCTACATGCACTACAGTGCATGCAGGAGACAAAACTACATGCTCCAGCCTGTTCCTACTTGCACAGGGAACAGGCTGGGTATGTTAATTTCGACCCCTGGTATCAGTAATATGTATATTGTCCAGGTAATTGTAATTTTCTCTGCTCTCTAATCCTGCTGCTCCTGCTACTACCAGGGAATATTCTCCCAAACTCTGGACCCCCTCACTCTAAAAAAAATGACTAAGCTTAAAGGTCAACTTGTGATAGTATCACTGAATATTAAACAGTCTGCATATTCCAGGCATGGGTGCAGGTGATCAACCCAGACATTACAGCACTCACTGAAACCTGGCTTTCCCCCAAGACACCGGATGCATCCATCTCTCTTGATGGCTACACCTCGTTCTGACAAGATAGGATTGCTAAACGTGGGGGCAGGTGCCAAGTAAATGTCAGGTCTCGAATAAAGGTGCAGGCCCTTAATAACAGTTAATACAAAATAGGCCCAAATTCTGAACCTCAAATTAAACATAGGGACACAGAATAAAGTCCTGCTGGTCTTCACAATATACATACCTCCAGGGCACCAACCTGCTGGGCTAAACCATGTCATCGCAAGCCAACAGCAACTAGGCAACTACTGGCAGATCACTGTAGGTGACTTCAACATAAACTGGCACTCACAGAAAGAAACAAAAGTCAAGGATCTAATTACTAGCCTTTTCCTAAAACAGATGGTCATTGCCGACACCCAGCTTAACTACAAAACAGAGAGCAGCTGTCTCCTAGACTGGCTCCTGTACCACACACCCTGAGCATATATCTGATATCACAGTCTTGCCAGACAGCCTCAGTGACTACTCCCCTGTGAAATGTACCTGGTCTAACAATTTCCCCAAGAGTTCACCCAAAGTGTACAAAAACCGCTGCTTGAGGCCTGGACTACTTGAACATTTCAAGCTGCACGTGACACAACTGGACTGGTCCCCGCTGGCTGGGGATATAGCTGGTAATGAGGCACTTAACTACTTTGTAACGATTTTCAACTGTGCTTGTGACATTTTTGCACTATACAAAATTAAAATAATTAAGAGAACCTCCAATCCCTGGCTCTCCAACTCCCTTATTGGACTTCCGAAGAACAGAGAATATCTGGCATATAGCAAAAGCAGGTGGTATACCTACTGCATTTAATACCTAAAAGGCAGCTAGAAACACCTGCACCAGACTAATCCGACAGACTAAAGCCTCCTATTATAAGGATCTACTAACTAAAACCTGGGGTCCTGGAAGAGACTGATGGTGCTCTCTTAAATCTTAATGGGCAACCCCCGACCCCTGCCTTGATCTACTTTTGACAGAAGGGGCCCTACAGGAACCCACCGAAATTGCCAATGAGCTCAACAACACATTCACTGACCTTTCAAGTGTACTTCCTGGTGGCTACTTCACAGATATGCATGTTCAGCAACGCCCAACTGGTCCTCAAGATCCTCCAAGGAAAGATGTACCACACTTTTACTTTAGCGGGATCACCAAAGCCGAAACCATCAAGCATATTAAAAGGGTGCTTGGCAAGACCAGGATGGGGGCAGATCTGCTTGACATGAAGCTAGTTAGTCTACTCCATCACAAACTCGCTGGTCCTCTTACCATGGTGTTTAATGCCTCTCTAAAATCAGGAGCATTTCCAAACACATGGAAGTCAGCCAACATAACGCCAGTCTTTAAAGTGGGAGATAAAACTCAAACATCCAACTACAGACCTATATTCATCCTTCCTCCCCTTTCGAAAGTACTTGAAAGAATGGTCTCGGAGCAGCTTACTGAATACCTTGATAACCATAACCTACTCCACCCGCAACAGCACGGCTTCCATAAAAAGCACTCCACACTCACTGCTCTAGTTGATTATTCATCCCAACTATACAACGTCTTGGATAGTAATCAGGCAGTTAGATCTGTCTTCATCGACCTCAGAAAGGCTTTTGACTCTGTTAATCACAACCTCCTCCTAAGCTGCCTTCTGTCTACAGGTCTATCCCCAGATGTGGTACTATGGTTTGACAGCTACCTCTCTAACAGATCACAATGAGTCAAAATTAGTGATACCCTATCCACTGCTAAGGAGGTGCACCTCGGGATTCCGCAGGGGTCCATCCTCAGTCCTCTACTCTTTAGCCTCTTCATCAACTCCGCCACAATGGCTTGCTCAGCAAGTACAGTTCTCTATGCTGATGATGCTGTGATCTTAGTTGCTGGCAAAGACCAACAATCCATCACAACTGAACTCCAAAGCAGCTTCCATAAACTTGAATCTTGGTTTACTGTAAACAAGCTACTACTAAACGTCAAATAAAAACAGAGTATGCTCCTCACCACCTCCCAAAGCAAAAAGAAATACCTGCCCCTGCATATTCATAACCAAAAGGGTGAAATCCTAGACCAAGTAACTAACTTCAAATATCTCGGCATTAGCTTTGACGACATGCTCACCTCTTCAAACCACACTGACTCAGTTATCAAAAGACTGCAAATATAAAACTTGGTGTACTTTATCGTCATAGATATTAAATGACACCAGATGCACTCAAACTAGCCATCAATAGCTCAATACTGTCTACCATTGACAATGAGGTGCCTTAATATGGGGTGGGCACAAAAACTGCTCTTAGCAGGATCAACACACTCCTCAATAAGGCCTGTCTTCTTACTCTGGGGGCTACTCTTGACACCCACACCTGCTCGCTGTACACACACTGGGTGGCTCTCACTCCATCTTAGTGGGCAATACCAAACCTGCCTACTTCTTAAAAAAAAAAAAAAAAAAAAAAAAGTACTACTTGGACTGACATCCCCCACACTGGGCGATCACTTTAAGCTGGGAGTCCCAATGCAATCTACCCATAGTGCAGTCGCTGACAAGATGGCGATTCCCCTCAAAAAGGACGAAACTTGCCCAGAACTCCATCCTGTATCAAGGTCCGAAATGGTACAATGAACTACCTGCAGTCCTCACTGATATTACCAAGATTAGTACCTTCAAAGCTGGGCTCAAATCTCTCCTTGGCTCTAAAATGAATTGTACCTGCCTGCGCTAATATGATAGTACCTCATCCCCAGTTTTCCATTTACCTAACCCACTACATCTTTCAGCTATATACCATTTTCTTCTTAACCCACTCCCCTACCCCCAATTACCTGACGATGGCCTCACTTGGTTGAAAGCTCCACACCTCTCCCGCCTCAGACGATGCCAGCTTCATCTGATTCCCCCCAACCCCCTCTTATCTAATCAGTCTATCTGTTAATATTTACTAATTTGATGTGTATAAGTTCAAATTTTACTATTACTGCCTGTGTATATGCCTCAATGTTTTCCTCCCCCACCCCCATAAACCTTGTATTTTGTAATGTTTGTTCAACACCGATGTGGAACCTTTAAAAATGAGTCCTTGACTCAAAGGTATTAATCCCAAACTGAAATAAATTAATTTGCATCCCAATAATTTGGCGAGCTCCAGCAGTGAGACATTATTTTGTTGTGTGAGGCAGCTCATTAGGGTTGCATGTAGGCGGAGCCTGCAGCCCTCTTGCATTAGCTCTAAAACGAGCTTACCATGGAGCTTCCTTTTTGGACTTTTGGAAGTATCTGTCCACAACTGCAAAATAGTGCACTTCCCCCTCTTATTTTTGCTATTTGCTGCTCTGTCTTCAAGGCATCTGAAGGGGGGGGGGGTGTTACTGTGCCTCCCAAAGTCTCAGGATATAAACAAAACAAAACAAAAAACACCTTCTGAAGCTGCTGTTTGTAGCCTCTCAATTTAACCTTTGTAGGGCTGCAGACTGAGCATCTGTCCAGCTCAATTTAACCCTTGCAGGGCTGCAGACTGAGCATCTGTCCAGCTCAAACAGATTCATTCTAGTTCTTTCAGCAGCCTAGGTGTTAACTCATTATCTCTTATATACTGGAATTTCCCTTTTTGAAGATCTGACGTAATCAAGGTCTCATTAACCAGACTACAGTGTCAAATTACAGACAGTCCAGCTCCAGCTTTGCTCAACCACTCTCCCCCCCCCCCCTCAACAGACAAACTAAGTTTTAACTCTTGTTCCTAAGGGCATTTATTGGGATCTGAGACCAGTTTCTTACGTTTTTTATATTTTTTCTTTTTTAACTTTGTCTGTTTGCTATCTAGTGCTAGTGAAAGGCGGGGGCATACAACACCTCTGTTTAGCCACAGAACTGGGTTCACTGCTGACTTTTCCATTTTGATGTATTTAATGTTCATAAAAGGTACAGCTCAGACAGCACTGGACAGTAAATTAAAGCTCTTAGTTTATCCACAGAGACAAGAACAGTGCAGGCTTTCCCCCCCACCCACTGTGATGAATTTAGTGCTGGCAAAAAAGTGGATAAAGCCCTCAGTTTATCCACAGGTACCATGTGGGGAAGGCTCAGTGCAAACGTACCCACACTGTGGTGGATTTAGTGCTGGTGAGAGGTGAGGGACTGACACCACTTGAGCTTTAAACCCTCTGGCAATCCACAGTGACAGCTACAGTGTGGAGACAGGGACAATGCTTGGTTTCCACACTGTCTGCATTTAGTCATGGTGAATGGTGAGGGACTGCCAGAACTGAGGACTAAAGCCTTTTGTTTGTCTACAGGGACAGGTACAGTGTGTGACTGGTGAACAGTAAGGGACTGGCACCACTGGAGACTGAAGCCCTCTATAAATCCACAGGGGGGAGATGCAGTGTAGAATAGACAGTCCAGGGTTTCTGCACTGTGATAGATATAGTGCTGATAAAGGGTGGCAGACTGACAGCACTAGAGGCTGAAGCCCTCTGTTTAGCCACATGGGGTACAGCATGGGGCAGGGACAGTGCAGGGTTCTCACACTGATGGTTTCAGTGCTGGTAAAAAGCCAAGGGATGGGCAACACTGGGGACCACTCTACTGCCTTCATGTCCATAGTCTCTATTGGCAGGTCATTTTAGAACTACATCACCTTCTGGGACAAAATATGCTTTCTAATGTTACCCCTAAACTTGCCATCTGTGACCTTCAGAGCATGTCCCTGTGTCATGCTGGAGAACATTTTCATATGTTCAGTCTTGTCAATACCCCTGAGAATGGGAAAACTGAGATCATGACCCATCTCAGCCTGCTGTTCTACAGGGAGCTGACGGTGACAACTACTAGTAAACATAAATGTGGATATTATCTGTTAGATCCTTCCAAGTATTCCTGTTTTGAAAATGCAGCTTCTCCTTAACAGTGATATCTAAACAGAAAGCCCATCAGCAAATTTGTTTTTATTATTAGTATTGAACACAATCTCTTTAATGCTGCAGTAAATGTAAAACACTGGCGGAAATATGAAAAAATTGATACAGGGAAGTTTACAAAGGATGCCAGTAGGCATTTTATGCGACTGCATAGATATGCAGAAATAAAAAATGCTACATAAATTTACTGCCACTAAGCAAGTGGCAGACCGAGTTGGGTTGGGGGGGGAGATTTATCAATACAAAAAGAGGGCTTGGTCTACACAGGGAGGAGTGGAGGTGGTTAGTTTTCCTATGTGGGAAAGCAGAAGTTTTGGAATCAAGGAAGGAAAAAAAAGGTGGGTTGGAATAGACAACCATCTGACATTCCTCACAATCCCCCACTCAAAAATGAATATCAACACAATTTAACTTGGTGCAGTACAAGACCACACCCAAGAATTTAGCATCTGTGCCAAGCTGGTGTTTCTCTGCTTGACAAATTTAGTTATGTGGATTTTGATAACCAGGTAAGCTCACTGAGACCAGAAGTCCCTTTTTCAGGAGCGACCCGGATAAGTTACAGACAATAATTACATAAATTGGCAGGAGTACACAGTAGTACATACATTGGTAGGAGTACACACTAGCTGGAGCATACATTGGATAGGGTATAGAGTACATTACACAACATCTATATGTATTGCATTGTTTCAGCAGGTTCTTTACAGAGTACAGGCCCACAATAAATTTTCTTGATCTTATCCTCACTTCCATCCGAGTGCACCCTAACCCCATTTCTGCCCGGATATCATGATATGTAGGGCTTGATTAAATAAAGCTGTATCCAATCCCAGCGGACCAAGTAAAACTTTTCAATGCCAAATAATAATTAAAAAAAAAAAAAAGCAATGCATTCCTGGACCTTGAATAAATATAATATGGGGTGGCAGTATACTTTGCACATTCTTGTGTTCTACGATTCTAATATGTTCATCTATTAAGTTATGAGACCAAGTTGAATTTTACAAATGTAGGTTCATAACTCTGGCAATATTCAATAATTTTACCGCAAATTTTCAACACAGCCATTTCAGTACAGCAACTTATAAATGTAACAAGCTGTCATTTTTCAACTCCTGCACAAAATGTGCGTTTGCAGCCCAAAAGTTGATTTTGCAGTCCCTGCACAACATCACCTTTAGGCCAGGAGTTGAACATTTTCTCTGCCCTCCTTTATGAGGCAGAATCAAAAGCAGTGTTGAAAATCTGGTGTAAAATATGAATACATTTCAATATTTTTAACCTAGATTCCTCTCCTGAAACCCTATCAACTCTGGCCAGAGTTTTTTTTTTTTTTTTTTTTTTTTTAAATTAGCCAGTACATGCAGCAAAGGGATATCACAAAAGCTTCTTGTTCCAGGGTCAGGGCCTGCTGCACTGCCTGCTCTATGCCATCTTTTTCAGCTGAAATCCTGCTGTTAGCTTCCAGTTATTAAAGCAATTACATAAACCAACTGACCTGATGCCTTTTTATAGCATCTTCTCTGAATGTTTTGCACCCAGTCATTACCCAAACTGTGCCAGATTTGGGCATCCGTTTGTGTTTTATGCAAAATGCACAAAACATGCCATTGTTTTCTTTATACTGTAGCCAACCGTATTTATTAAGCCAGCCAGTACAAAAAGCCAGTTGGTCTGTGCCTAGAGGCGTTTTTGTCTTTATTACAGTAGGTGCTGGGAGTCTCTTGGACAATATCTGGTCCAGCTGGTACTGCGATCTCTGATGTAACCTCTTGATCATCAGGTTTCCGTTTCTGAGTTCATCGGAAACAGTTACTGTACTGTAAAGGATTTTTTTTCCCCTTAGAGTTTATTGTAGTTTGTCTGTCTGACACTCCAACAGAGCTGAGCTTGGTAATGCTGGCTGCCTGATTTTAGAGAACCGTACAGTGAGGAGCAGGCAGGCTAATTAAAAAGAAATCTGCCATCACAATGGTTGGCACACAACAGGCGGCCCCTAAATATTTTCTTTCTTTCGGTAACTAAGGTGCAGCTACATAACTGCTACCCCAACAAAATAAAGCTGACACCTTATTGGCTGGTGTGGCACACAAACCCCCAAGTTTTTATTTTTTATTTTATTTTTTTAACAACTAAAAATGAATCTACACAACTGCTGGTCCTTACCACAAAATAAAGCCGACGCCTTCACTGGTTGGCGACATATAAGGCCCCCAATTTTTTTTTAAGTTAACTAAAAATGCATCACGATCAACACAACTCCCGGTCCTTACTACAAAATAAAGCCAAGGTTTTTTGTTGTTAACTAAAACTGCAGCTACAAAACTCTGTCATTAGAAACTAAAGCAGACACCAAGCTGGCACCTTCACTGGCTGGTGGCTCACAAGGCCCCCAAGTCTCTAAAAAAAAAAAAAAATATATAATTTTTTTTTTGTTAACTTAAAATGCAGCTGCACAACTGCTGCCCCTTACAGTGTAAGCAGATGCCTCGCTGGCTGGTGGCACACAAGACCCATAAAGTTTTGTTTTCCTTTTTTTGCAACAGATAGCGTGAAATGCAACCAAGCTACAGGTGCAGGCAAGCCGGTAGAAAATACTGTGATATCCACTGGCAAATGAGGTGGCACAAAAGCTGGACTTTTTGTCACACAAATTATTTCTGCTTTCAGCAGGATAGAAGCTGGGATGAAAACACTTCATAGTTAGGAACACACCTTTATTGGCAGGGCAGGACCAGGAGAGGCACTGCAGCGAACCCCAAACTTATTTTCTCATGCACTATTTAAAAAAAATATATATACATCATGACAGGGCTTGAAATAATGGCCTCAGGGGTATACTTCTACCAAAATGTGGATGGTTCACTGTACATTTCCAGAACAAAGGATACATTTCCAGCACATATAAAATAAAAATAATTATCTAACACACCACAGCTAAGCTCCACAGGACACTTTCACAATCGCAGTGTAGGGTAATGTGTTCTGATTTGTTGTATTTTTATGCACCACTTATATTCTCCAACTGAAGTCTCTTTAGCAATCGATAAATAGGGCAGTCTACAGTTTTACTCAATGCAGTAGTCCTTCGCTTTCTTAACAGATCGTTTCCTTTTCTGTGGCTGTGCAATATATCCAGGGCCCCTGGTGTTCTGCAGCAGAATTTTCAGATTTCTGCGGCAGGACTTCTTGGCTTCTTCGGCAGCATTTTCTGATTTCTGCGGCATTATTTATTCACTTCTCCTTGACCAGGCCACGGACCCCTCAATTTCTGGAACCTAAACAGTTTTTCAGAAATCCTCTGTACTGCAAGGTACTAGCCCTGACTTTTGGATTTGGTACCAGTGGAAGCTGATTTCCAAGTGGCCCATACTATCTCCTGCTGAACACACCTCTAACTACTGTATCTCCCTCTGTGTCTCTAGTTGAATTTATGTGCTAGGGTTCAATGATTTGTTTAATCCTTACAGTCATTTTAAGTTCTGAGTTGATATCAGAAGTGAATTTAGAGCCCCATTAGCAGATTATATCCTCTCACCACTAGAGGGCTATATCTCTATCTCTTTATCTAGTACGTAAGCCATGTGGCTCACTCTGCCTTTCTCTCGCCTCTCCTCCTGCTCCTTGCCCTGCCCCCCTTCTTCTCTCTCCCTGGTCCTAGCCACCCCACCACCCTCTACTCTGGTTTCCACTGCAACTCCAAGGGAACTCTCCACTTCCACTCGAGACTTGTGCTTGGTGCACCGTTTGGATATTCCTGGTTACTTAACACGACCACTACTCTCAACAAGTGTGGCCACCTCTCTACACTGTACCACCTTGCAGTCCATATGGCACACCGCCTAGAACCTTGCAACTTCTACTCCAGGAAACAACAATCAAAACTATCTCTCAAAGAGCTGCGACTCTGCTCCTTAAAACTCCTGCTCCTCCTCCTCCTCCTCCTCATCTCAGGCAGCGTCCATCCCAATCCTGGCCCTAGAAGCTCAGGCCACACACAAACTCCAGGTGCCCTTATCCTTGCAACCATTAATATCTGCAGTCTACTACCAAAGCTGGATGCACTCCAAGCCTTCATATGCCAACACAACCCTGACATCCTTGCAGTGGTGGAAACTTGGCCGACACCTAAAGTTCCTGACTCAGCAGTAACAATACAGGGCTACAATGTTCACAGGCTGGACCGGATATCCAAAAAAGGCGGTGGTTGCGTAATCTATATCAAAGACTCCCTGTCTTGGCACCCTGTAGCAACTCCATCACTTTCTGCCTCAGTCCAGATTCTGCCAATAAAATCATCCTAAGTCCCAACCATAAAGCTCCGACTACTGTCTCCGTATATATCCCACCCAGGGACCCTAAACATGGATTCAACGACGTCCTAAACTTTATCAACTCACATCCTCCCGTAACTGAACTTATTCTACTAGGGGATTTCAACATAAACTGGTTAGCATCGAGTGCCAGTGCCTATAAAGACTCCATCTCAGCTGCTAACCTCACGCAAATGGTGAACTCCCTACTAGGATTAACTACAAGACTGGCACCAGTACCCTCTTGGATTGGGTCCTCACCACTCACCCCACAAGGATTTCTCGTACGACCATTCTCCCAGACTCACTCAGTGACCACTCCCCAGTCATGTGTGCATGGTCTAACAAATTCCTTAAGCCCCCTCCCAAAATTATCGCTAGCAGAGTCCTTCCTCGTGGAAAACTTCCACATCTCAAACAACACCTGCTTCTACAAGACTGGCTACCCATCTATGAAGCAACAGATGTTAACTTGGCTCTTGATCACTTCATCTCAATTTTCAACAAAGCCTGCAACCTCTTTGCCCCTGCTAAAAGGCACAAAACAAAATCTCTCTCTAACCCATGGGTCACCGTGGCTCTTCTCTCACAGCTGAAACTAAGGGATCACCTCTGGGCAGTTGCCAGGGCCACTGGAAACAACTGGACATCCAAAATTACAAACAAGCACGAAATGCCTGCACAAAAGCCATACGGCTAATGAAATCCACCTATTACTAAGATGCTTTCATCAATACATGGGGAAATGGTCGTGCTTTCTGGGACAATATCAAGGATGTCACAGGGAAGCAGCCAAAAACCTCTCCTGTCATGTTAATGGTTGATGGATCCTCAACCCTTGACCCCAAGGTGATCGCAAACATCTTTAAACACGGCTTTTTCAGACCTTAGTGCTGTTCTACCCCATGACTTTTTCGAAAACAGGGCCTACTCCCCAAATACCTCAGCCCTCAGTCTAACCATCCCCTTCTTCACTTCAGGAAGGTAAGGCTGAATGAAGTCACGCTATATTACTGCAGCTATCTCTAAATCTAGATCTAGTAGCGACACCCTGGACCTTAAGCTTCTTTTGCTCACCCTCGATGAGGTAATTCATCCATTAACAAAAATCCTAAACCTCTCTCTCAGCTGTGGAAAATTCCCGGACCTATGGAAAACAGCCACCATGACACTCATCCATAAAAGTGGGGACAAGACGATTCACTCAAATTATCGCCCTATCTCCATACTGCCCCCACTCTCTAAGGCACTTGAGCGCATCGTGGCTGATCAACTTATCGACCACTTGGATAAATACAATATACCTTGTCCACAACAACACGGCTTCCAGAAAGGTCACAGCACCACCACAGCCCTTCTTGAGTTCACTGGAGCTTTGCACAAATCCCTTGACAACGGCCTTCTCACAGGGGCCGTTTTCGTCGACCTCTCCAAGGCCTTTGATACAGTACACCATGGATTATTAATACACCAACTACTGAATGCCGGGCTATCACCTGACTCTTCTCTCTGGTTTAAAAGCTACTTAGAAAACCGGTCACAGAGAGTAAAAAATTGCGGATGCTCTTTCTAACACCCTGCCTGTTCGCTCGGGTGTCCCACTGGGATCCATACTGGGACCCCTCCTTTTTGGCCTTTTCTTAAACTCCTTCCCTTACCACTGCTCTGAGCAGATCATACTATATGCCGATGATGCTGTTGTATTCTCCACTCACAAAGATCCTGCAACTCTTCAACACAACCTTCAACTTGGTTTCAGTTCTGTAGAGACATGGTTTCTTAATCATAAACTGGTCCTCAATGACAAGAAAACCACATCTATGCTCTTCTGCAGCTCTCATAACCCACACAAGCTACACCACTTGGCTATCTCCACCACTCAGGGGAACACTCTAGATCAGGTGGGGTCCTTCAAATACTTAGGGATACAGCTTGACCCTAATCTCTCCTATGGACTTCATGTAGATAATGTAGTTAGAGCTGCTAATACACGGCTTGGTCTCCTCTAGAAACACAGACCACACCTCACACCAGAAGCTGTGAAGGTTGCAGTCCTGAGCTCTGTGATCTCTGTAATAGACTATGGTCTCATCATTTATGGCTCGGTCACAACCACAACCCTTAGATGTCTCTCTACTACCTTAAATAAAGCATGTTGGCTCATCACTGGTGCCCACTGTCTCACCCACACATATGACCTGTACACTCAGACCGGCTGGCTACAACTATCAAACCGCATAAAGTTTCTCACCTGCTCCATGGTGAAAAAAATCTACCTTGGCCTTGCACCTTCTGGGGTCTCAACTCTGTTACAACACCGAATTAACAAATGGCACCTTAGGAGATCCATGCTACAGCTACTGAAAGTCCCCACTGTCACACTTCACAGGGACAACGCTTGCTTATCGAAGCCACTCTGGTTCAATGGCCTCAGCCCAACCATCTCCTCTTCTGCCCCAACTATTGGTATGTTTAAAACTAGGCCTCGGGACTATCTCACTACTAACAGCTCCTGTGACTGCCCAACTTAACCTTGTTTCTCCACTTCCTTTCTGCTCTAGTTGTCCCCCAGATTCTACCCTCACATCTTGGTATACCCAATGCTGCACTTTTCACCCTCTTGCCACCCTTCCTACATTCCTTCCCCCACCCACCCTCTTCCCTCTCCCTATGACTCTGGCACTTCTTATCTGTTGTCTATTTTGTCTGACAAATGCCACTGGCTGCCTTGTTACAATGCTACCCTTGAATTGTATTAATCTGTACTCTGTTTGCAATGTCCACATTGTTGTAATGCCTGTTTTATTGTTCCCCATAATTTGTATTTCTCTGACGTGGAACCTTTGTAAAAGAGCCATGGCTCAAAGGTATTTGTAATCCTAGACTTGATAAATAAATAAAATAAAATAAAAACTTCTCTGGCAGAACGCAGTCCTGTCATTGGCTTACTATGATGTGATGTCATCGATAACATCATATACTGAGCATAGAGCAGGGGTTTCAGGAGAAATGAGATGGGAAAGAAAGCCTGACAGTATGGAAAAACAGTATATTTATGTGAAAATTCACCAAAAACAATGAATTCTGCGGCACTATATATATTCTGCGGCATGGTGCAAAGTCTGCAGCAAATTCTGCAACCGCAGAAACGCAGAATTCCAGGGGCCTTGAATATATCTATGCAGTATTAAATTCAGTTGTTTTTTTACTACCAAACTGCAGCTTATAAAAAGATTTCCACACAGGACTCTTACTGTGGGGCAAATGACCAGGACAGACAGGAACCAGTTGTTTGTATTATATAACACACTGCTGCTAAGCTCCACAGAAGGACGTTTTCACAATAGGAATACTGTACATCTTTTTAAACTGTATTCAGGAATTAAAAAAAAATAAATGCAACATACTAACAGATTCCCCCACAAGTGCAAGTTTGACCACAGTCAATTTAAATAGGGCAACTCCCTTTGCTTTCCTGACTGAAATGTGTCGGAGGTAGATGGTGTCTCCCCTTCAGAAGTCTGTTTGCTTGCCTACGCAGCCATACAAGGCTTACAATGCTGCTTCGTTTGCCCCCAGAAATTAGTACTGGACATGCAAGACAAAAAAATAAGGTTCATCTCAGTGCAGCAAATACACTTCACTGCATTCTTAGGGGACTTTTTTCCAAACACAGCCACTACATTTTATTTTGTAGTGTCATGTTTCATTGACCCTGATCAACACAGTACTCAATGAATGATATCTTCCTGCGTTTTGATAAAACCCACAAAACTGTCTTTTCCCCTAGTGGAGTTACCACTAACTGCACTATTCTCAATGTTGTTGTTTTTTTCTTTTTTTTTTTTTAACTAAAGTTCAGCTCCTCATCTGCCTCAACTAATGTGAGCTCATTTCACTGACTGAAGACAGAAAGCTCCTACCTACCTACCTCTTTTGCTGCTGTCATCTGCATCAACTCATGGCGAGCACAGCGAGAAGAGAGCGCAACCAGCCAATCAGGGCTGAAGTTGAAAGCCACAGTGGTTGCGTTAATGCAAGGACCCCACAGCAGCCCAAGGAGTGCCTGACTGCAAATGGAGTCTGCCCTGAGCCCCAGATAACGCTCTGATCCTCAGCTCCCCACCCGTCCAGATACCAGAGACAACTGCACAGCAGCAGAACTGGTGAATGATGAAGAAATGGTCACACGCTCCACCAACAGCCGAAATACAGCACTGCAGCAAGTGTGGTGGGTAGGTAACTGGCTGGGTGGCAGGACACAGAGGGTGGTGGCAAATGGCTGTCACTCCACAGAGGAAAGAGTGACCAGTGGGGTACCACAGGGATCAGTGCTGGGACCGGTCCTATTCAACATCTTCATCAGTGACATTGCGCAGGACCTAGAAGGCAGACTTTCACTGTTCGCTGATGACACAAAGCTCTGTAACAGAGTAGACACACCAGAGGGTGTAGACAGAATGAGAAGGTACCTGGAGAAACTTGAAGAATGGTCAGGGGTTTGGCAGTTGAAATTCAATGCAAAGAAGTGCAAGATAATGCATATGGGGCACAAAAACCCTGGCACAATATATCAGTTGGGGGGTGAGAATATAGCATGCACCAAGCAGGAAAGGGATCTTGGGGTTATCATCTCTGATGACCTCAAGGTAGAAAACAGTGTGACAAGGCAGCAGGTAAAGTAAATAGGATGCTGGGATGCATAGGCAGGGGCATCACCAGCAGGAAAAGGGAGGTCATAATTCCACTATACAAGACACTAGTGAGGCCCCACCTGGAGTGCAGTGTACAGCTCTGGAGACTTTACCTACGTAAGGACATAGACAGGGTAGAGAAGGTTCAGAGGACGGCAACAAAGATGGTACATGGAGTGCATCACAAGTCCTATGAGGATAGGCTGAAGGAACTGAATATGTACTCCCTGGAGGAGAGGAGGGAGAAAGGGGACACGATAGAGAGATACAAGTATCTTACAAGGACGGACAGGGTGCAGGAAATACAGGTTACTCACCTGTAACAGGAGTTCTAGGAATCGTATATGTTGTTCATCCACACTTATTGGCAGGTTCCTTGCCGTTTAAATCTTGCGGAAGGTCTTCAAGCTGGCTCCTCCCACCCACCCGGTGGTAAAACTCTGACTCCTGCCCCATGACGCCAGATCTGCCCGCTGAAGCTCAGGATGCGCCGGCCGGGAGGTCAGGTGGCGTGTGGATGAACAACATATACCATTCCTAGAACTCCTGTTACAGGTGAGTAACCTGTATTTCTAGGGACATGGATATGTTGTTCATCCACACTTATTGGCAGACTCCTAGCAGTTCTCCGGGAGAAGGGAGGCAAGGCGCACACCCCCTACTTAGGGAATAAAGACTGGAGAACCGAGGCCCCAAAACCAGCATCCCGGCGTGACTCAAGGTCGATGTGGTAATGGGTAATGAAGGTGTGTGCTGACTTCCAGGTAGCAGCCCTGCAGATTTCCTGGATAGGGACGCCCTGGAAGCAGCCACCGATGCAGCAGTATGACGGGTAGAATGAGCTCTTATCCTCTGGGAGGCTCCATGCCCGCCAACTTATAGCAGCGATCTATGCAAGAGGTGACCCACCTGCCTATCGTCCGCTTGGCTGCTGGTCTGCCAGGTGCGCTTCAGCGTAGGTGACAAACAGCTGGCGAACCTCTCTCAATTTCAGTCGTGGCGCCCTTATAATAAGCGAGCGCCTTCTAGGGTCCAGAGTATGAGCCTATATTCGCCTCTGAGGTGTGATTGGGTAGAACACCGCAGAGTCAACACCTGGTTAAGGTGAAACTCCAACACCACCTCTCGGAAGGAATTTCGGTGGGGCGGAGGACATCCTTGTCCCTGTGGAAGACCAGTAAGAAGACTCGATGCAAAGCACCTGGAGCTCTCCCATCCTTCTGGCTGACGTGATAGCCACCAAGAAGGCGGTTTCCACCACAGGTGAGAGAGATCACACCTGTGCATTGGTTTGAATGGCTTGCCCATGAGCTTTGCCAGTACCAGCAGTAAATCCCACGGAGGTGGAGGTTCTCGACTGAGGGAAATGTGATCAAGGCCTTGAAAAGCGCCCACCACCTTTTCCTGCGCCACCTGATTGCCCCTGCCCGCGCCCGGCAGCAGAGATGGCTGCCAGGTGCACCTTAAGGGTCGTCGACCTAAGCCCTTGTCTAGAAAGGGACCATAAATAGTCCAAAATGCTTGCCACAGAACAGGAGGAAGGGTCCAAGCCCTTGCCCTGACACCAAATGGAGAAGGTCTTCCATTTGAAGGCGTAGCATTTTCTGGTCGACTCCTTACGGGATGCCTCAACAACATTGAGGACCTCGTCAGAAAGACCCAAGGCCTGGAACTCTAGCCGCTCAGGAACCAGGCCGTCAGGTGCAGGGATTGAAGGTCCGGATGGAACACCTTCCCCTGACTGACTGAGAGCAGGTCTGGGCGAGCTGGAAGCTGCCTCGGGAGCCTGGAGCTGAGGCTGAGGAGATCTGGGTACCAGACCTGGCGGGCCAGTCTGGGGCTATCAGATCACCTGCGCCTTGTCCCTCCTCGCTTTGAGAAGCACCTTGTGAATCAAGGGAAATGGGGGAAAGGCGTAGAAGAGGCCCGGGGTCCACAGCCTCGAGAAGGCATCCCCCTGCAGTGAGCCCTGCATGAAACAGCCTCAGCTTCGCGTTCTCCCTGGAGGCAAACAGGTCCACCTGAGGTGTGCCCCAGTGGGAGAACAGATCTTGTACTACCTCCGGCAAGAGAGACCACTCGTGAGATGCAGCCCCTATCCGGCTCAGAGCATCGGCCAGGGTGTTGGAAGCTCCTGCCACATGAATGGCTAGGAGATCCGCCTCCAGGCTGCGCATGAGTGACCAAATGCGGAGAGCTTCCTTGCATAGAAGCATGGAGCGCATCCCGCCCTGGCGGTTCAGGTAGTACATGGTCGTGGTATTGTCCGCCTGACCGGACCACTTGACCCCGGAGAAACGGAGCAAAGGCGGTGAGAGCTAGGTGGACCGCCGGAGCTCCAGCAGGTTGATGTGGCAACGGACTCCGCTGGGGACCAGAGGCCGCTGCACTCGGTGTTCCCCAGATGGGCACCCCAACCCATCAGAGAGGCATCGGTCGATAGAGACCCGGCGGCTCGGGCGGACAAACGGGATGCCCTCCTGCAGATGGAATGGAACGGTCCACCACTGGAGAGCGTTCCACATCTCCTGGGTCACTATCACTAGCTGGTCCAAAGGATCGCAGCGTTGTGACCACTGGCTGGCCAGTCCCCACTGAAGGGGGCGCATGTGCCAGTGCGCCCAATGGACCACGCTGGTACAGGCCGCCATGAGACCCAGACGGTGCAGGAAGTCCCGGCAGGGGCGCATTGCCCAACCAGAAATGATTGGCCAAAGGAGGTAAGAACTCGCCCTGTCCGCCGAGCCGTGTTTGGCTCGAAGAGAGTCTAGCTCTGCCTCGATGAACAGGATCACCTGCTTCGCTCGAGTTCGACTCTGGCCTCATGATGAGAAGGCCAACTTGAGAGCAAACCTGGAGGGCCAGATCTCTGGACCGCTCCACCTCCTCTGGAGGAGGCTGCTATCAGCCAATCGTCCAGGTAAGGGCACACCGGACCCTCGGCGCCGCAGGAAAGCTGTCACCACTGCCATGCATTTGGTGAAGACCCTGGGAGCTGGAGATAAGCCGAAGGGCATGGCTCGGAACTCGAAGAGGGATCCCTCCGCTCGAAAGCGGAGGAATCTCCGAAGTGACGGACGGATAAGGATGTGAAAGAACGCGTCCTGTAGGTCCAGAGAGCAGAACCACACGCCGTGTTCCAGAGATGGTATTATCTGTGCCAGAGTGACCATCCTGAAGGTTCGAGACCTTAGGAACTTGTTCAGGTCATGTAGGTCGAGAATGGGGCGCCAGCCCCCCATCCGTTTCGGAACCAGGAAATACCTGGACACGAACCCCTGGTCTGGAAGGGGGTCCTCCACCTCCGTGATCACCTCCTTTGGAGGAGGAGAGTGATGTCGGCTCGGCGAGCCGCCAGTGAGCTGCGGACCCCGAGGTGCGACTGGCCTGAAAGGCGGGGCCTGCTCAATTCCAGAGGTAGGCCTTTCCCACCACCTCAGTACCCACCTGTCCGTGGTAACAGCGGACCAGGCGGAAAGGAAGTGTCTGAGCTGCCCTCACGGGGAACCAGGAGGAGGCGACAGGATGAAGGGCACACCTCAGCCCGGCCACTGGGCAGGTTGGAGGAGGGACCGGCCGAGGGACCTCTGGTTTTTACTCCCTGCTTCCTGTTGGGAGGAAGCCGACGGCTTGGGTTTGGGATACCAAGGTGAGCCTGCACAGCCCCGGACGTTGCTGGGCGGGAGGCTCTGGGCGCAGAAGGACGAAGGGCTTTAAGTTGTGGCTTGCAGCCTTTGTCCTTCTAGAGGAAGAGACCGAGTCCAAGGTAGCACTGACCTCGATCCTCTGCAGGACCTTCCACCCCAGGGTCAAGAGGTCAGTCCCCAAAAAGGGAACATCCGCCAACTTGTGCTGGGTATCCGAGGTAAAGGTGGATATCCTCAGCCAAGCCCGAACGACGCATGGCCACTGCGGCCGCCACAGACCTGGCACATGAGTCCCCGATGTCTAACGCAGTCTGGAGCTGCTGTTTGGCCACCGCCCTGCCCTGGTCCCGCACCTGCCTGACCGTAGTCTGCAGATCTGCGGGAAGATGAGGGACAACCTCATCCAGGGAGCCCAACAGGGCGTGAGAAAATGTGCCATGAGGACAGCCGAACTGGCTCACTGGGCGTCGCGAGAGAGGATGCCGCAGACAGATTTTCCTTCACCGGCATAATCCAATTTCTGGGATTCCTTTGTCGGGAGGTTTGTCCACATCCTGATGCTCGCACGCCGGAAAATGCTGTCGGTAACCAACCCCTCACGCAGGGGTGTTCCAAAACGGACAGGGAACCGGGGACCGTGATACTTCCTGGCCAACCTGGTCAAGGCGCAGGGCAGGAAGCAGGACGCCACCAAAGTTCCAAGGCCGGGACCCACTATGGCTTCAGCCACCGAAAAGGCCTCCGTAGAGAGAATCCTCGTCCAGAATCTCTGTGAGGGGACACCTGTCTGCTGAAACGTGGTTCGAGCTTCATCCGTGGACTCCGAGATGAGTCAGACAACCTAAGAAGGACGAGCGACTATCGTCCATTGACTGCCCTCCCGAGGACTCCAAGTCCATGCGCTTGGAGAAGAGGGAGAACCATCATCGGACTCAGAAGAGTCCCTCAAAGAGCTGCCTGGCCTGAGCCACCCTCCACCTGCCGAGGTTTATCAGGAGTGAGGGTGACAGACAGCTCATGGGGCAAACCCAAGGCCGATCGAGAATTTTGGTCGGAGCCCCAACTAATGGCTGTGGAGGCGGAGGTTCCACCAGAAATCGGTGGGAGCGGAACTGGCCAACAACCGCCTGAGAACAGGCTCTCGACTCACAACGAGGGGTTGCTCGCTGCTCCCGTGACAGCCACTTAATGGCCGGGAAGACGACTGGGCCGGCTATTCCCGTCAAAGAGCTGTTACCACATAGTTCCTCGGCCTCCGATGTAACTTGCACTGAAGCCTCCCCTCGTCCGAGGAAGAGGAAGAGCGGCGGCGCCGCTTGCCGCGGTGCCGAGACAGAGACCGCCTATGGCGGCGGGATCGGTTGGACCGCGAGGATGTCCGAGACCGAGAGTCTCGACTAGGCCGAGGAAGGCGAGGAGAAATGGAAATCGCACTCCTCGGCTCGACGATCCCATCAAGGCTCCGAACCGAGGCACAGACGAGCCGACGGGATCCTCAACTCCCACCGGGGAACCGGGAGAGAGGATTTCTAGCTTCCAGCCGACAACCCGTTTAACGGGTCGAGAAAATCTCGACCGCTGTCGACGGGAGTCTCGGTCAACTGGCCTGACGGGGACACCGAAGCCAGTGCCGAAGCTGAGGGTTTGACCAAGTCGACTGTCGACAAGGGAGGGGATCTTCCGCTCCCAAGAGCGTCGACGGAGAGACTTACTTTTGCTCTTTTGGACCTGGAAAGGGTCCTCGAAAAGTTGGACCTCACCTTGGTCGAAGGGTCAGACAAAGCTCCTAAAAGAAGTCGGTGTTTGAGGCACCGAGAGGAGAGCGGACAAATGCCGAGCCGAGGCAGAAGTGGCCTGCCCCACCTCCCCTTCGAGGGCGATCATCTGCTCGAGCTGATCCGCCGAGCCTGCTGCCGCGGACACCGCCAATCAGGCCTCTTTAGATTTCACCGGTGGAATTCTTTTCTCGGGGCGCCCCAGTTGTAATCGGCAGCACGGTCTTCAAGGACGAGGGTCAAAAGGAAGAGCACAAGTCGAGCGCCGCGGGTGTGCTCAAGCCCAGGCAATAGACGAAGTGAGTGCGGATCCGGCCCCAGATATATCTTCGTCCTGCACCTAAACCGGAGTCGATTTGTCCATCGCAGTCATGAGGAGTAGAAGAAGACCAGTCTTTTTAGCAAAAATTTTTGATTTCTCAACTTTCAAGAATTAGGAACTAGTCTTAAACGCAGCGTGCTAAGGAGGGAACCTGAGCTTCCAAGCGGTAAGGAAGATCTGGAGTCATGGGACGGAGCCGAGAGTTTTACCACCCGGGTGGGTGGGAGGAGCCAGCTTGAAGACCTTCCGGCAAGATTTAAAGCGGCAAGGAACCTGCCAGTAAGTGTGGATGAACAACATATCCATGTCCCTAGAATACAGTATTTTTAAGCGAAAAGGATGTTCCAGGACTAGAGGGCATAGGGATGGAGTTGGAGGGAGGACGACTCAGAGGAAACGTGAGGAAGAATTTCTTCACAGAACGGGTGGTGGACAAGTGGAACACCCTGCCAGAGGAAGTGGTGGGGACTGAAACAATCACGGGATTTAAGAATGCGTGGGATAGACATAAAGGAATTCTGGAGGTCAGGGGTAAGGGGCAACAGACTTCTAGGAAAACATCAAGTGAACTTACAAGCTCAAATGGGCAGACTGGGTGGGCCATAGGCACTTATCTGCCGACACTGTCTATGTATCTATGAAACAGGTACAGCAACAAGCATTTCTAAACGGAAATGCTGTACTTAAAGGCACATTTCCTGCAGCCTGACAGCATTTCCACAGAAATATGGAAAGGCTATATTTCGAGTCCTGCATGAGATGAGTGACAGCACACTAGCTTGGAGGAAAGTAACACTTCACACTAGAAAAGAATACAACTGGCAGGTCCAGGGTTGGCACTGCGTTGAGCCCTGGATTTTCTTTGCTTAACAGGGGAGATGAGATGCAACATATGCTGGGAAGAAAGGTTGCAACACTTAGTTCACATACTAGGAAGAACACGCCTACTGGCAGGGCAGGTCGTGTGGCAGGCACCACGTGGAGCCTGAGCTTTTAGAGTGTGTGTGTGTGTGTATATATGTATATATTATACACACACACATATATATAAATACATACACACATGCACACACACAGGGCTTGCATTAGCACTAGTAAAGTGGGGGTCAGTTTGACCCTCTGCTTCAAATCATGGGGTCAGGAATTTCTGGAGTGGCTTTGTTCAACATTATCCAACACTTTTTCTGCCAGATATGGGTGCAAATCTTTGACTATACAGGGTCAGTGCTGGAACACTGCTTTTATTTTTGGGCTTCAAAATCCTCAAAAATTACATCTGGGGACTTCAATAGGGGATTAATACAATATATATACACACACACGCACATATACATATATATGGGAGATACATGATGGGCATGAGTGTGATATGGCAAATATTGTCACTCCTGCAGAGTGAAATATCCAGAGCTCACGATGCAGGAGTGACAATATTTGCCATAGCACACAATCTGCCCATCATGTATTCAATATATACAATAGGGCCACAAGTTTTGTTAAGCTGTCTTGTGTTCTGTTCCTGTTTGTGTTTGCCCATTCTGTGTGTGAGCTTTTCTGAATGGGTTGGCAGTGTTATGAACTCTGGGAGACACAGGAGTGTGTTTTGCAATACTAAATGAGTCAGTTTTATGTAGGAGTGAGAAACATACTTTAGTGAGGCTATATAGTTTAGAAGTCTGGCTGCAGTGAAGCTGAGAGCATCACAGTAATTGTAATGAGCTGAGAGGCAGAGTGTCAGAACAGCTGATACTGTTTTCAGTGGTAATCAAGTTAGCTGCAGGCAGTGTTCTGTGAAATTGTGCTCTTTAGGATTCTGACTGCGGTCAAGCTGAAAGCATCACAGTAATTGTTATGAATGAGAATCAGAGTCTGAGGAACAAGTGAGAGTGTGTTTCAGTGGTAGTTGAGTTAGCTGCAGGCAGTAGTTTGGACTGTTCTGTGAAGCTGTGCTGTTTAGAATTCTGGCTGCAGTCAAGCTGACAGTATCACAGTAATGAACTGGAAGTTGGAGGGGGGGGGGTAGGTGTGTTTTGTAATGCTCACTGAGTTAGCTGTAGGCAGCAGTGAGACCTCTGAAGTAGTTCTGCATGTGTGTCTATGGTAACAGCACAGGCGTTTCTTGCATGCTGAGGGGAAAGCTGCCTAGAGTGATGACCTTTTGTGACCTGTGTGTGTAAATGGCTGATATCATCACAGTGGAGCAGAAGGTAAAAACATCACACTGCAGTGCATGAGACACTGTTTTATCTCACTCATTTATCACTCACCCCTAGTGTGTGTATGTGTGTGTAAATATATATCTTATATGATGGTTGATAGAGGGCTATGAAGACTTTTTCACACACTAGCAAGGAATGAGTCTTTACTGACAGGACAGGTCTTGGTGGCACCCTGTGGAGCACTGGGCCCTTTTTTTTTTTTTTTTTTTTATTATTATACACACACACACACACACACAATTTTACTAACATACTAAAATGCCAGCAGAATAGGCCTAACAGTCTTTCATGTCTGCTCGTTTGGTCAGCCACCACCCTGGGAGCTGACCCTGCTGCCCCCCTCGCCTTCTCTGGCTTCTCCCTTCCCAGTTCCGGATATTTCTGTTCTTTATAATAATAAGTACAACAAGAGAAGAACAGCATCCTGAAGGAAAAGACTATGTCAAGGGTTGAGAAGAGTTCTTGTCGGTAGAGGTTGAGAAGGGTTATGTAATTCTACAGGAAAACTATTAGAAGCTCTAGTAATCTCCCATTAAACTCTCCATATTCCCCCCACAAAGGGGCCTTCTTGAGGAGGCAACCAGATGAGAGAGAGAGAAAAAGAGAGAGAGAGAGAGAGACAGACACAGCTTCAGTAATGGAAAGCGTCCCGGCAGCAAGCAGTGGCCTTCATTCCATTTCCCTTCCTTTGCTTTCCTGTACTGCAGTTTTCAAGAAGCAATCAGGTTGTATGGTTACTTGCATCTCCGATGCGGCACACTCCCATGACATCTACTTCCCCACCTATAAGTACATCAGTCATTCTGCACCAGCAGCAGTCCTGATGTACGCATTGGTAGGCCAGCCAGAGGGGTCGCTGCAGGAGTGGCACAACCACAATTGGCAGCGACGACGTTCCTGGACTGACCAACATGCAGGGATCAGAGCACATGTGATTGCCTGCACAGCAGGTCATATAACTAGCACTAGCACATCAGAATGATCAAAGACAAAGAAAAATTAAGAAGAGCAAACACTTTAGATTTTACCTTAGGCCACAGTGGTTTCAGAGTGCAGGCAGCATCTCCGTCATGAAGAGCTTCCAAGTAATTTTTCATAGTTATGTACAGCTCAGCTCGTTGTCCCAACAGCAGACAGTCATGAGGTACTGGAAATGAAGAAAGGTAAGCCTGTCAATATGTGAGAGCAAAAATGGCACAAAATTAAAGTATTAAATAATTTTAAATAGTTTCAACATTCTCATGGCAAGGTGTATCGATGATTTGGGGGAATAAAGCCACTGAAAAACAAACTCAGCCACTTGACAATGGATCTATACTTGTCATTAACAAGGGTCAGATGCACAATATCAGTGAGATTCTGCTACAGTACGAGTTGCTCTGGAGTAATTTTACCAATATGGAAAAATCAGGGTCTATGATTCACATACCTATCAACCTTTCTTCATCAAAATGTGTGACAAGATGTGTGACAAATAAGCAAAATGTGTGACATACCAAACACGGCATTGCAAGCTCAGAACATATTGCTGTCACTGCACTAATGTTAATAATGTTTGCTGATAATTGAGCGTATTAGATAATTATGAATTTCTGCTTTAAAACCTCTGTGAGAAATGTGGAATATCACTGCCATGCAGTGGCGGGGCTGGGGGGGGCGGCCGCCCCAGTGTAGGTAGCGGTGCCCCACCACCATCTTTATTCATTGTGGAGCCCATGATTGACTGAATGGACCCCTGTGGCTCCCAAATGCTCCCAAACCTGGCTCTGCCACTGCTGCCATGATGTGGGACAAAGGATTTCTGAGGGTTAAAATGGGTGACGTACCTCGTAATGTGTGACAGTTGAGAGGTATGATGATTCACATGATTTTAGTCTGTGTAAATGACATGCGTTTTTCATCATGTCAGTTTTGTATCTCTTATCCGTTTTCTGTACCCTGATCTGTATCGATTATGCGGACTTCTAACGTGGGTTTGCAAAAGGAGTAAACCCAATTGGTGGAAGAGCATCCAGTGACCGTGGATTAAATCTCTTTTTATTTATTTAATTTATTATTTATCTTTTCTCCCAGCGCAGCAGCCCCCACGATCTCCAGCCACCGCCCCTCTACCCCAGGCCGATGCGTGTGCACGGAGCCACATGAACCCGTACCTCAATGGGCCGCCATTATCGCCTCCTCGAACTACACTGGATACGCCGCCTCTCCAGATCACTTTGGTGCAACGGCACGACCATGAGCCGTGAAGATCATCTTCCGCATTTTCCTCTTTCCTTCCTTATGGGGAGCCAGTGGTGCAATGGTGTCTGAGCACATAGTGCCAACACCTGCCACACTCTCCTCCCGATTTGCATGCTACTGCAGTGCAGCTGGCCTCTGCCAGTCGCCGCTACAGAGCAATGCAAGCCCCATTACTCACCCCAGAGAGGAGAGCAGTCGTCAGACGCTCGATCCTCCCTCTCCCCTGCCAACTCCCGGCGGCCCGGATCCGTTCCTGAACCCGGGTCGCTGGTGTAGCGCAAGGTGTGGCATCCAGCGCCAGGCCGGCCTTAAATCTCCTTTTTAATTCACAGTCTGTGTGAAGCTCCCCAAAGCAAGATTCCTGTGCAGAGTCAGAACTTGTTAGCTGCTGAGGAAGAGAAATCCAAAAGGCAGCCATTTAAATTTGGGCAAGAGCAACGTGCTGCGGGACAGCTGACCGCTGTGCGCCTCTGTCAGCCTGGCAGGGGAAATGCAGTGTTACTGCCTGTTGGTCTGTGTGTTTGTCTATTTGAATCCAAGTGCCTGCCACACAGCAGGGCAGGTAGAGACAAGGCCCCTACTCCCCCAAGCCCCGTAGTGGGTTGACAGGCAGCCAGTCTGCCTTATCACTGGTAATGCTGTTGTTCCCATGGAGAAAATGTTTTTTTCTCTGAGGAGAAACTGACGTGAGAGAGACACTCACACAAACGGAGAGCACATCCACCACACCCCGGCAAGCCCAGACTGCAACACTCAGAAGTAGTGTCGTGTGGGTACAGAGAGAGAGAGAGAGAGAGAGAGACAGAAGTAGACATACACAGTAAGGCATTGACCATGACAGAGAACCCTGCCCCGGCTTGTCACCGACCATGCCCCAAACTGTAGCGACGCAGGAGAGCGGGCGAGTTAATGCAGAAGTCCCAGAGGGCTCACATTGTATGCCGTGTGTGTGTCACAACTCGCTCTGTGACCAGGAGGCAGCCTTGTGACAGCCACATAGAGCGGTAGAAGTAGACACACAGGGCTAGAAATAATTTTTTGTGGATGGCTGTCCAAGGGACAGGTGCAATATTAACATAATAAAAGCCAGCAGAATAGGCCAAATGGTCTGTCTTGTCTGCTCGAAAGCCAGCAACCTAATGGCTGCTTGCTTTACCATCCCGCCTAGCCCCCAAGAGGATCATTTGTTTCAGTTTCCCCTTGTACCTGTCCCACCCCTTCTTGAAGCCCTCCACTGTACCCTCTTCCACCAGCCTCCCAGGTAGCACATTCCATGGCTCCACCACCCTCTCAGGAAAAAATGTTTCCCCGCCCTGTAATTTCCCCTTCAGCTTCCACTCATGGCCCTTGGTTGTTCCCCCCTTCTTTAATCTAAACAGCTCCTTGGTTCCACTCCTGGTTATTCCTTTTTACATACTTGAAAAACCTCTATCATGCCTCCCCTATCCCTCCTCTCCTCCAGTGAGTAAAGCCCAAGCTCATTCAGCCAGGCCTCCCCTCCATGCCCAAAATGATCCTGGTTGCTCTCCTCTGAACCCTCTCCAGCAGTACTATATCCTTCTTCAGATGCGGTCTCCAGAACTGTACACAGTCCTCAAGCTGCAGCCTGACCAAGGCATTATACAGAGGGAGGATCACCTCCCTTCATCTGGACGTAATACCCCTGGCTATGCAGTCCAGTACCCGTTTGCTTTGGCTGCTGGTCTACAATTTTCAGAGTTATTCATTTTGACATCTACCACCACCACCCCTAAATCCCTTTCTCCCAATGTGGCATGCAGTGTGACCACCACCCCCCCCCCAGGGTGTATACATGACCCGGGTTTTTTTTACCCCCAGATGAAGTACCTTACATTTCCCGGCATTAAATTTCAGTCCCCACCTCATGAACCACCCCTCCAGGGTATCCAGATCCCCCTGGACTGTCTCCCTCACTTCTACACAATCCACCAGTGCTCCCAGTTTTGAATCATCCACAAAGAGAGACAACCTATTTTTGCCCCCCCCCCCCCAATCTCCGAGACGTAGGCACTGAACAAGAGTGGCCCCAATACTGAACCTTGAGGGACCCCACTTATTACCTTCCTGGGGGAGGACAGTATTGCACCCATCATTACCCTCTGTGAGTGCCCTGAAAGCTAATTTTCAACCCAACTGAGCTCCTGTCCTTCCACCACCATCTCCCCCATTTTTTGCTATTAATCCATTATGGGGCACAGAATCAAACGCCTTGCCGAAATCTATGTATAGGACATCCACCAACCTATGTCTATCCAAGGCCCCCTGTCACCCAGTCATAAAACTCTACGAGGTTGGTCTGACACGACCTCGCTGGGACAAAGCCATATTGTTTATCATCCTGGTGTCCTAACCTTTCCTACTGCCTCCCAAGTCTCTCCTTGATAAAGCCCTCCATTACTTTGCCTACCACAGACGCAGACTGACAGGCCTATAATTCCCCATCTCCTCCCGAGACCCCCCTTTATACATAGGCACTACATAAACCACCCTTCAGTCCTGTGGCACCCATCCCATCTGCAGAGAGGTGTTAAAGAGTGCAGCCAGTGGAGCTGCCAGCACCTCCGCCAATTCCTTCATAACCCTCTGATATACTCCATCCGGCCCCGGCACCTTATCAGTTTTTAGTTTCCGAAGGGCATCCTTCACCCTATCCACTGAGATCCCCCCATCCACTCCCTCATGTAACCTTCCTACTCCATATTCATTCCAACTGTCCCACAGAATTTGTACCTGACCTGTTGATTTTTATGAATTTGATATTCTGTTTCTGAATGCGAGCTAATAATCAGTGTGCCTCTGGCTGGTACAGTGCCCTGAAAAAAGCTTAATAACGGATGGTGCCCACTGTAAGGTGCCCTAAAAAAAGAGCTACAAAATACTACCCTCTGGTCAGTATGTGACCCGAAAAGGACTTAACAGTTCTACTGGGTCCTAGTGCACACTACTGCTTTTCCACTTGGTGCCTGTCCCAGATACAGGCAGACAGGTGGTTATTTCGACCCCTGCACGCACACAGTAAGTGCGACTGCGAAAGAGATCCACTGATTGTTTTCCATTCCGAAAACACCTGGGACACCACCCACGAATGTTGCAACTGCTTGTGAGATGGCTTTTACACAACTGAAACAATCGCTGCCGATACACAAGCTGGAAGCAAGCTAGAGACAGTGTCTACAGTGCCTCCTGACAAAAAGAAAGGTGTACTTCTGCCCGGTTTCTTCAGGTAGAACATGATCAGGGGATTTACTAAATGGCTCTTTCACCACTTTACTGCCACCATGTGGCTGACTGTCACTTTGCACAGTAAGGACTTCAGTCCTGGGACAGCACTGACATGCACCAAAAGAGCAAAAGTTGCATCCTGCCCAGAAATGACCCCTCTTTCCATTGTCAGTGGGTCTAAACTGATGCACCTGCTCAAAAACAATATCTGAAATTAAAAAAAAAAGGGAACTTGAACTGTTCAGACTCTGCTTTTTATAATGTTTTGACCTAGTAGGTTCCTCTTTAGACCCACATTTCTTTTATACCATGGTTTACCCCCCACCAGCACTATCACTGCTTCAGTCACTGATCTTTCACCAGTTTCCTCTCAATGTGCAATTTCTCACCCACAGAAAACAGACAAAAACTGCTCTCTGCTGGTCTCCTGGCCTTTGTGATACTACCGCTAGTGGAAGGTTTAGCTGAATCCAGTGCAGCGACAATTAAATATGGGGGGGGGGGGAATCCTAAGCTAATGTTAACCAAACTTTTTCTTCATCGAGGAACACTGTGTGGAAACAGGTGCTGAAAGTGTCAGCCTTTTAGATTCTCACCTTTCAACAGTTTAAGGACAGAATCTAATGCAGGAATCACAATCCTGTCTAAAATGCTCAGATCCCAACACTTAATTGTGACCACCTGGCTTAGAAACCTTATCACCACAGCCCATACACTTTTTAAATCCTAGTGGCCCTGTGCAATTCTTTTTCTGGGACATAAGGTAACACAATCAAAATCTACTCCAATCTGCGGTTTAGTGCCGTAAACAGCCCGTCTTTATTAGCATTCCTGCTGATATGAATCCATGGAGTTGTGACTTCCCAGTGACAAAGTGAAGTACTACAGAAAGAAGAAACTGCATCAGACTTAATATAATTTATTTTTCCGTTAGCTCCAATGTTGGCACTGGGAATGAACCAGAGTTTTCCCCCTTTCTCTTCACTGTTTTGAAAAATACTGTTATGGTTCCATAGATTGCCACTTGGTTTTATTTATTTAGTTTTTGTTGACTGGGAAAAGTGCACTAGACGAATTCTGCCCATTTTCAGGCACGACCCGGGGAAGGTGATACAGATGAATGCCAATTAACCTTGAACCAAATTAAGCTGTTGGTGGTATTTTTAGTGAAGGGGGGAAAATCTGGCCAGGGCACCGGGGAGATGCCCCAACTCTTTTCGAGAAGTGCTGTGGGATCTTTAACATCCACCTGAACTACCACCAGAACAGGCAGATGGGACTGCAACTCAGGAGTGCAGCACCCCCCCCCTCATGCTGCACTACAGTGTCAGTACTGGGATTTATCCCAAGTGCCTGGTGTGGGGACACTATTTAACCCAAGTGCCTGTTGTGGGGACACTATTTAACCCAAGTGCCTGGTGTGGGGACACTATTTAACCCAAGTGCCTGGTGTGGGGAAACTTTGAGACGCTATTTTTGGAATTTTACAGAATAAGTAAATAGTTTGTTACACAAGTATCTTTTCTACTGTTTCTACTGCTTGGCAATAACTGTAGGTCGGTGGTTTTCAAATGGTGAGGCCAGCCTCCCAAGGGAGGCTCCAAAGTGTTCCAGGGGAGGCCCAGTCAAGTCTGAAAATGTACAGTATTTAATTTTTAAGTTTTGGCTGTTTTGTGTGAAAGGATAAAACAAATTAAATATGGGCAATTGCAGGTGACTTTCTTTACTTATGCAAAAAACATTTGACTAGGAAGTCCCCATTGAGCCAAAGCTTGTTTATAGGTGTGTATATGTAAATGAATGCCTGGGGAATGCATGCTGAATCAAGGCTCATTTCTACAACAGGTATTGATATGCAAATTAGTAACTTGGAAAGGGACACTGAGTCAAGGCTCATTTCTACAGTAGGTATTTATATGTAAATTAGTGACTGGGAAAGGCACACAGATCTCATGCATGTTTTCAGGTGTAACCTGAGGTAAGGGTACATGAAGTTGCTTAACAACAGGGTAAGAGAGGAAGAGGTGAAGTGGCTAGGTTTGGCTGTTCCAGATAGAGAGGAAACAAGAGTAACAAGGGCCCAAGAGTCAGAAAAAAGGAGTGACAAGTATAATGTGGGGTGCCAGGACAGGGGTGGAGAGCAATAAGTTGAATAAAAAGAGAATACACTCAGTCACCTTTATTAGTTTCACTTTATTCCTGGTGTACTGTGCAAAGTAGGAGTTATTTTTTTCAGTGGGGAGGCCCAAGATTTTTTTCCAAATTTGAGGGAGGCTCGAAATCTTTTTCATGGCTTGGGGGAGGCTCACTATCACAAAGTGTGAGAACTAACGCTGTAGGCTGTTGAGCGAGCAATCCTTATGCCCTCTTCATTCTGTGCAGATGTTACAGCTTTGAGCTGCACCAGTGCCCCTAGCAGAGGAGCTAGAGCAGACAAGAGAAATTATGATTCTGATCATTTCTTCCGGGCAGTGGTCCAGATAATTTTTAGGACTGGGAAGTATTTACTGCATGCTTCTTTAACTTGATAGCACTTTCATCTACTGTAAATGGTAGAAGTGCCATCGACAGAGCGGTCTTTTGCTCGCCTGCCCCCAGCTCGTCATTAATTTTACATCACCACATGAGGGCTCCACAGTAACTGCTTAGCCTCATTAATGTGCTCACTATAGAAGCAAGTATAACATTACACAGGGCAGACTAGAGAAGAAAAACTGGTTCTGCCAGTTACACAAAACTATTAGTATCCAACCCCCCCCAACAAGTGCAGAGCAGCAGTCCCACTTCCTCTTTATTTGCTCACTACAGGAGAAAAATGTATGCAAGTTTGTTTGTCTTAAAGAGACACTGTCAACATTTTTTGCATTATATTATTTTTTATATATATATAAAAAATTTTTGATTGCATACTTTCTCCAAAATTGATTGATGTTGCTGGTTGTTTTTTCTGTCTCTTTATTAACATACTAAAAAAGCCAACAGGATAGGCCAAATGGTCTGTCTTGTCTGCTCGCCTTACCACCCCCCCAGCCCCCAAAAAGGTCCTCTTTAGTTTCAGTTTCCCCTTGTACCTGTCCCACCCTCTTGAATCCATCCACTGTGCCCACCTCCACCAGCCTCCCAGGCAGCGAATTCCACTGCTCTACCACCCTCTCAGGAAAAAATGTTTCCTACGCTCCCCCTGTAGTTTCCCCCCCTGCAGCTTCCACTCATGGCCCTTGGTTGTTCCCCCCTTCTTTAGCCTAAAAAGCCCCTTAGTTCCACTCCTGGTTATTCCTTTTACATACCTGAAAACTTCTATCATATCTCCCCTGTCCCTCCTCTCCTCTCCTCCAGTAAGCAAAGTCCAAGCTCTTCCAGTCTCTCCTCATAAGGCTTCCCCTCCATGCCCTGAATCATCCTGGTCGCTCTCCTCTGGACCCTCTCCAGCTGCGCTATGTCCTTCTTCAGATGCGGTCTCCAGAACTGTACACAGTACTCAAGCTGCGGCCTAACCAAGGCATTATACAGAGGGAGCACCACCTCCCTCCTTCTGGATGTAAATCCCCTGGCTATGCAGCCCAATATCCTGTTTGCTTTGGCTGCAGTTCTTCTACAATTTTCAGAGTTATTCAATTTGACATCTATCACCACTCCTAAATCCCTTTCTCCCAATGTGACATGCAGCGTGACCCCCCCTCCCCCTCCGGGTGTATTCATGGCCCGGGTTTTTTACCCCCAAATGTAGTACTTTACATTTCCCAGCATTAAATTTCAGTCCCCACCTCCTTGACCACCCCTCCAGGGTATCCAGGTCCCCATGGACCACCTCCCTCACTTCTTCACAGTCCACCAGAGCTCCCAGATTTGAATCATCTGCAAAGAGACAACCTATTCCTAACCCCCCCCTCCCTATATCCAAGACACAGGCGTTGAACAATAGCAGCCCCAATACCGAACCCTGAGGGACCCCACTGATTAACTTCCAAGGAGAGGAGACTATCCCACCCACCATTACCCTCTGTAAATGCCCAGAGAGCCAATTTTCAACCCAATTGAGCTCCTACCCTCCCACCCCCATCTCCCCCAGCTTTTTTATCAGCCCATAATGTGGTACTTAATCAAACACCTTGCTGAAATCTAGGTATAGGATGTCCACCGGCCTATGTCTGTCCAAGACCCCCCGTCACCCAGTCATAAAACTCTATGAGGTTGGACTGACACGACCTCCACGGAACGAAGCCATGCTGTTTATCATCCTGGTGTCCTAACCATTCCAGCTGCCTCCCAATCCTCTCCTTGATAAAGCTCTCCATTACTTTGCCTACCACAGACGTTAGACTTACAGGCCTATAATTCCCCATCTCTTCTCTAGGCCCCCCCCCTTATAAATAGGCACTACATAAGCCACCCTCAAGTCTTGGGGCACCCATCCTGTCTGCAAAGAGATATTAAAGAGTGCAGCCAGTGGAGCTGCCAACTCCTCCGCCAATTCCTTCACAACCCTCGGGTGTAGCCCATCCAGCCCTGGCACCTTATCAGTCTAACTTCCGAAGGGCCTCCCTCACCCCATCTACTGTGATTTCTTCCCCCTCACTCAACCCCCCCCCCCTTCTGGGTCTGGTCCTATCTGTACCCTAGCCTCATTTCATCCTCTGGTCTCAAACCGACTTCTCACCTTAGCAGAATGTTCTTCCCTACCATCAGCCTGTAGGGATCCCCAAATAATAATCTTTACTTATTAGAACCAAAATGCATGATAATGTATAGCTGTGCCCAGCTTTGTTTTGCTTCAAATCTTTGAACTACTTGTAGTTCACACTTTCTGAACATTAGAAACACCCTCAAACAGTGCAGCCACTCATGATACAATATTCTCTTCTATTCCCACTTAATGAGTGGCTAGATTGTGTTGGGGGCATTCTTGAGTCCAGGAAAGATATAGCAGGAGCTGGTCAAGAAATGTAAACAAACATGTTTTGGTCTGGTAACATCAGTATGATGGGCAATCAGTTTTTCACTTTTTAAAAGAAAAAGGGGATATGAGTCAAACTACCAGCCACATCAACAATCTCTACAGAATGTAAACAATCAAAAAAAAAATATATATTTTTTTTTTTTTTTTAACTAGGGACACTGAGGGCCGGGGGTTGACAGTGTCCTTTTAATAGGTGTTGGCTTCCTTTGTTCTCAACCGCGTAGTTTCTGTGTTTTAAGTGCAGTCATCAGGCACAGAATCAAAACTTTTCACTTTCACAGTGCTAGTTTTTTCGGCAACTGCATTTGCTCTCAGGTTACTGCTTTTATTTTCTGTTGATTTTTCAGCAGTGGTGTGTGTGTGTGTGTGTTTTTTTTTTCCTTCCGGGTTTTTGAACCATATCCTGCTGCTGTGCCAACATGCCCAGAACAGAGGCCGTGAAGCTGAAACTGGACATACTCAGAGAGGTCAGGAATATGCGAAAGCTGCACAGGAGAGGAAGATTTCAACATTCCAGAAGGTCCTCAAGATGGATGTTTCCGTTTCTTGCCAGCAGGCCATTTTCACAGCCCAGGTAAGCCCAGATGTATCTGATGCAGATAGGAACAGCTCTCTGGTTAAGACCAGAATCCCAAAGAGATCTCCATTACAAAGAAACATTTCTAAAAAGAGACTGAAAAGGAAACACTCCACATGACCACGAGGGGAAAAGCCAAAAAGGCCACAAAATGTAAGTACAAGACTTCATCAAGATTCCTCCTCAGATTGTTGAAGTGATTTAGAGTCCGTAAATTCATGGTATTATGGTGTTTCTGATTTTGATTCTGAAGGAGAGGGGCACCCATACAATAATAGGCCAGGCCTTGATGACCCCAACCTAGGGAAGAAAGACAGCCCTTTTGACCCTGTGAAACTGAAGCTCCAGCATTCTTCAGACTGGGACCTCCATAAGAGGGCAGTGAAGTATACAACCAAAATACTGAGAAAGCCTACTGACAAAAGACAGGTGTAAAATAAAAACGGAATGCCCTTGACTGCAGCTTAAGCACAAAGGTGCCTACAGCCCCCCAAGCTGGATGATTATTTTATATCCTTTTTTGGCAACAATGGCAAGGACCCCAGGACAGGTTTAGACTGAAGTCTTAACACTTGTCAAGACAAACTCACAGATATGTCCAGTTCCCTAGCCTTGTTAATGGATGAGGCTGAAAGGTCTACCAATGAGGGGAAGTTGGTGGAGCCTAAGATTTTAAAGAGGATGGACCCAAGGAGCAATTTGTTTTGTGGGTAATACCAACTCCGCCCTCATGGCAGAGAGATGAACAACTGCCCTACTGAGATTTCACCCCAAAGCTGTAAAACTGGCCATGGAAGGACACAGAGCAGACAGTACAAAGGCAGCTGTTTAGTGATCCTTTAATTTCACAGATGGATAAAAAAAGCCAAAGTCTGTTTCTCTGTGAGAAAGACCCAGTCATTTTTTTTTTTTTTTTGGCAGGCAAGTAAAGTCATTACACTCCCCAACTGGGAAAAGCCATCTGGGGCTCCATGGATCCTAAACACAGTCCAACGTTTCAGGTTGGAACTAGTGCAACTTCTACTGCAACTACTAGCTCCAAGGCAAATGCCTTCCCCAAGGAAGAAACTCTAATGGTCCAATCAGATTTTCTGGAGCTGTCCAAACATGGGGCAATTATTTTAGTGGAAAAAATAAATTGGGGTTTCTACCAAACATTTTTCTAGTACCAAAAAAAAATAATAATAATAAGATGGAGATCTTAGTCCCATAATATATCTAAAAACAACTGAATCAGTATGACCCTTACAGGCATTTCAAATTGAAGGGGATTCACCTTCTCAGACACACCCTCCTGCATGGAGACTGGCTAGCCTGCATAGATACAAAGAATGCTTACTTCATGGTACCCATCCACAACACAGACAGATGTAGCTGCAGTTTCTGTGGGCAGTTAGATTTGGCAGTTCCATCTGTGTCCCCTTCGGACTGACAGCTGCCCCTCGGTGTAGCAAGAGGCTGCTCAAACCAGTAGTGGCCTGGATATGGGCAGCAAGAATTTGAATGACAATTTATTTGAACAATACTTGAATTATGGGTTGGTGTCAGACGCAAATGGACAGAGGATGTTCAAGCCATATGCCTGCTCCTCCAGAGATTAGGGTTTGTAATCAGTTCCAAGAAGTTTCATTTGACCCCCACTCAGCACTATGGAATTTCTGGGTTTTCACAGAGACCCAAATCAGGCTAGCATCAGTCTACCTCAGCAGATGCTTAATATTATCAAGGAGTTGCGGAGAATCATCAGAGCCCAGTGACCCTAACGTCTCCAGCCAGAAAGATCAGACTATCTTCCTCCATTCAGGCCATCTTTCCTACACCCTGGCATTACAGGATGCTTCAGAGGCTGAAACTGGAGGTGTTGTGCCAGCAGAAATCCTACAACTGTCCAGTTACTCTGTCAGTTGAAGCAAAGGAGGAACTGCTTTGGTGGCTTCAACACATGATGACATGGAACAGCAGAGGTGTAGTCCCCGGACATAGTAAAATCGGATCCATGTCTACAGGGTTGAGGCACCCAATGTGGGGGAGGTGGCCACCAGGGTGAAGTGGTCACACTGAGAGTCAAACCTCCATATCAGTTTCTAGAACTACTGGCAGGTTCCTTTGCGATCAGGAACCTAGCCAGACCAGAAGGGGGGGGGGGGGGAGAATGTCAGTCTTGTTACGCACGGACAATGAGTCTACGGTCAGGTACATAAACAAAGTGAGGGGAACCTAGCCATCCTCACTAGTCTCATTAGCCAAGGAGTTCTGGCACCATTGCCTTCAACATCAGATCACAGTTCAAGCCCCAACATGTACCAGCGTTGACCAATCAAGTTGCAAACTGGCACTCCCATTATCTAAATGAACTCTAGCGACTGGATTCTGGCTGTGTGAGTACAGGTGCCAAGAAGCCTGGGCCCTCTAAATGAAGACCTTTTTGCACTTGGCTGAATCATCAGCTACAATGTTTTCGCAGCTAGAGACCAGAACCATAATCTCTGTTGGTAGATACTTTCCTTCAATACTGGAGGAATCTGAAACCTTGTGCCCCCCCTTACCATGACTGGTCGAATCCTGGCTCAAGTCAGGAGGCCGAGCTGCAACCTGGTTATAAATCGTCAGTGTGGCGAACACAACCTTGGTACTCCTGTCTTCTGGAGGAGATGCCAGTCCTCCAGTCTCTCCTCCTCCTCCCTTACCGGATCTCCTTTGTGACCCCTCAATGAATCTTCTCTCCTTGGTGATCACCCCATCCCTCACCCCAGCTGCATGAAAGGTTCAAGGGGATACTGAACTAAGCCACAACTTTTGGAGGGAGCTGCTGCTCCTCAAAATCATGGGCATCAGGTACTAGAAAGGTTTATAAATCCTCCTGGGCTTTCTGGTATAGCTGGTGTCTGACAAGGCACATGAATCCATTTCAAAACAACTCTAACCCAGATTCTAGAATTCCTAGTTTCAGTGTATTAAGAGAGAAAGATGCACAGATCTTTTCAAAATGTATAGATCTTCTATTTCATAGGGGTGCACTCCAAATGATAAGTTTATGGGCTTGCACCCAGTGGTGACAATTTAGGAGGGGCTTCAAGTGGTCAAGACTCCCCCTTCTGAGATAGAGTTCTGTTGGATGTGACTAGGGTGTTTAACATGTTTAGATCATTGGGGGTCTAATCCACCTAATTTACATTTATCACTCAGACAGCTCTTTTCGAACTGGCTACTTTATTATGTTTAACATCTATCAAGAGGTCATCTCATGTTAAGGCTTTGAAGGTGTCCAGGAGGAAACATCTTCCAGAGGGACTGGAGTTCATAGTGGTGAAAAAACTAAAACCACTACCCCCTCTATGGATTTCCCGACCTTTGAACGAGAACCACATCCGTGTGTAGTTAACAGTCTTGAAGAATATGAGTCACAGACAGAGAATAACAGAGATGACCATGACCAGCTTCTGATTTCCTTTGTTAAACCCCATGCCCTGGTTTCATCTGCTGCCATTGCCTTGTGGCTCAGATGGGTCATGGGCCAGGCGGGACACTTCCTCATTCGGTTAGCGGGACCATGGTCAGTAATGCAGCCTCAGTATGAGCCAGGACTGAAGAGATCCTGAGAACAGCAGACTGGGCTAAAGACTCCATGTTTAAAAATTTTTTGAAGCATGTAGCTGGTTCTGCTGCCATTAACATCTTCTCCAATGCTTTAAACTAGAAGTTATTATGGAGCCTCTGTGTGGCGACATAAGATTATGATTTTCCAAAAGTGAAGCTTGTAGAAAAAAGTCATGATTTTAGAACTCACAAGGAGGCAAGTTAGTAATAGCCCTCCCACTGCCACCCTCAGTTTGTGTGTTCTTTTTCCAGCTCTTCAGGGATGCTCTGCAGAAAAATCCGGTTATGAATCACCAGAGTTGGCAGCATACATTTGGGGAGAAGCAAGTAGACAAGAGTCTGATGGATGTATGGATACCTAGATTTTTATTTCCACTTGCCAAAGAATAGCGGAAATGGGATTGCTGCTCTGGACTTACATTGGGGGGCAGGGAGGTAGGACACTGGCGGTTTTAACTGGCAGAAAGTACAGTTACGCAAGAACTTAACCTTAACAGTAGATCTTCAAGAGAGGCTCTTGCAGTAGGTATTCACATATAGGACTAAGCCACCAGGCGTCAGGACCCCATGAAAAACATTTCTAGTTAGCAGTCTCTGGCAGGGGACGCCCCCCCCCCCAGGTGATCAACGTCAGTACAAAAAGGGGGCAGTCCCCAAAGTGCCAAGCAGTCTGGAACAAGGAAAAGCACTCGGGAGGAGGACTGTCATCCATAGCATGAAACCTCAAGCTGAATGGGTCTCATGAAAGGAGACCTTGTAGAACAGCCAACCCAAAGCCTGCTCTACGGAGAGAGGCAATGTCCAAACTAGTGTTTCGTAAAGGTATGGACAGAAGTCCAAGTTGCGGCTGCACAGATGTCTGCCACTGACACATTCTTGAAACAAGCCACAGAGGCAGCCACTCCTCTGGTGGAGTGACCTCTCCGCGGGAGGCCCCCAAATTTAGCGGGCGGTGGCGGGTCTGGCAGTGGGCCCCAACAGTCAGCAAAACGTAACAAAAAAAATTCAAGAAACTTGCAGATACATGTTTGTTTAATTATCTTTGCGACCCCAGCCAATTTTTGGCTGTATCAAGTCTGGCTATATGTTGCTTTCTGAGATGCCTCCCGCCAGGTTATGTTTCTGTTTGCAGCTGCCTGTCTCATGATGCTGCCCGCCCACCCAATTTCCTTGGTGAACGCTGAACCATGCTGCCCTGTCCACGCCTGTTCTGTTCAATTCAAATTTGCTTTGTTTCCCTCACGTCCCCCTATCGTGTCGCATAGCTGATGTGGGAGGAGGTGTGGTTGGAACCAATCACAAGGCCCCACTCCGTCTGCTCCTTATCACACCTCCTCCCACTGGGACCTGAAATTTTGCCCCCTCAGGTCCATAGCGGCGCTATAAAAATGGACCCTCCAGCACTCTTGAAATCACAGCAGAGGATCAGTTCCAGAGTGCCAGAGAGAATCTGAAGATTGCAGCCGCTTAGCCTGACTTAGTAGAACAGAGAGAGAGATGCAATATCACCGCCGCAGTCAGATTAACCTTCCAGACCCGCACCCACCCGCCAATACAGATTTGCTGCCCTGCTACTGCCAGTGCTGCTAGAGTTATAATTTATTTTTTCTTTTAAGAAAATAGAGCAAAGCAAGGCAGCTAGCAGTTCACTGGGCACTGCCACTTTGCCAGTGGAGACCGCCACTCCGCCGCCAGTACACAGAGTGTGAGAGGTGACTTAGTGAGACCCGTTGGGAGCCCCACGAGGATTTAGGGAGACCAGTGCCTTGTCTGCCTTTGCTTCCTTTTTAGGTAGGTAATAATGGGACAGGAGCTCACAAGGTGTCTGTCTCACTGTAGGATCACCAGAATTAATTGTTTAGCCTCTGCTGGGATGCAGATAGGGCACACATATAAATAATGAGTAGTTCTACTGTTGCTTGCTCTTCAAGTAACTCTGACTGTCTGGGACAGTGACAAATTGTGCAGCAACTTGCTGGAGCACTTCGAGCAGTAAAGGAAGCAATTTTTATTTTAATATACAATCTGTTTTTATATGCAATAGCTGGAGTCTGAAGCAGCTGGAGGAGTAGTTAAGGATATTTGGGGGGAGTTTATATAGTGTTCTTCAGGTCACTGTGTCTGAGACTATGATAAATTGTGCAGTAGCTGAAGCAGCTCTGGGGCCTGGCAGAGCAGTTAAGGAAGTTACTTCAAAGTTACTCTAATGTAAATGATGTTTTGATGTATTTACAATAATGCAGCATTAACAATGTTATTCTATGTAGAAGAATTACAGGGAAGGGGAGCCCGACCCTGTCTGTGGGGCCCCCGTCATAGAGTATGTAGAAGGATTACAGGGTAGAGGGGCCCGACCCTGTCTGTGGGGCCCCCATCATAGTTTTTGCTGGAGGCCCCCAAAGTCCTAAAACCGGCCCTGCTGACTTGACCCAGAAGGGTCTTGCTGTACTTGTCATAACAGAAAGTGATACAATGAGCTAACCATTTTGATAGGCATTGCTTAGAAACAGCATTGCCTTCTCTTTTGTAAGCAAAGAAGACAAAAAGCTGATCAATTTTCCTGAGATCCTTAGCCCGTGTGGTGTACTTCAGTATTCTGTGAGCATCCAAAATATGTAAGAGGTATTCCCCTTGATTGGAGTACTGCGTAAAGAAAGTGGGTAGCTCAATGGATTGATTCAGTGTACATTTAGCCACCACCTTAGGGAGAAACTTAGGGTTGGTGCGTAGAGTCACACGTTCCTTGTGAAAAATCAAGTACGGGATTTTGCACATCAAGGCCCGAAGCTCAGAAACGCGCCGAGCAGACATAACGGCCACTAGGAAGAGTGTCTTCCAAGAAAGGAACTTTAAATCGGCTGTAGCTACCAGTTCAAAGGGAGGCAGGGTAGGCTTCTCCAGAATAAAATTCAAGTCCCAAGGAGGGGCAGGAATGCGGATGGGGGATCTCAAATGGAAAACCCCGCTGTGAAAGGCCTTGGAGACTTCCAACCGAGCAAAAGTTCTGTCCCCAAAGAGAATATGGTAGGCTGAAACAGCGGCCATGTGGACTTTTAATGAGGAATGGCTGAGACCCAGATCAAAGAGGTGACACATGTAGTCCAGGACTTTACTGGCTGGGCACGAGAAAGGTTTGAAGTCCTTCGAACTGGCCCAAACAGAAAACAGTTTCCACTTCACGGCATATATGGACCTGGTGGAAGGCTTCCTGGCCTCTACCAAGATGTCCGCTACGAGAGGAGAAATTCCAAAGTCGTCTTTAGCTACGTCTGCGGGAGCCATGCATGTAAATGAAGGGATCCGAGACCTAGATAAACAAGGGTCCTCTGATCCTGGGTCAACAACTGTTGCAACAGTGGAAGAGGAAGTGGAGGTTCCCCTGAAAACTGTTGCAGAAGAGAGAACCAAACTTGCCTGGACCAGAAGACAGCGATGACAATTATTCGAGCTCCTTCCGAAAATTCGTGAATCTGTAATATTTTCACTCCAGATTTTCAACATTGGCATTTTTTTCCACACCTCCTTATAAACAGTACAGCTGTCATTTTTCACATCCTGGCCTTTATGTGTTTTCGCACTTCTGGTGCAGAATATCGTGGTCACTGTGGGAAATCAGTGTTCGGGACAGATTAAGAAAATCACAGTGACACTGTTCATGAGCAGAGGTGCTTAAATGCCTATGTTGAAAATTTGGTCACAAAAGTCCATAAAATGACTGTTACAAGCGTGCATTGCACAGTTTCTATGCACCCTCGTAACTGCACAAATTTGTAATATTTTCACTCCAGATTTTCAACATTGGCATTTTTCCACACATATTGAAAATCTGGTGAAAAAAAATCCCCTTTTGGCTAACAAGCTGATAGTGTCACTGTTCATGCGGTGGGGTCACAAAAGCCCATGTTGAAAACTTAAGAGTAAAAATACCAAGAAACGCCCAGGGCGTTAGGGCTTCTGACCATAATACCCTACCCTGTAGGGACTGACAGGTGTCAGGGGTGTGACTTGGGACTGTCAACAGTAATGCTCACAACATTCCACCCCGTCCTGCAGCCAGTGACAAGCATTGGGGTGCACCTTGGACCCTTTGCCCCCAGAGTTCACCCCATTCGCCTATACTGCACCCATTTCAGCGTATTTCCTTACGGAATGAGGTGAATATAAAGCCCAAACACGCCTAGGCACACCTTGACACTTGTCAGTGTCTGCAGAGTAGGGTGAGATGAAATGCCGTGACCGTTATGGGTGACGACCCAAAGGCACACCCCAATGCCTGTCCATCTGTGCAGGGTGGGGGTGGAGTTGGTGTCAGTTCAATACATCACTGCCATTTCTATACTGCATCTGTCTAATTCCTGCACTTCCACTGCTAATGCCAGCAAGCAAACATTCGGCATGGACAAATCCTCGTTTTTCTTTCCATTGATGGTGTATGTGTCTGAGACGGTGAGACTACAAAATGTACCATAGGTGAAGAATTCCTTGGGGGGGGTTTACGAGGGTCAGGGTGGAAGAGAATTCAGTAATATATGTTGCTAGCTACAGAGGAGAGCTGGAGAGGTAGGCCGAAATTGATGCCAGGTGTAGCTTGAGGGAAGATGGTTTCAAGCCTGACGCCTGTAAGTGTACCAAGTAGTGTAGCAGCTGAGGGTCTGAAACTGATAGACGGTTTGACCTTTTCGCTCTTGCAGAGGAAAAACCTTTTCCATTTGGCTATGTAAGCCTTCTTAGTGTTAGTTTTTTTCAGCCATCCTCAGTATCTTAAGGACCTGTTCAGAGTACTGTGACGATGGAAACCAACTCCTCAAAAACCAGGCCTTGAGGCGAAGAGAGTGTATGTCTGGGTACTGCACTCCCATATGAAGACGGGTTAGCAGGGAGTGAGCTGGAGGCAGGCGAATGGGCCTGCTGCAGGACGCAGAGAAGAGGGTACCAGGCTTGCCTGGGCCAGTCCGGAGCCACTAGGATCATCGATGCAGGCTGCTGTCCGAGTTTCAGCAAAACCCTGAATATCAGAAGAAAGAGAGGAAATGCGTATAGGAACCTCCCTGACGAGTCCAGAATCAGGGCATCCAGAGGAAGTGTTCCCGGAACTGGGGGCCTGCAACAGTACTGAGGAAGCTGAAAATTGAGGGGAGAGGCAAACGGATCCACGTCTGGTGTGCCCACCGCCTGAACACTGCGGCTAATACTTGCTTGTTCAGTGTCCATTTTCTCTGACCTTGACCGATCCGACTTAGAGCATTGGCCAGAGTACTGAGTTTGCCTCGGAGGTGAACAGCTGAGAGGCTGACTCCGAGGGAGAATGCTAGAGACCAGAGCTTCAGAACACAGTATTCCTGATCTGGTACCACCCCGCTTGTTTATGTAGAACATTGTAGTGGTGTTGTCTGTTCGAATTTGAACCACCTGCCCCTTCTATGCTGGGAGCGAAAGCTTTGAGAGATAGGAAGAATGCTCTGAGTTCCAAAAGATTTGTGTAGCTGTGACTCTTCGGGAGTCCAGTTGCCACTTACTGAGGCACTGTCCAAATGAGCTCCCTAGCCCAAATAGGAGGCACCTGTGGTGATCACCTTTGTGGGAAGAGGAGCCTGAAGGGGAACCCCTTCCTGCAAATTTGCAGGGTTCTTCCACCACAGCAGGTTTTGGAGGAACTGCTCCCACACAGGTTATCAACTCTGAAAATGTGTTGCTTCTTTGAGAGCGGCGAGCTCTGAGGTAGGCTTGCAGGAGTCTCATCCTGTACCTGACCCCTGGGGACTACTGCAGTCATAGAGGCCATATGTCTCAGACGTTTTAGGAAATGTCTGGCTGGTCTAAGCTGTCCCTGGGTGAAAGTCTCTGCCACTGAAAGGAAACTGAATTATTTCCAGCGGGAGGAAAGCATATCCCTTCCGAGTGTCCAGCTGGGTGGGTTCCAGGCGAGACTTTAGATTTACCAGGAAACCCAGAGACTCCAGGGTGCATTCTGTGAGAGAAAGAGATTCCTTGACCTGGTAAGGAGACTTTGCTACTATGAGCCAGTCATCCAGATAGGGGTAGAGAGCGACACCCAGTCTCCAGAGATGTGCTGCTACCACTGCAAAACACCTGGTAGAGACTCTTGGAGCCAAGGACAGACCAAAGGGCACTGCGGTGAACTGATAGTGACCCAAAGGAAGTTTGAACCTGAGAAACTTCCTGTAAGATCTCCTTATGGGTATGTGGAAATAGGCGTCCTTTAAGTCTAGGCAGGCTAGCCAGTCTTCCTGCTGTAAGGACTGTATGACCAGTGACAGAGTGACCATTTTGAATTTGGATTTTTTTAGATGTTTGTTTAAAATATCCAAGATCTAAGGTAGGTCGCCACTCCCAGGTTTTCTTTTGTGTCAGAAAATACATGGAGTAGAGGCCCTTGCTCTTTTCGTGGGCAGGGACCCTCTCCACTGCTCGTTAAGCCATAAGGTTTTGTACCTCCAATTCCAACAGCATTATCTGCGTTGGTGACAGAGGTCTTGGTGCCTGGGTACGCTTGAGGTCTGGCATCTGCTTGAACTATAGTGGCAGACCCTTCTCCACCATCTCCAGCATCCACTTGTCTGACGTGATGAGGGACCAGTGCTGAAGATAGTGGGACAGTCTGCCTCCCACTGGATGTGAGGAGAAGACCTGGACACTCACATCAGGACTTAAGAATCAGATGGTTAGATAGAAGTGGTTCTTTGGCCCCTTCTCCCCCTGCCTCTGTGAGACCCCCGTACTGGCCAAAGTCAGATTGGGGGTAGGGATTGTAAGGCCTGGGAACAAAGCTTCTTCACCTACCGCCCCTGGGACGGGATCTGAGGGGTGGTGGGCTTAGGTTTGGATGAGAGGCTCTACCAGGAGGCCCTGTACTCACCTTTTTCATGTAGTCAGTGGTTCTGTAATCAAACATCATATTTTGATCACAGGGAAAAACCATGGCCTTGTTCAGAGTGTCTGTGGTCAGACTGGTTGTTCTAAGCCAGGCGAAGCATCTCAAGAGAAAAGATGGCATGGGCCATCGCCCTAGAGCCTGCATCACTGTTGTCATCTGCCATGTGGAATTAGTACATAGTGGCTTCCAGGGCAGTTTGATGTATCCACCAGCTCCTGCACCATAGAATTTGATCCGTTGCGGGCAATAGCCTGGGCAGATTTCTAGAGGGCTTTCTGATATTTGGCTGTGAACACCATGTAAGAAGAAAGTCTGAGTAGTAGGGAAGCTGTGGCATACATTTTCTTTGCTATAAAGTCAATCCTCTTGGAATCCTTGTCAGGGGGAGAGGGGGACAAGGAGACTCCAGCTTTTCTCATAAGCTGCCTACTGCACTATACTCTCGTGACTAAGGTGTGCAGACAGGAACTCTGTATCTTTTTTTTTTTTTTTTTTAAAGACAATTTATATTTTCTCTCACTTCGCTTATCAACCCCCCCCCCCCCAATACTGACGTGGGGAGTTGAAGCACCTTCATGGCATTTTTTTCTACATGCATTATAGATGGGGAAGACCAGAGTCTTTGGGGATGAAAGACCGCTCATCTCCCTATAATCTTATTCTTCACTGACATCCTGGCTGGGCTCCTGCATAGGGAGGTTCAGGGCGTCCAGCATATTCTGTATAAATGTAAACATAGAGGAAGGATCCTCGTGGTCACATAGGGGATCCTCAAGATGAGGGTATGGGGACTCTTGGGGCTCAAGGCCCTCCAAATCCATGTCAGGGGCATAAAAAAAAAAGATTTCCTGCGTCACCCTCACAGTTTACAGAAGAGAGAACTGTGGGAGAGTGCTTGCCAGCCCCAGTAAATAGAGGACCCATCTTCTGAAACAGTTGCTATGCGAACATATGCAGACTTGGTTTGTAAGTGTTTTGTTTTTTCTGTATGCTTTAAGCTGCCTGTTGTCTCACTGCTGGCTTTCACAGGAGCATTTTGTCTTGACAGAGTTTCTTTTTAACCACTTCAGAGGCTTGATCAAGCTTCCTTTTTTGGTCACTTTTATTATTTTTTTAATTTATGAGGATCTTTATCTTTGGAAGCTTTATTTTTTGGCTGAAGCTTTATTTTTTGGCTGAGATCTGGAGGGTTCCTCAGCACCTCTGCTTTTAGTATTAGTACTTCTGGATGGCCCCTCATTGGAAGCCTTTGATTTATCTTCTGCCGTAATTATCAAAGGTTTGTCTGCTACGTTTGCCAATTTAAGCAAAGCAAAGCAAACTAGTCCTGGATCTATGAACTGAGTGCAAGTTTCTGTGAAAATGCCACCAGCCAGTCCTGCCCCAGTTAATAAACTCTATTACAAGTGCCTTTTTTTTTTTTTTGGTTGTAGAACTGGGATCTATACCAGTGCCAATCTTAACAGAAAACCAGTAATACTCAACTGCGCACAGGTGGCTGCTGGACCCTTACAGACAGTCCTGACACAGACGATACCAAGGTCCAGTAATAATAAAAGGTTTCTTATAATTGCCAATCTAGAGAGAAAAAAACCCAGCAACTGTTTTAAATTGAAATCCACTGCAGGTGCCTCGTGGTAAACCCCACAAGGTCTGAGGTACAAAAAAAAAAAAAAAAAAAACTATCCCTAATTCAACGGTTCCCACAAGAATCTGTCTAACAATGAAGGGAACTGTCAAAAATAAGCACCCATGATAAAAATTAGGCGCACTAAAAATAGTTAAAATAGCTTGACTGCACTAAAATTAAAAAATTAGCATGTAGCTAATGAAAAAGTAAACAAACTTTCACTCAGCACACTATTGGAAACAAAATGTAAGGAACACTTTACCCAGATTAGCACTAGTACTGTCAACATGGAAAGTTGAGACACTCCTCAGGGGCAGTGCTGCTCAGTCCAGCCCAGAAAAAAATTCTGAAGCCTTCAACAGCCGTCACTCAGTTCAACCCTTCCTGTCTTCTGACTGGCTTGGACCTAGGTTCATTTAAATATCTCTTAAAGGCACACCTCCAGGGCAGTTGCACCTAGCCAGCAAGTTACTGATGCTAAAGGCCTCCTGGGGTAAGAAGAATGTCCATTATTGTTCGGAGAAGAAAATATTACACATTAAAAAAACAAAACAACAAACACACACCAAACTGAAAATACCAGTTTCCATGGCTACTGCTCCTGTCACTACCCCCAACCAATAAGCAATACCTGTTACACTTGGTCCATCCTGAGCTCTCCTTCTTTCTTTGTAACTGGGTAAGGCCCACTAGGCATAAGTGCCTGTTTTCTGGGGCGACCCAGAAGCACTGGAAAACTTAAGCAACTTTTTCCAGAGTCGCATAGTATGCAAGTCAAGGTTGTGGTAATGAAACCCAGGTCTGCTGGATGTACCAAGCTCATTCATATACCCTCTAGGCTATACTGCAAGCCAAGAAAAGTAGTAAACAAGGGCCAGTGCAAACACTGTACTTCCCCAAACTGTGCCCTGGAACTATAATGATAATGGCAGGGGGAGAATGTATGAGGGGAATAATGGCACTGTAGTTAAAGACTGAGGCGGATGTCACTATCTTCAGTACCCAGTGCCATTATTTCACAGTCCAGAAAGTGTAAAGCTGTGCACTCTATCCTGCGTAACAGAACTCCAAGGTAAAGCACCCTCTCCGTTACCCATGACACTTTCACTTTAACTGCAGAGTGCTACATTTAAACAAATGTATACTGAAAATAAACTGGCAAATTCTAGGAAGCTCCTGTTTAACCACACTACCCACCTCTGCGCTTCGACCAACTGATATTCCGCAAGGAGTGCAGCCGGGCAGCATGGGTGTTCATTAGGGCTTGGTGTGTACACGATAGTTAAGTGCTATACAAAAGTGTGCAATATTTACAATTTATCCATTCATTGGCAGTGTTCTTCAATATCTTACTTTTCAAAAGTGAAAAAAAAACAAACTATTCACTTCAATAGTCATAGCAACATCATTCACACAAAATACACAAGAAAAAATATTTTTCCACATGGGGTACCATCTGTAAAGTTCAAAGATGACAATCCTAATTATGTACTGCACTATATACTTTTTCAGTGTTGCTTAAAAAGACCGTTTCTATATGTGCAAAATTAAGGACCGTTTTCACCCTCCCCCCATGTTTACATAATCAATTATGTCCAATACCTGTTGAGAGAGATGTGTTATTAGCAATTATAAAAAGGGTCTGAGAATTGGAGCTTTCCGATTGGCTCTAAACATTCTAACAGCCTTATGTTAATCTTTCATTAACATACATGTACAGCTTAGCCATATGCTGAACAAGGTTTAACACTGTTTAAAAACATTTTTATAATAATAGCAATGAGGCGCTCCCAGGGGTTGTGTTAGTGGTCAGTTAGTCACCCACATGGGGCACATGGTACTCTGCTATGCCTCGTCCCACATTATACCCCTAGAGGATGATTAACAGACCATTAACATAACCCCTAGTCAGGCCTTATTGCTCAATAAGTATATTCATCCCATTATCGCTACCATATCAAGGCACAGAAAAGGAAAAAAGTGTATTACAAAAAAAAAAGGCACATACACATCTTGTTACAGTTTGACAGCTCAAACAAGACAGCTAAAGTAATATATTTTCTGACAGTTTGGTTTCTAGCAGAAAATTCACAAGGTGAATGCTGAGGCAACTCAGTAAATCTGTGTTTGCAGTGCACTGTTTTTCTGCACTCATCTGCATATTACAAGTGCCCTTTTGGTACTAACGTGCATATTCGGAATGCCTTTTCGAGTTTCTTTCGTAGGAGGTAATTTCATGAAAATATTCTCTGTTTTGCTTATTAACAGGGCATTGTCACCACACACTGCCCTATAGATAAGAAATCTGAATGGCTATGAAGATATCGTGCTATAATAGGGCACTTCATATGCCCATACCTCTCAACTGTTGTACATCAGGTAGATTTGGCCTGGCCCAGCCCACCTGGAAATTTTCAGGTCACCCATCCTTCAGTTAGGCTCTTCATCCAACCAATTTGTGCATGTATTATCTGTTCTAATTACATGTAGTTTATCGATCACTGCAAGTAAATACACAATGCAAACAGAGCCAACGCTCACAATTTAAGTAGAATAATGAATGGCGTCACCCGTGATCTGTCGTACTGATTCTCCTGATGGTTCCCCCAATATGAGCTTTCCAGGCACGGGGTCCCTTATACCACAAGTCAACCTGACATTAGGTACGCACCACTCATTTGACCCCTCAGAAACACTGTGTCCCACACAGGGAAGGTGATATTCCTCACTGTTCACTTAAACTGTAAAGCAGAATTGAATGACTGATATGCTCACTGGCTCATACCTCTCAACCTCCTGCCTCCTAAATCAGGGACAAAGCTTAAAAAAATCAAGGACAAAGAACCAAAATCAGGGACACGTCTTAAAAATTAGAGATATCCACCCAGAAAGCTGGCAGAATATGGGACTTAGTACGAAATGCATTTTCTAAAGAAGAACAAGTCTGTAACTTTAATGCTTGACTTTGTTTTGTGCTTACAGTCCTCACTGTTTAGCCACAAAAACACAAATTTTAGGAGGGACAGAGTAAACTTTTGAGGCAAAATCAGGGACACTTGAGAGGTATGCTCTGGCTGTCAGCAAACATTAGTGCACACGTGACCAGTACGTCAAGCTTGAGCGTATGTCACGCAAGAGTGACAAAAGTGGAGAGGAATGCGCCGTTATATGTGTGCACCTGGCCCAAGCCCAATTCTACAAAAGGGGGCCACAGAAAATAAACAATTCACACTGAACTTTGTGGTTTTCCCAGAGGCATAGCCGACTCTGTGAGGGGCTGTGCTTCCGAACACCTCCCTCTGCCATGCGCATTAAAAGTGGGTCAATCCCGCACGTCGCCAATAGAGCAAGTGAGACTTATGTAACTAGCTCCCTACGAAATTGTATTATAACAAATATAGTAACTCTTACCCAGCTCTAACGCCATGCTGACTTTCTCCAGTGCTGCTTTATATTCAAGTTTTTTATAAAGCGTCTCCCCCTCGTAATTTAATCTCCGGGCTTTGATCTCGGTTTCAAACCACTTCTCCACAAAATTCACGAGCAGGACGTTCACCTTTACCCCCCGAACCGCGTCCCTGCAGCCGTCGTTTCTGTCCGACTTCGGTCTAAAGCCGCACAGTTTACACTCGAGGCTCGGCTGTGCTTCAAGGCAGGGTTTACAAAACGTATGCCCGCACCACAAGGTGGTGGGCTCCAGCAGCAACCGCCGACAAAGGCGGCACTCAAACAGCCCCAAGGCACCGTCGGTCGCCTCCACATTTCTACAGAGTTCGTCGGGGCCCGCCGCAGCAGCAGCCTGGACTCTGTGGGTCGACTTTCTCCTTGGTACAAGGTGCTGATTCGGAAGGCAACCGCAGCTCCTTCTCTCTAATATTCTGTGCCACCCTCTCCACCAGCTCCCGCAGCTCCTCGGGGTGCAGCTTGCTGACGCTGCCGGCCGACACGTACGAGTCAAGGGCCTCTGCAATGCGGCCCGCCCGGCACAAGGCGTCCCCCCGCCGCAGGCACAGGCTCCGCTCCGGCTGGCCCAGATCCGCCAGCTGCGAGCCGTATATCTCCGAGGCCAGCTCGTAGTTACCTGCCCAGAATGCCTCCTCCGCCACCTGCAGCATTTCGGAGCAGAGGCCCGGGGTGGCAGAGTAGGCGAGATCGGGCACGGAGGAGTCCGAGCGGGGCACGGTCCCGACCTCCATATTCGCCACGGTAACGTTTATAGCATTTAATACAAAGACATAGTCCTCTCCGAAGCGATGAACGGGCAGCGGTTCGACTCAATGCAGCGATTCTAGAATGAAAAGAACCTTCACATGTTGATCCCAACGGCAGTTCTAGATAGCACAGCTCCACTGGATAGTTCAAGGCTTCAGGACAGAAAACAAAGCTGGATGCAGGTTCGTCACCAAAGCGAATCACCCCGATTCTCAAATCACAGAGGTACGCAAACACAGGAGAGTTCTGACGAATTGTAGTGCTAGACAGAGTTCAACCAGCAAACTAGCTTTAGTATCGAACTGGGGCGATTTAACAGCCGTCTGACCTGCTTTCGACATTATCAGCAATGACACGACTTGGTCAGTTACATAAACGCAGCATGAGGTTCCAAGGCGCGTCCCACCAGGACAGAATGTGTAATCACCCACTGGCGGCGGCCCCACTCTCTGCAGAAAATCGATACCGGTGGCTACCTACATCATGCCCCACCGAAACAGAAGGTCTTCTTCCGACTGGGCTGCTGCTTTGACCTCCTCCAGCGAAGCTGACGTGCCTTCCCGGCTGGTGTGCGATACCGCCACGGCTACTTCCCCGTATTCAAAAATCCTACATGTGGGAGTCCGCTTGCGTTGGGAAGGTTTCCGATGCGTTTACAAGTCATACTTGGCACACTTTCACTGAGTTGTCATTTCCTTTCACTTGGTTGCATCGTGTAGTATTTCTGCTGCCTATCACCTGTGGTATCTGTTTCTAGTCGGAGCCATGCCTTCCTTACTCACTCTGAATAAAGTGCTATACTGGACAAGCCTTCCTATTGGCTACACCGAAAGGCTTTGGGACGCGAACGTTCAGTCCTCCACGTGACGGAGTATGCAGATGGCAATTGGCTGTTTATCTGGTTCATTTATATAACAGAGCACGGTTGCATAAAAGCTAGACATCACGTGGTTCGCGTCCGCACGTAGCATGTAGTGGGATGGCCTGTTGGCAACACAGGGTTTAGCAAATGCGGTGGGATTGTTTATTAAATAGGATATTATTTGAGCGGAACAAGGATAAGCAGGTTATCATTGCTTTTATTAGATTTGCCATTGAACTCTAATTCGAGTCTAGCGCTAAAACCGATTAAAAGGCCGATCAAGACTTGGTGGTCACAGTAAACTAATGTTATGTCACTCCTTGCAGGCTCATATTACAACATGCGCTCTAATTTTATTGTGCTGCAGAAAAAAAGAGCAAACAGTAATATTCGAAATTTTGCCGAAGCCCGCATAACCTGGCTTACGACGCCCACGGTCGAATTGCGGTGCAGGGGACTCACCTGGAAAATTTGTTTATTTAGATTTTGTTTACCGGGTAAGCCCACTGAGACCAATGGTCCCTTTTTCAGGGGCGACCCGGAGTTAGTTACAGAAAGGACACTAAAAACAATAATTATATTTGTTACACCATAGTACAGTGATAACATTTATACAAGGATAGCGGAAGGGTTCACATATAGTCTCAATTTATAAACCGTATATTTAGACCTCACACATTATATACAGTATGTATGAATGAAGAGGATCATATTCATATCAGCTTTACACTTCAGTGTGGTACAAAGGGTCTAGTTTTGCACTTTGTAGTTATTGCAGTAATCCGAACACGCCATTTAAATATAAGCAAGCAATAATACCTGACAGGGTGGGCGGTATTGGGCAATACCGGACCGCCCAGGGGTGTTGCGGAGGGCCTTATAGCCCCTGGAAGGTCCGCTATTGCCCATACCGCCCACCCTGGAGGGTATTATTGCGCTTAGAAAATGGGCTGTGTCATTTTTTTTATAGGATTACAAAGAAAAATGTGAAGTAATTCTATAAAATGACTACAGTTCCATTTTTTATTGTTTTAAGGTAAAGTAGTCCCTATGGTAGTGTGCTGTTTCATTCCCACACCAGTCCCATCAGTATTCTGTTCCTTTCTTGTTTAATTTGAATTCCTGCCAGTGTTTTGTTTTTTTTTTCATTTCCTTGTTAGTAGAAGTGAGAGGAATGCAAGACACACAAAAGACAGTTGTAAAGCTCTACTTCTTTTGTGTATGGAGCGCCCAATCGCCGATTGCGGTAAATTGCATACAGAGCGATGGAGCAACTAAATGTGTAGCTCAGTGCGGGGATTCAACATACTGGCAGAGTCAGAAAAGTAAAGATTAAGGGCCAGATGGTGGCTGCAGGGGTCTCCGGACACACACAAAAAAGAAAACAACTGAAAGTTCCGAGTGGGAAGTAGACTTATGGCCAAGGTTAGTGGGAGGAATATTTTCCTTGAAGCTACTTTGTGTAGGGGACGTTCTGTGCATGAGATGACTGGTATTTTCTTGAGTTTCTGTACTGCAGATGGACGTCTATCCGCGGTATGGAAACTCAAGAAAATACCGCTGCTGTCATACTCGGTCCGGTGCAACAGATAACGGTGCTGATAGCTCTCACTGTCTCTGGGTTTGGCATAAAAAGCAAGGTAAGGTGGCAGTTTCACTGAGTGAGAAGTGCGACGAGGAACCGTAGGAGCGGGAGTCGTTTGAGGTGACTCCCACATATAAAGAGTCGTGCTGCCGGGTCGTGGCGGTTGTGAGAGCGAGCGGCAGGGGGGTGAAACTGAAGGCTGGGAGTTGTTTCACTCAGTCGAGTGTGGTTTTCAATGGGAGAAAAATAAGATGAGTTTTTGAAGTTGGGCACTGTTTTTTTATTTGTGTTCACTGCTTGGAGGAGTGATGTGGGACTTCTCGCTTACTGAGGGGGAAAATGGCGGTAGTTTCAAATTGTGTGCCCAGTGCTTCAACCAATGAGAAAGCAGGCTGGGCATGAGGCAGGTTTGGGTAGCACTTTTTATTTGCTGGGCATCTATTGAAAGTTAATGTACCCCTTCGGCAGGGGTACTAGCCAATCAGAACCCAGCAAATAAAAAGCCCATTTTCTAACAGTTAATAAATATAAGGCTTTTTAGAGTACACTGCCCCGCCCCCTCATAGCACTTTTTTTTTTTTTTTCTTTTAGTTTCTCACCAGGAAGGAGATGCCAAGTCGAGGATTGTTTCCAGGTGCGTCCTGGGAGCACAGAAAATGTCCAGCTCATAGTCCTACTGTAGACAAGTGGTGGCTGGGATTCAAACTCGGTCCTCCAGGTTTGCAGCTCAGTGCTCTTAACTAATGATGTAAGTTTGTCAGTTCATGGGTAGGTCACTGGCAGTTTTTGGATAATTCACTGGGTAGTCTGGGCCAAATTTGCTAATGTGGTAAAGTCACAGGTACTTTTTAACAGACATAGAACATACATGGACCAAATGGTCATTGCCTCACCATCTAAAAAGTTTGTTTATACATTCCATGGCTGTAACCACACAGATGAGTTACAAAATAATGCACTTGCTGCTGACTTACATGTGGTGGTCTAAAGCGGTGCTCTGTGGTACTCTAAAGGTGGTGAAAAGAGATGAGTGAGATACCAAGGTCCGAATTATTGTGGGTAAGATAACCGTTACCTAGACAAGGAGAGGCAGGAGTCGTCCTAGAGATTCAGTACCCGCAGGGCGTTTATTTTGTACCAGGGGGACACAGTCACAAGAGGAAGAGAAGTCGCGAAAACAATAGGGCGGTAAATGAGACAGATACTTTATCTATGACTGCTAAAATTATTTCAGCAGGAATAGACTAGATGCTAAGGCCTACTGCCACTCTTATTCTGTAATTATTCTACAATTCTTGTTCCTATCAATAAGCTTAGGCGAGATCAGATGACACACACTACTCAGAACAGTATTTGGTTAAGCTATCACTACACTTCTCACCAAAGTCCAGATGTTACAGGAGTCCAGAGGTCTGGGATGCCTCGGCACCATCATCGCTCTGCATGGTAGCTGTTTAAGGGAAGAAACGAACAATAGGATGCTAACACAATTCCCAAAAGGGACCTTGTAAAGGCCACTGGGTGGTGAGAGGTTTGTTAAACAGACCATGTGTTTCTTCGGCAAAGCCCACTTCTCCAAGGCTGCTGGAATAAAGAACCAGAGCAACTGGGTTCCTGAAATAACCCATGGATGGGCTGTCTGATTCCCAACTGAAAACAAAGGGTTCCTCGGCCAAACCCACTCCAGGGTCACCAAGGACGTAAGAGAAATAAGGACTCATGCATGATTAATCCAGTCAAGGACTACCACGACCTGACTGATGCTGCAGCACTCCAAAGGCAAGCTAAACTCTGAAGGATCTCCGATAGAACCAGGAACCAGAAGAATCTGTAGAGATGATGGTTGATATTGCAATCTTGTCATCAGAAACTAGAACAAAACAAAGAAACGGACGCGTCCCATACTGGGCTTCGACAGACTCGACTTTCGGCGAACAACCAGGAGCGCAGACCAGGTTCTGCAAGATGAGCACACTCTTCTGTGCAGGCGACCATCTTCGGGACATCTGGAACAGGAACCATGCAAAACGATACTGGCATGGCTGTTGTGATGCGCTTCGTCGGACGTACCTTCGAGCTGTGAAAACAAGAAATGGGTACGACTGGCGACGGACTCGACTTCGGCGGATGACACAGACTGAAGAGATGAGCTGATGGACGATCCCACTTGAGTGAAGAATGCTGAGAAGACGTCCTCTTCTGGGTAGAGAGTGAGACTGAGTCTGAGTACGGAGTATTACAGACCACACTATGGAACTGCAGTGTGGTAGAAGATTGAGACTGTCCCCATGCACTGGTAACAATATAGCTGAAAGATGCACCTTCCTGCAGTGCCAAGGGGACTGTGGAATGATCCGATGATTTGCTGAGGAAAGGCAAATTATAAATTTAGGGGTAATTGTTACAGGTGGGGCAATTGTTCAGGTGCTTGGAGCAGTGGTTCAAATGCTTTGAACAAAGGTTCGGATACTTAGAGCAGTAGTTCAGATAACCAGGGGCAATAGTTCGGGTGCTTGGGACAATAGTTCGGATACTTAGGGCAATAGTTTGGGTGCTTGGGACAATAGTTCGGATACTTAGGGCAATAGTTCAGATAACCAGGGGCAAATAACCACAATCCATATACGATACAGTCTTGGTGCTTCTTAGCAAGTTCACAATCTTTCGAGTACTTCAGCAATCACAGTTGTATAAACATTACTGTTGTTACAGTAGCTTCACAGTATTTGTGAACTGAGCACCCTTGGATGGACCCCTTTTCCTAAATGTAGGGTCTTCCTGAATAGGATCTGACTACCCCTGAACATTTTGCTAAGGATGCTCTAACCCCTATACTGAGGGTACCACTTGCCCTAGGTTGAGTGCTGGGAACACCCAAGGCCTAAATGCCTTATTTACTATGGGGCCTATATGCCTCACTTACTGCCGCTAGGCTGGTTTACCCTAATCCACCAGGCCGGGGCTACCCTTAGTACCAGTAGGCTGGCTTGCCCTAATCCAATAGGCCAGGGCTACCCTTAGTACCACTAGGCTGGCTTGCCCTAATCCACCAGGCCGGGGCTACCCTTAGAACCACTAGGCTGGCTTGCCCTAATCCACAAGGCCGGGGCTACCCTTAGTACCAGTAGGCTGGCTTGCCCTAATCTGCTAGGCCGGGGTCGCCCTCACTACCACTAGGCTGGCTTGCCTTACTCACCTAGGCCGGGGCCTCCCTGGAACCCTGCTTTACCTCAGGCCTAATGCCCTACATTTACCTTGGGCCTGATGCCCTACACTTAGCTGTGGGCCTACTAGCCCTTTTAAAACTGGGCCTGGTGCCCTAACAGAAATGGGCCTGATGCCCTTCTTTAACTTTATGGGCCAGGGAACCCCCCTCTATTCTGGGCCTGGAAACCCACTTTATGTTGGGCCTGGTAGCCTTTTAGCTGTGGGCCTGGTGCCCTTTACTACAGTGGGCCTGGTGGCCCTCTTAAATACTGGGCCTGGTAGCCCTCCCAATATCACGGACCTTGTGCCCTCTTTAACTATGGGCATGATAGCCCTACTTTATTTTGGGCCTAGTAGCCCTTATTTAATCATGGGCCTGATAGCCCTTCCTTCACTGGGCCTGGTAGCCCACTTAACTTTTGGCAGTGGCCCTCTAAACTTTTCTTTAAGCTAGAAGTGGAAGGGCCCCTTTAAATCTGTTGGCTCAAAAGTGGAAGGGCCCCTTTAATTCCCTAAGGCACTCTGAGAGCCTGCTGCCACTCAGTACTGTTGGGCCCGCCTAGTTCCGCCCCCTTTTTGAATATTTATAAGGCCTCCTATATGGCCTTGCTTCTTAGCCCCTCCTTTGGGCAGCGCTGCTCCTGCCTGGTTCGGCCCCCTATTGAATATTAAAATCTGGGTCCTTCTGACCCGATGGTCTTTCGGCTTTTAGCTGCTTTTCCCCAGCGCCTTCAGTGCGCTTTAAATAAAAAAACAAAGTTTCTGCTGAAGTGGGCGGTCAGCACAGCGTGTGCTGCCGCCGACTCACCGCTCCGTCGTCTGCTGGAGGGAGGTTGCTGCAGTCTCGGGAGGCGGGAGGTATGCTGGCAGTGGGAGGGAGTTTGGCAGGCAGCTGAGGGGACGGCTGGGGGCCTGGGAGGGCCGACAGAAAACGATGATGCGGCGCTTCTATGCCGCTGACGGGGAAACGAAAATCAAACTAATAGGAGCTAAAATAAATAAACGATGGGGCTACATGGTCCAAACTGTGGCAAACAGCCGATTACTTTCTTCTGGTGCCCCAATGGTACCGCAGACCGAAACTGAGCTCTTCGGGGATCTTCACTGGCTGGAGCCAGAGCAGGCACACAGACTGGCCCTTGGGGAACAGCTTCAACCCACAGGTAAGCTCTTTACTGGTTCCCCTCAACCATCTGCGTCCTCTCTTCTCCACAGCCAGCAGGAACTGACAAAACTGTTAAAACTTTTAAAACTAAAAACCATAGTTCTGGAATGGCTGGATTGGAATGCTGTGCATGAGCAGCTCAGCACAGCATTCCATCCAAGCCATTGTTGATGCAGTTGCACTAAATTCTGTCGTTTGACCATTTTTAAGTGCACAGGGCACTTTTTCTATTATTTAAAGTGTTTCTCCTTGTTAGGAGGGGAAACTTTACTCCAGAGGGGCCCCTTTTTATTATACCCTGCTGCCCACACATACCATAGGCACCCTGGGCACCTGTAAACCCCTAAACTTTATTTAATTGCTGGGATGCCCCAACTCTAGGGCATTACATACATGTTACCCAAGCCCCTACAGACATGCCATCTTATCTCCTCTCCCCGGGTCCTCTTTCAGTTTTTTTCTGTTGTTCAGCACTCTTTCTTACCTGCCTGGCAACCAGTGTTCTAGTCGCTTTGCAAAATGAAAATGCATCCCTATTAGAAGAGAGGTTGCAAAACACCCAGGCTGTCTCACCAAGAACCTGCATGTAACAACCCCCAAGTCAGGAGCTACCTAGGGCTCCTGCCTTCTGACCACTCCTGTAGCCTGCCACTGTTTCTTCCTCTCTCCCCCCCCCAGCCCTCCCCTGGAGTTCTGAGAGGGTCGGGGAGCAAATTAACTTTATTGCGGCGCCTCCATCCGCCTCTTCAGTGCAGCTGGTGAGCCGCTAGCCTCCTTGTTTCCCCAGCCTGATCCTGGACTAATGCCAGGGCTGGGGGACGCTCCAGTTTTCGGCGCATGCAGAGAGACACGGCCATTGAGCTGCACACTAATGTTGCTCCCCCGCAACTGCTGCACAGTGGGGCAGGGAGCTTGGACACAGGCCGCAAAATTGTTCTGGCGCCTCAAGCACCCATTCGGAAGTGGCAGAAACGCAGTGTGAGGAGACTTACCTCCCCAGCTCCACCAGACTGCAAAAGGGGCTGGGGAAACCAAAACAACAAAATATACATTTTAAGAACTCTTTGACCCTGCCTCTGCCTCCAGTGGGTCAGGGAGTGGGGGACAAAATCGTGGCTGTCTGGGACTTCATGTCCCATAATTCCTAGTGGCCGAGGACAGCCGTTTTCAATTTGGGCTCCTCCTGGGGACCCCACAAAACAGAGCTAGTGACTCAGCTCCTCTCCCCCAAAAGTGCCCCCTGGACCTAGCAACCCTCAGTAGGGACCAGGAGGGTGCTAGCCCTGCAGCCAAATGCTGCCAACTCTGTGCCAGTAACATTATACTTTAGAGAAGAGACTGAGCTTGTAAGAACTGTATACAAGGGTGGCCATCTTTGCCGAGGTTGCCTGAGGACAGTTTGGAATCCTATTGGTAGCTGCACTACCTCCAATCAGGACATAGGACTCGAGATTAGTGTGGATCAGTGAAGAGTCGAGATTTAAACCAAACATTCTGGGGTTGACAGTTTGACCCTGGTTCTTTTCTGTGAGATTTTTAAAGAAGAAACAACTGATTTTGATAGCTCCTGCTGCTGTCACAGAACAAACTGAAATAGTTTGTGCCAGAACAAACTAAGAAACATAGACTTTGACGGCAGATAAGGACCGCTTGGCCCACCTAGTCTGCCCATTTCCCTGTCTACTGGATAAGCTGTAGATCCTAGTTAACCAACAGCCTAGCTATTTTTTCGTTGCCCCCCCCCCAAGAATTGCCTTATGTCTGTCCGATGCATTCTTGAAGCCTCCCATAGTTTTAGACCCCACAACCTCCTCAGGAAGGTGGTTCCATGCATCCACCACCCTCTCTGTAAAAAAATACTTTCTCACATTGCCCCTGAGCCGTTTATCTTCAAATTGTGTCCCCTTGTTCTTGCACATCTCGTTTTCTGAAAGATGCTACCTTCTTGGACTTTGTGATTCCACTGAGGTACTTAAAAATTTCTATCGTGTCCCCCCTCTCCCTCCTTTCCTCAAGGATATACATATTAAGCTCCTTTAGTCTCTCCTTGTATGGCTTCTCTTGCATACCCTGCAGCATTTTAGTTGCCCTCCTTTGGACTGCCGCCATCCTGTCTATGTCCTTGTGGAGATGGGATCTCTAGAACTGGATGCAGTACTCCAGATGGGGTCTCACCAACTGTCTGTACAGAGGGATAACAACTTCCTGTTTTCTGCTGGTGATGCCTCTCCCTATGCATTCCAGTATCCTCCCAGCTCTCCCTACTGCCTTCTCACGTTGCTTGCCAACCTTAAGGTCATCTGATGTGATTATCCCCAAGTCCCTTTCTGTTTTTGTTGTTGTTACTACCCCCTTCCCCCCAATTGTGTACTCTTCCCCAGGGTTTTTGTTTCCCAGGTGCATTATTTTGCACTTCTTTGCATTGAATCCAAGCTGCCATACTTCTGACCATTCCTCCAACCTTGCCAGGTCCCTTCTCATCCTTTCCATGCCCCATTGTGTATCAACCCTGTTGCAGATCTTTGTGTTATCTGCAAAGATGCATACTTTTCCTTCCAGTGTCACTTAGAAAGACATTAAAAAGGACTGACTGCGGTACCCCACTAGTAACCCCCCTTTCTTCAGAGTGGACTCCGTTTACTATTACCTTCTGTGTCCTGTTGTCCAGCCAATATTTTAACCAGGCTGCCACCCTGGGACCCACTCCCAGGCTGGCTAATTTGTTTATTAATCTTTTGTGTGGGACTGTGTCAAATGCCTTGCTAAAGTCTAGGTAGGCCATGTCCACAGCCCCTCCCTGGTCTACTACTTTGGCCACCCAGTCAAAGAAATCGATTAGATTCGTCTGACATGACCTTCCCACTGTGAATCCATGCTACCTTGGGTCCTGTGCCCCACTGGCCTCTAGGTACTCAACAGTTCTTTCCTTCAGAAGTGATTCCATCATTTTCCCTACCACAGTGATCAAATTGACAGGTCTGTAGTTTCCTGCCTCTGTCTTGCTCCCACTTTTGTGAAGGTAATCACATCTGCCCTCCTCCAGTCCCCACGTACCACACCATCCTCCCATGATTTGTTAAAAAGGGTAGTCAGTGGTGTCACTAGTTCTCCCCTTAATTCTTTTAGAATTCTGGGGTGAATCCTGTTAGGCCCCATTGCTTTGTCCACCTTCAGTTTTAGGAGTTCTTTCAGAACCCTTTCTTCTGTGAAAGGACTGGGATCCCCCATCCAGAGTGCTTCTGTTAATTGGATTAGGCACCTCCCCCTCCTCCTCTTTTGTAAATACTGAGCAGAAGTATTCATTCAGTATCCCTGCTTTTTCACTGTCCCTCTCTGCCCGCCCGCTGTCCATTCTATTCAGCCTCACTATCCCTCCCTTTGTTTTTCTGTGCTCCCTAATGTGCCTATAAAAGGTTTTATCCCCCTTCTTAACCAAGTTGGCTATCTTTTCCTCAGTTTGGGCCTTTGCTATACTGACTGCCATCGCTGCTTCCTTCTGCCTTAACTGGTACAGTTCTCTGTCCTGCTTCTGTGTTTCATCATATGCTTCCTGAATGCTGTCTTTTTCTCCATAACCTTCCCCATCACCTCTTTTGGGAACCATAGTGGCTTTTTCTTTCATTTTGATTTATTTGCTTCACACAAAGGCTTGTTGCCTCTGTGATGGCAGTTTTGATGTTTCCCCATTGTTGATGTACCCCTCCTTCTTGCCTGTTTGCTAGTGCTTTTCTAAGGCACTCTCCCATTTTGCCAAAGTCAGCCCTCCTGAAGTCCAGTACCCTCACTTTTATATGGCTTGACTCTGCAGCTGAGTTTATCATGAACCACACTGCTTGGTGGTGACTTGTTCCCAGATGGCTACCCACTTCTAGATCTGAGATCCTGTCACTGTCCCCATTTGAGAGTACAAGGTCTAAGATTGCTCCCTCCCGAGTGGGTTCCAACACTAGCTGTCTGAGGCATGCCCCCTGTAGGGCATCAAGAATGGCCCTGCTCTTGGATGTGGCTGCAGCAAAGGTGCTCCAGTTAACATCTGGCATATTTAGGTGCCATGGCTTGGAGGGACAGGGAGCGAATCCTCAGGATCACGGGAACCGCTGCACGGGGAAGGGAGCTGGATGTCATTGTCCACCTAGGGACAAATGACCTGGCTGGGAGAGGAATCGGAGCAGTGCAGGAAGAGTTTGTGGAGTTGGGGAGAGGCCGTAGACGAGCAGCATGCACGGTAACCTTCTCGGAGGTGCTGCCTGCCTGAAACAATTGACTGATGAGCTTGACAGATACTCTGAAATAGCAACAAATGAGCCTGACTAACACAAACAGGGAGTGGCAACTAACTGAGCAGTATGAGCCTGGATCAGGTGTAAACAATTAAGGTGGAAGCACAGAAGACAGCAGAAAAACAGCGGTGTAAGCTGAAGCATATGATAACAGTTGCAGCAAAACTGAGGATTGCTAGCAAACAGATAACAGTGCAGTGAGTTGAGGGTTTGCATTTTCTGGTGAATAAATGGGAGCCTGAGAGCTCAGGTGCAGGATTAGCACAATACAAACAAAGGGCAACAGGATGGTAGGACCCCCCCCCCCAAAGAAAACAAAATGAAAAAGACAAGCACAGGAGCACAGAAAAACGAGCAACACAAGAAGCACACAGCAGCTGGAGGCAGCAAATACCAAAAGCAGGAGAAACGCAATGAACAGAGCCCAGCACAACCAAGCAGAGCCCAGAGCACAAGCAGTGCTGGGGAGGGGGGGGGCAGGCCCCAAGGGAGAAGACAGACCGACAGAGCTTCCGGACGCTAAAGAAAAATATTTCTGAATGAAGCAGGAAAGAAGTGTTTAAATACGTCAGGCGGGGGGGGCGTGGCTGTTGCTTCAGCTCCTTGAACCACAGGCTTAAGCCTTCCAAATGGAGACATCTTCAAAACAGCTTCCAGCTTATACCATTTGATGCCAGAACAGTAAGGGTCAAAAGGTGTTTCTAGGGATGTGGATATGTTGTTCTTATCCAGATGTCTTGACAGTTGCCTTTCCCTTTAAGATCAGCCGGAAGTCTTGAAGCTGGCTCCTCCCACCCACCTAGGTGGTATATCCTTCGGCTCCACTCCTAGATGCCAGATCTTCCTTTCTGCTTGGAAGTATCAGGTCCCCTCCTTACCACTCCCATGTTGAGTAGGCCCTGGTGCTTAAATGTTCAGATTATTTACCAAAACTTAAACTCGTAAGAGTTTTACCACTACGATCTTTGATCGCAACTGTGATGGAGGACAAGTCCTTGCCCGAGTTCCATCAGTGCCCTGTGGGCAGAAGATGTCACGCATTAACCTGCATGCCATGTGTGTTTGTTGCCTGGGTCATGATCACGATACCCAGGCTTGCGATTTTTGTCACTCGTTCCAGCCGAATGTGTTAGATGATCTTCTCGCCCGACTGCAGCTCAGCCGTCTGGAGAAACAGAACCTGCCAGTCAAACCTAAAGGAGCCCGTTGGGTGGTCTTCACGGCTGCAGGGTCCACCGAGCAACTGGAACAGATGAAGGCCTTCGAGGAGGAGGTGGCTTGGGCTGCTGATCAGTCCTCTTCAGCTGCTGTCTTCATCCTGCTCAAACTGGGCTCCGCCTTTACAGGCTCCTTCAAAGAGTTGTGCCAGTCTCACCCAATCAAGGGGACGGACCCATCTGCTTCGCACAGCTCCCATTCCTGTAAAAGGAATAAGGATTCAGAGGAGTCGAGAGAGAAGGAGAAGACTAGACGTCGTCGTTCTTGGGATCGAGTGCATTCTCGTTCACAGGAATCTCCAGTTTCGACTTCGGCCGAAACTGTGGCCTTGGCCGCTGGATTCATGGTGCCCCTGTTAGGCCAACCAGCTAAAACGCAGGACGACGACCTGGTCGAAATTATCATCGATCTCATCGACCCATTGTCGCTGGGTGAGGCCAGTGGCTCCCTGTTCAGGACTCCGGTCCTAACTGGACCCACTGAGGAGGAGACCCAGCCTGCTGGGAACCTCTTCACCGTCCCTGAGCATGACCTGGAGAAGCCGCAGGTTTCCCCAACTCCTTCTGAGCGCCGCCATCGGTCCCCCCAACGGTCAAGGACAAGGTCTCGGTCATCTTTGTCTGACAGGTCAAAGAGAACACACAAAAGCCACTCAGGGTGTTCCAAAAAGCAGTGCCTCCGCTATTCATCCTCGTCCTCCTTGGAAGAGGAGAGGCTTCGGCACAAGTTGTGTCGACGCTACGAGAATCTCGTGTGGCAACAGTCGGTGTTGGCAGGTCTGAAGTCGACCTCGGCTTCCACACCAGCCATCACATGGCTGTCACCCTCTAGACCAATGCCAACTTCTCCAGAGCCGTACGACACCGTCCCTCCGCCCATGGAGCCGGTGAATGCCCTCCCAGCTCGGCGGAAACCGGCCTCTCCACCGATTGTGGTGGAGCCGCCACCTAAACAGCCTCTGTCAAGGGCTCTTGTTAAGGAGTCTCAGCCTGCTAAGGGCCTCCTGCACAGGCTGTCGGTCATTCTTACTCCTGACCATCTGCAGTGGGTCAAAGGTGACGCAGGTGGTCAGCCGATCTATCCGGACTCCTTGGAGTCCGAGGACTCCCCCCTGCACTCTCATCTGCTCAGCGAGGTTTCACTCGGGGGGAGGGGGTTCTGTCGCCGGAGAGGGTCCCACGTCTTTTATGGGCATCCTCCGTCTCGTCTCCAAATCCACAGGAATGTCTTTGCAGCCTGTCCAAAAACAGGCTTGATATCCCCTGACAGACATTCTGGATAAAGGGGATTCTCCAACAGAGGCCTTCCCAGTGGACAAAGCACCCTGGCTCCTCTGCTCTGTGCCATCAGCTTGGATGGCCCACAAGTATGCAGTAGCTATCGGCTCCCTTTCAGGTTTCATGGAGCACCCCTCAGGCAATTCAGGAGACACTGATAGACCTCCAGACAGAGAGTCCAAAAAACTAGACCACTGCCAGGAAAGTCTATGCTGCCTCTTCACTTGGTCTCTGTCAGGCGAGCTTGGCTGTCATCATGGCACACTTCTCCCATGCCCTTTTGGGCTCTCTAAATGAGCTGCTTCCTCATCTCCCCACAGACTTCCAGACTATGGTCAAGCAGGTCTGGGATCAGGGTCAGGCTGTGACAAAACAGCAACTCCAGACGGCTCTGGATATGGGGGACTTCTGTGCCCGTTCAGTGGCGGCCGCAGTAGCCATGCGCTGCAGGGCCTGGCTGAGAGTCTCTATCTTTACTGCAAACACCCAGCACAAACTGGCGGATGTACCCTTCCTCAACATAACTTGTTCGGTCCATGGGTGGACGGTCACCCTCAACACATCCAGAAGTCCAATGCCACCTTGAACTCCATTGCTTCTGCCCAAAAGGAATCTCAGGGTACCAAGAAGCAGAAGTGCAAGCCCTTACAGCCTTCTGCCCCTGCAGCCAAGCAAGCCCAGTACCAATCTGGGCAACAGCAGCAGACTCAGTCTTGGCACCCTCGGCCCAAGTCAGGGGCTTCGGCGGCCCATAAACCTTGAGGTAAGGGTTCCAGCAGTCCCCCAGCCGGATCCTCCTCCTCCTCCTCCAAGCCTGCACGGTGACGGGATGGGGGTGACCGCCCCCGGGCCCATCACGCCGCCTCTTGTTCCTCCCATGGGGGTCTGGCTCCGCCACTTCCTTTCCACTTGGTCTGCTATTACAATGGACAGGTGGGTACTGGAAGTGGTCGGCCAGGGTCTGCCTCTGGAATCCGAGCAGTACCCACCAAGCCGAGCCCGTGCCCCACAGGAGGTACAGGTATCCGTGGACACTCAGTCAGCTTTCCGAGACGACATCGCCTTACTCCTCTGCAAGGAAGTAGTGGTCAGAGTCATGGATCCCCCTGTCAACCCAGGGTTCATTTCCAGGTACTTACTGGTCCTGAAACGGATGGGGGCAGGCGCCCCATTCTAGATCTGCACAACCTAAGTTTCTCAGATCTTGCACTTTCAGGATGGTAACTCTGTCTCTCATCATACCATCTCTCGAGCAGAACATGTGGTTTTGCTCTCTAGATCTGCAGGATGCGCTCTCTCACGTCCTAATCTGTCTGTCACACCAAAGGTTCCTCCGCTTCCGAGCAGAGGGAATCCTCTATGAGTTCCAGGCCATGCTGTTTGGCCTATCATCAGCCCCCAGGGTCTTCGCCAAATGCATTGCAGTGGTGGTGGCCCATCTTCGGCGTCAAGTGAGTGTGTACCCCTATCTGGATGACTGGCTTATAGTGAGTCCCTCCAGACAGGAGGTGGAGAGGTCCAGGGACTTGGCCCTCCAGACCTGCATCGACCTTAGCCTCCTGATCAATGAGGCTAAGTCGGAACCTGTGCCTTCGCAGGTGATCTGCTTCATTGGGGCAGAGCTTGACTCTTGCCGAGCCAGAGCCAGGGTTCCAGCGGACAGGGTGAAGGGTCTCTCCTCCTTTGCCCAATCATTTCTGGTTGAGCACTTGCGCCCTGCCTGGGACTTCCTGCGACTTCTGGGCTACATGGCGGTCTGCACCTCTGTAGTCTGATGGGCCCGGTGGCATATGCGCCTCCTTAAGTGGGAGCTGGCCAGCCAGTGAACTCAGCGACTAGGTCATTTTGACCAGCTGGTCACTGTGACCCAGAAGATGGGGGATGCTCTCCAATGGTGGACTGTCCTGGAGCATCTGCAGGAAGGGATCCCATTTGTCTGTCCTGAGCCAACAGTCACCTTGATGATCGACTCCTCTCTGATGGGCTGGGGTGCCCACATGGGGGACCATAGAGTCCATGGACTCTGGACCCCCGAGGAATCCCGATACTACATCAACCTGCTGGAGCTCCGAGCAGTCCGGCTGATGCTGACTGCCTTTGCTCTGTTTCTTCAGGGTCAAGTGGTTCAGGTCCAGACAGACAACACCACGACCATGTACTATCTCAACAAACACGGCGGCAAACAAATTCCCGGCCTCTGTGTAGGGAAGCTGTCTGCATTTGGACCCTCGTGAGCCAACTGGAGGCGGATCTCCTAGCCATTCATGTCGCAGGAGCCTCAAATCAGCTGGCGGATGCCCTCAGCTGAGTAGGCGAGGCGTCCCACGAGTGGTCTCTCCATCCAGAGGTAGTACACAGCTTGTTCTCCCAGTGGGGCACCCCTCAGGTGGACCTGTTCGCCTCCAGGGAGAACACAAAGCTGAGGCTGGTTTGTGCCCACCCCCCTCAGCTGAGCTCGCTGCAGGGGGAATCTGGACTGTGTAGTATGGTACGGTCTTTACGCCCATTGGCTCACGCTGTGGACCACTGGGCGTACAGCCCACGCATATGCAGTCAGCCGCGCGGGTGGGGAGCTGCCACCCGCCACTGACCGGGGGAGCGTGCTGGGGCTCAGTGGGTGGGGGGGAGGGAGGTACTGCTGGACCACCAGGATATTGGACCCTCTTTTTATTACATATGCCCTCAATCGGGCTGCGAGCGATCCACTGGACCACCAGTGATATGGGACTATTAATTATAACAAATGCCCGCGATCGGGCATGGGGGGGGGCGTCACCACGAAGGTGACGCCGGAGCTCGGGTGGCCACTCACAGGTAGCTGCTGTGTTGCGCCCTGCAGTACGGCAGCTCACCTGTGGGTGGCCAGCTGTTGCTCCTTTTTTTTTTTTTGGCTCACCTCTGTGCAGCGCAGGTAGGGGTTGCGCATGCATGGGCTCAGCACATCCCGGGCTGAATATCGGGATGTGCGGAGTATGCATGGGCATGCTCCATCGCATCAGGATTTGTGCCAGGCTCAATCCCACTTTGAATATCGTGCAGGGCGCATCTGTGTTGCGCCATGCACAACCCTTCGGAATATCCGGCCCCTAGAGTTTAGATGTTTCTCAAGCTGTAGATGTGCTGTTCCCAACTGAATATTTGACCTAAGAAGAACGACAACAATTTAGGCATTCCCTTGAGGAGTTTCTTAGAAGACAGGAAATAAAGCTGAATGATCAGTTTTAAAAGATGTTTTGTTCAGAAAAATACTCAAAGGTGCTGTTTTAAAAGAAAAAGGATCCTGTTCTCAAGACAAAAAAAAAACAGCCTTCCCAAGCTCTATGTCATTTTGAATCGGAGTAAGCCCTGTTCTTTGCTGCAGTACTAAGTATATCTTCAGATATTTGTATTTTGTAGTATAGTGTTGCAATGGTAAGGTTAAAAGATTAATCAACTAGTTAACTGATTAATTACTGTACTTTTACATTTTTTTTATCTTGCTTTTGATTTTTAAAAGGTCTTTGAATTTCATACAATTGTGGGCATTCAAAATGTCTAAATTTTACAAGGTGTTCAGTTATTTAAGTTGATCTATTTTCTTTCATAAAAAAGTAAATCAAAGTATTTTGTATTTTTCTTTGTTTTCCTGTTTTTTGCACATACTTGCTATACCTCAGATATATCTATGCACTTTTTAATGTGCAATCATTTAAAGTGCAAAAATAAAATATTTATATTATCACTTCTTGGTGCCAAATGCAAAGTTCATTTATTTAATGATTTGGACATTTTTAAATACTAGACTGTAAGGGAAAACTTGAGACATTTTCCTAAAAAGCAAAATGTGTATATTTTGATTTTAAAGGAAAGCATCTGTTGTCAAATGCTCCACACCTCAGTGTGGGGCAGTCCTGATTAGCAGTTTTGCAAAAAGTACATTTTTACCTTACTGGCTTAGTAGTTGTTAATAGTTTATTTGGTTGATCCTGTGATCCCTCCCACTAGTGTAACCCCCTGCAAATGGGGGTTCCCAAAAGACTTCCAGGAGCTTGCTTGAATGCTTCAAGCCTGAATGGTGTTTGGCGTTTAAGCCATTTATCAGTGAGTGTTTTTAGAACCTCTGGTACTGTCTCTTTAAGAGCTGTCTGCTTGCAGGCATAATTAGTTTGTATGGGGGACTGTGTGTTTCTTTGATTGAGTACCACTCAAGCTGCTGCCAATTCACTTCATTTTGCAGTCACTAGAGTGCAAAGGGAACCTATCTGAAAGATGTAACTGTTTGCCAGAAATTATTTAGAGTAATAATGAAATTACAGTTTGTCTAACCTGCTTTCTTTGCAGTCAGAACTGTGTCTGCTAGTTCCCATTCTAGTTTTGAACTGCTGAACTGGACCAATCAGTGTGGGGTAAGCTAGCTCTAAAATGGTGCCTTGGACGAATCAGAACTTGACTCATAATCTGAGCCAGCCACAAGAGGATTGTATGGGCAGTGACTCTGGGAGATGTAGTTTAGACTTCAGTGCCTTTTTGACCAACAGCAGCAGTCTATTGTGAGTGACAGCCAATCCAGTCAAGAACTGGGAGGAACTCAAAGGAAGTGCCCGTTTTGTCGGTTGGAGTTTCAGTTGAGCTTTGGCAGTGAAGAAGGAAGGAGCCCTGTGCTTTTCAGTGTGCAGTTTTAGTCAAAACGTGTAAGGCCCAGAGTTCGGTCTGCAGCTTGTGTAACAGCTTGTTAGGACTGAATCCGTCCTGTGAAAAGAATCAAAGGATCTCTGAAGAGTAGAAACCAGGCTCACCCTGTAGAAGACTGGAGGAATTGCTGAAAATTGCACTCGGTCTGTCAGGAACTGAATCTGCTGTGTGTTCTCCCGGTATTGTGCAGTAATTGCGATCGATACAGATGCAGCCTGCCTGGTATAGTGCTTTTATATGGATGTGTGAAGAGGTTTGTGTACCTCAAGTGAGCCCTGCTGACATTGAAGGACCCTATCTTATTTGGAGGTCGTGAGTACTAATTCAGGGTCGCTCCTGTTGAATTGCCACATTAAATCCAAATGGAATTACTGTACTGCTGACTGTTTAATTCTCCTTTCTCTGTGTGAAAGGGCCCTACCAGCTGCCACGGTTTGGACTAGCCACTAGGGCTTGGGTACCCAGGGACAGTAACTGATAGGGATAGGCCTGTGCACAGAGCCATAGGTAGATTATTAGAGTGATAAGCTAATTAACCTGATTTCCCTGTCCTTGTTATATCCCCAAATAAATCAGAGCTGCTTGTTTCAGCAAAGTTATACTGCCTGAGGTATTTGTCATGTTAAAGTACTGTACTGTGATTGTTGCACTGTATCTCATTTCACAGGAGGTCCCAGTGCCGGAACCAGACCTGGGGTAAGTGTATACTGTGAAGGTAATTTGATATATTGTGTGGGCCACTAGTGGGAAGAAAGGGGTTGCAGTGTCCCAGAGGGCTGTGACCAAGTTAGTTTAACTATTGCAAACCCTGACCTCTGGGTGGAGGCACCGCCATTGGATCCAGGCCCCTCAACCTGTTAGTGGCAAATCAGGCAGGGGTAGTAGCCCCTGGGATAGCGCCATCTAGGGTTACATCTTGAGGCTCACCGCTGGGATTGTGTGTCCTCTAGTGGCCATATTTACGAACCACTGTTAAGAAAAAATGGGCACCCGACAGAAGTGGCTGTGCACCGCTGGTGGAGTGGTGTACTGGGAGGAGATCGACCCTCAAATGCTATGCTTATCCTGGACATCCCCTGGGTATCAATACGGACACTGTGCAGGAGTACTTTCCAAGGTGGAAGGTTTACAAAACCCTGTGGTGGTGGGTCGGCATGCTAATCTGCTCACCCACACTTTCCTGGCCCTAGTAGAGTTTAAGGATCCCATAGATAGCTCCAAAGTGCCACAGACCATTACCCCAGAGGGAGCCCTCACTGCTTGGAGAGTGATAACTAAGGACAGTAAAGACCTGGGGAATCAGCCCCACCACTATCTGAAACTTTTGAGGAGAAATTTGCTGAATGGTTGCTGGGAGAGGGAAAACTGTGGAGGACTTGAAGAAACTATTCTTGCCACCTGGGGTGTTCCTCCCCAAACACCTCTCCTGCTCCAGTGCCCGTAATGGTGGCTGAACCAATGCAGACTCCTATTTCTGCACCTGCCATTAGTCACGACTCTTACCGAGGTTGAGGATCTTCTCTGGCACCCTCCCCACCCCCAAGGGGAGGATGACTGGGAGACCTGGATGAACTATGTTGCCCCAAGTGCTAGAATGGCAATGCTCGGGACGGCGAAGAGGGTTAGTGAGAGCCTCCGAGGTCCTGCCCTGGCTACCATCCGTGCTAAACGGGCCAGTAACCCTGAAGCGACTGCACAGGCCTATCTTGAGGCCTTGGAGAATGTGTATGGGAGCCCAGATTCTGATGAGGACCTATGGTGGAGAGTAAGAAATGCACAACAGTACCAAGGGAGTTGTTGTCTGTGTATGTTCTCGGCTGGAAAAATTGTTGCAAGAATGCCTCAGAAAGGGTAGTTTGCCAGCGATTGAACTGGACCGAACCAGACTGGACAGAATCCTTAAGTCTGCCCCTTCTCAGAACTGCTGTTGCTTCAGTTACGCCTGGCAAATCGACTGGAATCCCCACCCTCCTATGATGAGTTAATGAGAGAAATTGAGAGTTGAGAAAAGCGACCTCGGGAGGGACCTGCACCAACAGCTGTGGCTACGACCGAGTGACTGAGGGTGACCCATCAAGTGAAGTTCAGGGCAGAGGTTGACAGTCAATGAGTGCTCTGACAAGGAAAAGATATGCCACAATGGGGTGAACTGTTGAGAGAGATCCGGAATTCAAAACAGTCCTTTATGAAGGCCACGCCTGCAAGTACGGGCCCTGACCTATATCCGACTGCATCTGTATGGGGTGGGGGTACCACCCATGTATCTCCTGCTGATAACAGCTCCAAACTCAATTCCTTGACCATGGAAGTGGAGAAACTGACGAGATGTCTCCAAATGCTTATCACGTCAAGAGACAGAGATGGCACCCAGGTTTCCAGTTAGTAATACCCCGCCCTGGCTCCCAGTGTGGCGCCTCGGCCAGCTCAAACTCCAGAAAGTATGTTTTGCTATAATTGTGGGAAAGATGGGCACATGAAAGGGAATGCCAGTCCCCAAAAGACACTGACAAAGTTGCATATAGGCTACAAGGAGAGCTTGGAGAAGAAATCAGTGGTTAAGAGGTGCCACATGATCCCAGTGAGGGCACCAAAATGCTAATTCACGTCCTTTGTGGCAAGGTCAGTTGCCCAGGCCCCACTACCGCCTCTCCAGACTGGTCCAGAATAGTGGGTCCCTCCATGGAGACCACTGTAAGGTGAATGGAGTGTCTACAAGAGCTGTATTAGACAGTGGCTCCCAAGTGACAATTATGTTCCAGGATTGGTATCAGAAGCATTTGTCAGACGCACTTACAACCATTAGAAGGACTGCATGTATGGGGGTTAAGTGAGAAGGCCTCACCCTATTCCGGTATATCCGACTTGGCTGTCTTTCCCACCTCCGTGGCTGGAGTGGCCAACAAGTAGAGACCCTAGCCTTAGTGTGTCCCCCACTGGACTGTATGATGGTGTCCTTTGTTGATTGGAACAAATGCTCATATGTTCGAAGGCTGGCACAGTTGTGTTATGAAAAACAGGGGTCAAAGACTAGTAGAGCTTTAAGAGTTCCGCTTTAATTAAGAAGGCCTATGAGGCACAGAGAGATGCTGAAAAACAGAACCAGAGGAACCGGTCGGAATTGTATGGAAGAAGGATCCTGAGTCTCTGATCCTGGCCCAAATGCCCAGTGTACCTTACAGGAGAGGTCCGTATCAGAAAGGATGTTAAGAATAAAATATTAATGTTGGATGCACCAGGCGATGGAAAATTGCCAGAGGGACTGCTGGTCAAGCTTAGTATTTTGCCCGCTAGAGCCCATGCTTATGCCAGAAGGGTAATGGTCCAAGTTCATAATGTGTCTGAAAGAGACATTCGAGTAAACAGAGGTTGCATCCTGGCTAATGTGCATTGTGCAGACACTGCAGTGCTACCCAGCAGCAAGAGTTCAAGGAAGAATGACAGAGTAACGCCTGACTTGTTTGATTTCGGCGACTCGCTGCCAGCTGAATGGAAAGTGAGGATCAGTGAGAAGCTTGCCCAGAGAGACCAGGTGTTTTCTTTAAAGGAATGGGATGTAGGATGCGTGCAAGGAGCTGAGCACAATATCCGCTGCATGACGAAGACCATTTCGTGAGAGGTCCGCCTGGCACCTGCTGACATAGATGATGTGAGACGGCATCTGCAAGAGATGTTAGCTGCTGGTGTAATACAAGAATCCAGAAGCCCTTATGCTTCCCCATTGTGGTAGTGAGGAAAAAGAATGGAACAGTAAGGATGTGTGTGGATTATCGCACCTTAAACCGCGGACTATCCCTGATCAGTACACAATGCCCGCATTCAGGATGCTTTGACTGCCTAAACGGGAGCAAGTGGTTCTCTGTGCTGGATCTCCGCAGTGGGTACTACCAGATCCCGATGGCCCCAGAGGACCGTGAGAAGACGGCCTTTATCTGTCCGCTGGCTTCTATGAATTCATGAGGATGCCTCAAGGATTTCAGGTGCCCCAGCCACTTTTCAACGATTGATGGAGCGTGCAGTGGGGACATGAACTTACTAGAGTGCCTGGTATACCTAGATGATGTTATTGTGTTTGGCAGCTCACTGGAGGAACATGAGAGCAGATTATTTAAGGTATTGGACCGACTGGAGGACTTTGGCCTTAAACTGTCCATTGATAAGTGTCAATTCTTTCAAACATCAGTAAAGTATGTGGGACACATAGTATCCACCGAGGAATAGAGACCGACCCAAGTAAAGTTGAGGCCTTGACCACCTGGCCACAGCCAAAAATCAAAAGAACTGCAAAGATTCCTGGATTCTGTGGTTATTATCGGCGCTCATCAAGGACTATTCAAGAGTGATCCGCCTTTACTTAACCTTACTCAAGGGTATCCCCAACCCACAAAAATACCAAAAGTCAAGCGCCCTCAAGACTGAAAGAGTGTATTTTCATCCGAGTGAAGTATTTGGGGCCCGCTGGACTCCTGATTGTGAGACTGCTTTTCATGAGATCATATATCAACTTACCCATGCTCCAGTGCTGGCCTATGCCGATCCAAGAAAACCCACGTCCTGCACACTGATGCTAGCTTGCAAGGGTGGGCTGTGTTGTACCAAGAGCACGAGAATGGCCTGAGACCAGTGGCCTTTGCCAGTAGAAGCCTGACCCCATCCGAAAAGAACTATCCTGTACATAAGTTAGAGTTCCTAGCTTTGAAGTGGGCTATTGTTGACCAATTCCATGAGTACTTGTATGGGGCTAAAATACTAGTAAAACTGACAATAATCCTTTGACCTATGTGCAGACTCTCAGCTAAGTTGGATGCCACTGGCCATAGGTGGCTTTCTGCATTATCTACATATGACTATGCTCTCGAATACCGAGCAGGTCTGAACCACATAGATGCTGATGTCTCTCCGGAGGCCTGTTCCCAGAATGATTGGGTCCGATTGGCAGAACCTGACATTCGGGCACTCTGCCGGAAGTTTGACAGGGAGGAACAATGTCCACGGACGCAGTGGACTGCATGGTGGATTGCTTGGGAGCCTCTGAGAATTGCATACCTGCTTGCTTATTGCCACTTTTCTGCAATAGACATTGGTGCACTGCCTCAGCTGGACAATGACAGTATTCGCGGCTCAATCCCGCGATCCCATGATCAAAGCAGCTTTAGAAGCCCTCTATGCAGGAAAAGATGTGTCCAAATTACGCTCCACTGATTTGAGAACTGCACTGTTATACAAAGAAGGTCCTAAGTTGAAACTGATCAATAAACTGTTATACAGAGAAACAGTAGACAGAGGGGACAAGTAGACAAACAACAACTAGTGCTGCCCACTGCTTTTCGAGACTCAGTACTGAGGTCCTTGCACAACACATGGGGCACCTTGGTATAGACAGAACACTTGACTTGGTGAGATCCAGATTCTATTGGCCTAAGATGGGGGCTGATGTGGAGCAACACATTCGAACTTTAGTCGCTAGCTTACAGAGGAAAGCTTTGCCCCAGAGGGCTGCCCCTTGTTAACATCACCACCAGTGCACCCATGGAGCTGGTCTGTATTGATTTTCTGAGTTTGGAGTCAGATCAAAGAAATATCAGTAATGTGCTGGTGGTCACTGACCATTTCACGAGATATGCCCAAGCTTTCCCCACCAAAGACCAGAAAGCATCCACTGTGGCCAAAGTACTTGTAGAAAACTTTTTGTTCACTATGGGGCTCCACAAAGAATCCATTCTGATCAAGGGAGAGACTTTGAGAGTCGCCTGATCAAAGAGATGCTTTCTCTGTGGGAGTGCGAAAGTCCAGAACCACTCCTCACCACCCCAGGGGACCCACAGCCTGAACGCTTCAACCGCACTTGCTAGATATGCTAGGCACCCTGCACCCAAAGGACAAGCTAGATGGAGCCAACAAATTAGCACCCTGGTACATGCTTATAACTGCACCAAAAGTGATGCCACTGGATTCTCCCCTACCGCCTGATGTTTGGAAGAGAAGCTCGACTACCAGTAGATGTGTGTTTTGGGGTCTCTCCTGATGGGGTTCAAGCTGACAACTATTTACAGTATGTGCAAAAGTTAAAGGCCCAGCTAACTCATGCGTACCAACTGGCTCAAACCATGGCTGCCAAAAGAAATCTGGCCAACAAAGAAAGGTATGATAAAAAGGTGAAAGCACAGGAACTCCAGGAGGGAGATCGGGTATTGCTAAGAAATCTGGGACTGCATGGCAAGCACAAGATTGCTGACAGATGGCACCATCTCCCTCACATTGTAGTGGGCAAACTAGATGATCTGCCAGTGTACAAAGTAAGGCCTGAGAATAATTCAAAAGATGTAAAAACAATGCATAGAAATCATTTACTGCCCATTGGACAAATCTTAATTGAGTCTGAGCCCCTAGAAGATGCCCCCTCTGGACCAGTGACTAGAGCTGCTGCTAAGAAAAGATCAAGAAAGTCTGCACCTACAGAAGCAAAGTTAAAGTGTTCCTCCACAAGTCCCAGTTGAGCATGACTGTCAGTCCATATCGGAAGAAAGTGAGAGTGACTTTGAATACTATCCTTCTTACTAACTGAGTCAATTGTTTCGGGGCAATCCCTAGTCAATACTGGAGACAAAGCTGGGCCTTCTGGACTGTCTAAGCCCCCAGCTTCATCCCTGAGCCAATGCTCCCAGAAAGTGAAGTGCAAAGCATCAGATCAGATGAAATGGAATCATTGTGCATGGTTGAACTGTTTGAGCTTCAGGGAGGAAAATGATAGATTGGGGCAGACTGGTGATACACTCGAACAAGAAGAGTATTTTGAGTGCCCTGACAGTCCACTGCCAGTGTCCGAAAGCTCCATGCGAGCCAAATGTTGTGGACTCAGAAACTGTAACTCCTGGAGCTGAAAGTGCCCCAAGTTCTAGCTCTCTACCCCCATGGAGACTCCTGACAAGTGAGGACAATGCTGAAATGAGGCTCAGAGTGCAGAGACTATAACAGTTCCCCTAGAAAGACTGGTCGAGCTGTAAAGCCTGTGGTGCACCTCAGTTATGATTCACTTGGGAGGCCTGTGGACTTGCCTCTCAATGTTGTCCATAAAGGAGTGTATGTGTCCCCGAGCTCATTGCCCAAACTGAGCATCAGTGCTAACTCCAAGTTACTTGTGTTGCTCCTCTATATGGTGCCCTTGCCCCATCCAGCCCCAAGGTAACTGATAGGAAGGCCCCTCTCTTCAGGTTTCATGTACAAGAGGTAATAACTTGAGTTATGGTACAATGTGTATGTAATACTGTGTAAAGAGTGACGTACTGCAATGTTTCAGAAATGTGTTCTTGGTAAAATGATATATTGACTGATGATTACATGTGTGAGCCTAATGCAAATGTATATGGTTGCAGTTGAAACTTATGGGGGTACTTGCTTGACGCGGACGTCAAGCTTTCCCAGGCCAGGAAGGGTGTAACCCCCCTGCAAATGGGGGTTCCCAAAAGACTTCCAGGAGCTTGCTTGAATGCTCCAAGCCTGAATGGTGTTTGCAGTTAGCCATTTATCAGTGAGTGTTTTAGAACCTCTGGTACTGTCTCTTTAAGAGCTGTCTGCTTGCAGACATAATTAGTTGTATGGGGGACTGTGTGTTTCTTTGATTGAGTACCACTCAAGCTGCTGCCAATTCACTTCATTTTGCAGTCACTAGGAGTGCAAAGGAACCTATCTGAAAGATGTAACTGTTTGCCAGAAATTATTTAGAGTAATAATGAAATTACAGTTTGTCTAACCTGCTTTCTTTGCAGTCAGAACTGTGTCTGCTAGTTCCCATTCTAGTTTTGAACTGCTGAACTGGACCAATCAGTGTGGGGTAAGCTAGCTCTAAAATGGTGCCTTGGACGAATCAGAACTTGGACTCATAATCTGAGCCAGCCACAAGAGGATTGTATGGGCAGTGACTCTGGGAGATGTAGTTTAGACTTCAGTGCCTTTTTGGACCAACAGCAGCAGTCTATTGTGAGTGACAGCCAATCCAGTCAAGAACTGGGAGGAACTCAAAGGAAGTGCCCGTTTTGTCGGTTGGAGTTTCAGTTGAGCTTTGGCAGTGAAGAAGGAAGGAGCCCTGTGCTTTTTCAGTGTGCAGTTTTAGTCAAAAACGTGTGTAAGGCCCAGAGTTCCGGCCTGCAGCTTGTGTAACAGCTTGTTAGGACTGAATCTGCCCTGTGAAAAGAATCAAAGGATCTCTGAAGAGTAGAAACCAGGCTCACCCTGTAGAAGACTGGAGGAATTGCTGAAAATTGCACTCGGTCTGTCAGGAACTGAATCTGCTGTGTGTTCTCCCGGTATTGTGCAGTAATTGCGATCGGATACAGATGCAGCCTGCCTGGTATAGTGCTTTCTTTTATATGGATGTGTGAAGAGGTTTGTGTACCTCAAGTGAGCCCTGCTGACATTGAAGGACCCTATCTTATTTGGAGGTCGTGAGTACTAATTCAGGGCTCCTGTTGAATTGCCACATTAAATCCAAATGGAATTACTGTACTGCTGACTGTTTAATTCTCCTTTTCTCTGTGAAAGGGCCCCTACCAGCTGCCACGGTTTGGACTAGCCACTAGGGCTTGGGTACCCAGGGACAGTAACTGATAGGGATAGGCCTGTGCACAGAGCCATAGGTAGATTATTAGAGTGATAAGCTAATTAACCTGATTTCCCCTGTCCTTGTTATATCCCCCAATAAATCAGAGCTGCTTGTTTCAGCAAAGTTATACTGCCTGAGGTATTTGTTCATGTTAAAGTACTGTACTGTGATTGTTGCACTGTATCTCATTTCACAGGAGGTCCCAGTGCCGGAACCAGACCTGGGGGTAAGTGTATACTGTGAAGGTAATTCTGATATATTGTGTGGGCCACTAGTGGGAGGAAAGGGGGGTTGCAGTGTCCCAGAGGGCTGTGACCAAGTTAGTTTAACTATTGCAAACCCTGACCTCTGGGTGGAGGCACCCGCCATTGGATCCAGGCCCCTCAACCTGTTAGTGGCAAATCAGGCAGGGGTAGTAGCCCCTGGGATAGCGCCATCTAGGGGTTACACTAGCATTTTGATTATGGCGCCACTAGCAGTGCATCCCACAACCTCCTGCGGCTGTCCTGAGATAGATGTCAGAGCTGGAGAGCAGCCATGTGAGCGTGTGTAGTAAGGCCTTAAGCCAGAGTAATTAATAGCTCTGTTTTGTGATGTACTGGTCTCAGTGCTATACCGAGACCAAGTATAGGCAAACAATCAACTGTTCCATCTGTCCAGCACCCTTTCCATAAAGAAATGCTTTCTCACCTCCCTCTTGAACCTTCTCCCCACTAACTTCATTGTGTTGCCTCTTGTAACCGTGTTTGTGCTCAACCTAAAAAGCTCCCCTCACTCCACTCTGTTTACCCCATGGAGATATGTAGAGGCCTCAGTCATGTCTGCCATGACTCTTCTGTTTTCTAAGGAGTATCGTAGCGTGAGGGAATAAACTTCAGACGAAGCAAATTTACAGGTTTAAATCACACCGTGGTGTGATATTTATTTTCCAAAAGTTTGAAAAATAATAAATGAAAACAAAACAATTGCAGTCCTCAACACCTGCGCTCTGGTATGCACGCCCGGCAGGCCTTCCTCCTCCTCCAGACCTTTGGCATCTATTGATTTCTGGAGATCTGCCATCCTGCTCTTGGCCCCCTATGTCTGGATACCAGGGCTGGTATCTGGGTACTGGTCTCCCCCTTGTTTCTCTGGACAACCAGTACTGTCCCACTTCTCACACCAAGTTTGTCACAGAGTGAAGGAATAAACTTCAGACGAGGCAAATTTGCAGGTTTAAAACACACCGTGGTGTGATATTTATTTTTCAACAGTTCAAAAAATAATAAATGAACACAAAAAAATTGCAAAGAAAATCACTACTTAACATCAGTAGTTTCTCACACAATACAGTCATGGATTCTAGAGCTCCTAAGACCCTTCTCATCTGCATTCAACAGCTTGTCTGCAGTAGCACCTCACTCCTTCACTCTCAAGACTGAACTCTACTAGACTAAAGTGAAGTAAACTGTGCAAAGGTTTTTATATCTTTTTGGTAGGGTCACCTGACTGAGCCTTTACATGTCTGGACATGTTTCAAAACCAAGGGGGGGAGGGGATTGTGTCGGGGGATTTCATAGTTCAGTTAAAGGTACAGTGTGTGTGTGTGTGTATATATATATATATCTATATATTTATATCTATATCCACAGATATTGACTTTTTATATCTCTGATCCACATTGACTAAGTTCTTTTATACATAGAACCTTATACAGTAACAGGTTTATAGTGTGAATTTGTGAAAATACCTTAAGGATTTCTTATAACTATTAATTCCTGCTATCTAAAATAGCCTTCATGCTTTTTGTACACAAAATGCACTTACACACTTTACACAACACCTCTCCGGGTGTTTGGCACCATTACAGGGCCTGGATGGATGGAAATAGAAAAAGAATGAAAGGAGAGAACTAGTAGGAAGTTTAGTAGGGACAGTAAAGAGCTACACTAGGTGGCTAACCTAAGGAAGGGGGGAAAGAAGAAAAGCAAAGAGAAAAGTGTTAACTGTTGCACAATACAAGTTTTGGTAGCTTGGAAATGAGATAGAAAAGTGGTCCATCAGTCACAGTTGAGGGTATACTAACATACTAGACTCCAGCAGAGTAGGCCTATTGGTCTGTCAAGTCTGCTCGTGCTTCAGCACCCTGATTAGGTACTATAATCCTCTATCTGTCTCCTTCCACTGTTACTCCATCCCCCAGTCCTACCCCCCCCGGGCAAACCAGCCTCTGCTTCACCCCTTGCCTATACCTGTCCCACCCTCTTTTGAATCCCTTCACCGTAGCTGCCTGTACCAGCTCCCCGGGCAGCACATTCCACGGTTCCACCACTCTCTCGGTGAAGTACCTCCTCCTTTCACCCCTAATCCTACCACACTCAGTCTTCCAACTGTGTCCTCTGGTGATTCCACCCTCCTTCAGTCGAAAGCTCCTATCTTGTGTTACCTTATTTACTCCCCTGAGGTACTTGAAGACCTCAGTCATGTCCCCCGGTCCCTCCTCTCCTCCAGCGAGAACAGGTTGAGCTCCCCTTGTCATTCCTCATATGTCATATCTCCCAGGCCCCGGGTCACTCTGGTTACTCTCCTCTGAACCCTGTCCAAGAGTTGGATGTCCCTCCTTAGGTGTGTCCTCCAGAACTGCACACAGTACTCAAAATGTGGTCTAACCAAGCTGTTGTACAATGGCAAAATCATCTCACTGTTCCTTGAGGTAATCCCCCTAGTGATGCATCCCAGCATCCTATTTGCCCTGATTGCAGCCCTCCTGCACTGCTCTGAATTATTCATGTTAACATCCACCAAGACTCCTAGGTCTCTTTCCTCTGCTGTGGCCTGCAACTCATCCCCCCAGGGTGTACACGTAGTTGGGGTTTTCCCACCCTAGGTGTAGCACCTTGCACTTGGCGGAGTTAAATTTCAATTTCCAGGTGCAGAACCACCTATCCAGAGTATCCAGGTCCTCTTACAGGGCCAATCTCCCCTTCTCCCCCTCCACCACCGCCCCCTGCTTAGAGTCATTCGCAAAGAGACTCATTTCACACCTGATACCTTCCCTGATATCGGAGATGTAGGTGCTAAACAGGAGTGGCCCCAGGACTGATCCCTGTGGGACCCCACTTATGACCTCCCTAGAAGATGAGACCTCCCCTCTGACCACTACCTGCTGAGTACAACCTGAAAGCCAGTTTCCAATCCACCTAGCCGTCAGTGGGCCTACCCCCATCCCCCCCCCAGCTTCTCCCTTAGGCTAATGCGAGGGACTAAATCAAATGCCTTGCTGAAGTCCAGGAACAGTACATCCATTGGTCTCCCCTGTCGAGTGCTGATGTCACCTACTCATAGAACTCTACAAGTTTTGTTTGACACGATCTACCTGGCACAAACCCATGCTGTCGGTCATCCAGGTAACCCATCTCCTCCAAGAAACCTCCCAGCCTTTCCTTAAGTATGCTCTCCATTATCTTCCCCACCACCGACATCAAATTGATGGGTCTATAGTTTCCTGGATCTTCTGTCGATCCTTCTTTATGGATGGGCACAACATGCACCTGCTTCCAATCCCTTGGCACCCTCCCTGTCTGGAGCAACAACTTAGAGATCCGCCAATGGCGCAGCCAAAACATCTGCCAACTCCCTCAGTACTCTTGGATGAATAGCATCAGGCCCTGGAGATTTATCCTTTTTTAGGGACTGGAGGGCTTCCCACACCCGAACGATAGGAATATCAGCATCTGTTTCCCCCCCCACCACCATTTAGCTGAACCAGCCTGATATCTCACCCCTGGCATACCTCCCCCAGTGGCTTGTTCGTCAGCAGGTACCCCAATAGTCAGGTCTACTGCGCCTTCTGTGTCCTTCAACACCTTTTTTGGAAGTTCCCCAGCCTCATCCGTAGTGAACACTGAGGCAAAGTACTCATTCAGCACCTCTGCCTGCTCTCCAGCCCCTTCCACCCACCCCCAGCTATCCTCAACCTACTGAGCTGGCCCTTGACCTTCCTCCACTCACCAATATACCTAAAGAACCCCTTTTCCCCATCCCGTATCCCCTGCGCCAGCCTCTGCTCTTTCCAGGCCTCTGCCCCCCTCACTACTCTGGTGACTGTCCTGGTTGCAAGGTGATAGTTCTCTCGATCCCTCTCTCCTTTCATTTTTTTGTACCTGCTGTAGGCAGCCTTCTTCTCCTTTACCACCTCCTGGACCTCCTTGGTCCACCAGCATGGTTTACGAGACCTGCCACCCTTACGCTTCACTCTTGCACAGGTCCTGGTGGCCTCCTGTAGCCCCCGCTTTATTTATTTATTAGATCATCGGTTTACAGACCTTTGAGTCAAAGACTCATTTACAAAGGCACCTTGTCAAGAGAGCAATACACCACAGCAGACAAAACAGTACAGTACATAATGCTTAGATTAAAAAAGCAACCAGTGTTAGAGGCATTCACTGGTGGTACAAGCTTGGTAATAGGTAGATCACAGTAGTCATAATATAGGTACATGAGTACATCGTCAGGTAGCAACCAGAGATATTTTATTACATTAGTCAGAAGATGTTGCCTGAGACCCCAGGCATATACAGCAAACATAGACAGGGCAGACCCAGCCTAGGGGTGAGGGTAAGGGGCATGTGGGGGATTATGTGCAGTTGCAGCACTGAGTGCTTGTGAGATAGCTTCTGAGGGAGTCCTTGAAAGGACCAAGCTTAGTGGAGTCAACTATGTTGGCTGGGAGAGAATTGAACCAGGAGGGAGCCCAATAGCAAAAGGATCTCTGGGCCATAGAGGTCCTTACCCTGGGGAACAATAAGGGAGGTTTTGACAGTGCTGCAGATGGAGACTGAGGGGGAGGCATGCTGCAGGGAGGTGGCAACCCCAGGAGCTTTATAAGTCTCCCACCTACCCAGGCCCAAACCTGGTTTTATCTCCCAACTATCCCTTGAGAATTTCCCCATGTTCTGAAAGTCTGCCCCCCCAAAATTAACTATCATTGTCCTTGAATGATCCCCCTCCCCAGTTTAAGCTGAAACCAGAATATGTTGTGATTGCTCCAGCCAGGGGCTCTTCCACAACCAGATCTCATACAAGATCCCCATCCGCTAAAACCACATCCAGGGTATGACCCTCCCTCATTGGGTTCATCACCTGCTGATTGAGGAACGTGTCCAGGAAGCCATCCAGCAGCTTCTGCTCCCTAGTTACAGTGGATATCATAGTACCCCAATCAGTAGCTGGCATATTAAGGTCACCCATCAACACCACTCCTTCCCCTTCCAGTCCACACTGCCCCTTAATGTTAGTCAACAGTCAATCCTCCAGGTCCTGCGCTAGTCCTGGTATAGCCTAACTCCACCACACACCTCCATCCTTAAGAAAAAAAACAGTTATCAAAACTATACTGGTTTTTCAAGACCCCTTTCTCAGTCATAAATATTCTACCAAAACAGTACAGTTGATGGGGATTGGTTGAAACTTTCTCTCACCCACTATGAGAGCTTCACCCCAGGATCCCTTAATCATAAATAAACGAAGGGTGACAAAATGTCACTATACAGACATCCTTAAATACATACCCTGGGGCTTAATTCACACAGATACTGCCTAGTATCCTAAGACTAAACATAACAGTTTCACATTCTGTTTCAGAACTCATCGTTCATTGCTCCATGATGGGACAGGAAATCAGCATTCTTGTGTAAGGTTCCAGATCTATGTCACACCACAAAACTATATGGCTGAAGGGCCAAATACTACCTCATCATTCTACCATTCTTATCCTTCATTTGATGGATCCAACATAAAGGATTATGATCAGTAACTAAGGTGAATTTGGCTCCCCACAATTAAAATCTTAAGGATTCTATTGCCCATTTAGCTGCCAAAGTCTCCTTCTCTACAGTGGAGTACTTTTGCTCCCTTTCGTATAGTTTTCTTGATATGTACAAAACTGGGTGTTCTTCCCCATCAGTTGTTTGGCTCAGCACTGCCCCTATTCCTGTCTCCGAGGCATCCATATGTACCTCGAAGTCCATCTCAAAATTAGGACTTCTTAATACAGGGGATGAACAGAGGGTGGCTTTGATAGTTCGAAAGGCCTCCTCACACTTAGGGTCCCACTGTACCGTGTTGCTACACCATTTCTTTGTCAGATCTGTCAGTAGTGTAGCAATTGATGTAAAGTTTGGGATAAAGCATCAGTAATACCCTGCAAGCCCTAAAAATGACCTCACATGTTTCTTTGTAGTGGGGATGGGGCACTTCACCACTGCTTGCAGCTTATCTATTTCGGGTTTGACTTGCCCACTACCTAATAGAAAGCCTAGATAGTGGGTCTCGGTCATGGCAACCATACATTTTGGGGGGTTAATGGTAAGCCCTGCTGTTTTTATTGATTTAACCACCTCAGCCAAGTGTGCCATATGTATACTCCAGGTAGGACTGTATACCATCACATCATCCAAGTAGGCCAAACAGTATCCAGTATGTGGTGCCAGTATACAGTCCATGTACTGCTGAAATGTAGCTGGAACTCCATGAAACTGAAACAGCATTGTAACAAATTCATACAGCCCCACAGGGGTACTAAAGGCACCCCCCCCCCCCGTCTGTGGGTCTAATGGAATCTGCCAATACTCCTTTGTCAGATCCAATGTTGTGATGTATCCTGCATTCCCTGTGCAGTCTGTGATGTAATCAGTGTGGGGCATGGGCTATGCATCGAACTGGAACACTTAATTCAACCTTTGAAAATCTAAACAAAGGCGGATTCCACCCTCTTTCTTTGGGACGACCACTGTCAGTGACCCCAAGCACTAGTGGACGGTGTTATGATACCCAACTGTTTTATCTTGTCAGTTTCTTTCTTGACTTCTACCCTGACTCTTTCGGGTAGCTGGTAAGGCTTCTGCATGATGGGAGGGGACTCAGTCCTATTACAATGTTTTACCCCGATCGCCCTTCCTGGCATACTTATGAAGATCGTCGGAAAAGCATTGATCAGACACTCTACTTCCTTTCTTTGGGCATCTTGACAATGTAGGGTTTATTTTTATATCATTGTGTCCCTCATGACTCTCCAGTCTCTTATAGGCAGTATGCAGTGCAGATTCCCTTTCTGGCATCACTGTCGTACCCAGGTGTATTGCTGACTTCTCTTCCGGTTTCTCATGCCACTTTTTCAGCAAGTTGGCATGATAAATCTTTCTACCCATACGCTTCTCTGGGGTCTCAGTCTTGTACGTAACGGGGCCTGCCTGACGTACTACAGTATATGGCTCTTGCCACTTCATTAACAATTTCTGCTCTGAGGAAGGCAACAATAATAACACCTTCTCCCCTTGGTTAAATGTCTTGTCTCCCACCTTCAGGTCATATTGTTACTTCTGGATCTTTTGTGCCTCTGCACAGCTTTGATGGGCCTTGGTGGTATAAGTGATCAACCTCTTTCGCAACTGTCCCATATATTCAACAATGTTTAAATGTCACACATCAGTCCTTTCTTCCCAGAATTCTTTAATTACATCTAATGGTCCTCGGGGATTGCTCCCATATAACTTCGAGAATGGGAAATAACCTGTCGAGACCTGGGGCACTTCCCTATAGGCAAACAAAAAAAATGGCAAAAAGGTATCCCAGTTCCTCCCTTCCTCATGCACAAACTTACGGAGCATTCGCTTCAGTGTTTGTTTGAACCGCTCCGTTAGTCTGTCTGACTGGGATGATAAGATAGGTTCGAACAGCCACTATCCCCAGTAACTTGTAGAACTGCATTGAAGTTTGTGCCCCTGTCTGTATTTCTTTTGGGATGCCCAGGTGACTAACACCTTAACCAACTCCTCGGCTATCCCTGGTGTAGTGACTGTACGCATTGGTATGGCCTCCGGGTATTTCATGGCATAGTCACATATCACCAAGATTAATTGGTTCCCTTTAGAACTTTTTAACAGGGGTCCCACAATGTCTGTACCTATTCTTTCGAAAGGGTTGGTAACCAAGGGTAAGGTCATAAGGGGCACCATGTCCTTTTTGCCTATTTGGGCCACTTGTTGGCACTCTTTACATGTTTGGCAATACCTGGCTATTTGATCATATAGCGCTGGCCAATAAAATCTCTGTAGAATGTGCTTCAGGGTGTGATCCCACCCTGCATGGCCAGCCCATGGGAGATCATGCCCTAAAAACATTATTGGCTCTTTATACTTCTCAGGCACCAATAACTGTTCGACACTTTCTCCAGTGTCTGGAGTGGTACATAACCTGTACAATATATAATTTTTTCAATATAATCACAGGGCCCCTTTTGACAGTTCCTGTCCAACCTGCAAAAAAAAAAAAAAAAGGTTTTAAAGAAACATCACATTTCTGTTCTGCAGCTATATCAATGCTATTAAACATAGCCTGGATTTTTGTTTCAGGAAGTCTGTTTACAGTCTGGTTCCATTGTTTTTGCTGTTTTTTCTTCTGGTTCAGGGGTTTCCTATCCTTACCAGGGTCCTCAATAAGATCCCTTTCAAAGGGGAAGGTTTCTCCCAAAGTCCACTCTTTCCGGTATTGGGCCCCGGTAGTCATGACTGTGACTATCCCTTGCTCAGTTAATGTTGGAAAGTTTGGGAAATCATGGTGTATAACAATAGGCACCGGCAGGTTGGACACCAGTCCTGCTGTGACCACCTGGTTCTGTCCTTCAACATCCACCACTGCTGCAGCAGTTGGGTAGTGGTGTGTGTTCCTATGGACACATACAATTCTCATGTCTGGCCCTCCTGGTTGTATATCAGTCACCAATTCTGGACGAATCAAAGTATTCTTACTGCCAAAATCAATCAGGCCCAACACAGTTTGAGTGTTAATACAAATGTCTCTCACAAAGTAACCATCATTCAACAAGGACAAATTGGTGGCATCAGCTCTAGGTCGGGTACAAAACCTAGCAAGGTGTCCTTTACCCTGACAATTCCAGCAGAGGGGGTCTGAATTATAAGGTCTGGCTCCTTGATTTGGTCTCCCCTCTGTTCTACGAGTATATTCATTGGGGGCTCGATTAACAACAGGGCCTTTTGCTGTTTGGGTGCAGGTGCAGTGGGGTCAGTTCTATAACCTTTTCTCAGGGGCCGCCGTGCAGATAAAACATCTTCCGCCAAAGCGATGGCTAACTCGGCTGTCTCTGGGTGATGTTCCCTCACCCATATTTGTACTTCAGTGGGATATGTTTGGAGATATTGTTCAACTACTAAAGTCTCAATAGTGTCAATGACAGATTTCCCCTCAGGCTGTAGCCATTTTAAACTTAGTCCTCTTAGCCTGGTAAAGGTTTCCCTAAGGGAATCATTCTGATAGTATTTAAGGGAACAAAACCTCTGCCTGTAAATCTCTGCATTTATATCATATCTTTTCAGAATCTCCTTTTTTACCAGATCATAATTTTCAGCATGCCTGATGTCCATATTGCTGTATGCTAACTGTGCCCACTGAGGTATGGAGCAAGGCGTACTACCCAATGTCTCTGATCCCACCCACAGGCTCGGGCAACCCTCTCAAACATAAATACGCTTCTACATCATCGGTTGCTGCCATTTTAGTCAATTTAATGTCTTTTGGATTATTACCTGGTGGTCCTTCCCCCTGTGATCCTTGTCCATTCAGTTGGAGAGCTTGCAAGGTATCTGCCCACCTCTGGTCCTGGCATCTCCATTCCCACTCTCTTTGTCTCCCCATATCCAGTTGCTTAACCGCCAACCATTTCAACAAGTTACTGATGTCTTCAGGTGGTGGGTCCTCATACGGTGGTTCCTCCTCCTCGTCTTCTCTAATTCCTGTGCCCATTGTCATCTCTGTTGCTGTCTTCTTTTTTGTCCCTCCGAACTCTAGGCCAGGTAGAAGGTCCTGTCCAGTCCTCAACACCTGCGCTCTGGTATGCACGCCTGGCAGGCCTTCCTCCTCCTCCAGACCTTTGGCATCCAGTGATTTCTGGAGATCTGCCATCCTGCTCTTTGCCCCCTATGTCTGGATACCAGGGCTGGTATCTGGGTACTGGTCTCCCCCTTGTTTCTCTGGACAACCAGTACTATCCCACTTCTCACACCAAGTTTGTCACAGAGTGAAGGAATAAAGTTCAGACGAGGCAAATTTGCAGGTTTAAAACACACCGTGGTGTGATATTTATTTTTCAACAGTTCAAAAAATAATAAATGGACACAAAAAATTGTAAAGAAAGTCACTACTTAACATCAGTAGTTTGTCACATAATACAGTTGTGGATTCTAGAGCTCCTAAGACCCTTCTCATCTGCATTCAACAGCTTGTCTGCAGTAGCACCTCTCTCCTTCACTCTCAAGACAACTCTACTAGACTGAATTGAAGTAAACTCTGTGCAAAGGTTTTTATATCTTTTTGGTAGGGTCACCTGACTGAGCCCTTATATGTCTGGACATGTTTCAAAACCAAGGGGGGATTTTGCCAGGGGATTTCCTAGTTCAGTTAAAGGTACAGTGTGTATATATATATATACATATATATCCACAGATATTGACTTTCTATAGCTCTGATCCATAGTGACTAAGCTCTTTTATACATAGAACCTTATAGAGTAACAGGTTTATAGTATGAATTTGTGAAAATACCTAAAGAATTTCTTATAACTATTAATTGCTGCTATCTAAAATAGCCTTCATGCTTTTTGTACACAAAATGCACTTATGCACTTTACACAACACCTCTCCGGGTGTTTGGCATCATTCCAGGGATGGGATGGATGGAAAAGGAAAAAGAATGAAAGGAGAGAACTAGTAGGAGGTTTAGTAGGGACACTAAAGAGCTACGCTAGGTGGCCAACCTAGGGAAGGGGGGAAGAAGAAAAGCAAAGCGAAAAGTGTTGACTGTTGCGCAACAGAAGTTTTGGTAGCTAGGAAATAAGGAGATAGAAAAGTGGTCCATCAGTCACAGCTAAGGGTGTAGCCTAACTCCACCACAAGGAGTATGTGTTGAGGCCCTTCATACTTTCCTCACAGCTTTCCTTGCTGCCCTGTGTCATTTTAGTTGCCCTCCTCTGCACAGCCTCCACCCTGTCAATATCCATTCTCAGGTGAGGGCTCCAGAAATGCACACAGTACTCAAGATGGGGGTGAACCAATGACTTGTACAGGGGGAGTTTTACCTCCCTCCTTCTGCTTGCTATACTACTTTCTGTGCAGCCCACCATCCCATTTACTGTCTTCACCGGCTTTGAAAACACAGATAGTGCTTTCAGATCATTTGTAGTGATATCCCTTAGTAGAGATGTGAAGTTTTATTTCATCTGCAAAGCTGGTGTGAAATCAGGAATTTTGCACTTCATGAAGCAAGATTTGTGACTTCCTCCACCAACTTCACATGGCAAAGTTTAAAAAACCTTTTTTTATTAAAATCGTGCCCCCACTAAGGATAAGCAAAATGTCCCAGTGGCAACTTCAGTTCATCTGTGACAGGGGTTGGGTAAAATTCATTTTAGATTTGACACTTCCACCGAATCACTTCGGCGCCCAATGTAGTAATTGGCATAGGGCATAAAACACACATTACAGAAAGAAAAAGCCTTGAGGACAGCAATGGGAATGAATTACTGTCACCTAGAGTATGTGTGGCAGGTGGTGTTGGCATGCCACAGCTGTAGATTACCACAGTGCCAAACACATACGACTGCTAAGCACTCCAGTCAGACCTATAGGAATTCAGTTTCCTTTGCTGACCTCAAGGTCCCCTCTACCCTTCATGCCAATTACTATGTTAGCTCCACACAGGTTTTCAAAATAAATCCCCCCCCGAAAAAAAAAATATGCATCCCAAGAAAGTGCAAGTACTACTGTACCATACAAAGACGTTGCTTTGTCGACCTTAACTTCTCAGATTTGTATATTTCCTTTTTTTTGTTTATAAATATTTTTTTCTTTTTCTTGATATTTGCTCCCATGTAGTGCTAAGAGCTACAGGATTTTTTAGTTTCCTTGGCTGAGCTAAAGGCCTCCCCACCCCCGTAGTCCTTACTGTTTTTTGTGTGTAAATATTTTTGTTTTTCAGTTTTTAATTAATTGCATTTTATTTTTTTTACATTTAGTGCTAGCCGTTACTGTAACAGCTGCTGCACAATGAAAGCATCATTCTGATGTCCTAGACTGCTGCCCATCCCATGCTACCAAGGTGCCTGTGACCATTGTCATACTTTGGCAGTGCCATGCCAATAGCTTAGATGACATTGTGGGTCTGATTTGAGTAACACTGACTGCTTGTAAGTATGTGAGGCTGAGGCCGAATTGTACTGGGGCAGGCTGTATCTGCCATCTGCTCAAATTGAGCTTGCTGGTGATGACATGGTAAAAGTTGTTGTGTGATCTTCTGGAGGACTTGAGATGTCAGGGTGTGTCCAAATCCTTTCCCTGCTGGTGACTGCGCTACTAGGACTGGTGGTCCTGAGCCAGACTGTGGTGCTGACAGTGCCAGTTGGAGTGTAGGGAGACTTGCCTGCAGAAGGCATTGGGTTAGTTGATGACACCTGTTGGAATTTGAAATACAGTAAAATCCTATTTAGCCGAATGTGGTAGGGGTCATGAAAAATGTTCAGATAAATGGGGTTTCAATTAATCGGGAGACCCATTAAAAACACAGCAGACATAAGATGATATTACACTGTGAGGCATTTAATGTTGTAAAAACGTTAAAAATGGCACAGCTCATTGAAAGCACATTACAGAACAGGATAAGGTAAAAGTTAAAAAAAGCTGCATCATATTTTTGCAAAACAAATTAGGCAATGTTGTTTGCTTTGTTTTTTCATGGTGCTGCCTTACAGCTTTTAAGTGCAGCTGACGGAGAACTAGCAGTTGTACTCTGTCCATGTCCTGCTGTGTTTCTAACCAGCTGATACATTTGTTGAAACAGGTGGCTGCTTCTGCATTGGAAAGGATAGTTTTTTTTGTTGACAGCAGCCTCAGAATCCTCCTCCTCCTCCTCCTCTGATGGCTCACTTTGGGCAAGTGCAACAATTTTTTCGTCAGTCATCTTCCCATAACCTGTATCACCCTTGTCTACACTGGCCCATTCATCCACAATGTCCCAACTCAGATTCATCTGCTTAGCAGCTGAATGGAGTGCTGCTGTGACCTCCACCATCTGATCACTGGAATGGCCAGCATTATCAGTTTCAGTGGCAACAACAGGCATATCCAGCAGTCAAGACTTCTGCCAGCACTTTGTTATTGTATCCTGCTTCACCTCCCTCCATGCCTCTGCCAGCATAAGAAGAGCATCCTTAATGGATGTGGATTTTACGATGTCCACTAGTGATTTGGAGTCATTTTCTTCCAATAGCACAGTTGTTAGGAGCTTGGTTCGATACAGTCTCTTTTAGGTAGCTAGAATTCCCTGGTCCACCAGCTGTATTGTTGCAGTCGTATTGGCAGGTAAAAATTCACACCTGACCAAGCTGTCGTCAGTTCTGAGTGTTTCTGAGCTGGAGTGCACTCCTGCATTGTCAGTCAGGAGTATGGCTTTCAAAGGCAAATCCCGAGACTGGAGATGATTTCTTACAGCAGGTACAAAATTTGAAGAAAAAAAAAACAGTCCTTGAAAGTGTCAGAGTTCATCCAGGCACTGCGCTGGGAGTTATACAGGACAGGTAAGCTGGCCATATTCTTCAAACAACATGAAGTCTTGCTATATTATGACATATGCAGTGAGTCCCAACCTTCGAACTGCTCCGGAGGTGAAAGAGTTAACTTTCCATGCCAGGCATGGAACGCTGAGCTCGAGCTCGGTTGAAACTCTGTCTGTTGTTCTTGAAACTCAAACCGTCAGATTCTTTACTCCGCCTCACTGAACAGTCGCTCCGGAGATTTCTCCTTCTGCTCGGTTCATTTTGTCAAAGTATTGTTTTTCTCGGTTTTCGACTGAATTTAAACCGCAGCCGGTTGGTTCAGACTTTGTCTGTGGTATTTGTGAGTACTAGATAGGTTTTACATTGATTTCTAGTCTGTGTGGAACTTGTAAACGGTTTATCGGTTCGGTTTGAACCAATCAGGTTGTTTAAAATATATTAATCTGTCATTTAGAGTGTGGTTATCGGTTCTTATCGGTTCTAAAAAGACGGATTTTATTACGGTTTTTTCCACGACCCGTGACACGGTTGGGAACCGATAAGAGGGTCTTACCTGGCGGATTGCCATAAACGGGTAAGTTTGGTTAGGACTGGCACTATGTCTGAGAAACCTAAAGAAAACCGGCCCACTGGTTTCAACACTGCAGTGTCTGTGGGGAAGCTCTTGCCAAGGCTGACCCCACACCACCTGTGTTTATTGTCTGGGTTTGACCACCTCAATGCAGACTGCCAGATTTGTGAACATTTTCCTGCAGCTGCCCTGGAAAAGAGTTGGTAGGCTCAGGGAAAGGGAGGCCAAAAAGTCCGCTGAACCGGATGGCCAGCCCGGTTCGGTTCCAACCGAACCAGAGGGAGTGCCCTCTGACCAGGGCGAGACTTCCTCGGGCAAAAGGAGATCTGACTCCGAGGAGTCGGTTCCAGCAAAAAGGACTAGGAAATCAGCTGGTGTGGAGCCAAAACTTTCCTCTCCAACCGCTGAAGAAATAGCCAAAGCGATTAAAATTGTCCAGTCGCTATTCCCGGTTCCGACCGAATCGGCACCATCAGGTAAGCGTCCAGTTCGGCCGGTTCCACCGGCTCAAGAGTATGATGTAGAGGAATATTATGAACTGGAGGAGGGGGAAGAGGAGGATGGGGAGAGTGAATGTGGATTTGAAAGTTGGATGTGCCCATTGACCCAGACATCTCCCCAGACAGACCTTCAGGAGTGTCTCCTCCTAGGCTTTCTGAGTCCCCTTCTCATTTTATGTTTTATAAGAAAGTGGCTGAAACCCTCCAGCTCCCTATGGAGGAAGCTGTGGATGATCAAGAAGAGCCTGACTATGTGGAAATGATGGATATCCCAGAGTCGAGGAGACTGTCTATTCCTTTGCATAAATCTTTTGGGAAACAGTTAAAATTCTAAAAACTCCTCACACTATACCTCCTGTGGATAAGAGAATGGACAAGAGGTACACATTGTCAGGCTCTGATATGGAGTTCCTTACACAACAATGCAGCCATGTTGGGGTAGTGCAGGCTGCAGCCTGTGACAAGGCAAATATTCCCTTGGCCTCACACCCCCCTGACAAGAACTCCAGTAGGATTGATGCCATGGCAAAGAAACAGTACATGGCAGCATCCTTGGGACTCAGACAGGCAAATTATATGGCTTATGTTGCTAGATATCAGAAATCCAGATGGGATACTGTTATGGCTCTAGCAAAACAGGTTCCTGGCCAGCTTGCCAAGGAGCTGGAGCAGGTGGCTGCTGATGATATTGAGGCTTCCAAGGTGCAGTTCCATGCTGCAGTGGACTCTAATGATATGTCATCAAGAGTCATGGCTACATCTGTGGCACTTCGCAGAATGGCTTGGCTCAGATATACTAGCCTGTCACAGGATACCCAGACTAAGGCCATGGATTTTCCTGTTGTGGGTAATTCTCTGTTTGGGGTGCAGACAGAGAGTTACATGAAGAAAATGGACGAGTATAGGACCACCTATAGGAGTGCACAGGCCAAGGAAAGGCAGGCCACTCCTCAAAGGCAGCTTTCCAGGGGCAGGGGCAGGCCTTTTCATAGACCTTTTTACCAAGCCCAGGCCTCCTCTTCTGCTTATGCCCAGAGGGGGTTCTTTAGAGGGAGAGGCAGACGGGGTACAAGCAGGCCTGCTTCCACCCCTCAGCCCAAAGCCCCTGCCAAGCAGGCACCCTGATGGGGTTGCCAGGGCCGATTCTCAGCTACCTGTAGGGGGCAGGCTGGCTTACTTTGTCCAGGACTGGAAGTCTCTGACATCAGACAAGTGGGTCCTGGAAGTAGTAAGCCAGGGACTGGTTCTCAGCTTCAAAAAATTTCCAAAGATGAGAACCAGATCCTTTCCACCTGCAAATCCACCAGAGGCACTTGCCCTAGAGGCAGAGGTCTCTTCCCTCCTGGCTCTCAGAGCTGTGGAAAGGGTTCCACCCTACACCAGGGCAAAGGGTTGTACTGCAGGTACTTGCTTACCCCAAAAAAGACAGGAGAATGGTGGCCCATCCTGGATCTCAGATATTTAAACAAGCACCTTTAAAACCAAAATTCAAAATGGTGACTCTGGGAATTATTCTACCTCTCTAAGGCCAGGGACTGGCTAGCGTCCCTGACCTCAAGGATGCCTACTTCCATATTCTCATCAGAAGCTCCCATCGAAGTACCTCAGGTTCGAGCTGCCCTCAGACCATTACCAGTTCAGAGCAATGCCCTTGGCCTCACCTCTGCTCCAAGGGTATTCACAAAATGCCTGGCAGTAGCAGTTGCTTCCCTAAGAAGGCAAAATTGCCATCTTCCCTTACCTGGATGACTGGCTCATAGTAGGCCAGTCTCCAGACCAAGTCAAGTTACATCTACAGATAGCTCAGCAACTGCTCACCTCTCTAGGTTTCCTTCTGAATCTTTCAAAGTCAGTTCTAGAGCCTGTCCAGCTCCTCACCTTCATAGGCCAGAGCTGAACACAGAGAAAGCCAGAGCCTTCCTTCCTTTGGACAGGGCAAGGACCCTGGTCTCTCTGGCCTCCTCTTTCACCCTGCAGGTCTCTTGAGCAGCAATGCATTTTCTACAGCTCCTGGGGCACATGGCTGCTTCTACAGCAGTAGTGCAGGGAGCAAGATTTCAGATGAGGGACATCCAGTTCTATTTGAGAGCCTTTTGGTCTCAAAGGAAAGACCCTCTAACCAAATTGATCCCAGTAACTCAAACCCTGATCCAGGCCCTACAGTAGTGGCAGGATCAGAGCAATCTGAGACAAGGGATTCCCTTTGTCACTCAGTCTCACTCCTTAATCCTTACTACAGATGCATCCCTCTTGGGGTGGGGAGCTCACATGGGTGACCTCACTACCCAGGGATTGTGGTCCCCTCAGGAATCTCTGCTCCACATCAATCTGTTGGAACTCAGAGCAGTTTTTCTAGCACTTCAAGTTTTTTCCAAATCTGTTCAGAACAAAGTAGTACAGGTCAGAAAAGACAACACCACCACAATGTGGTACATCAACAAGCAAGGGGGCAGTCGGTCTTCGGCCTTGTACACCGAAGCAATGAAGTTGTGGTCTCTGGCTTACTCCTGAACACCTCCCTTACAGCAGTTCACCTCCCAGGCAAGGACAATGTCCTGGCAGATGCTCTCAGCAGGATTTCCCAGGGCCATCACGAATGGTCACTGGACCCCCTGGTCTTGGAGGTGATATTTGCCAGATGGGGCACCCTGCAGATAGATCTTTTTGCAGCCCCAGACAATCACCAACTTCCCCTTTTTTGCTGCAGGCCCCAGTGTTTGGCTCAGTCCCTCTGGATGCCTTAGTTCTCAATTGGGAAGGGAAGTTTCTCTATGCTTCCCCTTCCCTCTCCTGTTCAAAGTGCTAGTCCAAATCAGATCTCAACCCTGCAAGATGATCCTGATTGCTCCAGATTGGGCCAGACAACCCTGGTATCCACTCCTACTGTCCTTAGCAGTCCATCTTCCCCTGTGTCTTCCCAGGAATCACAACCTGTTAACCTGTGCTCAGGGGAGGGTTTGGTACCCGAACCTCAAATCTCTCAATCTCAAGGCCTGGCTCTTGAAGAGTTAGAGTTTGCTGATCTACACCTCCCCCAAGGTGTAATGGATATACTGAAGGCTTCTAGAAAACCTTCCACCAGGGCTACCTATAACTCCAAATGGAAGAGGTTTTCGATATGGTGCTCTGGGAAGCATATTTCCCCAGAATCTGCTGATTTACCCACAGTCCTGGATTTAATGGTCCATTTAAATACTTTGGGGCTGAGACCAGCTTCCCTAAAAGTACATTTGGCAGCTGTGTCTGCTTTTATTTCAGCAGGTAAACCCTCTTCTCTTTCAGCTCATCCTGTATTCTCCAAGTTTTTTAAGGGATTGTTTCACACCAACCCTCCATTCAGGGACCCTGCCCTGCCTGGGATCTTAATGTTTGCATTGCTCAGCTTATGCAACCCCCTTGAGCCTTTGTCTTCAGCAGAGCTTAAGTACTTGACTTGGAAGACTGTGTTTCGATAGCCATCACTTCTGCCAGACGATAAGTGAATTACAAGATTTGTCAGTGGAGCCTGATTTTATCTCCTTTCATAGAGATAAGGTGGTCCTCAGGACTAACAGGAAGTTCTTGCCTGAGGTGGTTTCAGATTTCCACCTTAATCAATTTATGTCTCTTCCAGTGTACTTCACTGACCATTCCTCCTCTGGCGAGAGGAGGCTGCACAGCTTAGATGTGAAGAGAGCCCTTAGTTACTACGTAGAGCATACCAAGGGTCACAGGTTTGACTCCCTCCAACTGTTTCTCACTTATGGTGAGGTTGGTAAAGGGAAACCTGCCACTAAAAGATCCATTGCCAGGTGGATTGTCTCTTGTATCCAATTTTGTTATGAAAAGCTGGGTAAGGTTCCTCCTTCGGGCCTGAGGGCTCACTCTACCAGAGGTACAGCTGCTTCCCTGGCTACTGCCAGGGACATCCCTATTCTAGAGATATGTCAAGCAGCTACCTGGAAAACAGTTCACACTTTAACCAGGCATTACTCCCTGGACATCCAGGCTAGAAGTGATGCTCGGTTTGGCATAGCTGTGCTTCAGAGCCTATTTCCTAAGTAGCTTCTGTCCCTCCTCCATGGAGGTACTGCTGTGTAGTCTGCATATGTCATAATATAGCAAGACTTCATGTTGTTTGAAGAAAAAATTACTCACCTTAGTAATGTTGTTTCTTCTAATGGAGTCTTGCTATATTATGACCTTCCCCCCTGCCTGCCCCTCTCAGAACCTTTGTTTTTGGGATGTGGGTGGGCAGTGCAGTGTTGGCACTTAGTAGATGCCCACCTTGTTGTTTTCACCCCTCCTTTTTTGGGGTGACTTGGTGTTGTGTTTTTTCATTTTTTGGGTCTCCTGACTTGAGTCTTTGTTTTGGGACCAAAAAATGTGTTCTTATGTTTAGTAGCCAGTTGGCTAGTGTAGGTTTACAGCTTCCACACAGGACCTCAGTGAGTTTAGCTCGTAAAGATCTGACGGTTTGAGTTTGAAGAACAACAGACAGAGTTTCAACCGAGCTCGAGCTCAGCGCTCCATGCCCAGCATGGAAATTTAACTCTTTCACCTCCGGAGCAGTTCGAAGGTTGGGACTCACTGCATATGTCATAATATAGCAAGACTCCATTAGAAGAAACAACATTACTAAGGTGAGTAATTTTTTCATATATTTGAAGCATCTGGGGGACTGCAGTTTCCTGATGATGAGCAGGGGGAGTTTATGAGAGCCTGTTGCATTGCTTGTGGCTAGCACTGTTAACCTTTCTTTATCTTTTTTGAAACCAGGTGCATTTTTTTCTTCCGATGAGGCGAGTGTCTTCTCAAGCAGTACACAGAAACACAAAAGTTGATGGCAGATAAGGACTGCAAGGCCCATCCAGTCTGCCCATTTGTTTTCTACCTTGTGAATGTGTCATAGACCTTTACTCTGTCAATGGCCTATCTATTCATACTCATCTGTATTGCTCCCTTATGCTTACCTGTGCCAGTCTGAAGCCCTGCACTGTATTCATATCTGCCACTTCCTGAGGTAGGCCATTCCATGCATCCACCACTCTTTCTGTGAAAAAGAACTTCCTTACATTACCCCTTAATCAGCTTCCCTCTAATCTCATGCTGTGTCATCTTGTCCTGCTATTTTTCTTATATTGAAATATGTTAGACTCTTTCACCTTGTTAATGCCCTTAAGGTGTTTGAATGTTTCGATCATATCATCTCTCTTTCTCCTTTGCTCTAGGGTATACATATTGAGCTCCGTTAATCTGTCCTCATGTTTTCTGATGCAGTCCCTGCACCATTTTGGTTGCCTTTCTCTGGACTGCCTCCATTTTGTTAATGTCCTTGTGATGGTGCGGCCTCCAGTAATGCATGCAGTACTCCAGATAGGGCCTAACCAGTGTCTTGTAAGGAGGGATTATTACCTCCCTCTTACAGCTTTTGATACCCCTACTAATACACCCCAACATCCCCCTAGCCTTACCTACTGCTTTAGTGGTCTGCTTGGATGATTTCAGGTCATGTGTGATGCTGCCCAAGTCTCTTTCTCCCCATGTGACTGCCAGCAACTCCCCTCCCAACCTATAGGTGGCTTCAGGGTTTCTCTTCCATATGTGCATGATCTTGCACTTCTTTGTGTTAAACCCCAGTTGTCACTCTTCCAACCATTTTTCCCATTTATCCAGATATATTCTCATTCTGCCCACCCCATCTGTACCATTACTCTGTTGCAGATTTTGGTGTCATCTGCAAACAGACAAACCTTACCCTCCAGTCCATCTGCAATGTCACTGATGAAGATATTAAAGAGGACTGGCCCCAGAACTGACCCTGAGGTACCCCACTTGTGACTTACATCTCTTCTGACTGTATACCGTTTACCATGACTCTCTGTTTTCTGCCTGCCAACTAGTTTGCCACCCAGTTGACCAACTTCTGATCCACCCCAAGCCTACCCATCTTATTAATCAATCTCCTATGTGGAACAGTATCAGAAGCTTTGCTGAAGTCAAGGTAGGCGACATCAGCTGCACCCTCTTGGTCCACCACTCTGGTTACCCAGTCAAAGAAATCTATGAGATTAGTTTGACAGGACCTTCCTTTTGTAAACCCATGCTGTCTTGGATCCTGTGCTCCTATGGATTCCACGTGTTGCACTATCCTTTCCTTAAGGAGTGCCTCCATAATCTTGCCCACTACTGAGGTAAGGCTGACTGGTCTGTAGTTCCCTGTCTCCTCTTTGCTACCACTGTTGAAGAATGGGATCACATGAGTCCTTCTCCAGTCTTCTGGGACCTCTCCTGTGCTCAGAGATTCACTAAACAGTTCTGATAATGGCTCTGCTAGTTCCACCCTTAGCTCCTTTAGTACCCTGGGAGGTATGCCATCTGGTCCCATTGCCTTGTCCACCCCGAGCTTAGCGAGCTCTTGTAGGACCCTTTCTTTTCTGAGGGGACTTGTGCACACCTCCCTCCCCCCAAGTCCATGGTGCTGAGCTTTGGGCTCTGCCCTACCTTCTCCTAAGTAAATACTGAGCAGAAGTATCTATTTAGGATAGATGCTTTTCCTTGGTCCTCCTCCACACACTCCCTCTTATCCCCTTTGATCTTAGCAGTACCCCCATGCCTGACTTCTCAGCTCAGTTGCTACCCATCAGAATTCTCCTTGGCCCTAACTAAAAAGCTTTAACGATTGGTTCCGTCTGCATCCCTCCCAGGGACCAGGTCAAAGGCCTCAATGATGTTCTCAGATTTATCAACTCCCAAACTCCTGGCACTGAACTTGTCCTGCTAGGAGACTTCGATATCAATTGGTTAGCCTCGGATACAGGGGAGCTGAAAGATTCTATTGCCTCTGTTAATCTCTCACAGATGGTGGTCTCACCGACTAGGGCTAACTATAAGATTGGTACTAGTACGCTTCTGGACTGGGTACTAACCAGTCACCCTTCCAGGATCCTCAGCACCACCGTTCTGCCAGATTCCCTCAGTGACCACTCCCCTGTCCTATGTGAATGGTCCAACAAATTTCTCAACCCCCCCAATTCATTTTCAGTAGGGTCCTCCCTCGTGGACAACTTGCTCATCTTAAACACTACCTGAGTCTGGTCGACTAGCAACCTATCTACAAGGCCACGAATGTTAACTTGGCCCTCGACTTCTTCATTGACACTTTCAACAAGGCCTGTGACCTCTGCTCTAGCTGAAAAACACAAAGCCAAGTCGCTCTGTAACCCCTGGATTAATGTCAAGCTTCTGACACAGTTGAAACTAAGGGATCGCCTTTGGTCGGTGGCTAAAGCCACTGGCTCACCACCTGACCTACTAAAATACAAACAAGCCTGTAATGCCTGTACCAAGGCAATTCGACTTACGAAAAGCTCCTTCTACAAGGAAGCACTTACCAACACCTGGGGAAGCGGACGTGCCTTTTGGGATAACATAAAAGGAATCACAGGGACACAACCAAAGAACTCTCCTGCCATGCTGATAGTTGATGGGATCACTACCCTGGACCCCCTGGACATTGCTAATACCTTTAACTCTGCTTTTACCGACCTCAGTGCCATTCTCTCCCCTGACTTTTTTTGACAAAGACGACAGCTCCCCTAACATCCATCCTGCTCAGGCCAATCCCCCCCCCCCCATTTCTACTTTGAGGAAGTCTCTTTGAATGCAGCACGCCCTTACATCGCTACTGCCATCTCAAAATCCAGATTCAGTGGAGACTCCCTTGACCTGAAGCTACTGTCGCTAACTCTAGAGGAAATCCTTTGACCCTTAACCGGAATTCTGAATCTCTCTCTCCGTAACAGTCAATTCCCAGACCTCTGGAAAATTGCCTCTGTAATTCCAGTCCACAAAAGTGGTGACAAGTCCAGCCACGCAAACTATTGCCTGATCTCAATTCTGCCTCCGCTTTCCAAGGCACTTGAACGAATCACAGCAGACCAACTAACCGATCATCTGGACAAGTACAATTTACTGTGCACTCAACAGCATGGTTTCAGAAAGAGCACAGCGCCTCCTCTGCTCTGCTAGAATTCACCTGGGCAGCACATAATTCTCTCGATAAGGGCCTGCTAACCGGAGCAGTTTTCATCGACCTATCCAAGGTCTTCGATACTGTCCACCATCAGCTGTTTGTTGACCAACTTCGGAACATAGATCTCTCCCCTGACTCTGCCTTATGGTTCAAAAGCTACTTTGAAAACCACTCACAAAATGTGAAAATTGCCAGTGACCTCTCTGACACCTTGCCAGTTCGCTCAGGTGTCCCACAGGGATCAATTCTGGGCCCACTCCTCTTCAGTCTCTTTCTGAACTCTCTACCACTTTCCTGCACTGAGAATATCATCCTCTACACCGATGATGCGGTTGTATTCTCCTCTCACAAAGATCCCATGTCCTTGCAACGGAATCTCCAACTGGCCTTCAGCAACGTTGAGGCATGGTTTTCTAAGCATAAGCTTGTCCTAAACCACAAAAAGACTTAAGTCCATGCTGTTCTGCAGCTCCCACAATCGGCACAAGCATCACCCCTTGGCTATTCAGACATCACATGGGAATACCCTGGAATAGGTTCAATACTTCAAATATCTTGGGATACTGTTGGACCCCAACCTATCATACAGTGCTCATGTCGACTCTGTGGCAAAGGCAGCTAACACCAGAATCGGTCTCCTCTACAGACATAGACAATACCTCACCCCTGAAGCCCTGAAGATCGCCGTTCAGAGTTACGTGGTCTCGATTATTGACTACGGTCTCATCATATATGGCTCTGCCACAGCGACTACCCTCAGACGTATCTCAGCTGCCCTCAATAAGTCATGTCGGCTCATTTCTGGAGTTCAGCGTCTTATCCACACCTGTGATCTGTATACTAAAACTGGCTGGCTCCAGCTCTCAAATTACATCAAGTACCTAACTTGCACAATGGCCATGAAAATTTGCCTTGGCCTTGCACTCCCTGGGGTTACAGCGCTGCTACACACCAATAAGAATTGCTTACAGGTCACCAGGGGTTCAAAATCTCAACTCCTTCAAGTTCCCCACCGTCGCACCACCCAGGGTCAACGTTCTTTCACCTACAAAGCTCCTCTTTGTCTGAACAGCCTCAACCCTGCCATCTCAATTGCCTCAACCCTGGGCATCTTTAAACCAAGACTACGGCAGCACCTTAGTGCCCCCCTTAACTGATCGTGTCATGTCCCAGGGGTCGCCACAGCCTCTCCCCACTACTGTCCATCCGCTGCCCCCTAACCCCACTGATGCTCTTATTCCATCTCCGCCCACCCCACCCTCCTCCCCTCCTTCCCACTACCCACCCACCCCCATGTCACCATCACTTATCCCTGTTGTGTTCGACAACCGCCTTTGGCTGCATCTTTTTTGCCCTTCCCTTTCAACACCCTTTTTTCTATGTTGCTGGTTTTCTGACTTATCTGAACAGCTAGTAACCGTGTCTTAAAACCTGATCTTGTACTTTCTAACTAACTATGGTATGGTATGCTATTATTGATTATTGTGTTTCATTGCTTTCCCTGTATGTCTTTTGCCTCTGACATGGAACCTTTGTAAAAGAGCCATGGCTCAAAGGTATTTGTAATCCTAGACTTGAATAAATAAATAAATACCCCCTCTGGACTTTCTCCTTTCACTAATGTATATATGGAAAGTCTTGTCCCCTTCTTTTACTGTTCATACTAGTGTTTCCTCGGTTTGGGCCTTTGCCCACCTTACTGCCTTCCCTGCTTCCCTTAAGTAAGTTTGGTATGCCTCCCTATCGTCCTCCCGCTGTGTTCCCTTATATTTCCTGAAGGCCAGTCTTTTGGCTCTGACCTTTTCTGCTACTGTTTTTGAGAACCAAAGTGGTTTCCTCCTTCTTTTACTCTTGTTTTTCACCCTAACACAATGGGATGTTGCTTCAAGTATTGCATCTTTAATGCTTGCCCACTTTGCCTGTATCCCCCCACCTGTATTTCTTCTTGCCAGGGCTAGCTTAACTCCGTTGGCCATCTTATCAAAGTCAGCTCCTCTGAAGTCCCATATTTTTACCTTGGAATGGGATGATTTAGTTCTAGTGGCCAAATTGAACCATACCATGTGATGGTCACTGGCCCCCCAGGTGACCTTCTACCTGGAGGTCTGTGATCCTTTCCCCATTAGTCATTACTAGATCTAGGATATCCCTGTGTCTTGTGGGTTGTTGTACCAGTTGTTTGAGGCCCTCTGCCAGCAGGGAATCCACTATGTGTCTAGTTCTGGTGTATTGACCAATCTGTATCTGGCATGTTGAAGTCTCCCATTAACAGAACCTTCCCTTTAGCTGTCATGTTTTGTATATCTTCTAACAGTAATGTGTCTATGTCCTCTCCCTGGTCTGGAGGCCTGTAGACAACCTCAGTTCGTATTGTTGTCCCATTTCCTGTTTCCAGGGTGACCCACAATTCTTCTGGCTCCTTATGTGTATTCTGAATTTCTGTAGCTTTGATATTTTCATTGAAATAGAGGGCTACCCCCCCCCTTGCACCTCGGTCTCTTCTGAACAGTACATAGCCGGGTACTGAAGTCTCCCAAGTGTGGTTACTGGTGAACCATGTCTCGCTAATGGCTGCTATGTCCAGCATTTCCCCTGCGTGTTGTATGAGGAGCCAGGCTTTTTCCCTTACCTGGTGATGCAAATGAACTACAAACATGTTGAACTCCTGTTTGATCACTAGCTGGGGGGGGGTGTTCTTCCCATTTGATGTATCAGGTGCTGTACCCCCTCCCCATTGGCTAGTTTAAATATTCTGCAAAGACGTCAAACTTCTGCCCCAATGCACTGACTCCCTCCATAGTCAGATGCAGTCCATCAGATTTAAAGAAGTTTCGCTCCCAAAACTGTTGCCAGTTACCTACAAATGTGTGTCCTTTTTCCTGGCACCAGCCCTTGAGCCACATGTTTAGCTCTCCTATTTCCCCTCTCTGACCTTCCGCAAGTATGTGCCTGTCTCATCCACATTGTGCAGAGCTTCTTCAATGTGTTCTTCAAAAAAGGCTTTATGCTTTCAGTGCTAGTGGACATAGTCTCATCAGTGATTGCTAACTCGCGAATACCATGCCTATGCTTAAATCAATCCAGCCATCCTTCACTGGCTGAGAAGGGGTAGTCTGAATTCATCTGACTGTGAAAGTGCAGTGTCTTTTCTTTTAAGATTGTGCCTAAGATGGGGGTCCCTTTACATTGGTTCTGAAGAAACCACAGAACTACGACTGAGTAGTCCACAGCAGGTGTGCATGGTTTTTCAGGTGTCATGACTAATGCTGCAGTCCATTGATGAGGCAAAGTCCTGAATTTTGTCTTTGGCTTTTTTAATGTTACAGACTGTGACATTCCTGATACCAAACTGTCTGGCCACTTTGATGATTTTTCCACCTTCCAGACATTCTATTATTTGTAGCTTCTGTCCTGTATCCAGCATGGACCACTTTCTTTTCGCCATCAGGGTTCGAGCATACAGCCACCAGCAAGGAATGTTAAACATGAGCTGCTTAACAGCTGTTAAATACAGTTCACAAGCTTGTTAACAGCTGCAGTAGCTTTTGCCATTATTTCAGAAGGTGTCTGTAATTAACCGCAAATAGCACTAACTGGCAATCATGGAGAACAATTGAAGTGACAGGCAGAAAATGCACAGACTGCAGTGTAGATGGGGGACATATGATTGATTCGGAGAATTGAGGTTTGGGTAAACTGGGTTTTACTGTAATCGAATGGATAGGTGAAGTTGATGTATGGTAAACTCAGTTTCAGAAAGGCTAGGAATTTCTTTATTGTCTAGCCTGGGGTGATGCGGTGAGGCAATATCTCCAGTTGTGCTGAAACACCTTTCAGAAACAATCAATGTTGGGGAGCATCCCAGACAGCACAAAGCCACTATAGACAGTGCAGGCCAAGTCACTTTTCTGTCCTGGCAGAATTTGATGGTATCAATATTTTGGCTAGACAGTGGCTCTGCTAAATATACCTCCATCATGTAATCTGGTGTTACGTCCGTGCCTTCATCTATAATGTCTGCACGACATTGGTATTGTGTGTCAGACAGCTTCCATATGTCTTTTGTTGTGTCTCCTAGAATCGGATCATCAATTTCTTCCTCCTCCTGCTATCAGATGTTATTGTCATTATCACCACCACCACACTGACATTGATCCCCCCTGGCACCGGGAACATGGCAAGTAGACCCAAGAAGAGGATGAGGAGGTTGAGTTGTGGCTTTTATGCATTGTCTGCACTGTTCTGTCTGAATTATCTGCAAGACTTTCTATTTGACATAGTAACTTGTGCAGGAGGAATGCAGACATGTTTATATCTGGGATCCAGTAATGCTGCCATGCCAAATTGGGTGTCCAGTTGAGTGTCAGAAACATCTCTTGCCACTTCCCCAGTGAAGATTGCATCCAGCTTTGGATGCTGCTGAGATGATGAACTAGTAGTGCCAGCACCACCACCTTGTTCAACACTAGAATCCTGATCACCACTGCTGAAGTCATTATTATCTCTTCCATCACCACCAATGCCACAACTGCCACCACATCTTCCTAACCACACTGGCACCACTGTAACCAGTAGTGTTGCTCAGATAGTGCTTTTGTGGATCCTACCACTATCTGTCAGATAGTGCTGGTATCCTACCTAGGATCCTACTAGAAATCCTACCAAAGTAGGATCCAGGGTTAGATAGTGATGGATCTTAGTTAGGATCCAGGGATCCTAGGTCAAATAGTTAGGATCCAGGATCAGATAGTGATATATCCTAGTTAGGATCCAGGGATCCTACATAAGATACTTAGGATCTGGGGTCAGATAGCAATGGATCTTAGGTTAGATCCAGGGATCCTAGATCAGATAGGATCCAAGCTGGATCTGTTGCTAGGATCCACAGGATCCACAACCTTTGTAGGATCATTGCACTGGATCCTAGAAGGTAGGATCCATGGTTAGATAGCACTGCTAGCCTACCATAGCAACTATTTATCTGTTGGTATCCTAGTTTCTAAGATACTGTCTGAACAACACTAGTGGCCAGTCTTGCTTTGTTGGGTTGTTGTTCTGGTAGATGTCATATAATGTTATGTGTGTTGTTCAAGTAAATTCACCATGGGTAGGACCATGCTAAGAGTAACAGATTCAGTAGACAGATCTTTGGTGGCCTGTTCTTAAGGTCTCAGAAAGTGGAACCATCCTTTGCAGCACACACCACTGCACCCGGGACAGGTATCCCCCACAAAGCACATCATCAAATTCCATAGCCTGGAACACTGCTTTCTGTTCCACCAGTCTCCACTTTGTAAGAGACAGAGTTCCATCTTGTCACCATGTCTTTAATTAAGCAGTGTTATGGGACGTTATGCTTCTGTTGGTAATCTCGGAGGAGTTCATCACATTTGGGGTAATGATGGAAATATATTGTATAGTCCCTAACAGTGTCCAATATTTCTTTGAACTGTGCATGTTTCTCAAGCACATAACTCACCACCAGAGTCAGTGCAAGTGCAAAGCAAGATGCATGGCAGAAACCCCATCATTCATGGCCTTTAGCATGTTACTCCCACTGTCTGTCGCAAAAATTCCCACCTTCAGACTTCTGATGATGTAATCAACCAGCATGGTGGCTTAACTTAGAGCTCCGGGACCACGGTACTATAATCAAACACAATCCGGCACGGTTAGCCCCCTGGCAGCATCTAAAACAATGGTGACAAGCAGCAATGAGTCAGGTGACTAAGATGAGGGGAAGATTTGCAGTGAAGGACAATGCCAGACATAAAAGCAGAGCAGACCGCAGCTCCAGTGCATCTCTCTCTCAGGCCTCTGAGTCGGCCATGGGCTCGGGTGGGGAGGAAGTTGAAACGCCCTCGCGCCACAGCTCTTTGGACAGCAGGACCACTGCACATATTGTGAAAATGCTGCAGAGGATTGATACCAAAGTCAAGGACATTAAGCAGGAACTGAAACATTTGGAGAGGCGCACCACCGATCTGGAAACAAACTTCGATGGTCTGAGGGAGGATATGCTCAAATTAAGCCACATGGTGGTATATCTAGCTAAACGGGAGCGTGAGCTGACCATGCGGGCAAAGGATGCCGAATCGAGAGGTCATAGGAAGACAATCCATATTTTCAGCTTTCCAGAAGGCAGTGAGCAGGCTGACCCCTCTGACTTTATCTGATCCTGGCTAAGGCAAGAGCTAGACATTCCTGACTCAGAGCCTCTGGATCTTGAAAGAGTATACAGGGCCTTGGGCCTACGCCCGAAAAATGATGCACCTTCTAGATCTATCCTGGTTAAATTCAGTTGGTATCCAGTCAAAGAAATGCTATTGCAGAAAGCTTGGGCTAAGAAAGACCTAAATCTAAATGGCAAACGTGTATATGTCGATTAAGATTTCCCTCCTGCAACAATGCAGAAATGCAAGAAAGTGCTGGTAGTTATCAAACAATTAAGGGAGAAGCAAGTCAAGACCTAACTTTGTTATCCAGCTAACATTTTTATTCACTGGGAGGAAGGCAGCAAGCTGTATGACTCGTTACACTAAGCCAAAAGAACGCTCTCCAAATTCCGGACTATCAACAGGAGCTTACTGAGCAAACTCTTCTCCAGCTTCAGTGGTCAAGTGTGGTCAAGAAAGGTCCGAGGATGGGGACACGAGGGAACGCTGAACCCGAAGACCAGTTATGCAAGGACTTGATCCATCTCAGCAAAACTCTCTCTAAGCAAGTAACTGCTTGAATTCTGCAGCTATCTTTTTTTCCTTGTTGCTTTGTATTATTCATAGTAAATAGCTATAGACTCGGGACTTGGTGTGCAAACTTAAAAAGACTCCTGAGACTTGGTTACTGTTGAAGTTAGGTCGGCTGTATAATGAAGATGCATATATTCACCTAACAAGAGGGAGAAAGAGCAGTGATCAGGATTGTTTACTCTGTGGAAAAGCTCTCTCTTTCATTTTTCATATAGAGAGAGAAGAAGGGAGTCTTTCTTTTAATCACATCCTCTGTTTAAGTGGATTGCCACTGGAGATTATAGTTGTTAATGTTAAAAAGCATATATGCCTGATTTGAAAAAATTTATATTCAGAGCTGACATTGTGTTTAGACCCCATGTTAGTTATATGTCGAGATGAGACATAATGGTAGCCGTGTCCTCCGCACCACAGTGTCTCTCCAGTTGAGGAGACTAGTTGGCGCGAAGTAACAGTTTTCTACCCCCAATAGGCTCAGTGAGCTTACCACTTCTGGTGAGAATCTGTGCAGCCTTGTGCACAAGCCTATAATATCAACTTGATATACTGAGGCACATTGGGAGTGATAAGCTGGGAACGGATAAGAGGGTGTATAAAATAATACTAGCCATGTATAAAAATGCCCATCTTTACCCCAAGGACCATACCACGTCAGCTCTGTACAGTTCACTGTTGCAATCACTGTTTTATGCACCTTTGGATTTGTTGTGCTTGAGGGCTGCCAAGGCCGGCTGATACAGAGAAGACCTGGGGGGGCACTCCAAGGAGTGGCCATGTGCGGGAGTGCTGTCTCTGGCCCCGGATCATGGTAAAAGTCACCGAAAGCCTGGGTTGTGGTCTTGTTCCTTCACTCCGAGCTCTTCACTAAACCTGGCTCGGGCGAGGAGGTGGGGGCCACACATTCCACTCCTGGAGACTGTCTCTCTCACAGTCTGGTACTGGTGGGCAAGGCGAGGAGCCACAGTTGGCTCGAGCTCCAGGTCAGAAGGAGATTCCTTCTGATATGCTTTCTTTGGATAGCACGTCTGTCAAGGCAAGGGGAGGAGGGTTACGGACCTGGCAGACTTCTGTAAATAGTTTGTATGTTCTGTTATTGGGGGAGGAACAAGGAGAGAGAACTTTATGTTTTGGTTTGGGGTGGGAGGGTAAATGCAGCATTGCCAATTAGGGAGGATTCAGTCCTAGACCTAGAGGATCCAGGAATTCACCGCCTAGTGGTGGGATTTTCAGGTTGCCAGCAATGAGCTTGGGAAGGCCCAAGTCTGACTACCAGCAAAATGACTCACAAAGGCTCCATATGGAAACCTTAAGAATTCAGTCCCTGAATGTTAAAGGGCTTAACACACCAAAGAGGTATTCCATTCTCAAAGACCTAGCAAGATCCAGGTGTGATACAGGGTTACTACAAGAGACGCATCTCTCAGTTTCTGAACATTTGAAGTTGAGATGCTTGTGGGTGAGAGAGGTGATTGCCTTGTCGCACCCCAAAGCAAAGAAAGCAGGAGTGGCCATCTTAATTTGCAGGGGGCTCAGCTTCTCACGGCTTGGCATGCACACCGATCTGGAGGGGAGATTAGTGGCAGTCACTGGGAAAATAGCAGATAGACTGATTCATGTTGTAAATGTCTATGCCCCCACACCCTGTAGTCCACAATTTTTTTAGACAGGTGTTTGGCTACCTGGCAACTCTGGCCCCTGGTCAAATCATTATGGGGGAGATTGGAATTGTGTAGAGAGCTCTCAGCAAGATAGGTCAGGACAAGGGAAATCGGTGGACAAGGTCCCGGCCAGGGTTTTTTCACACCTGAGGGAGGAAAATGGACTGATGGATACCTGGTGGAAGACATTTCCCACAAGTAAAGGTTTCACTTTTTACTCCCACGCCCAAAATTCCTATTCACGAATCGATAGGTTTTACACACAAAAAACTTGGTTCCATGCAGTCCTCGATCAAGAGATATACCCCATTTGCCTCTCAGATCACACCAAAATAGGGGTGACTCTGAAGATGGGACCCTCTAGTCAACAATCAGTGTGGTGACTTAATGCAGGGTGGTTAAAAGACAAAGTTTTTGTCTCCAAAATCAAGGAGATTATTAATAACTACTTGATGGAGAATACAGGTACCACATCAAAGCCCAAATATCTGTGGGATGGGCTGAAGGCAGTGGTAAGGGGCGAAGCCAGAGTGTATGCCTCCAGTAAAAAGAAAGCTGCACAACAACAGCAGAGTAGTTTAGAGGAGAATCAGGGAACTGGAAACAGAACATAAAAGGAAACCTGTCTGCTACTTTGGGGAACTTAAAAAGCAAGGGAAGCTACAGCAACTCATAACAGCTAAAATGAAGAATTCATCTGGATTTATGGCCCAGAAATATTATAAGGGGGGGAACAGAGCCAGGCGACTTTTGGCCTTCAGGCTTCGAAAGCAGATGACAGAAAGATATGTCCCCTTGGTGGTAAATCCAGAGGTACCTGGGCAATCTGAAACCAGGCCTCAGAAGATAGCCCAGTGCTTTCACAGGTTCTGTCAGAACTTCTATACCTCAGAAGCCTCAGAAAACAGCAAAGGGGAAATCAGGGGATTCCTAGAAGATCTACATCTGCCTAAACTCTCAGGTGTGCAGGAACAATTGCTGGACCGCCCATTCACCCGGGAAGAACTGGAGTGGTGATCAAAGGTCTTCAGCATAATAAATCCCCAGGCCCAGATGGATTTATTGGGGAATATTATCAAATATTTCAACAGGAGGTAGCACCTACCCTGCTTCAAATTTATAACCTAGCCTATGATTCCCAGGAAGCCCCAGATACATGGGACATGGGCCAAAGCCCTGATATCAGTCATACCCAAACAGGGGAAAGAGGGGGACCCTTTGTGGGGACTATTGGCCAGTTTCACTCCTAAATGTTGATGTTAACATCTTTCTAGAATGATTGCCAGCCAGCTTCAGACAGTAATCACGCAGTTGGTCCACCCAGATCAAGCTGGCTCTATGCCAGGAAGACAACTCCACAATAATGTCAGAAGGCTTCTAACAATAACATCCCTGACCGGGGGAACAATCATCAGTAGTTGTTGCCTTAGATGCCGAAAAGGCATTCGATCACCTGGAATGGCCCTTTCTTGCAGCCACTTTAGAGAAGTTCAATTTTGGACCCAAGTTTTGAGCAAGGGTAGCAGCCCTCTACTCCCACCCCTCAGTGCAAGTCCGAGTGAATGGGGTACTGTCACAGCTGTTCTCCATAGAAAGAGGAACTAGACAGGGGTGCCCTTTGTCCCCCCGCTCTTTGTCCTCAGTGTGGAGCCTCTGGCTGAAGCCTTCAGGTCCTCCCCCGCTATCAAGGAGGTGCAGTTACGATCGTGGACAACCGTATTTCACTTTATGCAGATGACACCCTTCTCTATCTTGGGAATCCTGACACCCCTCTTCCAGAGGCCATGGCCCTCTTGAGGGAGTATGGTACCATATCTGGCTTCAAAATGAATGAGATGAAATCAGAAATCCTACCAATTGGTACCGGGGTGTCCTCTGGGGTGAAAACCTTAATTAATTTAAGATGAGTGACAGGGAGCTTCAGATACCTGGGTATCCGCATCCCCCTAGACACCAGCAAACTTTACCAGCTGAATCACTGAAAGTTGTTAGAGGAGATAAGATTAGACTGTGAGAGGTGGTCAGTCCTCCTCCTGTCTACCACAGGTAGGGTTGAGATGGTGAGAATGAATATTCTACCTGGAATGCCTTTCCAGTTTGATTCTATTCCCCTATGCCCCCCAAAGAAGTTCTGGCAGGACGTTCACAGGATAATCCAGAAGTTTGGGCTGGGGAAAAAACCAAGGTTGAAGTGGACAGTCCTCAAACTGGACAATGGTAAAGGAGGGTTGGGAGTGCCTGACCTTAGGGGTTATTATAGAGCTGCACAGCTACAACACCCGGCAGCCTACCGGGCAACACAGAGTAAACCCAGCTGGGCGACCATGGAGCTGGAGTCTACTGGGAGAGATGTGTTAGAGGCAATTCTTTTTAATGGTAAAATTTCAGGCTGGCTTAACGCTCTCCCCATGCCCTGGCTTAAAAATGCATTGAAGGTTTGGTATGCTCTCACTAAGGGATTTCATTGGAAAGGACCATTTCAGTGCATGAACCAATTTCTAACTCTTTGGATTTTGGGCCAGGGAGAGATAACCCAATTTTTAAAAGGTGGAAGAGAGGAGGCTTAGGTGCATTTGCCCAGGTATATGAGGAGGAGACCATAAAGAATTTCACCCAATTAAAGGCATAATTCCTTTTACCTCAGACTGATTTTTATGCATACCTCCAATTGCGCCATTTCTTACAATCTGGAGCCAGGAAGGGTTATTCCTTACCCCACCCCCTTTACCAGGTATTAGAGTTCTTTCTGGGCATTGCAAAGGGGATGAACCCGAAGTCTCACCTGATTTCCATCACATACAAAACCTGTAAAGGTCCCCCAGATAATTTTAGGTGTCCCATTCACCAAAAGTGGGAGACAGAATTACATTTGCCAGAGAATAATATCAAATGGGATAAAGTGTGGGGGTTAGCTAAAAAAAAACGCAGCCTTCCCCTTCTGGAGAGAGTTTCGTTGGCAGGTGGTTTCCAGATATTTTCGAATTCCAGTGGTTACAGAACACTTTGGGGGACTAGTGGGAGGGGAGTGCTGGAGGAGGTGTGGGCTAGAGGGCACGCATGAGCATATCTTTTGGAGCTGCCCTAAAATTAGTGAATTCTGGACATCAGTCACTAAATCATTGAGTGATATCCTGCAAGTTCCAATCCCAAATTACACTTGTTTTGTGATCTTGGGAGAACCCCATCCTGGGGTGACAGGCCCTCAACCCAGATACCTATTCTTGATTCTGATTGCAGGGGCACAGAAATCCATAACTACATTATGGTTGACAGACAAACTGCCCACTGTACAACAATAGCTGTCTATTTGTAATCAGATTAAGTTAATGGAACAGATAACAGCCAACCTGAGACTTCAGCCAGACAAGCACAAGAGTCTATGGCTTCCCTTTCTGGAATTTATGAGTAAAAGAGAAGGCATACCCTTGATTGAGATGATGGCAAGGGACACTGTGGGTTAGCTGAGTAAATTAATTACATGGAGGGAATGTAGGGGAGGATCTTGCATTACTAAAGGTTTCTATCAATTTATCCCTAACAGCGGGGATTGATTGGGAGGTGGGGGGAGGGGGAGAGGTGGTTAGGTTGTGGTTTTGTATGTTGTCGGTCTGTTTTTACACACTAGAGAGGAGGTATGAATGACCTGTGGATCAATTTAAAATAATTTTGCTTATCTAAGAATATCGTTACAGATCCATTGTCTAATTGATCAAGGTAAGCCTTGTATGGATTGTATTATTTTGCTACCTATTTGTGTGTAACTGTCTGTTTGTATGTTGGGCAGATAAACCAATAACAATTGTAATTTAAAAAAAAAATTCCCACCTTCAAGTTGTGAGGGTATATCCAGATGTCCAGCACTGATTGTAGGAAGTGCAGAATGTTCTCCCCACTGTGTTTCCCCTCCATGACTGTCACATTAACTAAGGCACTCAGTATAGTGCTTTTCCTCTGTGCAGCTGTGTACGAGAACTCTTGCTGGGGCTGGTGCTGTGGTGGAGGTGGGGCAGTGGTGGTACTGCTGGTGCTTGCTGCAACCCAATGAGCAGTGAGCCTTGGGAAGCTTTGGTTTGCAGTACTGCTTCAGATATCACTAGTGAAATTAACATATGCCCCCTTTGCCTGCTTTAGAACAGTCACCATCTGCATGCGTACAGCCTCATAAATTGCAGGGAGAACATGTTGAGAAAACATGAAGCGTGATGTAATGCTAAATTTGGGTTTCAGCTTATATAAGAGTCTTTGAAAGTCAGTGTCTTCCACTATGGAGAATGGCTGCCAATCAAGTGTCATAATCTCACCTATCAATTGAGTGATTTGCACAGCAGCTGGATGAGTGGGTGGCATTAATGTGCAGGCGTGTATTGACTCCTGCAGTGTGGTTAGTTTGATGGCAATAACTTCTGGACTAGCACTGGTACTGGTGCATCTACTACCACTGTTATTCCTGCCTAGTGGTGGTGGTGTTGTTTGGAGTGGTGTTCTTGAAGGAGCACCACCAGTGTCCATTGACCTTGACTGCTGCTGCCATGGGGGCTGCATAATTTGAACAAACCATTGGATCCTGCCACCCATACCTGGCTGCTGCTGCTAAGTCTGATGTGTCTGTGGAATGTGAAGGGATGTGACTGTCAGCCAGATGCCTTGTTAATGCTTTAGATGATCAGCCAGAACACTGGTTACCAATGACCATGTGGATTTACCCCTGCTGCTCTTTTTCTCACACGTTGCAATGTGCTCAGTGGATTTGTGTGGTTGTCCCTAAAATAGTCCCATACTGCAGAACATCTCTTGGCTTTCTTAGCTATATGACCACCAGAATGAGGGATCAGGAGGCCTTAGAAGAACTAGGGTGACCACTGCAAGATTTCTTTTTCCCTATAATGGAGGAATAATGCTGCTGCTCCACATGCTCAGCAGAAGCAGCTGCAGTAGCAGTAGTAGCAGATTTATCAGCTGGGACTGGGATCTTGGCCTGGGATTTGGATTTCCCTGCTTCATCAAGTTGCTTTTGTTGCTTTCTCTTCATTGCTTCTCTTACTTTCCCACTCTTGTCCTCCCGTACTGACAGTGGTGGTGTGGCATCCACTTGTCAGAATTATAGTCCTCATCAGAGGAACTTGTTGTAATTGTCAAAAGACTTTCAACCTCCACTTCCTCTTTCCCTTCTCCTGCTTACTCCTCCAGTGTTGCCTGCTTCTCTCTCACCACTTCTCCCTTCCCGTCTCTGCCTCACTCTCAACTGATGCTTCACCCTTCCCATGCCCTTTTCCTGCTGCCTCCTCCTTTTCCTGTACTTCTGCTTCCCCCTTCTGAATCACTGGCACCTCTCCCTCTTCTGGCACCTCCACTTCTGTATCCTCTTTCTCTGTGGCAGTCTCCCCACTCTCCTCCATTGCAAATGACTGTGTCAGTCATGGACATGCTACCAGCTTGCTTTTATAAAACAGAGGGATTGGTATACTACAAGCAGCACCTCACCTGTGTATACCAACCAATTATTTTTACTCAGATGACAGGATAACAGTAGTGTCTGACCCCCCCCAACTCACTCCCTGATTTGGGACCTGTGGATACACTAAGAGAAGGAGCATCATATAGTGCCTCAGACTGGTGGTGGACAACTGGGAATTGCCCATGGTGCTCACCACGGTGTGGGTGTACAGGTTGCTGAGTTGGCACCCCACCTGACACTGCCAGCTGGCTGTCATGTGGTTTGCACAAGACACACAGGTGGGGGACTTACCTGTGCATCTTTGGAATGAGATGGAGGATCCCCAGGATCACATCACCACCATGGGTAGCAGGGGTAAGCAAGGTACTTGGAGGATAAGGAGGAGGAGGATGACCATGAGCACTGGAAAACCTGTATATTTCTGCTTTGCTCTGGCTGATTTCAGCACAAGATGCACCACTGGACACTGACTGTGACTGTCTGGGAAAGCTTCTGATTAAAGTGGGCATACAACCAGCTAACTTCTGTGGACTAACAAATCCCCATGGTTTCTTCAAATGAACTATTACATGACCCGCCCTAGTATGCTTCTCAGTCTCATACCCACTGCCACCACCACTAGCACCAACACCACTGTATGACCCTGCCCCCTCTCCCTCTTACATCCTCACCATATGCATCACCCCCAGCACAGGCCACATGACTATGACTGCTGCTGTCAGAACTACTACTTGCCATGAGGATGGGTATCATACTGGGACCCTTCCCTGCAGCTCCTATTCCAGTCATCCCTGCTTTTCATTTTCAGGATGTCTTTGCTTCATCTTTATGGTAGGCTGGGCACTGCAAACACTGCCTCTCACAAAGACTAAGCTGCAGCTGGATAAAGTGTTTCCCAATATTTTTTTTTGGGGGGGGGTCTCCAGCTTCCACAGCAGGCAGGCAGGTCAGGCATGGCACACACTGCCTCTCACAAAGACTAAGCTACAATTGTATAAAGTGTTTCCCAAGATTTTTTGAGGGGGTCTCCAGCTTCCACAGCAGGCAGGCCAGGCATGGCACACACACTGCCTGTCATGAAGATTAAGCTGGAATTGGATGAAGTGTTTCACAAGATTTTTTTGGGGGAGGGCTCCGGCTCCCACAGGCAGGCCAGGCACAGCACATACTACCTGGACGGGGGGGCTCCGGCTCCCTCAGAAGGCCGGCCAGGCATGGCACTATGCTGCGACTGGATAAAGAGTTTCACAAGATTTGGTGGTGGGGGCTCCTGCTCCCACGGCAGGCAGGCCAGGGACTGCACACACTGCCTGTCATGATGGCTAAGCTGCAGTTGAATAAAGTGTTTTACAAGTTGTTTTGGGGGGCTCCAGCTCCCGCAGGCAGGCCAGGCATGTCACGCACTGCCTCTCACAAAGGCTAAGCTGCAACTGGAGAAAGTGTTTTACAAGTTGTTTTGGGGGGTGGGCTTCAGCTTCCACAGGCAGGCATGTCATACACTGCCTATCACAAAGACTAAGCTGCAACTGGAGAAAGTGTTTCACAAGATTTGTTGGGGGTGCTCCAGCTCCTACAGCAGGCAGGCCAGGTATGGCACACACTGCCTTTCATGAAGACTAAGCAGCAATCAGTGTTGGGTAAGTTACTTTTAAAAAGTAATCAGTTACAGTTACTAGTTACTGCCCCAAAAATGTAATCAGTTACAGTTACAGATTACTCGGATATCAAATTACTTTTAATACATGAAGTTTGTTTACTAATGGATTGTATTTATGAGGTCTTGGAACACCCAAAAATCATTAAAAACAATAGAAATGGAGTCTTAAATAAGAAATCAGTTTGTATGTTATTTTATTTCATGTTTTCCTGTGGAAAATAGGAAAACAGTTATAGTATATGGGAGCCTTCAGTTCTACACCAATTTCGGCAGCTCCCAAAAACTTGTTGTACTACAGTTCAAAGGTTAGAAAAGTTGTTGTACTATCATTCTGACATCACATCGATAGTACAACAACTTTTTGTTTGACCGGTCACCTCATTGGCCAAAGACACACCACAAAGAAGAAAAACACCTTGGTAAAATTGGCGGCGGTAGTTAGTGAGCGGCGAACAGTGGATTGAGTCAGTTTGGACACAGAGAGCCATAAACATGTCCGAGGCACCAAACTGAAGGGGCTTCTCTGTTTTTCTTTTTTTTTTTTATTTACACAGTCGCAGTGGCCACAGACGAGCGGGATAATGGAGCACAGCTTATGTGACGTACAGATACCAGTGGGAGCAACAAACGCATTAGACAAGGAACACAGATAAGTTCAAATTCAAAGGAATCTGAAATATCGGTGTAGAACTGAAGGCTCCCATATACTATATAAAACAGTATATGGGTAACCATACACTGCAAGGCTGTGTTTCCATCTCTGGTTTGTGCTGACATCATTAGGCCTCTCGAGCTTTGCTCTCGAGGCCTCTACGATGTCATCACAAACCCTCGATGGAAACACAGCCTTGTAGTGTATGGTTACCCATACACTATTCTATATGTTGCACATAAATAATGTAAACAAGTCATGTCACATTATAATAAAGCAGCACATCACATCATGACAGGATGATACATTATATTTCTTAAAAATATGAAGAACCATGCTATACATATTATGTTATGTATCATTAGTACAATATAGTATATTATGTCAAATTTTCTTATTACATGGATGCTGCTATTCCCTATTGTCCTGTGTGGAAAGCTGAAAATATATGTTTCGATACAACTGTCAGTGACAGAGTATGACAGTACATACAGTACCTCATCCGATTTGTCTTTCTCTGTCTCTCCCTCCATTTCTCTCAGTCTCCTTTTCTCTCTCTCTCTCTCTCTCTCTCTCTCTACCTTTCTTTCTCTCTCTGCCTTTCTCTCTCCCCTTCTCTCTGTCTCTCTGACTTTCAGCCTCTTTCTCTCTGTCCCTCTCTCTCTTTCTCTCCGTCCCTCCCTCCCTCTCTCTCTGTCCCTCTCCCTAACCCTCTGTCCATCTTCCTCTGTCCCTCTCCCTTTCTCTGACCCTCTGTCTCTCATTCTTTCTCCGTCTTTGTCTCTGTTTCTTTCCCTCCCTCCATCTCTCTCTCTCTCTCTTTCTCTTTCTCCCTCTGTCTGTTTCTCTCTCATCTTACTCTCTCTCTCTCTTTTACTCTGTCTCTGTTTGTTTCTCTCTCTCTCTCTCTTTCAGTCTCTCTCTGTCCCTCTGTCTCTTAATCTTTCTCAGTACGTCTCTGTCTCTCCCTCCATCTCTCTCTCTCTGTTTTTCTCTCCCTCTCTTTCTCTCTCTCTGTGTCTCTTTCCCTGTGTCTCTTACTTTCTCTGTCTCTTACTCTCTCTCTCTTTCTCTGTCTCTCTCTCCCTCTCCCAGACTCTCTATCCATCTCTCTCTCTCTCTCTCTGCCTCTTTTGTTCAGTTTCAATAACAAATAAATAGAGTGATGTTATGTAGTATCCCAGTGCTTGGTTTGTCATGGTGGGTTACATCAAACAAAATAAAATACTAGGAATCAAAATGTTTCACTTGGTAGAACTGTACAAGCATAATACCATATTTAAGTGCCTGTTTTTGGGGGGGGTACTAGGGGAGAAGGGAAGTTTGTCCATGCAGTCCATGCTCATTTAGTCAACTGGTACATTCCCTTCAAGTGTCCCTTCATAGTAGCTTCTAAGTCATCAACTTCCCATGCCCGTGGTGAAGTTGTTGAGTTTGCCTCAACTATGACTGGTAGTAGGGGCACATAATTGTTATTAAACCCTCATAATATTTTGAAGACCAGAATGTGGCTGTGGCTGAGATGTTAACAGTGCCACTGTGCCAGATTGTCATGGCTGCAGATGTGTAGTGACTAGTTTATATTTCACATCCATGTATGTACGAGGTGTCAGTGGCAGGTTTAGCCAGTGTTAGTGTGCAGTGTGTGAGTAATGTGTCAACTGTGGTGCCCACCATGCCCTTTCATGTGTGGCCCATGCCCCAGCCACGTTACTGGTTTCTCAGTGCATGTTCATTACAGTCACTTTCTGGCATGATTTATGATGAATGAGTGCCTTTTCGGCCATTGGCTGTACTCCGTGGAGCAAGATGATGATGATGACCATGGCATTAAGGCATTACCATTATTATGACTATCTGCAGACAGAAGACCTCATGAGGATGATGATGAATATTACAACAGAAGAAGAAGCAGAACATTTCAATGAAAAATGCTGGACAGCCACAGGTCCTTACAGCTGATGAAATATCTGTTAGTATGGGAATGGAATAACATTGGATTGTTGTTTTGCTTGCTCACCCTTGGTTTTGGTTTTCATATTTTGGTTAACTCAAAATGTAAAGGTAGCCAACCAGCAATTGGCCTCTGAAAGTGCAACCAACAACCACAATGTGCCCTTGTGCTGTGGTAAAAGTGAAAAGCGCCAGTACGATGCACATTCACCTCACATCAGATCATGTAAATATGAATAACATCATGAGCTACAGTAGTCCGTAAATCTGTAATCAGAACATGTGAGTACTGCAGTAATTAAGGCCACTGCTTAGGGTGAGATAAGTACAATTGCAAGACAAGATTAGATGCCCATGCCTGATGCTGTTAAGCTACTATCACTGTCGAGAGTCTAGTCAAGACTGATAATAGAAGACAATAATACACTCGTTGTCTAGGGGGAGATAGTAATTGGGGGAGGGGGGAAACAGACTGGAGGTGGAGGTTTCAGGAGGAGCAGGGGGAGGATGGAATTATAAGGAATCTGGGTGGGGTTCGACAAACAGGATCAGAGATAAGGGGTGGGGGTTGGTGTTAGTAAATGCCAGGAGCGTGGGAAACAAGTTGCCAGAGTTCCAGGCCATGCTGTTCGGGGGGGTGGATGTGGCGGCAGTCACGGAGACGTGGGCCAACAAAAACCATGACTGGGACCTAAATGTACGGGGGTACACTATGCTTAGGAAGGATAGATAGAAATAAGGGCAGAGGGGGTGGAGTGGCTATGTTCATTAGAGATGACATAGAAATTGCTATGGTAGAAGAGGCAGAGGGAAACGTGGAGGCCTTATGGGTCACCTTACGATCCCCAGCAGGAGATAAGGTCAAGCTGGAAGTAGCATATAGGCCCCAGGATGAGTGATGTTCTAGAGGATGGTTTGCTGGACAACATCATTGCCCAGTATGGTCCAAAAGGGAAGGAGTGGTGTGGATGGGGACCTTAATATACGCAGGTACAAACTGGGGAACCATGTCCTCTAGGGTGGCCAAGGAGCAGAGGCTGCTGGATGGCTCCAGGATGTGTTCTTAACACAGCATGTGATGGAGCCCACAAGGGAGGGGCATGTCCTGGATGTGGTTCTGGCAGATGGGGATCTGGTAAGGGACATGGTTGTACAGGACCCTGACTGGGAGTGACCACAATACTGTCTGGTTTCAAATAAGCGTGGGGAGTGGGGTGAGATCTAGGACACTGGCAGTGGACTTCAGGGGGCAGACTTTATGGGCATGGGAAATATTCTCAAGGATCACTTGAAGGGGATTACCTCAACGACAAATATGGAAAGGAGATGGGAGGTCATAAAACGGGGACTTCATGAGGCAGTCAGGATCTGCGCTAAGTTTAAACGTAAGGGAGCAAGGTCACATAAACCATGCTGGTGGTCCAGTGAGGTACAGGTAGCAGTCAGAGAAAAGAAGGTGGCCTACAAAAAATATAAAACAATAACGGGATAGGGATAAGGAAATGTACCAGCTTGCATCTGGAAAAGTCACCCGTATGGTGAGGGGAGCAAAGTCCAGTAAAGAGCAGCGTCTGGCACAGGGGATACATGGAGGGGAAAAGGGGTTCTTCCGGTACATTGGGGAGCAGAGAAAAACTAAGGGCCATCTCAGCAGATTGAGATCAGAAGGAGGGTGGGTGGAAGAGATGAGGGACCAGGCAGAGGTATTTAACGAGTACTTTGCCTCTGTGTTCACTAGGGAGGGGGATGGGATATCTACAAAGCAAGGCATGAAGGGATAGAAGTGGCAGGGAGTGGGATCAGGGAGCAACAGAAATGGAGCAAGAGGGAGGAAAGGTACCCAGGGTGTCACATCTGGATAAGGATAAAAAGACCAGTAAGGTGGAGGGACGGATGATGCTATCTCCGCCAAAGGGTGTGGTTAGCCCTCAAGGCCCTAAACAAGCAGAATCTCCCGGGCGGATGGCATTCATCCGAGAGTGCTATGGGAATTGGTGGACATACTGGCTGCACCCTGGTGGAGCTTTTCAGCAGGTCACTTGAGACAGGGAGGGTACCTAGGGATTGGTGAGAGGCACATGGTACCAATCCATAAAGGGGGTCGAGGGAGTACAGGGAACTATAGACCCATCAGTTTGACCTCGGTGGTGGGAAAATTAATGGAGCGTATACTAAAGGAATGATTGGGGGTGTACTTGGAGGAGGTAGGAGGTCTGGATGATGGCAACATGGGTTTGTGCTAGGTAGATCATGTCAAACCAACCTTGGAGTTCTATGAATGGGTAACATCAGAACTGGACAGGGTAAGCCTGTGGATGTATTATTCTTGGACTTCAGCAAGGCGTTTGACTCTGTCCCCACAATGGTCTGGTGGAGAAACTGATGGGGTTAGGGTAGGCCCTTTGATGGTCAGATGGATTGAAAACTGGCTAGCTGGACACACTCAGAGAGTAGTGGTCTGTGGGGAGCTCTCGAACCCTAGAGAGGTAGGTAGTGGGGTACCACAGGGCTCGGTCCTGGGTCCGATCCTGTTTAATGCATACATATCGGACATCAGGGAGGGTATAGGGTGTGAAATGAGTCTATTCGCGGATGACTCCAAGATGGGAGCAGTAGTTGAGGGAGAAGAGGGGAGGTTGGCCCTGCAAGGGGACCTGGACACCCTGGAAAGCTGGGCTCACACATGGAAATTAAATTTCAATATCACCAAGTGCAAGGTGTTGCATCTTGGTCGGGGAAACCCTAAACACAGGTACACCCTGGGAGGGGAGGCGCTGGAGGCCTCAATAGGGGAAAAAGACCTAGGGGTCATGGTGGCTACATGTATGAATAACTCTGAGCAGTGCAGAAGAGCAGCTAGCAAGGCAAACAGGATGTTGGGATGCATCGTAAGGGGGATCACCTCTAGGAGCAAGGAAGTGATTCTACCGCTGTACAATGGACTGGTTAGACCACATCTTGAGTACCGTGTACAGTACTGGAGACCACACTTGAAGAGGGACATACAGCTCCTGGAGAGAGGGTACAGAGGAGGGCAACAAAGATGATATGAGGGCTAGGGGATTTGACTTATGAGGACAGACTTGAGGAGCTCTGCCTGTTTTCATTGGAGGAGAGGAGAGACAGGGGGGACATGATTGAGGTCTTCAAGTACCTCAAGGGAATAAATAGGGTAAACATGGAGGGGATCTTTAGACTAAAGCAGGGAGATATCACCAGAAGGCATGGTTTGAAGTTGGAAGGTGGAAGGGTGAGGGAGGAAAAGAGGAGGAGGTTTTTCACTGAGAGGGTGGTGGACCCTTGGAATGCACTGCCTGGTGAGCTGGTTCAGAGATCCACAGTGGAGGGCTTCAAGAGAGGGTGGGACAGACACAGAAAGTGGATATATCAGATGATGGCCTGTCCTGGGGGTGGGGATGGATGATAGGAGTTTCTGGAGCACAAGGGATGGGAGGGTCTCGGCACCCAACTAAGGATCTAGGTTCGAGCAGACTTGATAGACCGTAAGGCCTAATCTGCTGGCAAATAGTATGTTAGTATGTAATCAAAAGTGTGTGTGTGCTACTGCTACTCCTGTTGTAACCAATCCAATGGCTCTTGCTGAGGTGCTTGTTAGCTACATACTGACATCAACAGGCTAACTGTATCTTGCTCATTGACTGACTTGTCTAGGCAGCAGCAGGGGAGGGGACGGAGGACAGGGGAGATAGGTCGGTGGCATGGCAGACAGGTAGTGCCTGCTAGTAAAGCTGCCTACAGCAGACCAGTAGACTGTTAACAGACCTAACTATCATGCTCACTGACTGACTTGTCTACCGCAGACAGCATGGGACAGAGATAAATGGCTTGTGGCATACAGAGGCGGTGGTGTCTGTCATAGTGTCTTTTTAAACTAGACAAGGAGACCGTCATGATCATCAAGAGACTAAATGTAATCACGCTTATTAATGACTAGTCTACCGCAGGCAGCAGGGGAGAGTTAAGATAAATGGGTTAAAGCTGTGGTGACCAGAGGTGGTGTGACCATGGTGGTGTCTGTCAGTGTATATTTTTAAACTGGACAAGTAGACTGTCATCAAGAGACTAAACTTAAGTACGCTCATGAGTGACTAGTCTACCACAGACATTGTGGAACAGTTGTGATACATGACTTGAAGTGGTGGTGTCCAGAGGTGGTGGTGGTGTCTGTCAGTGTGTTTATAAAATGGACAAGAAGTCCGTCATCAAAAGAGAAGAGACTAAACTTAATCATGCTCGTTGATTGACTTGTCTATAGACACAAGTGGAGAGACCACAAACAGAGAAGTGGCCGCTGGTGTTGCTCTGGTCACACCTGGCTGTTAAGCTACTTAGTAGAGAGGTAGACTGTCAAGAGACTTAACTTAATTATGCTCTTTGACAGACTAATCTACAGACAGCAGGGGACAGTTCAAATAAGCAAGCATTGGCACCTGCAGTAGATGGTGGCACAAACCCCCGTCACTGTGTTAACTGTTAAGCCATCAACACCAGTACACCTAGACAGTCCTCACTTTTTTAAAGAATACTAATAATTTTGAAACCATGGAATGTTCCTCTGTATACTCAGATTTGGATAAGTATTATTTTAATTAGGCGACAAAGGAACAACAAGCATTAGCATAGTAACAGTAGCACACACAGTCGACAACATTGTGTATTACGTTGCACCATTGCTAGAGATTCTCAGTAGCAGTCCATGATCATGACCAGAATACAGCTATTTATTCCCAGTAAGTTTGTTGCAGTGTAAAAGTAGCTGCATTTCAAAGTTTTCATCACCAAGTCTGTTTCGTCTAGGTGTAAGGACCTGTGCACCAACATTGAATAGTCTTTCTACAGGAGCACTTGGTAGTGCTGTATTGTAAAGCAGGAGTATTTTCTCGACTGTTGGGAAGTTTTGTAAACTTTCAACATTTTAATTGGTGTCTTTCAGGTACTGCTCCAGTTCATTAATAACTCCACCACCATGGGTAGGTTGCGTAGTTTTGTCAAATTTGAAGAAATCATCATCATCGTCCTCAGGATTGTCTTCAGATGATGGGCTACTACGCAGGGGCGGACATGGGGGGGCTAAGGGGCTGAAGCCCCCTCTCTATGCTGAGGATCGGATGTCCTCAGTTGGGTATTTTAGCCAGCAGTAGTCACAAACGCAGTTCTGCAGAATCGGATTAGAACCCTGCGGCGGTAATGCTGAATCCAATGCCGTTCTTCTGTCTCCATGACTTGCAGTCCAAATGTCACAACTGCATAATTTGCTTCCCTCTCCCAGGGCTCAGTCCGGTGAGTCTTGTTAGGGCCAGGGCAGGGGCAAATAAAATAAAAAGAGCACCTTGCTCACGCTTACTCTGTCTCGGCACTTTCTAGGTCAGGTCAATCATTGTCATCCTTCAGGCAGCTGCTCCGATGACAAGCACAGCGCATCAGGTGAACAGGGTAATCCATCAATCGACTGGCAGATATCCTGACATTGGGTCCATCCCATCTCCCATTCCTGATCCTATCTAGACTCGCAATCACACTGAAGGAGAGCAAGCCTCCAATCCTACTCACAGGGACACTCAATCAGGTCCAGAGTTCAGTGGCACTCATGTTGTGCACTGGCCGTGGCTTGTTGCCTGGCTGGTGGTTTGGTTAGTTCCATGCCAGTGCTGGGGGGGTTGACTTAGTCTGGACTCTGGAGGAGAGATTATAATTTTTCTGTGCACTTGTGCAGTGTCTGTGTGTGCATGTGCACACTGTAATTGACTGCACACTTGCACAAATGCACAGCATTAAAATGAATGATTGCTGCTTCCCCTTCCCAGGGCTGAGTCTGCAGTGGTGAGTCATCTTGTTAGACCAGTGGCATTGGGGCAAATTGGGGGCAATAAATAAAATAAAAGGAGAGTACCAGGCAGCTCACTCTGGCTTTCTTCTTGCAGTGCTTGTCATTGGAGCAGCTGCATGGAAGGATGACCTGCTTAAGGAAGCAGGGGGGTAATCCCTTGCTCACTGGCAGTGGTGGACATCCAGAGGTCAGGTCCCTCCCGATCCTGAAGGACAACATGTTATTGTGTTGTGTTACAACACAATAACATGACATGTATGATGATTGATTGCATTTTATTTGATGGTGAGTGTGAGTGAGTTAGTGGACAGTTGGTATGCAGCAGCTGGAGGGGGGACTCATTCGAGTATTGTGGACGTCTCGTCTGAAGCCTGGATCTAACCAAGACCTCAACTACAACGTAAGCATAGGCTAGTATGCGGCATGCATGGCATCAGAATTTGCAGCTGTCAGATTTCTGAGATCAGAATAGCCAGGCTGCACCCAGACAACTGCCAAGTGTGTGTGCCTCTGACTCTGTCACTCATTATCATCATATGCACTGCATGCTTGTGCATGAGGAATGAATAATAATAATAATAACAATTTTATTTATAATGAGCCTTTCTAAATCCAAGGTGCCTAACAATTTAAAAACAGTTAAATAAAAATCCATTAAAAGACAATACAACGAAAAAATCACAATCAATAAAAAAAAAAAAAAATTCAGTTCACCCAAAAATATTTTTGCCACAGAAAGGTTTTTAAACCCTTCTTAAATTCCTCCACAGATGTGCACTCTCATAACAGACAAGGTAGAGAATTCCAAAGGATGGAAGCTGCATAAGCAAAAGCTCTTGAACCAGATGATTTCAGATTCACCCTTGGACTCTCTAGCAACCCCTCGTTGGCTGAGCGGAGTGATCGACCAGGGCAGTAAGAGACCAGGAGTTCTTTCAGATAGTCCGTACCCAGTCCATGCAGGGCTTTAAAAGTCAGTAAACCAACTTTAAAGGTGATCGGCCACCGTATTGGCAGCCAGGACAGTTCGCACAGCACAGGGGTAATATGGCAGGAACGATTTGAACCCGTTAAAAGCCAGGCTGTTGCATTCTGCACCAGCTGCAGGTGGCAGATTTCATCCCCAGAAAGCCCTACATAAAGGGAGTTGCAGTAATCCAAACGTGATGACACAAAGGCGTGGACCAGAGTCGGAAGGTCATCAGACGAACCAGGTGTTTCACCCTGGTGATATTCCTACGATGGTAAAAGGAGGTCTTGACGAAAGCCGACACCTGTGAATGTAGAGTCAGTCCGTCATCAAAGACCACCCCCAGGTTACGTATCCATTCAGAGGTTGGGAAAGAAACACCACCAAGATTAATTCCGGAAGGCACACCAACACCCGACCCCCCCCGTCTGATGACCCTGTCCCACCACCAATACCTCTGTCTTTTCTGAGCTCAACTTCAGCCAACTAGAATCCATCCACTCCTGGATTTCTTTCAGACAGTTGTTAAAGACCAAGAGAGCTCCATCCTGATCAGGTGCAAAAGAAAGGTAGAGTTGGGTATCATCTGCATAACAGTGAAACCTCAGCCCATACCTTCTTACAATGTCGCCAAGGGACAGCATATACACCGCGAATAACATGGGAGACAGCACAGAACCCTGAGGCACCTCACACGACAAAGCAGTTGAACCTGAAGAAAAGCCCCCAGATACAACTCTTTGTGTTCTCCCCATGAGAAACAATGTAAACCATCTGAGAACTGTCCCTGACATTCCACAGATATGCCTCAGGCTTCCTATCAACACCATGTGATCCACGTTGTCAAAAGCTGAAGAGAGATCCAGAAGAACCAAGATGGAATGGCTCTTCCGATCTCTCGCCCTCAGGAGATCATTGAGCACCCGAACCAGCGCCATCTCTGTGCTATGTCTCTTACGAAAACCAGACTGGAGGGGTTCATGGATGGTCAAATGGTCCTTCAGCTGTGCCACCACTACTTTCTCAATCACCTTCCCAACAAAGGGAAGGTTAGAGATAGGTCTGTAGTTTGCGAGACAGTCTGGGTCCAAGGTAGCTTTCTTCAAGAGTGGTGTCGCCACCGCCTCTTTCAGGGAGCTAGAAAACTCTCCCAATTCTAAGGAGCACCAGAAAATCCATGCCAAGACCGGACCAATGATATCACTACAACCCAAAATTAGGGAGTTTGGACCAGGATCCAAACTACAGCATGTGGGGTGCATACCCTGGATAATCCTCATGACATCCATGAACTCCAGACGGCTGAAGGAATTCCAGGAAAACCAAGGTACTGTGACCCCGTACAGGTCAACAGCAACCCCACTAGAGTGAGCTGGCTGCAATACCACCCTGATGTCAGCCACCTTATTTGCAAAGAATTGAGCTAGCTTGTCGCACTCTGATTGCGAAAAGGCATTCCGAACATGCAGGCAGGCTGGGTTGCACAGTCTGTCCACAGTTCAAAATAGCTGAACAGGTTGATTCTGGGCAGCTGCAATCTCCCCGGACAGGAATTCTGCCTTCTTACAGGTGATTGCAGATTGATAGACTGAATAATGGTCCATCACTCTTAAGGCGGTCGGCATCAAGGTCGGACGTTCGCCAGCTATGCTCTAACCTTCGACCCTGTCTCTGCATCTCCCTCAAAGTCCCATCAAACCACGGGGACTTGGGGCGAAGGGAGAGAGGGTGAACACAGACTGGAGCAATGAAATCCAGAGCCACCACAACAGCTGTATTATAAGCTGACACGAGGGTCTCTGGATCATTGCTTGCCAATGTGGGGGATGAGAGGTCAAGGACCACCGCAAGACCATGGGAATCAATGTCCCGTAAAGGGTGATACCTAACCGCAAGAGTCCGCCACTTCCTGAAGGAAATGATTCTCATCACCGGGTGGACGGTAGAGGAGAATGATTCGATAACCTACACCTCCTACTACTGTACACTCAAAGGACTCAACCTCCTCAACTACTACCCCAGTGCAGCCTAGTTCGGTCTTGAAACAGACCTCAACCCCCCTCCCCTGTGATCCAGTCTTGGGTAGTCTATCACCGAGTACCCAGCCAGAGTCATAGCCTCCACAATGGGGCCAGAATTTTCATCCAGCCAGATTTTGGTGATGCATGCCAGGTCTACCATACCCACAAGATCTGCAATAATTGCAGTCTTATTCTTAATGGACCTGGCATTGCACAACACTGCCCGAGTTGGACGAACCAGGCCATCTTCCTACCACATTTAGTAGTGCCCTTGGGTATGGGCACCAGACATGGTAAACTGCGATCTGGATTCCATTTCACCCCAGGGCATCTTCTGGATTTAACCACCCCAATTCGGTGACCCCCCATACATCCTCCACTGTTCATAACCCCCTGCCCTCCTCCCTCTCCTACGCATAATACCCAGTGCTCTACAGCACTGGTAGGTCTCATACTGGAGAGGGGGAGTATAAAAAGGGCAAAGGGCATGAAGAGTGGAGGATGTGTAACGCACAACTGTGGGGTTGGCATCCAACACATTCTGCGGCAACAAACAAATTATAAAAACCCAATTGAAACCCCACCCAAAGCAATAATATCCCCAAAAGACCACAATAATAAAGCAAATTAAAATAAAGTAAAAGAAACCCCACAATTGTTCCACTAACCCACCCTGTATATAAAATACAAATTAAAACATGGCCCTATCTCCTATTAATTAATAATGTTGCTTCTCTATTTAAATCTGGAGCCACTACAATCCCCCTCACACATATATAACATACAAAATATAATTTTGATTAAGCTTAATGAGACTTACCCCCCCAACCCTCTCACAGTCAGGGAGAAGTGCAATTAGGCACTCTCACTGCCCAAATAAACAATAAAAATTAAACAAAATAACATATAAATAATAAAATTTAACCCCTCTCCAGTCCTCTCACCACCAGGCAGATAGGGTAAATTTGGCACTCTCACTGCCAAAATAAAAATACAGTCCACAAAAATAAAATCACAGAACTTTTAACACAAATAAATAAAAAAAAAAAAACAAATAGAACAATAAATATCTGGACGCCGCAGTCCTCTCACCACCCAGGTATCCAAGAACTCAAAATTATTTTAATCCAGAGAAGGGTACAGTTAGTTCCAGAAGTCTTCATCAGTAAAAACAGGAGTCCCAGCTTCTAAAACAAGGAGTAGGCGACCATAAAACCAAACAGAGGAGTCAGAACAGACCCCTCTTATCCAGACTGAAGTGGAAATATCAAGAGAAAAATCCAACAAATATCTCCAACTTATAAACTCCAATATCAAGGCAAGGAAAAGCATAAATCCAAATCCACGCCAGTGTCTGTCAAGATCTGCTGGATGATTCAACTCGGCAGCTTAAGGCCACAACTCCAGAAGGGTGTACCCACAGGAAATAATGCAGCCCCAACAAAAAAGACCCAAATCAGGCCACACTGCAGCCAGACCCATGAATTTAAGGGAACGCAGTACCCCAGCCCATTCCCTGACTAAGAAAATACTCCACCCCTCCTGTGAGGCTGCAAATCCCCCAGGAAACTCCCAGTAGCAATGGGCCCTTTTAAGTGTGTAACCACCAGCCATCCAGAAAGTTTCCAATCCAGTATTCAAATTCCAAGCTCTCCGAACCAAGATCAAGTTCCAGCCAGAGTCCTGATAGAACCGTTCAAACAGTCAGAATCCTGGTAGACCATCCAAACAATCCCTCACTAGATCTTACAATTTTCACCCACCTAAACTACAGCAGGTGTCCCATTTCCACTCTTGTAATTGCTGCTACTCCACCAGATTCCTTCCTGCACAGTCCTGCTGCCTTCCTTCCTACACACAAAGCAAGGAATGGCAGCGTAGCAACTAAAGATTCTTTGAGCTCACCAAGAGCTCCACAGGAGCCCGAACAGCGGCACAGGGACAAATAATTATGCCGCTTCAGATGAAAATTCGTCCGGGTTCATCCGTTTCCATTAATGCCAAGGGCATAAAGCAGATGCTCCAAAGCACTCCAAGTGCCAGAAAAACATACAAATAAAGTCAATGAAATAAGATAAAAAATAAAAATACACTACAAAATAAAAAAACACAAGATAACATGGCGTTCACAGAGCAGCTACAGCACGCCCAGCCTGGCGACCATTACCACCATGAACATGGAAGGAATCCTCCTAGACTGGGTGACAGTGATAGGGACAGCTGTTTGACCCTGGATCCTGGGTGTGGGCAAGGAGGCATTGTATCACATGTATTGTTATTCTGTTACGCACGTGGTACATTTCAGTGCAATGCTCGTGCACGCACTCATACAGTGACGTATTAGTTATTGTTCTTCAGGAGGAGACAGATTTAGTCTTCTCTCTGTCATCAGAAGGAAGGTGCTGCTCTGGTTCATTTCACTACTAGTTCTTCTGCAGCAAAACAAACAAATTATAAATTATATAAAACAAACTAATACAATACTACTTACTGTTGGAAACATAGGGAAATTTTTTTTTTTGTCAGACTGATCTGAGGAGTGAGGGATGCGAGGGACAAGGAGGGATAGGAGGAGGCTGGTGGGGGAGGAAGAAGGCTCCTAAGGGGCCAGACAGCCACCCCCTGCCTGAGAGACTGTGGCCAACTAACTATAACTGCTGGCGCAGGGCAGGGAATGGATGTGTGGTTGGTTGAACTTAGGGAAGGGGAAAATATGAAGCTGTAGTGTGTGTGCAGTGTGTCAGATGTTGAACTGAGTTTATATATAAAAAATAAACAAAAAATGAACAGTTGAAAGTCAAGTGAAAATAAAAAGTGCTTAAGAGTAAAATTTGCTGCTGCAGTGCTGCTCAGAAGTGCTACCTTAAGGCTTGTTGATTTTGCAGTCTTGCTGGATTGGGGGGCTCTAAAAATGTATTTTCCATAAGTAGATAGGAGGACTTTGTGTACATTGCATTGCACTTTTTGCAGAGTGCAGAGTCACAGGCTATTTTTCTCATCTGTATGCTCATTATTATTGACACCCAAAGAAGATATAAAATCACACTTTTCTCTGACTAAAGAGGGACTGAGTTTTGAGCCTGTACATGTGGTCGTGCCACCCATTTAGCTCTCTACTACCTGTCAATCTTCTCCCTCATATTGCCCAAAAAGTACTGAACATCTAAAAGGGGTGAGATGAGCGATGAACTTGGAGGCTGATGTTGGTGGTTGTCAGCACCTCGTCTCTCTGTGCACAGCTCGTTGATATGCATGAGCATATAGCCTAGAAGGATGAAAAAACTCATACGCTCCCATTTTGCAAACCCTGGAGGAAATGAAACAATATCCTGCTGCTTCATCAGCTGCCTTGAAGCCACAGGTGAAAGCTGTGATTCTGAAAATGAGAAAGCTAGATTTTATTATTTGCCTTTTTGCACTTCATAACATATTTTCCAAAATAAATACAGTCTCCATGTGCCTACAGTCTCCCTCTATCCATATTGCTGATGCACTAGATCAGGTACAAATATTGAAAATAGCCTTTCAGAAATGAGGTTAGATGAACACTTTGAAGATACCTACACTTCTTCAGTGAAATTTGCAGACGAACTTAACAGTGACTTCAACCTAGACATTAATCTAAGCATGTCTTATTGTAGGCGACACATGCAAAGAAATGTAGCAGACAGTCAAAGCAATAAAGAGCAATTGAAAAGTGACTTTTACTACAACACAGTTGACACCATTGTCAGTGCCCTGAATGATCAGTTTGCTGAGGTGCCCATCATTAAATCTTTATCTGTTTTTACACCAAAACGCTTCAATAATTCCACCACAGAGGAAATAAAAACTGCTGCCACGGTCATTTCACGTACTTACCTTGACATTAATCCAGAGCTTCTCATTTCAGAATCACAGCTGGTATGTTAAGTACAAAAGCTTCAAAGTCTTGCATCATATCAGATCTATAATTTCCTTCTTGAACTTGGCTTAACTCAAGCTTATTCAAATTTTATGAAATGCAGAATGTACTTAAATATTCTTCCTGTGACAGTGGCATCATGTGAGCGTTCATTCAGTAAAATGAAGATAATCAAAACTCAACTGAGAAATACAATGTCAAATAAAAGACTGAGGTATCTCTCTGTCATTAATATTGAGCGCAGTCATCTGAAAAGCATTCCCATCGATGCTGTCATCGACAGGTTCAAGGGCATGAACCAAAGAAGAATGTTGCTGTAGATTTAGTAGCATTTGAACAAATCTGTCCTTTTTTTCTCTGTGTAAGTGAGTGTGAACACAGTTGTCTTTATACCTTTCCAACCTCCATTGTAACAACCTGACTCAATTTCTGTAGGACAGCCATTTGTCCTGAATAATACCCGATTCACTTTTGTAAAACTTTAATCTGGACTTGTAAAATGGATTGCAAAAATTAGGATTGATGGCAAATTGGGAACTTACTATTATCCATACTAATTTTTTTTTTTGCTGTCTATACACTGCAAGACAGTTCCATCCTTCTTTGTTTGGGAGGGTGTGTGCAATGCATGCATCAAACACATGATAATGTAAACACCTCCGAGTAGTTATAAATAAAAAAAAAATATATGAAGTACTTTGTTAGACCTGGCATGTGAATGGTGGTAGTCTACCACACACGTGCATGGTCTAAGTACTGTTTCACCATCTGGTCTGGTGCTGTCTACTACTCATTTAGGCCATGTCCATGTGCATTGCTAGTCATTGCCTATGTGATGCATGGCCTTAAAATACCTCATTTTTTGGGGGTACTTGTGCATTTGTCTTGCCAAACATAAGGATTAGTGGCAACTTGCTACTCAGTACTCATGATGATATCTGACCAGACAAAAGGCTCAGATTGCATCTCAGAGCATCAAAAATCTGAAATTTTGACCTCTGGACTAATCAATTGGATATTTCACAGTCTAAAGCCCCTTACTTATGTACCCAAATGTCCACCACTGCTGCCACGAATCTTGCCGGAAGGTCTTCAAGCTGGCTTCTCACACCCTCCTGGGTGGTAAACCTGGCTCCGCCCCATGACGCCAGATCTTCCTTACCGCTTGGAAGCTCAGGTTCCCTCCTTAACGCTCTGTGTATAGATTGGATCCTAATTCTTCATTCACCCAAAACTCATTCTTAAATTTTCAAGACTTCAGTCAAATTACTCCCTCGCGAGTGCGATGGACAAATCAACTCCCAGTTTTCAGCGGTGCCTATGTGGGCCGAAAATGTCCAGGATGGATCCGCACTCCACGTGCGTCTACTGCCTTGGCCTAGACCATGACCCGCAGGCCTGCGAGTCATGCCGTTCGCTTTCGGCCAACGTCCTGGAAGACTGCACTGCCCGGTTACAGCTTGGGTGCCCCGAGAAGTGCTACCCGCCGGTGAAGTCAAAGGAGGCCCTTTGGGTGGTGTGTACGCAGCGGCTGGCTTGGCTGAGCAACTCAAGCAGATGATCGCCCTCGAGGAGGAGGTGGCACAGGCTGCATCATCCTCTTCCTCAGTCGCGGCATGTATCCCGCTTTCTTTGGGATCCTCCTACACAGCTTCTTTTAAGGAGCTTTGCCAGTCCCTTTCCATGAAGGGAGAGGGGCCATCGGGACATTCTTCTCGGTCCAAAAAGAAGGACTCGAAAGGTAAGTCCCACCGTCAGCGTTCGTGGGAGCGGGAGAGGTCTCCTTCCCCAGACAGTCGACACTCGACTTCAGTCGAGGTTGCAGCTAAGGCCGCTGGCTTCACGGTGTCCCTGTCAGGTTAGCTGGCTGAGACACCCATCGACGCGGTCGAGATTTTTCTCGACCCGTCAGACGGGCTATCGACTGGTGAAGCCAACAACCCTTCTTCACTGGTTCCCCCGGTGGAGACCGAGGACTTGTCTGTGCCTCTAGTGCCGGAGTCCCCAGTCAAGGCTTCCGAGCTGAGGGAAGAGCGGGTGTCCCCCGCCCCTTCCCAGACCCGTCCTTGGAAACACAGAGCATCTTGGTCTCAGACATCGTCTCAGTCTAGCCGATCCCACTGACATCGGTGGTCTCGGTCTCAGCACTGAAGTAAGCGGCGCTGCCGCTCGTCCTCGTCTTCCTCCTCGGAAGAGGAGAGGCTTCAGCGCAGATTGCGTCAACAGTGCGAGGACCTAATGTGGCAGCAGTTACTTCTGTCTGGGAACAAGCCAATGCCGTCTCCTTCCCCGCATCAAGTGGCTGTCACCCAAACGGTCGAAACAACCCCTCGCTGTAGTCGAGGTGCCCAAGCCTGGGCCAGTTGTTCAGCCAAAACCAGCTGCCCCACCGATTGTGGTGGAACCTCTGCCTCCACAACTGAAATCGGGGGCGCCGACCAAGGACTGTCGGGTCAGGGTCTGCCCCAGAGTTGTCGGTCACCCTCACTCCTGACCGTCCTCGGCAGGTGGAGGGTGACTCAGGCCAAGGCAGCTCTTCGTGGACTCCTCGGAGTCCGATGACGACTCCTCCCTGTTCTCCAGGCCCATTGACCTGGAGTCCTCCGGGGGCCAGTCGATGGACGAAAGCCCATCGTCCTTTATGGGTCTGCTTCGGCTCATCTCGGAGTCCACCGGGATGCAGCTGGAGCCCACATCCAAGTGGGCCAAGTATCCCCTAGCAGAGATACTGGACCAAGGGGATTCACCCACGGAGGCCTTTCCGGTGGCTGAAGCCATTGTTGGCCCAGCCTTGGAGCTTTGGCAGTGGCTGGCTTCCTGTCCTGTGCCTTTGGCCAGGAAGTATGCAGTCCCTACTGGCTCTTTGTCCGGTTTTTCTAAACACCTCTCCGCCGAGGGGTTGGTCACCGATAGCGTTTTCCGGCGTTCTGGGAACGCTAGGGATGTGGATAAGCCACCCGACAAGGAGTCCAAAAAGCTGGTCTATGCCAGGCACAAGGTGTACGCTGCATCCTCCCTTGGCCTTCGCCAGGCCAGCTCAGCCGTGCTGATGGCACACTTCTCCCATGCCCTCATGGGCTCCCTGGATGAGGTGATCCCTCATCTCCCGGACGACCTGCAGACCACGGTCAAGTAGGTATGGGACCAGGGAAGGGCGGTGGCAAAGCAGCAGCTCCAAAATGGCTCTGGACATTAGAGACTCCTGTGCCAGATCAGTTGTGGCTGCAGTGGCCATGCACCGCAGAGCATGGCTGAGGATACCCACCTTCACGGCAGATACCCAGCATAAACTGGCGGATGTCCCCTTCCTGGGGACTGACCTCTTTGGCCCTGGAGTGGAAGGTCAGCTCCAGCGGATTGAAATGTCCAATGCCACTCTGGACTCGGTCACCTCCTCCCAGAAGGACAAAGGCCGTCAACAACAACATAAGTCCTTTCACCCTTCTGCGCCTGCGGCAGATCCAGCCCAACAGGACCAGCATCAGGGCCAGCAGGCTCGCGCGTGGCACCCCAAAGCCAAGCCTGCGGCTTCCTCTAATAGGAAGCAGGGATGAAAAGGCCCAGGAGATCCCTCGGCCAGTCCCTCCTCCAAGCCTGCCCAGTGACAGGTTGAGGGGTGTCACCCCCAGCCTCGTCACTCCCCCTGGGTTCCACCCGTGGGGGACAGCTCCGCCACTTCCTTTCCACCTGGTCCACTATCACCACGGACCGCTGGGTGTTGGAGGTGGTAAGAAAGGGCCTGCCCCTGGAGTTCGAGCAGGCCCCACCCTTCCAAGCCGTCTCCCCTCAGGGGGCTACGGGGTCTGCAGCCCCTCTGTCGGCTTGCTGAGCCAATATTGCCCTGCTCCTCGAAAAAGAGGTGATCAGGAAGGTGGCAGATCCTCCTCCAGACCCACGGTTTGTGTCCAGGTACTTCCTGGTCCCAAAACGGATGGGGGGCTGGCGCCCCATTCTCGACCTGCACGACCTGAACAGGTTCCTAAGGTCTCGGACCTTCAGGATGGTCACTGTGGCTCAGATTATCCCATCCTTGGAATGAGGCATGTGGTTCTGTTCTCTGGACCTCCAGGATGCATTCTTTCATGTCCCAATCCATCCGTACCACCAGAGATTCCTCCGCTTCAGGGCAGAGGGATCCCTCTATGAGTTGCGGGTCATGCCCGTCGGCCTTTCCCTGGCTCCCAGGGTCTTCACCAAATGCATGGCAGTGGTGACAGCATTCCTGCGGCACCGAAGGGTCCGGGTGTACCCTTACCTGGACGACTGGCTGATTGCAGCCCCCTCCAGAACGGAGGTTGAGTGGTCCAGAGATCTGGCCCTCCAGGTTTGCTCTCAGGTTGGCCTCCTCATCAACGAGGCCAAGTTGGAACTCATGCCAAAGCAGGTGATACAATTCATCGGGGCAGAGCTCAACTTTCTATGAGCCAGAGCACGGCTCCCGGCGGACAGGGCCGAGGTTCTTTCCTCCTTTGCCCAATCATTTCAGGTTGGGCAATTGCACCCAGCCCGGGACTTCCTGTGCCTCTTGGGCCTCATGGCGGCTTGCACCAGCATGGTCCATTGGGCATGTTGGTACATGCGTCCCCTTCAATGGGGACTGGCCAGCCAATGTTCACAGCACTCCGATCCCTTGGATCAGCTAATGACAGTGACCAAGGGGATGTGGAATGCTCTCCAGTGGTGGACCGTTTCAGCACATCTGGAGGAGGGCATCCCGTTTGTCCGCCCCAAGCCGACGGTCTCTCTATCAACCGATGCCTCTCTGATGGGTTGGGGTGCCCATCTAGGGGAGCACAGAGTGCATGGCCTCTGGTCACCTCAGGAGTCCCGATGTCACATTAACCTGCTGGAGCTTTGAGCGGTTCATCTAGCCCTCACCACCTTCGCTCCGTTTCTACAGGGTTAAGTGGTCCAGGTCCAGATGGACAATACCACGACCATGTACTATCTAAACTGCCAGGGTGGGACTCGCTCTGTGCCTCTGTGCAAGGAAGCTCTCTGCATTTGGTCACTTGTGCGCAGCCTGGAGGTGGATCTTCTTGCCATCCATGTGGCAGGAGCCTCCAACATTCTGGCCGATGCCCTAAGCCGGATCGGGGCTGTGTCCCACGAGTGGTCTCTCCTGCCGGAGGTAGTACAAGATCTGTTCTCCCACTGGGGCATGCCTCAGGTGGACCTGTTTGCCTCCAGGGAGAATGCGAAGCTGAGACTGTTTCATGCCGGCCCCCCCCTCAGCAGGGCTCGCTGCAGGGGGATGCCTTCTCAAGGCCTCGGGCCTCTTCTTTGTCTTTCTGCCATTTCCCTTGATCCACAAGGTGCTTCTCAAGGCAAGGAGGGACAAGGTGCAGGTGATTCTGGTAGCCCCAGACTGGCCCTACCAGTTCTGGTATCCAGGTCTCCTCAGTCTCAGCTCCAGGCTCCCGAGGCGGCTTCCAGCCCACCCGGACCTGATCTCAGTCAATCAGGGGAAGGTATTCCATCCAGACCTTCAATCCCTGCACCTGATGGCCTGGTTCCTAAGTGGCTAGAGTTCCAGGCCTTGGGTCTTTCCGACGAGGTTCTCAACATCGTTCAGGCATCCCGTAAGGAGTCGACCAGAAAATGCTATGCTTTCAAATGGAAGAGATTCTCCATTTGGTGTCAGGGCAAGGGCCTGGACTCTTCCTTCTGTTCCTTGGCAAGCATTCTGGACTACCTGTAGTCCCTTTCTCAGCAAGGGCTTTGGTCAACGACCCTTAAGGTGCACCTGGCAGCTGTCTCTGCTTACCGGGTGTGGGCCGGAAAGCAGTCAGTGGTGCAGGAGAAGGTGGTTGGGTGCTTTTTCAAAGGCCTTGATGACATATCCCCTCCGGTGCGAGAACCTCCACCTCCATGGGATCTACTGCTGGTATTGGCTAAGCTCATGGGCAAGCTATTCGAACCGATGCACAGGTGTGACATCTCTCACTTGTGGAAGACTGCCTTCTTGGTGGCTATCACATCAGTCAGAAGGATGGGAGAGCTCCAGGCGCTGTCTATTGAGTCTCCTTATCTGGTCTTCCACAGGGACAAGGTTGTCCTGTGCCCCACCCGAAATTTCTTCCGAAGGTGGTATCGGAGTTTCATCTTAACCAGGTGTTGACTCTACCCCAATCACACCTCAGAGGCTGAATATAGGCTCCATACTTTGGACCCTAGAAGAGCGCTCGCTTACTATAAGGAGCAGATGACTGAAGTTCAGGGAGAGGTTCACCAGCTGTTTGTCACCTACACTGAAGCCGCACCTGGCAGACCTGCAGCCAAGCAGACGATAGGCAGGTGGGTCACCTCCTGCTTAGATCTCTGCTATAAGTTGGCGGGCATGGAGCCTCCCAGAGGGATAAGAGCTCATTCTACCCGCCATACCGCTGCATCTGTGGCTGCTTCCAGGGACGTCCCTATCCAGGAAATCTGCAGGGCTGCTACCTGGAAGTCAGCACACACCTTCATCACCCACTATCCCATCGACCTTGAGTCTTGCCAGGATACTGGTTTTGGGGCCTCGGTTCTCCAGTCTCTATTTCCTAAGTAGGGGGTGTGCTCCTAGCCTTCCTCCTCCCGGAGAACTGCTAGGAGTCTGCCAGACAGTGTGGATCAACAACATATCCATGTCCCTAGAAATACAGGTTACTCACCTGTAACAGGAGTTCTAGGAATGGTATATGTTGTTCATCCACACGACCCACCCAGCCTCCCCGGCTTCGACACACAACCTGGCTTCCAGCAGGCTAGATCTGGTGTCATGGGGCACAGCCGAGAGTTTTACCATCTGGGAGAGTGGGAGGAGCCAGCTTGAAGACCTTCCGGCAAGATTTAAAGCAGCAAGGAACCTGCCAGACAGTGTGGATGAACAACATATACCATTCCTAGAACTCCTGTTATAGGTGAGTAACCTGTATTTCATTCTCAAGCATGTTTTTTGCAGTTCAGTCTTCCCCATCATTCCCCAGCCATCTTAGATGAAATTGTGGTAACGTGACGCTAGCAAGTATCAACTCTCTCTGCTCCAAACTGGTACTAAACCAAGTGTCTACCGCTTTCAAGATTGCATCCAGAAGTGGCAATGCATACTTTAATACTGGTCTCATATCAAGCAATTTTGTTTTCAAAGCAACCAATGTTGGAAGAAGATAGCCCATGTAACATTTTTTTTCTGCCTGCAAAATATCCAGCGAATTTGCTAAAGGCTGCATTACTTTACAGTACTCCACAAAGAAAGTAATGTCATTTGCTTTAAATCTTGTGAGACCAAGTGCATCGCATATGTTATGCAAATCTTCATCTTTGACAATAGACCTTATTTTGTCAACAGCTCTATAGTACGAATTCCACCTTGTGTCATTGGAGACAACTAGTTTGGTACCAACTGTGTCAGAGACAGTTTCACTGGCTTGAGAACTTCAGTGTACTTTGTTCCAAAGAGCTGAGCATTTGGCCATTGTGCTGTGGAATACCTTTTTTATAGGCAGCATTGGATGTAGCAGATTGTATATCCTTAACTGCTATTAAGTTCAGGGTATGAGCCGCACAGCATTGTTGAGAAGGAAGATTGTATGTCTCTTCCATGTCTTCATCCACATCATCTAAAATGCGGCATACATCAGTGAAGCTTACAACATCTTCTTCTGTGTCATTGTCTTCTTCAGCAGTACGACTGCTGCTTCCCTTGCCTGCTGCTGCTGATGGTCATCATCATCATTTTCCTCATTGTGAACCATGACAGTGTCAATGGTGGGCGTGATATTGTCAAAGCTAAACACGTGAAAAGTCTTAACAAAGTTTGATCCATTATCCCTGACAGTTTTAACAACCTTGTTCTGAATGTGATATCTCAAGTGTATCTGCTCCAGTTTTGAGGCAATAACATCGTAAGTGTGTCTGCCTTTTATTCTTATGCATGCCAGTGCTGCAGATTTTCTCAACAATGTTTTCACATCTAGCCAATGTGCAGTGACACCTAGATAACTCCTATTATGTGCTGTCCAAGTGTCAGCCGCAGTACAGATGTGACATACACTGCTGAATTCAGAAATCAAGTTTGATTTCATGTTTTGGTACATTTTCTTTGTTTTGTCTGACAGTGTTTTATGTGTCATGACTTTCTTATTTGGCTGCAGACCCATGACTAATCTGACAAATGAAGGCTATTCAACAACATTGAATGACTGCAGATCTTCTACGACAAACTGAATAATAAGTTTGTCAATGTGAGACTGACTGACAAGGGAACTCTTTGTTGATTCAAATAACTGTTGTAGAAAGCATTTTTTTATTTTATTCACAGCTGCTTCTGATGACACAGACCTTCAACTGCTGCTTGAGCTGGAAAAAGTCATCGTCATCCATCTCTTCTTCATGATCATCTCGTGCTGGAACCGGGGGGGCAGAAGGGGCGGTAGCCCCTCCACTTTTTATTTCTGTATGGCAAAAACTAGTAGAAAAAGTGCCCTTTGTTCCATTATAAGTACCCTTTTGATTCTCTGCCCCCTCAGCTTCTACCATCTTCCGGCACCCTTGAGTTTGTGAGCAAGGGTGGTCATGTCTGAGTCTGTATTAGTACCACTGCTGCTGCATTTTGACACAAGTTTTTTGAATTTTTCCAAAGATGAAGGATGGCTGTGCTCCATATGTTTTTTTAAGTTTGACGTACTATTTTGTGAGGTTGACAGCAGCTTCACTTTCGGCACACAAAGTTTACACTGAACAGAAATGTTTTTTCCTTTATCAGAGTTTACCTCAAAGAACTCTCCCAAATACCACTTTTGAAAAACAGACACACCCCGTAACTGTGAAACGCTATGTTGCAGTGGCAGCGTAAAAGATGATGAAGAAGAGGAGGAGGATGCATTTTGCCGTTCAGCCTGATTAGCCTCATTGTCTTGTTGTGTTTCTTTCTGGTTAACAGACATGTTAACTGCGGAGGAACATACCATGTGACAATCTAAGAACACTGGTCACTGTGATGACACCGACAGACAGACACACTGCACACTGACACTGGCTAATCAGTAATCACAGTTTGGTTTCCCTACAACTAAGATTACAGTCTTGATACAAATTAAGAACAGTATAACAATAACTGTACGTACTACTAATGTAAGTGCTTCAAACAACAACAGTGCATCTAGATTGACAATCTCTACGTTACGTGTTGCTCATGACTTGTTGCTTATTGACTGAGCAAGCCCTTTTTTTCTTTCACTTGCTCTGTCTAGTTATGTATTAAATACTAAATGACACTGCCCTAGACTACTCACAGGGAGACATGGAAAAACAGTCAGGTTCTTGGTATGAGAAATACTGAATGATTGCAAAAACTGCAAGACAAAAGTTCACACTGTATGAAAAACTATGTGAAAAACGTCAATAATACTGTCTTTTTTTTGTGGTATTTACTGGCCTACACCACCTGATTCAACAAAATGTGCTGCTATTTATCTTCTGGGCTCTGTCTCTGGTATCTGCCTCTTAGCCTTCCCTTGCTGAAACATGAAGATTTTGATGATGGTGATGGATAGTTGTATAGTTCTGTTTGTCACGCACCTTTAAAAACAACAAATAGAAAGAGCTATGGTATGAACGCTTAACACAGTGTGTCACCATATCTGTTCTAAGTTCTAACTAGTACAGACTGTTAATCAAACCTAAGGTCATGCCTCATTGCTTAAAAGTAGTGGAAAGAGGCACTGGAAAAGCACTGTTGCTAACACAGGTAAAACAACAAAAACATTAACTTCCACAACGTACAGTATGTGTTGAAATCCCTAAGTCTCTCCTCGCAGGTCTTTGGATGCAACTGTTGCACCATTTTAGACTAGTTACCCTCCTCTACTGCACTGCAGCTGCCTATGTCCTTCTGATACACAGCACAGCATCCCTTCCCTCCTTCTGTCCCAAACGGTCTGTCCGCCTTACATCCAGTGTACAGGTGGAAGTAGCCCCACGTGGGATGCGTCTCACTCTCCCTAGCACCAGAAGAAGCCCTGGCCTTGGTCGTCAATTGAAATTCTCCGGTCTCCCAAAACCAGGGCCCATGACAAACTAGTAGGCTCATACACAAAACCAGATCACAAGTACCCCTATCACTGCTGCACTGATAGGCCATCTCTAGCTACAATTATATTTACATATTTGTTGCTTAATGCTTGGCACCCTATATGGCACCTCCACCCTCAACCACCTCCTAGAACACTATAAACACTACAAATATTGTGTGTGCTGATGTCTCCCTGGTGTTGTTCACCAGGGATTCAACACACATGGTGGACTCACTGGACACAGGGTGCAAGAAAGAAACAGATACATTTTTTTTCTAAAAAGGCAACTGTAGTCCAAGATGGCCCATTGGTGCAGCGATAGGGGTACTTCATGCGACACATGACAGGTGATCTGGGTTCAAGAATGAGCCCAGCCCTGTGGGGAAGGGGGGTGGAGGCTCAAGCATTGTTTCAATGGTCCAGATGACCTCATCCTTCTGAGAAGGAGAGCAACATGCCCACATGATCATCCCACAGGACTACAGCCACCACCTCTGGCAGAGACCTTGGGACACAGGGAGGGAGGGATGCTGTGCTGCTTATCATGAAAACACATGCTCACATTGGAGTGCTCGACCCAAAATGATGGTACCCTTGTGGGGATGAGGTCATTGCACAAGAGAAATGAGAAACTAACAGGGTCAGGGATTAATATATTTAAAGGCTGGCGGCCACTGTTAGAATCATAACAGCCAATCACAGGCCACTCCAGGCAGTTCATAATGGTCGGTTGGAGCAGGTAGCGTAACACAAACAAAAAACAAGCATTTGTCAATGCCGAATCTTGCTTGTTTGTATGTGCCGTTTAGGTATTTGGAAGTCACTGGAGTGCAAATATTGAAAATTCGCGAACATACGAGTGTGCATAGGAACTGTGCAACGCACGCTTGTAAACAGTCATTTTTAGGAATTTTTTCACCAAATTTTCAACATATCCATTTTAAGACCTCTGCTTATGAACAGTGTCACTGTGATTTTCTTAATGTGTCCCATACATTGATTTCGCACATCAACTGCGCCATTGTGCGCTACATGGACAGAAACACGTTTTGGCAAGATGTGAAAAATGACAGCTGTACTGCTCATAAGGAGGAGTGGTGAAATGGCAATATTGAAAATCTGGAGTGAAATTATTGAAAATTCGCAAACTTACGAGCGTGTGTAGGAACTGCGCAACGCACGCTTGTAAAACAGTAATTTTTAGGAATTTTTTCACCAAATTTTCAACATAGCCATTTTAAGACTTCTGCTCATGAACAGTGTCACTGTGATTTTCTTAATGTGTCCCATACATTGATTTCACACACCGACTGCGCCATTGTGCACTACGTGTGCGGAAACACGTTTTGAGCAAGATGTGAAAAATGACAGCTGTACTGCTCATAAGGAGGAGTGGTAAAATGGCAATGTTGAAAATCTGGAGTGAAAATATTGAAAATTCACAAACTTACCAGCGTGTGTAGGAACTGCGCAACGCATGCTTCGTAAAACAGTAATTTTTAGGAATTTTTTCACCAAATTTTCAACATAGGCTTTTTGAGAGCCCACCTTATGAACACTGGCACTGTCATTTCATTAATCAGTCCTGAAAGGTGATTTCGCTTAGTGACCCTGAAATCACCCTTTGGGCCTGATTAATGCCATGACAGTGCAAGAATTCATGAGGAGGGGTCCCAAAACCCATGTGGAAAATTTGAGCTCCAAAATTCCCAAAATGCCTGAGATATGCAACAAAGTTGAAAAAACCCTATTTATTCCATTATACAGCTTACCGGCATTTCCTCAGTTTGCGGTGGCTGAAGAATGCAGGCGTGTTCTGGTCACCGATGATCATCGGCGCGAGCTCTGGAGGTGAGAGTATGGGTGAGGGGGGTGTGGGAGACAGGGTGCACAGTGGGTGGAGTCTTGGTGGGGGCAGGGAGACTCACGAGGACGTTTTTTTTATTTACAGGGTTTTTTTGTAATGAAGATGACGCGGGCGTTTACCATGCTGGGGTGGGCTCCCAGCGTGGCAGCTGGAAACAGCTGTTTGGGGGTCTGGAGCTGACGGGGACTGGGCACCCCGTCAGCTATAACAAGATTTGCCGTGCTGGGTGGGCTCAGCGTGGCACCTGGACAACTTTTGTGGGGGGCGTGGAGCCGACAGGAGTTGAGCACCCCTGTCGGCCATACAGTGTGTGCATGGGGGAGGGCGCCAGCACGCAATATCGTGCTTGCATGTGTGTGGGGGAGAGCTCTGCTCACTGAAGTGGAGCTCTCCCTTTCAACTGTATGCCACTGCATTTTGGACTGCTGTTATAGACAGCTGCAGCAGTCATTGGAGAACCGGCCGCTGCTGCAAACTCGCTGACTGAATTGAAGACGGGTGCCACCTCCCGAAAACGGATGATGGCACTATGTTTCTTGCACATGCGTGCAAGCAACATAATGAGACAAAGACAGAGAAACAGTCAGTGCCTGTGGAGGGAGGGAGGGATTGGTGGTAAGTTGGGTAGCCTTTTAGGTAGGGACACCACAAATAAAGCTGCCACTCGAGAGGTAATAATTTAAACATTGGTTTTAAAAACATGTTTCTGGTCCACTGGACCCTTTATCAAAACAAACACAAACATCATTTTAATTTTATACTTAAAAACAAATAAAACAATTCTCAGGCATGGGCCAGTCCCACTACAATGCTTGGAGTGGCTGAGACAGCTTAATTTGATCATTTCACATTTTACACAGTCTCAGACATGGCATGACATCCACGAATCCCATGATCCAGACTCCAGTCCACCACAGTCTGACTGACTGACCCACCCCAGTGATCCGATTCCTACTACAGTGCTTGTACTGCTCAGGCCTCAGGCATGCCTGCATGCATTGCCACCTGTTTTGGATTCCAAAATTAAAAGAAATAATAAGCACCAGCTAGGCTCACTTTAATTAAGTTGCCTTGCTGCCGCTTGTTCTGACTTTTGTTGTATTGTTTTAAGTTTTTTAACATTAATGAAAGATTAGATAATCATATTTGATAGTTCATATTTTTTACTGTTGATGTTGTTATCGCTGGCTGTGCTGCTGACGCTGTCTGATGACTGTGCTCAGGCTGTGGCAGGCCTGCATGCTGCGTTTCTCCAACAGCAACCCCTCATGGTGCAGTGTTGACTTGTGGTGGGCTACTATCGTTGACGTCGTGTTGTCCTCCCGCTGCTTCCAGTTGGTCTGCTGCTGTACCCCACCTGGTACAACTTGAAGTTCTTTCTGGCCTAATGGCTTTCTTCTGCCTCTGCCCTCCTCTGTTACACTTTTACTTCCCTCACCCTTCTCGGCTGGCCCGGCTTAGGCCTAGCTAGCTTACCCATCCACGACCATGACCCACGCGGGCTCCACAGCGCATCCACATCCACCACCTCACTTGCCCAGGCCAGCCCAGTGCCTGCCCTGGTGTATCCTCTTCCTCCGGATAGCGACTCGAACATGCAACTAGCCCTGACCAGCTTGCCCTGGCTGCAGACTTTTTTTTTTTTTGCCCTGGGCCACCCCTGGCCCCTGGCATCGACCGACGGAGGATGAAGATATTTTTTTAACCCTCCTCCCCACTCCTCTACTCTCGTCTTTCCCAACTCTCCTGAGCTTCTCAGGCTCTCACCACCCCTGGCTGTCCCGAATCTACTGACTACTAACGTCTTCTTTTCCTTTTTCTTTCCTTCTTTCACTTTTCTTTTGCAACATTTTTTTAAATGCTCTGAGTCCTTGCTCACACTCCATACTCACCAAATGCACACACTCTACACTCTGCTCTCTCCCCTCTCAAAGTGGCGCCAACGACACTTGTGCAGGCACCTTCTCTGTTCTAAGTCTGCCTCCTCCTCTAATCACTCTGCTGAACCAGACAACCAACACAGTAGACGTCAGTCTTGGCTAACCAATGGAGGATAACTGCCCTTCTGCAATGTGGCGCCCTCATGTCTCGCCAACCCCGGCAAAAGAAAAAAAAAACTGCATTTTTTACAATTTCGGCCTGATTTTGACCCAACAAAGAACAGCAAGGAAAAAGGGCACAACATATTACACTGCGTTACAAGTAACGCGTTACTTATAAGAAAAAGTAATTAGTAACTTAAGAAAATGACATTTTCTTATACGTGATCTGTAACTACTGCCCGTTACTATAAAATGTAATCTGATTACAGTAACGCTTTACTTGTAATGCGTTACTACCCAACACTGGCTACAATTGTATAAAGTGTTTCACAAGAGTTATTGTGGGCTCAAGCTCCCACAGGCAGGCAGGCCAGGCATGGCACACATTGTCTGTCACAAAGACTAAGCTGCAACTGGAGAGAGTGTTTCACAAGATTTTTTTGGGGGGGAGCTTTGACTCTTTCAGGCAGACCCAGTACAGCACACATTGCCTGTCATGAGGATTAGGCTGTAACTGGATAAAGTGTTTTACAAGATTATTTTTTGAGGTGGGGACTCCAGCTTCCACAGAAGGCAAGCCAGGCACGCACACACTGCCTATCATGAAGACTAAGCTGCAGTTGGCTAAAGTGTTTCACAAGATTTTTTTGGGGGGGGCCTCCAGCTCCCACGGCAGGCAGGCCATGCATGGAACCCACTGACTGTCATGAAGACTAAGCTGCAACTGGATAAAGCGTTTCATAATAATTTGGGTGGGGGGGGCTCGGGCTTCCACAGGCAGGCCAGGCACAGCACACACTACCTATCATGAAGACTAAACTGCAACTGGATAAAGTGTTTCACAAGATTTTTTCTTTCGGGGGGTCTTCAGTTTCCACAAGCAGGCCAGGTATGGCACATACTCCCTGTCATGAAGACTAAGGTGTAATTAAATAAAGTGTTTCACAAGATTTTTTTTTTGGGGGGGGCTCTGGCTTCCACAGGCAGGCCAGGCATAGCACACACTACCTGTCATAAAGACTAAACTGCAACTGGGTGAAGTGTTTCACAAGATTTTTTTGGGCGGGCTTCTGCTCCCACAGGCAGGCCAGGTATGGCACACACTCCCTGTCATGAACACTAAGCTGCAATTAAATAAAGTGTTTCACAAGATTTTTTTTGGGGGGCTCCAGCTCCTACAGGCAGGCCAGGCATAGCACATACTGCCTGTCATGAAGACGAAGCTGCAATTAGATATAGTATTTCACAATATTTTTTTGGGGGGGCAGGCAAGCTGGAGCCTGGCAGCACCCTGTCTCGGACCCAGCAGCACAGCCACGAGCCACCCACAAAGAATCACCAAAACTACAATTTGATAAAGTTAAGATTTGGGGCTTAGGCCCCCAACCAGTTAAGAAAAGTACAAGAAACATGATTTTGAAGATCTGAGTGCAACAACAGCACTGGACTACTGCAGCAGGATAGGACAGGCTACGGGCCTTCTCCCCTACCCCCCATTGCCTTCACAATGATCTTCTTTTCTTTCCCTGCCTAACACAATGTGTGGAACTGCAGTGGCAGCTTGCAAGTTTGACTCCTACAGTTGGCATGGTGACTGGGTTTACACTCCTGCCTGGCGACTGTGATGTGGCACACCTGGTTGAGGGGGTTGGGTTCATTTGTTCTCCTGTAGTAGGGTGGTTTGTCCCAAATTAGTACATTTCATGGTGCCTTCACCCAGAGAGAATAAGTGGGCCAGATGTTGTGTGCAGTACTGCCCTCTGGGATACAGTACCTACCCACCTCCCTACACTGGACAAGACCACCGCCTGAGGACCACCAACAGCTGTTACCTTTACTAAACAATAATTCAGTCAGGATGTACAAATTGAATACCCACACAGTGATAAACTCCAACAAATTAAACTGTGTTTTGTTTTGACACACTGACCCAGAAGCTGTCAAGAGACGTGGGGTTAGGCAATCACAAGCTGCTGTATGCTCAACCGCCCTCAGGCAATTACCCTCGACTGCATGACATATACACACCCACCCAAGTAAGGGATACATAAGATAGTTATTTTATACAGGGTGTGCAACTTTTTATCTGGTACCAACAATAAAACTATAAGCACAAGTACAATACTAAACATTAGTCTCTGGGTACCCAGGAGTTATAACTCAGTCCAATTGCAGGCCTGATTACAGAGTTGCCCAGAATCTTGCGGTGGTGCACTTAGTGAAAAACTCAGCAAGCTGGCATTTTAACCCCCCAAAAGGCTATAGTGTGCTAGCACAATTTTTAGAACTTGAAATCAAAGTGAAACCATCCACCATCCAAAGGCAATAATTGTAATCCAATGTGAAAATTGAAAAGAATTCAGCCAGCCATGCCGGCATTTACGTGACCAATGGATTTCCTCAGAATGTCCAGTGTTGGGACCAGCATTCAGGGGCAGGACAGCAATTTGGGAGACATAGTCAGAGGCACTGTGGAGCAAAGTAGCCCTTCAGAAGATGCAGGGAGCACCCCACTGGTGCAGGTTCTGAAGCCTTGGATTCTTTCAAGCAGGTGGCAACAGCTAAACCCTTCTGATTCACACTTCTCTGGTAACAGTCCTCACAGCTTCACTTCTCAGGAAACAGTTTTTCTGGCTCACCAAACATGAAGCAAGAGTGCTGAACAGCAGTTTTCCAGTTCCCAATGAGCCCAGACACCAAGAGCAACCCCATGTTCAGACTCCTCAAATGGGTCGAGAGTGCTCCAGCACTCGGGCACATGCCCATGGCTCCCTATTCCTCGATCCACCGTACTTGATAAAGGCTAGCAGACCCCTTACCTGGCTTCAAAGAACCTGAACCAGGATGCAGTCTTTATCTCCCTTGGATTAGCTCAGACTTCTTTAATGAAGCAGGGTCCCTTTAAGTCACACTATCTGCAGGGTGCTCTGGAACAGTCTCTGGCTTTGGTGAACCCAGGAGATGGCTCACAGGCAGAAAAAGGATTAAACCCTGGAGAGGGCTCAAAGGAATTACTGGCCTGGCTAGGTCTCTGGCTCTTTATTTGCTAACAGAAGGTCTGCACACTTCTCACTCTCTCTCTCAGGCTGACTCTGCCCTTCCAAAGCCTGGCAATCTCTCTCCCTCCAACACCATCCCTCATTGGATAGGCAGGCCTGTCCTTCAATCCTGATTGGCCCCTTTAAGCCTGCCAGAACCTTAGGGGAGGGACTGATTGTATCATCTCCCCACAGTCTTGCTGGCACTGTTCTGGGCCTTCCTAGCCTTCTGATTGGCTGGCTGGTGGGGTCACAGGGCACTAAGATAGCAGCGCCCAGAAAAGGGATGCTTTGTTAGGCAGCTTAAATGGGCAGACTGGATGGGCCTAGCGGTCCTTATCTGCTGACAGCATCTATGTATCTATGGAAGCCTGATGCTTCCCAAGTCCTTTTCCTTTTTTAGATTTGTTTATAGTCTCCAATTATGCTGACCCCCCTTGTCCTGTTGTAGCCCTCCTGGGCTATTTTCCGGTGGGTCCTGGTCACAGGCAGATTCCAGAAAACAAGAGCACTAGGGAATCCTTGAGTGTGTGCTCCCATTACTTTGGGAGTGGCAATGGGCTGCATGATGCTTGCTGCACTGGAAACCAGGCTGTCCTGAAAGACTCTGGTCCCTGCTGCCTGACGCAGGGTACCGAAGCAGAAGAGTGCAGCCATAGCCGCCAAAGAACAATGCAGGGAGTGTCACAAATGCACTCAGCAGGTCAGGCCCTCTGCTCCCACAGTGCCAACCTCAGAGCACAGTAGTGTGAACAGGTAACAGACAGCGTAACCCTCCTGTCTGCATTTGGGTCAGAATCACCTTTAGTCTCAGGTTCTGGGGGGATTCAAACTGTGAACCTTATACTAGCGTACCCAATGTACAGACTCAGATATGTACCCTCTTCGGGGATTGCAGTAAAATCTTACGCCAGGGGCACCCAGCCAGGCTTTCAAAATGAACCCTTAAAACTCTGTAAGAGATCTTAGGTATATTCTTACCTTTTCCCAGTTTAGTAACACCACCAAGCTGTTTGAACAATTTTGTCAGACTTAACCATCTGTACGTCACATGCAAAAAAAAAAAAAAAGAACTGGCAGACACCCAGGCAGTCTCTTGAAAAAAAGATTTTACTAAAAGATTATAAAAATATGTAAAATGTAAACACAGAACAATATATCAAAGAGCATACAATCACTTAAAAGAAAAGCAAAGAAAACTACACAACAAACTCCTACCAACATACAGTTAGATCTTTTCTATCTAATGTATTACCTCTAAGTACTTATATCAGAGAGCTGTGTCTTTCTAGAGTCCCAAGATGGAATATGACCAACAGATCAGGCACAAGTATTAGTTTAAACTGTGTCTCTCCACACCCCTTCTGTGAGTCATCTAGCTCCTCCTTTTTGAATATATAAAAAAATACAAACAGGATGTCCTATCAGGAGGTATACTAAATAAGGTGACATCAGCAAAAACTCATTTTCCAAATTATGAGTCTTTGATCCACCAGTTCCTTTTGAGGTTTACAACCCTGTAATTCCATCACCCAGGTGTGAAATAGCCTGACAGGAATCAGCTAAATGATGTCCTGTGCTGTAATAAACTATATTTAGCTTCCCAAATTCAAAGCAGCAACAGGTTATAAAAAGGCCATAAAATGCAATGTCTCAAGAAAGTTAATTACATTACAGAGATCTCCTGGTCAGTTATATCCTGTAGTTTCACTGAAACCTGGGGGGGGGGCACCCATGGAGCACAGACTGTCTTATGTGAGACAATCACATACTATATTTTTATATTACAAATATCATACCACAATCATAACCAGCTGGTCAAGCATCACAGGAAGCACTAAAGATGGCACTGGATTGGCTCCCCCCCGCCCACACACACACACTTCTTAAATGCAGGAGGAGAGAGTCACAGATTTTGGAAGCCTTGGAGCCGCAGGAGGGAAGCAGAGCGCAGTCCAGGTAAGCCCCCCTCCCAAAAGGGGGTTACACACATTAACTCCAAGAAACTGCTCTTCAGAAATTAGTGGATTTTGGCAACCTTTTTCCGAGTTTCTGACAAAAAGAGTAAAGACAGCACAGCACACACAGCAAGGTCCTTCCTCTCTAACACCAGAGCTGCAATAACACACAGAGCTGCAGAATGCTTGGTTTTGTGACATTCCGTATCCCTGATTGGTTGCTGAAGGTAAGGTGGCTGCCAGAACATGTTGTACATATTCAGAGTATTTATAGCTATTTATAGCTGTGTTATGCCCATCGAAGCACCAAAGAGCTGAAGTGAAGACGGCAGTCTACGGACCAGCTTTGCTAGGTGGAAACCGCCAAGTTCAGTGGTTCACTGAATACCCCTTCAGCATTGCACTCACCCTTAGCTCCCACCCACTTGGTTTAGTTGCACCCATCCCCTTCCCACCATCCAGTGCCTTAAAATTATACGTCCCTGGCCACATACCCCTCTCTGATGTGAAAACTACCCACTCCCCTGGAAGTTCACAGCAGTGCTGGTAGGACTGTTTCTTATTACTGTCACTGCTGTGAACATTGCTGGAGCCTAGAGGAGAGAAGGAGTTTTTTTCCAGCAGAGGGTTGTGTGGTGTGGGGTATATTATAATAAGGCACTGGGTGGTGGGAGGCAGGATTTGAATAAAAATGTGTTTTTTTAAATGAAACACTGGCAAGGCAAGTTTTATTTGTATGGTGCCCATTCCCGGAGGCTCTGGGCGCCTCACAGAAATATATAAAAAAAAAAACATACATCAATATAAAATTTCATTAATGCAATTTAGAATAACTAAAATGTAAAACAATTTAAAGCTAATAAAATATAAACTGGGACCGAGCAACATGTTAAAATTCAGTATTCATTAAAGGCCAGGCCAAAGAGGCGTGCCTTCAACCTCCACTTAAACACCTCTACCGAGGGGGCCTCCCCGACTGCAGATGGAAGTGCATTCCACAGGGACAGCCCAGAAATGCTAAAAGCACAATCTCCAGAAGTCTTGAGCCGAACCCTGGGAACATCCAGGAGGCTCCTCGAAGAGGTGCGGAGGGCGCGAACAGAGGTAACCAGTGTCAGAAGCTCTAACAGATAGCCAGGGCCCAGTCCATTTAAGGCCTTATAGTTTAGAAGCCCCACCTTGAAAAGGACCCTCCACCTGACCGGCAGCCAGTGCAGGGCACGCAGAACAGGGGTCACATGAGTGGACCTAGAAAGACCAGTTAGTAACCGCAGTCAGTAACTGAGCTGCTGCATTTTGCACTAGCTGCAGTCTGTGGAGGTTCCCTCCCATGACCCCGAAGTAAACAGCGTTGCAGTAGTCAAGCCTGGAGGAAACAAAGGTGTGCACTAGCATCGGCAGGTCCTTGGGTGGAACAAGGGGCTTAATCCTGGCAATGATCCATGGATGGTAAAAACCACTACTTACAGATGACACTTGGTCTTCGAAAGTCAGTCTGCTGTCAAGGATCACGCCCAGATTTCGCACCCTTGGGGAAGCTGTCAATGGTGTAGAACCCAGTACAAGACCAAAATCGGCCTCAGGCAGTAACCCATCATGCCTGCAATCAGGCTCAATCATCAGCACCTCCATCTTGGCTGGGTTGAGTCTCGGCCAGTTGGAAGCCATCCAGTCATTGATTTTATCCAGACAGTTGTTAAGCACATCCACAGCTCCTGATGTTCCAGGAGCAAATGACAAATGCAGTTGGGTATCATCTGCATAGCAGTGAAACTCCACACTGTATTGTTGAATGATCTCACCCAGGGGCAGCATATACACTGCAAACAACATCAGTGACAGGATTCAGCCCTGTGTAACTCCACAGGACTGAGACACTGGGGAGGAGGAGAAATTCCCCACCACCACCCGCTGCACCCTGTCTGAGAGATAGGACTCAAACCACCTGATGACAGTACTGGTGTGTCCACAAAACTCACAGAGCCAATCCAATAACATGATGTGGTCCACAGTGTCAAAGGCTAAGGAGAGATTGAGGAGTACAAGAACTGACCTGTCTCCTCCATCTCTAGCCCTTAGCAGATCATTATGCACCCTCACTAGAGCTGTTTCATTGCTGTGTCTAGCCTTAAAGCCTGACTGAAATGGCTCATAAATGTCCGAGGACACCAAGAAATCCCCATGCTGTTGTGCCACTTAGTTCTCAACAACCTTGCTCAAAAAAGGCAGGTTGGAGATAGGATGGTAATTTGCCAGGACATCAGGATCAAGGGAAGGTTTCTTAAAGAGGGGCCTCACTAGTCCCTCTTTCAAGGCAGCCGGGAAAACCCCCTTCACCATCGAGCACCTGACAGTCCTGGTGAACACCAGGTCAACAGCCTCAACACATCCCATTAAGAACTGTGTTGGGGCTGGGTCCAGTTCACAAAACGTGTGCTTCAGCTCTAAGATCATCTTAGTCACATCGGACACCTCAACTGGTCTAAACTCTTCCCAGACAGGTGGAGTACCTCTATTCCCCCCAGCCTGACCACTGCCAGGCAAAAGCCTAACTTGCAGAATCCCCGACTGGATGGCCGACACTATGTTGGAGAAGAACAGAGCAAACTCTTCACATAAAGTGGATGAAAAGGCTTTTTTCTGCCATAGACAGGCAGGATGTAAAAGCCTGTCTACAGTTTGAAACAGCTGAGAAGGTCTGTTCCTCCCTGCAGCAATCTCCCTGGATAGGAATTCTGCCTTCTTATGGGAGATTGCCCCCTGGTACTCAACACAGTGGACATGTAGGGCCATCTTGTCAGACTCCAGCTGGGTCTTCCGACAACAATGCTCCAACTTCCGACCCCTGATCTTCATCACCCTGAGATCCCCGTCAAACCACGGGAATCTCACGTGAGAAGACCAAGGTCATAAACGAACTGGTGTGATGGCGTCCAGAGCTTCAGAAACCACCGTATTATAGGTGGCAAAGCCTGACTGGTGCCAATCACACATGTAGCATCAACCCAAGATAAATCAGCAACCACCAACAGTCCTTCTGGGTGCAAGCCCCTTAAAGGGTGATAGCTGACCATTTCTGCAGGGGAGGGACTTTTTGGGGGGGCCCCCAAATGTGAACTCCATGGTGTAATGATCAGACCAAACGACCTGATCAATCTTGAAGTTATCAACCTCAAGACCCAGCTGGAACACCAGATCGAGTGTGCGGCCAAACTGGTGGGTAGCACGCAGCTCTTCACAGGCAAGGTGTCACTTTGATTGAAAACTATGAAGTGCCACTTTGTGTACTGTCACTAGGTAAAGTTTAACACTTCATTAAGAGAACAACCACACAAAGTGGCACTTTGCATACTTTGGGAACGTTGCCCATCTCTAACCCTGAGGTCCCTTTCCTACAAAGTACATGTCATTACTTCTCCTCTCATCCTGTAATCTGCTCTAGTTTTTTTGTGTCCAATATGCATGACTTTGCAGTTTTGGCATCAAATCCCAGATACCAAATTCTGGACCACTCTTCTAGCCTTTCTAGGTCCTCCTCATGGCCGCCACTTCCTCCATTATGTCCACTCTGTTGCACATGTGTATTTGTGACATTTGCAAATAGACAGATGTTTCCTTCTAGCCCCACCCCTATGTCCCTATGAATACATAGAAGAGTATGGGTCCCAGTACCAACACCTGGGGTACTCCACTCATGACCCCATCTCTGGGAATTCTACATTTTGTACTACCCTCGAGGTTCTGTTCCTTAACCAAAGTACACCCATTGGGTTATTACGCCCCTGCCCCTAGGTCTCTTAACTTCTGTAGTAACTTTCACTGTGGCACTGTCTTGAAGGCCTTACTGAAATCCACATAGGTCACATTGACAGCTGACCCTCTGTCCACCTCCCTTGTGACCTAGTCAAAACATTTTATTGGAATCATATGGCTGGACTTCCTCCTGGTGAACCCATGTTACTTACTGTCCTGTAATCTATTAGATTACATGAATTCTGCTCCTCTCTCTTTCAACAGGGTCTCCATCAATTTTCCCACCACACAGGTTAGGCTCACTGGCCTGTAATTCCCTGGCTTTTCCCTGCTGCCATTGTTGGGTAGGTGGGCATTTGCCCTTCTCCAGTCCCCTGGACCACATCTAACTCCAGAGAGCTGTTGAACAAGTCCATCAGTGGGGCCACCACTACCACGCCTAATTCCCTTAGCACCCTTGGGTGAAATCCATTGGGGCCCATGGCTTTGTCAACCTTTAGCACCCTTAACCCTTTAAAAACCCTCTCTTCTGAAAATGGTGCAGTGTCCACCTCCCTGCCTGCCTCCTCCTTACCCATGTATGCTCTCTCTAGTAATGCCCCACTGTCCATTGTGAATGCTGAGCAAAAGCATTTGATCAGTATTTCTGCTTTTTCTCTCTCTCCACCAATTCTGACCTGATCCTCAGCTTCACTACTCCACCCTTTTGTCTTCCTTTCTCACTGACATATCTAAGAAATAACTTGTCCCACTTTCTTACCCCTCAGCCATCGTTTCCTTCATATGTGCTTTTGCGTTCCTCACTTCGTTGTCTGCCTAGTTTAGTTTCTGAAGGTAAACCTCTGTCTTGATCCCTCGACTTGCCTTATACTTTTTGAGGGCCACCATCTTTTCCCTCACTGCATCCCTGCCACCCTTGAAAACCATAGAAATTTCCTTCTTTGTTTGCTGCTGCTAACCTCCCTGATGCACAGATTAGACACTTGCAATATCCCTTCTTTGTTCTCGCCCCATTTCTGTTCAACCATCTCTACAGCCTCTCCTCTCCCAACTTGTTCTTGAGCAGCTCCCTCGTGGCCTAGAAGTCTGCACCTCTACAGTCCAGCAACCTCATCCTTGTGTGGCCCTTCTCTGTCCTAGTGCTGATGTGGGCCTGCTCTGTCTGATGATCACTGTTCCCCAGAGGTTCCCTTACAGTGACTTCCCCAAGGCTGTCTCTGTTAGTCAGTACCAGGCCCAGTACTGCACTCTCTCAAGTGGATTCCCTAATTAGCTGACTCAGGAAAGCCCCCTGGAAATGATCCAGCATGGTCTGACTCCTAGCGGATGCCGTTGTGGGTACGTTCCAGCCCACATTGGGCACATTGACATCCCCCAGCAGCACCATTCCCTATTTGGCTATCCTCCCAGTTTCTTCCCACAGTTCCTTGACTAGAATGACTTTGATTGGCAGCATTTCTAATGATGCCAGAAAGTTTGTTACATAAATAAATAAACGACCTGAATTTCGCCAAGACAGTGAGTCACCAGATCAGAGTGAACAGCTGTGAATTAGATATTTGTATATGCAAACAGTTTGGAATAGTGGCTCACTGTGTTTTGGGACTTTGCTGTAGGCACTGGAAGTCAAGAATGCTATGCTATGTAGACAGTATTCAGTATGTACTGTACAATACTTTGTGCATGCTTTTCACTTTGATGGCAGTTTCTTGTGCCAAAGAAGCAGTAACAGGCTTTTTTTCCTGGAGTCCACCTGGAAGGGGAGTATGAGTGATAAATAGTGTTTACAAGTGATAAATAGTGTTTACTGAATACCACGAATAATAGGCTATTTGTTACTTAGGAAGAAAAACAATTAATTAGCGCTATTCATGGCTATTCTGAGTTCTGCTGTTCAGCTTGAGTTCAAGATCTCTTGAGAGTTCCTGCCTCATCAGAGGCTAGTTTGGAAGCTCATTGAAGGCAATTCATATGACTGGGCATTCGTACAAGTTATAGACAAGTGAGAGAAACATCTGAGACTCTGTGAAAGAGCAATCTACTTCCATCCACTTGTCCACTTGTTAAAATCAGACTAAAAGTAGAAATCCTGACATTTTTCATTCCCTTTCTAAATCTGAAGGTGTGAGGATCAATTTCTGCACACCTGTAGGGTAAAAATTAGTCTTTAGTTTTTATCAGAACTGCAAGAGTGAGAGAACGTGAAACTAAACAAGGGCTGTTTTCTCAGGGAGACAGGCAGGGGAGCCTGGCCCTCGGATACTAGATACACACAGCCCGTGTATGTGTGCATTAAAGCTGAGAGTAAGGGAGATTTGTTAGGGGTTTATTTTGTAAATAGAAATGTAAGTTTTTGTTTGTAACTTAGTTGGAAGACTTGTCTGAAATAAAGAACAAGACAAAGTAAGCTAAACAGCATTTGTAGTCTAAGTGAAATGCAGATAAGTGCAGAACAGCAGTGCATAAATGCATTTATTTATTTTGTGGATGCCACAGTCGGCTGACTCCGAGAGCCACTGCTGCTGGGCAGTTGCTGCTGTTTTGTCCTGTGTTTGTGCATGCCAGCTCAGCTGTTAAGGGCCTTTTATTTATTTATTTATTTTTATTTTATTCTTTTTGGGTCCGGTCCCCCTCTCAATACCTGTAATGGAGCTCTGCCCCAGCCCCCACGCATCGACCCACCATGCCCAGGCTTACCCCCCTGGGTGGGACTGCAGGGTGGGCACCCCCTCCCAATGGTCAATGGAAGTGAGCCCTGGCTTACCTCCACCAGATAGGGGTCACGGGTGCGGGACCCCTCCTCCGGTGGGCACTGGTGGCAGCGGGAACTGCAGTGGATCAGGACGTCATGGCCGGAGGACCGTAGATTTTGTGGCTGTGTTCCCCTGGGAGGCGGGACGTGTAATGACACCAGTGTCTGTCCCACCTCCCACACAAGCAGGCGCCAGCTTTTCTGGTGATTCCCCTGGCCTCCACCAGAGGTCGCCATCAGGCTGGACACTCACCACCCCCCCTCAGAGAAGGAGAGCCGCCCCTCGGGTGCTCTAACCTTCTCCACCTGGCCAGCCCTCTGATTCCCGGGTCTGTTCCCAAACCCAGGACGTCGGTGTTGCAAGCAGTCACCTTGCTGCTGTGCTGGCGGGCTGGCTGTTTGGGGCCTTTTAGATTTTTGTATTGTTTGTGGCTTTCTGTGAAAGAAGAAATTTTTGTTAGTCAGGCAGGCTTGACTATTACATTACTGAGACTAGAGGGAGACTTGTCCACTCACTGGCATTGTTGCAGTAAGTGACTGAGAGACTACTATATTTCATGATAATATAATTTAAATTTCATATCACATCACAACATCTTCCTGTGAGTAACCCAAGCTGAAATTCCTCCGCAGCCATTTGTGCCACTATGTGTGCACCACCATATTTGTTAGCTGGTAGGGTGGGACTAGTGGGCTGACTTCACTCAAGAAAGACATTGTTTTAAGTATGTGGCTTTGTGCCAAACCAAAAATTTAAATTATAAATATTTTTTTCTTCATAATTTAATAGCAGGGCTTGTCTATTAGTGAGAGAGACATCGCTGCTCACTGGCATTGTCACAGTAAGTAACTAGATAGACTATTTTTATATTTCATAATAATAAAATTTACATTTTGTTTCAGACATCTTCCTGTGAGAAATCCATACTCTAGTCACTCGAGGGCAGTTTGTACAACTGCGAGTCCAGCTACATATTTGTTAGCTGGTAGGGAGGGACTAGTCAGCTGACTCCCACTGCTTTTGGGCAGCCAGCTTCCATTTTGTTCTGTGTTTGTGTGTGTATGTGTACTCAAGAAATACATCTTGTTAAGTTCATGGCTTACTGTCTTGTCTTTGTGCCTAAAAAGAAATTTAAAACACAAATATTTTTTCTTCATAATTTAACATTTATTTACGAGTCAGGCTTAACAGTTAGTGAGAGAGACTTGTTACTGCTCACTGCTCCCTCGCATTGTAGCAGTGAGTGACTAGACAGACTACTGTTACTGTATATTTCATAATAATATCATTTAAATTTCATGTCAGACATTTTCCTGTGAGGAACTCGGGCTCAAGTCCTTCCAGGGAGTTTGCACAACTGTGAATACACTGCTGTATTTGCTAGTTGGTACTGTGGGAGAGGGACTAGTTGGCCGGCTCCCAGCACTTCAGGGCAGCCAGCTTCCATTTTGTTGTGTGTGTGTGTGTGTGTGTGTACAGATATACAAATATACCGATATACCAGACTAGTTTAACTAATCGTGAAATGTCTGGTATAGCAGGTGTCTCGGCTAACCAAGAAGCAATCGTGATATTGATGAAACAATTGAAACTGCCAGAACACATAACGCAGTGTGTACTGTAACACATAACACTCTGACAGAGTAAGTGAATTACAGCACTTTTTTGAGTATTTGGTTGGTTGGGGAAATATTATAAGTTTCTCTTTAATATTAAAAAATGTTTAAAAGCAGTTTGTGTGATCTCAGGTTTCTACAGTATGCTCACTCATTCTGTCCCGTCCTGCTGCATTGTGTGCTACATGTACTGAGTAAACTTTGTTTGGCATTGTTTCATGCTGATATAGCAGTTTAGCTTCTTCTCCATGTTCACCAGATAATCTCTGTCTGGATCGATATTATTCTACTGTACAAGTGCCCCGACGTATAGTTAGGAGGCCATATCATGCACGCTTAGTTTTGGGAGAGATCCTGTTTCATTCAATATCTCTACTTCACATGACAGAATGAGGCCATTCTGCTATGACATTTTCTTTCTTCACAGCAGCAAAGCACAACGCATGATGATTGGACATGAATAGAGGTAAACAACCACCTAAAGGACAACTAAACAGGCAGGTTTTGGTGGTCATTAGGTTAAAAAAATGAAATCATGGTGAGCTAAAGCTGGGGTGTAATTTTAAAAAGATAGTGCTCCATACCTTTGCAATACAGGTCTAACCCATTTTTGTCAGCTTTTAAATATTGTAAACAAAGAGCCCTGAGTTTCAAAGCTGTCACCACAGTCTAGCCATAAGATGACACTGATGTGAGCCATGATGATGTCATTGGAGCTAGACAGCTATTACAGACTAACAGAAGCTCTATGTAGTGGCCCATTTCAGCTTGTACTGTAAACATTCTAAAGCCCACCAACATGGCAATCAGCACCTAACACATGTTAGAGTCTGATGTATGTGTTAGATGCTGATTAACATGTTGGTTGGTAGGCTTTAGAACGTTTGCAGTACAAGCTAAGATAAACCACTAAAACAATCTAATATGTACTTATCTCAATGACATCATCAATCTCACGTCTGGTGCCATCTTATGGCTAGATTGTGGTGCCTACTTTGAAAATCGGGGATCTTTGTTTACAATATTTAAAAATTGACAAAACTGGGTTAAACCTCTATTATAAAGTTAAGGGGCACTATCTTAAAATGCCGGTGCCAGCTCTAGCTCACCATGATTTCATTTTTTTAACTTAGCGACCACCAAAACATGCCTGTTTAGTTGTTCTTTAACTCATTCCTTCCTGATGACGCCATATGGCGTCATAAAAAAAATACCTCTTTTTCCTGATGACGTCATATGGCGTCCTAAATCATTTGCTGTAGTGCCTGATGACGCCAATTGGCGTCCATATCTTTCTCTTGGTGCAGCTCAAGCATTTGTTTACATTTGATGAATTGAGTTGTACCAGCTAATAGGGACATCGTACTCTTACTGATTTTACCTAATATAATATGTGTTCTCATTGGCTATTTTTGAGAAAACAAGCCTTAATACATAAATAAATAAATTTACTATTTTTTGCATGTGCTGTGAAAAATGTATTATGTTCATTCTGCCATTAGTTTGTATCGTAACAACAAATCATCTTGTTTTAGTGTAACATGTTAAGCTGATCAGGTTTACACTATAATTAATTTCATAATTTATTTATTTATTTTTTTTATTCGAGCAATCCGATTGGCCATCACCACTTTGGTGTATTTTTTTGTCTTTTGGGGTATTTTTCTACAGTAACATGTTGTCACTGATATCATGATTGTTATAACTATTAGTCCATTTACACCACTAAGTGAGCTGAATATTTCTGGATTTAAAAATCGAGCTCTGTGATTGGTCGGATTTTCTGACATCATCAATTCTGAATTTAACTGGTATAAAGGGATTGTCTTAGATGCAGGCACCATCCCACTGACGAAGCCTTAGTTGTCGAAGCTCCAGGGAACCTGCACGCAGATCTTTTGTTGTGTCTTCCACTATTCTATTCAATGTGTGTGCCTGAAACGTTAGACTAAATCTTTATTTAGCATTCAAGCAAGGACTCGTATTTTTTTACAACCGTCACTGGAGGGAAAGTGGCTCTCTGGGCTCTGGAGTGTACAGTGATTTTTTTGATGTTTCAGTTAGGGGTGACAGCCCTCACCTGCACCTGCCCTAGCTCTGTAGTGCGTCACCATTTGGTCATATTGATCCTCACTGTTGCCATGCTTGCTCTATGCTTATTGTACACGTCACTATTTCCATTAACCAGTCAGAGCACACACTGGTGCAGGAAGAGCATGGTGACTAGAAACTTAGTTTCAAGATGGAGGTGCTGCTCTTATCCTAAAATACTCACTTCATTTCGGTGCCAAAACCTCGATTTGTAATCTGTATTTACTTTATTTGTTTTATTTTTATTTATGATAAAAGTTTTCATAGTTGTTACTTTGTTCATTTTGGGATAATTTCTGGTCAGTCCTGTGTGATCACATCTTATGGATCCGGCTGGCATTCCTGATGGGAGAGAGTGTTTCTTGTGCATGTACTAGATGAGGTCACATGAATTCAGCACCTTTTGTTACTTTTTAAAGAGTTTATGTTCGGATTATGACTATGTTAAAATCTATGTGTCATGTTGCTCCCTGCATTATGGATGATAAGTGGGTTAGGGTCAGTAGCATGTTTGTCTCATGCTCTGCACTTGAGTTTTCTCCCTAATACGCAGTTGCTGATTGTTTAAAATGAAAAAAATAATGGTGTTGCCTTCAATTTATCTGGCATCAGTCCAGCCCCAATCTCTGATGCATTGTAAAGGCCAAATCAGTTTTGAATCCCTCCACAGTCACTGGTGTTGTCCATCGACTCGTATGACGTCAGTCCAGACTCAACCTCTGATGCACTGTAAAGTGTTCTTCAGGTTAAAATCCCTCCACAGCCACTTGTAAGATCTAGCTCCTTACCATGCATCAGTCGAGCCCCAAACTGTAGTGAACAGTGAAGTGCATTTCAGGTTCAGATCCCTCCTGAACTGATAGTGTTGTCCATCAACTTACCATGCATCAGTCCAGACCAATCCCATAATGCACTGTGAAGTGTATTTCATGTTCAAAACCCTCCACATCCACTGGTGTAGTCCATCGGTTCAGCCCCAATCTGTGATGCACTGTAAAGTATTCTTCAGGTTCAAATCCCTCCACAGCCACTTGTAAGGTCTGTCTCCTTATCATGTGTCATTCGAGCCCCAAACTGTAGTGAACACTGAAGTGCATTTCAGGATCAGATCCCTCCACAGCTGATAGTGTTGTCCATCGACTTACCATGTATCAGTCCAGACCAATCCCATAATGCACTGTGAAGTGCATTTGATGTTCAAAACCCTCTACATCCACTGGTGTAGCCCATCAATTCATATGACATCAGTTCAGCCCCAATCTCTGATGCACTGTAAAGTATTCTTCAGGCTCAAATCCCTCCACAGCCACTTGTAAAATCTATCTCCCTATCATGCATCCATCAAGCTCCAAACTGTAGTGAACAGTGAAGTGCATTTCAGGTTCAGATCCCTCCACAGCCAATGGTGTTGTCCATTGACTGATCTGGTGTCAGTCCAGCCCCAACCTGTACTGCACTGTAAAGTGCTGTTCAGGTTCAAATCCCACCAGAGTCACTGATTTAGTCCATCTGTTCATCAGTCTTCAGTCCAACCTTTATCTCTGACACTCTGTGATGTGCATTACTGATATGAATCCCTCCTCAGTCACCATGGTGTAGTCCATTGTGCACATCAAGATTCATTCCAACACTACCCTCAGATGCACTGTAATGTTCTATTCAAGTTCAATCGCTCCACAACCACTTTAGTCCCTTGTGCTCATAATGCTTCAGACCATCCTTACCTCTGATGCACTGTGATGTGATCAGTGCCAGTGTATGACATATACAGTCCATTCAAATGAAACATAGCACACAGTACACATGTACCAATGAGCATCCTCCATGGTGCAGGCACACCCACTCCTTCCCACCCACACAGTGCGCCATACTGAATGTTACAACATATTACATGTGTATGCAGGCAAACCATGTGACACAGCACATAGTACACAACCTTTACAGGTGTACATGTCATCACCCTGTATGTGTACCCACAATGTTTCTGCATGGCATATGAACACCATTTACCAGGTGCAGGCAGCCCCACCTGCTTCCCTACAACTGAGTATACCCCAAGGACAGGTGCCAATTCATGACACAAAATGACTGCAGTGCCTATGAGCATCATTCCTTGTTACAGGCACACCCACCCCCTTCCCCATGACACAGTATACCCCAAATTACCAGTGCCTTTTCAGCAATTTCATCATCCTATATGTATACCCATAATGTATCTACAGTGTCTGTTAGCACCATTATTAGATGCATACAGCCCCTCTTATTTCCCCAGAACATATGAAGTGCATCTGAGCCTGTATTATGAATGCAGGACCCCCCACCACCACCACTAACACACAGTGCTTCCTCATACAGTCATTCCCTCACCTTAAACCATCCCATAATACAACCCAAAAAAATAAACTATGCCAGGAAATTAAATAATACACAGATTTATGTAACATGATGTTTACTGAAAGACTGTGAACCTTTACATGAACAACATCATGCTTCATTTACAGTATGATAAAGCAAACGGCACAAATAAAATACAGTTTCTTATACTTATCATGGGATTTTATTGCAAAAATAAAATAAAATAGTTTATTTCAATGAAATTATACATTTTAACTACAGCGCATATGCAATTAATCATAGAGGGCCCTCCAGCACTAACAAATGTATCCATTTCCTGTGTCAGCTCACTGACCTACACTGGAAGTGTTCTTCCTATTTACATCACTTGACCTCACAAAGCACTTTCTTCCTGCATCACTTCCTGATATGTCCTTCTAAGGTATTGTGTAAATATGTTCTTACTAAACTAGGGGGAAAAACAAAAAAATTGATAATCAGATTCATAAACTAAAATCAGTGGGTAGGAAGAATTGAACACTGCAAAAATTCCAACCAGTGGAGTGGAACAAAAAACTCAAACTGTAATAGCAAGAGATTCAGATATTGATTTCTGACTAAAAAAATGGTAAAAAATCTTGCAAAATTTATATTTAGACAATGACAGATGTTTATTGTATATTTTTAACTATTTTAATCAACAATTTTACAGAAATTTAATATTTGTGCATGACTAAGTAAACTGAGCATAATTATATTTAGATAAAATCATCAGAATTTATTAAAATATGAAAACAACCTTACACAACATTAAATCCAATTAAATAGACATTACCAAACCTCACTCATTTTCAAAAACTTTTTGTCCTGAAAAACTTTTCTTTTTACAGTTTTAAAATTGGATGTATGGTTTTTAAGATGTGTAGGTTTAAGCACAGTGTGTTTGTATGAATGCTGCAGATCTAAAACCCCTTCAGGCACACAGGTGTTCTAGCAGCAGGCAGAGGGAACCTGAACATTCTAAGTGACAATAGGATAGAATGAGTTAAGGAGCTGCATAAATTCACAACTTAGTAGGTGCTCACAATGGGGTCTATGTACTACCTGGGTGCGGGTACATGCGAAAGGTGCATACCTGACCCGTGCTGCTCGGCACCCGTAGACAGGTCTGCACCGGCTGACATTCACTATTGTCAGCCACCTGTCTACGGCCCTCCCCCGGCATACAGCAGCATGGGTGAGGAACATGGCAATGTAGACGGGCAGCCAATCAGCTCCCTAGTGGATACCCTGCTGCACTCATGCAGGGGGTCTGGGACAGTGCGTGGCCCGACAGGGTTTCAACACCGGGTGTTTGCCCAAATGGACCACCAAGCCCTCTCAGGCAGTACTGTGGGCAGGTGCAGATGTGTGCAGGGGGATCCCATTGCCACCGCACCCCACCGTCAACCTTTGGGGGGCACACAAATACTTACAACAGGTCCCCCCTCACCCAGCATTACCCACTCCAGCATAGCACTCAAGTGCTGTCATGTACACATGTGGCTCTGGCACCCCCCAGCATGTCTCTGGTGCAGCGTTGCACTGCGTGGCTAGCCAGGGGATCCATTGTGCAAGGCGCTAGCGCGCTTGTGGTGAATGCCACCAGGGGTGCTCAGATCACCGCCGCATGGCATTTGGGCATAGCAATGCCTACATGCTGCTCTTATGCGGTGTGTAGGCACTCTGCTCTTTTGTGAATAGACCCCATAGTGATCATGTTAGTTCAACAAGAGGAGTTGAGCCACCAGTGGTCAGTATAGCAGGCGGGCCATCAGAACAATAGCATTTGGTTTTTGACAAAAGCAAAACATCTGGTTTAAACAACTATCTGTTTTAACTATGGACATTATATGTGGTGCATACTGTATATAACATTATATATATTATAACGTGTCATATATAACATAATATTAATTACAAAAAAACTACATTAATGCATCAAGTTAGGGTTGAAGATAAAGCAACAAATGTAGGGAAATATGACATTAGGGTTTCCAACCCTAAAACACCTGCCCCACCCCTGAAGCAAATTAGGGGTGTAGTCTTCCTTGGGGCTGTCAAACTTACCACTCACCCCATTGCAGTAACAGAAAAGCTAAGATGTGATGGAGATGCTTGTGCATGTTTCATGAGTGCATACAATGGGGTGAGTGTTAGGGTTGTAAAACCCAAGGAAGACTACATGCCTTATTTGCTTCAGGGGTGGGGCAGGTGTTTTAGGTCTGGAAACCCTAACATCATATTGCCTTATGTTTGTCACTTTATCTTCAGCCTTAACTGATGCAGTAACATAATTTTTTGCAATGAAATTCATTACTTTTTGATATAGTGTAATTGTAGCCTTATTTGCCTGGGGGAGTGGAGGGGCCCATTGGGCCCTGCGTTCCCATCCCTCCATAGAGGAATATATGTATGTAGCTGTGGGAGGGCCCTGCACTTCCATTTACAGGACTACAGTGACCAATTTGTCAGCATAGATATCCTATTACCCCACCTCATGTACCAGGTACTGAAAATTTTCGAATCCCAGCCAAAACATAATTCTAACCTCAGTAATCCACTAATATTATTACTCTTGCAGTGTTCCCTGAAGCCAGCACTACACCAGAGAGAACAGAATGCTATGCTGATCATGGAATGCTTAGCTTGTGCATCTATTTTCAAACTGCTCAGTGTCAACTGCCTACATTCTACCTCAGATTTCCTCTCTCTGCTGCAAAGTTCAGATGCCCTGAAGATCTCTCTCAATCAAGACTGAAGCTATTTGAAGCTACCGCAGTACATATAATCTGTATTGCGGTAGCTTCATATTTCTCTGCTTTGTAGTCTATCGGTGTCCTTGCAATACCAAGACCAGGTACAGACTAACAGGTACACTAGCTGTCTGTACCTGGTCTCCGTATGTCTCAGCAGTACACGGGCTCCAAACCAGAGCTGTTTAAAAATCCTGCAGTATGGCAAGTCTATGGAAACACCCTGGCTGCTCCCCGCCTGCCACATCATCATGGGGACAGCTGTGGGTGCTTGTGGGCATGACGGGGAGGATGTTGGAACCTAAAATGCCAGTGGGGAGGGCGCAGGATCAACTAGATATAAATCAAAATAATATAATAATCAGTAAGTGACACATTTAATACTTTTTTTTACATCTGCTAATCGGGCCCCACTTCACGTGGAGGTGGGGCTTGATTGGACATGGACATTTCTCTTTAAGGGAAGGGGTTCCATTTCTGCAGGAGCCTCCCTTCCTGGTCTCACAACCGATGCTTCCCTGCTTGGTTGGGGTGCTCACTTAGGGGATCACACCATCCACGGTACTTGGGAGAGTGCAGACTCACTCCTGCACATTAACCTGCTGGAGTGAAGAGCTTTTTATCTGGCCTTTCAGGGTTTTTCTCATCTCACACAGGGAAAGGTGGTACAAGTCAGAACAGACAATACCACAACAATGTATTACATCAACAAACGAGGGACAAGGTCTACTCCTCTGTGTACAGAGAATGAAGATATGGAGCCTTGCTTACTCTCTAAATGCCTCTCTATAGTCAATTCATCTGCCAGGCAAGGACAACACCTTGGCAGATGCCTTGAGCAGGATGAGCCAGGGCGTTGAATAAGCAAGTGGCGAATGCTCTATTCAGGAGGTGGGGGACCATAGAAATAGACCTTTTTGCTTCCCACCAAAATCACCACTTACCTCTTTCCTCTTACCACCACTTACCTCTCTATTGCTGCAGAGCCCTGGTGAAGGGGACAGTTCCAATGGATGCGCTGACTCTGGATTGGACAGGCAGGTACCTCTATACCTTTCCTCCTTTTCCTTTGATACTCAGGGTGCTCATCAAGCTCAGGTCACAACCAGCTTCGATGATTCTGGTAGCCCCAGATTGGGCAAGACAGCCTTGGTACTCCCTGCTGCTCTTAATGTCTGTGAGCAAAATGACTTACCTGCCTCAGAGGTACAATCTATTGACTTCCTTTCAGGGGAGGGTAGTGTACCCCAGTCTCAGGTCTCTCAAGCTCAAGGCCTGGATCTTGAGAACTTGGAATATGCAGATTGCCAATACTCTGAAACAGTTTTAGAAGTCTTTAAGGGTTACAGGAAGCCTTCCACCAAGAAAACCTATGCCTCTGATTCTGAAAGGGGACCCACCCTTGTCTCCTCTTTCAGAGTCAGTAATAAGAAAAATCCTCTCCACAGCTAATATGTATAGTTGGAGTGGCATGTCACCTGCTGGCACCTTCTAGTAATGTCTTAACTTGTAGGTTCTTTTTTAAAGGGGTATCTGACTTCAAAAAAAAAAAAGGGGGACATTTGTTTATACTAGTCCTTTGGTTAATGTTGTTATTTGCCTAGTTGGGGATTATTTTTCTATAATTATTTAAATAGTGATTCACATGTTGTTATGGCCTTTTTGCAGGCTTCTAAGAAATCTGAGGTAGAATGTAGGCAGTTGACATCGGGCAGTTTGAAAATAGATGCACAAGCTAAACATTCCATGATTAGCATAGCATTCTAGTCTCTCTGGGGCAGTACTGGCTTAAGGGAGCACTGCAAGTGTAATAATAATATTAGTGGATGTCTTTGGAAGAAACAAGATTACTACAGGTGAGTAATTTTTTCTTCCATGCAACTGCAACGCCATTCCACGTCATAGGTGTGAAAAGACATTTTGACCAGTATTTGAGAAATGACAGCTGTGACATACATTTGGCGGGGTACTAAGAAGTCTATGTTGAAAATTTAGGGTACAAATATTTTAAAGTTCTGGCATTATGAGCGTGCATAGCGAAATTGCAATGAATGGGATTTGACAATCTTTCCTGATCTTGCTCATGAGGTGGGGTCATAAGAAGGCTATGTTGAAAATTTGGGGTCAAAATATGTAAATATGGCAGAGTTATGACCATTCATAGAAACATAGAAACATAGATTTTGACGGCAGATAAGGACCGCTTGGCCCTCCCAGTCTGCCCATTTCCTACCTAATGGATAAGCTGCAGATCCTAGTTAACCAGCAGCTCCTACTCACTCTGAATTGCTTTATGATCAACCTGTATGATTTTCCATCAGCTTTTGGACTCCACAACCTCCTCCAGAAGGCCATTCCATGCTTCCACAACCCACTCAGAGGTAATTTAAGGAAGTATTTTTCCACAGAGAGGGTTGTGGATGCATGGAAGGAGGTTGTGGAGTCAAAAACAGTGGTGGAATTCAAGCATGCATGGGACAGTCATAAGGCAATTCTAGGGGGTGGGGGTAGGAAGAAGTAGGCTGCTGGTTAACTAGGATCTGCAGCTTATCCATTAGGTAGGGAAATGGGCAGACTGGGTGGGCCAAGCGGTCCTTATCTGCCGTCAAAATCTATGTTTCTATGAATGGTCATAACTCTGCCATATTTACATATTTTGACCCCAAATTTTCAACATAGCCTTCTTATGACCCCACCTCATGAGCAAGATCAGGAAAGATTGTCAAATCCCACTCAAAAGGTGAATTTGCCAACCGAACACGAAATCACGTTTCAGGCAGGAGCTGTGTAATGATAGTCATATTGTTCATGAGGTGGGGTCCCTAAAAGGCCATGTTGAAAATCAGGGGTCAAAATGTCAAAAAATCACTGAGTTATGCATAAAAGTTGAAAACCCCATTGAAATACACTGAACCACATTTACCTTAGTTTTTCATATTGCAGTCCCCAGTTCCAGCAGCAAGACGTGTCTTCAATCAGGGAGTGTATATCAAACTGGGACTTGTTCAGGTGAGTAAGGGTGTGTGGGGGGATATTGGGGGTGTATAGGGTGGTGGGTGCTTAGTGGGAGGTAGGGGTGGAGTGGTCTGATCAGCGAGGGACCTTTTTTTTTTTTATAATTTTTTTTGTACACCTACACCCCCGGGCATCCTTCAGGAGTGCCCACTCAGAATTCACCCTACTCCCAGCCTGAACTGTCCGCATCTCCCAGGATCTCCTTCCCCGAACGATCACAGGCAGGCTTGACCCTTGGTACCATCTCCTGGGCTGATTCTGCCCTTCCTCAGTGGTAGGCTCCTAAGTATGAAGTGCCTTACCTGCTGTTGACGGGTCAGCCCATGGAGAGAGATCCAGGTGCATCTGGGCCAGCATTTGGGATGTGGGTGATTCCCCTGCAGCCACCGTCATCTCACCGATGGTGTAGGAGGCTTTGTTTCCTCTTTTTTCTTTCCCCCATGAGCGCGGCATGCGAAATGGCATCAGCACGCAGGCTACCCTCGAGAGCCTGCCTCGCCTCATCCCTAAGTTCTGATCCCACGCATGTAGTACCCCGGTCTCAACCGGGGGCCACTAATGCACCAGGAAACCCCTGGATCTCTCCCAGGAAGGGGAGAGCAGTCCTCCGGATGCTCAATCCAATTCCCTCCCCTGCCGACCCCCAGCATCCAGGCTCACTCCTTTTTTTTTTTTTTTTTTACAGGCAAAACCCCCCAAACATCAAGGGATGGTTTTCTTTTTTGCAGGAATGGAGAGTCATGGGGGGGAGGTGCCACTAGACACCAGGGACATAAACGGCAGCATGGGGATGGCAATTGGGAGAATGGGGGAGGGTCCACTGGACTACCAGGGGATAATTTTTACATCGGGGATGGTAATCGGAGAATGGGGGAGGGATGAGGGACCACTGGACTACCCGGGAATATGCTTTTAACATTGGGGCAGTGATTGGAGAATGGGGCAGGTGGGAGGGACCACTGGACTACCAGGGAATATACTTCTAACACTGGGGAAATTGATCAGAGAATGGGGGAGGAACCACTGGACTACCAGGGATTATCATTTTATTTACATGGGGATGGCAATCAGAGGAGGGACCACTGTACTACCAGGGATTATCATTTTTTAGTGGGATCGGATCATAGCTCTAAAAATGACCGATTATGGAACCTTCCATTGGACATTTGGAAGTATCCTTCCAAATGACCAATGGAGCTTGAAACCCTCCACCACGATTAGCCACTATGGAATAACAGCCACACTATTTGTGCTGTTACTTCTGCATTCTGGTGCATGAACTGCACATGCATTACTCATGCATAGTTTCGCTGGTGCCATCATGCGAATGGCAAAGTGCCATTCATTGCAAATGCGCATGTGCAAGTGCCATGCATGCACAGCTGCATCGCTGCCACCAACTCCATGGCATCCTGTGGCCCTCACCCAACTCATGTGGCACACTGGGAGCCCACCCTAGTATGCCCAAAGATTTTTCATTTTACCCGCCAACATTGGGGTGCCCAATCACTGTGTCAGCATTATGTGACCCCCACACATTCATGCAGCACACTGGGAGCCTACCCCAGTGTGCCTAACTGTTGTTTTTTTAATTCCCTCCCACTCCCTCCAACATCAGGGTGCTCACTCCCCGTGTCGGCATAATATATAATCCCCCCAGTCATGTGGCACACTGGGGGCCCACCTGAGTGTGCCCAAATGTTTTCTTTTTTTTTTCTGTAAAAAAGAAAATGGTCCTTCGTTGTTGCTCCAGTCATGTTTTTTTTTCCTGTAAAAAAGAAAATGGTTCCTTGTCATTGCATTAGTCCCTCTACCCCATCCCCACCCTCCCACTGAGCCCCACCTCCCCACACACCCCTTACCCCATACTTACCTCTGTAGGTTGGCACTGTCTTCTTCTCTAGTTCGGGACACGTCTGCACTCTTCAAAGCCAAACTGCAAACGGAAGAATCATAGGTTAAGCGTGCTATAATGCCATTCAATGGGGTTTTCAACTTATACTGATAAATAGGCCATTTTTTTGAATTTTTGCCCCAAATTTTCAACATGGAGTTCTTGGGACCCAATCTCATGAAAACTGTCACTGTCATTTTGTTACTCTGTCCTGAAAGGTGATTTTGCGGTCACTGCACGGAATCACCTTCCGGGACGGATTCATGAAATGATAATGTCACTGTTCATGAGGTGGGGTCCCAAAAAGCCCATGTTGCAAATCTGGTGAAAAAATGACTGTGTTACGAGTGTGCATTGTGCAGTTTCTACGCATGCTCCTAACTTCGAAATTTTTTTATATTTTCACTCCACGTTTTCAGCATTGACATTTTTGCACACCACCTTCAAAACAGTACAGCTGTCATTTTCCACAACCTGCCCAAAACATGTTTTCGCACCTGTGGCACAGAAGAGTGTGTTCACTCTGCAAAATCACCTTTCAGAACAAGTGAACAAAATGACACTAGCACTCTTTATGAGGAGGGATCCCAAAAAGGCCATGTTGAAAATTTGTTGCAGCACCTCCAAAAAATAGCGAAGTTACACCTGGGCGTTGCATAATTTCTACTCACATGTGTAACTTTCGTCATTTGGTAGCTCTTCACAGCTCTATCGGCTCTGGCTAGAGTTTGTTTACATGGGGAAGGGAAGCAGAGCTAGAGGAATTGAGAAGAATATCATGTGGCACGCAGAGAGACAGAGACCGAGTGAAGTGAGAGTGCGCGACAATGGATGGAACATCGTAACACATTCTGGGGGAGACAGATAGCTCCAAGTTATTTTCTCTTGTCACAGACTCCAAGCTCTTGGAGAGGAATGACATTTTAGAGACTACAAGTTTAACATGATGTATCAGGGCTTCAGCGGCAGCACTGCCAGTACCGACTACGATGCATCTTTGTTCCGCTGCAGCATGGCTTCCCTGTCGGGGGGGGCACGCTATCCACCTACTACCCGTCCCCCACCGCAGACTCCTTCTCCAGCATGGGCTTCCCCATGAACTCACAGGATTTTTGCACAGACCTGTCAGTTTCCAGTACCAACTGTGTGCCTACTGTGACAGCCATCTGCACAAGCCCAGATCTGCAGTGGCTGGTGTAACACACCTTCATCTCACCTGTGACTCCATCTCAAAGTCAATGCACCCCTATGGCATCCCAGCTTCCAGCAGTGCCTACTCTCGCAGGGGGGGTCATGAAATCTGGCAGGAGGAGAGGAAAGAGTACTGGCCGGAGGGGCAAGATTGAGCAGCTGACCCCCTGAGGAGGAGGAAAAGCAAAGGATTAGAAGAGAGAGAGGAACAAGATGGCAGCAGCAAAGTGTCACAGCAGGAGAAGGGAGCTGACAGACACCTTGCAAGCTGAAACAGACCAGTTGGAAGATGACAAGTCAGCCCTGCAGTTAGAGATCACCAGTCTGTTGAAGGAGAAAGAGAAGCTGGAGTTTATTCTGGCAGCATATAGGCCTGCCTGCAAAATACCCAAGGACCTGCAGAGTACCTTCCATGAGGTGTCTGCTTCCCTGGACCTTGGCAGCCTAAACAAGGTCCCCATCACTTCTAGTACTTCCCAGCCACAGGGCACTCAACTTCCTACTTCCAAAGAATCCAGCTTCACCCGTAACTCTGTATCTGGTAATGCCAGCACCCCGGTGATTTCTGTCCTCGATGAGGTTTCCGATCCAAAGACATTGATGGAACGGAAGGAAGAACCTTTGGAGGAACTGCTTTTCCCGCTCTTGAAGAAGAACCCAGTAGATATGACAAGGTCCATCCCAGACATGGACTTAACTAGTTCTTTCTATGCAGCTGACTGGGAGCCACTGTACTCTATAATGTCTGCCGACCTGTAACACCTGTGCACGCCAGTAGTCACCTGCACTCCGACCTGCACCATCTACAGTACACATCTTCCTTCGTCTTCACCTACCCAGATTCTGAATCCTTCCCAAACTGTGGAGTGGCCCAACGGAGAGGCAGTAGCAGCAATGAGCAATCCTCTGACTCCCTCAATTCACCAACGCTGCTGACTTTGTAAAAACTTTACTCCAGTTTGGGTGTTCTGTGTGTTTCTTTTTTTTTTGTAAAGACCTCTTGAGGAAGTTGGAAAAAAATGACTTTTATCCAGCATCATAGGGCATGACCTCAAGATGAAAATCTTCCAGAAATGAACTTTACAGGAGCATAATATCAAGACCTTGTGCTTCCAGCTGATAGACCAAGAGAAAATTGCCCTTTCCTCTTCCACAGATGTAGCAGAAAGCATGGAGTTCTAAGACTCAGTGTTAACAGAAATCCATTATTAAGAGCTGTTAAGTTACAGCATGTTGAACCATGCTTGGCTTTTAAGTTAACCAATTTTATTCAATAGTGTTTAATATATTATCAGTCTCTTAAGTTAAACTGGTACTAGATAATATTTAAAAATCGTATTTAAAGTGCAGCTGACTCATGGCAACTTCTGTGTGTTCTAATGGCAAGTGTGTTAATATATATCATTTCTCCCGATAGAAATGATCATTGTTAAACTTGAAAAAAATCACTTAATTTTCTAGTAGATAGAAGAGAAAGTATAAATATATATATAATAAAATATCCATGTACTGTATTTCTATGGAATTTTATTGTTAGGCTTTGCTGGTTTCTCATCCATTCATGGGCCCTCGTCAAGACTGGTCTGAATGTATAGGAACATTAACAGCAGTTTTCCATGAAAATGTTTTTATTGTGTTTTAATTTATTTATGAAGATGGATTTCCAGATATTTATATTTTCACATTTTTATTTTTTCTACTTTCAGAAAGTTTTTTCTGGCATGTTTTTTGAAGTGGATTTGAGTGTGGATTTAAGCATTGTTTGCTAATTGTTCTGAGATATGGTCAAACAAATACATTTTAAAAGAAACATGAGGAAGGTGATTGGAGCATTGGGGAGGGACCAATGGACTACCAGGGAATTTTTTTTTTTGTGACAGGGACGGCGATCAGAGAACAGGGGAGGGACCTCTGGATTACCAGGGAAATGTTTTTTTGATATGGGGGCAGCAATCAGAAATGGGGGAGGGGGGAGGGACCATTGGACTACCAGGGACATTTTTTAAGGGTATAGGGACAGTAATCAGAGAACAAGGGAGGGACCACTGGACTACCAGGGAATTTTTTTTTTGGTACAGGGACAGCTGTCCGAGAACAGAGGGGAGGGACCAGTGGACTACCATGGAATTTTTTTTTGTACGGGAACGGCGATCAGAGAACAAGGAGGGGTGGAGGGACTACTGGACTACCAGGAAAATGTTTTTTTTTTGGTATGGGGATGGCGATTGGACATCAGGGGAGGGTGGAGGCACCACTGGACTACAAGGGAAATGTATTGTTACGGGGTGGTGATCCAACATTGGAGGAGGGGGAGGGACCACTAGACTGCCAGGGAAAGTTTTTTTGCTATGGGGATGGCGGTCAGAGAACAGTGGAGGGGGAGGGACCACTGCACTACCAGAACTGTAAATGGGAATTTTCAGTTCGAACAGTAAAGTTTGATCTATTTTATTTTTATTTTATTTATCAAGTCTAGGATTACAAATACCTTTGAACCTTGGCTCTTTTACAAAGGTTCCACGTCAGAGAAATACAAATTATGGGGAAGATCAAGACAGACATTACAACAATGTGGACATTGCAAACAGAGTACAGATTAATACAATTCAAGGGTAGCATTGTAACAAGGCAGCCAGCAGCATTTGTCAGAGAAAATAGACAACAGATAAGAAGTGCCAGAGTCATAGGGAGAGGGAAGAGGGAGGGGGAGAGAAGGAATGTAGGAAGGGTGGGGAGAGGGTGAAAAGTGCAGCATTGGGTATACCAAGATGTGAGGGTAGAATCCAGTGAGGAGGGGAAGGGGGGACCACTAGAGCACGAAGAGAAGTGGAGAAACAAGGTTAAGTTGGGCAGTCACAGGAGCTGTTGGTAGTGAGTTAGTCCCGAAGCCTAGTTTTAAACATACCAATTGTTAGGGCAGAGGAGATGGTTGGGCTGAGGCCATTGAACCAGAGGGGCGCTCAATAAGCAAAAGAGCGTTGTCCCTGTGAAGTGTGACAGTGGGGGACTTTCAGTAGCTGTAGCGTGGATCTCCTAAGGCACCATTTGTTAACTCAGTGTCGTAACAGTGTTGAGACCCCAGAAGGTGCAAGGCCAAGGTAGATTTTTTTCGCCATGGAGCAGGTGAGAAACTTTATGCGGTTTGATAGTTGGAGCCAGCCGGTCTGAGTGTACAGGTCACATGTGTGGCTGAGACGGTGAGCACCAGTGATGAGTTGATATGCCTTATTTAAGGCAGTTGAGAGGCGTCTAAGGGTTGTGGTTGTGGCCGAGCCATAAATGATGAGACCATAGTCTATTACAGAGATCACAGAGCTCAGGACTGCAACTTTCAAAGCTTCTGGTGTGAGGTGTGGTCTGTGTTTGTAGAGGAGACCAAGCCGTGTACTAGCAGCTCTAGCTACATTATCTACATGAAGTCCATAGGAGAGATTTGGGTCAAGCTGTATACCTAAGTATTTGAAGGACCCCACCTGATCTAGAGTGTTCCCCTGAGTGGTGGAGATAGCCAAGTGGTGTAGCTTGTGTGGGTTATGAGAGCTGCAGAAGAGCATAGATTTGGTTTTCTTGTCATTGAGGACCAGTTTATGATTTAGAAACCAGGTCTCTACAGAACTGAAACCAAGTTGAAGGTTGTGTTGAAGAGTTGCGAGTGGAGAATACAACAGCATCATCAGCATACAGTATGATCTGCTCAGAGCAGTGGTAAGGGAGGAAGTTTAAGAAAAGGCTAAAAAGGAGGGGGCCCAGTATGGATCCCTGTGGGACACCCGAGCGAACAGGCAGGGTGTCAGAAAGAGCGTCCACAATTTTTACTCTCTGCGACCGGTTTTCTAAGTAGCTTTTAAACCAGAGAGAAGAGTCAGGTGATAGCCCGGCATTCAGTAGTTGGTGTATTAGTAGTCCATGGTGTACTGTATCAAAGGCTTTGGAGAGGTCGACGAAAACGGCCCCTGTGAGAAGGCCATTGTCAAGGGATTTGTTAATAAGTGCAAATAGTTATTTACTGTTCAAACAAGTAAAGTTTGAACAGTTAACAGATCAAACAAGTAATTACTTAGTGAGTAATGGGCATGGCTGGATTAACCTGTATGCTAATGACGCCATGGCGTAGGGCCCCGAGGTTCAGGAGGGCCCCCACTGTTAACTTATTTACAGCTACTTTCTTTAATTCTGGCTGTACTGGACAACCTCTGACAGGCCGAATTGCCCAAAAAGCAGCCCCCTCCTTGGAGTCATTCAGCCTCCCTACCTCACTGAGTCAGCCTGGTGAATGATGACCCTCCCCCACAACTGTTCTGAGCAAGTGAGCCTCTCAGTTTCTCTGACGGCTGCTCCAGCTTCACCTCTGATCCATCCTGACCCCACCACACACAACCAATCATGTCTATCAGAGGTGCTCTGGAGGTGTGGCTACTGGGGAGCAGGAATCAGTGTGTGCATGTGCATTGCATCAGGACATGTGGCCGGGTAGTAATGAGGAGTAGAGGAGGAGAACGAGAGAGAGAGCTGTGGCGGTCAATCATCGGAGAAGGTGGTTGGTCTCGTCTATCAAAGAAGAAGAGTCTCTATCTAAAGACACAAAAGTATGCCACGGGGGATCACCCGGAGTCAGATTTGGCTTCAGTGTAGCGTCATGTACTGCTGATGTTTTCAGTGTAGCCACTAGCCAGGGTCAGTCAGTGCTACTGCTAGTTTGGCCTTTGGTCCTGCTGTGACTATGAGAAGTCCTCCCATGCCGGGCCACACTGCAAGGCTGAGTTGTGCCACCACCGCCTGTGTGATCTTGAGAAAACAATCAAGAGGACAGACTGGACTCATCAAAGTCACATTCACATCAGTCAGGCCACACCAGGTATGTTGTGTTGACTAGTTTTCTGCGTGCTGCAGTGTCCAAGTCATTTGTGCTGCAGAAATAACTAGTTTTATTGCACTGGAGAAACAAACTAAGCTGTGGTTGCCGTCACCTCTGGTCATGGTCTGTCTGTGAGTGTTCAATAACCTGAGTAGTGTACTGCGTCTTTAATAAGATTTGAGTTTGGCACTGAGTCGACCATGGGATACTAAAAAGTCACCTGAGGGGAACTAACTTGTGCGACTTGCTCTTGCTGGCACAGTTTTGTCTTGGTTTGATTTGAGGCATATACATTACTGGGAAGTTGCAGCAGGTTGCTCTAGGAAACTTAATTTCTGAAGTGACTGCAGTCAACACCTGTAGGTCCTGCAGGGTTCTTAAGGCTCAGTCTTTTTGGCACAACTCTGTTTAGCTGCTTTGGCATCAATGACTTGGAGTAGGGGCAAGGATGTGACAACTCAGCAGTGGCAGCAAAGCAACTTTTAGGTTAACAACAAAACTATAAATGACAATGGAGATGGAGGAGAGGAGACAGTGGGAGAACAGACAGAATTGAGGACGAAGATAGCTGCACAGAGGGTGATTGTGGCAGATGCATTGCAGAGGCAAGGAGCTTGAGCATGTCTCAGGTTTGGAGCTCGAAGGAGTTTTGAGCGAGGAAATAATGGGAGGGAGCTGTGAGCACCACTAACTGCTTCAATACATTCTTCAGTTTTTTGGTTTTGGCAGACAGAATAGGTATTCAAGGAGGCATGTGCAGGGAGATTGTGGCAGCTACAATCCCCATTTTTATTAATGTATTTGTGTGGAATTTGAATTTGATATCTGGGCAGGCAGGGCACACTAATTGAAGTCTAATGTCCAGGTGTGTCTCAGGGGAGGGAAGAAAATAAGATCCATAATTAATAATAACAAAAATAGTTACAAGGTACAGTAGTGGCAAGGGAAAAACAAGATGAGTTAAAGATAACTAAAAAGTGAAAATTTACAAAATGTTAATATTGTACGGATAAAATGTTTCTTTGTGCAGTAATTGGTCATTCTGAATTGTGTTGTTTATAATCAAGGGCATGTGACATCTCAAGTCATGAGGCATAACACATAGCATTATAAACTACATCCTGCCCGAGTACCCTGGTCGTTACTGCAGAAGAGTGGAATGTTGGCATTTAGGGACCCCCCCCCCGGGCCACAAAATATGACTTGGAGTAGGGCCCCCACATCCATTAATCTGGCCATGGTAATGTGGACATGATTTTCAGTGGAAAAACACACATTTGCTGTGTAGATATACTAATTTTAAGACAAACATCGAACTAAGCATATCACCGAGACCTAAATACAAGTGTAGTGCTGTCCTTACCATGCAGTAGTTGTGTACAATACTATTTTGCAAATTGTTTGAAAAACAAGATGGTTGACATCATGAACAGTATTTCTCTGAGCACCAACAGTAAATTTACAGTTTGAACTGTTTTCATTTACTTGCCTGTCTTGCGGTTATCACAAAAATCATTGCAATTCAAAAATGGTAGACTATTTTTTCACCAAACCATCCAAAGGCACACCCTTGGCAAAAAATCCCATGTTAACCAATGGGGGAAAAAAGTGTGCTTTTTCTGTTTTCTACTACTTTATATCTCAAAAATCATACAAGATGCCATCACAAAACTTTTCAAGTCTTAAGACTCTGGCAGAATGAACGTGCATGCCAAATTTTGGGCTATTTCATTGAAGTGTGCCAAAGTTATTAAGGTGCAAAATTTTGAATTTAACATTGAAGTGCTGTACCAACCCTATGTGGCGCTACCATGCCCCTATAATATATAACATAATATAATGTATTTATTGTTACATGACATGTAAGTAATAAGACACAACAGGGTGTGGGTAGTAGTGTGATCACCACACGCCCAGGGGCATAATGAATGGCCGAGTGCCTTATTGCCGCTGGAAGTGCAGTGATCACACTACTACCCACACCCTGAAGTGTCTTATTGCACTTATCATATGGCATTTTGGAGTAAAAAATAACTTTTCAGACATAAAATGCACATTTTAAAAGTCAAAGTAGTTTCTTTTTGTATTCATATCATTACAGTGAAGAAAATAATCCTGAAACCAGGGGGTGGTGGATGACAGAATAAAGTATTATTATGTGGCACATTTTCATTTGTTAGAAATGGCTGGGGAGCATGTTTCCATGAAGAAACAACATTTCTGTAACTGCTTTGTAATGTGGGCACAAGAAGCTAGTGCTTCAGTGATTGGGCTGCTAGACTGGTACTAGTTACTGCCCATTGGGAATAGTGCCATCTACCATGGGGCAGTACTCAGTCAAGAGTAAAGCTTTATTCCCTGCCATATGATACACCAGAATATGTAATGTAACATTATATATATAACATAACATAATTGAATATGTTTATTATAACATAACATATATAAAGTAACGTAAATAATATAATATATATAACACAATATAAATATAACATAACATAATTATATAATATCAAATAATTATAATACTATAATAACATGTATCTTAGTCCCATACTCGGATTGGGCTCATACCATAAACACTGGCATGCAGGGCTGGTCCGCTGGCACAGTGGTAGGGTTTCTGTTTGTGTTGCTGATGACCCAGGTTCAGGAACAGACCTGAGGAGTTGGAGGGACAGCCAAGGGGAGGAGGACTGAGCATCCCTTGGACTGCTCTCCTACTCTAGGGGTAGGGCAGGTGAGTGACCAGCGCTTGGTTGGCCCCTGACGGAGGCCAGGGGGAGCAGTGGCTGGAGCTGAGCTGTTGGGGAGGCATGCTGGATGTCAGTGCTTCAGTGCCTTACATCATTACACACCATGCCTCCCGGGGACAAAGCATGTAAAAATGTCAGCCCTATGGGTGGCGCCTGCATCCAGGTCCCGCTACACCCGCTATGACACTCGCTAGGTGACTGAGTTCAGTCCTCCATCGAGTATGGCCCGACCCTGTGGCTGCATCCTGAGCGATAAGGCAGGGAAGAACACCAGCAGTTGGGGTGTGTTGGGAACCGATGCAAGTCTCTGTTTGGAGTGCACTTGCATGGTGGCCCCACCCGGGGGGGGGCAAACCAGGAAGGATTACCAGCAGAGGTAAGCCCTGGGGGTGGGTGGGGACCATGGACAGTGGGGGCTGAGCTACCAGAGCTAGGGAACAACAACACAAAAAAAACACTGGCACCCAAGTGCTGCACTAGTATGGGTGCTGTGCTTTTGCTATATTGGTAGAGTGTGCCATCCTTAGGATGAGACAGTAAACTGAGGTCCCATTGACCATCTCTGGTGCTGTTCAGATGGAAGTAAAGTAACTTTTTGCAAGAGTATTTTTTTTTTTAATAGTTTATGCAGTTGTTCAAGGCTGCGTGGGGGTGTTGATGTGTGAAATGGCTACTACCCACTATACATTTATGGTTATTTCACTGCTAGTGCCACATTGCTTGTACTTTGGGATACAGTGTGTATGAAAACTGCTATCAAAATGTCAGTTCCTCCTCTTCTTCACCCATACCACCAATGCGAATGTGTCCTTTTCATTCCTTGCCATTGACCCCACTACTGGGTGACCTGTGGTGGGTTTGAAACAAACCGACCAAGTCATGAAACCAATTCCGCAGGAGAGTTACTGCAGGAAACAGTATGATTTCAATGCCAGTTAGTCTGTTTTGTCATGCAGGAAAGAAACCTCTGTGACACTGCATTTCATCTGTTCCACATTTTTAACACATTCCAGTTCCGTTCCACATTTTCAACACTGTACAGTCAAGTTCCATATTTTCAATACTGTACAGTCATGTTCTGTATTTTTCTCATCAGATTCACATTCCACATTTCCAACAGATTACAGTTATGTTCCACATTTTCAATACATCGCAGTCACATTCTGCATTTTTTTATCCAATTTCCATTCCACATTTCCATCACATTTATTCATTTATTTCATTTCAAAAGTTTCACCAGGAAATACATACTGAACTGATAATAGCTCATTTCCAGATGTGTCCTGGGGAAGGGGGGGAAAGGAGGGCAGTGAAGAAATCAAGAACAAAAAATGACAACAATTACAAAAATTAAAAATTACATAATGAGTAGAAAGGAGCTAAGTATCATAACTAAGCATCATACAAAGGCAATTTAAGTGAGGATGAGGAAAGTACACCATGCAGTGAGGATTTGGAGGGGAATAACAGTGTTAAGGGGTGCCATTCAAGAACTACAATTCAAAAGTACCAAGTATTGAAGGGTTAACAGAAGGTGCGAGTAGCAAAACAGGGACAGGTATCAACATTACAGTCACGTTGCACATTTTTTCACCAGATTCACATTCTGCATTTTCAGCACATCTAGGGGTTAAATTGGGCAGAAAATCACAGGAACTCAGTTTCTCCTCTTCCAACATTTTTCTCCATTCAATAATATGAAGAGTTCACCTCCTAGGGATGACAATTCCGCCTCCAACAAATGTCGAGATTATGGTTCCACAGCAGGTCATCAGCTGCTTTACTATGTGGGCATGTGTGGGAGCGCTTTCATTTAATAGAAGGTGGCCAGCCATGAGAAGAGGGGAGGTTGTGTCTATTACTTTAGTCATTGCTGGGTGACTTCTTATGTAAAGAAAAGTGGGGGGATACTACCAGTGTGGGGTAGGAGGAAATATTGATTTAAAGAAAAAACAAGCACTAAAGATAGCGGCCAGCTATGGAGGCAGGTGGGTTGTGCTGGTCGCCCATCCTGAGAGTTTTTTAACATGAATTTTTGGGTGCTGGTGGAAGGGGCATTGGGATTGAAGCAGAGGGTGGGGTTGTAGTTTAAGAATGGGGCTGGTGAGGAGGCTGTTTATTTTTCTTTGCACAGCCACACAAATAACAAAAATTAATAGTGAATACCTGAATATTTAGAGGCCCAAATATAATATTCGGCCTGAATATATGAAATGAGGTATTCACCCAGCCCTACCACCTGACCTCCCTGATCTACTTTCTTGGTTTGTTTACATGATGACACCAGACTTACCATAAGTTACTAAAGGGGCCCTAGCTGAGGCACCTGCAAAGTAATTTTTGTAATAATGGACCTGTGGTTCTCACAACCACTATGCAGCAGAACTAGAACAGCACATTGTGTTTCAACAATATTTCTGTTTCATATAAATTTCAATATTTTGCCACTGTGATAATATACTTGTATCTAGTTCAAACTAGCAGTCTATTAGTGTTCTCTATATAAGCAATAATACCTGACAGGGTGGTTAGTATTGTGCTATACCTGACTGCCCAGGGGCATAATGAGCACCAGCACCACAGACAGAGGGCCTAATAGCCTCTGGAAGGTCCGGTATAGCACAATACCACCCTCCCTGGAGGGTATTATTGCACTTAGAAAATGGGCAATGTATTATATATGTTTTAAAAAATAATTTCTATGTTTAACTGTTAAAAGTCTTTGGTATTTAGTTTATTTTGTAATAAAATATGCCCTCAACTGCATTAGAGTACTGTCTGTCATGGTTACACACACACACACCTTACACTGGTAAAAGGCCTTTTTCTTTGCTGGCTTTTTTTGGTTGGTTTGTTTGTTTTGTTTATTTATTCAGTCAATTAAGACTGCAGTGTGCTCCCTCCAGCAGCAGTCCCTTCAACATAACAGTTGGAACTCGGGACAGCCACTGAATCAAGAGACAGCAACCTTCTGGTTTTTTGTTTTTTTTTCCCCAGCAAGAACGGGGAAGCGTGTGATTAGTGGGGAAATGAAGTAGAGAGCTGAGAGTGTGTGAAGACCCACCTGACTACTGCCAATAGCTTGTTTTAAATTTAAATAAAAAGAACAAGAAGAAAAACATGGGGTTTTGCATATGCTTCCCATGATAATTTGCATTACTGAGGTATGTGCAATTGTGTTTTTCTTTAAAATTTGGTTCTATGGCCAATACCCTCTGGGGTAACCCTTGCTTCAGAGCAATTGCTCTGAGGTTCTTATCGTTTGAGGTCTACTATATTAATATTCTAGTTGTGGTAATGAGATTGTGGCTGACTGCAGATATGAGCAGAGGGTTTGTGCCGACTGCCATTACAGGACTGAGGTGCAGGGGGTCGGTGTTCCAACTATGTGGAGGATGCCACCAGACACCAGGGACTAAACAGTAATGGGGAGATAGAGGGGGTATCACTGTGGACTCCACAGTGATGTTTAAAGGGGACCATGGTTGAGATGGGGTACCACCGAACACCAGGGAAAAGACTAACAGGGATGAGAGAGGGAGGGAGGAGAAAGCCCACAGCATCCATCCACTGCATGGTTCAGTGTGCTATGATAATGCTATAGATTGGCAGATAAGGGGGGATTAGCATTTTTATTTACAAATATTGCAGTATAGTGCTTCAGCATTACGGAGTTTGTGCCTCGCAAAGCTTGCTCATTGTGGGGAGGTGCTTAGTGCGTAAAGGTCATTCCCATGGGTTGCACTCAGGCAAGGGTTAGTGTTTTTCTTTTCTCTGCACTCACAGGGGGCATATTAGGCACCTTTAGCACTGCCCATGGCGTCAGCTCTCAGTTTCCATTATACCTACTTTTGTGCTGTGTGCAAAATAGCACAAACATAAAGCACTTTGCACACTACTTAGCACGTGGTTTGAATACGAGGCTCAGAACATGCTATTTAATTTCAGTGACTATTATATTGCTGCCTTTTGCCTTCCTTGCATTTTGTGTTGAAAAAAAAAAGATGTTGAGCGTTGGACATTAAAGATGTACAGAGGTGATTACTCAGTCACCAAATGTACTTCAAGTATCCATTTACCAAGATTGTATGGTTTTCAAAAAAATGTTTCATTCTAGGACCTCTACTATTCTCAATATTTATAAATAATATTTCATCCAACCTCTCCTCCACTTCTGTCTTGCTCTATGCTGATGACACAGTCTTGTACACCAGTGCTAAGGACATTACTGACATCAATCTACGTCTGTCCACGGATTTCCAACATACACAGACCTGGTTGTTGTGCAATAAACTTATTCTAAATGATACCAAAACCAAATCTATGCTATTTGGTTCCACCCACAGGCTCAAATCCAGCCAACACAATTTCCAAGTATCCTGCATCAATGGCTCACTCACCAGCATTGTCACATCATTCAAATACCTAGGAGTAACTTTGGACCCATCCATAAGCTTTGACCAACACTTACAGTTAACCTGTAAATCTGTTAACTCCAATTTACAGTTAACCTGTAAATCTGTTAACTCCAAACTTGGCATCACGTACAGGACCAGATATGCCCTAACACCATTAGCTAGGCTGGCTATTGCCAGGGGCATTCTCCTGCCTACTTTGACCTATGGGTCTGCTACTTATGCTGCCTCCTCTAAATTGCACCTCCATAAATGGGATGTAACCTACAACAATATATGCAGGTATGCCTCTTCCTCTCCAAGACCGAAACACCATTGCCTCCTCTACTCTGAGTTAAATTGGCTATCTCCCAGAGCTACCAGATCCCACTCTCTGTGCTGTACTGTAGACAACATCATGAGGACTTAGACCCCTATAGCACTGGTTGAGATGCTCACTCCGCTATACTCCAGCTATGGCCTGCACTGTACTGACAAATCTTTTCTTAGTGTGCCTAAATACAAAATGACAAAGGGTGCTAGTGCATTTGTCCACTATGCCCCTCAGCAGTGGAACTCCCTACCACTCGATGTTCACCTGGCTTCCTTGCACTATGCCTTTAAAAAAGCGCTCCGACGTTACCTCATCTCATCTAGTCCATGCACCTGTTTCAAGCCCCCGCAATATATAGCTCCCCCTGTGACTGTCATCTGCCCTTCCTAGCACTTCTCTGTTACCTTCCCCTAGTTACTCTGACCTACTACTCCCTGGATGTTCTCCCACAAAGGCCCATTTTGCAAACTGTCCCTACCTATTTGACCTGCCTTCTTTCATTGCCATAAGGTTTTTTTGTCCTTATACTGCCTCCCATTGCTTTCACTGATGAATAGAATCTCCTCATAATATATTCTGTGCTATCCTACCTGTCTTCTGCTTGGCCCCCACTCTGGTGACAAAAATATTTAGTTTGTACCTTGTACCAAACTCTGTACTTTACTCACATTAATTATGCATGGGCTCGCAGTATAGCCTAGAGGTTAGAGGAACAAGGTATGAACGAGCTTGATACATCCAGCAGACCAGACCTGAGTTTGATTCTCACAACCTCCACTTGCATACTGTGTGACTCTGAGCAAGTCACTTAACCGCTCAGTGCTCCCAGGTCGCCCCTGAAAACAGGATCTTGTGCCTAGTGGGCCTTACCTGGTTACCAAAGACTTAAATAATAAATAAATAAATAATACCCCTTTTTTGCAGATTACCTCTTTCGAGTACTGCTTGACCCTATGTATAATGCCCTGTGATACAAAATGTCCTTATGTTGTTTACTACATGGCCACGTTCCTCCTTTTGTTTCTTTTTATCTCAATGTTTAATTCTCTACTAAGAATATGACTGTTTCTTGCCTTCTGTATGTATTTCCTGTAAATTGTTTAATTCCCTATTTCAGAATGTTACTTTTCTTGCATTCTGTAAGTATACCTTTTATTACTCTGTAACCTGCTAGGTCGTGCCCGAAAATAGTCATCTCTGTGACTAGTGCACCTACCCAGTAAACAAAAACTAAATAAATAAATAAATAATGGCAAGCCTGGCTGTTAAGAAACAATAATGAAGGTATGCTTGCAATCCTTCCATAGCACATTGTAGTGTATGACCATCCCTTCTTATGATGTCATTTTTTACTCATTTCATGAAAATACAGTAAAATAAAATATGACTTCACAAACCATTACAAACCATAACTAATAAATTTTTTTTTTTTGTTTGTTATTGGTTTTGTTTTACTATAAGGTGCTAACCTTTTGCAGCATGTGTACAACAGCTAGATGGCTTGTTTCAGAAGAGATAAGTAATGGGGAATATGAGTCCTGCATTTAAAATAATGAAGGTTATTGAGAGGTGGTGTATTGTAAACTAGGAGATGAGAACAAGAGGACATGTGCTGAAGTTCACAGGGAGGAGGGTTTCAGCTTCTTTACATCACTCAGAAGGCAGTAGAACTGTGAGATAGCACCCAGAGGCAACTGAAGGACATTCAGATGGACGCTTAAAAAAGTACAAACAATTAGGTTTTGCTAAGGAATAACATCACAGGGCACAACTGCTAGGATGGAAGGGGGTGGGCATTATTGACCATTATACAATGGCAAGGAAAATTCCTCTATTCTGATGGGTCAGTGTGTACCTGGCACAGTGATGATATTACACAGTAACATCACTGTATTAAGACCAGGCACACAAATGACCACATCACAGTAAAATTCGTCCCTCCCAACGCAAGTCATCGTGAAGCCGATGATGTCCTGAAGCTGACACGGCTCACCGCCCCCCACACACACACACAAACTTCAGTGCCTGGGTGTCTCGGGAATTCACATAAAAGCTGTCGGCTTCACAAAAAAAAAAAAGAAAAAAAGCTGCCATCTCTTTCACTTCAGACGCTGCCCTACACTAGTAAAACATGTGCGCTCGGCCGTTTCCATACCTAACACACTTTCTTTTGAAGCCAGTGGCAGTCTCTCACCAAAGCCACATACACTAGCCATTCAAATAAACCACTTTAACAATAAAAACCAGAACAGTTCCGTAACTCACACATTTCGATGATGTCCAGTTACGAAGCGAACACGGAAACCAGAAGTCTCCAGGTGGCTCTGCTATTTTTTCATTTTACTCTGTTAGTTTTCACAGGAGACAAAAAAACAAACACATTTTGCGGGCCCCAGGACAAGCTGAGGAACCACAGAGATTCATGTTAGAGCAAAGGTCACCACATAACGACAGTGTGTGTGTGTGGGGGGGGGGGGACACATCTACATGAAACCCACAGTATAAGCAACAGCATCACCTAGTGGACTACTTTTTCTCATATTACCAAAATATGGCTCCAGTTCAAAAAAGAATAAAAATAAAAATGTTACAAATTTTTTTTAAAGCTTTTTATTATTATTTTTAAAACGAGCCATTGTATAATAGCAATAAGGCATGAAAGAGTGTGTTTTTGTCTAATAACATCACTCCTGGGGTGGTGGAAACACGAATACACACTCTTTCGTGCCTTATTGCTTAATTATCATCCTCCATCCCACAAAATACTTTATGTGTGATATGTGCTCTGTTTTGCCTCTCTTCTTAAGTAATTGTTTTCCACCACTGTATGTCTCTTACCTCTCACCTGCTGTTCCTCAGTTGGTTCCATAGTGCACAATATGAGAAATCAGCCTTGTGCTTCTAAGCTTTGGTGCAGAACACAGCAACCACACCATGCACCCTGAGGGAATACACCCTCTTCTGTTGGGATAAGACCTTATTTCAGCTGCAGAACCTGCTGACAGGATTACATTTCTGCATGGCAGGGCTGGGGAGCCAGGGATCTAGTGATGCTAGTGCCCAAAGTATTTGTGATGCCAGGTATTTTTTTCCATACCAGTAAATCCCACTAACAGCTGAGCTGCCCACACTGAGCCCAACCTGCAGGTGGCGGAGGGGCTAATGCTGTGTTGTGTCACCCAGGACATTATGGCCACTCCATATTCCTCCGCAGTAGGCACTCAAGCAGTGGAGTCAGCACATGAAGTCGTAGTATGTTGCCTCATCCAAGCACCACAGAGCTCCCTAGCCTGGGACATGGGAGTCAGTCTCGAAAAGTAAACCTGAGTGTCCCACACAGCAGTATGTCGCACTTCCCCAGTGCCACCAGGCTGGATGTTTTGTCACTCTTGTAGGTACAACTTCCCTTACTTTTGTGGGATTAACTGTGTGGTTCCTTGCAGCATCTCTTCTTTTAGTTGCATGCCTTTGCTACACTGTTGCTGCTATGCTCTCCAAGGTCCTTAAAGGGCAAAGTCTCTTCCCTCTACCTATTTTCTGCACACCTCTGTAGTTTGTAGGCATGAACAGGCTGAAGACCAGAGTTCTGCTGACAGGGTGGAGTGAAAGCACCTAGCTTAACCTTAAAGGTATGTTTATTTCTACTTCTCTTCCATTTGAAAGTAGCAGGGTGAGTGGGGAGAAAAGATCCGTAAGTAGTGGCTGGGGCACTTTGAAACTTGGTAGGCAGTGTTTGGGGTACCTTGAAACTTGGCTTTTAAATTGTAACAGGTGGTGTGGGGGAAACTAGCTCAGAAACTTAATCTTGGGGTGAGTAGATTCAAGAAGCCCTGTAAATCAGGTGTCTATTTGGGGTTGGGGGGGTGGAGCTGACAGAGACTTAGTGCCTTCTCACAAGAGCACTGTAAAAGTGCTTCCACTCTAACATGGCCAGCACGGTTGTGTCCCAGTGAAGGAGTGGAACAGGTGAATGGCATCAGCTGGCACCTGCAGGCTTCAACAGAAGGAAGCGGAGAAGTGGAGGACTCTGCTGGTTGACCAAGGCAAGGAACCTATTCACTACTGTGTAACAGTCACTGTTGAGAAGGGTGACAGGACAGGTAGGAATAGGTATATAACACACTGTCTAGGGTAAGGGTAAAAAAGGGTTAAGTAATCAAAAAGGTGGGAACAGGTGAAACACTATCTAGGGTAAGGGGTAAAAAAAGAACTAGAGTATGCAAAACAAAAACAGGCTATGCTGGGAGTGGTGTAGTGCAGTGGATGTGAGGTGGCAGTTTTCAGGGAGACTTTCTGGAGATTGCAGTGTTGTCCTATCTGTGTACACCTCTCTGGGCTGAGGATGGAGGGGAAGGAGTATCCAGGCCGAGTTGGCTAGGATTTGGGAGACCTCCTTCCCCACCCAGGGACCACCAAGTCTGCCACCGCTGCCTCAAAGGTTGCCAGAGAGGAGGGGTGGCTGGGCTACTGTGGGCTCAAGAGGAGTGAGGGTGGTGGGTCAGAGGCACATCACCCAGTGGTTCCACTATGCAACCATACGATGCTCTGGCAGGGCAGGCAGGTCCCATGGAGGCACCCACAGTAGAGACCAGGGAGGATGTGGGGGTCCTTCGTATGAGAGCCACCAAGGTGGGTGGTAGAGGACTCCAGAGGAAGAGGAAGCAACTCCTGGTGGGTGACTCAGTTGTTAGGGACATAGATTTTGGGAGAGGGAGAGAGGGAGGGAGGGGGAGAGGGAGGTTAGGTGTTTACCTGGCACCATGGCTTGGAGGGATGGGAAGCAGATCCTGGAGATTGCTATGGCAGCAGGATGGGAGGGAGAGCTGGATGTCATTGTCTACCTAGGGACCGATGACCTGGCTAGGGATGAGGTTAGGAGACTGCAAGAGGAGCTCAGGGAATTGGGGAAGGGTCTTAGGCAGGTAGCACACTCAGTGGCATTTTCTGAGGTGTTGCTTGTCTATGACAGAGGGGAGGATAGGGTACTCCATTCCAAGAGTTTCAACCAATGGTTGAAGGACTGGTGCAGAGAGGAGGGGTTTCGGTTACATTGGGGACTGGGGTTCCACCGGGAGGGATAAAGGTCTATAGAGAGGAGATGGTCTGCATCCATCCAGGGGGAGCCACAGTCCTTAGTGAATGGTTTAAATGCTACGCTGTCAAGAATTTAAACTAGCCAAGGGGGGTGGTGGAAGGAATCAGGGAGACATGAACTGCTCACCCTGCAAGCTGAAGTAGTCAATCGGGAAAACCCTATGGGAGGGAAATCCCCAAGGGTTTCTAATAGCAGGACACGTAGAGTGGTAGAAATTAGGAGGGTGGGAATGAAGGCAGAAGGGATAAGGAGAGTAGGCAAATGGGGAAAAAAGGGGACTGACAAGAAGGGTGATAAAAGAATTTGGAAGGCCATGTACACATGGCCATGTCCTTTCCCTGTCCAATGCAGGTCTTAGCTACTCGTCCATTAAGGTACACCTTTCTGCACTGTCAACTTATCATGTACCAGTGGATGGCAGGAACCTGGCCTAAATGGATCTGCCCCGCACCTTCCTGCGAGGTATCATGCAGATTAAGTCATCCATTTGGGACCCTATTCCCCCATGGGATCTCTTATTTTTGTTAGAGAAGTTTATGTTGCCTCCTTTTGAGCCAGCCACAAGTTGCGAGCTATGTTTCCTGTCTTGGAAAGCGCTATTTTGAGTTGCCATCACATCAGCTCGAAGAATTTCCGAGCTTCAGGCTCTGATGTGTAAAGAGCTCTATTTGATTTTCCACAGGGACAGGGTATCCCTGTGTACTAATCCTAAACTCCTTCCTAAGGTGGTGTCCAAGTTTACCCTCAACCAGGACATCCATCTACCTGTCTACTACCCAGAGTATTCCAGTCATGGGGAGGCCCTGTTGCATACTCTGGATGTACATAGAGTTCTTCATTTTTACATTGACCGTACTAGGTCTTCCAGGAAAACTGACCAGTTATTTGTGTCTTTTGCCCCAAGAATGATAGGGGTGCCATTGATGAAGCAGATGTTGTCCAAATGGTTGGTCAACTGCAAAGTGTTCTGCTACCAAAAGTACAGTAAACCTTTACCGGGCTCGGTTAACGATCATTCCACTAGGGATGTTGCTACTTCGTTTGCATCCCTGCAAAACGTGTCAGCAGCAGATCTCTGTGCTGCAGCCACATGGAGTTCTGTCCATACATTCATCAAACACTACAGTTTGGATATTGCTTCCAGGAGAAGGGTAGGCTTTGGCCTAGCTGTTCTTCGGGGACTGTTCTCTTAGGGGCCTCTGATTCTCTGTATCTTCCACCCATCTGACCTGGATCATATCGTTGTACTGCTTGGGACTCAGTCCTAATGGTAATAGACTGCAGCAAGAGCTGTATCTTGAAGTGAGATAGTACAGTTACGCAAGAACTTGCTGTAACAGTAGATCTTCAAGAGGAGCTCTTGCAGCAGGCATGCTTTCCCTCTCTCTCCTTCCCCTTGTTAGGAAGGTATAATTTCTTCTCCCTTTTGGGGATGTAAAAACCTCCTTGGTTCCCCATCCTTCATGCAGCCGGGTGTCCGGCGGGTGAACTGAGGTGGTGCTGGGAGACTGCCCCTTTATACCATGAGTGACGTCAGGGTGGGGCCGACAGTGCAGTTCCCCCACCATAGACTGCTAGCTAGAATTTTTCCTTGGGGTCCTAGTGCCTGGCAGCATAGTCCTCATGGTAATAGCTTGCTACAAGAGCTCTTCTCGAAGATCTACTGTTATGGTAAGTTCTTACATAACTGTACTTTACTTCTGCTGTTAATACTCCTCCCTCCCAATACATCCCAGTATCTTGTTAGCCTTGCTATATAGGCCTTGCTTCACTGACTTGGTTGCTTAAATGAGTTGCTAATGATAACTCCCAGATCCCGTTCCTCATCTGTAGTGCTAAGTCTCTCTCCTCCCATCCAATACTCTGTCTTAGGGTTCTTCTTCCCTAGGTGCATTAACTTACACTTTCTAGCATTAAATTTTAACTGCCAGACCTTTGATCACCCCTCTAGCTTTTGTAGGTCTCACTGCATTTCCCTCGTCACTGTCCACCTTCCCATATAGTCTTGTGTTATCTACGAAGAGACACAACCTGCCCTTGATACCTTCTCCAGTGTCACTAATGAACATGTTGAAGAGGACCAGACCCGGGACTGATCCCTATGGAACCCCACTCATAGCATCCCTCTCTTCTGATTTAACCCCATTGACCACCACCCTCTGCTGCCTCCCCTCTAGCCAGTTACCCACCCAGTTCACTATGGGTTTAGCTGCACCCAGGTCTTCCATCTTCTTGAGCAATCGTTTGATCATGTGCAGTGGTTTTCAAAACTAAACCAGGCATAACCACTCAATAAACATTGCTATAAAAGCTATGTGTGTTCCAGGTTTTGTAACAAAATAAAATGTCAACAAATTTGTACTTTTTAAGGCTTTTTTGGTGTGGTCCATTGCTCCAAGGTTGCTGGATGCTGAGTCAGCATGTCTTCATGTTGCTGATGTTATCTGGGGTGCTATTGTACTGTGCCTGTTAAGTATTACTACTAGTAAATACAAAACAATCCTGCACGCACCACCACATATAATGAAGGACGCTGCTCTCTAATAATGTGAAAAATGCCCAAATTTATTAAAGTGCCACAGTGCCCTGACGCGTTTTGGATACAAATGGATCCTTTATCCAAACTACTGTTGGTCAGTGTCTGCGTTACAATATGTTTTAATAGGGGCCTTATCTGTGTTAATTCTTCTAGGGATGGATGTGTTAGCCTGGTAAAAAGATCATTTAATGTAGGAGTAAAGAATAGCTGAGCCTGACTTTAGATCAAGTGAAAACCTTCCAGGGGAAAAAACACTGGTCTGGCTAGTGCATAGTAACTCGTAGGTTTCAAAACAGCATTACTTCTCCCACCCCCCATTTACAGGGAGGTGGGATAATTGTTTTAGTGCCATCCTGAAAAATCACCTCTATGGAATGTCAGGTGTGAATGAGCACAGAAGTCTTTAACATAGCAATAGGACTTATGCCTTTCACCACAATGGAAAGTTAAAGAGTCAGCAAACCTTACTGCAGTGTGCTACTCTCCCTGACTTCTGCACTGGATAAAATGATCAACAGTTTAAACTATTTTTATACATTACTGGCATTGAGCATGACAAAAACATGTTTCTAACCACAGTCAAACGGCTGATTATATTTGTTTCTTGCAATGGGCAAAGAGCAAGAAAATGAAAAGAATCTTTATAGACTTCAGCAATGTGACAGCTCCCTGGCTTCTTCATCGATGAAACAGAATAGCACCCCAAATGACATCACAAGGGTGGAGACAATGCTGATTACCATAGGGAACAGCAAGTCTCAGCATCTAGCAGTGTGGATGAAGTAGGGTACACAACAAAGAGCTAGAAATTATATGAAATGATAAATTTTCATATGAAACACCAGGCAGACACTGTTTTTATAATAATATTTAATGAATGATGCACACAATTTAATTTCTGTAAATGTCATTGCACATGATCATTAAGCAGCCAGAGCTGCCTACAAGGGACATTCCCAAAGCTGAACAAGTCCCTAGGCATGGTCACGCTCCTTGCACTGTGGTCAGAAGGCAGACTACCATCCAGTCAACTGAGTGTGTGCCAGAATTGTTAGGTATAAAGCTAACTGATGATTCCTGGGAAGTATGGGAATTAAAATCAGTGTGAATGATCCAGTGGCTTGGGACTGAGGTGTGGTGATGCAGTTCTACCCTCTTAATGACTGAACCAACAAAGAGCTGAAACGGTGAATGGGACAGCTTAGCCAGCCCCAGTATGTGTCACATCTGCTTTGGAGGGGAGAAGAGAAATCTTTTGCCAGAGCTGCTGTTCAGCAGGTCAGAGTGCTTGGTTTTGGCCTTGAGACAGATGCCACAGACTCCTGTATGGAGAGAGTGAGAGACGTTGTAGCCAAAACAATGTTTTTGTGCCCTTACTCTGAGTAACAAACTGTTTGAGTTCTAGCCGGAGACAGAAACAAGGATTATGAGGTAAGGTCTGTGCATTTTTTCGCTCTGTTATTTGCCTGCCAGCCAACTGCTGTCATCATGGAAGAGGATTGGAAGAGAAAGATCACTCTTAAGTGGGTGAAGATCATAGTCCCCTTGTGTGGAGGATTCAGTACAGCTGCAACAAGGCATCTGCTCAAGTTGCTTCTGCTTCCTGTGCTCTTTATGTATAGTGACTGCTGTGTGAATTCAGACTGTGCTTCAGTTTCTCTATCAGCTTTCCTGTCAATCTGCTGACGTTGCAGTGACAGATCCCATAAGCTACATTTCTGACCTGACTGCCTCTGGATTTGAAGCATAAGAAAACATAAGCACAACAACAGAACTTTGACTCCGCAGTATTTTGCATTTATATGACAGGCAGTTAGGGTGGCCTGGCGCTCAACAATGGCAGATGCTTAATTGCTGTGATCCTCACCTGCATGACTTTTAAATGGCATAATCACATTTTTTAAAACAGCACCCTAAACAAAAAGCTATGGGGCATGTAGCTTTTTCCAGTGGCAACACAGAGCCTGCTGAAAAAGCAGTATAAATTGCTGTTCATGCCTCTGAACAGTGAGAGAAGACAGGCAGAGCAGCATCAGGAGACCCACACTCAGTTACAGAAAGCAGCCACGCACAATAGCGAGAAAACGTCCAAGCTACCAAAAACCTTCGAGGTATGCTGGCCATGCTAGTGAACCTTCGACAAGAAATGAAGGCTGGGTTCACAAATGTGACAGCACAGATTAATCTTCAGCAAAGTATAGCAACTGGACTATTAGAGACTGCCACCTCGCATGCTTCCTGCCTAGATGAGGTTGAGCACTGGATCTGCAAGTTGGAAGACACCCTGGCAGTGGCAGATGTTACTAGAGACCGTAGCAGCATGAAGGCTATCCTGGAAGAATTGAAATCCAAAGTGGATAACCACAAAGATAGAAAAGGTCCAACCTCAGAATAATAGGATTGCCAGGGGGCATGGAGGGTAGCAGTCCAGAGCAAGGCATACATCAATGGCTGGTAACATTTCTGAAGCTGGGACCCAAGGCAGAGTGCTTTGAGATAGAATGTGCACACAGAATGGGGCCCAAACTGAAACCATAAGTCAGACCTTGGCACTGTAATAAAACATCTCAAATATCCAGACAAAGACACTTCTCCAGGTGGTCTGATATCTTTTGAAGGAAAAAAGGTATTCATTTTTCAAGAATTCAGTCAGGAATTGAAGGGGAAGAAGCAGCTATTCGATGGAGTAAAAACAAAGCTGCACATTCATAGTGGAGACTTTGCCCGCCTATACCTGTCCAGACTATGCATCTCTAGGCCAGGGAAGCCAGCCCACTGTTTTAGTGATCCTGTGAAAGCTGAGTGCTTTATCAAATCAAAAGACACCACCATGGAAGGCAGAGATCGACTGAGAGACACTGCACCAGCGCATGAGGTTCAGCTCCATGGACACTAGATCCTTTTCTGTGCTGCCCAAGGCTCAGCGAACACCATGACCACCTGAAATCTGACCCCATGGCAGTGCTGCTACACCAGTCCTGCAGATGTGTGCACATTAGTGCTTAAACAGCTCAACTTGTCCTTTATTAAAATGCTTTAAAGGGAAAAAAGCACCAAAACAGGTTAAGTATGTAGCACTGTAAACTATATGAAACCTGCAGCTAAATGGACAGGAAATCGGAGGTGGTATGGTTATGGCGGGAGAAGGTGACTGTGGTGAGGTCACCCACGTGCACTCATCACAAGGGCCTCATGGGCAGTTACTTGACTGCACTGTGCCTAAAAATCAGTTCTGTGTTTAATAAGAATGGCTTGCTGCTTCATGAGTGAATGACTGGTTCCCATGGTTAAATGTCCATCTACATGCTTGTGCAGTGGAATTAGGGACAAAGCACGTGGCAGGGTACTGATTCCATTACCTTAACAATAACATTACTTGCTTTATTCTTGATGGCCCACCTCAACCACATCCAGGGATGTGGGTAACAATGAGGCAGGGTTGGCTGGGAAGACTGTGCCTCAGTTTAACTTACATGGTAGGAAGAAAACACTCAGACTGCCAACGTGCAGCCTGTGGGTGGGTAAACAGACAGCAGACTGCACAGACATGCAAACATTTCTACTTGAAATGTGGGTATGAGGAACCCCCTCCCCCCGCAAGCCACTATACCACACCAAGCTTCGAAATTCCACTGCCCTGAATACCACAGCCCTTGGAATAATTTGCACCTCAGCTTACAGTATATACAAGTGGGACTGGGACAAAACTCTGTTAAACTGTGTCATAAAGACTACACTGTATACCACCCTATTATAGTGGTAGACCATGCCCCTGTAACTGCAGTACTGGGTGTTGCCGGGCCACCTCCTCCTCCTAGAATGTGGCGTCTTGATTCCATCCTCTTGAAAAACGTGTAGTATGGCGAGCAAAACAATAGAGGAATACTTGTCTATCAAAAGGAGGGGGTGACACCTCCAATTGTACTAGATGGGAGGCTTTAAAAGCCTACCCGAAGGACCCGGGACCAACCCATCACCTTTGCCAAACATCTGAAGGTCAACAATGAACAGGAACTGACAGCCCTAGCCTGGGAAAAAAAAATAACCTGTAAGAAATCACATGTGGCTTGGCCTACCCCAGAACTGTATAATGTCCTCCAAAATCTTAACTGGAAGCTTAACTCACTGAACAATAAAATAATAGAGAGGTCCAAACTTTTAGTGAGAGCTGGACAGTATTTTGACAAGGATAATGTATTTATTTATTGAAATTTTTCACGAGGAAAGGCACACGGAACAACAAGTTGCTCATCTCCCAGTGCATCCAGATAAGGGGGCAAATTATTATCTTGGCAGCTCAAGCAGAGTGAGAGGGAAAGAACCATAACCCAAATTTATCACAAAATGAAAAGGCATCACATTTGATCAGGGAGCAATGGGTGAAGCATTCAGTTCTTTTTATTAGGACCTCTATTCATCTGAAGCTGCCCCAACAGACCTCCGAAATGAAGGCTTCTTTAAAAGAGCCGCTCTTCAGCAGGTTTTACCTGAACAAAAACAATGTTGGAAGAGCCTCTCCAAATGTGCGAAGTGGAAGGAGCAATAAGATTCCTAAGGAGAGGTAAGGCCCCAGGCTCAGATGGGCTGCCTATTGACTTTTATAGGACTTTCATGTTCCTACTTAGACAACCACTGTTTGAAATTATTGAGGAAAGCTTTGTGAAATGAGAAATGCCCTACACATGGTTGGTTACATTCATAGTTCTATCTAAACCAGGCAAGGACCCTGAGAAATGCTTATCTTACCACCCTATCTCTTTAACTGCAGACTACAGAATAGCTACCAGAACTGAGCAAATATTTCCACATTGTATTCATGAAGCTCAAGCAGGGTTTGTGAAAGGAAGGCACAGGAAATTTAGTATAAGGCACAGCCCTAGCATTACATACTGATGGGAGTAAACAGTTGGGCAGCATGGAGCAGCAGTCCTTGCTCTGGATGCTGAGAAAGCGTTTGACTATGTGGAATGGGAATATATGTTTAAGACCTTGAGGTGCTACAGCAAGGGGGGCCAGATCAAGTTATGGATTGCCACACTGTACTGTAGACCCACGGCCCAGATTTATTTTCTGCAGAGGTTTTCTTCTTCTCCCTGGCAGGCTGGGCAGCTGTGTCGGCCCTGTCCCACATTCACCCACCATCCTGAGTCGCCCTCCTACGTCCGACACTGGGCAGGCCATTGGTGCTCACAGGGAGGGTGTCATTAAGTCCAACCTCTGTTCTTTCCACCAATTTTTGCCTGGGGCCCACAAAAGTGCAATGGGCGCAATGTGTGAGCTCCACCTCTGTGGAGACACCCTCGGTGTCTGGAACATGGGTTCCCTTCCTTGCATAGTGGTGTCACATGTGCTGCCACTTAGCTGCCGCTGGGTGGCAGGCAAGCAGTGCGCCATGTGAACCCCCTTCCCCGAGGAAGGAGCACTGTCCTGGGGATGCTTGATCCTTCCTCTCCCCGCTGGCCCCCAGTAACCTGAGTCCATTCCTGACTCCAGGTCGCCAGCATGGCAAGAGGTAAGGCCCCAGTGCCTCAGCCCTCCATGCCACCAGGCTGGCTCAGCATCCCAGATCTTAATTAATGGTGGTCTAACTCACTCCTTTTAACTGACCAGAAGAATGAGGCAGGGGTGCCTCCTTTCCCGTCATCTATATGTGTTATCTGTGGAGCCCCTGGCCTTGGTCATAAGAACCAACCCTGAGATACAAGGCCTGAAGTGGGGGAAACAGAACATAAAATTGCCCTATTTGCAGACAGTCTACTTCCCGTTGTCACTCCCGGGTGGATCAATGTCATAAAAATGTGCCTCCTCCATAAATGCTTTTACCTCTTTCAGGCCCTGTCCATCAAGTTACCAGTCATGTATGTTAAGAAACTAGGTTCACTTACCCTTACCTTTTTATGTATTCTCTCATTTGCATTCCTCATTACACCTGGAGCATATAAAAGGAACAAAGTGCACCCCCCAGATTCCAGAGAGGAACTGCAAGCAGCTAGAGGTGCAGTAAGTGTATTGCAGAATGGCCTACAACAGGGACATGGGTGATCATGGAACTGTACTTATGCTGTATCAGGACCACACTACAGCCGTTTCTGCATATTGCCAAGATCTGTTAGGCAGGCAGCATGCTGAATATAGGGATCAGCAATGCAGGAATATGTACTTGTCTTGGCCAGGGGGCAGTGAGGCCTGCACACTTGTAGCTTTTTTATGTTCTCTGCTGTATGTATGCAATGCTCAATGCTGTTGTTTCTCCAGATTTTAAACAGGGACAATGGAGGATGCTGAGAGGAGATGGAAGAGAAAATTCAAGGATAATGAGCCCCATGACCCTGGACCATGAATATGTGGCCCATGATGCCATCATATGTAAGAAGAGGGGGTCCAGGGCTGCAACACGGGCAGCATGGCAGGCCATAATCAAAGACCTCAATGCAGTTGGGGGGGGGACTTGCAGAGATGTGAGCAAGTGTCTCACTGATATGAAAAGGTGGCCAAGAAGCTGGTGTCCAAAGCTAGGTGGAACTATAGGGCCACAGCTGGTGGCCAGCAGACAGCTATCCCCCAACCCCACTAGACTACATAGTAGATTCAATACTTAGTGCTGTGGAGGTGGTTGGCGTGCCAGGGGGTGGATACGAGAGCCAGGTTGGACTGGCCCAGCCATGTTAGTGTCCACTTTTATACCATCATATTGGACCTGTGTGTGTGAGTGTATACACCAGTGGTGCAGGGGTATGGGGGGGGGGGGGCCTAGGTTCAGTTTGTACCGGATGCACAGGCACAGTGTGGGGGAATTGGATGTAAGGCATGATCCCTGGGACAACACATATGTGGGACATTACTGACGCATGCTCTGTCTGTAATGGTATATCTGTTTGCAGTTGTGGACAGGCCCAACAGGAGGCCACTATCAGTTCATGGTCTAGGTATGGAAAGCACCAGGAGCTAGTGTATCATACTGACATGCAATATTCATATGTGTGTGTCTCCCTGGCCCTCCACTATTGATATCCAGGGTTGTCTGCTTTATTGAATTTGCTGTGGAGCATCCAAGCAGCTCATGGCTGTTGGTTGTGTTCCTCAAGGGGTGTGGACCATTTGCTGGTTTCCTATTGTTCCTGCCGTCTCTTGGGGGAAATCCTCTACTGTTCAACATGTGTGTGGTCACCTGTGTGATCACTGGTGATGCGGTGTGGAGTGTACAGCACCTGGGGTCTATAGGCACTGCACTGAAAAGGCAGCACGTGTGCTGGTGCACATTATGAAATATGTAGAAAGAATGATGGCTCCTGATTGGTGAAGAGGTACTTTCAGCTGGGCCGTTATCCCAGCACAACGGCCCAGCTGAAAGTAGCTCAACAAAAATATGTTTAAAAAATATATACAATTTATTAAAAATTACCCATTTCATAATTGCATTAAGGCACTCCAGGGAGTGCATTATGGTGGGCTAACAGCCCTTCTCGGGTGGTGGAAGCACTCGGCTTCACCTCATGCTTCAACCTACCCGAGGTGGGCTGTTATCTCACTATAATGCCTCCCCTCATGCCTTAGTGGTTAATTATACTGGGCCTGCATGCAGCCTTAAGCAGCATGCAGGTATAGTATGTACATTACTCTACATTAGAAAATGGCAAGAATCAATTATGAAAGCCGATTGGCTCAGACAGGCTCCAAGCTGGGCATTTATTTTTCAATAAATGCCCAGCTAAAAATAAGAGCCAGTCCAAGTGCCACTTAACAGTGTAGCATTTTCCAGAGGTGTCCAGCCTGCTTTCTAATTGGCTGAAAGCACCGTAGAAAATTTGAAAAACCCGCCATGTTTTTCTCTCGCTTAGCGAGAAGCTTGCTTCTTAACAGTACTGCCTTCAGCATTGACGGCCACTCTCCTCCCACGACCCAGGTAAAAAAAAAAAACAACTCTTTTGCCATTAAATGGCACTGCATCGTAAATGCTTCAGTCCGATCGTAAACCTGCTCGCTGTACTGCCATAGAAAGAGTGTTATCGCCGAAACAACCACTGAGCACGACAACAGCGGTATCTACTAGGTTTTCATACCGCACACAGATGTCCATCTGCGGTACGAAAAATTAAGAAAATACCGGTGTTCTCATGCACAGCAGCAGTGCTGGAGATATCGAAGTCTCTGCTTTACCACAGAGAAGCAAGCGCCAAAGATGACTAATGTCCTTTGCCCTTGTCTTTTTTCTCTCCTACCACAGACAAATGGTGGGGGGTGGGTAGGTACCTCACAAAAAAAAAAAGCATTGTCTTGCAGGTGGAGGAACTATTTTGCCACAAAAATGATTGTAAACAAGTTTATGTACATTATTTTATTACATTTTTTTTTCTTTTACAGTGGCCATTTTCTAAGCGCAATAATACCCTCCAGGGTGGGCATTATTGGGAAATACCGGACCTTCCAGGGGCTATAAGGCCCTCCGCCTGTGGCGTCGGGCCTCATTACACCCCTAGGCGGTCCGGTATTTCCCACTAATGTCCACCCTGTTGGGTATTATTGCTTAGATATCTCTCCCTTCTGTTCTCTCAGCAGCTCACTGTATTGTCATTGACACCATCTCTGCTGATGGCCCAGGCCCATCTTGGCGGTGACTCCCTCTGCTGCCCACCTGGGATGTGGTGGAGTATGACTCCGGTGAAGAGGAGGAGGAAGACGATGATCACTACCACCAACCAATATTTATGTGAATTAAACCTTCACTGAAGAATGGCGAAGAGAAGGATCCAGCTCAGAACATGAGGGCTTGCCTTCCCCCTGCTGGCCCATCAACTGATGGAGCCCTCCTCCCCCACCCTCTGGCACTGTTGTCTCCGTGTCACCTTTGCCCACTACCCTTCACACAGCCACAGCTGTGCCACCCCCCGATCCCATCATGGGCATGGCCAATGCCCCGCCCTCAGCCATTCCCAGTGGCCCAGCTCTGTCACTGGCATGGCCAATGCCGTGCCCCCCCCCCCGAGGCCAATCCCAGTGACCCAGCCAATACTGTACTACCGTGGCTTCTCAAACGGCATACAGCACTGACCACAGTGCCAATCTGGGCCCCACAAAGGCCCCAGGTGAAGCCTGACCCAGTGCCTGGGACAGTCCATTGCAACAGCAAGCGGTGGCCAACAGGCAACTTTTCCAGTCAGCCATGGGAGCAGGGAGGGCATATAGGCAGAAATGGCATATATACACCAGATGCTGCAGGACCATGAGCAGCATGTGGAGGCCCGCCATGTGTGAAGCATATGGTTGCTATGGTGGCCCTGTAGCAGTACCTGTCTGTCAGCATTGATGCTGCCTTTAATTGTCTGGCTGCTGCTCTGCTGGGGGCTGCAGCTGCACTCTCAGGCCTTGGGGAGGGGCCTGGGCCAAGCTCCAGCTGTTTAAGTAGTGGTACTGTCACCCCACAGTGGATGTGTTGGCGTACCCCCATTCCCCACAGTGCAGGCATCAGGATGCCCAGTATATCAAAGATGCCCAGGGCAGTATGCACCCTAGCCATGGCTTGCCCCTAGGTGGGGCCCTCTGACGAAGCCTTGTGGTGAAGTCTGGGGGTTGTAGCTGGCTGGCCATTGGACTGAGATAGGTCTGTTTTTTGTAATGCAGGACTTCAGGCATTTTTTTGATATCCACTGGAAGTGTAATAAAATGATTAAATTATGCAAGTTTTGTTTTGATGTTTTTGGTCACCTTTTTGTGTTTCTGAAGCATAGCTTAAAGAAGCTATTTGAGAGCATATAAGTTCTTTTTGACCACACCCCATTGTTCACATTTTAATTATAGAATAAAGTATGGGGTGGTGTGTTTAACGAGAGTTTACACACACCCGAGGAGTTAGATGCTACATAAACCCCGAGAGCGAAGCAAGCATCTAACCACGAGGTGTGTAAGCTTCAGTTACACTACCCATATTTTATTTTATGTATTTGCTGGATCTCCCTTTTGGCCACAGCAATGATATAAAATAGCAGCAGTTTCGGTGCAGCTGCGCTCCAGTTCAGTTTTCGTCTGGTCCTCAGATTTTCCGTTTCGGCCGGTTTCACAGTTTTAAAAAAAATATTTTGCTATCCCCCTATATGTAGAAAATAATAGTTTATTTTTTTATGTAACTTTACTTACTGCTGTGTTTCTTTGGTGGCTGAGTTGCAGGCGAGAAGGAAGCGGTGAGCCAGGAAGGAGACACTGCAGTGGGCGCAGGTGCAGAGGGAGAGGGCAAATGCGGCGTGTTTGCCGTTATCGCGGCTCCTTTATAGCGACAAATTAACCTCTCCTATGGCAAAGGGAGACCCAGCTATTATTAAGCAATAATGCACTCCAGGGTGTGTGTCCTGCTGGGATAACATCACACCTCGTGTGATTGGGCGCAAGGCCACAGGCCGAGTGCATCCAGCACCCGAGAAGGGACGTTATCCCAGCACAACACACACCCTGGAGTGCAATATTGCTATTATACAATGACTTGATTGTAAAGAAAAAAATAAGATAAAAAAATGTTAAAAATTAGTTTTTCTTTAATTTGTAGTGTGTGTAGGAACACCTTTAGGAAAACAGTCCTCAGTTTTTCTTTTGCTCACTAGATAGTGCTGACACATCATACTGTGTTATGTTTCGCTCTCAGCTCTGTATGTGTTTGTCTGTCCCAGTAGTTGTATTTTATTATTATATTTTTTTAATGTGTAACAATTTGAGCCTTTGTTTTGTCTCCTGCTGAGCCAATAGCAATGCTAGTGGGACAAAAGGGAGTACAGGTACGGATTCAGTTTTTGTAGGAGCAGGGTCATGATGCAGCACATATGCCACTTGAGAGTGAGAAACTAAAGTGAATTTTCATGGCAGCTTTTGTACCTCCAGGAGCATGGTCAGGATGTAGGATGTGTGCCACTTGAGAGGAAGTAAACTGAATTTTCATTGCAGCTTTTCTACTGTGAAGTGAGCGGCGTCAGTGAACTGTGCGACTGTCGGTTATGGATTCACTGAAGTTGCTCGGTTCCCAGGTAGAAAGCTGACATGAAAATTCACTTTTTTTGCATGGCAGAAACTGTTGTTTTGAAAACATTGCTTTGTTAATGACTGTCTGAGTAGTGGGGAGAGCACAGGAGGACTGCCGTGAAAATACTTGGGAGCTACCAGGATCTGGTTTCCGTGCAGGCTTGTTCTCGAGCGAGTGCTGCAGTGTGGTGTGCACGATCGCACTGGGAAGTGTGTTGGGCAAGTGGAGGAAAGCGAGTTTGAGCTACAGCTTCATTTTAAATGTATTTTAAATTTCTGTGGTTGCGAATTGTGTCGGGGCAGACAGGACACTGCTGGGTGATATGTGTGTCCGCAGCAGTGAAGGTGCAACTCAGAAGCTTGAACTGTCAGTGACAGCATGTGGGACAGACAGGGTAGACAGAGCTGTGTGTAGTGATTTATATCAGGGTTTCTTCTTGTGAGACAGTCATGTGTGAGCTTGGACTTCATACAGTGATGTTATGCTCAGATAACATCACTGTACCAGGCTCACACTGACCAATCAGAGACCAAGACATTTTCTTGCCGTTGTATAATTCTTATTTACAAGGGCTCACTGCTAGGTGGGGTCAGTACCCCGCGAGGCTCTGGCCATGGGCAGCTAACTCTGTTCCCATGCTCAGCCCTCATTGTGTGGATGAGGACCCTCTTAGAACCCTCCCGATTACAGTGTTTGCACAGCATCCATCTCTTTGGAGATTGTACTGGAAGCACTTAAGGTGCACATTGGCCCCCCAGCCCTATACCACATTAGCCACCTTATGCCCTCAACTCACAGTATCCATTTTCTGAAGCCCCCGTGCCAGCATGGCATATTATTTTTTCATCCCCTGTACACACACGCTGTCTGCCTGGATGGCTTAAGATTTTGTTTCGTCTAGCCCCCCCCCACTGGATGGCTTACCATTTTATTTTATCCCACTTTAACCTCCCACCTGGATGGCTTAATATTTTATTTCATCCCCCTGTACACCTTCCAATGCCAGAATGGCATGTTGTTTTTTTTCAGCCCCCTATACACCCTCCTGCCTGGATGGCATGTTATTTTCTTTGATCTCCCTTTAACCCTCCTGCCTGGATGGCGTGTTATTTTCTTTTATCTCCCTTTAACCCTCCTGCCTGGATGGCCTGTTATTTTCTTTTTTCTCCCTTTAACCCTCCTGCCTGGATGGCCTGTTATTTTCTTTTATCTCCCTTTAACTCTCCTGCCTGGATGGCCTGTTATTTTCTTTTATCTCCCTTTAACCCTCCTGCCTGGATGGCCTGTTATTTTCTTTTATCTCCCTTTAACTCTCCTGCCTGGATGGCCTGTTATTTTCTTTTATCTCCCTTTAACCCTCCTGCCTGGACAGCGTGTTATTTTCTTTTAGACCCCTGTATACCCCCCTGCCTGGATATGGCAGATTATTTTCTTTCACTGCACTTTAACTCCCCCCTGACTGGATGCCATGTTACTTCCTTTCAGCCCTCTGTAAACCCCCCCCCCACCTAGATAGCATGCTATTTACTTTCATCCCCCTTTACCCCTCGCCGGATGACTTTTTATTTTATTTGTTCCTGACAATCATTGTTATTCTTTCATTAATGCAGTTTTTGAAATCATTATGGTCTCTTGTGTGGTCTGTACTCACTGTCTGGATCCAAAGAGGTCTGTGATCAGGTGCACTCTATACTCACCTGACCTCCTGGCCATTGCGGGATCATGCTTGTTGAGTTGCTTCTGCATCCCCTGCTCAGCTCACTCTGCGCTTACTGCAGGGTGTTCTTCTGGGGCCAGCAAGCATATCCTATGGTTAAATGCCATGTTGCATAGCATGCAACAGGTAAGGAATATGGCACAGGACTTCTGAGGGCTGTATAATAGGGCATCACCAGAATGGTCAAGGCATCTGAACTGCATCCTGAGCATGCCAATAACCTGCTCAATGATGTTGCATGTAGCAATGTGTGATGTGCTGTGCCTCTCCTCTGCAAGGGATGTGAATCATAGGACAGGTGTTAGGAGCCAGGGATGCAGGGGATATGCACTGTCCACTGTGTAGGTAGAGGGCATTGTTTAGTAACATCATCAGTAATGGGGTGCCTTTGTGGTATACTCATCAATGAGGTGCCTGCTAGAAGGGATATCCCCACCTTCAAACTTCTGGCACAGGATTGGCTTGCGCCAGAAGAAGGCGTCATGGGGAGTGTTGGGATACCATGCCAGGACTGATGATGGGCCCTGTTGCATCACACACCACCTGGCAGTTGACAGAATGGGATGAAAACTCTTCTTATTCACATAGGCTTTGGATCCATCACCGGTGGGGACCCAGATGGCAACATGGATGCAGTCAATTGCACTATGTACAGCTGGTAGATGCACAGCTCGATAGAGCTGCTTCTTGATCACTGTTCACTCTGCTGGTGTGGTTGGGAATAGGATGAACTCCCCAGCATAGGCCAGGAGGGCATCTAGGAATTGACTCAACAGGTGTAAGGAGGCAGACTGTGAGATACCGGTGGTGTCTCCCACTGGTGTCTAAAAGGTGCCGGTGGAAGTGAAGCATAGTGCTGCTGTCACCTTGAGCTCTCTGGACATCCCATGGTTGTGCTGGGTGTCTGTTCAGAGCTGGTTGTGCAGCAGCTCATGCAGCTGCATGATTATGTGCATGTTGAGCCTGTACCGGCACACAATTTGTTCGTCACTGAGGACTTTGACTGTAACTCACGGACGGTACTGTCTCTTTGCAGCATAGTGCCTATGGGGCCTGCACTGGGGCCCAAGGGGGGCATTGACCCACTCCTTATCCTGCATGACCTGCTGCATCAGGTACATGATGTGTGCTTTTTTGTGTGTGTTCTGCAGTGCCTTTTCCTGTCTCTGGGGTTTTCTTCAGATTTACACCTGTTTTTATAGTCATTATTAGTGCTGTGCTATGCTGCAGTGCTATTCCATTAGCACAGTGCTAAAGCTTTGAATATCACACTGCGTCTGATAAGTGTCACAAACCCACTCAGCAGGTTAGCCCTCTACTCCCAAAGTGTCAACCTCCGAGTGCAGTCTTGTGAACAGTTAACAGAAACAGAGTAACCCTTCTGTCTGTTTTGTGGATTCAAATCAACCTTTGGTCTCAGTTCTGGAGGGATTCAAACTGTGAACCTCTTGCTAGTGTACCCAATGCACAGGCTCAGATAATTCTGTCTTTGGGGGGCCAGATATCTTTGCCTACAAGCACCTAACCATGTGTACAAAATGAACCCTTAAAAACTCTAATAAAGACCTCAGATTACTCTTACCTTTTTCCAGTTTGGTATCACCATTCAAGCTTATGCACAGTGTCTGCTTTAACCATATATACTCCACTTGTTAAAGAAAAGAAATTCAAAGACGGACCAAGTAGGCTCTAAAAATAGAGTTTTACTAAAATAGATAAAAAATATGTAAAATATAAAATACAGAACCAATATCACAAGAACCATACAATCTTTTAAAAGAACAAGGTTTTAACAGTGCAATTCCCACTACAGTACTTAGATTTTGTCTCTCTCTGCCTGTATACTTGCTTAAAGTGCTCAAAGATGTTTCTTTGTCAGAGTGTAGATAGAAGTGTCTCTGAAGAAAAATAGAATATTCTTTAAAAAAACTGTATTAGCCAACCCCTTTGTGTGAGGTCACCTAGCTCCTCCTCTGTTTATTAAAAATCATACACCCAGGAAGTTTTATCATTTTAGAAGGAAAGTTAATTAAGTTTACATCAGCAGAAACTCCTTTCCCCATATGACTTCCCCAATCAAGTCTGTAAATTTCCTTTCATCTATGAGCAGTATCCCCTCTCACACAGACATCAAAGCATTTATGATTTTGCATCAGTGTGCTAAACCTGGTTTCCTCCTCGAAACATCATAAAATGGATACTGATTTCCCTCTTAGCAGTTAAAGCTATATTTAACTTAGAAAAACAGGAGATTCTTGATTAAGGCCTGTTCTAGTCTGTAATTAGCTTCTGGCCTTCCAGGTAACACCTTGTATCTAAAACCTGTGTGTGTGATCTCACATGCTGTCTCAGCATCTCTAATGAGAGACAGTCCATAACACATTTTTATATTACAAAAAATCATACTGTACTCAGAACTGGCTGTCCACGTGTCATAATCCTCCCCATCTAGACTGGATTTGGGGGCTCTATCCTCAGCATGGGATGAGCTTCCTAAATCAGTTCACTCCTCATACACACGAGACAGACCATCTGAGCTCTGGGTGTTGGCTCCAGCTCTATGTACGATTGTCATATCATACTCTTGCAAAGCAAGTCTCCATCTTAGCAATCTACCATTGTTCTTTCCCATCTGCGTCGGCCAAACCAGGGGGTTGTGGTCAGTCTGTACCACAAAATGCTGCCCATACAAGTATGGCTCTAATTTCTTTAGGGCCCACACTATGGCAAGACACTCTTTTTCCACAGTGGAGTATGCCTGCTCCCTAGGAAGTAATTTCCTACTCAGGTACACTACTGGGTGATCTGTCCCTTGGCTGGATGTCTGACTCAGTACTGCCCCAATACCCATGTCTGAGGCGTCAGTCTGAACTATAAAGGCTTTTCTAAAGTCTGGACTTGTCAAAACAGGAGCACTGCACAGTGTCTCCTTTAATCTGGTAATGGCTTCCTCACAGGCTGGGCCCCAGGTAATTTTCTTGGGCATCCTTTTCTTTGTCAGGTCAGATAGGGGAGCAGCCAGGGCACTGTAATGGGGTGCAAATTTTCTGTAGTACCCTGCTGTCCCTAGAAAACTCCTGACCTGCTTCTGTGTTTCTGGTCTGGGCCATGCCTGGATTACCTCTATTTTTATTTGGTTAGGACGGAGCCGTCCCCGGCCTACCACATGCCCCCAGGTATGCCACTTTTCCCATGACCACCTGGCACTTCTCGGCTTTGACCATGAGCCCAACCCTCTGTATCCTGCCCAGCACTTCCCTAAGATGGGACAGGTGTTCCTCCCAGTTGGCACTAAAGATGGCAGTGTCATCCAGGTACACCACAGAGTACTCCTCAGCACCATTTAACACCTGGTTCACCAACCTTTGGAAAGTGGCCAGGGAATTCTTCATTCTGAAAAGCATTACTTTAAACTCAAATAAGCCTATCGGAGTGATGAAGGACAGCCTCTCCCTAGCTCTGTTTGTCAGCTCTACCTGCCAATACCCCTTGGTCAGGTCAATGGTCATAAGGTAGGTCGCCCCTCCCAACCTGTCCAGGAGTTCGTCTGTCTGGGGCATCGGGTGGGTATCGGACTTCTTGACTGCATCCAGTTCATGATAGTCCACACAGAAACTAGTAGAGCCATCTGGCTTAGGCACAAGGACTACGGGTGAAGCCCAGGGGCTGTGGGATCTCTGGATTACCCCTAAATCCAGCATCTCCTGCACTTCCCTCCTAATGTCCTTTTGGACAGCCTCTGACACTCGATATGCTGTCCGCCATATGGGCGTCTGTGTCCCTGTTTCCACATTGTGCATCACTAAGGGGGTTAGTCCAGGCTTGACGCTAAACAACGGGGCAAAGTCTGCTAAAACCTCCCTTACTTTCTGGATCTGGTCCGGGGCCAGCTGGGGAGACAATTTTACTGCCTCCACAGAGGACTCCAGCTTACTTTCTTCCAGCAAATCCAGAAGGGGTTCTCGTTCATCCATCCCCTCCCCAGGACTACACACTGCAAACACCATGTCAGTCCTATTTGCATATGGCTTCATCATGTTGACATGGTACATCCTTTCTGTCTGTCTTCGGTCAGGTAACTCCACAATGTAGTTCATGTCATTTACCTTCCTATCCACTTTGTATGGTCCTGCCCACTCAGCCTGCAGCTTGTCTTTCTGGACCAGAATAAGGACTATGACTTCCTGACCCACCATGTACAAGCAAGTTCTGGCTCGGCGGTCATACCACACTTTTTGTTTCTGTTGGGCAGCTGCCAGGTTGCTCTGGCCTGTCCCCATAAGCTCCTTCAGCCTTTCCCTAAACCTAAGGACGTAATCTACAATGGGAGTTCCCTGGGTGGAGTGTTTGCCTTCCCAGTCCTCCCGGATCAAGTCTAGGGGCCCACGTGCCTGGTGTCCATATAACAGTTCGAAGGGGGAAAATCCTGTCGACTCTTGGGGCATCTCCCTGTATGCAAACAACAGGTGGGGAAGGTATTTCTCCCAGTCCCTCCCATGCTGTTCAGCAAATGCCCGGAGCATTGATTTCAGGGTACCATTGAATCGTTCCACAAGCCCATTGGCTTGTGGGTGATATGGTGTCATGCATCTCTGCACCACCCCACACTTCTCCCATAAACATTTCATCAGGTCCGACATGAAGGAACCCCCTCGATCAGTGATAACCTCCTGTGGAAACCCAACACAGGAGAAAATCTCAAGTAAGGCATCTGCCACTTTGTCTGTCCTCAGTGAGGATAGGGTGACTGCCTCTGGGTACCGGGTGACTTAATCCACCACAGTCAGTATGAATCTCTTCCCTGAGGAGCTGGGGGTATTTAAAGGTCCCCCAATAGCCATTCTCACCCTCTGGAATGGTTTCTCCACTATGGGCAATGGAATCAGGGTGGCTTGGGTTTTCTTGCCTGCCTTCCCTGTTTCTTGGCACCAGTGACAAGACCTGCAATACTCCTTCACCTGCTGGGTGAAGGTAGGCCAGTAGAAATTCTGGGCCAGCCGCTGCATAGTGCACATGATTCCCAGATGACCAGACAAGGGAATGCCATGTGCAATCTTGAGCAACTGCTCATGATATCCCTGGGGAACGACAAGCTGCCTGCCTAGCATCCCTCCCTCTGTCTGCACAGCCTGAATATACATAAGTCCATTTTCACAATAAACCTTATGTCTGCTGTCACCTCCCTGTGCACCATCAGAGTCTGCCCAAGCCCTCAGCTTCTCTATACTAGGGTCACTTCTCTGAGCAGCTGCAAACCCCTCACACATTCCCAAGGCATGAGACAGGTCCCCTTCAGTCACTAAACTAGGGTCCCTAGCACTAGCGTCAGGGCATTCAGGATCACTGTCAGTCCCAACCCTCTGACAATGGGTCACCCCTACCTCTTTGGAGTAACCCTCTGTAGCTGTGTGGTTACTTGCTACTGGGGAAATTTCTACTCCCTTTTTGTTATTCTTCCCATCTGGAGACACAGGCTGTGGAACCAGCCTCTCAGTGGTTTCCACAATGGCTTCTGTGGGGTTCAGGGAACTACAATTTTCCCTTGCCGCTTGGCTATGGGTAACTGCACACACCATCCCCTGTTTTATATTGTTGCCCAGGATCACATCCACTGCTAAGGTTTTGGCTACAGCCACCTGTTGCACAGTTCCCCCTGTTTCACCCCAGTCTAGGAGAACACTAGCGAGGGGCAATGTTTTCGCCTCACCAGTAAAGTCCTGTACAGTGATGTATTTATTGGGTATAAGCTGACCAGGCTCTACTAGATCCCCCTTTACCAATGTCAGGGATGCCCCTGTGTCCCTTAACCCTTGCATCTGTACACCATTCACCATGACTGGGTGCATGTGTTCCCTCGTGTTCACGGGCATGCTTCCAGGGACACACAAACAACCCACTTCTTTTCTAGTACCATTCTGCGTATTATTGCTCATTCTTTTGAGACACTGTCTGGCAATATGCCCAGTTTCTTTACATAACCAACATTCACTTCTCTTTCCAGAGAAATCTTTTCTCTGAAACCTGGGGCTAACTGGTTTCAGTGGAGGCAGTGGGGGTTTTAGCTGCCCTGAAGGCATGCTTTTCCCTTTCTGTGCTGCCACACCCACCCCATTCACTATCACAGCAAGTCTGCTCTTGGCATAGCGGTCCGAGAGTTCAGCAGCCTCTTGCACTGTTTTGGGATCTCGGTCCTCCAGCCAGGTTTTTAGCTCTGCTGGGCATGCCCAATAAAACTGTTCTAACAAAATCACATTTTCAGTTTTATCAACAGAGTTTGCCTCAATTCCTTTGCACCAACATTTTAAAAACTGACGTTTCATGGCTAGCTCCTTGTAGCTCATATCAGGGCTTCTCCTGAGCTTACAGAATTTAGCTCTGTATGATTCTGCAGTTAATTCAAATTTTTTAAACAGTGCAGCTTTAAGTTTGCTGTAATCATCACTGTTCTCATTGTCCATTTGACCCAATGCATCCCAAGCTTTCCCAGTAAGTAGCAGGGATAGCTGGAAGCTCCAGGACTCTCTAAGAATTTTAGCCTGAATACAAACTTTTTCAAAAGAATTTAAAAAGGCATCCATATTCTCCCCCTCTTTAAATTTGGCTATTAATTTGCAATTCAATTTGTAACCCAATCCTGTAGTCCCAGTTAAACCCAAGCCACTTACCTGCTCTGGTGCCACTGGTTGGAGTCATAACTTCTCCAGTTCATGTTGCCTCTGGCTCTCCTGCTCCTCATGGTCTGCGTCTCAGCGTTCTCACTCTCTCTTCTCCTCTGCAGCTTGCTGTTCATGCTTCTCTTCTCTCTGGAACTCCAGCTCCATTCTGTGCAACTCAGTTTGTAGCCTGAGTACTTCTGGATCCAGGATACTGGTGACCTTCCCCTGCTGCTGTGGCCCTTTGCTGACAGTGGCCCTGTTGCCCTCCTCATTGGATCTGGACACTGCACTGGCTGCTAGCCCTGCCACACTTGAGGTTTGGTCCTTTTCAGTCACAGTCTGTGACTCGCTGCTCTGGGTATCTGCTACCATCAGGGCATCTATGAGGTCCTGCTTGCTGGCTTGCACCTTGAATGGTTCTCCTCTGTCCCCACACAACTGTCTTAAGTAGTCTACAGTGTGCCTGCTGTAGTTGGAAGCCTTCTTCCCTAACTACTGCTACTCTGACTTGCACTTTAGGAAAAAAAATTAAAACGGGTAGGAACTTGACTGTACACCAAGTGATATAGTTCTGTCTCCTTTTAAAATAAAACTCTGCCTTTTTCTTTCTTTGCAAGTGAGCTGATGGTCTCAAGCTGACACACTGAACAATAAAAGCTTGTAATACCAAAATGTTGCCACCGCTGCTAACCAATCTGTCACAAACCCACTCAGCAGGTCAGCCCTCTACTCCCAAAGTGCCAACCTCCAAGCGCAGTCTTGTGAACAGCTAACAGAAACAGGGTAATCCTCCTGTCTGTTTTGTGGGTTTGAATCAATCTTTGGTCCCAGTTCTGGAGGGATTCAGACTGTGAACCTCTTGCTAGCATACCCAATGCACAGGCTCAGATAATTCTGTCTTTGGGGGGCCAGATATCTTTGCCTACGGGCACCTAACCAGGTATATAAAATGAACCCTTGAAAACTCTAATAAAGACCTCAGATTACTCTTACCTTTTTCCAGTTTGGTATCACCATTCAAGCTTATGCACAGTGTCTGCTTTAACCATATATACTCCACTTGTTAAAGAAAAGAAATTCAAAGACGGACCAAGTAGGCTCTAAAAATAGAGTTTTACTAAAATAGATAAAAAATATGTAAAACTTAAAGTACAGAACCAATATCACAAGAACCATACAATCTTTTAAAAGAACAAGGTTTTAACAGTGCAATTCCTACTACAGTACTTAGATTTTGTCTCTCTCTACCTGTATACTTGCTTAAAGTGCTCAAAGATGTTTCTTTGTCCGAGTGTAGATAGAAGTGTCTCTGAAGGAAGACAGAATATTCTTTAAAAAAACTGTATTTTGCCAACCCCTTTGTGTGAGATCACCTAGCTCCTCCTCTGTTTATTAAAAATCATACACCCAGGAAGTTTTATCATTTTAGAAGGAAAGTTAATTAAGTTTACATCAGCAGAAACTCCTTTCCCCATGTGACTTCCCTAATCAAGTCTGTAAATTTCCTTTCATCTGTGAGCAGTATCCCCTCTCACACAGACATCAAAGCATTTATGATTTTGCATCAGTGTGCTAAACCTGGTTTCCTCCTTGAAACATCATAAAATGGATACTGATTTCCCTCTTAGCAGTTAAAGCTATATTTAACTTAGAAGAACAGGAGATTCTTGATTAAGGCCTGTTCTAGTCTGTAATTAGCTTCTGGCCTTCCAGGTAACACCTTGTATCTAAAACCTGTGTGTGTGTGTGTGTGTGTGTGTGTGTGATCTCACATGCTGTCTCAGCATCTCTCATGAGAGACAGTCCATAACACATTTTTATATTACAAAAAATCAAAGTGTACTCAGAACTGGCTGTCCACATGTCACAATAACCACATCTCAGACCCCTCTTTGGGCACTGCATAAATTAACTGTGCACTTAGCCATTGTCACTAATGACAAGTGAAGCACTATTGAATGAATATGGGAAACAGGCGCTAAATGGGTGTAGTGCTAGCACTAATGATTAGTGCTGGGTGCAAACCTTTTGAATATCTGGGCCATAATCTATTAAAAGGTCAAATTCTTGAACTGCTAGGTTTAGAAACTTGTTTAAAAAATGAAAACTTGGAGTTTGATATATTCAAGCACATTTTGATAGTTTTCATGTGTCAATACAGCTTCCAAGACTTTACAAGTGAACATAACTTACGGACCAATAGACATTAGAATAATTAGACAATAAAATAGACCGCACCTGCAGTACAGCGTACAGTTCTAGAGGTCTCATTTAAGAAAGGACATAGATGTAATAGAAAAGGTTCAGAGAAGGGCAACAAAGATGGTGCAGGGTATGCAAGGGAAACCATACGAGACAAGATTGAGAGAATTAAATCTGTATCCGCTGGAGCTTAGAAGAAAGCGAGAGAGAGGAGACATGATAGAGACCTTCAAGTACATGAAGGGAATAAATAAAGTGAGGGAAGGAAGTCTATTTAAAAGGAAAGTCGAAGTTAAAACAAGAGGTCATACTTTAAGATTGGAAGGAGGAAGATTTAAAGGTAATGTAAGGGGGTGTTATTTCACTGAGAGGGTGGTTGAACCCTGGAACAGATTACCTGAGGAGGTGGTATGTGTCAAAATGGTGGAGGGATTCAAGAGAGCATGGGATAGATATATGGGGTTGGTTAGAGGACAGAGGATAGGCTCCTTGTGCACCAGTGACAAGTAGGGGAGGGGGAGATGGGCAGACTGGATGGGCCAGAATGGTCCTTTTCTGCTGATACATTACTAGGATACTATGATAACATTAACATTGCCTTTGTACAACTGGAGCAAGTAGTATTGAAAGCAAGATGCTTTTATTGGCAAAAAATGTCTCTGACAGCTTATCTCTCAGTAAACAGCATCCCAAGAGGTTTAAGATTTACTAAATAACCCACCTTCGGGACCGAAAGAGATGACTTTTTAATTGGCTGACAATCATTCTTAGAGTCTTCAACGGGACTCATTAAATACATTGTAAAGGATGCAGAGAAAATCGAAAACGAAGTAACAGCTGATCTTTTAAAAAAGGAAGCTGTGGTTTAAACATTTAAAAGTCATCATGAATATGATGCTTTCAGACAACAGCTTGAAGTTACAATTAAAAAGTATGATGATCGCATTAAGAGAGTAAAACAGAACAAGTTCAAAAGAGATAAAAGAGACTATGCTGAGGGGCATCTTTTTAATTGGAAGAAACAAAATAAACCTGTCAAATCAATCCTGAAAAAAAACACTAGTTGCCTCACAAAACCTAACAACTAACAACGAGATATATATCTATATATATATATATATATACACAGTAGTTCAGAACCAGAAAGTAATCCTGAAGTGTATTTTAGATTCGAGCCAGGAAGATTTCCCCCTGAATCAGGAGGCTTTTGCATCACAGAGAGAAGTGCTGACTGTAACACCCCCACCCTTCCAACAATCGTGAGAACATGCTCCCAGAATGGCCACCGAGACGCAGCCCCAGAATTCCCCATTTTCAAACAAGCATACAAGAAGGGACCCACGAGGAAAGGGGAGGAGAAATAAGAGGGGGGAGAAGAACATACTGGTGCAGCAACAGGAGGGGAGGCTTGAACTACAATCAGGACACATGGTACAGAACGGGCTACAGAACGTAGCTGCAAATGAAACTGAAAATGACATCATAGTGAACATTTCTGATTCTAACCTCAGTATTACTCAGGTATTCCGAACTTTCTGCAGTGTCCCTTTAAGACAGAACTACCTGGAGAGATGGAACATATGCAAATGATGGAATCTTTGCACAAGCCACTTTTTCAAATGCTGCCTTATACTAACTGCCTTAGTTCAAAACCCCTCAGATTTCTCTCTCCACCTGTCAAGACTAGACGCTCGGAGAGCCTCTCCTTATCATCTTGTTCTGACATGAGAAAACTTATAAAATATATATATATATATATAAGTATTATTTACATTTCATTTGTTGCCTTTTACTTTTTGTAATTTTAAGTTAAACCATAGTTTTAGTGTTTAAATTGTAAGTTATCTTGGTTTCTCCAGGTTCGGTATAACCGGGGGTAAACCGAGGTTTATTTTATATTTTTCAGAGTTTTCTGACTAAAAAACATTGCTAGTTATGTTTAATTTTATTAAATTTAACTTGTATTATGAACCGCTAATACCGGTTCCTGAACTGATAGCCTCGGTTAACTTCTACCTCGGTTCCAAGTTTCCGATCGGTTCCTCATTGGTTCTGGAACCGACCGCAACCGCTTAATAAACTTTAAATTTCAAACATTCTTTAGCGGTTGCATCTTTTATTGGTTTTTACATTCAGAATGTCAGAAAAACCAAAAAGAAAAACTGGAAAGATACCACTGGCATCCCATCCTTCTGACAAGGATTCCAGGGAAATTGACAGCATGGCCAAAAAGGATATGTATCAGCTTCTCTAGCCATCAGGCAGGCACACTTTCAAGCCTATGCTGCTCAATACCAAAAGTCACTGTGGCAATCTGTCCTTGCTATGGCAGTCAAGGCCTAAACTCCTCTCTCAGATGATCTAGCTCAAACAGCTAAATTTGGTTTGGAAGCAGCCAAATACCAGTTTCAAATGGCTGCTGACTCCAATGACACTGCTGCCAGATGGGTGGCAGATACAGTGGTTCAGAGGAGGTTTGCTTGGCTGTGAGTCACAAACCTCACTCAGGATACCCAAACCAAGGCTATGGATTTCCCTATTGAGGGTAATTCCCTCTTTGGAGAAAAGACAGAAGCTTACGTGAAAAAGGTGGTTGAATACAAAACCACCTACAGAAGCAATTCTGCAAAAGAAAGGTCTTTCCCATCCCCTAAAACCTATGGAAGGGGAGGCAGAGGCAGATAATTTCACAGCAAGCCCTTTTTATCAGGCCATGGCTGTGCCTCAGTATTAGCAGTACCCACAGCAGGGGTACTTCAATGACAGGGGCATAAGGGCTCCCAGGCGTGGTTCCTAGTCCCAGGCCCAGCCTCAAACAAAGCAGACACCCTGTCATGTCTCCCCAGGCTGCCTCCCCACAACCTGTAGGAGGCAGGCTGACTCACTTCTTCCAGTCTTGGCAAACAATCACCACAGACAAGTAGGTCCAGGATGTAGTGAATCAGGAATTGTCTCTGAGTTTCAAATTCCTTCCAGCATTAAAAACAAAAGTTTTAAAATCATCTACAAATGTAGAAGAAAAACTCCTGGAAAAAGAGGTTCAAAACCTGTTGCTGTCAAAGGCAGTGGAGCCTGTCCTAATACAGCAAAAGGGAAGGGTTTTTTACTCATGGTGCTTCCTTACCACAAAGAAAAATGGTGAGTGGCAGCCTATCTTACACTTCAGGGTACTAAAAACAAGCATCTGATAAAGCCAAAGTTCAAAATGGTGACTTTGGCATTGATTCTGCCAATGTTCCAAAAAGGGGACTGGCTGGCATCACTGGCCCTAAAAGATGCCTATTTCCACATCCCCATAGGGAGTCTCACAGAAAATACCTCAGGTTCAGACTCCCATCAGGTCGCTACCAGTTTTCAGCCCTGCCTTTCAGTCTCACTTCAGCTACAAGGGTGTTAAAGTGCTTGGCAGTGGCTGTGGCACACCTTCAAAGACAAGGTGTCACAGTTTTCCCATACCTAGACAGCTGGCTGGCAACTCACCCAAGGGCTCCTGGAATCTCTAGGGTTCCTGATAAATCTCAAAAAGTCTGCCCTTCAGCCTGCTCAGGCACTGCAGTTCATGGGAGCAGAGCTAAATATCCTGCAAGCCAGGGCCTACCTGCCCCTGGACAGGGCAAGAAGTATTCATCTGATAGCTGGATCATTCAGCCTGAACAAACCAAAAACTGCAAGGCAGTTTCTTCAGCTACTGGACCACAAGGCAGCTGCCACTGGCACAGCCCTGGAATCCAGGTTCCAGATGAGGGACATTCAATTTAGTCTAAGGGCACACTGGTGTCAGAGAAAGGATCCTCTCTCAAAACTAATTCCATTAACATAAAATATTGTTACAGGCCCTCCAATGGTAGAAGAGGAAACCAAACTAAGGGAAGGGGTTCCTTTTCAGCAAGAGTCCCCATCAATTGTTCTGACAACAGATGCATCTCAACTAAGGTGGACACTCATCTGGGGGTTCACATCACCCAAGGCACATGGTCAAGTGTAGAGTCACTCCTGCACATAAACCTGTAGGAGCTAAGAGCAGTGTTACTGGCACTAAAGGCTTTCACACAACTAGTACAGGGAAAGGTGGTGCAGGTTAGAACAGATAATACCACCACAATGTACTACATAAACAAGCAAGGAGGAACAAGATCAAGCCTTCCCTGCACAGAAATCGTGAAAATATGGAGTCTAGCATACTCCATGGGGGTTTCCCTGCAGGCTATTCATCTGCCAGACAAGGACAATACCTTAGCAGATACCCTGAGTCAAATCAACCAGGTCCTTCATGAATGGGCCTTGAACAGTCAGGTGGTGCAAGTGATCTTCAGGAGGTGGCGCACCCCAGAGGTACACAAGTTTACGTCTCACCAGAACCACCACCTGCCACAGTACTATTGCAGACCACCAGATCGGGGAACAATCTCCCTGGAGACTCTGGCTCTGAATTGGTCAGGGAAGCACCTGTATGCTTTTCCTTCCTTCCTTTCCTCTGGTGTACAGAGCATTGCTCAAGCTCAGGTCCCAGTCAGCATCAATGATCTTGATAGCACCAGACTGGGCCAGGCAGCCATGGTACTCTCTACGACTCTCCATGTCTGTGGCTGAACAAATACACCTTCCTCGGAGGTACAATCTACTAACCTCCAACCAGGGGAGGCTCCTGTACCTGACCCTCAAGTCACTCAGGCTCAAAGCATGGCTCTTGCAAACCTAGAATATGCAGGCTTGCATCTTTCTGAAAGTGTCTTGGACATTTTAAGGGATTACAGGAAGTTCTCCACTAAGAAAACCTATGCTGCAAAATGTAAAAGGTTTTCTATTTGGTGTTCAACTAGAGGAGTGATACCAGCACAGGCTGGTGTCCCAGCTGTGCTGGACCGTCTTACCTATTTGCATTCACTGGGCTTGAAGTCCAGTACCTTAAAGGTCCACCTGGCCGCAGCATCTGCTTACACTTCAGTTGGACAGAATATTTCTCTAGCCTCAGACCCTATCTTTAAAATGTTCCTTAAAGGCCTGGCCCATTTGCACCCCCTCACAGGGAAACGGTGCCAGCATGGGACCTAAATGTGTATATAGCTAGGCTCTTGGGTCCTCCTTTTGAGCCTATGTCTTCAGCTCATTTGAAATATGTCACATAAAAAACTGTTTTCCTTGTGATAATGACTTCTGCCAGAAGAATCGGTGAGCTCCAGTCTCTCTGCATTGAACAGGACTACATTTCATTCCACAGAGACATAGTAGTCCTGAGAAGAAACAGGTAGTTTCTTCCTAAAGTGGTTTCTGATTTTCATTTGAACCAAACCATTCCCTTACCTGTATTTTTCACTGAACACTCTAGTTCTGGTGAAAGGAGACTCCATAATCTGGATGTCAAAAGAGCTCTTAGCTACTACCTGACAGCCACCAAAGTCCACAGGCAGGGCAGAAAACAGCTGTTCCTGACCTATGGGGATGTGGGAAAGGGTAATCCAGCATCAAAAAGGTCCATTTCTTGCTGGATAGTACAGTGTATCCAGTTGTGTTACTATACGTCTGGAAAGGGGCCCCAACAGGGTTGAGGGCCCATTCCACAAGGGGCACAGCTGCTACCATAGCGGCTGCCAGGGATGTTCCCTTGGTGGACATCTATAAAGCAGCTACCTGAAAAACAGTACATACCTTTACAAAGCATTACAGTCTGGACATTCAGTCCAGAGGTGATGCTAGGTTTGGCTCAGCAGTCCTGCAGAGTCTGTTTCCAAAGTAGGTTCTGTGCCCACCTCCAAAGATACTGCTTAGTGGTCTGCAGAAAGTTAGGAATACCTGCGTATTACTGGGGTTAGAAGAAAAAAATACTTACCATAGTAATCTTGTTTCTTCCCAGTGATACTCAGGTATTCATAACTTCCCACCCTGCCTCCCTTTCTAGAACCAGTAGCCTCTGCACTCCTAAAAACATTGTGTTCTCAGGGGTATCTGTGCCACACTCTGGCACATATGTTGTGATTGTGTTCAGTATTGATGTTCCCTCTTTTCAGGTGATCCTTGACATTCAGTGGTATTCTTTCATATGTGATGCCCTCCAGTTGGAGGCATTTTTGGGTGTTAAGGGAGTTCTTACTATAATTATTATGATTAATATTGTTTTTATTATTATTATTACTATTACACTTAGTCCTCGTGGGCCTGTCTTTCCAGGCTTCCAGGAAATCCCAGGGGTTTAGAACTAAAGCAGTTGGTAGAAGGCAGCATTTGAAAGAGTGGCTCATGCAAAAGATGCCATCATTTGCATATGTTCCATCTCTCTGGGCAGTTCTGTCTTAAATGGACACTGCAGAAAATATGAATACCTGAGTATCACTGGGAAGAAACAAGATTACACCACTTATACATTGAATAATGACATTTCCTGCTGCAAATTAAAAACAGCTGATTTGAATGTATTCAGACCCAAATCTGTCTTTTTACCCCCACCGAATACCACAGTTTTGACCTTTGAAAAGGCTTGTCTACAGGATTTAGGACTGTTATTTGAATAACAGGTATCAGTGAGATATTATAACAACTTCGTAAGAGAAAGTAGCAATTAAAGGCTTGAGTGATAATAAACAAATAACCATTAAACCAGCGGATGGGGGGGGGGGTCAATTGTTGTTTGGGGGAGAGAGTACTATGGAAATGAAATGTATAGACAGCTTTCGGACAGGAATTTTTACGTTGCTCTTGAAAATGACCCTACTACTGATAATTTCAAAAGGGACACCGACATGCTACTTTATGAATCACTAATGAACAGTGCAATTACACAAGAATGGTATGACATCTTAGTTGTACAACATCCAGTTCAAGTAGTTTTGTATGAATTACCAAAAATCCATAAAAATCTGCTCAAACTAAAGGCTCATCCAATTGTATCGTACACTGGATCATTAACTAAACCCTTATCCAAATTTATTGATGGTCATATCAAGACAGTTACTCAGAGAATGAGGTCATATTTAAGGGATACTACACAATTGTTAAATGTCTTAGGAGATGTCAGTATAGAACCTGAGTGGTACTTTGTAACTTTAGATGTTAATGCACTTTACATGAATATCACTCACCAAGAGGGGTTAGAAGCATTACATGAGGTATAATATGAGAATGCAATGTACTCTGCCCCTTTTATTGAATTTCTAGTATCTATTACAGAAAAAAGTTTTGCTGTGTAACTGTTCAAACAACATGAAGTCTTGCTGTATTCTGACATATTGCAGTGATATCCAACCTTTGAACTGCCCCGGAGATGAAAGAGTTAACTTTCCATGCCAGGCATGGAACGCTGAGCTCGAGCTCAGTTGAGACTCTGTCTGTTGCTGTTTGAAGTCAAACTGTCAGATTCTTTACTCCGCCTCATGAACAGTCACTCCGGAGATTTCTCCTTTGCTCGGTTCAAGTTTGTCGGTTAAAGTACCGTTTTTCTCAGTTTTTGACCGAATTTAAGCCGTAACCTGTCGGTTCAGTCTCTGTCTGTGGTATCGTGAGTACTAGATAGGTTTATTTTCTTGTTATTCTGTGTGGAACTTGTAAACGTGGGATCGGTTCGGTTTGAACCGATCAGGTTGTTCAAAAAAAGTTTATTCTACTTTTAGAGTGTGGTAACGGTCCTTATCGGTTCTAAAAAACAGATTTCATTACGTTTTTTCCATGACCCGTAACACGGTCAGGAACCGATAAGTGTGTCTTGCCTGGCGGATTGCCGAAAAAAGGGTAAGTTTTTGTTAGGACTGGCCATGTCTGAGAAACCCAAAAGAAAAACCGGGCCCACTGGGTTTCAACACTGTAGTGTGTGTGGGGAAGCCTTTGCTAAGGCTGATCCCCACACCACCTGTGTTTATTGTCTGGGGTTTGACCACCTCGATTCAGACTGCCAGATTTGCAAGAATTTTCCTGCAGCTACCCTGGAAAAGAGAGTTGGTAGGCTCAGGGAAAGGGAGGCCAAGAAGTCCGCTGACCCAGATGGCCAGCCCGGTTCAGTTCCAACCAAACCAGAAGGAGTGCCCTCTGAGCAGGGCAAAACTTCTTCGGGCAAAAGGAGAACCGACTCCGAGGAGTCGGTTCCAGCTAAAAGAAAAAGATGGGATAAATCAGCCGGTGCAGATCCACAAATTCTTTCTCCGACCGCTGATGAAATAGCCAAAGCGATAGGATTGTTCACGTAATTTGGTTCTCCGGACCGAACCGCACCATCGGGAGGGGCTCGGTTCGGTTTGCCCCGGTTCCGGATTATAATTTAGAAGATTTTTATGAACCGGAGGAGGAGGAAGACTACAAAAAAGTGGCTGAAACTCTTCAGCTTCCTATGGAAGAAGCTGTGGATGACCAGGAGGAGCCTGACTATGTTGAAATGATGGATATCCCAGAGTCCAGGAGGCTGTCTATTCCCCTTCATAAGTCCTTTGGGAAACAGACAATAAAAATTTTAAAGACTCCTAATTCTATACCTCCTGTGGACAAGAGAATGGACAAGAGGTATACTCTCTCAGGCTCAGATACGGAGTTCCTTACCCAGCAATGCAGCCATGTTGGGGTAGTGCAGGCTGCAGCTTGTGATAAGGCAAATATACCCTTGGCTTCACCCCCAGATAAGGACTCCAGGAGGATTGATGCCATGGCAAAGAAACAGTACATGGCAGCATCCTTGGGACTCAGGCAGGCTAATTATATGGCCTATACAGCTAGATATCAGAAATCTAGATGGGACACTGTAATGGCTTTAGCTAAACAGGTCCCTGGCCAGCTTGCCAAGGAGCTGGAGCAGGTGGCTGCGGATGGTATTGAGGCATCCAAGGTGCAATTCCATGCTGCAGTAGACTCCAATGATGTTTCATCTAGAGTCATGGCTACATCTGTTGCCCTTCGTAGGATGGCTTGGCTCAGATGTACTAGCCTGTCTCAGGATACCCAGACTAAGGCCATGGATTTTTCTGTTGTGGGTAATTCTCTGTTTGGGAAGCAAACAGAGAACTACATGAAGAAAATGGATGAATACAGGACCACCTATAGGAGTGCTCAGGCCAAGGAAAGGCAAGCCACTCCCCAGAGGCAGCATTCCAGGGGCAGGGGCAGGCCTTTTCATAGGTCTTTCTACCAAGCCCAGGCCTCCTCTTCTGCTTATGCTCATAGGGGGTTCTTCAGAGGGAGAGGCAGACGGGGTACAAGCAGGCCTGCTTCCACCCCTCAGCCTAAAGCCCCTGCCAAGCAGGCACCCTGATGGGTTTGCCAGGGCCGATTCTCCACCACCGGTAGGGGGCAGGTTGGCTTACTTTGTCCAGGACTGGATGTCTTTAACATCAGACAAATGGGTCCTGGAAGTAGTAAACCGGGGACTGGTTCTCAGCTTCAAAAAGTTTCCAAAGATGAGAACCAGATCCTTTCCACCTGCAAATCCTTCAGAGGCACTTGCCTTAGAGGCAGAGGTCTCTTCCCTCTTGGCTCTCAGAGCCATAGAGAGAGTCTCACCCCTACACAAAGGGAAAGGATTGTACTCCAGGTACTTCCTAACCCCCAAAAAGACAGGAGAATGGCAGCCCATCCTGGATCTCAGATATTTAAACAAGCACCTTTTAAAGCCAAAGTTCAAAATGGTGACTCTGGGAATAATTCTACCCCCTCTAAGACCAGGGGACTGGCTAGTCTCCCTGGACCTCAAGGATGCTATTTCCATATTCTCATCAGAAGCTCCCACTGAAAGTAACTCAGGTTCGAGCTGCCCTCAGGCCATTACCAGTTCAGAGCAATGCCCTTCAGCCTAACTTCTGCTCCAAGGGTGTTCACAAAATGCCTGGCAGTAGTAGTTGCCTTCCTAAGGAGAAAAAGGATCTCCATCTTTCCATACCTGGACGACTGGCTCATAGTAGGCCAGTCTCCAGACCAAGTCAAGTTACACCTACAGATAACTCAGCAACTGCTCACTTCTCTAGGTTTCCTTCTGAATCTTTCAAAGTCAGTTCTAGAGCCTGTGCAGCTCCTCACCTTCATAGGGGCAGAACTGGATACAGTAAAGGCAAGAGCCTTCCTTCCCCTGGACAGGGCAAGGACCCTTATCTCACTGGCCTCTTCATTCACCCTCCAAGTGTCTCGACCAGCAAGGCATTTTCTGCAGCTCCTGGGACACATGGCTGCCTCTACAGCAGTGGTGCAGAGAGCAAGATTTCAAATGAGGGATATTCAGTTCCACTTGAGAGCCTTCTGCTCTCAGAAAAGAGACCCTCTGACCAAACTAATTCCAGTGACTCGAACCCTGATCCAGGCATTACAGTGGTGGCTGGATCAAGACAATCTAAGACAGGGGGTTCCTTTTGTCACTCAGTCTCATTCTCTAATCCTTACTACAGATGCCTCCCTCTTGGGGTGGGGAGCCCACTTGGGAGACCTGATCACCCAAGGGTTGTGGTCTCCTCAGGAATCTCTGCTTCACATCAATCTGTTAGAACTCAGAGCAGTGTTTCTAGCACTTCAAGTTTTTTCCAAGTCTGTTCAGAACAAAGTAGTTCAGATCAGAACAGACAATACCACCACAATGTGGTATATCAACAAGCAAGGGGGCACTCGGTCTACGGCCTTGTGCACAGAGGCAATGAAGTTATGGTCTCTGGCCTATTTCCTGAACACCTCTCTTACAGCAGTACACCTCCCAGGCAAGGACAATGTCCTGCAGATGCTCTCAGCAGGGATATCTCAGGGCCATCACGAATGGTCCCTGGATCCCCTGGTTTTGAAGGTGATCTTCTCCAGATGGGGCACTCCACAGATAGATCTTTTGCAGCCCCAGACAATCACCAACTTCCCCTGTTTTGCTGCAGGCCCCCAGTGTTGGGCTCAGTCCCCCTGGATGCCCTAGTTCTCAATTGGGAAGGGAAGTTCCTGTATGCTTCCCCCCCTTCCCTCTCCTGTTCAAGGTGTTAGTCAAAATCAGGTCTCAACCCTGCAAGGTGATTCTGATTGCTGCAGACTGGGCCAAACAGCCCTGGTACCCTCACCTGTTGTCCTTAGCAGTCCACCTTCCCCCGTCTCTTCCCAGGAATTACAACCTGTTAGCATGTGCTCAGGGAAGGGTTTGGTATCCGAATCTCAAATCTCTCAATCTCAAGGCCTGGCTCTTGAAGAGTTAGAGTTTGCTGATTTGCACCTCTCTCAAGGTGTTATGGATATCCTAAAGGCTTCTCAGAAGCCTTCCACCAGAAACACTTACAACTCCAAGTGGAAAAGATTCTCTATATGGTGCTCTAGGAAGCATATTTCTCCAGAGTCTGCTGGCCTGCCCACAGTCCTTGACTATATAGTTCATCTTAATAGCTTGGGACTCAGACCAGCTACACTAAGAGTACATCTGGCAGCTGTCTCTGCTTTCCTTTCAGCAGGCAATCACTCTTCCCTTTCAGCTCATCCTGTTTTCTCTAAATTTTTCAAGGGATTGCTTCATACCAATCCTCCATTCAGGGACCCTGCCCTGCTTGGGACCTTAATGTTTGCATTGCTCAACTTATGCAACCCCCTTTTGTGCCTTTGTCCTCAGCAGAGCTTAAGTACTTGACTTGGAAAACTGTTTTCTTGGTGGCCATCACTTCTGCCAGATGCATAAGTGAGTTACAAGCCCTGTCAGTGGAGCCTGATTTTATCTCTTTCCATAGAGATAAGGTGGTCCTCAGGACTAATAGGAAGTTTTTGCCTAAGGTGGTTTCAGATTTCCACCTTAACCAGTCTATGTCTCTTCCTGTTTTCTTCACTGACCATTCCTCCTCTGGAGAGAGGAGGCTGCACAGTTTGGATGTGAAAAGGGCCTTTAGCTACTACATAGAGTGCACCAAGGGTCATAGGTTTGACTCCCTCCAACTGTTCCTCACTTATGGTGAGGTTGGCAAGGGAAACCCTGCCACTAAGAGATCTATTGCCAGGTGGATCGTCTCTTGCATTTCAATTTTGCTATGAAAAACTAGGTAGGACTCCACCCTCAGGCCTGAGGGCTCACTCTACCAGAGGTACCTCTGCTTCCCTGGCTGCTGCCAGGGATATTCCTATCTTAGAGATTTGTCAAGCAGCCACCTGGAAAACAGTACACACTTTTACCAAGCATTACTCTCTGGATATCCAGGCTAGGAGTGATGCTCGGTTTGGCACAGCAGTGCTTCAGAGCCTATTTCCTAAGTAGGTTCTGTCCCTCCTCCATGGAGGTACTGCTTGGTAGTCTGCAATATGTCAGAATACAGCAAGACTTCATGTTGTTTGAAGAAAAAATTACTCACCTTAGTAATGTTGTTTCTTCTAATGGAGTCTTGCTGTATTCTGACCTCCCCTGCCTCCCCTCTCAGAACCTTTGTTTTTGGGATGTGGGTGGGCAGTAGCAGTGTTGGCACTCAGGAGGTGCCCCACCCCTTATTTTCTCACCCCTTTGGTTTGGGTGTGTGGGTGTTGTGTTTTGTTTTATTTTTTGGGTTTCCTGACTTGAGTCTTTGTTTTGGGACCAAAAAATCTGTTTATTATATTTAGTAGCCAGTTGGCTAGTGTAAGTTTACAGTTTCCACACAGGACACCTAGTGAGTATAGCTCGTAAAGATCTGACGGTTTGACTTCAAACAGCAACAGACAGTCTCAACCGAGCTCGAGCTCAGCGTTCCATGCCTGGCATGGAAAATTAACTCTTTCATCTCCGGGGCAGTTCAAAGGTTGGACATCACTGCAATATGTCAGAATACAGCAAGACTCCATTAGAAGAAACAACATTACTAAGGTGAGTAATTTTTTCTTTTTGTACAATGACAAGATGTATCTGCAGATTAAAGGGACAGCAATGGGGCTGCCATGGCCTCCAATTATGTTAATTTACGTCCCAATGAAAAAAAAAAAAAAAAAAAGAGTTATTTTTGATTAAACAAATCCATGCCTGGAAAAGATTGACCTCTACAAGAGGTACATTGACAATTTGTTTCTGATTTGAAAGGGGACAGAAACAGAACTACACTCTTTTTTTTACAATATTTAGACTCCATCAATCAGAATCTAAGGTTTGCAATGACCTTTGACCTCTATGCAGTGAGTTTCCTAGATTTAATGATTTCAAAAGGTGAAAACGGGGATGGTACTATGAGCCTATACAGGAAGGGTACAGACAAAAATTCGATATTGCACTTCAGTAGCTGCCACCTTCAGCACGTAACAGCTAACATACCCATAGGGCAGTTTATGAGGGTGAAGTGGAACTGCTCAAATAAAGACAACTATGAGACTGAAGCAAACACATTAACGGATAGATTTTTGCAAAGGGGATATAATGAAGATCTCATAAAGTTGGCAAGGGAAAAAGTAAATCCTATACAAAGAGAGGACTTCTTGAAACCCAGTAACAGAAATAGAAACACTAGACATAGTAAGACAACCACACCCTATTTTATAACTTCTTTTAGTCCACAGGCACATTTGGTACAGAAGATGATTGAAAAGATTTTGGCACATTTTAAAAACAGATAGGAAACTACAAATGTACCTAAAATGATTTTTAGGAGAGGAATCAATTTACATGACTGTTTGGTCCATACTGTGCATTGGGACCATTAAAGAAAAGAGGAATCATACATACATTTGCCAGCAGGTACTTATAAATACAGGAATTGTGCCTTCTGTAATTATGTAGTTGAAGTGGTGGAATGTATACATCCTATTTTTGATAGAAGCTACACCATACAGGATTTTGCCACTTGTAGTACTATGAACATCATATATTTTGCGAGATGTAAGAAATGTCCTGCCTATTATGTAGGTAAAAACAAAACAACAATTTAAGGCGAGGATAGGGCAACATATAAGAAGTGTTGAGAAGAAAGATGGGATTAGCGCTTTAGCGCAACATTGTGGAGCTAGAGGTATGGATCACATATTTGATTTCCAGGTTATTGAACGGGTTTATGAAAAAGTGACAGGTGGAGACACAGACAGAACATTGTTACAAAGGGAAGCCCTTTGGCAATATGATCTTAAATCATATTATCCACCAGGACTTACTGATTATGATCACTTTGAACTGTCTCCATATTTATAATATGTATAAACTGATTTTTATGGGAAATACGTATTAATGAGAATAACATATTTGTAGAATTATGATATTTTTGGCTCAGTTATCTGAGATGACATCATGTAATCATGTGGAGATATTGCTTCCCACAAGCTTCCTTCCCCCTTTTCCCCCTTTCTGTTCTCCTTCCCCCTCCTCTTCCTCCCCACCGTGTTCCTGATGGTATTCTCATCAGCACATATTTGAGTTTGTAACTGTTTTTTCATCAAGTTATTATGTATAATGCCTTATGAGTATTGTAGTTGGTTTATATTATTGCCTGTATTTTACTGCACTACATGGGTGATGATTACCGTTATGGGTAGGGTATAGGTATTACATGTATTAACATTTGATGAAATAATGTGATGTTTCTTTAAGCGTTTTAAATATCCCACACCTAGTGCCTCATCTGCCTTGACAAAGCCCTAGAACAGGGTGAAAATGTTTGGCTGTACTAGGGAGGGTGCATCTGATATCTGACTGCTGTTTTTATTATTTATTTTCTTTTTGTGCAATCTATTTGTACTCTGGGGACCAGAGCATCTCTTGGGAGTGCCCTCACAGCCACTGCCTCTACTCCCAGCCAGAAACCTCTGTTCCACCAGGAGACACATTGCTGAGCCCCCCCTCGGACTCACGGACCTATCTAGCCCCACCGGATCACCCCCACAGGGGGAGCGCCCACCTCACCTACCTGGTGGCCTGTCTGTAATAAGAGGGATGGTCCAGGTCTGGGTCGAGGGGCTTGGGAGAGCTGGTGGACAGCATGTCCAGTGTTGGGATGTGGGCCTGGGCTTCTGGGGCCTCCTTTGCCTCCCTGAGTCCACCAGGGAGTTTCCTTGTTGTGTTTCCCCCCAGTATGTGGTGTGCAAGGACTCCTGTGGAGTTTTTCACCACGCCTCTCACCGCTGGAGTTTGCTGTTGTCCTGCCCCCTACAATGTCCCGTGCACTTGTGCAACCTCCAGTCTCCACCAGAGGCCACTACAGCACCAGGAACACCCCACAACCCACCCTGGGAGAGGAGAGCAGTCCTCCAGATGTTCAATCCTCTCCCTCCCCTATCGATCTCTGATGGCCCAGCTCCACTCCTGAGCCCAGGTCGCTGGCGTGGCATGAGGCATTGCATCCATCACCTCAACCCTCAGCACCACTGGGCTGTTTTTTTTATTATTTTGTTAATAAATGTTAACTTTTGCTCAGCAACGTGTCCCTGTCTTGAAGTGGAGACTGTAGAGCCGAGCTTTGTGGAAGAATATGGTGTGGAATATTACTTTTGATTCTGGTCCAAGCTGTTTGTGAGCCACCTCTTTGTCCTGGTTAATATACATCAATACACTATTAAAAGTGTTGAGATGTATATCAGTGTATACTGACATTTATTGACACATGGGGCTTGATTTTCAAAGCCCCTGATTATTGCAAGCCCCGAGTGCGCCAAAGATATGGGACACGGGGCTTGCGTCAATCACCTGGCCAGTGATCGAGAGTTTCAACCTGTGCGTCAGGTGCCGCAAGTTAGACCAACTTTTTCTGATCTAGCTTGCAGCATTCCTGGGGGCTGTTTCTATGGATCTTGTTTCAGATATTTGGCACACGCTGCCGTAAACCATGGAAACTGTCACAGTTGCACCTGAAATTTGAAAATCAGGTGCAGTTGCGGCAAAGGGGTTTGATGCACCACCAGAACCTAAGTGTCATGGCACAGGGCTTGGCGCAAGCCCTGTGCCATGCTTTGAAAGTCAAGCCCATGGAAACTATCATCATGGGTTATATACATCAGTTCCCTAATAAGTGTAATGTTAAATATCAACATATATTGCCATATTGACAAACGAAAACTGTATCGCTATGGCTTACAAACATCATAGAAATGTAGAATGTGATGGCAGAAAAAGGCTATTCAGCCCATCTAGTCTGCCCAACCATATCTAATACTTGAGTAATGGCCCTACTGACCCTCAATCATTTTCAAATAGCAACCTTTTCCTTTACTGATCTAATCCTTCAAATACCTTAAACCTTATCCTTTACTGATCTTATCCTTCAACTACCTTAAACCTTATCCTTTACTGATCTTATCCTTCAACTACCTTAAACCTTATCCTTTACTGATCTTATCCTTCAACTACCTTAAACCTTATCCTTTACTGATCTTATCCTTCAACTACCTTAAACCTTATCCTTTACTGATCTTATCCTTCAACTACCTTAAACCTTATCCTTTACTGATCTTATCCTTCAAGTACCTTAAACCTTATCCTTCACTGATCTTATCCTTCATCTACCTTAAACCTTATCCTTCACTGATCTTATCCTTCATCTACCTTAAACCTTATCCTTCACTGATCTTATCCTTCAAGTACCTTAAACCTTTTCCTTTACTGATCTAATCCTTGAAATACCTTAAACCTTATCCTTTACTGATCTTATCCTTCAAGTACCTTAAACCGTATCCTTTACTGATCTTATCCTTCAAGTACCTTAATCCTTATCCTTTACTGATCTTATCCTTCAACTACCTTAAACCTTATCCTTTTCTGATCTTATCCTTCAAGTACCTTAAACCTTATCCTTTACTGATCTTATCCTTCAAGTACCTTAAACCTTATCCTTTACTGATCTTATCCTTCAAGTACCTTAAACCTTATCCTTTACTGATCTTATCCTTCAAGTACCTTAAAGGTATTAATAGGGTGACTACGGAGAGCCTCTTCAGTTTTAGTGGGAACAAGTCAACTAGGGGGCATAGCCTAAACCTGGTAGGGGAAAGATTCAAGAGGGAGATGAAGAGGCACTTTTTCACCGAAAGATTGGTGGCCAAGTGGAACGAGTTGTCAGAGGAGGTGGTCTCCCAGAATATGGTTGATAGCTTCAAGAGAGGATGGGACAAAATGAAGGGGAAAGTTTCTGAGGGGAGAAGAGGAGAACTGAGGGGGGGTGGGGGGAATTGTGGAGGAGGGGTAGGTCTTACTTTAGACTTGGAGGGACCTGCACAATTGAGCAGACAAAGCAGACCGTAAGGCCTTTATTTGCTTGCATATTCGTGTGTTTGTATCTATGTATGTTATTAGACCACTGTGCCTGTCCCACCCTAGTTTGAATATCTCCATTATTTTGACACATACTGCCTCTTTTAGCAAGTTATTCCATCTGTCCACCACTCTTTCAGTGAAAAGGTACCTTTGGACATCTCTCCTGAATTTTCCTCCAACCAACTTGTGTTTGTGTTTACATTTAAAATGAAAATTCCAGCTTACTCTATTATTCCCATGGAAAAAGTCGTATATGTTTCTATCATGTCTCCCCTCTCCTTCCTTGTTTCTAAAGTATACATTTTGTCAATACACTAATAAAACTGTGATGATAAATATTGATATACATCGATGTATTGACACATGAAAACTGTATCACTATGACATAAGTACACTAATAAAAATGTAATGATAAATATCAACATATATCAACATTTATTGTACATAAAAACTGTATAATGTTTTCTTATTCATATTGACCTGACTCCAAGTTTTTCATTTAAAAAGAAAAATAATGTTTCTTGCCATAATAGTTCAAAAGTTAACTCTTTCCTATAAGATTAAGTTATTTGAAAAAGAAAGGGCTAATTTTGAAACTGTTTGGACTAGAAATCTTTTTTTAAATGAAAACTTGGACTTGGGTTTATCAATATATCAGGTTGTAAAAACATCCATATATATCAATATAGGATATATACTATAAAAAAGTTGATGTTAGAGAAAAAAGTTTACATTTCAAACCTTTTTTTTCTGAATTTCAGTTCAGCTTCAACCTATTTCATCTTTTTTCCCAATATGCATTTTGTTTCCTTGGTGGTCTGCCCCCATCAGGTCCTGCACTGCCAAGCCCCATAACCCCACCATTCCTAGGACTTCGGTGATCGCCCATGAATTGCCCCTTGTGCCTTTGGAGCATGCCAAGCCCCTCTGGAGCAAAGTTCAGACACAGCTCCAAAATAGGGTGCTTAGTCAGTGGGTGTGGTGCTTGCTACAGTCTGGCCATCATCCTGCAGCTCCAGAAGAGGGTGCCTAGTGAGTGGATGTGGTACGTGCTACAGTCTGGCCATCATCCAACGCCTTCCATTTTTATACTTTTCTCACTGCCACACAGAACGTAAGGATTCAAGTGCATGTGTGTGGGAGGCACACATGTGCTTCAAGCCGGCTTGCCTGATACTGTTTATACTGCACTTCCACCCATCCTCTCCTAGGTGGCAGGCATAGAGCGGAGTGGACGCCCATCCCTCCCTCCCTGGCAGAGGAAAGCAGTCCATTGGACACTTGATCCTCTCCCTGCAGCCAACCCTAGAAAACCCCCCAAGAAAAAGCCTGCAACTTGCTTTCTCTAGTGTTGAAAGGTGGTTCCTGGATAGTAAACTTGTGCTAAACCACAATAAAACAAAAGCCATGCTCTTCTCCAATCACCAAAACAAAAATAGGCATACTCCACTCACCATACAAACCTCTCTGGAGATTACATGGACCAAGTAAATACTTTCAAATACCTTGGCATCACTTTTGACCAAGGGCTCATCTTTGCAACCCACATTGACAACACTACGAAAACAGTGAACCAGCATGAGAATACTATTCCGTAACCGTCAATTTCTAAATCAAGCGGCATTGAGAATAGCTATACAGAGTTCCATAATCTCAATCATTGACTATGGCCTTATTATTTATCAGCTACCTCCACTGCTCTAAGGCGATCTCAATCACTCTAAATAAGGCCTGCCGGCTCCTCATGGGGCTCAAAGACTGACTCACATGTGATCTGTACTATGAATCAGGCTGGTTGAACCTATCAAATCGTCTTATTTATCTCACCTGCACAATGGCAAAAAAATCTATCTTGGGACTGATTCCATTATGTATTCAAAACCTACTCCGACTGAATCCTGGCTCACGACCCTCCACCAGATCTGAACGCCAACCTTTCCTGGTTCCAAGATGCCGGACTGCACAGGGACAAAGATCTTTCGCATACAGGGCCCCGACATGGTTCAATGCGCTTAGTCCACCTACTCTATCCTCAACCTCGCTTGAAGCTTTCAAATCCATGCTCTATGCCCACCTCACCACCACTAGCAACTGTGACTCGCTTAGATAAAGACTACTACTCCTCATGTCCATCCTCACATCTGAGGCCTCTTCCTCCTGACTAATGAACCCTCTGGTACCTCTACTACTTCCTGTCTCCCACCCAAACTCCTCCCCCCTTTTTCCTGTCCCTCTCACTTACTCTCCCGCTCACCACCTTTCCCTCCTCTCTAGCCTCCTTTTGGCCCTAATGATCACCCTCTCCTGGAGTTTCCTTAACTCCTCGAAATCATCTACTCATTGAACCTGTTATAGCTTGTTTTTCTATGAAACTTAAAAACGTTACTGCCTTAAACTGTTAATAGCAAATTTATGATGTAACTTTCCTGTCTGGTTTTACCTGTAATGTGTATCGTGCTTTGTTAAATGTTCTTTGTGATGTGGAACCTTTGTAAAAGAGCCCTGGCTCAAAGGTATTAATTCCTAGACTAATAAACTAAACTAAACTAAACTAAACCCCTGAGTGACCCAAGTCTGCTTCTGAACCTAGGTCACTGACTTGGCAGGTGGTAGCACTACTGGTAAGTCACCAGGCTGGCTAGCCTCATTCATCATTAAATGTGTATTGATGAACCAGCACTGTGGTACTAAGCAGTTAGGAGAGACAGCTGTTGCATGCTGGCAACCTAGGTTCATGCCCCAAGCTTGAGGCATCAGGAGTAGAGGAGGCAGGGAGGGTGAGGAGTATCCAAGTGGATGCTTCTTCTCTTCCCAGGGGGTGGATGACTGAATGTGTCACTCACTGAGGGACATTTGGGGGTGACATTAGTGGCATGGGTGAACATGTTTCACTGAACACCCCTAGAACAGTTTCAAGCCCACAATACAGGGAAGTGGATGGTCTTTAAGGAATAAAAACACCCCCTGATTAGCATAGCATAATTGTCTGGTTCCAACTGTGATCCATGCCCTGAAGATACATGAGCATGCCATCTTCTTCCCTATGAGCACACTGTCACTGAATCCAGCAATCTCCTTCTGACTACAGTTATTGCATAAAAATGGGGTAACCCCACCTCTGGGGTTAAACTGATGATGCTTGGCAGTGCAGATGGTCTCAGAGTAGTGAAACTAGTGGTGAGGGAAGCATGGGCTAGCATCAAACTAGTGGTGAGGGAGGCTTGGGCTAGCATCATGCATAAGGTACTCCCAACTGGAGGTAGACCTACATACACTCTCCTGACTAGAAGAGGCATTCAGGGATCTAGGAGCAACACAAATGGGATACAGTGTGGGATCAGGAACCCGAGAGTGAGCACTCAAACTAATAGTGGGGGAAGGTTTGGTTAGAGGTTTATCAAAGGGAACAAGAGAAATAGGTATGGTCAATGGACAGAGGAAGGGCAGCAGGCAGGTAGATGGAGTGTGGGCTGCTTAAATGCCAGAAGCCTTGATAATAAAATAAGCAAGCTTTAGGCAATGGCAGCACACAGCAGTCTTGTAATAATGGTAGTGATGGAAACATGGGCATAACCTAAAAATGATGGGGAACTCACAGTCCCAGGCTGAGAATTATTCAAAGGGACAGGGAGACAGTGAGAGAGATATGCATTATTCATCAGAAAGGGTATTAGAGTGATGGAGGAGAAGGAGAAGGGGGTAGGGGGCACAATAGAATTCCTATGGAAGCAGTTTACACTAGACTGGGGAAGTGTTGACAGATTAAGTCTTCTACAGGCCCCTAGTGAGACTGATAGAGGTGGACAGGGCTCAAAATGAGATTAGGAAGGCAGAAACTGGAGAGGGAGTGGTTCTGTTAGGAGACTACAACATACAAGATACTGACTGGAACATCCCGATGGCAAAAAGCACCACATCTTCCAGGACTGCTTCTTGACCAAACAAGTGTAGGAACAGTCTAGGGACAGTACCATACTCAACCTAGTTCTGATCAACTGAGATACTGCAGCATCTGAGGTTTAGCAGTGGAAGAGCTGCTTGGGTCTAATAATTGCAATACAGTGTGGTTTGACATTTCCTTGAGATCACACTGGCATCTAATCCGGACAAGGGTTTTGGAGTTTAGGAGGGCAGACTTTGCAAGGGAGGATGGAAGGGGAGCTAAGGGGATGCCTTGTGGGGTATCAGCACCTGTAAGGGGCAAAGAGCAAGTGTGAGCATATTAACGGAGGAACTTTAGCTCTGACAAAAGGTTGACTCAGAGAAGTGGGTAAAGGGAAGTGGCAGAAGAGGTCTGTAGTGGTTAGAAATTAATGAACTGAAATTAAACAAATCAAAAACTAAGGTAATGTTATTCAGTACTAATCAAAGGTTGGCCCAAACTGGGAATGACCTTGTCATCAATGGGAGGCCTGGACAGAATTTGATCACTATAACTTTTTTAAATACCTTGGTGTTCTTTTGGTTTCAGGCCTAAGTTTTATACTCCACTTACCTTCTATTAAAAAGTAACCCAAAATTGGGATACCTCTATAGGAATCTCACATAGTCAACAAGGGAGACTAGATTACTGATCACCAGACAAATTTTGCTGCCCACCCTTGATAATGGGTGGGTGTTGTATATTAATCAAATGGAAATGTTCTTGCAGACGTATCAGCTTAACATTTAATAATGATTGCCATTTTGCCTTTCAGGCACCCTTTCAGACTCACCATTGTGAGATTTACTGAAGCATGAGCATTTCTGCATCTACTGTTTCAAACAACATGAAGCCTTGCTGTATTCTGACTATTGCAGTTAGCCCCAGCACTCAAACTGCCCTGGAGAGAAGAGGGTTAATTTCTATGCAGAGCATAGAACGTTGAGCTCGAGCTCGGTTCAAACCTCTGTCTGCTGCACTTTGAAGCACAACCGTCAGATTCTTTACTCTGCCTAACTGAACGGTCGCTCCTGAGATTTCTCCTTTGCTCGTGGTTCGAAAGTCAGTTAAAGTCCTCGGTTTTACCGATTACTTTTTGCAAGTTTCGGTCCAGATCTCTGTCTGTGGTACAGTAAGTACTAGGTAGTGAACTAGACATAATAAACTTGTGGAAATTGTAAAAACTGATTTTCGACCAGTTCGGCTGAATCAGCCGTTTAGTGAATTATATTCTGTTTTTGTTTCTAAACTTAGAGCGTGGTTACCAGTCCTTATCAGTTTTAAAAGAAACACATTTTCTTGTGTTTTTTTCCAATACCCGTGACACGGTTAGCAACTGATAAGGATGTCTTGCCTGGTTGTTTGCCATAAAAAGGGTAAGTTTGTGGTTAGGATGGCTACATCTGAGAAACCCAAAAGAAAAACCGGACCCACTGGGTTTCAACACTGCTGTGTGTGTGAGGAGGTCTTTGCTAAGGCTGATTCCCACACCACCTGTGTTTATTGTCTGGGATTTGACCACCTCGATTCAGACTGCCAAATCTGTAAAAATTTCCCTAAGTCTACCCTGGAAAAAAGATTAGGTAGGCTTAAGGATCGGGAGGCCGAGATGTCCGCTGACCCGGATGGCCAGCCCAGTTTGGTTCCGACCAAACCCGAGGGAGTGCCCTCTGACCAGGGCGATACTTCTTCAGGCAAGAGGAGAGCCAATCCTGAGGGATCGGTTCCTACAATAAGAAAAAAAATAGAAAAATCGGCCGGTTTGGATTCAGAGACTCGTTTTCTGACCGCCAAAGAGATTGCCAAAGTGATAAGGATTGTAGAATCGCTTCGCCTGGTTCCGTCTGATCCGGCGCCTTCTGGCAGGTGCTCGGTTTGGTTGGTTCCTCCGGTTCAAGATTATGCCCCTGAAGATTTCTATGAACCGGATTTGGAGGGGGATGAAGATTATGATGATGATGATGACAATGATGATGACGATGGTGGGGAAGGTCTGGTTGAGCCCATTGAACCAGACATCTCCCAGACAGGCCTTCTGGTGTTTCTCCTCCTAGGCTTTCTGAGTCCCCTTCCCACTACATGTTTTGCAGGAAAGTGGCAGAAACCCTCCAGCTCCCTGTGGAAGAAGCTGTAGAGGAACAAGAGGAACCTGATTATGTGGAGATGATGGACATCCCAGAGTCCACGAGACCGTCTATTCCCCTTCATAAGTCTTTTGGGAAACAGACACAAAATATTTTAAAAACTCCAAATTCTGTACCTCCTGTCAACAGAAGGATGGACAAAAGGTACACCTTATCAGGTTTGGGTACAGAGTACTTGTATCAACAATGCAGCCATGTTGGGGTTCTGCAGACTGCAGCCTGTGATAAGGCTAATGTGCCCTTGGCCTCACCCCCCCAGATAAAGACTCTAGGAAGCTGGATGTCATGGCAAAGAAACAGTACATGGCATCTGCCTTGGGACTCAGGCAGGCTAATTATATGGCCTATGCAGCCAGGTACCAGAAGTCCAGGTGGGACACTGTACTGGCACTGGCTAAGCAGGCCTCCCCCCAGCTAGCCTCAGAGCTGGAGGGGGTGGCTGCTGATGGGATTGAGGCATCTAAGGTACAGTTCCATGCTGCTGTGGACTCCAATTATGTGTTATCTAGAGTCATGGCTACATCTGTGGCTCTTTGGAGAATGACTTGGCTCAGATGTACTAGCCTCTCACAGGACACCCAGGCTAAGGCCATGGATTTCCCTGTGGTGGGTAATTCTCTGTTTGGGGAGCAGACAGAGAATTACATGAAAAAGATGGATGAGTATAGGACCACCTATAGGAGTGCACAGGCCAAGGAAAGGCAGGCAACTCCTCAAAGGCAGCAAGCTAGGGGCAGGGGCAGGCCTTTTCATAGGCCTTTCTACCAAGCACAGGCCTCTTCTCCCTTTCCTCAGAGGGGTTTCTTTAGAGGGAGAGGCAGAAGGGGGATGAGCAGGGCTGCATCCATCCCTCAACCTAAGGCTCCTGCCAAGCAGACATCCTGATGTGTCAGCCCGGGTCGACCCCTCCATTCCTTTAGGAGGCAGGCTGGCTTACTTCATCCAGGACTGGATGTCTGTTACCTCAGACAAGTGGGTCCTGGAGGTGGTAAGCCAGGGGCTGGTTCTCAGCTTCAAGAAATTTCCAAAGCTGAGGGCCAGATCTTTTCCACCTGCAAACATCTCCGAAACCATTGTCCTAGAGGCAGAGGTTTCATCTCTACTGGCTCAAAAGGCTGTAGAGAGAGTTCCTACATTGCACAGGGGAAAAGATCTGTACTCCAGGTACTTCCTTACCCCAAAAAAGACAGGGGAGTAGTGACCCATCCTAGACTTAAGATACCTGAACAAACATCTTTTAAAACCAAAATTCAAAATGGTGACTCTGGGAATAATCCTTCCCTCTCTAAGGCCAGGGGACTGGCTAGCCTCCCTGGACTTAAAAGATGCCTACTTTCACATTCCCATCAGGTGCTCCCACAGAAAGTACCTCAGGTTCAAATTGCCTTCAGGCCATTATCAGTTCAAAGCTATGCCCTTCCGCCTGACATCAGCTCCAAGGGTATTCACAAAATGCCTAGCAGTAGTAGCGGCCTTTTTAAGACGAAAAAATATTTTCATATTTCCATATCTGGATGACTGGCTCATTGTGGGTCAGTCCCCAGACCAAATCAAGTCTGACCTGCAAGAGACTCAGCAAGTGCTCACTTCCCTAGGATTCCTTCTCAATCTTCCCAAGTCAGTTATCGAGCCTGTACAGCTCCTCACCTTCATAGGGGCAGAGTTGGATAAAGTCAAAGCAAGAGCTCTTCTTCCCCTGGAAAGGGCAAGGGCTATTGTAGAGCTGGCTTCTTCATTCCACCTTCTGGTCTCTTGGCCAGCAAGGCACTTCCTTCAGCTTCTGGGCCACATGGCAGCTTCTACAGCAGGGGTCCAAGGGGCCAGATTTCAGATGAGGGACATTCAATTTCACCTGAGGGCCTTTTGGTCTCAGAAGAAAGATTCTCTAACCAAACTAGTTCCAGTGACTCAGACTCTGATCCAGGCTCTCCAGTGGTGGCAGGATCAGGACAACCTCAGACAAGGAGTCCCATTCGTCACTCAGTCTCACTTTGTGGTCCTAACCACGGATGCTTCTCTATTGGGGTGGGGAGCCCATCTGGGGGCTCTTATAGCCCAGGTACTGTGTTCCCCTCAGGAATCCCTTCTTCATATCAATCTCTTGGAACTCAGGGTGGTTTTTCTGGCTCTGCAGGCTTTCTCTCAGTCAATGCAGAACAAGGTGGTTCAGGTCAGAACAGACAACACCACCACCATGTGGCACATCAACAATCAGGGAGGTACTCGGCCCATGGCCTTGTGCACGGAAGCTATGAAATTTTGGTCCCTAGCTTATTCTCTGCAGACCTCTCTGATAGCAGTCCACCTTCCAGGGAAGGACAATGTGCTAGCAGATGCATTGAGCAGGATCTCCGAGGGCCATCACGAATGGTCTCTGGACACTCTCGTGTTGAAAGTAATTTTTTCAAGGTGGGGCACTCCAGAGATAGATCTCTTTGCAGCCCCAGACAATCACCAACTTCGTTGGTTTTGTTGCAGACCCCTAGTATTGGGCTCAGTCCCTCTGGATGCTCTGATTTTGAACTGGGAAGGGAAATTTCTATATGCCTTCCCTCCCTTTCCTCTACTGTTCAAGGTTCTGGTCAAGATAAGGTCACAACCTTGCAAAGTGATTCTGATTGCTCCAGACTGGGCCAGGCAGTCTTGGTACCCCCTGTTGCTGTCCCTAGCAGTCCATCTTTCCCTGTCTCTTCCCAGGAATTACAACCTGTTAACCTCCTCTCAGAGGAGGATTTGGTACCCCAATCTTCGGTCTCTCAATCTCAAAGCATGGCTCTTGAAGAGTTAGACTATGCAGATTTGCATCTGTCCCAAGGGGTTCTGGATATTCTCAAAGCCTCTTGAAAGCCTGCCACCAGAAAAACTTATAACTCCAAATGGAAAAGATTTAGCATTTGGTGTTCCAAGAAGCATATATCCCCAGACACTGTTGAATTGTCTACAGTTCTGGATTATATAATTCATCTTAATGGCCTAGGCCTCAGACCAGCTACTTTCAAAGTACATTTGTCAGCTGTTTCTGCCTTTCTGTCAGTGGGAAAGCCTTCCTCACTGTCATCTCACCCTGTATTCTGTAAAATTTTCAAGGGATTGCTTCATACCAACCCCCCCCCTTTAGGGATCCTACCCCTGCTTGGGATCTTAATGTTTGCATTGCTCATCTTATGCAAACCCCTTTTGAGCCTTTGTCTTCAGCAGAGCTTAAGTACTTGACTTGGAAAACTGTGTTCCTGGTAGCTATTACCTCTGCCAGGTGTATCAGTGAATTGCAAGCTCTGTCAGTGGAGCCTGATTTTATCTCATTCCGTAGAAATAAAGTGGTCCTTAGAACTAATAGGAGGTTTTTACCTAAAGTGGTTTCTGATTTTCATCGGAACCAATCTATGTCTCTCCCTGTGTTCTTCACTGATCATTCTTCTTCAGGAGAAAGAAGTTTACACAGTTTGTATGTTAAAAGAGCCCTTAGTTACTACATTGAGCGCACTAAAGCTTACAGGTTTGACTCCCTCCAGTTGTTTCTCACTTATAGGGACATGGGGAAGGGCAAACCTGCCATTAAGAGAACTATTGCCAGGTGGATTGTCTCTTGTATTCAATTCTGCTATGAGAAGCTAGGCAAAATACCTCCCTCAGGCCTGAGGGCTCATTTGACTACAGGTACAGCTGCTTCCCTGGCTGCGGCCAGGGATATTCCTTTGCTAGAGATATGTAAAGCAGCTAGCTGGAAAACAGTCCATACATTTACCAAGCATTACTCCCTGGACATCCAGGCTAGGAGTGATGCTCGGTTTGGTACAGCAGTACTGCAGAGCCTATTCCCAAGGTAGGTTCGATTCTCTCCTTCATGGAGGTACTGCTTGGTAGTCTGCAATAGTCAGAATACAGCAAGACTTTGTGTTGTTTGAAGAAAAAATTACTCACCTTAGTAATTATGTTTCTTCTAATGGAGTCTTGCTGTATTCTGACCTCCCTCCCTCCCTGCCTTCCCTCTCAGAACCTGTTTTTGGGAAGTCGGCTGGCAGGTGCAGTGTTGCACCCCGGGGTGAATTTGAGTACTCCCTCCTTTTAGAGAGGGGGAGTCGATTATATTATTAATTTAACAGTCTTAAGTTGTTCACTACCTGGTTTTTGATTTTTGATTTCTTGACTTGAGTCTTTTGGGGATCCAAAATATTTGGTTGCCATTTGGCTACTAAACATTTTACAGTTTCCACATAGTAGTTAGTTAGTATTAGCTTGTAAGAATCTGACGGTTGTGCTTTAAAGTGCAGCAGACAGAGGTCTGAACCGAGCTCGAGCTCAACGCTCTATGCTCCGCATAGAAATTAACCCTCTTCTCTCCAGGGCAGTTTGAGTGCTGGGGCTAACTGCAATAGTCAGAATACAGCAAGACTCCATTAGAAGAAACATAATTACTAAGGTGAGTAATTTTTTCATATGGAATAAACACGAGTTTAGCAACCTTAGCTCATAGAATTTATAAGTATGCAACTCCCCATAATTTGTTCCATAAATTTATCCTTATTTCTGTACTGTACTTGACAAGGAGTTCTGGCTGCCGAAACAGAAAGTATGGAATAATAGACTGATATATGTCAGTTTGTGGCACAGCAAGGGTTAAATTAAAGCACCCTAAGTTATTGGCAGAAAAACATTCTTTCACATGGGCTGGTCCTTACCTGTTACACAGTTTATCACTCTCCGTTAACATCGATTGCTCCCATAGGTGCCGGAACAGGGGAGACCACTAGGGCCATGGTCCTACCACTTTCATAAGTGGCCCTATCAATTTTTGCAATCACATTAATGTACTTAACAGGGGAGAATTTACCTCTTACATCTTTGGCCCATTTGCTCCCCGTCTTGTTTCAAGTCTACTCTGAATCAATTGTGTGTAAGCTTCTTTTACTAGTACATGTTAGGATGTTACATGATTTTTAAAATGTTTTAAATGATTTTTATCTTTTTGTATTTTTTATTTTTATTGTATCTTTTGTATTCTATGTCAGACGTGGCTGAAAAAGACTATTGTCACAGTCCACTTTCTGGTAAAAAATATATGAAATGAAAACATCAGATTTGCAACATAAAATAGTTGAGCCTCTAAATTGTATTTCTTAGTGTTTTACCTTTGCAATTTGCAGCACAAAGGGTTTTCAAATGCAGTATTTTGAGGCAAAATGCACATATGTGCAATATAGAGGATTATGCATGAGGAGTCATACACAACAAGGATATTCTTGTATCGAGAGGTTTCCTTGGCAACAGATGACCTCGAGAGCGCAGCTCGAGAGGTGCTCGGTTACCATGGAAGTGAAAGAATGATCGGACACAACAACACATAGTGTCTGTCAGATGGCACAGATTTTTAAAAACTTTATTGCAGCATTCCAAGTTGTTCTGCTGCAGTAGTGACATCACTACTGCAGCAGAACAGCATAATGATGTCACTACTGCAACAGAACAAGCATATTCCAGGCATGGAATTCTATGCATGACAGCATTCTGCCATACACTATAGGAAAATGGAGCTTTTAAAAAAAGGAGAACATTTTCCATTGCAGCACTGAATTAAATTTGCTCAGCCACAGACTACAAAATGTGTTTTGAAAAATCAGGCATTTTCATTTTCCATTTTCTTCAAACTAAATAATTTTTTCTTGCTCTGCTCAACTGTAGTCATTATTGGAATAAAAACAAGCCACACACAAAGAAAGCTTTCAGTTGTCATGGTAACAGGTTCCTCTTAGATCTAATAAACTGCTCTATCATTGTTTAGTAATAAATGAGACCACTGCCATGCATAAAATAGTAGTGAATCATAAAGAGCCCTAATTTTTTTGTATATCACATTTTATATTTTCCACATACAATTACACTTCTCACAGTTTATACAAAATCTTGTACTGTCTAGAAATACAAACAGGGCACCTAACTGGGGCAAGCCCCATGGATATACAGTCCAAAGGACAAACAGTACATTAACTACACATATTACTGAATATAGCTATCTACTGTTGGAGGTAACCAGACAGTGCTATGAGCAGAAACAGTAATATGATATACCGCCTACTATGCTAATACCAATGCATAGAAACAGAGATTTGCCAGCAGACAAGGACACCATGGCCCATCCAGTCTGCCCAAATATCGCCCCTTGATCTTTTAACTTATCCCTTCCCCTCCATGCCATTTTTGCTTCTATTTAGCCCCATGTAATACCAGTAAAAAAACGTTGCAACTTTGAATGCTGTTCCTCTATTATACTTCACTCGTAAAACCAGATATTTGGAAAGAAGAGAAGAATGAAGTATTAGGGAACAGAACAACATACATAACAATGTGTGAGCATGTGGGAATATTTCACTATTAATAATATTATACTTGTAGGGTCTGTCCAATCGACTAAAAATACAGGTAGTTGAGATTGCCAAGTTTATTATCCCTAGTATGATCACCTCCAAGGTCACTTGGGCTTTCCACCATCTGGATGCTGATCCTTCAGGGAAATGCACTGTTGGGATGTCAGGCTTGGGATCCTGGGTGCCGGGATTCTGAGTTTCAGCATTTTGTAGTGATACCCTTCTGGATGCCAACCTGTACCTACAGTATATGCAGATTGTTATAAGTCTTAGAAATGTCCTGCAGACCTCATCCTCTTTGTGCCACTAACTCTGATGCAGACATCCTTATATATGATCAGCATGCATTCATACCCTACCTCCTGCAAGCCTGCAGGGGCATATGGCTCCTTCCTCCTACCAACCTGTTACCATTCACCCGTTACCTTTCCATTAGTTGGGGAGGACCACCTGCAGTTCAGACTTCAACCCTTGTGCTAAATAGACCCATCTACCTGGAGGTGCTGTTCATTGACCCTCCTGCTCCCTCCTTGTTTAGCACGGTGTCCTCCTGAGGGGCACCTACGGTAAGTGACAAGGCCAAGGCTCTGAGATATCTCTGAAATTAGACCATTTGCCTGTTGCCATATGCAAGACTCTAAGGTATGAGGCCATTTGGGACACCCTCTGCCGGCCATTCCATGACAGTGGGTGGTTCTGTTTGTTGACACCTCATTAGGGTCTGTCTCAGCTTACATAGCAAAATGTTGTCTCAGCTGTATGATTCTTGCATTTCCTTCAACATATAGAATGAGTGCCCCTAGTATCCACAAGTCTAGGGTAGTTGGGATGCTACCACCAGTAATTTCTCTAGCCCTCTTGATAATCTCCCCCAGAATGTTTGCAGCTGGGGGCAGTGCCATATTATGTGGGCTATATCTCCTGGGGTGTGATGGCACCTTCAGCATTCATTTTGCACTTGAAATCCAATTCTTACCAATTTGTTTGGGGTCCTATGTCAGCACCCTAGCACTTTCTTTTGGATCAGTTGTAGTTTGGGAGTAGGTGATCCAGAGTGGGCCCTCTGTCAGGGGTGTCAAGCCCTTCTCAGGTTCTTGGTGGTAATAAACCAGCAGAAGAAACAACAGACAAGTGGTATATGCAGTAATAAACTTGTTTATTACACAAAAGCAGACTTATGCCCTAAAAACGGGTCTTACTAAATAGTCACTGAGAGCCAGAGTTTCCCAATACCCCAGGGTATGAAGACATCTCAGTGAGAAGACGTAATACAGCAAGTTATATATGGTGATAATCACCATGACAGCTATTGCTTTCATAGGTAAGTTAGATACATAAAACAAGCTCTACTGGCAAAAGGTTAGCTGGCTCCACAGTGTTATCTACAGATATACAAAATGTGTAAAATCAGTTAAAATGAGAACAAAGACTTATACATAAAACAGAAAATGAGTGCAGTGTTACATAAATCTGCATGATGGCAGTGTAGGCTATACAATGACTTCTCAGAAGAATATACAAAGAACACAGACATGTATTCTCGGCATGTGTTATGCATTACTAGCAATGGTCACAGTAATAATGTCCCTGGTAACTTACTCTTATATGGTAAATGCCAACGCCCTAAATGTTAGTACTGATTATGCATATAACATAACATAACATATATTGTCAGCAGTGCACAGTCGATTGTCAATAAGGGTGTGGGGACCAAGTGTAACATTCCCCCCCAGTTGCCTTACAGAAAAGGCAACAACATTATGGGAAAGTAGTGGGAACAAAATCCATCATTTACAGACCCGACGCACGAGCCTTGTAAAGGAACCCAAGTTGTTCATGGTGTTGTTTTAGCGTGCGCCATAAAAAGCAAAGAGTTAGTATCAAAAAGATAATCAAAAACAATTGTATAATAACCAAACCTTTGAAAGTTAACTCTAACCATGTACTGGAAAGTGCGGTGCTTCAATCACTATCACGGATAAGGGTGTTAAGGGCTTCTCCAGCGTTCAGCTTTGGAGATATTATTGCTGATGTAGATGAGATGGGTATCCTTTCTATCTAAAAGTGTCTTAAGAGACAAGGTCGAGGGATCAATTAGGTCAATGAAAATAGGTAAATACTGAGATACAGCAAGCAAATATTCAGGGTCAGTATCGGTAATGTCTGGATGGAAACAGGAGTAATAACTGTATAACTAATCACAGTAGTTTGATGAGGAATAAAACAGAAATTAGGAAACTGTATGTCACAAGTTTTAGACCCATATGAAAATGATTTGTGATTAGTAACCACACAATACTGACCATCAGAATTATATGACATTCTCACTGAAGGAATCCTCCATTTTTGCAGGTGCATTGGACAGGTGAAAGACTGATTCGTGACTCTTATAGTGAAGCAATGAACATCCAGTGTTGCCCACTGGTGATGACGTAATTGAAGCTGAAGATGCTGTTTCCCTAGGGGTACCAGTGTCATTTGAAGAAATGTCCAAATCCAAAGTAAAAGATCAATCAATGCTGTACGGTGAGTATCCACAAACTGGCTTGATGACATTGAATACATTACAGTGACATAAATAGTGGTATCCCTTTTTGGCACAACAGTCTGTATGAGGCACCACCCAAGCTTCCAGGCCGAGATGAAAGACCAGAAGAAGTGGAAGGTCAATTCTCTCTCAGTAGATGTCCTCGTCGAGATGCCCAATGGAGTGTATGGAGGCCAGCCTGTCAAAAATGGCAGTCTATGGATCAAAGAGTGGCAGGGAGACAGTGAAGGTAATGAACATGGTGTCATGGATGGTGCAGCGGATGGCAGTGTAACATGGGCCCCTGTTGGGATGGCGTGTGACATAGCCTAGATTTCTAGCAGTAGACATTGGCATAGCAACAGATCTGGACATACACATTGTAATACAAGCAGTGGACCTGCAATGTGGACAGTACCATTTAGCAAGTCTCCTGTCATGGATAATATCTGGAATACGTCCAGATTCCAAGTCCCGGAAGAGATGATTGATAGTGGTTATGACATAAGAACTATAAGCAGAGCATTAAAGTTCCCTGGCAATATATTGCTTATCTGCCTCCATGTTATTATGGAAAACAAGTTCATTGATTGTATTCTTAGTGTCATTAAAACTTTTAGCAATGCCATGCATGTTGTACACAGTGTATCTCTCTTCCTAACTAAGCCCATCTGCACCATGCAATAAAAGTGATAAAACATCATTCTTCATGCCAGTCTGGAATTTAACTGTTTGGCTTTTAATGGCAGCATTGTCTGCCAGCTGTTCCAGATGGACTTGCCGGATCTGAAGAGTCCAGTTATGGTGCCAGTTGTGCCAGTGACATCAGCAGTGGCACACCTCCTGTGTGATGAGGAAGCTTTCTTATTGTTGGGATTAGGCCTAGACCTGAATAATCCTAAATGTTCAGTAGTGTGGGGACCAGCCACAGGATCTTGTGTGCATGTCTGGTATGCAGCAAAACTATCTAATAACATAGTGCTGAAAAACCTAGAGGTGTTAGTTTTGGAACACATACCACATTCAGCCATATTCCAATGTGTGAGATAAAAAAGGACAGGAATGTGCATGAATTGCATATTGTTCACAAGTATACCTGGAAGGGAGGTGGCAGTGAGACCACTAGGTGGACCAGGTTCCTGTGTGGGGCAGTCAGTAAGTTCTGCTTCAGTAGGGGGTACTACAGACAGAAACATAGCTGCTGTAGCCATGTAATTGTGAATACAAAAGTCTCTTGCAGAGTCTTCTGGGTATTTATCACAAAAGGTAGGATTAATCAAAGCAGTAAGATTGTATAGACCAGAATGTCTGTAATTGACTTGGCAGATGGACAGGGTGCCATTTGGGACAATTCTGATATTAGGCCAGCCTTGGAGAGTGCCTTTGTAAAGGCGGGCAACAGGAAGTGTCTGCCCATGATTGTTAGTTTGCCATTTAATTTGTCAGATGCCACAACCATGGTGGTCAGGTAGGCATACGTGCCTTCCTGAACAGTGATTAATTTGTTGGGAACATCTATGCTGACTCCTTCAGGGATGGTGGTGGGTTTGTTTTGTTGGGTCATATGTCTTCCCTCAGGATGATCAAGAAGTGGAAGGAGTCACCTTAGATGTGTGTTGTAGGTGGATATAGTTTTCATATCCTTGCCATGGACAAAGGAGGGTGTTTCTAGAAGGAGGATCAAATGCAAGATAGCCATCTTGTAGGAGTACTTGTAAGGAAGAAAGAAAAAGGTCAGTAGGTACAATTCCACCCAATGGAGTTAGGAAAAGTAATTATTCTCCTTTGTACAACTTGAGCTGATTAGCCTACAGCCATTTATCAGTAGGTTTCTTCTGATGGATGAGTCTAACTTGGTAGACTGCGGAAATGAGTTTGTTAATGATGGTGTAGGGTCCTTCCCACTTATCAGAGAAGGGGTCAGTAGGGTGTACAAATCTGAGTACCGTTACCTGATCTCTGACTTGCCAATCCACCTCTTGTGCATGTTTGTCAAAGTGAATCATAGATTACTGTTGGGTTTTGCCCATGTGATGTGCAGTGTACAAGTGGGTCTTGATGATGTCATCTCTCAGTTTTGTGACATATATGTCCACAGACACTCTGTCTGAAGTGGGTGTGCTCAAATCAATCAACAGGTGCTCAGGTAATCTCACAGTTCTACCAGTCATCACCTTGAAGGGTGTGCGCTGGGTGGTGGCTGAAGTAGTACCCCTAATTGTCATAAGGAGTAAAGGCAAAAGGGAATCCCAATCTTTGGGATTGTCCTCAATAAATTTGGATAGCATTTGCTTTATCCATCTGCTGGCTTTTTCTACCTGACCTGAAGATTGAGGGTGATAGGGAATGTGAAACTTCTGGTGTACATCAATAAGTTTGAGTGTTTCTTGCATCAACTCACCTGTAAAGCTGGTTCCTTGATCAGAATCTATGTTAAGGAGTAGGCCCCACCCGGAAAACAAGTGTTCTACCAGGACTCTTGCAGTTGCTTTTGCTGTGCATTGTCGAGTGGGAAAAGCCTTAACCAATTTGAAGAATAGGTCAGTGACCACAAGGGCGTACTTGTTATTCCTGCTGGTGGTGGTCAGAGGGCCAATGAAATCAATTTGGATTGCATGCCAGGGACCAGATTGTCTCTGGGGAAGTACTTTAGCATTTCTTTTGGTTGGGGCAGGATTGTTCTGTGCACAAACTAAACAGTTCTGGATGTAATGTTTAACATCCCTAGTGATGCCAGGCCACCAACCCACAGACTTCAGTCTCTGGACTGTGTTTTCCACCCCATGGTGTCCACCAGTCAGGGTGTCATGGACCTGATGAATTAACTCAGATCGTAATGATTCAGGGACTGTTCACAACCTGTGGTTCAGGTCATCAGGTTGATACCATATCAATTTGTTATCATGTGATAGATGCAGTTTGTCTGTATGTCTTTTTTAGGGGTTGTTGGTCAGCAGTTCTTGTTCAGTTCCTTTGTCTAGGTATTGGAACACTTCTTTTGGCTGAGGATCAGATTTTTGTGCTGTGGACAAGTCCAGTGGCACAAAAGATTCAGGTTTCTTCTTTTTCACAGCAGCTATGTGTATAGCTAACAAAGCCATAGGGTGAGCCATATCCCACGTCTCCCCCTTGAGCACCCTCCTTCACAAGAGTGTCTGCTCAGTCATTGAAGACATAGTATGAATCAGATTTTGAGTGGGCCTTCACCTTGTGAATGAACAGCTTGTACTTAAATTGTTGAGTCAGATTGTGAATGTATACAAAGAGTGCTTTGTATCTCACAGGGGTGCCATCAGAAAATGTGAAGTAGTTCTTCTCCCAGAAGGGTAAGGATTCAGTTAGTGAGCAACAGACCCAGTTAGAGTCTATGAAGATGATGGTATCTGTGGCACCATGGTGTATCCATTCAAGAGCACAGGCCACAGCTGCCAGTTCTGCTTACTGAGAAGATGCAACACTGCAGCGTTTGGACACATGGACAGTGTTACCATTAGGGTACGTGATGAGCACTCTAAATCCAGCTATCTGTTCTCCTTGGTAGTATGAGGCAGAACCATCAGTAAAGATATGACACAGGGAAGTGTCAGCAAAGGGTTTTGAAGTAGCAGGAAGAAACGGTCCTGGGTCAGGCAAATCAGGAGGCTGGCATGAACAATCATGAGGTTCTCCTTTGTACAGAAGAGCATGGGCTAAAATTGAGGGCATTTTGGCAGTGTGGAACCTGTATATCATGGTTCTGGAGAAGAAGAGACCAGTGAGTCAGTCTGGTATTAGATACAGAGCCGTCGTTCACTCTGTCTGACAGCAGAAAGTTTGTTGGGGTGTGATTGTTGTGCAAAATGATGGGTGAGTACCCAGTGATGTACAGAAAGTGCTTAACAGCCCAGTAGGTGGACAAAACATGTCTTTCACAAAGACTGTACTTCTGCTACACTGGGGACAGGATCTGAGAAGCATAGGCAATAGGTCTCAGAATACCATTAACCTTTTGAGCAAGTACTGCAGAAATGGCAATGTCTGGAATAGCAGATTCCAGATGGAAGGGTAAGGCTGGATTGGGATTAACCAATGCTGCAGCAGAGGTCAAAGCCTGTTTCAGAAGGGTCACATCATTGATGTGAATGAGACCCCAAGTCCAGGGGACATCCTTTTTTCAGGAGTTCATACAGAGGGGCGGCCTTCTGTGCAAAGTCATAAATGAAATCCCTGGAATAGTTGACCATTCCCAGGAAATGTCTGAGTGTTGCAACACTGGTAGAAAGTGGTAAATTTTGTAGGCCTTGGATTTTCTTCCAGGCTAGGCTTCTGTCTTGTTCCATGTTGTGCAGACCAAGGAAGATAGCCTCCTTCTGGCCTAATTGTGCTTTTGCAGGGTTGCACTTGAGGCCTGCTCTCTGTAAGAGAGTCAGTAACTCATTAAGGAGATCAAAGTGTTGCTCCTTAGTGGTGGTTGCCAGGAGTAAGCCATACACATACTGCAGAAGGCACTGTAGGGCAGAGAAACCCTGCAAGGTGTCCATCATGTGTAGATGGAAGAGTGAGGGGCTGTTATGAAAGCCCATGTGGTAGGCAGGTCCAAGTGTACTGATGACCCTCAAAGGTGAAAGCAAACTTGTATTGGCTTTCCTGAGCAAGGGGCAGTGTATCAAGGGCTCTAAACCACTTACGATCTGGTGTTAGCAATTTGAGCACATCTGGTGCTGAGGCTACTGCAGGGGAGCAGCGTGGAGTGACCAGATTAAGTCTCCTATAGTCAATAGTGAGTCTTCAAGAGTTGTTGGGCTTTTTCACTGGCCAAATGGGCAAGCTGGCAGTTGAGACACAAGATCTGATCACACCTTGCTGAAGAAGTGACTGAATCATTTCTCTGAGTGATGGTAAGGCTTTTGGAGAAAAAGGATATTGCCTTTGCCTGTCATGTTCAGGGCCTGGAACTTCAATGATGGTTTTCATTCTCCCACAATCATGTTTGTGTGTAGTGAAAACATCAAGGTGCTTCTGAGGAATGGGTAACAGTTATTTGAAGAACTCATGTGTCTGGAATAGAGCTATGACATCATATTCCTTGTCTTGTGCTTGCACTGCATGTAGAAGCCTTGAACTGCTGATACAGACCTTTACAAAACATTTATTTGACTTACTCATTTGTTCTTGTGAGAGAGCCCTGTTAACAGGAAACAGGAAGCGGTTATGTAGTTTATGGAGGTGCTTATCTGAACTACAGTTCATTTTAAAACTGTGTAAGTTTATACTCTGAACACTGTGGGGATACTTATTTGCACTACAAACTACTCTTTGTGGCTTTTTTACTGTTTTTATTTCTGTTTTGGGCTTCTGTGCACATGATTGCTCTGTGACCCCTTAGAGCACTTCCTTAGTCAAAGCAGCTTCTTAAGCAAGCCCTGCGGTGAACAGGGTGAGCCCGAGCAGGGTGAGCGTGCATTGTCGTATGCAAAGACGTGCGCAAAGACACGTGCGTCTGCACGTGTTTGGCATGTTTAGCAGTTTTAGTGGTTCAAACTTGATGGCTGGTGGATAATCACAATATCTACAACAAAACCACTGTACGTGTAAGTGCATTCGTGCCAGTTTCAGCTTCCCTAGTAATATAGTAAATATCTTATCACTACAAGTTTGGTAGGCACTTCTGACTAGCTGTAATATCAGACCAACTGACACAATGGAGGATGTCATAACTTTACAGGATGGTAGCATTGGGATTAAATGTAAAACCTGCATTATGTACTGCTCTAATTACACATTTTCATTAAATCAACCATTTAAATGTATGAAATGTAGGCAAAATGAGGAATTGCAATTAGACATATCCCACTTCAGTACAAGATTAAATGCACTAGAAATGAGTCAAAAGGACACAGCCAGAAGGTTGCATATTGCTCCCCCATCAAACATTCTAAAAAACATCCCAGATACCAATCAAGTGACAGTATCTGATTTAGTCACCCCTTTATTGAATGAGGATGGAATTTCAACTTTTAACATAAATAATAAAAAAAGAATAATGGCTGATACTGAACCAGAAGACACAGATGAGAATTGGTATCAGGTTCAAAGTAGGAAAACTTGTAAAAGGGGTAGAAAGGCAAATTGCTTTCAGGTTCCTACACAGAACAGGTATGACCTGTTGGTCAGTCTGGAAGAACATTATGAACTATCCACCCGATGGTATCTTATTCCACTACCCATACTAACCTCAATATCTCAACTGAAACCCCTATATCAAATGAAACATCTAATATGTAATCAAATGCTGAGAATCTTTTAGATCTTGATGCAAGCATTACTGAGCAGCCAAAACAAATATTTGTATTAGGGGATTCGATCATTAAACATTTAGACCCAGCTATTTGTGACCAGGATAAAACCAATAGAACTGTATCTTATTTTAGAGGTGCCAGAATTTCCGACATTTCACAAATGTCTAGGCAAATTCTAAAGGGAAGTGGAAAGCGTCCACTGGTCATAATTCATGCTGGGGTGAATAACATTATGAGCCAAAATGTCCAGACAATAAAAGAAGAAATCATATGCCTTACAAATTTACTCTCTGAACTTGGCAGCGATATAGTCTTCTCTGAAATACTCCCTTTTCCTAAAGCTACTAAATTACAAATAGACAAAGTAAAAGAAATCAATAATTGGCTTAGATTATGGTGCTATAGACAACAAGTTGGATGCATTACACACTGGGAGGAATTTATAGATAGAAGAGAGCTCACTTGCAGAGATGGACTTCACCCCAACAAAAGGGGTCCATGTTATTAGCAGAACATATTAATTGTTTTATCAATAAATATTTTAACTGATTTCTGGGGGTCACAGTAGGACATGCCTTATTTGACACTTATAGAAGTTCCTCAAAGCTGATTACACCAGTGCCTGGGCCTCCAATAGTCAATAGTAAAAATATCAGTACTAATAAGAACAAATCTCTAGATACAGAAAGTAAAATTATTGAAAATGAAGTAAGTCTTTTGCTTCTTAATGCTAGAAGCTTGCACAATAAAATTGATGAATTAACACACATACTTCATATGGACAAAATCAACATCTGCGGTGTTACTGAAACATGGTTTACCGAATCTGCTTGGGGGTCTGAAATACCAGGATACACAAAGTTTGCTAAGAATTGTACTATATCTAGAGGTGGTGGAATTGCTCTCTTCATTTACAATACCTTAAATTGTTTTGAGTTAAGAATTGACCATAATTATTTAATGGACAGTGAAGCTATTTGGGTGAAAATTAATTTCCCAGAAGGATCATTAACTGTTGGCTTAGCTTATCGTTTTCCAAGCCTGGACTTGTTAAGTAATGAACATTTCATGCAAACCATTGATAATATGGAAATCCAGGATGATTATATTCTCATGGGTGATTTCAATTTCCCTAAAATAAACTGGACAACCCTTGAGGGCACTAGCTCAATAGAAAATACATTTATAGAAATAGGTCTACAACATGACTTGGAGCAACTAGTAAAGGAACCAACAAGAAAAAACAATATTTTGGATTTAATATTTACTAATAGCAAAGATACTGGAACACTACCCAAAATGTTGGAACCTTTGGGAGATAGTGATCATAATAAAATCCTTTGGACTATAAAACGCTTAAAGACTGAAGTATCTGGAGTAACCAAAGTTCAAAACTTCAGTAAAGCTAACTATGGCAAAATAAAAAATTACCTTAGCACCTGGAAATGGCAAGACGAGCTTAAAAATTTAGATGCAATCAGTATGTGGCAAGTAATACTAAACATAAATTATTGTGTTAATGAATGGGTTCCATTACACACAAAATATAATGATAACAAACAAAGGGTACCTGTCTGGTGGAATAATAATATTGGAAGAAATATAAAAAAAAGAAAAGGGCCTACTATAAATATAAAAAAATCCTCAGAAAGTAATTGGCAAAAATTTAAAACTATAACGAGTGAAACAAAAAAAGTTATAAGACTAGCTAAACAAAAACTGGAAGTTAATCTTGCTACCATAACTAAAGATAATAAAAACAGATTCTATAACTATGTTGGTTCAGTAAAATGTAAGCCCAGTGGTGTGGGTCCTTTACTAATAGAGCAGGAACTTGCATCTAATGAATATAAGATGGCTGAGGAATTGAACTCTTATTTTGTAAGTGTTTTCAAGCCAGAAGAGAACTTCAGCCTGAATTCATTAGAACACACTGATATACCAATAGCATTTAATACACAGGGGCTGGGATATTCAAAGCAGTTGCGTCGGCGTAAGTATGGACTTGCGCCAAGGAGCAATATTCGTGGGGAGCCACTGCACAGTGCAAGTCCCAGTGCGCCAATGCGCAACCCTAATGAATGCATGCACAAGAGCAGGGGGTGTGCGCATGAATATGTGGTGCAGTGTGATATTCAACTGCTGGACCATGGCACAAGTGTGGAGCAAGTCCCAGATGCACCGAGCAGACTTGAGCCTATAAATGCAGGGCGCAAGCACACAAACAGCACTTGCACTAGGGGTGAGGGAGAGAGAGAGAGAGAGAGTGGAACTGGAAGGTGGAGGGACAAAACCTGCAAGAGCAAGGGAGAGAGAGCTTGAGAGGGACAGGGTGACCTGCACAGGCAGCCACAGGGGCGTGGGACAGAGGTAGCAGTGGAGAGTGAGCCTGGGGCAGAGGGAGTGAGAGGGCGAGGGAGAGGCAGACAAGGCACCACGCACTGCACCAGGGTGGCATACAGCTCACAGCAGCCAACCACCCAGGGGGAGACAGGACAGCAGGGGCCATGGCCAGTGCACCCTTTCTAATGGAAGCTGTAATGAGGGGTGTGAGGAGGCAGGAGGAACAGTGATGTGGCTGTGGAAGGGCCCGTCGGCCGTATGCCTGAAACAGGTGGTACCGTGCCCACACCACATTCAAGAACTACACCGATATGGAGATTGTGGGCCAGTACCACCTGAACAGGGCCATTCTGAGGCAGCTCTGTGAGCTGTGCAGTGAAGAGAGGCAGGCACCCACACAACGGAGCCATGCAATGTCTGTGGAGATGAAGGTGACTGCTGTCATGTGCCTGCTCATCACAGGCACCTTCCAGAGACCAACAGGGGACACAACAGGCATAACCCGGTCAGCCACATCCTGCCTCTTCACACAATTCCTCAATGCTCTGCTGCCACATGCTTCGGAATACATTCAATTCCCCAGCACACAGGCAGAGCGTGCAACAACCATGCAGGACTTCCACAGGGTATACGCATGCCTGGCTTGCTTGGGGCCATTGACTGCACCATGTGGGCATTCATGCCACCTATCCCGGGGTGTGGCATATGTCAACAGGAAGAGGTACCCCAGTGTCAACTGCCAGGTGGTGTGCGATGCCAGGGACACATCACCAATGTCTGTGTCACACATCCTGGGAGTGCACATGATGCATTCATCTGGCACAGCACTGCACTGTGCCACAGGTTTGAGTGTGGGGATATCCCCACGGGCCACCTAGTGGGTGAGTATGGGACGGGCAAGGGGTGCTGGGCAGGGCAGGGCATGGGAAGGGGAGGACAGGGTGGGTGCACTGGCGAGGGTGCCAGGGATGGGCAAGGGGCACAGCAACAGAGAACACAGGGCTAACCATGTCATTCTCCACACAGGTGACAGTGGCTATCCACTCAGGCCCTGGCTGCTCACCCCCTACAGGCACCCGTCATCCCCAGCAGAAGAACAGTACAATGAGGCACATGCCAGCATGCAGAACATCATCGAGTGTGTATTTGGGATGCTGAAGGCATGTTTCCATTGCCTAGACAGATCTGGTGGTGCCCTACAGTACAGCCCCTCGAAAGCCTGTGGCCTATTCCTGGCCTGTTGCATACTGCACAACATGGCCATTGACCGTGGGATAGCTGTCGAGGCCAATGAGGGGACAGTTGTGGGGACGACGTGGGCAATGGGCAGGAGGGTGTGGACAGCCCCTCTGGGTGGAGGGACCCCTGCCTGCAGAGGATGGCTCACCAGCACAGGGACACCATCGCATGGGAGCACTATGGTGTAGGCAGGTAGGTTGCACCACACCCATGCACGAGCCACACACACAGTGACAGCACACAGGCAGGGGCATGCATGGCAATGGGCATGCACACACAGAGGCATGGTGCAGGGGTGGGGCCGACAGTGCCACACAGCCACACACATCCACACACAGCAGGTAGCGGCAACACACACACACACACACACGTGCCCAGGCACTGACATATGGCGGGGATCAGATACGGTGCACAGGTGCAACCGACACAGAACTGCTCTCATCATGCCCACGCCACACGGGCCAGCGGCCAGGCAGGCACTGACACAGGCTGCATGCGGCGCGACACACAGTAGCCACACCTGTGGTATGCACACACACACACACACACACACACACACACACACACACACACTGCCCATGTGCACACAGGGCAGTGGCAGCAGACTACAGCCAGGGCAACACACACATCAGGTCTGCCGTGCAGAACCATGGCCACCACAACCACATGGGCAGCCGCGCGAGGGCCGATCAGCATCGGCCACAGGGGGTGTCAGCAACATCCTCCCAGGGGTTGAACCATGGGACCGTGACCGGGTCCATGCAGGGGTGTGTAGGCACCGAAACAGGCCCGCCCCAGGCATGTCTGGGATGCCAACAGCAGAGCCCGGCATCAACAGGGTGGGTGTCGCTCGATGCCAGGTTTGTGGGGTGGACAGTGCACTACACAGTGTGAGTTGGCCGGCCATGCCCTGTGGCAGCCAGCGGTGCAAGGCCATCCCTAATCGCATTGGCAATGCTATCCTGGGATGCGGTCGTGTCCTGCTGCAAGTGCTGAATACCTCCAGGAGCTGCGCAATGCCTGTCTTGCACTGCTTGGCCACCTGGTGCACCTCCGCATGCAGTGCACACACCCCAGCTACCAGCAGCACCTGTTGCTCCAAAGAGGCCCGCAGCAATTGGGTGTGCTCTGACAATGGGTTGGACACCCAGGGGAACCTGGATGGGGCGCTGTCCCACCGGTGGTGAATGACTGTGCTACACAGCCCCCCATTCAGTTGGACACTGCACAGCGGGGTCCCCATGGGGTTGGTCCCTATCAGGTGCCCCCACAGTGGACACCGCGTCCGGCTGCCCTCTGTCCCCTGCTGCCTGCCGCTGCTGCCCCTCCAGCCTCTGTATGCTGCCCAGCGCCTGTGCAGCTGCACCACCACCACCACATGGCACTGCCATGGCAGTGCACATGGCAGCACCTGTAGTGGTGGTGGGCAGCTGTCCCACCACTGGCAGGCCACTGGGTGCGCTGCCTGTGGCGGTGCTTGGTATGGGCATCTCCCATGACACCTCCATGCTCTCCAGGATCATGGTCATGTCATCATCGGTGTCGTACCCCACCCTGCCCCGATCTGTGTCTCCGTGCAGAGGATGCCATGGCTGGCATCCTGCTGTAACACAGCCAGGGCCTCATCCGACCCCATGCCTAGGACATCCGGCTGGACAGCAGTGGTGTGCTGCAGCGGATCAGGCCCCCGGATGCCTGTGGAGGTGGAAGGCTGGTCCTCCGGGGCTGGGCCCACCTCCACCGCTGCTGCTGGTGCCCCATCAGCTGCATGCAGGCATGCTGGTGCTGAAAGAGAAAACAGATGTGTCAGTGATGCATGTCCTCGAGCCCAACCCCCCCGCTTGCTGTGTGTGCCCATCATACGCACCATGCAGTGATGGGCTTCCACCTGTCTGGAACCCTTCACCTGGCACACCCTCGACAGTGCTGCGGCACATAGTGGCCGCCACCAGCTCCTCCTGCACCGTTAGCTGTGGCACATCAGCAGGCCCCCTTCCGGTGGCTGTCCAGGCAGCATGAATGGCCGCCACCTTCTCCTTTATGCAATGTTTATCAGTGCCCACCTTCTTCAGGTGCTCCTGCACCGACTGCTGGTGGCTGCCCTGCTGGTTCATACTCGCTGCCACCTCCTCCCAGGCCACAGCCCTGGCCTATGGTGTGCCTGTGGCACCACTCAGCAGTGGCTCCCTATTGAGGTAGGCCTCAAACAGGGCATCTGCCTCCACCTTGGTAAAGTTGGGCCTGAGCTTGCAAGCAGGCCCATGCTTCTCACTCCCTTCACGCTCCGACATTGTGCTACCTGTGGACATAGACAGGTGTGTCACTGTCAGCTGCAGCCTACCCCATCCACCCTGCTGTGATGGCTGTGCTCAGCAGCATGCACAACTTACCTCAGCTGGTTGCAATACCGGTCCATGGTCTGTGCTGTTCCGAGGTGCTTATGTAGTGCAGCACATGCAAATGAACATTGGCACAACTGTAATGACATGCTAACTGCACATTGCCTGATGAGCTCATTTGCATGTAGTGGCTGAATATCGGGTACTTGCTCCATGCACAATGGAATTGCTCCAGAGCAAGTCGCAGTACAATGTCCATGCCTGCATGGTGCAGGACCGCAGTGCTCATGCATCAGGCGGTGTGCTACTGCCTATAGTGCAATGTCGCCCACTGCGCAATGAAGCCATAGCGCGCACTAGCCACATGGCCTCTATCTTGCAGGCGACTAGTGTGAGTGACCCTGACCCCTACCATGACCCTTTGACCCCTTGGGACTACTCCGCCACGTGTCTGTCAGGCCACGCCCATTCAGGCATTCCCACCAGTATGCGATTGGACACAGCGCATGCCTCCATGAGGCATGCATCCCACGTAGTCCTTGCGCGTGCGCCTTTGGCTGAAATTTTATCACCACTTGTTGCAGCGTCCATGATGGCGACAACGGGAGTTCATCGGGCCCGCAATTGGTCGGACGTGGAGTTGATAAATCTGGTGGCCTGTGTGCAGCCACATGCACCAGGGCTGTATGGCCAGGTGCCCTGCAGCAGCCCAGGAGCGGGGTCTGGCAGGCCATCACTGCCAGGCTGGTGCTTGGCGCTGGGGTGGCCAGGATAGCTGAACAATGTCGCCTCGGTAGCGGGACCTCATGAGGAAGGACCCAGAGTGCTTGTGGCAGCTGCAGGCACGCGTCTACGGGGGGCCATGCCACGGCCAGGTAGGTCATCCCATGCTGCATGTGTGCCCTTGTACTGTACTGTGGTGATGGCTTGGCTGCCTGGCATGCCCTGCAGAAGGGTGCACTGTCATCGTGCACATTGTGGAGTGGCATTGCCAGCCACAGGTTGCGCTGTGCTACAGCCTTGCGGGACATGTCGGGCAGGGGCACATGCTGTCCACAGGGGTGGGGTGGGGGGCGCTTGCTGTTGGTGTTCTGTGATGTGTACCTGTCTGTGTTCCATTCCTAGGGCCTGAAGATCGACACTGGGCAAGTGCGGCAGGAGTGCCAGGCCGGGCATGGCAAGCCGCGGTGGGACCCAGTGGTGGCGGAGGAGGAGCAACGGTGGGACTGGTGCAAGTGGCACCGCAGTGGCCAGGTAGGCACTGTTGCATTCCTCTGCACATTAATGGTTGTTCGGCGGGGGAGTGGGTGCGGCCATGGCCACCTGTGCCATGTGCTGTGGCAGCTGTGTGTTGCACACTGTGCATGGTGCGTGCCACTGTGGGGCAGCCTTCACACATGTGTATCAGCTGTCAGTGGGGTGGGTGTGTGCCCAGCTACCACAGGTGTTGCTGTGGTGGTGCTGCTGGTGCCCTGTGCCTTCTGTCTGTTGCTGCGCAGTCGGTTGGCCATTGGGCAGCAGTGTCCACCGCTTCGCACTGTCATGGCATGCTGGGCTGCTGGCAGGCATTGGTCCACCCTGTGGGTGGCTGTGGTGCCACTCCAGGGGTGTGTGTGTTCCCACTGCCCATTGCACACAGTGGATGGGCATGGTGGCATGGGACCTTGCACTGATCACCTGTCCTCTGCTTTGTCATAGGCATCCAGAGGGGATCATGACTGCCCCTGTATTGCAGGCTGCTGTGGCAAATAATCCTAATTATGTCGATGATGATGGAGGTGGCCCAGCGGTGTGCAGGATCCTGCTGACAGACTGGAGGAGGAGGAGCGTCAGGCGGCGGCGGGTCATGACGCCCGTGGTTGTTAACAACCCTCTTTGCCTGCGGTCGCTTCCCCATCCATCCCTTCCCACTGTACAGTCTGTGTTCCGTCTCCTTCCCTCACTTTCCTACCCTTTCTGCACCTTGCGCCTGTACATAGTTTTTCAAATACAGTTGCTATTTTGCTTACCTGCCTGTGTCAGTGTCTGCTTTGCAGCTGGCGTGAGGAGCCATGCTGCAGTGGCATGGTGTGTGTCTGTGTGGTGTGCCTGTGTCGGTGTGCAGGTCGTGCCTCCTAGTGTCCTGCCCTGTGGTCAGTGGCTGTGCCTTGGGTAGCCGTGGGGCAACTGTCCAGGATGTGTGCATGTGTGTGCTTGGCAGCATGCTCCTGGGTGTGGCTTGCTGGGGTATGGGTGGGTGCACAGCATGCGCCGGGGGGACTCCACTGGTGTCCCTCCATTGGCCATTGGTGCCACCTGTTGCATGCTTTCTGTGCCACGGTTGTGTTCCAGTGTGGGGGTGTCTGGGTGCCTGTGTGTGCCCTGCTGGTGGTGGCCACCTCTGGCCTGCCACTGTCTGTCCCTGACACTGCCCCCAGGTGTCTTCCTCTGCCATGCCCCATGCCTTTACACTGCTGCTGTGCTCCCACCATTGCCTGGGGCATGTCTTTGTGTGCGATGACGCATGTCCAGTTGCACTGTGGCACATCTCTGGATGTGCTATGGCGCAGGTCTGTTACGCCTTGGCACAAATCTGGTTGCGAAATGGTACATCCCTGTGATATTCAGCCGTGTTACGCTGGAGCATTTTGCCATGTGCAACCTTTGAATATCACACTCATTGCACCATGGCACATTGGATTTGTGCTGCGCCGGACTTGCGCCGGCCTTTGGCACATTTCCGAATATCTGGCCCAGGATATTTTAGATGCTATTAATATGATGAAATCCGACTCTTCAGCAGTCCAGATGGAATTCCTCCAAGTTTTATAAAGAACCTGTCTATGAAATTATCCAATATCTTACACTACTTATTCAACACCTCAATTGCTGAGGGAGTTGTCATACCAGAATGGAAAGTGGCTATAATTACACCTTTACATAAAGGGGGGAGTAAGCAAAATGTTGCAAATTATAGGCCTATAAGCCTGACGTCATGCATAGGCAAACGTATGGAACGATTACTCCAGTATAAAATCCTAGATCATCTGAAAGATAATGGTTTTCTGGATATTACTCAGCATGGTTTTACAAAAGGTAGATCCTGTCAGAGTAATTTAATAATTTTTTTTGAGCCAGTCAGCAAGGCTTTGGACTCAGATTTACCAGTGGATATTATATATCTAGATTATGCTAAAGCATTTGATTCAGTTTCTCATAACATCTTACTTAATCAACTAGTCCAATTGAAACTACTGCATGGCAATATTATTGAGTGGATTGCATCTTGGCTTAATAACAGACAACAGCAAGTTGTCAGAGGACATGAATCTACAGCCACAGTTACCAGTAGTGTACCTCAGGGCTCTGTTCTGGGTCCCTTATTGTTTAATATCTTGATCATCTCTATGCAAATTTTTGATGGGGTATGGATAAATAAATATGCTGACAACAGCAAAATTGGTTGCATAGTAAATAACAACGATTCGATTAAGGCTTTGCAAACTAATATAGACAGATTAACTAAATGGGCTAATGAAAATAAAATGACATTTAACATCAGCAAATGTAAGGTGATGCATTTAGGCAAAAATAACACACTTGCAGATTATACACTAAATGGCACTCATTTACAAACTATCACCACCGAAAAAGATTTAGGTGTAATTATATCAAATAACTTAGAAGTTAGTGTATATACTGCTAACACTGTAAAAAAATGTCATGGGATAATTAGCTGCATCCTTAAACATATCAAGAGTCGCAAACCAGAAGTTATTGTTCCTTTATATACAAGCTTAGTCAGATCTCATTTAGAATATTGTTCTCTATTTTGTGCCTCAAAATCACTTGGCGACAAAGCTTTCGTAGAGAGGGTCCAGAGGTGAATCACCAGGAAAATAAGTAAATTGCCCGATTTGGATTACTCCAATAGATTAAAATCTCTGGGGTTGTATTCTTTAGAATACAGATCCATAAGAGGGGAACTATGTCTCGTGTATAGAGCATAACATGATCCCATTATGCTTGAAACATACTGTCTGGAAAAACAGGACACACATAACAACACACGATCACATAAATTTAAATTGGTCACTAATCTTAACAGAACAGTGAAAGGAAAAAAATTCATAACTCAGAGAATACCACCATCATGGAATTCTCTTCCTCCTTTGTTGTCCTTAGTGATAATATTAATCAATTTAAACTCAGGCTTAATCAATATATGGGTGAAAAAATTCTCATTCCACCATTAGGATATTAGGTGGTGAGTTCTAATTGGGCTTGTCCCTCAAACTTGTAACACCTATGAACCTATTGGCGTGTAAGCGGCAACCACGTGGAATCAGGAATCATGACTGTATAGTATCGTCCTTTGATTTGGATCAAGAGTCGATTGGCTAAATCTGCTACACAGCCGTTTAGTGCTAGGAAGTCAATTCCTAGGATGCTGGGGTGATGACGTAATACCATGAGGTCAAAAGTGTGACTCACGTTGAGGGTACCCTGACACCCCGGAGAGTGCAACAGAATGGTAGATAGACAATCTAGTGCCATCCACACCCTGAGCACTGGTCTTCCATCTGGTGGATCAAGAGGAATTACCTGGCTCCTCATCATGTAGTACAGACACAGCCACGTCTGTATCTAGCAATACAACAATTTGGCGGCCCCCGATCGTGACATGAGCACAAGGCCTTCCGTTTGTGTCAATAGTAATATTGTTCACTATACAGACTGGGGCCTGTAATTGTCAATCTGAACTAGTACTGGCATCTTCAGGTGGTTCCTGAAAATGCATACCAGCAGGGTCTCGCCTGGCATCTTCCAGGTCCTGCATAGGATACAAGGAAGTCTGGGTACTAGTAGTAGCTGCAATAGACAAGACCTCAGGATTCGGACCTGCTGCAGCCTGGCCAGAGGAGTCTCCTGTGTCTCCTTGGCCTAGTTAGGACTGGATTACTGGTGCTAATACTGCAATGGTCTGTTTTGGGATGGCCTTGGCCACTAATTGGACCTTCCCAAGGAGTGTGTGGAGGTTATTATTCTCCACCACTACATAACGGTAAGAAGGGCCTTGTCAATAATTTTGATTGCCCCGGTTGTCATTCTGGTCGGAATTAGGGTTATTCTAATTTCTTTGCCTGTTTCTATTTCTGTTGCAGTTTCCCCCCATCTTGTAGGCCTGTTTGTCATCAGGAGGCATGGCCTTGTTGTCCTGGGCCTTGCCCTTCACCGTATAGTGGGTTGTGGGCTCGCTGGTAGATTGTACCACGGCCACCTTGGCTTTTGAGACAGAATTCAGATCTCGGAGGTACAGCTGGTAGACACGCTCCATCCTTCTGAGAATGTCCAAGAAATGTGCAAGAAAGCAGCAGAAAAGGCAAACAGGATGCTGGGATGCATATCTAGGGGGATCAGTAGTAGGAGAGAGGAGGTTATACTGCCCTTGTACAGGTCACTGGTAAGACCACATCTATAGTATGGAGTCCAGTACTGGTGCCCACACCTCAAAAAGGACATTAACCTGCTGGAGAAGGTCCAGAGGAGGGGCTACAAAGATGATGGTGGGTCTGCAGGGTAAGGCATATGAGGAGGTTGAGGGCACTGAACATGTACTCCCTGGAAGACAAGAGAGAAGGGGACATGATTGGGATCTTCAAGTACTTGAAAGGGATAAATAAGGTTGATAAGGAGAGTCTCTTTAAGCTGAGTGGCAACCATAACACTAGGGGGCACAGTCTTAAGCTGGAGGGTGGGAGGTTTAGGGTGGAGGTCAGGAAGCACTTCTTCATAGAGAGGGTGGTGGACACTTGGAATGCACTACCGGAAGAGGTCATCTCATTGAAAACAATGGGCAGCTTTAATAGAGGCTGGGATAGGCATGGGGAAAGTAAGGATCATGGGTAGGGAGGATGGGAGGAGTGGGGAGGGAGGGCAGGGACATTAGCTCAAGCTGTGGATCCTGCAATACAAGCAGACTTGATAGACCAAATGGCCTTCTTCTTCTTCTGGCTTCTTGTATGTTTAAATGTTAGGTGGCTCCACAGTGTTATTTACAGATATACAAAATGTGTAAAATCAGCTAAAATGAGAACAAAGACTTCTACATAAAACAGAAAATAAGTGCAGTATTACATAAATCTGCATGATGGCAGTGTAGGCTATACAATACCTTCTCAGAAGAATATACATAGAACACAAACATGTATTCTCAGCATATTACTTATGCATTACTAGCAATGATCACAATGTGATGTCCCTGGTAACTTACTCTTATATGGTAAGTGCCAATGCCCTAAATGTTAGTACTGATTATGCATATAACATAACTTATATTGTCAGTGGTGCACAGTGGTTTGCCAATAAGGGTGTGGGCACCAAGTGTAGCACCTCCAACAGTATTGCTCCCATTGGTCGACTGAGAGATGCAGGGAGAGCTCCTGGTTCCATATGACTCACTAAGCCTCCCAACTTGGGAGGTGGTGGTCTTGTATGATCTTATAGAAGCACTGCCCCCTCCTTGTTGGCTGATATAGGATACCCTCCGCTATAGAGCTCATATCTGAGTGGCTGAGTGCATAGTTTGGACCAAGCCATTCAGTCATCATATGCCTGAGCTACAAGAAACAACAATGGACTGAGGCATGGAGGTTAAACTCATCCCTTAGTTGAGCAAAAGACGTATATGTGCCCTGCTGTCCTTCTAGCAGGTTACTGAGGGTTAGGATCCCCATAGCCTGCCATCCCAGCCAACTCAGAGGCTGACCTCCAAGTCTAGTCTTGGGTTCTGCCACAGTGGTTCCATCCAGCCCAGGTTAATATCAAACCTCCCTTGAGCTTCATTACACTTCTACCCCGGGAGTGCTTGACCATGGGACCAATTCTTGTCCTACCCAGATGTGGGATGTAGGAGGGCCAGCCTGATGGGACAGATGCAAAATAAATCTTGTTCCACATGTGCCCACAATGGAACTCTTATTGGATCTCTTTCCACCCATGCTATTGCCTACTTGGCTCCATGTGAGTGTGATATGCCCATAATCATGAAGCTTCCATTCCCACTTGCAAAAGGTACACTAAGTGTAAATGCCCCAAAGTTGGGGCATCACAGAAAAAGCAAAGCAATAAATAAACTGGGGTTTTACAGGTGCCCAGGGTGCCTGCTATAGGTGTAGATTGCAGGGGAAAGGTGAAAAGGGGCCCCTCTAAAGTGAATTCCCCTCTCTATAGTGGGGAAACTGTATAATAAAAGAAAAGTGCCCTGTGCACTTAAAACTCTGTAAAAAAAATAGATTTCATGCAGCTCTGGTAGCAATGGCCTGGATGGAATGCTGTGCTGAGCTGCTCATGCACAACATTCCACTCCAGCCATTCTAGAACCCTCGGGGTTCAAGTTTGAAGTTTAACTGTTTTTTTGTTCAGTTGATCCTGGGAAGCTGTAGAGGAGAGAGGACACAGTAAGTCGAAGGGACATGGAAGGGTTTACCTGGTTGTTGAAGCTGTCTCTGAGGACTTAGCTGTGTGCCTGCTCTGCCTCCCCTGCCTGAAGACTCCTGCTGCTGCTGTGTGTCTGGTCGGTGGTGCCTTCGGGGCACCACGAAGAAAGTAGATGTTCAGTTCAGCTGTTTTGGGCTTAAGAGGCCCATTGTTTTATTGTTTTAGCCCTTATTTATTTTTAAATAGTTAATTTTGGCCTCCCGTCGGTGGCAGAGAAGTGCCGCATTGCCGCTCGTCCTGTCGGCCCTCTGAGGCCCCCTAGATTGTTGCTCTCGCTGCCTGCTTCCTCGTTCACTCCCTTCCACTGCCAGAGTACCGCCCACCTCCCGGTTGCCTCCTGAATCATGTGGTGCGGTGAGTCGGCGGCAGCAAGCTCATCCATGCTGTCCGCCTAAAGTATTAAAAGAAGGACTGTTTTTATTTTATTCATTAGCGCACAAGGCGCTTGGAGGGCCAGCTGAGCGCCATAGGGAAGTGGGTCCCACAAGGACCCTATTTTATATTGAAAAGGGCAGGGTAGTAGCATGTAGGGAGGACCAGGACAAGGCAAGCAAAACCTATGAATATTTATAAGAGGGGCAGGTCAGTGCGCATGCCACAGGAGTGACAGAAGGCTCAGGAGCCTTAGGGAATTAAAGGGCCCAATGGAAGGAGGCGCCAGGCCCAGAATAAAGCAGGGCACCAGGCCCACAGTACTTAGTGCACCAGCCGAGGTAAGAGGGCACCAGGCCCATGTTAGAGACAGGCCGAGATAAAGAGCACCAGGCCCATGTTAGGGCGCCAGGCCCAAGGTAAAGAGGGTGCCAGGCCCATTTTAAGGCGCTAGTCCGAGGTAAAGAGGCGCCAGACCCATTTTGGACAAGCCAACCCAGTGGTGATAAGGGGTCCCAGTATAGTGAGTGAGGGCAAGCCAGCCCAGTGGTATAAGGGATCAAAGCCTAGTGAGTAAGGGCAAGCCAGCCCAGTGGTAGTAAGAGGCAGCCCAGGCCTAGCCAACAAGAGCAATCCAACCTAGTAGTAAGTAGGGCATATAGGCCCCATAGCAAAAAAAGGCATTTAGGCCTCTAGCGTTCCAGGCAACTAGTATAGTGGCAAGTGGTCCACCCTAGTGTAGTGATTGGGGCATTCACAGCAAATGCTCAGGGTTAGCCAGATCCTATCCAGGGAGGCCCTAAAGTCAGAAAAGGGTCCATTCAAGGGTGCTTAGCTCACAATATGCGGCAAAGTAACTGTAACAACTGTACTACTTATGCCACTGTTTATTGCTCAAGCATCTAAATGATTGTGTATTGGTTAAAACACCAAGACTGCATTGTGACATTAGGATTGTGGTTATTGCCCTGATTGTATGAACAATTGCCCCGTGCATATGAACAATTGCCCCTTGCATATGAACAATTGCCCCGTGCATCTGAACAATTGCCTCACAAGCAAATAATTGTCCCAAAATTGATAATTTGCCCCTTCTCCTGGCAAATTATCTGGTCATCATGCAGTTCTCTTGGTATTGCGAGAAGATGTATCTAACAGCTACATTGTTGCCAGCTGGGAACAGTCTCAATCTTCCACCACATTGATGTTCCATGGTGTGGTTTGCTGTTCTACATGTCCAGAATCAGTCTCTACCCGCAGGAAGACGTCTGCATCATCATTCTTCACCAGAAAGTGTCCGACAATCAGATCATCTGCTCCGTCCATGTCGTTCACTGAAGTCGGGTTCATCGCCATTCGTACAAGTTGCACCCGCCGTTTCTTCTGTTCTACAGTTTGAAGTTACATTCACCAAAGTTCAAAGCGCATCATGACCGCCGTTTCAGTGTCGTTTCATTTGGTTCCTGATCCGGATGTCCCAAAGTTGATGCGCCCTCCACGAAGAGTGTGCACATCCTGGAAGAACCTGGCCTCTGCCCCCTGGTCGTTCGCCACAATTCAAGTCCGTCGAAGCCCAGTGTGGGACGTGTCTGCCATTTCCTTGTTTTGTTCCAGTTCCTTGTGACAAGACCTCAGAATCAACCATCTTCACTTCAGATCCTTCTGGTTCCTGGTTGCATCAGAGATCCATCTTCACCTCAGTTCCTTCAAAGTCTTGCTGGCCCTTGGAGTGCTGCAGCATCATCCAGGTCATGGTAGTCCTCCAGTGGATTCGTTGCCATGCATCTCCTGGTTTCTCTTCATCCTTGGCAGCCCTAGAAGTGGGTTTTGGCTGAGGAATCCTTTGCATCCAGTGTTGAATCCGACAGCCCGTAAGTGGGTTTATTCAAGAACCAGCTTCTTTGGTCCCTTCTTTCCGGCAGCCTTGGAGGAGTGGGTTTGCCAAAAGCTATGGTCTGTTTACAAAACCTCTCACCACCCCAGTGGCCTTAACTAGGTCCATGTTGGGAATTGTGTCTAAGCGTTCTACAGTTCTGTTTCGCTTCTCTTGTAGCTACCAACGGAGAACGACGGTGCGCACGAAGACTTCAGACATTTGGACTTTGACATGATTCTGTGGTCATTGTAAAACTAGATTCTATGGTCCTTGCAAAACCAGATACTGGGGGTAGTGAATAGCACCTGAATTCCTGTCTAAGCATTAGTTTTACATACAGCTTACTGCTAGGAACTTTAGAGTATAGTGGCAGTAGGCTAAGGTGCATCTTGAAATCCTTTTGGTTATCATTTAGCAATGCGAGATAAAAGGTTCTGTTCTCTCTATTGCCTGTTGTTGTGTTGCCTACCCCTCTTGTGACTGTGTCTCTACCCACTGGTACTGAATAAATGCCCTGTGGGCATTGAACCTCTTAGACGACTCCAGCCTCTCCTTGTCTGGGTAACTTTTATCTTATACACTGTAATTCAGACCTTGGTGTTCCAGTCACTCATTCCATCTTCATTCAGAGCACCACAGAAAATGTTTTGGCGTGAGTCGGCAGGATTAGATAATCATTTATTCAAAGAGGTCAAAGTTGGAGTTGCTTGGGAGAAGTGCAAATGGAGCCAGGGTGTAGCAGTGGATTGTCCAGTGGAGATAGTGAGTCTGTTGAAAGAGACCAGGATGGACCCCAAGGAGGTATTCCACCTTCACCGTGCGATGCCATACTACTTTGGAGCACCATAGCTACAATTTTCCAGAGAAAGAGACGGAAGCAGAACCAGCAACTTAGGGGAGTTTCGCTCAAAGATGCAGGCAATGCTTAGGTTGTACCAAGTCCCAGAACAACAGAAGGTTGAAATTCTGATTGGGCAACTGAAAGGAGCTGCTCTCAGAAAAGTACAGTCCTGGCCTAGTGGAGCAAAAGTTACGGAGGAACAGATTCTACAGAGGCTGCAGCAAATATTTGATGCCCGAACCGTGTCTGACTTAAAGATGAAATTTTTCTCTCGCACTCAGAAGCCCCAAGAGACCCTGCGCGAGTTCGCATTGAGCCTGTAAGAGCTATTGCAAGCTATAGAGAGGGTAGATGCTGAGGAAGTCCGAGATGCAAACCAAGTGTTGGTAGAGAAGTTTGTTGAAGGGGTGCGTAGCAAAGCCCTGAGGAGAGAGCTCTGCATGTTACACCTGCAGGACCCTGAGGCTGATTTCCTAGATTTTAAGGAAAAAGCAATTAAGGTATTCAGTTCTGAACACTCTGGAGAAGAGGCTCTGGCCTATTCACAGATGGTGGCTTCAATGGGTACTGTGTGGCCTTGGTAACCTAAAGAAAGATGGACGGAAGAAGTGGCCTGGAAAAAGGGACTTCAACTCAAAGAACTGCCCCTACAGAGATCAGAGTATGGAAGAGAACCTGTTGCATATCCAAGCTTGTATTTGGAGCATAGACAGACATGCAGTCCAATGATGCAGGCACCGATCTGCTCTGTGCAGGCCAGTGCGAATCAACACTCCGAGCTGACTGAGCAGATTGCCACCCTGACCCACAAGATGGCAGAGATGTGCAAAAAGATGCAAGGCCTAAAAGAAGGGTGGAAAAATTAAACATCTCTTAATCAATCTGTACAGGAGAGAAGAGGGAAGGATCACATAGATCATCCAAGGAGGGGTGAAGGAAGATGCCCCATGGATCGATTTGATAACCAGGGAAGGCCCATCTGTCGTAGGTACAGCGTCAGTGGCCATGTGGAGCGACGATGCAGTCAGCCACTGGATGCCACCTTAACTTTAAACTGAAATTCTTTGGGGATGAGGACCGACCCTTGAAGAGCAGACAACCAGGTCCAGCAGCCCCACTAGATCAGTCTTGCTTCATTGGTAACAGTCCGATGGTACCGGTAAAGGTGGACGGTATTGAACTTATGGCTTTATTGGATACAGGATCGCAGGTCACTACGATGCAGGGACGAGATTTCCAGAAATATTGGACGCCCAACAATCTTAAGCCACCTCCCAGATCTTGGGTAATGCTAATAGTGAGCAATGGAAATGAAGTACCGTATTTGGGCTATCTGGAAGCTGATATTCAGTTGGGGAGGAACACTCAAAGCAGACAAGGCATCATTAGCAGTGACATGGAAAGTGATCATTTGCCCCCATTAATCTTGGGGATTAATTTTTTACAGAATTGTTTCAATGAGCTGGTACAGATCCTTCAACAGAAAGCCAAGCATGTACCTCAAGTGGATAAGCATGCTTTACAGCAAACTATTAATCATCTGCAATGCCACCGACGGTTTGCCATTGCCGAAGGGGAGATTGGTAAAGTTCGAGGTGGCCGGACACCAGGCCAGTGACATTAAAGCCGGGCACAGAAACCACCCTATGGTGTAAGGCAAAGGTGGGTCCGAGGGTCAAGATTATGATGCTTTGGTGGAACCATATCCTACTAAAAAAGAAGAGCCCGTAATAGTGGCCTGAAGTATAGCTACTGTGACCAAAGGTCAGATTCCTGTTAGAGTACTAATTACGGGATTCATGGCGTGCAACTTTACTGTAATCAGCCTGTTGCTCCACGGTGTGCTTGCAGGACATTAGTGAGGCTGAGAAGAGACCAGACAGAGTCAAGAGACAAAGGTGGTGCCTGGAGAAGAAATGAAAAATGTTAGTATACAAAAATGGGCTGAAGAGATCAATTTGGGCAATCCCAAGACCACTGCAGAACAGAGGCTGATGTACTAAAAGTGGTTTCACGCCATGAAGAAGCTTTTAGCCAGCACCCATTGGACTTTGGCCTAGCTACCGATGTACAACATCACATCTGTACCAATAGACATCCACCCATCAGAGAGGTTTCCAACCCATCCATAACAATGTACCAACAAGTAAAATGATCAGAGAGTGAAAGAGGCTGAAATGATTAAAGAAAGTCCAGCCATGGGCAGCTCCGATTGTTTTGGTTAAGAAAAAGATGGTAAAATTCAATTCTGTATCGATTACTGCAAGTTAAATGCCATCACCCATAAAGATGCATATCCTTGCCCTGGATAGAAGATTCCCTTACGACTCTCAATCTGCGCCGTATTCTTCACCTTAGACCCTGACCAGCAGATACTGGCAAGTTCCTATAGCACCTACAGATCAGGAAAAAAAAGCCTTCATTACCCCATGGGTCTATTTGAATTCACAAGGATGCCTTTTGGACTTTGTAACACCCTGGGAACTTTTCAGAGACTTGTCGAGCATTGCCTAGGAAGTTGAAATTTTGATATCTTATTAGTATATCTGGACAATATCATTGTTTACTCAAAGACTCACGAAGATCATTTATTGCACTTGGTGGAGGTGTTTCAAAGACTAATTCAATATGGTCTTAAAGTAAAGCCATCTAAATGCCATCTATTACAATCCAAAGTAAGTTATCTGGGACATATAGTTTCCTCATAGGGAGTGTCGCCAGACCCAGAAAACATAGCGGTGGTAAGAGACTGGCCTGTTCCTACTACTGTCAGAGATGTCCAAAAGTTCCTAGGTTTTGTGGGGTATTACCGTAGATTCATCAAGGACTTTTCAAAAATTGCTGTGCCATTGCACGAACTTCTAAGAGGATTGACAGAGGGTCGAGTCCTGAAAAATCGTCCTGTTGTATGGGCAGCTGAGCAACAGGGAGCGTTTGATAAGTTAAAGAAAGTACTAACTGAGGCTCTATCCAGCCTATCCATTACATAAAGCCTTTTCTTTTATATACTGATGCCAGCAACAAGGTTGGGTGCAGTACTTACACAAGAACAAGATGGTGTGGAACAAGTTATAGCTTATGCAAACCAAGGACTAAGAGGCTCAGAGCAGAGCGATGCCCCTACAGCTCTTTCAAATTCGAGTTCCTAAGCATTGGTATAGGCCATTACAGAAAAGTTCTGTCAATATTTGGCTACTACCCTTTACGGTCTTCACGAGATAACAACCCATTGGTGCACTTGAATACTGCAAGGCTTGAAGGACTAGAACAGAGGTAGGAATATAGACTTGTGAATGATCAATTTTCACTAAAATACTGCTCTGGTAAGCAGATAGAATGCAGATGCATTGTCTCGGATGCCTGGACAAAGAGAACAGAAGCAGATGACACCTCGTTGGAGAACATAGAATGCACCTTTTCTCCAAGTACCAGCAGAAATTGTACAAGCTTGCTGTCAGGTTGTCCAGAGCCAGAAATGGAAAGCCGACCTGAAGTGGATGATAAAATTGCTGACCAAAAAAAGCATAGGTGCAATTGCAGGATCAGGATCTATTGTTAAACAAGTTAAAGCTCTAGTCTCAGCACAGAAGCGTCTAACCCAGTGAGAATGGAAAATGTTTGATCCAAGTAGTGAAGCTATGGAGCATAAAACCTGGTTGGCTATAGAGACTATCACCTAGTTAAAAGATAGAGACCCTACTACATATGGAATTGACCAGATAATAGTGACAAGATCTAAGCGCATCAGTAGTAAGAAGATACCATGATCACTCAGGACATTTTGGACACAAGAAGACAGAAGCTGTTATTAGAAAGAAGATTTTACTGGATAGAAATGCATAGTGATATAGCAAAAGTGGTGTAGAAAGAATGCCCAGCCTGTACTTTGAAGCATGAAGAAAAGAAGTAACCAAACTCCTCTTCACCCGTAGTCAGTAATGCACCCTTGGAACTAGTTGCTCTAGATCACTTAAAGTTGCAACCAAGCACCAGTGGCACATATATGTTCTCACTATGGTTGATCACTTCTCAAAATTGAGTAGTTGCCAGTGCAGTTAAAGACCTATCTGACTCGAACTACAGCGTGAGACCTTTCTAAAATGTTTTGTGCGACCTTTTTGGTTATCGACCAAAATCCTTATAGACCAAGGACCTATTCGAATCTAAGCTTTTCATGAACTTTGTACCCGCTTACGGAAGTCACAAACTAAAACTACTGCCTACCATCCCCAAGTAATGGACTCTGTGAAAGAACAAATCAGACTCTACTTGAAATGTTACAAGCCTTACCAAGTATAAGCGTCCCTACTGGCCAGCTCTACTTCCTGAACTTACGTGATCTATATAATAACACTGTACACTGTTCTACTGGTTATACACCTCATTATTTAATATTCGGATATAAGGAAGACTTCCAGTGGACTTAGTATTAGAAGTACCACTGGATGAAACCAAAAGTAAAAAGCCAGTTACTAAACTGGGTGCAAGAACATAACCCACGTTTGCAAAAGCTGGACAAATTGGAGGAAAACATGGAGCAGTGCATCAAAGACAAAAAAGCAAGCTATGCTATCAAGGCTAATACTACACCTTTACTTATTGCAGAAAGAGTAATGCTGAAGAAACTCAAAAATGCAGCAAGTTAGCTTCAAAATAGGAACCCTGAACCGTACCGTTTATTGAAATCCCTATCCAGAATTACATATCTGGACTGACTATACAGAGCGTAGCACGCCCATTGGCTCATGCCTGGAACCAATGGGCGCAGCTACACCGAACGGATAGTCGATGGGCGGCGGGCGGCAGGCGGGTGGGTGCTGCCGCCTGGCCGCACTGACAGGGGGGAGCGAGGTGTGGTGAGCCCAGTGGGCGGGTGGGGTGGGGGGTCCACTAGGTCACCAGGGATTTCCATACTGGGGTTAGGGAATGCTGCCCGCGATCGGGTCTGCTCGGGTCTACTGGACCACCAGGGATATTGGACATTGGGGGAATACTGATGCCCACGATCAGACTAATGGGGGAATGACATAGTTATGCCCGCGATCATGCTAATGGGGGCGCACCATGCCCGCCGACCGGGCTACATCGGGGAGCAGGCCCGCTGATCGGGCATGGGGGTGCCGCCAGGCGGTGCGGGAGTCGAGGCCACCCACAGGTGGCAGCTGCTGTGTTGCACCCTGCAATGCAGCAGCTCACCTGTGGGTGGCCCTCGACTTGTTCCTTTTTTTCGCTCAACTTTGTGCAGGCACAGGTAGGGTTGTGCTTGCATAATCCTGCACGGCCCGGGCTGAATATCGGGCTGTTCAGTTTATGCATGGTTCCTCCCCCTTCGGTTGCGCATGCCTTCATTATCATTGCACTGTTGCTCAGCATGATTTCGGGGGTGCAACTGCCTCCTGCTGAATATCGCAGAATGGCGCATTTCAGACTTGCGCAGGTGCAACCCTATTGCGCATGGCTCAACTCTTTTGAATATCTGGGCCAATATTTATTTGTGCCTAGTGGAATCCCTTTCATGACTGAGTGCACACAGTTTTTTTGTTTTGTAAAATCATAGCCTTCAGCAAAACACTTGTTTTGAATTATTTGGCAGGAAAAGGAGGCTGCAGTGAATGAGTGGCTCATGCCTTAACTAGACAGCACCTGACACATCACTTCTTATACTACCTCCACTGAAACACTAAAAGATGTTTTCCCTGAGGCCAGGGGTATTAATTTTGTGCTACTGCCCTGTCAGTGGGAGGAGTTTTAGTTGCAGGGTGCCTCTTGGTTTCCTGTTATGGTGGGGGTGGCATCCACTTCACCGGGCAAGGCGGATGGTACACCTGGGAGACTGTCCAGAGAATGATACAGTGTGGAGAGGCAGGGTTTTAAACTTTTCTGTCTGCTTAATGAGCCAGTGGGTGATGTGGTGTGGCTGATTGGAGAGAACTTCTTTGTTTGGCTAGTTTCGGAATGTATGGCGACCTACTTCTTTGTTTAGCTAGTTTCAGAATGTATGGTGACCCTATGACACTCCCCCCTCCCCATTGTGATATTGAGTGAAGTACTCCTCAACCCCCCACCACCACCACCAGATCTGGTTAATCCTCTTGCTCCAGTGTCAGGGGGATTGCGAGCTGATCCAGCACAGCTCTCAATGACTGGCACAGCAGTGGAGGGAAGCATATCAAGGGGCTACTATCAGGGGATGAGGGCGTTGGATGCAGACTTGCTAAAGTTCATGTGGGGCTGTATAACACAGTTTTTATACGTCAATGGATTAGCAGAAATGGCCATCCTCACTCACCTCCCCTTCATCCCTGGCTTCTACAGCAACAGAATGGATCCCGAAACAACCACACTGGCATGGGGAACACTCAACCCTCACCCCTGCCTCAACTACCATGACACTCTGGTCAACACACTCTTGGTGATGTCCCAGTATGAAGCTTGGGAATGCTCCCCTCCCCCACACAGGTCGTGTGGCACTGCTCCCCATATAACTCAATACTGAGGCTGTCATGGGGAATCTAGAACAAATTAGGACCCCCCCGATGAATACACAAATCCCTAATTCATCTTCATCACTATATCCCCACTAGCAGCATGACTAATATATGCCTTTAGATTCTCCACCTTGGAAACTGCATGCTTTTCTCGACTGGTAGACCTTTAATGTTGGGAGCAAGTTAGGTGGCCAAGGAGGGCTATAGCAGGGCAAGAGCCTGGGATTGCTTATGCCTAAGTGGCAGATGCCAGCACGGTATTAGTGGTGTATCATGGCACAGTGGGGAGGACAGCAAGAGCTGGGTGAGGAATTCCTCGCTCCTTCAGATCAGACCATCCTCTCAGCTGTGACATGATTCATCCTTTGTTTTAGGTTTGCTATTTTTCTCAAGGAAATGTTTTGTTTGTTAACTTGTGCAGTTGTAGCAACTTGCAATGCTAACTCGTCCCATGATCAGCAGTCCCTGGCGGGCATGGGGTCATATTGTTGCAAGACATAATGCCGCAGCAATATACCATGTTGCCAATACATTGCAATATATTGTATGCGGCATAAGTCTAGAGCCCCCCACACCCCCTGTTATGGGGGGCTGCGCCCCTTGTACCCCCCCAACTAAGATAACTAACTCCGAGGAGGGGTTTAAAAGTAAATATTGCATAAAGTGTGAAAAAATGAAAAATTCCATGTGCCTGGGACCGGGTATTGAACCTGGTCCCAAACACACTGCCTGCCTCCCTTGCTCCCAGTGGCTCATCTCGTTGAGCCACGGCAGTGCTCAGTGGATCTCTGTCCCAGCAGAGGTCTTATCCTCTGTCTGGGACAGTGAGAGGGTGCAGTACTGCGCACAGACCCATTCGCAGTATTGCACCCTCTCACTGTCCTATACTGCGCTATTTCTGTTTCGGGGTTTTGTCGAACGCTATTAAGCATACGACATATTGACCCGGTAGGTCCCTGCTGTACCTAACTTCCAGGGAAGATTTAATTATTAATGCTCAGCTTTGCTTTTTCCAGACCTACCCGCCCATCTCTCCTTCCTACCTTACACCGCAGCCATGGGGAGGTTCTCATAAGGAAGCACCGCATGGACTGAATGAGGTGGTGAATACCTGGGGGTCTGACAGGAGACAGTAAGATCTATCCATTTATGTTGATTATGCATATATGCAGATTTCTGGAGGCAAGTCTCCTGTGACAGAGCTAAAATTAGTGTCCTGGAACATGCAGGGTGTTAACCACACTATTAAAAGGAAAAAGATACCGACATATCTTTGTGCAACCAAATGGGACATTGCTTTTTTACATAGACCCATCTCCTTCGGGCAGAGGCAGCAAAGCTTGCTTGGGGCTGGATAGGGATGGAATACTCCAACAAGTTTAGTGCCAAAAAGCAGGGTAAGGGGAGTCTATCCTGACTAGGAAAGGAAACACAATTCAAACTGACAGAGAAGTCAAGGACAAGGAGGGGAGATGGATGTACTCAAAGGTAGGGGTCAGGCTCAGTCTATTGTAATAGCCAATGTGTATGCCCCCATTGTACACAACACACAATTCTTTTGGACACCAGCTCAGCAGTTACAGGAGGTGGGGGTCCCAACACTTCCTGGTGGTGGTGGGAGGGGATTTTAGTTTAGCACTCAGTCTGATTCAAGACAGAACCTCCAAAATTTCAGGACAACCAACTTATAAGATGGCTCGTATGGCCCTTCTGAACATGTGTGAGGAACACGAGTTGGACATCCGGCAACTGAGGCACCCCACATTCGGTGACTATACCTTTCATTCCTCCTGTCACTCCTCCTGCAGCAAACTTGATTAATTCCTGGTAAGCTCACAGTTTGCGCATGAGGTGTTGGACTTGACCATATAACTTATAGTGTTGCCCGGACCACTGTAGTTAATGCTTGTTGCATGCAACTACATTGCAACTGCACTGCAGTTACATAGTTACACTATAACTACAGTGCAGTTAAGTGACAACTAAAATGTAATCCATTCTCCAGTGACAATCTCCCTGGTATTGTCCAACACAATAGCTAAGTCCCCTAGGTGGAGGATTAATCCTCTATTACTCCAGAAGGGAGACATCATGGAGTGGCTTACCAAGGAAACCAAAGTTTATTTTGACATGAATGCCATGCCAGATATGACTGAGCCTGAGACAGTGGTGTGAGATGCATTCATGGCATTTATCGGTGGTTGCATCATTAGCTGTGCAGCCCATAAAAATAGAAGAAAGCGGAGCAAAGAAGATGTAAAAGTTCTTTTATTGCAGCTGAGGGACACTGAGGAAAAGTATTATGTTCAGACCACTAGATCAGAGACAAATCTTCGTTCCTTTACCCTGCAAAAGTGTAACCTCAATAAAATGTATACTCAGAAGGTGGAAGAGAGCTTTTCTTTATGTGACAGCACAGTTGTGAACAAGATGAGAAAGTGGGCAAGCTTCTGGTCTATAAGATGAAAAAGAAACAGGGAGAGTCCCTGATCCCCCACATCCAGCTAGAAAATGGCTCCATCACGTCCAACCCCACCCAAATCAATTTCACCTTTCTGGAGTTAAATAGGACTCTGTACACTTCTCAGGAGGCCTGGCAGTGGGGGAGGTGGATCATTTTTTGAGTGGTTTCAAACTTACCCAGGTCTCATCAGATGTAGCCAATTAATTGGAGAGCCCACTTTCAGCACAGAAAATCTCAAAGGCCATACAGGGCAAGAGCCTGAGATCGCTTGTACCTACAAAGGTAGGTCTAGGCAAAGCAGAAATACTGAACAAATACTTCTGTTCAGTATTCACTAAGAGGGTCAAGGACCACAGTTGGGGAGCAGAGGCAATGGGGGGGGGGAGTGGACACCAGTCCATTCACAGTGGAGAGAGTTCTGGAACTCACAAAGCTGAAGGTAGATAAAGCCATGGGGCCAGACCACATACACCCGAGGATATTAAGGGAGCTGAGAAGGGAACTAGCAGCGCCTCTGGCCGCCCTGTTCACAGAGTCACTCAACACAGGAGTGGTTACAGAGGACTGGAAGAGGGTGCATGTAGTCGCACTGTATGAAAGTGGCAGTCGGGAGGAAGCGGAGAACTACAGGCCAGTCAGCCTCACCTCAGTGATGGGGAAGATCATGAAGGCACTTCTGAAAGAAAAGATAGTGGCACACCTGGAATCCAGTGGTGCCCAGGATCTGAGGCAACACAAATTCACAGCAGGAAGGTCTTGTCAAACAAATCTGATAGATTTTTTTAATTGGGTGACTAGAGAAGTGAATCAGAGAGGGCGGTAGACATCGCCTACCTAGATTTCAGCAAAGCCTTCAATACCATCCCACTCAGAAGGCTGGTTAACAAGATGAGTAGTCTGGGCATGGGGTATAAGGTGATACATTGGGTTAGAAACTGGCTGACAGACAGAAGACAGTGGGTGGTGGTAAATGGGATCCAATCTAGGGAGATAGAGGTGACCAGCTGAGTACCACAGGGATCAGTACTGGGACCAGTCCTGTTCAATGTCTTCATTAGTGACATTTCAGAGGGGCTGGAAGGAAAGGTCTGCCTATTTGCAGATGACACCAAGATCTACAACAGAGTGGATACTCCAGAAGGGGTGCAGAAAATGAAGAAGGATCTGGAGAAGCTTGAAAGATGGTCGGAGGTGTGGCAACTGAGGTTCAGTGCAAAAAAGTGCAAGATAATGCACCTGAGTAGGGGGAACCCTGGGGAGAGCTACAGAACGGTAGGGAGTGCTGACTGTCACCAAAGAGGAAAGGGGCCTAGGGGTTATCATATCTGATGACCTTAAGGTATCAAAGCATTGTGCAAAGGCTGCAGAGAGGGCCAGTGGCATACTGGGGTGCATAGGCAGAGGCACTACTAGCAGGAGGGTAGCCAGTCAAAATAGCGAATACAAAATTGCGAAAGTCAAAATAGCAAATGACACAAAGTAGTGACTCATATTTACATTGCTCTGAATATGTAATTCTCTCCACCATAAATGAGAGGTGTGGTGTTAAAATATTTAAAATGGGGGGGGTGCTGGTGGCACAGCCCCCCGCTTATGTCACAAGTGATCATGCCAAGAACAATTGTTGAGAGAACTGGTAGTAGTAGCTGTTAAGTGCTTTGGCATTCGCTATTTTGGCATTCGCTATTTTGACATTCGCTATTTTAACATTCACTATTTTGACACGGAACCCTAGCAGGAGATGGGAGGTGGTGATGCTATTGTATAAAACACTGGTAAGGCCTCACTTGGAGTACTGCGTGCAGTACTGGAGACCCACATGGTGGAGGCTATCCAGAGAAGGTTGACAAAGATGGTGCATGGCTTGCATCACAAAACATATAAGGAGAGACTAAGAGACCTCAATATGTACTCACTGGAGGAGAGGAGAGGAGAGAAGAGGAAGGGGAGACATGATAGAAACTTTCAACTACCCCAAGGGCATAAACAAGGTGCAGGTAGGGGATCATTTCCAATGTACAGAAGATATCAGAATGAGGGGACACGATATGAAATTGGAGGGGGGTAGATTAAGAGGTAACGTGAGGAAATATTTCTACACAGAAAGGGCGATGGATGCTTGGAACACTCTGCCTCAAGAGGTGGTGGGGGCAAGCACAGTGGAGGGGTTTAAACATGCCTGGGACAGGCACAAGGGAACATTGGGTGGGGAGGGAGTGATGAAAAGCAATTGATCACTTAGGGTCAATGACTGCATGCAAATATAGGGCTTATGGGCAGACTAAATGGGCTTAGTGGTCCTTATCTGCTGACAGTTTCTATGTATCTATGTATTTATATACAGTTGCTGGCTAGAGGAAAAGCCCCGGGTCCGAGCAGACTCTATGTAGAGTTCTTTCAGACATTTTACACCATCTTAACACCTCACTTGACTGCCCTGTTTCAGGGAGCACATCTGAAGAGCATCCTCTCCCCTTTCATGCAGGAAGCAGGCATTAAAATCCTCCTGAAGGTGCAGAAGGATAGGGCTCTGTGTACTGGTTACTGTCCAATATGCCTCTTGCATGTGGATGTCAAAATCGTGGCCAAAGCCATGGCCACTAGGCTAGAATAAGCTTTGCCATTTATTATCCACAAATCCCAAACAGGAGTTATGAAAGGCAGTCAAGGGGAGGATAGCCTCAGGCTCCTGGTGAATATACTAGAACAGATGCAACAGGGGTCGGCTTCATCGGTCTTGATCGTCATAAATGCAGAAAAGGCCCTGGACTCGGTGGGGTGGGACTATTTATTAGTGTCAATCCACAAAATTAGGATTGGACCAAATTACATTACCTAGGTAAGAGCACCCTGTGCCTCCCTGACAGCTATTGTATTTACCAATGGGCTCTTGTCCTCCTTCTTCACACTCCACTGAGGCATGAGGCAAGGCTCTCCTCTCTTACCCATGTTGTTCTTAATTGCAATGCAGCCCCTTGGGACTTGAATCCAGCAAGACGAAGAAATCAAAAGCACTGATTTGTGAGGTACAGTACAGTATAATCTCAAAGACCCTGTTTTATGCAGATGACCTTCTCACATTCTCAAATGTAAGGAAGTCTCTCCCACAGGCTTTAGGAATCCTCTTAGACTTTGGCCATCTCTTAGGACTCTGGGTTAATTGGTCCAAAACCAAGATACTCCCTCTCAAAGGCTGCACGCAGAAGAGCATCCAGGTTGGGGGGAGATCCTTGAAGTGGGTTCCACAAGGTATCTGATATTTGGGTATTATCATCACCCCAAAGCTTATTGTGGTGCTCCGAATGAAGATGGAATGAGTAAGTGGAACACCAAGGTCTGAATTATAGTGGATAAGATAAAAGTTACCTAGACAAGGAGAGGCCGGAGTTGTCCAAGAGGTTCAATGCCCCCAGGGCATTTATTCAGTACCAGTGGGTAGGGTGACACAGTCACAAGAGGGGTAGGCAACACAACAACAGGCAATAGAGAGAACAGAACTCCTTTTATCTTGCACTGCTAAAATGATAACCAAAAGGAAGTTTGAGATGCACCTTGGTCTATTGCCACTATACTCTAAAGTTCCCAGCAGTAAGCTGTATGTAAAACTAATGCTTAGATGGAAATCAGGTTATATTCACTACCCCCAGTATCTGGTTTTGCAAGGACCATAAAATCTAGTTTTACAATGACCATATAATCATGTTTTATAATGACCACAGAATCATGTCAAAGTCCAAATGTCTGAAGTCTTCGTGCGCACCGTCGTTCTCTGTTGGTAGCTACAAGAGAAGCGAAACAGAAGTGTAGAACGCTTAGACACAATTCCCAGGATGGACCTAGTTAAGGCCATTGGGGTGGTGAGAGGTTTTGTAAACAGACCATAGGTTTCTCGGTAAAACCCACTCTCTCCAAGGCTGCCGGAAAGAAAGAACCAGAGAAGCTGGTTCCTGGAATAAACCCACTTACGGGCTGTCAGATTCAACACTGGATGCAAAGGATTCCTCAGCCAAAACCCACTTCTAGGGCCACCAAGGATGAAAAGAAACCAGGAGATGCGTGGCGATGAATCCACTGGAGGACTACCACGACTTGGACGATGCCGCAGCACTCCAAGGGCCAGCAAGACTTCAAAGGCTCTGAGGTGAAGATGGATCTCCGATGCAACCAGGAACCAGAAGGATCTGAAGTGAAGATGGTTGATTCTGAGGTCTTGTCACAAGGAACTGGAACAAAACAAGGAAACAGCAGACGCCATCCCGCACTGGGCTTTGACGGACTCGACTTGTGGCGAACGACTGGGAGTGCAGACCAGGTTCTTCCAGGATGTGCACACACTTCTGCAGAGGGCAACCGACTTCGGGACATCTGGATGAGGAACCAAATAAAACAACACTGGCACGGCAGTCGTGATGCACTTGAACTTCGGCGAACGTAACTTCAAACTGTAGAACAGAAGAACCGGCGGGTGTGACTTGTACGAACGGCGACGAACTTGACTTCTGCGAACGACACAGACGGAGCAGATGATCTGATGATCGGACACTTTCTAGTGAAGAATGATGATGCAGACGTCTTCCTGCGGGTAGAGACTGATTCTGGACACGTAGAACAGCAAACTACACCGTGGAACATCAATGTGGTGGGAGACAGAGACTGTTCCCATAAACCGGCAACAATGTAGCTGTTAGATACACCTTCTCGCAATACCAAGAGACCTGCGCGATGACCAGATAATTTGCCAGGAGAAGGGGCAAATTATCAATTTTGGGACAATTATTTGCATGTGGGGCAATTGTTCATATGCACGGGGCAATTGTTCATACAATCAGGGGCAAATAACCACAATCCTAATGTCACAATGCAGTCTTGGTGCTTTTAGCCAATACACAATCGTTTAGATGCTGGAGCAATAAACAGTGGCATAAGTAGTACAGTTGTTACAGTTACTTTGCAGCATATTGTGAGCTAAGCACCCTTGAATGGACCCTTTTCTGACTTTAGGGCCTCCCTGGATAGGATCTGGTTACCCCTGAACGTTTGCTATGAATGCCCCAATCACTACACTAGGGTGGACCACTTGCCACTATACTAGTTGCCCGGAATGCTAGAAGCCTAAATGCCTTTATTTGCTATGGGGCCCATGTGCCCTACTTACTACTAGGCTGGACTGCTTTTGCTGGCTAGGCCTGGGCTGCCCTTACTACCACTGGGCTGGCTTGTCCTTACTCACTAGGCCGGGATCTCCTTACTACCACTGGGCTGCCTTGCCCTTACTCACTAGGCCGGGAACCCCTTACTACCACTAGGCTGGCTTGCCCTAACTCACTATGCCAGGACCCCTTTACTACCACTGGGCTGGCTTGGCCTTACTCACTAGGCCGGGACACCCCTTACTACCACCGGGCTGGCTTGCCCTCCAAAATGGGACTGGTGCCCTCTTTACCTTGGGTCTGGCGCCCTCTAAAATGGGCCCGGAGCCCTCTTTACCTTGGGCCTGGCATCCTCTAACATGGGCCTGGTGCTCTCTTTACCTTGGGCTTGGCGCCCTTTAACATGGGCCTGGTGCCCTCTTTACCTCGGGCTTGGTGCCCTAAATACTGTGGGCCTGGTGCCCTGCTTTATTCTGGGCCTGACGCCCTCCTTTATACTGGGCCCCTTTAAATTCCCTAAGGCTCCCTGAGCCTTCTGTCACTCCTGTGGCATGTCGCCACCTTCGACTTGCCCCTCTTATAAATATTCATAGGCCTTTGCTTGGCCTCACTGTCCTGGCCCCTCCCCTGGGCGTTGCTACCTCCCTGCCCCTTTTCAATATAAAATAGGGTCCTTGTGACCCACTTCCCCTGCAGCGCTCAGCCACTCCTCCAAGCACCTTGTGCGCTAATGAATAAAATAAAAAGACAGTCCTTCTTTTAATACTTTAGGCAGACAGCACAGATGAGCGTGCTGCCACCGACTCACCGCACCACACGATTCAGGAGGCAAATCGGAGGCAGGCGGTACTCTGGCAGTGGAAGGTAGTGAACGAGGAAGCAGGCAGTGAGAGGAACAACCTAGGGGGCCTCAGAGGGCCGACAGGACGAGCGGCAATGCGGCACTTCTCTGCCGCCGACGGGGGACTGAAATGAACTATTTAAAAATAAATAAGGGCTAAAACAATAAAACGATGGGGCTCTTAAGCCCAAAACAGCCAAAGTGGATGTCTACTTTCTTCGTGGTGCCCCGATGGCACCACCGACCGCACACACAGCAGCAGCAGCAGGAGTCTTCAGGCAAGGAAGGCAGAGCAGGCACACAGCTAAGTCCTCAGGGATGGCTTCAACAACCAGGTAAGCCCTTCCTTGTCCCTTCAACTTACTGTGTCCTCTCTCCTATACAGCTGCCCAGGATCAACTGAACAAAAAAACAGTTAAACTTCAAACTTGAACCCCAAGGGTTCTAGAATGGCTGGAGTGGAACGCTGTGCATGAGCAGCTCACCACAGCATTCCATCCACGCCATTGTTACCAGAGCTGCATGAAATCTATTTTTTTTACAGAGTTTCAAGTGCACATGGCACTTTTCTTTTATTATACAGTTTCCCCACTATAGGGAGGGGAAATTCACTTTAGAGGGGCCCCTTTTCACCTGTCCACTGCAATCTACACCTATAGCAGGCACCCTGGGCACCTGTAAAACCCCAATTTATTTATTGCTTTTCTTTTTCTGTGATGCCCCAACTTTAGGGCATTACAGATTCGGGCCTGCCTAAAAATACATGTCCCCATGTATTCCCTTAAACACTTTGTAAAACACTTTCTTGACATGCTAATATCTTACTTATTACTTTATGAAGCCTTACTCTGGTAAAATATTTTAAGATATCTCTAACTACTGTAAAACTTATCAAACTAAAGTGACTGTGTCTGGGGAATTACTCTGAGTAGATCTACATATGGCACAATGAGACAAGTTGAGAGGCTTCCATTATGTACCTTCTAGGGGGAACACCTGCATTAGATCGTTGGGATCTATGGAGTTGGAAACCTATGGGTTCTGGGACAATGCATTCTCGTTCCAAAACATCTGGTATCTCAGGATTTACTTCTGGTACAACAATTGGACGGTCAAAGGAATTTACATTGGAAGTGCGAATCCAAGGCTCTCTGCACCAACTGGTTGGCGATTCCAGTCCCAACATTCTGTCCTTTATGAACTCCTGCCTCTCCTTTGACGTAAAGCTGTCCTTATTTTTTGCTGGAACAGTGTCTCTAAAAGTACAAGCTTGTAAGAGATTCCGATGAACAATCTTGGTATTATTTCCCAATTCTTGCTGGATCTTTTACACTAGTAATTCTGGATAGGGGATTTCAATAAAACGGTACGGTTCAGGTTCCCATTTTGAAGCTAACTTGCTGCATTTTTGAGTTTTCTTCAGCATTACTCTTTCTGCAATAAGTAAAGGTGTAGCATTAGCCTTGATAGCATAGCTTGCTTTTTGTCTTTGATGCACTCGTTCCATATGTTTTCCTCCAATTTGTCCAACTTCTTGCAAACGTGGGTTATGTTCTTGCACCCAGTTTGTAACTGGCTTTTTTACTTTGGTTTCATCCAGTGGTACCTCTAATACTAAGTCCACTGGAAGTCTTCCATGGCATCCGAACATTAAATAATGAGGTGTATAACCAGTAGAACAGTGTACAGTGTTATTATATAGATACGTAAGTTCAGGAAGTAGAGCTGGCCAGTAGGGACGTTTATACTCTGGTAAGGCTTGTAACATTTCAAGTAGAGTCTGATTTGTTCTTTCACAGAGTCCATTACTTTGGGGATGGTAGGCAGTAGTTTTTAGTTTGTGACTTCCGTAAAGGGTACAAAGTTCATGAAAAAGCTTAGATTCAAAATAGGTCCCTTGGTCTATAAGGATTTTGGTCGGATAACCAAAAGGTCGCACAAAACATTTTAGAAAGGTCTCAGCTGTAGTTCGAGCAGATAGGTCTTTAACTGCACTGGCAACCACTAATTTTGAGAAGTGATCAACCATAGTGAGAACATATATGTGCCCACTGGTGCTTGGTTGCAACTTTAAGTGATCTAGAGCAACTAGTTCCAAGGGTGCATTACTGACTACGGGGTGAAGAGGAGCTTTCTGGTTACTCTTTTCTCTGCGTTTCAAAGTACAGGCTGGGCATTCTTCACACCACTTTGCTATATCACTATGCATTTCTATCCAGTAAAATCTTCTTCTAATAACAGCTTCTGTCTTCTTGTGTCCAAAATGTCCTGAGTGATCATGGTATGCTTCTAATACTACTGATGCGCTAGATCTTGGCACTATTATCTGGGTCAATTCCATATGCGTAGTAGGGTCTCTACTTTTTTTAACTAGGTGATAGTCTTCTATAGCCAACCAGGTTTTATGCCTCCATAGCTTCACTACTTCTGGATCAAACATTTTCCATTCTCACTGGGTTAGACGTTTCTGTGCTGAGACTAGAGCTTTAACTTGTTTAACAATAGGATCCTGATCCTGCAATTGCACCCATAAGCTTTTTTGGTCAGCAATTTTATCATCCACTTCAGGTCGGCTTTCCATTTCTGGCTCTGGAACAACCTGACAGCAAGCTTGTACAATTTCTGCTGGTACTTGGAGAAAAGGTGGCATCTCTATGTTCTCCAACGAGGTGTCATCTGCTTCTGTTTCCTCTTGTCCAGGCATCCGAGACAATGCATCTGCATTCGCATTCGCTTTACCAGAGCAGTATTTTAGTGAAAATTGATCATTCACAAGTCTGGAGGCCCACCTCTGTTCTAGTCCTTCAAGCCTTGCAGTATTCAAGTGCACCAATGGGTTGTTATCTGTGAAGACCGTAAAAGGGGTAGCAGCCAAATATTGACAGAACTTTTCTGTAATGGCCCATACCAATGCTAGGAACTCGAATTTGAAAGAGCTGTAGCGGGCATCGTTCTGCTCTGAGCCTCTTAGTCCTTGGCTTGCATAAGCTATAACTTGTTCCACACCATCTTGTTCTTGTGCAAGTACTGCACCCAATCCCTTGTTGCTGGCATCAGTATATAAAAGAAAAGGCTTTGCGTAATCAGGATAGGCTAGGATAGGAGCCTCAGTTAGTACTTTCTTTAACTTATCAAACGCTCCCTGTTGCTCAGCTGCCCATACAACAGGACGATTTTTCAGGACTCGACCCTCTGTCAATCCTCTTAGAAGTTCGTGCAATGGCACAGCAATTTTTGGAAAGTCCTTGATGAATCTACGGTAATACCCCACAAAACCTAGGAACTTTTGGACATCTCTGACAGTAGTAGGAACAGGCCAGTCTCTTACCACCGCTATGTTTTCTGGGTCTGGCGACACTCCCTATGAGGAAACTATATGTCCCAGATAACTTACTTTGGATTGTAATAGATGGCATTTAGATGGCTTTACTTTAAGACCATATTGAATTAGTCTTTGAAACACCTCCACCAAGTGCAATAAATGATCTTCGTGAGTCTTTGAGTAAACAATGATATTGTCCAGATATACTAATAAGATATCAAAATTTCAACTTCCTAGGCAATGCTCGACAAGTCTCTGAAAAGTTCCCAGGGTGTTACAAAGTCCAAAAGGCATCCTTGTGAATTCAAATAGACCCATGGGGTAATGAAGGCTGTTTTTTCCTGATCTGTAGGTGCCATAGGAACTTGCCAGTATCTGCTGGTCAGGTCTAAGGTGAAGAATACGGCGGCAGATTGGAGAGTCGTAAGGGAATCTTCTATCCAGGGCAAAGGATATGCATCTTTATGGGTGATGGCATTTAACTTGCAGTAATCGATACAGAATTGAATTTTACCATCTTTTTCTTAACCAAAACAATCGGAGCTGCCCATGGGCTGTGACTTTCTTTAATCATTTCAGCCTCTTTCATCTCTCTGATCATTTCCTTTACTTGTTGGTACATTGCTGGCTGGATGGGTTGGAAACCCTCTCTGATGGGTGGATGTCTATTGGTACAGATGTGATGTTGTACACTGCGAGCTAGGCCAAAGTCCAATGGGTGCTGGCTAAAAGCTTCTTCATGGCGTAAAACCACTTTTAGTACATCAGCTCTCTGTTCTGCAGTGGTCTTGGGATTGCCCAAATTGATCTCTTCAGCCCATTTTGGTATACTAACATTTTTCATTTCTTCTCCAGGCACCACCTTTGTCTCTTGACTCTGTCTGGTCTCTTCCTCAGCCTCAATAATGTCCTGCAAGCACACCGTGTGGAGCAACAGGCTGATTACAGTAAAGTTGCACGTCATGAATCCCGTAAATTAGTACTCTAACAGGAATCTGACCTTTGGTCACAGTAGCTATACTTCAGGCCACTATTACGGGCTCTTCTTTTTTAGTAGGATATGGTTCCACCAAAGCATCATAATCTTGACCCTCGGACCCACCTTTGCCTTACACCATAGGGTGGTTTCTGTGCCCGGCTTTAATGTCACTGGCCTGGTGTCCGTCACTCGAACTTTACCAATCTCCTCTTCGGCAATGGCAAACCGTAGGTGGCATTGCAGATGATTAATAGTTTGCTGTAAAGCATGCTTATCCACTTGAGGTACATGCTTGGCTTTCTGTTGAAGGATCTGTACCAGCTCATTGAAACAATTCTGTAAAAAATTAATCCCCAAGATTAATGGGGGCAAATGATCACTTTCCATGTCACTGCTAATGATGCCTTGTCTGCTTTGAGTGTTCCTCCCCAACTGAATATCAGCTTCCAGATAGCCCAATACGGTGCTTCATTTCATTGCTCTACTATTAGCATTACCCATAAGATCTGGAGGTGGCTTTTAAGATTGTTGGGCGCCCAATATTTCAGGCAATCTGCCCTGCATCGTAGTGACCTGCGATCCTGTATCCAATAAAGCCATAAGTTCAATACCGTCCCACTTTACCGGTACCATCGGACTGTTACCAATGAAGCAAGACTGATCTAGTGGGGCTGCTGGACCTGGTTGTCTGCTCTTCAAGGGTCGGTCCTCATCCCCAAAGAATTTCAGTTTAAAGTTAAGGTGGCATCCAGTGGCTGACTGCATCGTCGCTCCACATGGCCACTGACGCTGTACCTACGACAGATGGGCCTTCCCTGGTTATCAAATCGATCCATGGGGCATCTTCCTTCACCCCTCCTTGGATGATCTATGTGATCCTTCCCTTCTCTCCTGTACAGATTGATTAAGAGATGTTTAATTTTTCCACCCTCTTTTAGGCCTTGCATCTTTTGCACATCTCTGCCATCTTGTGGGTCAGGGTGGCAATCTGCTCAGTCAGCTCGGAGTGTTGATTTCAAGACTGGCTTCGCACAGAGCAGATCGGTGCCTCGCATCATTGGACTGCATGTCTGTCTATGCTCCAAATACAAGCTTGGATATGCAACAGGTTCTCTTCCATACTCTGATCTCTGTAGGGCAGTTCTTTAGTTGAAGTCCCTTTTCCAGGCCACTTCTTCCGTCCATCTTTCTTTAGGTTACCAAGGCCACACAGTACCCATTGAAGTAACTATCTGTGAATAGCCAGGCCTCTTCCAGAGTGTTCAGAACTGAATACCTTAATTGCTTTTTTCCTTAAAATCTAGGAAATGCATCCAGGGTCCTGCAGGTGTAACATGCAGAGTCTCTTCCTGGGCTTTTATGACGCACTCTTCAACAAACTTCTACCAACACTCTGGTTTGCATCTCTGACTTCCTCAGCATCTACCCTCTCTATAGCTTGCAATAGCTCTTAGCAGGCTCAATGCCAACTCGCAGGGTCTCTTGGGGGCTTCTGGAGTGCGAGAGAAAAATTTCATCTTTAAGTCAGACACTGTTCGGCATCAAATATTTGCTGCAGCCTCTGTAGAATCTGTTCCTCCGCAACTTTTGCTCCACTAGGCCAGGACTGTACTTTTTCAGAGCTGCCCTTTCAGTTGCCCAATCAGAATTTCAACCTTCTGTTGTTCTGGGACTTGGTACAACCTAAGCATTGCCTGCATCTTTGAGCGAAACTCCCTAAGTTGCTGGTTCTGCTTCCGTCTCTTTCTCTGGAAAATTGTGGAAGCCATGGTGCTCCAAAGTAGTATGGCATCGTTAATGGTGAAGGTGGAATACCTCCTTGGGGTCCATCCTGGTCTCTTTCAACAGACTCACTATCTCCACTGGACAATCCACTGCTACACCCTGGCTCCATTTGCACTTCTCCCTAAGCAACTCCAACTTTGGACTCCTTGAATAAATGATTATCTAATCCTGCCGACTACGCCAAAACATTTTCTGTGGTGCTCTGAATGAAGATGGAATGAGTGACTGGAACACCAAGGTCTGAATTACAGTGTATAAGATAAAAGTTACCCAGACAAGGAGAGGCTGGAGTCGTCCAAGAGGTTCAATGCCCACAGGGCATTTATTCAGTACCAGTGGGTAGGGAGACACAGTCACAAGAGGGGTAGGCAACACAACAACAGGCAATAGAGAGAACAGAACTCCTTTTATCTCGCACTGCTAAAATGATAACCAAAAGGATTTCAAGATGCACCTTAGCCTACTGCCACTATACTCTAAAGTTCCTAGCAGTAAGCTGTATGTAAAACTAATGCTTAGACAGGAATTCAGGTGCTATTCACTACCCCCAGTATCTGGTTTTGCAAGGACCATAGAATCTAGTTTTACAATGACCACAGAATCATGTCAAAGTCCAAATGTCTGAAGTCTTCGTGCGCACCGTCGTTCTCCGATGGTAGCTACAAGAGAAGCGAAACAGAACTGTAGAACGCTTAGACACAATTCCCAACATGGACCTAGTTAAGGCCACTGGGGTGGTGAGAGGTTTTGTAAACAGACCATAGCTTTCTTGGCAAAACCCACTCCCTCCAAGGCTGCCGGAAAGAAGGGACCAAAGAAGCTGGTTCTTGGAATAAACCCACTTACGGGCTGTCGGATTCAACACTGGATGCAAAGGATTCCTCAGCCAAAACCCACTTCTAGGGCTGCCAAGGATGAAGAGAAACCAGGAGATGCATGGCAACGAATCCACTGGAGGACTACCATGACCTGGATGATGCTGCAGCACTCCAAGGGCCAGCAAGACTTTGAAGGAACTGAGGTGAAGATGGATCTCTGATGCAACCAGGAACCAGAAGGATCTGAAGTGAAGATGGTTGATTCTGAGGTCTTGTCACAAGGAACTGGAACAAAACAAGGAAATGGCAGACACGTCCCACACTGGGCTTCGACGGACTTGAATTGTGGCGAACGACCAGGGGGCACAGGCCAGGTTCTTCCAGGATGTGCACACTCTTCTGTGGAGGGCGACCAACTTTGGGACATCCGGATCAGGAACCAAATGAAACGACACTGAAACGGCGGTCATGATGCGCTTGAACTTTGGTGAATGTAACTTCAAACTGTAGAACAGAAGAAACGGCGGGTGCAACTTGTACGATGGCGATGAACCCGACTTCAGTGAACGACATGGACGGAGCAGATGATCTGATTGTCGGACACTTTCTGGTGAAGAATGATGATGCAGACGTCTTCCTGCGGGTAGAGACTGATTCTGGACATGTAGAACAGCAAACCACACCATGGAACATCAATGTGGTGGAAGATTGAGACTGTTCCCAGCTGGCAACAATGTAGCTGTTAGATACATCTTCTCGCAATACCAAGAGAACTGCATGATGACCAGATAATTTGCCAGGAGAAGGGGCAAATTATCAATTTTGGGACAATTATTTGCTTGTGAGGCAATTGTTCAGATGCACGGGGCAATTGTTCATATGCAAGGGGCAATTGTTCATATGCACGAGGCAATTGTTCATACAATCAGGGGCAAATAACCACAATCCTAATGTCACAATGCAGTCTTGGTGTTTTTAACCAATACACAATCATTTAGATGCTTGAGCAATAAACAGTGGCATAAGTAGTACAGTTGTTACAGTTACTTTGCCGCATATTGTGAGCTAAGCACCCTTGAATGGACCCTTTTCTGACTTTAGGGCCTCCCTGGATAGGATCTGGCTAACCCTGAGCATTTGCTGTGAATGCCCCAATCACTACACTAGGGTGGACCACTTGCCACTATACTAGTTGCCTGGAACGCTAGAGGCCTAAATGCCTTTTTTTGCTATGGGGCCTATATGCCCTACTTACTACTAGGCTGGATTGCCTTTGCTGGCTAGGCCTGGGCTGCCCTTACTACCACTGGGCTGGCTTGCCCTTACTCACTAGGCTTTGATCCCCTTACTACCACTGGGCTGGCTTGCCCTTACTCACTATACCGGGACCCCCTTACTACCACTGGGTTGGCTTGCCCTCCAAAATGGGTCTGGCGCCCTCTTTACCTCGGGACTAGCGCCCTCTAAAATGGGCCTGGCACCCTCTTTACCTTGGGCCTGGCGCCCTCTAACATGGGCCTGGTGCTCTCTTTATCTCGGGCCTGGTGCCCTCTAACATGGGCCTGGTGCCCTCTTTACCTCGGGCCTGGTGCACTAAGTACTGTGGGCCTGGTGCCCTGCTTTATTCTGGGCCTGGCGCCCTCCTTTCCATTGGGCCCCTTTAAATTCCCTAAGGCTCCCTGAGCCTTCTGTCACTCCTGTGGCATGTCGCCGCCTGACCTGCCCCTCTTATAAATATTCATAGGTTTTGCTTGCCTTGTCCTGGTCCTCCCTACATGCTACTACCCTGCCCTTTTCAATATAAAATAGGGTCCTTGTGGGACCCACTTCCCTATGGCGCTCAGCTGGCCCTCCAAGCGCTTTGCGCTTAATGAATAAAATAAAAACAGTCCTTCTTTAATACTTTAGGCGGACAGCATGGATGAGGTGCAGCCGACGACTCACCGCACCACATGATTCAGGGAGGCAACCGGGAGGTGGGCGGTACTCTGGCAGTGGAAGGGAGTGAACGAGAAGCAGGCAGCAGAGCAACAATCTAGGGGGCCTCAGAGGGCCGACAGGACGAGCGGCAATGCGGCACTTCTCTGCCACCGACGGGAGGCCAAAATTAACTATTTAAAAATAAATAAGGGCTAAAACAATAAAACAATGGGCCTCTTAAGCCCAAAACAGCTGAACTGAACATCTACTTTCTTCGTGGTGCCCCGAAGGCACCACCGACCACACACGCAGCAGCAGCAGGAGTCTTCAGGCAGGGGAGGCAGAGCAGGCACACAGCTAAGTCCTCAGAGACAGCTTCAACAACCAGGTAAACCCTTCCATGTCCCTTCGACTTACTGTGTCCTCTCTCCTCTACAGCTTCCCAGGATCAACTGAACAAAAAACAGTTAAATCTCAAACTTGAACCCTGAGGGTTCTAGAATGGCTGGAGTGGAATGTTGTGCATGAGCAGCTCAGCACAGCATTCCATCCAGGCCATTGCTACCAGAGCTGCATGAAATCTATTTTTTTTACAGAGTTTTAAGTGCACAGGGCACTTTTCTTTTATTATACAGTTTCCCCACTATAGAGAGGGGAATTCACTTTAGAGGGGCCCCTTTTCACCTTTCCCCTGCAATCTACACCTATAGCAGGCACCCTGGGCACCTGTAAAACCCCAGTTTATTTATTGCTTTGCTTTTTCTGTGATGCCCCAACTTTGGGGCATTACACTTAGTGTACCTTTTTGCAAGTGGGAATGGAAGCTTCCATGATTATGGGCATATCACACCTCACATGGAGCCAAGTAGGCAATAGCATGGGTGGAAAGAGATCCAATAAGAGTTCCATTGTGGGCACATGTGGAACAAGATTTATTTTGCATCTGTCCCATCAGGCTGGCCCTCCTACATCCACATCTGGGTAGGACAAGAATTGGTCCCATGGTCAAGTACTCCCGGGGGGGGGGTGGAGAAGTGTAATGAAGCTCAAGGGGAGGTTTGATATTAACCTGGGCTGGATGGAACCACTGTGGCAGAACCCCAAGACTAGACTTGGAGGTCAGCCTCTGAGTTGGCTGGGATGGCAGGCTATGGGGATCCTAACCCTCAGTAACCTGCTAGAAGGACAGCAGGGCACATATACGTCTTTTGCTCAACTAAGGGATGAGTTTAACCTCCATGCCTCAGTCCATTGTTGTTTCTTGTAGCTCAGGCATATGATGACTGAATGGCTTGGTCCAAACTATGCACTCAGCCACTCAGATATGAGCTCTATAGGGAGGGTATCCTATATCAGCCAACAAGGAGGGCAGTGCTTCTATAAGATCATACAAGACCACCACCTCCCAAGTTGGGAGCTTAGATGATCATATGGAACCAGGAGCTCTCCTGCATCTCTCAGTCGACCAATGGGAGCAATACTGTTGGAGGTGCTACACTTGGTGCCCACACCCTTATTGGCAAACCACTGTGCACCACTGACAATATAAGTTATGTTATATGCATAATCAGTACTAACATTTAGGGCATTGGCACTTACCATATAAGAGTAAGTTACCAGGGACATCGATACTGTGATCATTGCTAGTAATGCATAAGTAATATGCTGAGAATACATGTTTGTGTTCTATGTATATTCTTCTGAGAAGGTATTGTATAGCCTACACTGCCATCATGCAGATTTATGTAATACTGCACTTATTTTCTGTTTTATGTAGAAGTCTTTGTTCTCATTTTAGCTGATTTTACACATTTTGTATATCTGTAAATAACACTGTGGAGCCACCTAACATTTAAACATACAAAGAAGCCAGAAGAAGAAGAAGGCCATTTGGTCTATCAAGTCTGCTTGTATTGCAGGATCCACAGCTTGAGCTAATGTCCCTGCCCTCCCTCCCCACTCCTCCCATCCTCCCTACCCATGATCCTTACTTTCCCCATGCCTATCCCAGCCTCTATTAAAGCTGCCCATTGTTTTCAATGAGATGACCTCTTCCGGTAGTGCATTCCAAGTGTCCACCACCCTCTCTATGAAGAAGTGCTTCCTGACCTCCACCCTAAACCTCCCACCCTCCAGCTTAAGACTGTGCCCCCTAGTGTTATGGTTGCCACTCAGCTTAAAGAGACTCTCCTTATCAACCTTATTTATCCCTTTCAAGTACTTGAAGATCCCAATCATGTCCCCTCTTTCTCTCTTGTCTTCCAGGGAGTACATGTTCAGTGCCCTCAACCTCTCCTCATATGCCTTACCCTGCAGACCCACCATCATCTTTGTAGCCCCTCCTCTGGACCTTCTCCAGCAGGTTAATGTCCTTTTTGAGGTGTGGGCACCAGTACTGGACTCCATACTATAGATGTGGTCTTACCAGTGACCTGTACAAGGGCAGTATAACCTCCTCTCTCCTACTACTGATCCCCCTAGATATGCATCCCAGCATCCTGTTTGCCTTTTCTGCTGCTTTCTTGCACATTTCTTGGACATTCTCAGAAGGATGGAGCGTGTCTACCAGCTGTACCTCCGAGATCTGAATTCTGTCTCAAAAGCCAAGGTGGCCGTGGTACAATCTACCAGCGAGCCCACAACCCACTATACGGTGAAGGGCAAGGCCCAGGACAACAAGGCCATGCCTCCTGATGACAAACAGGCCTACAAGATGGGGAAACTGCAACAGAAATAGAAACAGGCAAAGAAATTAGAATAACCTAATTCCATCAGAATGACAACCGGGGCAATCAAAATTATTGACAAGGCCCTTCTTACCGTTATGTAGTGGTGGAGAATAATGCGCCTCCACACACTCCTTGGGAAGGTCCAATTAGTGGCCAAGGCCATCCCAAAACAGACCATTGCAGTATTAGCACCAGTAATCCAGTCCTAACTAGGCCAAGGAGACACAGGAGACTCCTCTGGCCAGGCTGCAGCAGGTCCAATCCTGAGGTCTTGTCTATTGCAGCTACTACTAGTACCCAGACTTCCTTGTATCCTATGCAGGACCTGGAAGATGCCAGGCGAGACCCTGCTGGTATGCATTTTCAGGAACCACCTGAAGATGCCAGTACTAGTTCAGATTGACAATTACAGGCCCCAGTCTGTATAGTGAACAATATTACTATTGACACAAACGGAAGGCCTTGTGCTCATGTCACGATCGGGGCGCATAAATTGTTGTATTGCTAGATACATGACAGTGGCATGTGTCTGTACTACATGATGAGGAGCCAGGTAATTCCTCTTGATCCACCAGATGGAAGACCAGTGCTCAGGGTGTGGATGGCACTAGATTGTCTATCTACCATTCTGTTGCACTCTCCGGGGTGTCAGGGTACCCTCAACGTGAGTCACACTTTTGACCTCATGGTATTACGTCATCACCCCAGCATCCTAGGAATTGACTTCCTAGCACTAAACGGCTGTGTAGCAGATTTAGCCAATCGACTCTTGATCCAAATCAAAGGACGATACTATACAGTCATGATTCCTGATTCCACGTGGTTGCCGCCATTACGGCCAATAGGTTCATAGGTGTTACAAGTTTGAGGGACAAGCCCAATTAGAACTCACCACCTAATATCCTAATGGTGGAATGAGAATTTTTTTTCACCCATATATTGATTAAGCCTGAGTTTAAATTGATTAATATTATCACTAAGGACAACAAAAGGAGGAAGAGAATTCCATGATGGTGGTATTCTCTGAGTTATGAATTTTTTTCCTTTCACTGTTCTGTTAAGATTAGTGACCAATTTAAATTTATGTGATCGTGTGTTGTTATGTGTGTCCTGTTTTTCCAGACAGTATGTTTCAAGCATAATGGGATCATGTTATGCTCTATACACGAGACATAGTTCCCCTCTTATGGATCTGTATTCTAAAGAATACAACCCCAGAGATTTTAATCTATTGGAGTAATCCAAATCGGGCAATTTACTTATTTTCCTGGTGATTCACCTCTGACCCTCTTCACGAAAGCTTTGTCGCCAAGTGATTTTGAGGCACAAAATAGAGAACAATATTCTAAATGAGATCTGACTAAGCTTGTATATAAAGGAACAATAACTTCTGGTTTGCACTCTTTGATATGTTTAAGGATGCAGCTAATTATCCCATGACATTTTTTACAGTGTTAGCAGTATATACACTAACTTCTAAGTTATTTGATATAATTACACCTAAATCTTTTTCGTGGTGATAGTTTGTAAATGAGTGCCATTTAGTGTATAATCTGCAAGTGTGTTATTTTTGCCTAAATGCATCACCTTACATTTGCTGATGTTAAATGTCATTTTATTTTCATTAGCCCATTTAGTTAATCTGTCTATATTAGTTTGCAAAGCCTTAATCGAATCGTTGTTATTTACTATGCAACCAATTTTGCTGTTGTCAGCATATTTATTTATCCATACCCCATCAAAAATTTGCATAGAGATGATCAAGATATTAAACAATAAGGGACCCAGAACAGAGCCCTGAGGTACACTACTGGTAACTGTGGCCCCTGCAGATTCATGTCCTCTGACAACAACTTGCTGTTGTCTGTTATTAAGCCAAGATGCAATCCACTCAATAATATTGCCATGTACAGTAGTTTCAATTGGACTAGTTGATTAAGTAAGATGTTATGAGAAACTGAATCAAATGCTTTAGCATAATCTAGATATATAATATCCACTGGTAAATCTGAGTCCAAAGCCTTGCTGACTGGCTCAAAAAAAATTATTAAATTACTCTGACAGGATCTACCTTTTGTAAAACCATGCTGAGTAATATCCAGAAAACCATTATCTTTCAGATGATCTAGGATTTTATACTGGAGTAATCGTTCCATACGTTTGCCTATGCATGACGTCAGGCTTATAGGCCTATAATTTGCAACATTTTGCTTACTCTCCCCTTTATGTAAAGGTGTAATTATAGCCACTTTCCATTCTGGTATGACAACTCCCTCAGCAATTGAGGTGTTGAATAAGTAGTGTAAGATATTGGATAATTTCATAGACAGGTTCTTTATAAAACTTGGAGGAATTCCATCTGGACTGCTGAAGAGTCGGATTTCATCATATTAATAGCATCTAAAATATCCTGGGCCAGATATTCGGAAATGTGCCAAAGGCCGGCGCAAGTCCGGCGAGCATAAATCAATGTGCCAGTGGTGCAATGAGTGGATATTCATGTGTTGCACATGGCAAAATGCTCCAGCTAACACGGCTGAATATCACAGGGATGTACCATTTCGCAACCAGATTTGTGCCAAGGCGAACAGACCATGCGCCATAGCACATCCAGAGATGTGCCACAGTGCAACTGGACATGCGTCATCGCACACAAAGACATGCCCCAGGCAATGGTGGGAGCACAGCAGCAGTGTAAAGGCATGGGGCATGGCAGAGGAAGACACCTGGGGGCAGTGTCAGGGACAGACAGTGGCAGGCCAGAGGTGGCCACCACCAGCAGGGCACACACAGGCACCCAGACACCCCCACACTGGAACACAACCGTGGCACAGAAAGCATGCAACAGGTGGCACCAATGGCCAATGGAGGGACACCAGTGGAGTCCCCCCGCCGCATGCTGTGCACCCACCCATACCCCAGCAAGCCACACCCAGGAGCATGCTGCCAAGCACACACATGCCACACATCCTGGACAGTTGCCCCACGGCTACCCCAAGGCACAGCCACTGACCACAGGGCAGGACACCATGAGGCACGACCTGCACACCGACACAGGCACACCACACAGACACACACCATGCCACTGCAGCATGGCTCCTCACGCCAGCTGCAAAGCAGACACTGACACAGGCAGGTAAGCAAAATAGCAACTGTATTTGAAAAACTATGTACAGGCGCAAGGTGCAGAAAGGGTAGGAAAGTGAGGGAAGGAGACGGAACACAGACTGTACAGTGGGAAGGGGGATGGGATGGGGAAAGGGACTGCAGGGGTAAAAGAGGGTTGCTGGGGTCAAACTACGGGCGGTCATGACCCGCCGCCGCCTGACGCCTCCTCCTCCTCCAGTCTGTCAGCAGGATCCTGCACACCTGCTGGGCCACCTCCATCATCATCGACATAATTAGGATTATTTGCCACAGCAGCCTGCAATACAGGGGCAGTCATGATCCCCTCTTGGATGCCTATGACAAAGCAGAGGACAGGTGATCAGTGCAAGGTCCCATGCCACCATGCCCATCCACTGTGTGCAATGGGCAGTGGGAACACACACACCCCTGGAGTGGCACCACAGCCACCCACAGGGGGTGGACCAATGCCTGCCAGCAGCCCAGCATGCCATGACAGTGCGAAGCGGTGGACACTGCTGCCCAATGGCCAACCGACTGCGCAGCAACAGACAGAAGGCACGGGCACCAGCAGCACCACCACAGCAACACCTGTGGTAGCTGGGCACACACCACCCCACTGACAGCTGATACATATGTGAAGGCTGCCCCACAGTGGCACGCACCATGCACAGTGTGAACACACAGCTGCCACAGCACATGGCACAGGTGGCCATGGCCGCACCTACCCCCTCCGAACAACCATTAATGTGCAGAGGAATGCAGCAGTGCCTACCTGGCCACTGCGGTACTACTGCACCAGTCCCACCGTTGCTCCTCCTCCGCCACCACTGGGTCCCACCGCTTGCCGTATGCCCGGCCTGGCACTCCTGCCGACTTGCCCAGTGTCGATCTTTCAGGCCCTAGGAATGGAACACAGACAGGTACATCACAGAACACCAACAGCAAGCGCCCCACCCCACCCCTGTGGACAGCATGTGCCCTGCCCGACATGTCCCGCAGGCTGTAGCACAGCGCATCCTGTGGCTGGCAATGCCACTCCACAATGTGCACGATGACAGTGCACCCTTCTGCAGGGCATGCCAGGCAGCCAAGCCATCACCACAGTACAGTACAAGGGCACACATGCAGCATGGGATGACCTACCTGGCCGTGGCATGGCCCCCCGTAGACGCGTGCCTGCAGCTGCCACAAGCACTCTGGGTCCTTCCTCATGAGGTCCCCGTACCGGAGGCGACATTGTTCAGCTATCCTGGCCACCCCAGCGTCAAGCACCAGCCTGGCAGTGATGGCCTGCCAGACCCCCGTCCTGGGCTGCTGCAGGGCACCTGGCCATACAGCCCTGGTGCATGTGGCTGCACACAGGCCACCAGATTTATCAACTCCACGTCCGACCAATTGCGGGCCCGATGAACTCCCCGTTGTGCCATCATGACCGCTGCAACAAGTGGTGATAAAATTTCAGCCAAAGGCGCACGTGCGGACTACGTGTGTGGGATGCATGCCTCATGGAGGCATGCGCTGTGTCCAATCGCACATTGGTGGGAATGCGCTGAATGGGCGTGGCCTGACAGACACGTGGCGGAGTAGTCCCAAGGGGTCAAAGGGTCTGGTAGGGGTCAGGGTCACCATGTGCACACTGTCGCGCGTGCCAGATAGAGGCCATGGCTAGTGCGCGCCATGGCTTCTGGTGCGAGTGGGCGACATTGCACTATAGGCAGTAGCACACCGCCTGATGCATGAGCACTGCGGTCCTGTGCACCATGCAGGCATGGACATTGTACTGCGACTTGCTCTGGAGCAATTCCATTGTGCATGGAGCAAGTACACGATATTCAGCCACTACATGCAAATGAGCTCATCAGGCAATGTGCAGTTAGCATGTCATTACAGTTGTGCCAATGTTCATTTGCATGTGCTGCACTACATAAGCACCTCGAACAGCACAGACCATGGACCGGTATTGCAACCAGCTGAGGTAAGTTGTGCATGCTGCTGAGCACAGCCATCACAGCAGGTGGATGGGGTAGGCTGCAGCTGACAGTGACACACCTGTCTATGTCCACAGGTAGCACAATGTCGGAGCGTGAAGGTGAGGAGCATGGGCCTGCTTGCAAGCTCAGGCCCAACTTTACCAAGGTGGAGGCAGATGCCCTGTTTGAGGCCCACTCAATAGGGGAGCCACTGCTGAGTGGTGCCACAGGCACACCATAGGCCAGGGCTGTGGCCTGGGAGGAGGTGGCAGCGAGTATGAACCAGCAGGGCAGCCACCAGCAGTCGGGTGCAGGAGCACCTGAAGAAGGTGGGCACTGATAAACATTGCATAAAGGAGAAGGTGGCGGCCATTCATGCTGCCTGGACAGCCACCGGAGGGGGGCCTGCTGATGTGCCACAGCTAACGGTGCAGGAGGAGCTGGTGGCGGCCACTATGTGCCGCAGCACTGTCGAGGGTGTGCCAGGTGAAGGGTTCCAGACAGGTGGAAGCCCATCACTGCATGGTGCGTATGATGGGCACACACAGCAAGCGGGGGGGTTGGGCTCGAGGACATGCATCACTGACACATCTGTTTTCTCTTTCAGCACCAGCATGCCTGCATGCAGCTGATGGGGCACCAGCAGCAGCGTGGAGGGGCCTACCCCGGAGACCAGCCTTCCACCTCCACAGGCATCCGGGGCCTGATCCCTGCAGCACACCACTGCTGTCCAGCCGGATGTCCTAGGCATGGGGTCGGATGAGGCCCTGGCTGTGTTACAGCAGGATGCCAGCCATGGCATCCTCTGCACGGAGACACAGATCGGGGCAGGGTGGGGTACGACACCGATGATGACATGACCATGATCCTGGAGAGCATGGGAGGTGTCATGGGGAGATGCCCATACCAAGTACCGCCACAGGCAGCGCACCCAGTGGCCTGCCAGTGGTGGGACAGCTGCCCACCACCACTACAGGTGCTGCCATGTGCACTGCCATGGCAGTGCCATGGTGGTGGTGGTCAGCTGCACAGGCGCTGGGCAGCATACAGAGGCTGGAGGGCAGCAGCGGGCAGCAGGGGACAGAGGGCGGCGGACGCGGTGTCCACTGTGGGGGTACCTGATAGGGACCAACCCCATGGGGACCCCGCTGTGCAGTGTCCAACTGAATGGGGCCTGTGTAGCACAGTCATTCACCACCGGTGGGACAGCGCCCCATCCAGGTTCCCCTGGGTGTCCAACCCATTGTCAGAGCACACCCAATTGCTGCGGGCCTCTTTGGAGCAACAGGTGCTGCTGGTAGCTGGGGTGTGTGCACTGCATGCGGAGGTGCACCAGGTGGCCAAGCAGTGCAAGACAGGCATTGCGCAGCTCCTGGAGGCTATTCAGCACTTGCAGCAGGACACGACCGCATCCCAGGATAGCATTGCCAATGCGATTAGGGATGGCCTTGTACCGCTGGCTGCCACAGGGCATGGCCGGCCAACTCACACTGTGTAGTGCACTGTCCACCCCACAAACCTGGCATCGAGCGACACCCACCCTGTTGATGCGGGCTCTGCTGTTGGCATCCCAGACATGCCTGGGCGGGCCTGTTTCGTGCCTACACACCCCTGCATGGACCGCGTCACGTCCCATGGTTCAACCCTGGGAGGATGTTGCGACACCTCTGTGGCCGATGCGATCGGCCCCATGCTGCTGCCCATGTGGTTGTGGTGGCTATGGTTCTGCACGGCAGACCTGATGTGTGTGTTGCTCTGCTGCTCCAGCTGCCACTGCCCTGTGTGCACATGGGCGGGTTGTGTGTGTGTGTGTGTGTGTGTGTGTGTGTGTGCATACCAAGGTGTGGCTACTTGTGTGCGCCGCATGCAGCCTGTGTCAGTGCCTGCCTGGCCGCTGGCCCGTGTTGGCGTGGGACGATGAGAGCAGTTCTGTAGTCGGTTGCACCTGTGCACCGTGATCTGATCCCCGCCATATGTCAGTGCCTGGGCACGTGTGTGTGTGTGTGTGTTGCCGTTACCTGCTGTGTGTGGATGTGTGTGGCTGTGTGGCACTGTCGGCCCCACCCCTGCACCATGCCTCTGTGTGTGCATGCCCATTGCCATGCATGCCCCTGCCTGTGTGCTGTCACTGTGTGTGTGGCCCGTGCATGGGTGTGGTGCAACCTACCTGCCTACACCATAGTGCTCCCATGCGATGGTGTCCCTGTGCTGGTGAGCCATCCTCTGCAGGCAGGGGTCCCTCCACCCAGAGGGGCTGTCCACACCCTCCTGCCCATTGCCCACGTCGTCCCACAACTGTCCCCTCATTGGCCTCGATAGCCATCCACGTTCAATGGCCATGTTGTGCAGTATGCAACAGGCCAGGAATAGGCCACAGGCTTTCGAGGGGCTGTACTGTAGGGCACCACCAGATCTGTCTAGGCAATGGAAACATGCCTTCAGCATCCCAAATACACACTCGATGATGTTCTGCATGCTGGCATGTGCCTCATTGTACTGTTCTTCTGCTGGGGATGACGGGTGCCTGTAGGGGGTGAGCAGCCAGGGCCTGAGTGGATAGCCACTGTCACCTGTGTGGAGAATGACATGGTTAGCCCTGTGTTCTCTGTTGCTGTGCCCCTTGCCCATCCCTGGCACCCTCGCCAGTGCACCCACCCTGTCCTCCCCTTCCCATGCCCTGCCCTGCCCAGCACCCCTTGCCCGTCCCATACTCACCCACTAGGTGGCCCGTGGGGATATCCCCACACTCAAACCTGTGGCACAGTGCAGTGCTGTGCCAGATGAATGCATCATGTGCACTCCCAGGATGTGTGACACAGACATTGGTGATGTGTCCCTTGGCATCGCACACCACCTGGCAGTTGACACTGGGGTACCTCTTCCTGTTGACATATGCCACACCCTCGGGGATAGGTGGCATGCGAATGCCCACATGGGTGCAGTCAATGGCCCCAAGCAAGCCAGGCATGCGTGCTACCCTGTGGAAGTCCTGCATGGTTGTTGTACGCTCTGCCTGTGTGCTGGGGAATTGAATGTATTCCGAAGCATGTGGCAGCAGAGCATTGAGGAATTGTGTGAAGAGGCAGGATGTGGCTGACCGGGTTATGCCTGTTGTGTCCCCTGTTGGTCTCTGGAAGGTGCCTGTGATGAGCAGGCACATGACAGCAGTCACCTTCATCTCCACAGACATTGCATGGCTCCGTTGTGTGGGTGCCTGCCTCTCTTCACTGCACAGCTCACAGAGCTGCCTCAGAATGGCCCTGTTCAGGTGGTACTGGCCCACAATCTCCATATCGGTGTAGTTCTTGAATGTGGTGTGGGCACGGTACCACCTGTTTCAGTATTACGGCCGACGGGCCCTTCCACACAGCCACATCACTGTTCCTCCTGCCCTCACACCCCCTCATTACAGCTTCCATTAGAAAGGGTGCACTGGCCATGGCCCCTGCGGTCCTGTCTCCCCCTGGGTGGTTGGCTGCTGTGAGCTGTATGCCACCCTGGTGCAGTGCGTGGTGCCTTGTCTGCCTCTCCCTCGCCCTCTCACTCCCTCTGCCCCAGGCTCACTCTCCACTGCTACCTCTGTCCCACGCCCCTGTGGCTGCCTGTGCAGGTCACCCTGTCCCTCTCAAGCTCTCTCTCCCTTGCTCTTGCAGGTTTTGTCCCTCCACCTTCCAGTTCCACTCTCTCTCTCTCTCTCTCCCTCACCCCTAGTGCAAGTGCTGTTTGTGTGCTTGCGCCCTGCATTTATAGGCTCAAGTCTGCTCGGTGCATCTGGGACTTGCTCCACACTTGTGCCATGGTCCAGCAGTTGAATATCACACTGCACCACATATTCATGCGCACACCCCCTGCTCTTGTGCATGCATTCATTAGGGTTGAGCATTGGCGCACTGGGACTTGCACTGTGCAGTGGCTTTCACATTATTGCAGCCTATACAGCATTAGTCGTCCAGACATGTGAATGAATCTATTACATATCTGACTGATTAGTACGAGTATTGCACGCCCATTGGCTCATGCTCTTGGAACTATCGGGCGGCAGCCATACCGAGCTGACAGTCGACGGGCGGCGGGCGGTATGGTGGTGCAGCGTCCGGCTGATGGGGGGCAGCGGGTGGTGGGGCTCAGTGGGCGGTGGGGTGGGCGGGTCCACTAGATCACCAGGGATTTCATACTTGGGTGAGGAATCACCGCCATCGGGTCTGCTCAGTCCACTGGACCACCAGGGATATTGGACATTGGGGTGGAATACTGATGCCCGCGATCGGGCTAATGGGGGGATGACATACAGTTATGCTCGCGATCGGGCTAATGGGGAATGATATACAGATATGCCCGTGATAGGGCTAATGGGGGATGACATACAGATATGCCCGCATCGGCTAATGGGGGATGACATACAGATATGCCTACTTATCAGGCTAATGGGGGATGTTACACTTGCGCGTCTGATCGGCTACTTGGGAGGTACAATTATACCCGCGATCGGCTAATAGCGCACCACTGGACTACCAGGGATTGGAGATATGCATTGTCCCTTTGGGGACATCCCACAATCGGGTTGCAGGGCGTCGGTCCCCGACGGCTTCTGCCTGGCAGGTGCTAGCGCAGTCGGGATCGGCGCACCTGCATGCTAATGGCATGCAAATGGGGCTGTAATCAGATGCAAATGGCCCCCCGTGCGCCTTGCATAAATTATGGCTCCATTTGCATGTCACCCTTTGAATATCACAGGTGCTGTGCATGGCGCAATGGAACTTGCGCCACCGCATCTCAATGCTCCATTCTGACCACTTGCGCTGGCGCAGTTCCACTGCGCCATGCACAGTGGGGGTGGCCAGGGAGCGATATTCAAAGCAGTTGCACCATTGCGCAACTCCACTGAATATCGCCCTGGCCACACCCCTTTGCAACTATTTTGAGCTGCGCAGGGGCTTGCGCCACAAACTGGCACAGTTTGAATATCTGGGCCATTGTGTCCAAAGCTTTATTACATGATGTAAGCCAGCAAGTAAAAATCCATATGAGCACAGCAGACACCTCAACATTTCACACCTGCGTGCTTTCCAAGAGGTATTTGTGCCTAGTGGAATCCTTTCTGTGAGTGAATGCGTGCTTGTTTTTTTTGTTTTCTAATTGGAGTGTGTTTTTGTCAGCAGCATGCTTGTAGTGAACGGCCTTCTTTGACTGACTGCGATTTTACCTTTTCCCAAGTCCCCTCTGAACCAGTCTTGTGAAACTCCTCTGTGAGTTAAACCATCCCTAGCACCCCCCAGGACAGTAACCCCCTCTGACCTACAGACTCCAAACCTGACCATTTAGATTGAGTCTACCAGTCCCCTGAAGCATACATTAGTAGCTATTGCCACTTTCAAAGATATTGTACATTATAGCGCGTGCGCTATCAGTCCATCAGTGAGCCATCCAATGTCAGAGGAGCAAATGCTGAATTTGCAGTACTTTAGCCTGTCACTAGATGTCTTGTGAGCCATTGCTCAGGTTGGCATGGTTATGTAGCCACTGGTGACGTGGAGTACACATTTAAGATGCAATACCTAATAATAATACACATTTGTGTCTGATAGCCCTCATTTTTGTGCTTTCTGTAAGGTCACCCTTGCAACCTTCCTAACCTCCCCCTTCCCCCACTCTGCATCTAGCTACAGGTACTGTAGAACACCAAGCCAAAAATCAACAGCTACATTACAGAGCAAGTGATTAATAAGAATTCTTTTTACTAGCATTGTTAAAAGCGAAGGTGAAAACCCCTTGTTTCAGTGCACTATCAAATATTAAATTAGAAAATGTGAAAAGTAACCACAAACACATCCAAATACAATAAATAAAACATTCACTTGTTTATTTGTTAGAAGTAAACACCTGGGGCCCAGTAATCAAAAGTTTAAGCGGTCACAAATGTTTGCCCATGCAAACTGGGTGTTGCTCCAGAACACAGTATTCAAAAGGGCCATTTGCAGGTCCTAACATGGTTAGCTCACGTTCAAAAAATAATGTATGGGGCTGGGCAAAGGGAGGGTCAGGGACAGGAATACCCTTGCAACCCAATATTCAATGCATTGGTGCTGTGCAAAAGGGTTAGTGCGATCCCTTTGCACAGTGCAAATACCGCTGAACAAAACCTCATCTTAACTAGGGTAACTCTAGCGGTTGCCGGAGTTACTGCAGCCACCAATCACGGTACCGGTGGGGGAGAACACCTGCTTCCTGGTGTTCCATAGTCCCCCGTCCCTCTGATCACTGTCCCAGTAGTGATGGAGAGTATCTCTGGTGCCTATGATCTGCCTCTCTCTCTGACTGCCATCCAGACATGAAAGAAAGAAGTCCCTGGTGCCCAGTAGTCCCCTCCTCCTCCAATCACCAGCCTGTACTGTAACTAAAAAGTCCCTGGTGGCTAGTGGCCCCCCCACCCTCCAAGTACCAGCCCGTACTGTAACTAAAAAGTCCCTGGTAGTCCGTGGTCCTCCCCATCCATCAGTCATCATCCACCTAAGCCACTGACATTATGCTGGTGGTCCGTGGTCCCTCCCACCCTCCAGTCACCGGCCTGGTAATGCATCAAAATTTCCCTGGTGTCCAGTGATCCCTCCTATACTCCCACTGCCATCCCCAGACTCTCAGTATTCCTGGCATCCAGTTGATCCTCCCACCCTCAGTTGCCATCCCCCTAAGCCCTGCCAATGTCCCTGGTGCCTAGTGTCGCCCCTTGCTGATCGCCAATCCTGGTATGATAAAAGAATCCCTGCGCCTAGTGCCCACTTATTCAGTCAACGGCCCCATACAAACATGGAGACATCCTGGTGACCCCCCCTCCAGTCTCCGATCCCTGGACTTGGTACAGATACGAGAGTCCTACCTTTGTGTCTAGTGCCAGACCATATTTGACACAGATTTAATGAATCTTAAAGAAACTACGATATTCCCTGGTGTCCGGTGGTACCCCCACCATTTGATCTCCGTTCCTGTAGCCATACAGTAGTTCCTGGTGTCTAGTGCCTCTCCTGCGCTGGGGCACTATCAACTCCCCTCCCACCTCCCCTTACCAAAGTACTGGTGCTGTGGCCAGATATGGCGACCAGCACAGCCTCCACTCGCCTCCTCAGCTGGCTGCCCTATGACAAGGCTGAGAGCGCGTGACCCATGTATAGCAGTGTTAACTTGTGGCAATTGGCTCATGGAATCCAGAATCCTGATCACTAGCCGGGAGAATGCCACAAGCCCCATGTGCCATATGTTCGGCATTCGCAGTCTTTTCTGAATCCGGCCCCCAGTGTCAAAACTGGTTTCTTCCGCTTTCATGATCGCTAAACCTCACAAAAATGGGAGGCTTATCTCACAAAAATGGAAACAGTGTCACAAAAATGGGACAGCCTGGTTTGCAAAAACACTTTATGAAAAATTTGCAAAGAAAGGAACTGCGGATACACAAAAATTTAATTTTATGTAGTTAGTCATTCAAATTTTGGGTGGGGGGCTCTGACACCAGACATTTAACATCTGGTACAATCTAACGTCATAAGTCTGATTCTTTTATTAACTTAATTATATGAACTCTGAAAGACAACGATGTCTGGAACACAACTATTAACACAGAAACAATTACAACTCACAATTGTAGCTGAAATCTCAGAGGATTCTTGACAGCCTGCAGGGAACTCGAACACCAGTGCTGGCCAGCTCATTGGTGGCACCGTGGTAGCACTACTGATCACAACACCGGTGATACAGGTTTGGGAACGAGCTTGGGCCTATGAGGGACAGCTGGGAACAGAAGATTGAGCATCCCAGAGGATGCTTTCTTCCTCAGGGGAGTTAGCAAAAAAGCCTCGGCTATAAGAGAACCCCAGATCCATCTTTTGAAAGAACTACAACAGGAGGTGAGAAATGGATTTAATACAACTACTGCTCAGCTGAACGCCATGCAGCAGACCTTCACTGCACCACATACTACCTCAGATGAGTATGCAAAATGACTGGGAAAAACAGAGGGCTGAATCACAACTTGGAGAATCAGTTCCAGGGGATGGCAGCGGACCTTCGTCAGGCACAGAGCGCGATTATGGCATTGCATGACAAAAATAAAGCCGTGGAAAAACTGTCAAGAACAAATCTGTGGATAACTGGACTACCTGAGGACTAAGAGGGGAAGAACCTGGTACAATCTGCAGAGCAGTGGGTGCCTAACATTCTCTGGCTGCCACTGGGCAGCATGGAGGTGGAGAGAGTCCACTGAAAGTAGAGTCAGAAGCCCAAGGAAGGGGAGAGGCCAAGGCACTTTCTGATCCAGTTGCTCTGTTTTCATTACCAGAATGTATTCTCTTAGTGTGGTGATTCATGTGAAGTGGTGATTGAGGCAAACAGCAGGATTCACTTTTTCCCCAGACAAAAGCTGGGCCCTGCAGTGCAGATTTCAGGAATTCAATGAAACAAAGTAAAAGTAACAAGCACAAAATCTGCAGTTTGTCCCCGTGTTCTCTCCTGATGTCTGGTGGACCATCCAGGGCAGCTGTCATGATTACTTTACAGACCCCTTGCAGATCGAACGACATTTGCCACAATGGATGCAGCAGAGGAGGGCCACACAGTGATGTGATGAATGGCACCAGCTACCTTGAGAGAGATGAGAGGCTATACGCTTGGAACTGGGGGGCTGGACTAAGCACAACACTGGTAATGTATTGGACTGTGGAAGGCTCCAGCAGGGCTAGATAGATAAGCCTTGGTAATCTCTCACAGTGGGCTAGGAGGATTTGTGCTACAGCTACTGATGACAGGGACCCACTGGGGTACCATCACGGGACAAATGATGTTTTAATACAGCTCCAGTTGCAAAGAACTGCTGTTTTTTAGTCACAAATGATTGGAGAAATGTCCACTGCCAGACTATGTAATCAGGCCAGATTGAGGGGAAGGGGACCATTGACAAATCACAAAAGACTTGGTGCTGGAGGGGCTAAGAGCGCTAAAAGCGGACAAATTAATAGGTCCAAAGGGATGTATCTGAGAATACTGAAGGAAATGGTACAGGTGCTTGCAGCACTGCTAGCGGATATATTCAACTGTTCCTTGGTTCCCAAGGGATTGGAGGACATCCAATGTGTGCCTCTGTATGAAAGTGGCAGTAAGTATGATCTGGGCAACTATAGACCTGTCAGTCTGACACCTATGGTGGGGAAATTACTGGAGGCTATACTAACACAAAGGCTGGTAGATTTCTTGAGGGAAACAATTTACAAGACAGTAGGCAACATGGGTTCACATGGGGGGATTCATGCCATATGAACTTGACTGAATTCTCTGACTGGGTAACTAGAGCAACAGACAAAGGACAGGCAGATGCAGTATATATACTGTACCTGGACTTCAGGAAGCCCTTTGACTCTGTACCCCACAGGAGAGTAGCTAAGAAACTGAGGGATCTAGGGGTGGAGGAAAGGGTAAAGAAAATGATGGAGAACTGGCTAATGGGGCAGACACACACAGTGATAGAGAACGTGGAAAACTCTGAAGTTAACGAGATATCCAGGCCCTATGCCCACCCCCCTCAAGAACTCAAGCATACTGGTGGCCTCTACTGGCCACCATAAACATATGTAGCCTTCTAAAGAAGCATAACCAACTCTAAGCCTGGGTATGCCACCACAACCAAGATGCTTTTGCGGTAGTTGAAACCCGGCTGCCCCATCATACCCCTAACTCAGCTGTCTTGCTATCTGGTTACACCCTACACATATCAGATAGAATGGGAAAAGGGGGGTTGCGCCATCTATCTCAGCAATACACTTCAAGGGCATGGAATCCTGACTACCCTCCCCACTGCTAATGCTCAATCTCTTACCCTTAAAATTGTCATTGGGACCTCTGGTAAAACTGTATACCTGATGTCTATATACATACCTCCCCGTAACCAGTAAGAGGCTTTCACTTCGATCCTAGATATTGCTGCCCAACTCCCCAAAAACTCTGAGATCATTGCACTCGCCGACTTTAACACAAATTGGCTTGACCCTCAATCAGCCTATTTCAGAGATGCTGTTGCTGCCCAAAACCTAACTCAACTGGTCCCTTTTCCAGCCAGGCTTAACTGAAACACCATTCCATTTCAAGACCATCTCCAAGAGTACTGTCCGCTCCTACCTCTCTAAGTTTCTTGGCAAATCCAGACAGAGCGGCAATACACTAGACCTTAAGCTGCTTAGCCTGTCTCTTGATGCAGTCCTAACCCTCCTGACTAAAATCTTGAATATGTTCCTATGCCTTGGTCAGTTCCCTTCCCAGTGGAAATGGGTGGTGGTCACCCCCATCCACAAGAGCGGCGACCGAACCTCCCATATTAACTACAGGACTATTTCCATTCTGCTGCCCCTCCAAAAAGCGCTCAAAAAAATCATTGCTGACCAACTCACTGAATTCTTAGAATCACATAACCTCCTTTGCCAGCAACAGCACAGTTTCAGGAAGGGCCACAGCATCACCACTGCCCTCCTGGGGTACACCTCATTCATCCACAATGCCCTTGACTAAGGGACCTTGGTTGGATCTGTGTACACAGACCTCACCAAGGCCTTTGATATGGTCAATCATTCCCTATTATCAGACTCTCTCCTTTCCACTGGCCTGTCCCAGGAGGCCACCACCTGAGTCACCCGCCACCTGCAAGGAAGATCCCAGCAAGTGAAGATAAATGGCACCCTGTCCACTAGTCTACAGGTTCGCTTCGTGGTGCCCCAGGGCTCCATTCTTGGCCCACTCCTATTTACCCTGTACCTGAACTCTCTCCCCTCAGCCTGCACTGGATGTCTCCTCCTCTATGTGGATGATGCAGTGATTTCCAGTCGCCACCTTGACCCCACCCTGCTTCAACAGGACCCGCAGCGCTCCTTCAAGGAGGTTGAATCCTGGTTTTCAACCTATAAACTTATCCTCAATTATAAAAAGACAAAGGTGATGCTATTTTCCCATCACCAAAATAAGTACAAGTCCTCTGCCCTCTCCATCCTCAGTTCTCATGGCACCCCCCCTGGAATCCATTCCCCATTTTAAATACCTTGGTATCACCCTCGATCCTGCCCTTTCCTTCCATGAACACATTACCGCTACCTGCTCCACAGTTAATGCCAGAATTGACCTCCTCTACAGAATGAGGTCCTGCCTCCCCCCTGCTGCTCTTAGACTGGCTATCCCCAGCTCTATTCTATCCCTGATAGACTATGGTATAGTCATCTATGGGTCTGCCTCAAACTCTGCCCTGAGTAAGATTAAAGTTGCCTTAAATAAAGCCTGCCACCTGGCCACTGGCTGCGACAGGTTGATGCATACATGCGATCTCTATCAATGCTCAGACTGGCCAAATTTCCAAGGGCGTCTCTACTATCAGACTTGCCTACTAGCAAAACAAATCTCTATGGGCCACTCACCCCCTGGCTGTAACCTTCTTCTCTCTCCAGTGCAGCACAGGCGGGCGACCAGACATACTGACAAACCTGTTTCCAAGTCCCCTTCTATAGAACCACCACCAGTCAAAGGTCCTTCAAATATAGGGCTCTTTTATGGGTGAACTCCTTCACCTGCTCCCTCCTATCCATACCCAGGTTGGGCCCTTTCAAAAAAGAACTGCAGAACCACATCCTGGTTTCATCAAACTGTGACTGCCCGTAACACTGTTGTAACCCTCCAACTATTTCCTCTCCTGCACCTTGGCCACACGACAATGCCCATTGGGCAGCTTTCTGGTCTCTAGCTGGGCCTGGGCCACTTCCTGGGACTGTTTCTCACTTTCTCCTCCATAGCTCTGTTGCTCAAGTCTCCAATATTTATTTTTTCTCCTCAGTCTTGTTTCTACAGTTTTGGTTACTCTCATGTCAATTGACAATGCTTATTGTAATGCTTCGTTATTAGATAACTCCCTATTGTATAATTTTCTCTTTGTGTATAATTACTGTCATTGTTCATGATGTCATGATGTCTGTAACACTTGCCTGCCACACTTTGTACTGACATGGAGCCTTTGAAAAAGAGTCCCTGACTCATAGGGTTGTAATTCCTAGACCTCAATAAATTAATAAAAATAAACAAGTGGGGTACCAGCTTCTTTAACATATTCATTTGTGACAGGGGAAGGAGTTCAGAGAAAGATCTGTATCTTCTCGGATGACACCAAGATCTGCAGGAGGGTGGACAGTGAAGCTAGGATCAGAGCAATAAAGAAGGACCTGAACACACTTCAAAAGTGGTAGACAAAAATAGTTTCTAGCACTCACTAACCTTAAAACAGGGATGCCAGACCAAATGTTGTACTTTACAACAAGTTCATTTATTCATAGTAGTAGTAATAGTAGACACACACAGACAAACTTCTGCCTGACATGTTTTGGACAAAGTCCTTTTTCAAAGGCTGAAGAGATACAAGACAGCAACATTTATATAGGCCAAGACCAAACATGTGGTCAAATGGCACCCTATAACACTGTGCCCAGTGATTGGTTAAAAAAACATTTTTTCCCCAAAATATGTCAATTGACTTTAATTCATTATAGTGGCACATCAAACCCATGTTTTAACACAAACAATTAAATACGAGTGGCTAAAAGACACAAACACAATCACAAATATCTCATTTTAAAAAATCTATTTAAGATTTAAGAATCATATTTGAAACGGATACCGGGATGGGCAGGGAAAACAAAAAGGGGAAGGGGAAAGAAAAGGGGGGCATGAAAGAAAGACGATAGAGAAAGAGAAACTATGGAATAATTGGGGACAACATGAAGCAAGGTGGGAGAGAAAGGGAAACATAAAAGGAAACGGGGGGTAAAAAACAAGGGAGAATGGATAAAACACCTTAGCAGATGTCTCAGAGCACAGACCTTTGCCACTTACAACAACTAATAAATATATTATCAGATAAATTACTGTATAATAAATAGTTATAAGAGGCTTGTCAATACAATTCCAATATTGCAACGGAGGTCATAGTTCATGCTCAAAGTTGGAAACATCTAAACAGGAATCTTAAAATATAAAATTACACTAAAAATAGCTAACTGATAAATACATTGTCAGATAAATTACTGCTTAATAAATAGCTACAAAGAGTGTTGCAGAAAATAGTGCAAACATAATAATATTCCAGCAGAGGTCAAAGTTCATACTCAAAAGGGGAACCAAGGCATGGGGAATCCTTGTTTACAAAAGAGAGCTCAATGGAAACCTTAAACATTGTTCTGGAGGTAAGCATTCTCTTTGTAGCTGCTACCTTATCTCAAGACACCTAGCAATATGGTTAGTAGGCAGGTTACCAAAAGACATAAAGTCCATAAAGCCCTATTACATTTCAGCGCTTCTTTTTTCTTTTTTAAGTATGAGCGTATGTCTAACTGGATATTTAGACCTGTCTTCTTTGTAGCTTCTAGTGTAATGATCCAAAAATGTTCACGTATCAACCTGAGATTTCCAAAATCCCCTCCCCTGGGGTTCCTGCACACTTTATTTATTGCAGTAAACACAAAACTGTGTGTGGATGGTTCTGGGGATCTCATCACATGGAGAGCTGTGGTATACGTTTTGTCATTGTGTAGTATCGCCCTAATGTGTTCGCCTACTCTGGCTTTAAAGCTTCTCCCTGTCTTGCCTACATAAAGGCTTCACAGATACAAGTTGCCAGGTAGATGATGCCCTCTGTGTCACATGTGATGCAGGGCCTGATGTGAAAAGTACGTGTTGTGTTGCAACTGGTGAAACTTTTAGTTGGAGCGATGTGTGTGCACATAACACATCTGCTGCATTTAAAGCAGCCTTTTGGTTTTTGTAGCCAAGTGCTAGGTTGTTTGTCCACAAAGTGACTGTGTACTAAGAAATCCCTAAGTGTTGGTGCTTTTCTATAACACATCCTGAATGGTTCACTTGCTAACTTCCTAAGTTCTGGTTCTGCAGATAGTATATACCAATGTCTGTACAATATAATTTCTAATTCCCTGAACTGTGCCAATAGCTGGTCCCAAAATTGAACCTGTCATCTGGGGCAGTGGTGTTTTCTTTCTCTTCAAAGAGACTGTCTCTGGTTGTCTCCCTAGCTCTATTTCTTGCTACTGTGATTTTAGTCTGGCTATAACCACACTGTTGTAACCTCAATGTTAGGCCATCAGCTCCTTGTTCGAATGCTGTTACAGTCGAACAGTTTCATCTAGTGCTCAGAAACTGTCCAATAGGGATGCTGCTAGCCACATGGGGGGAGGGGCAGCTGTTGGCCAGTAAGAGGGTGTTACTATCTGTTGGTTTGCTATACAAATCACTCTCTAAATTCTGCTCTGTGTTTTTCGCTATCTTTAAATCCAAGTATGCAACCTCTTTGGGACTGCTGGTGAAAAAAAATCACAGATTGGGGTTTGTACTGTGCAGCCAAGCTAAGAAAGTTTAAAACTCTGTTAATCCCACCTACCATACAATAAAAATTTTGTAAATATAGTGTTTCCAAACAATAAGATTTGTTGTGAAGGTATTGACGCAGTTGTTAAACACCACTTCCTCTTCCCACTTGCCCACATATAAATTGACTACTGAGGGGGCACATTTGGCCCCCATAGCTGTACCTATTATTTATTTATTTCAGGTTTGGCTTAATACCTTTGAGCCAACAGGGCTCTTACAAAGGTTCCAAGTCAATGGAACAAAAAAACAACATATTACAGCACACATAATAAAGATCACATATTGGCAGAGTCATGCTAGACACAAAGTAATAGATATAAGGCAGTTACTGGTGCAATAGGAGGAACAACATAATTTCTCATTTAATCTGTCTAAACATGGTATTGTTGAACATGAATACATTTTCTTTCAAAACATGCTCTAACATTTTATTCAACAGTTCTGTGGGTGGTGCATCAGTAGTTCCTTTGTTTCGATAATGTGCCACAGCATCTAAAGCCCCCTCATGGGGGACATTAGTGTAAAGGGATTCACTGTCACACATGATGAGCAACATGTCTGGTTCCATTCTAACAGTGGGTATTAAATTAAGTACCTCTTTAGTGTCTTTTAGATACGAAGGCAAGCCAGACACCAGCGGTTTCAGATAGTGATCACAGAACTGGGACAAAGGTTCTGTGAGAGAACCAATTCCACTAATGGTGGGTCATCCTGGCGGGTTAACCAAGGTTTTATGGATTCTTGGCATAATACAAAATGTGGCTGTGACTGGGAATTTTGTTGTCAGAAATTCTTTTGTTTTTTAATCAATTTCTCCTTTGGTATAAGCCGCCTGGATAAGTTTATTGATGCCAAATTTGGAATCATAAGTTGGGTCACAGTCCAATCTTGGGTAAAACTCTTGATTATTAAGTTGTCTTTCTACTTCTTGTATGTATGCTTCTTTATCTAGAAGAACCACTGCACCCCCTTTATCAGCCCATTTAATAATTAAAGTGCTGCTGACGCCTCAAAGAAAACATTGAAAAACATAGTATTTAGGTACAATTTAGCTTGCATTCCATATATATTCTATAGATTTCTCCCACACATTATTTATTACTGAGGAAATTTGCATGAATACATGATGTTTATACCTTAGAGTTCATCCTCCTCTATAGCTTACTCTCTACTTCATGTCATAATCCTCTGTTATGACATAACAATCTGTTGCCATGGGAGTAACTGTGATGTCACAAGCAGTGCATTATGACTTCAGGTAAAAAGAAAACAACAGCAATAGATGAACTCTTCAGGAGCCAAGATCCTGTTTTCATGCAAATTGCATCAGCAATAAATAACTGGGAGGAAAAATACATAGATACATAGACAGTGTCGGCAGATAAGAGCCTATGGCCCACCCAGTCTGCCCATTTGTGCTTGTAAGTTCAGTTTATGTTTTCCTAGAAGTCTGTTGCCCCCTTACCCCTGACCTCCAGAATTCCTTTATGTCTATCCCATGCATTCTTAAATCCCGTGATTGTTTCAGCGCCCACCACTTCCTCTGGCAGGGTGTTCCACTTGTCCACCACCCATTCTGTGAAGAAATTCTTCCTCACGTTTCCTCTGAATCGTCCTCCCTCCAACTTCATCCCATGCCCTCTAGTCCTGGAACATCTTTTTCGCTTATAAATAGTGTATTCCTGCACCCTGTTCCTCCCTGTAAGATACTTGTATGTCTCTATCATATCCCCCCTCTCCCTCCTCTCCTCCAGGGAGTACATGTTCAGTTCCTTCAACCTGTCCTCATAGGACTTGTGATGCAATCTATGCACCACCTTTGTTGCCCTCCTCTGAACCTTCTCTACCCTGTCTATGTCCTTATGTAGGTATGGTCTCCAGAACTGTACACTGTACTCCAGGTGGGGCCTCACTAGTGTCTTGTATAGTGGAATTATGACCTCCCTTTTCCTGCTGGTGATGCCCCTGCCAATGCATCCCAGCATCCTACTTGCTTTACCTGCTGCCTTGTCACACTGTTTCCCTGCCTATGCATCCCAGCATCCTATGCAGAACTGCATAAGAAATGCAGAACTAATGTGAAATACAATCTGAACTTGTGCCTAAATGTTATATTTTGTTAAAGTTCTCCAGAAGGCATCAGCTGCTCTTTAAATTGGTATCTACTTGTAAACTAGTTGTTATAAGTGGCGCAGGTCTGTGCTCTGAGACATCTGTTAAGGTGTTTTATCCATTCTCCCTTGTTTTTTACTCCCCCCCCCCATTTCCTTTTATGTTTCCCTTTCCCTCCCACCTTGCTTCATGTTGTCCCTAATTATTCCATAGTTTCTCTTTCTCTATCGTCTTTCTTTCATGCCCCCCTTTTCTTCCCCTTCCCCCTTTTTTGTTTTCCCTGCCCACCCCGGTATCCATTTCAAATATGATTCTTAAATCTTAAAGCGATTTTTTAAAATAAGATATTTGTGATTGAGTTTGTGTCTTTTAGCCACTCGTATTTAATTGTTTGTGTTAAAACATGGGTTTGATGTGCCACTATAATGAATTAAAGTCAATTGACATATTTTAGGAAAACATTTTTTTTTTTTTAATCAATCACTGGGCACGGTGTCATAGGGTGCCATTTGACCACATGTTTGGTCTTGGCCTATATAAATGTTGCTGACTTGTACCTCTTCAGCCTTTGAAAAAGGACTCTGCCGGAAATATGTCAGGCAGAAGTTTGTCTGTGTATGTTTACTACTACTACTATGAATAAATGAACTTGTTGTAAAGTACAACATTTGGTCTGGCGTCCCAGTTTTAAGGTTATTGAGTGCTAGAAACTATTTTTGTCTATGACTTATTTGTTTCTGTGCAGCACATCTGAGTGCACACTCTGTGGTGGTCACCCTTCAAAAGTGGTCCAGGATATGGCAGCTGAGATTCTATGCTAAGAAATGTAAGAAAACGCACACCGGGAACCAGAACTGGAAAATGCAATACCTGATGGGGGAAATGGTATTAGAGAACACAGCTGAGGAAAGGGACCTGGGGATGATAATATCAGAAAGCCTGAAAACTACAACACAGTGCAACAGGACAGTGGGTAGGGCATACAGGATAATGGGGTGCATAGGTAGGGGGATCAGTAGTAGAAGCAGGGAGGTGATCCTTCCCCTGTATAGGTCCCTGTTTTGCCCCCACATGTAGTACTGTGTTTGGTTCTGGAGCCAACACCTGTAGAAGGACTGTGATTGGGTGAAGGCAGTGCTAAAAAGGGTGACCAAGAGGATCCAGGGGCTGGGGGGAACGTACAAAGAAAGACTGAAGAACCTTAACATGTACACCCTGGAGATAAGAAGGGGGGGCTTTATTGAAATGTACAAATATCACCATGGCGTTAACAGGGTGGAATGCAATGAAATGTTCACCCTTAGTACAAACACAAAGGGGGAATCCACCAAAACAGGCTGGGGGAAGGTAGAGGAGGGATGTCTGCAAGCACTTTTTCACAGAAAGAGTGGTTGACAAATTGAATGGCCAGGTGGAGGAGGCAGTCTGTGCCAAAACTGTGAGTCTATTCTGCCATGGGTGTGATAGGAACAAGTGCCTGATAAGGGCAGGTAGAAGTGTAAAGCGGGAAGTTAAAATGGAGGAAGATGGTTACTAGGCACACTGTTCAAGTAATAGGTAGGGTTAGGCAGACTGGATGGGTTAGTAGGCCTTTTTCTTCATGTTCCATGTTTCTGATTGTTTAAAACAAAAAAAAAGCTTTCCTAGATATGATAATGCCAGATTGGCCTGTTACAGATAGCTTTCCTGTTTTGGGAAGAGATTTAGGGCATCTCTGCATCCATATGGGACTTGAGTCTGGTGCAGAATGTGCCAACAGATGACACAGGGTGGCGTGTTAGACCCAGATGCCTTGTGGCACTCATGCTGATACTGCTGCAGATGAAGGCAGCCTCTGGATTACTGCCGCCTTCTGCCAGGCACTAAACTGTGCACATGTGCGGGGTTGCACTACACAGTCAGTAAGGATTGCTCTGACTAACATGTGATGGGGAAAATGTTAATAAAGTGCCAACAAGCCCAGGCTAAGAGACACAATACTGACTGTCCGTCTGAGCACCGTCAGTTTATGGGGCCAGAATGGAGGAACAAAGGTGCAGATTAAGATACCTGGTAATATGGGCGTAATAACTGATCATCTGGTGGGAGCAGTGGTCCAACTTGCAACAGTGGTCTAGGCTGACACTGTGGAGATAAATGGTGTCTCAGGGAGGGGGTAGGGCTTCTCAGGCCTAAGAGCCCACTAGAGGATGTGGGAAACTGGACGGCTGTAAATGGACTGCTGGAGACAGCTAACAAGCAAATGGGGCAAGATGAACAATTTAATTATCATATTTATTGAAAACAAATTAACCCATTATACCCATTAGCGCCATATGGCATCAGAACCATCCATAGCTTAACGTGACCCCAAATAGCGGCATCAGATAGAATGAGTTAATATCTCAATCAACAGGGGTTCACAGTATAGCCTAGAGGTTAGAGTAACAAGATGTGTATGAGCTTGGTACATCTAGCAAACCTGGGCTTGATTCCCACAACCTCCACCTGCATACTGTGTGACTCTGAGCAACTCACTTAACCTCTCCAGTGCTCCCAGGTCGCCCCTGAAAACAGGCACTTGTGCCTAGTGGGCCTGCCTGGTTACCAAAGATTAACAAGCATTTGTCAATGCCAAATGTTTGCTTGCTGGCATTGGCATTGGTAGTGTAGGAGTTAGAGGGCTGCATAATAGGAATGGCAGTGAAGTATTGAACTGAAGCCAACCCCACCACCACCCTGCAGAGACTGACAGGCACTGGGGTGTGCCTTTGGGTCGTCAGGCATAACGGCCATGCCATTTCACTACACCCTACCCTGCAGACATCGACAAGTGTCATGGTGTGCCTTGGGGTCTTTGGCCTTTATGCACATCCCATTCCATCAGGAAATATGGTGAGATGGGTGTGGTATAAGAGAATGGGGTGAACTTTGGGGCCGAAGAGTCCAAGGCACACCTCAATGCCTCTCACTGGCTGCAGGGTGTGGAATGGTATGAGCATTACAGGCGAGAATCCCAAGTCACACCCCTGATGCCTGTCATTCTCTACAGGGTGGGGCATTATGGTCAGAAACCCTAATGCCGCAGGCATTTGTTGGTATTTTCATTTCAAATTTTCAACATGTTTTTTTTGTGACCCCCCCCACCTCATGAACAGTGGCAATATCAGTTTGTTAGCAGCTGCTTTTGCACAGCGACTATGGCATTTAGCACCACAGGTGCAAAACACATTCGAACAGGATGTGAAAATGACAGCTGTACTGTTCATGGGGAGGTGTAAAATGGCAATGTTGAAAATCTGCAGTGAAAATATTAAAAAAACTGGTGAAGTCATGAGCGTGTGTAGAAACTGTGCAATGTACACCCATAATGTAATTAGTTTGGGGATTTTTTTTACAGCAGATTGTCAACACAGGCATTTTGGGACCTCCGATCATGAACAGTTTCACTGTGATTTTCTTTATATGTCCTGAACAAGGATTTCCCACAGTGACCACACATTTCTGCGCTGAAAGCGTGAAAACACATTTCGGCCATGTTGTGAAAAATGGCAGCTGTGCTGTTCATAAGGAAGTGTGGAAAAATGCCACTGGTGAAAATCTGGACTGAAAATATTACAAATTCATGAACTTACAAGGGTGCGTGGAAACTGTGCAATGTGCACTTGTAACGCAGTCACTTTATGGACTTTTGTCACCAAATTTTCAACATAGCCATTTTAAGACCTCTGCTCATGAACAGTGTCACTGTGATTTTCTTAATCTGCCCCAGATATTGCTTTCGCACACTGACTGCACCGTTGTGCACTACATGTGCGGAAACACATTTTGGGTGAGATATGAAAAATGGCAGCTGTACTGCTCATAAGGAAGTGTAGTAAAATGGCAATGTTGAAAATCTGGCATGCAAATATAAAAAATTTGCAAACTTGCGAGCGTGCATAGGAACTGCGCAATGTACGCTCCTAAAACAGTCATTTTGGGAATTGTTTCACCAAATTTTCAACATAGCCTTTTTAAGACCTCTGCTCATGAACAGTGTCACTGTGATTTTCTTAATCTGTCCCAAACATTGATTGCCCACCGACTGCGCCATTGTGTGCTACATGCAGGAAACACATTTTGGGTGACATGTGAAAAATTACAGCTGTACTGCTCATAAGGAGGTGTGGTAAAATGGCAATGTTGAAAATCTGGATTGCAAATATTAAAAATTTGCGAACTTACAAGCATGCGTAGGAACTGCGCAACGCACACTCGTAAAACAGTCATTTTTAGGAATTTTTTCACCAAATTTTCAACATAGCCATTTTAAGACCTCTGCTCATGAACAGTGTCACTGTGATTTTCTTAATGTGTCCCATACATTGATTTCGTACACCAACTGTGCCATTGTGCGCTACATGTGCGGAAACACATTTTGGGCGAGATGTGAAAAATGACAGCTGTACTGCTCATAAGGAGGTGTGGTAAAATGGCAATGTTGAAAATCCAGAGTGCAAATATTAAAAATTCGCAAACTCATGAGCATGCATAGGAACTGCGCAATGCACACTCGTAAAACAGTCATTTTTAGGAATTTTTTCACCAAATTTGCAACATAAGCCTTTTGAGAGCCCACCTTATGAATACTGACACTGCCGTTTCATTAATCGGTCCCATAAGGTGATTTTGGGCAGTGACTGCAAAATCACCGTTCAGGCATGATTAACACCATGACAATTCAAGAATTCATGAGGAGGGGTCCCAAAAACCCCATGTTGAAAATTTGGTGCCAAAATTCCAAAAAATGCCCAAGATATGCATTACAGTTGAAAAAACCCTATTTATTGCATTATACAGCTTACCAGCATTTTCTCAGTACGCGGTTGGCTTTGAAGAGTGCAGACGTGTTCCCGGTCCACCGAAGATCGTCATGCTGAGCTCCGGAGGTATGTATGGGAGTGAGGGGTGTGGGGAGCCAGGGTGCACAGTGGGTGGGTGTGGGTGGGCAGGGAGACTGCCGAGGAACTTTTGTTTACAGGTTTTTTTTTACTTAGATGACACAGGATGTTTGCCACGCTGGGGTGGGCTCCCAGCGTGGCAGCCAGGAACTGTTTGGGTGTCTGGAGCCGACGGGGATTGGGCACCTCACAGCCATAAGGACTTGTGCCAAGCTGGGGTGAGCTCCCAGTGTGGCACCTGGAAACTTTTTGGGGAGCATGGAGCCGATGGGGATTGGGCACCCCATCGACCATACAGTATTTGCGTGGGGAGGGAAGCACATGAGCACGCAATATGTGTGCATGCGTGCGTGTGGGGGGGGGAGCACTGCTCCCTGAAGTGGAGCTCTCCCTTTCAACTGTACGGCACTGCATTTTCAACTGCTGTCATAGACAACTGCAGGGTTCATTGGAGAACTGCGGCAGCACCTGCAAACACACTGACTGAATTGGAAGACGGGTGCCACACCTCCGAAAACTCGGATGATGGCACTGTGTTTCTTGCACATGCATGCAAGCAAACATAAAAAAGAAAAAAAAAGTTGGTACATTTACATACAACAGAAGGCAATGTTTGTTATTATGCAGATGTTTGGTGGTTAATAACCACAAAACAGAAAAAGGGAGATCTGAATCAAGAGTGGGAGAGGGGACTCTGGCTATGGGGTACATTCTGCTGTGTCTAAGTTTAATGAGGACTGGGTGTCTGGGAGGGAAAAATGGGATGCTGCCAAAACAGCATCAAGGCACCATGACAGTCAAGTCTCAGAGTAGTTACTGGATGAAGAGACTTGGTGGTGGGAGGGTGCGGGGTCAAGGACTGACTGCTGTACCTGACTCCTTGGGAACACTTGCTCTAAAATATAGAATATTTAAAATAGATGATCATGGCTGACATCAGCGTTACATCATGGAATGTACAAAGAATGTCCAAAATGTTAGGAAAAAAAAAGCATTAACCCATCTAAAACTGGTTGGAACTCAGGTTGCTAGTTTGCAAGAGACATGCCTGCTGCAGAGAGAGGCACAAAAGCTACTTAATTGATGGATAGGCCAGGGAAACTAAAGACATGACACATTACACAGCCAAAGACTCACTATACTACTGCATAAGAGTCTGCCTTTTTTCCATATTGCTTTTTATCCTCCACAGCGGGCTGCTGCTGCCTGCATTGGCCACCCTTACCAGTCTCCGGAGGTCTTTCGGGATCTTATAGACACCTTGCATGTCCCGGCAGATCCCCCGGAGCCGGCCCGGAGGTGTCATCCTACCGCAACCCCTGTATTCCCCCATTTACTCCCCTTAACCCTGAGGCCCCAGAACGTGGATTCGCACGTGCGTGGAGGTGCACATGTGCACCATGGCTCCGGCGATGGCCTCTTCCACCTTCCCCTCAGCCTAATGCTAGGGCTCCTCAATGTGACACTACCCTCCCAGCCTTCACCTGGAGGCAACCAAGAGCTGAGGAGACACCCAAGCCCTTGCTGAGGAGGAGAGCTGCCTGCTGGCAACTCTATCAGCTCCTCCCCTTCCCCCAGCCAACCCCTGGTGCCCTGAGCTCATGAACGAACCTGGGTCACTGACATGGCACGAGGTGTAGCATCCAGCACCTCAACCCTCAGTGCCACCGGGCCAGCCTAGAATCTACCTTTTAAGGTGGAAAGGATGGTGCAAGACAAGTAAAATTGCTGATATGCCTTTGTCCTTGGAAGTCAGCAGAAGGAAAAGATAATTTTGGGGAATGTGTACACCTCCTCTGAACATAATCTGACTTGGTTTCAGGATGTAGATACCCTGATATTAAGGGAAGGTTTCCCCAGTTTAATATTGGCAGGTGACTTCAGTGTGGCACTAAAACCTGAACTGGACTGCTCAGTGGAGGGAGTGGGGGAAGGGACTCGGATCATGAAAAGGATGGCAGGTCTTCCACAACCTAGACTTAGTAGACACCTTGCAATTAAATACCCTGGAGCACATGGTACATGATCTAGGATAGACTTCATCTGTATACTTAGGGCATTGTTTTACCAAGTACAATGGGTGGGCATAGGACCCATCATGATTTCTGACCACAGCACTGTGACATGCAAATTGCCAACCATTTGTAGGAAAAGAACCACATGCAGTTGGTGATTTCCTAACTACATGCTAGCTAGGACAGACAAGAGGAATGGCAACATTATATGGCACCTGACGAGGGATCTGTCACCTCCAAGGCGACACTGGTGGAAGCAGGAAAGGCATATCTAACAGGATAGATTATTGGCTGGGTGGCAGCAAGGGAGGCAGGGGAGAAACAGCACTCATTGCACTTTAAGATAAACGTGCCGGAGACCAAAGTGCAAACCTACCTATCTCAGGAGATCATTCTAGAATTGATGGCAGCTAGGTCAGTCTTGGAAAACCTTCTGGAGGGAAAGTCACGGTCATAACTTTCCTTTGTTAGACAAAGAATGTATGAAGGGGCAACAAACCTGGTGTACTCTTAGCCCAATTGACAAAAGGGAGTTGGCAACTAATACTGTGATAAATGTATGTAGAGGAGATGTGGTGGGGGGGACAGTAAGCAAACAAATAAGGCTTTTCAAATGTTTTACAGCAAATGATATACCTTCGATGTGGGGAAAGTGGAGGGCTGTACCAGGGATTTCTTTAGGGAACTCAACTTACCTGAACTGACAGTGGTGCAAGTGACTGCTCTGGGGGCATGAATCACACAACAGGAGGTGAGGAGGGCTATAGATTTCTTACAGAGGGAAGAGGCTGGGGACCCAGATGGGTACACAGCTGAATTTCATAAACTTATGAAATGAGAGCTAACTAACCTGTTAAACATATTTATAAAGGTGGGGGAGGTGGGACACTTCAAGGGACCTGTTATAAAGCCACAATTGTTATAGCTCTGCTCACAAAAGGTAAGGATGAGACATTATGCTTCTCACACTGGCCTATCTCCTTCTTAAATGTGGATGCTGAATTATTTGCCAAAATTCTGACTACCTGATTAGAGGACATATTTCCCTTCCTGGCCTCTCTGGACCAAATGAGATTTATGAAAGGGAGACAGGCTTATCATAACATTAGGAAACGGCTGAATGTGATGAATGAGGGAGGCAGGCATGGCCTTCAGCCCAGTGGTGGTGTCCATGGATGCGAAGACGGTATTTAATCAAATTGAATGGCCTTATTGTACACTGATTTGGGATACTATGTGTATGAAAAGATAATTGTGTATAAATGCTAATTCTGCATCTTCTTCTTACTTATTTACCATACAGCACAAATGAGGGGTGGGGAGGAGTTTATTAATTTGAGTTGACTATATATTTTGTAAGTCACCAGATGTAATAGCTTCTTCCAGTGGGATGAGGTCAGAATATGCAGACCTAGGTAGAAGCACCCAGCAGGGGTGCCCGCTCTTCCCCATATTGTTTAACCTGGCAGTTAAGTCATTTGTTGTAGCCATAGAGGCAAGCTTGAAGATCAAGGAGGTACAGGCACAAGCAATCTTTGTAGGCAGATAATCTCCATTATGTTACCATCCCAGAACAATCCCCACCAGATAAATTAGGCTTATAGAAATATCTTCTGTCATATGAGGATATAAGATAAATCTCATGGAATCTGAAATGTTGTGGGTTGGAAGGGGTACAGCATCTAGATGTCTGTGAGAGCCAGCTATTAAATTGGCGAATAAAAACATCGCCGATTGGGGATTATGATGAGCAGATCTCTTAATAAATTACATGTTCTAAAACTAATGGTGCTATTGAACAATGTTCTATAAGACTCGGGAAGAACAGCAATATTACTGATTTCAGAGTTCAGACAAATATGTCTAGTAAAACTGAATGTAATATCAAGAATATAGTACCCCTTGCAAATGTTTCCGGAGGGATTGATGTTACAGGACAGATAACAACTGGACAAAGGTATATCACAGTTCATAGGAAACGGTAAATACCCTTGGGGAAGTTTGCAGAGGCTGAAGATACCAATCCAAAAAGGTGTGAAATTCCCAGATTTGATTCCACAGGGACTGCCCATTATGGCACGTGGCAGAACGGATCAAGGAGAGGAAGTGACCTGGATATCTCTGGAAATGGAGGTGGGTCCCTATAAACTTCAAGTTTATCTAGAAAGACAGTGCCTGCAGCAGATGCATAAGGGGGACAACAGGACATAGTCCACTGGTACTACGTAATTTAAGGGCATGGCATCACTCCACGAAGGAGACTGAGGAGCAGGCACCCCCTACTTTCCCTTAATTGTTTGAAATCCAGGATTTCTACAAGGACTGTAAGATTTGGGATTTGCACAGTAGGAGGAAAGGGGGGGGTAATGTCCTGAAAAGAACCATTTACAAGAATGGGCCTAATGTCCTTTGAAGGGATAAAACAGAAACAGGAGTTCCCACAGGCCCACTTATTTAAATATTTACAAGTAAGAAATGATCTAAGGACTGCAGATGGGTGAGAAGAGAGGATACATACCCTGACAGATAGAATGAGTTATTTTGAGAGGCTAAAAACAGACATCAGGATTGATAGTGAGCCTGTGGGACTCTAGCAAAGGGCAGGACTGACCCATCAAAGATGTGTAGGAGGACATTGTGAATGTACCTGGGTATAACTTTGAATGAGAAGACATGGAGCAAGATAAGTCAAGAGCACAAGGGACACCATGTGTTATTGGTTTAAGGAGGCCCAATACATATTTTTGAACAGGTTCTAGCCTCAAAATGTAGTGCACGGGTGTCACAAGGAGGTACCAACCAAGTGTGGTAGATATTACCAACAGAAGATAGGTATCAGTTACATCTGCTTTTGGACCTGTAATGAACAGGTACCCTTCTGGACATAGATGAGGCAGTGGGCTCGATTTTCAAAGCCCAAATGTTGATACAAGGAGCCTGCATCAAACAGAATTGACACAAGTGGCTCCTTGCATCAAATGTTGTGCCAAGCCCGATTTTCTAATGCAGGCTGCATCCAACACCAGACCCCTTGTGCCAAACTGGCCCTGCACCAAGATTGCACCCAACATGGGGGTGCACCATGGTGCTAAGGGGTTTGCGCCATGGCGGGGCTGCTATATCCCCTAATATGGGATTCTGGAAGCCCCCCCATGGGCATACAGAGTCTGCTGTTAGACTAGCCCAGGGCTGGTCTAACCTGCCATGCACCAATGCTGCAGCTTTGGCTGGGTAGGGGGTGACCTTGTGGCTCCCTGAGGAAGGCACTGATACATCCCCTGACACCTGGCAGACCAGGGAGAGAACAAAGCTGTTCAGGTGCATTTACCCCCACCCTTTGACAAAAATCTACCCTGTGTTTGTAATTTACAGCATACTGAAGGGGGTAAAGATAAGAAAACGCATAACTACAAAATCACAGGATTCAATAGGAGCCATCAGAAAGTCAAAAAACAAAAGAAAGGTAAAGATAGGAATGATAAGGGGAAACAAAAGGAGGGTGTCTCATCACAGACACTGCCAAAGAATATTCAGGGAAAGGAGAATTTAAAGAGGGAAAGAAAAAAGTATTGGCAGATAAAAGTAAGAGGACATACACAGTACCTAAGGAAAACAGGAGAACAGAAGATAGAAATAAGATCAGGGAGAACAAAATATTGGACGAGAATGTGGAAACCAAGTTAGCAAGAGCTGTTAGGAAGGCCGGGACCAGCCAGACATCACCCAGCATTAAGCCCCAGGATGAGAAATCCGAGAAGGGAAACCTGGAAAATAAAAATAAGTTTACCACTACAAACAAGTTTTTCAATCTGGAAGGCATAGAAATGGAATACCTCATAAAAATCTATGGGATACATAAGTTGCAGGAAGAAACAAGAGAAAATCTAAAAGAATTAGGTAAGCAATAATACCCTCCAGGGTGGGCGGTATTGGGCAATACCGGACCGCCCAGGGGCGTAATGAGGCCCAACGCCGCAGGCGGAGGGCCTTATAGCCCCTGGAAGGTCCGGTATTGCCCATACCACCCACCCTGGAGGGTATTATTGAGCTTAGAAAATGGGCTAACTGTCAATTTTTTTTTCATATTCAACCATTTAATTTTTTTTTAAAAGAAAACAGAAATTTATAGTTGTTTGCTTAGCAAAATAGTCCCTCTACTGGTATTCTTGACAATTCTTACCAGTAGAGGGCAGCACAGCATTTCACTGTTTTGTTACTGGTGACAGTACCTCCAAACCTTGGCACTTGAACCCCCACCCCCCGCTCATTTGTGTTTTTTTTTTTTTTTATTTGTTACTAAAGACAACAGTTAAAAGTTTATTTGCTTCCACCTATGGCAGTTGATCAGGAAGGGGAACAAAGTTCTGAGAGTTACAGTACCTTGATCTGGAAGAGCTGAGCTGTGAAGCTGCTTTGTGGAGTACAGGAGAGGTACATTTGATCTGTAAGAGCAACGGAGGTAGTAAAAAAAATGAGCCGTGGACGCTGCTGCAATGGAACTGGGAGAGTACACTTAATTTCTTCAGTGGGGAACCTACTTTAGTTTTTCCCTCCTCTCTTTCATTCTGTTAGTTATGACCAGCGATGATATGGCAGGCACAGGCTATAAAGAATATGCGCGTGTATGCTGTGGGAGCAGCGCTGAAACGAGCTGTTGCGTGTAGTCTGGCTAGGCGGTTCTGTTAAAAAGGAAAAAAAAATCTGAGTTTTACTTTTGTTTGGTTCTGAATAATGAGGGCTGTTTATGGCATGATTCATGAGGGTTGTGAGTCCGTGATATGGCAGGCACAGGCTATCGAGAATATGCGCATGTATGTTGTGGGATCAGTGCTGAAATGAGCTGTTGTGTGTAGTCTGGCTCAGCGGTTCTGTTATAAAGGAAAAACAAAATCTTGAGTTTTGCTTTTCCTTGGTTCTGAATAACGAGGGGAGTTTATGGCTGACTCGTGCGGGTTGTGAGTCCGTGCCTACCTCTGGTAAGTCAGCAGTGGCATCAGGGATTTTACGGCAGGAAAACAAAACAAACGAAAGGGAAACATGTACATAAATTTGCTTTTGCCACTTACTGAGTTATGTCTGATGTAAGAATGAGTGTGTCTGGGGTGGGAGAAATCACTCGCTCTCTCACTAAGCAGTTAAAAAAATGGCAGCAGTTTCAAATTTTGTGCCCAGTGCTTCAGCCAATGATGAAGCAGGCTGGGCACAAGGATACTTAGCTGGGCATGAGGCACGATTGGGCTGGGACTTTTTATTTGGTGGGCATCTATTGTCTGATAGATGCCCACCTAAATAAGTGTCTCAGCCAATCAGAAGAGAGAATTGTCTTTGCCCATTTTCTAATGTTACATATTCTACACGTGAAAAACATAGGAGAGAAAATACATATTATAACAGCTCCAAACAAAGCACATAAGGATTGTGTTCTACTATACACCAAATTAGGATAAGTGGTAGCTACAGTTTGAGGCCAGCAAAAGATCTTAAAACAAATGGATATTATTCTGATGCCAGCACAAATTATACCTATACAAGACAACACGGAAACAATAGAGATAGAGATAGAGATAGAGATAGAGATAGATACTCAGGAAAGAGTCTCCCACAATAACAACCAATGGGAAACCAGTACCAATAGACAGAGACTTAAACAGCAGAAAAATAGACAACAAGATATATGGTCTAACAAAACTATACAACATCACAACAATAGCGGCTCCAGTGCAGGTTGTGCCAGTGTAAAGAGACAGAATTGCAAACAAAAGAAACACAGCACCAACACTTCTTTGAAAAAATATTAGCTGTATTAAACTCACATACAATTGATGGACGATGATAAATACAGTGGCGCCATGCAAGGTAACAACAGCTCCCAGACAAAAGAACAGCCCGACCAGTTTCATGCCAAAAGCGCCTCCTCAGGGACTGGTTTGGTAATTACAAAAAACCCTTTAAATAGGAAATGCAATTTAAAGTGACAGTGCAGCAAAAAGGTTAATTTGTAAAAAACCATAATAGCACCAATAACACCAAAAAAAACAAGTTCATAATAGTATTCATACTATGATAAAATATAATAATAATAATGAATTTCCTTTATCAATATTCATACTATAAATCAAGAATACTACTAAATTAGCAAGTAATTCATCCAATGGGCATATTCAAAAAGATGCTGCAAAAAATGTGTATATATATATATTAAAAACGGTAATACATTATATACCAAAATCATTGAAGAAACTCCAATCTAGAAAGAAGGGAGAAGGACATACTATAAATGACACATAATATCACATTTTTATGTTAACTTCTTAGTACATTATTTAGAATATTTAAGCCTTAAAAAAGGCGCAATGTCAAAAGTGTCATTTAATCCTGGATGTTCTAAAGCACCCAATGTGTAAATCCAAAAGGACTCTCTGCACAATATTTTATTCTCTAGATCCCCACCACGTGGTCCAACATTTACTTTCTCAATACCACAGAATGTAAATATATGTTTAGTATCATAATGGTATGACTGTAGATGTTGTACTAAGGCATTCTTATCGTTATGACATCTAATGTCACTAGTATGCTCACAAACCCTCAATTTTAATGCCCTCAAAGTTTTGCCCACATAGAAAGCACCACAGGTACAGGTAGCCAAATACACCACCCCTGTGGTGGAACAGTTAATAAACTGTCTCACATCAAACTGTTTATTAACATTAACAGAAGAAAACTGTTTTTTCTGGTCCATGATGTTACAAAACTTACAATGACCACAACAAAAGATGCCCACTAGTGGTGGAAGTAACCGACTGGTATTAGATTTATTCACCGGTTGGTATGAATGTACCAATAAATCAGAAATGTTCCTGCCTTTTCTATAAACCATCCTTGGTTTATTTTTTACTACATCCTTTAATGTGGCATCTGTTCTTAAAATGGACCAATGTTTGTCAATAATGTTCTTCATTTCTACTGTATTTTGGCCAAAAGTAGTAATAAAATTAAGATGTTCATCATCTTCTGTTCTAACTTTATATTCTAGCAATTCACTCCTGGGCATACTACGGACTTGATCCATTGATTTTTGCAACACATCAGTAGCATAACCTCTATTCTTAAATCTCTCTGCCATTTTGCTCATACAACTTTCAAAATCCTCAGGCTCACTACAATTACGTTTAACTCTCATAAACTGCAATTTTGGGATGTTACTGATGGTGTGGCGGGGGTGGCAGCTGGAGGCATGTAGAACTGAATTTCTATCCGTAGGTTTACGAAAAATAGAAGTACGAATAGTACCATCCTGTAATTTCACAATATCTAAATCCAAAAAACTAACATGCCTAAGATCTGCTTATATTGAGAATCTTAAATGCGGATTTGATAAATGTAAGTATTCCACAAAACTATTCAGCTCACCAAAAGTCCCCCACCACACCATCAGAACATCGTCAATAAAGTGTCTCCACAAGTCAATCTTGTCATAGAATGGATTCTTATCACGATCATAAATCACCTCCCTTTCCCATTGTCCCAAATAAAGGTTAGCATAATTTGGAGCAAATGTAGCTCCCATGGCTGTCCCTTTAATTTGGTGATAATGTTTCCCCTGAAAGCTGAAAACATTAAATTTGAGCACAAACTCGGAGAGTTTAACCAGAAAATCTTTTTCACATGCATCCAATGTAGTAGTGAGGTCTAACCAAGCACGCACTGCCTCAAGTCCACCCTCATGTGGTATATTGGTGTATAAAGACTCAATGTCCATGGATACTAAAAACCATGACTGCTCAATTTGTAAGTCCTCCAGGATACCCAGAGTTTGTGTAGTGTCCCTCAAGAAAGAGTGCAATAATCCCACTATCTCCCGTATGTGTGCATCTACATATTGGGAGAGGGGTTCAATAAATGAACCAATCCCTGAAACAATGGGTCTACCTGGTGGACTTTGTACACTTTTGTGGATTTTTGGCAGGACGTAAATGGTAGCCCTCACTGGATGTTGCACTGTAAGAAAATCAAGGGAGCTTTTAGATATCATACCATTATGGAATGCCCGAAGGAGGTAAACATCAATTTCCTTCTTAAAGTCCAGGGTAGGATCTTTTGTCAAAGGTCTATAAAAAATGCTATTATCCAACTGATGATTTACTTCCTGTATATAATCCTTAGTATTAAGAACCACCACTGCTCCTCCTTTATCTGCCGGTTTGATGGTAATTAGGCAGTTATTCTCCAATTCAGTTAATGCTAACTTCTCACCATTACTCAGATTGCAGAATGAATAATTATTCTGTTTCTTGAACATAGAGTCTATGTCATTCAAGCATGCAGTTTCAAAAACCGTGATTGCAGCTGAGGGTGGTGGATTAAAAGTGGATGGACCTTTAAAGTGCTGAAGATGTCCCTCTTGTTGTTGTATCTGGGTTGATACTATTTCAGACCTTTGTAATTGATCAACCAGGAATTCATTATGATGTTTATTGAAGAAAGATTTAATACTCAATTTCCGAGTAAACCTTTTAACATCCAGAAAGATATTAAACTTGGAAGTACTACACGAAGGTATAAATTTCAGTCCTTTCTGCAACACAGAGACCTGGTTATTAGTAAGTAAAACATCAGACAGATTCACAACATTTAGTGTATTGACCTCCCTCTGAATTTCTGTGGAGTTTTCTGCATCATGACTGGGTGCTGTTTGCCTCCGGAGACTTTTATTCTTGTGTCTCCTTCGCCCACCTCGCCGTGTCTTTGATCCACCTCGAACCTCACTAGTCGTTCTGAGCGGCGCGGTTGGCTGTTGTTTACTGCGCCGACCTCTTCCAAAGGGTCTTCAGATGAATCTGATGTCGAATAAAGCTACTTTCAGCATTGGTATTAGCATTGGAACGTAGAATCGATTTATTTTGTTGTGTTTTGTTCTTAGTAATACCCCGTTTATGCTTGCCAGTAGACTCACACCCCTTCCACGTAAAAACTCTATTAAGGGCTTAATCTTGACGATGTCGTTCAAACTTTCTGATTTTTATGGCTTTAAGCCGAGCATCTTGTTTAATAATTGCCAAACGTAACTTATTTTCAAGTTCTCTGAAATCTGAATCAGCATTATAACTGGCAAAAGCAATTTCTTTTTCTTTTACAAGGGGCTCAATCAAAACCTTCTGTGTTCGGTAGTCCCTTATCAAACATTCCTGGAAAAGCATAGAAGCTGCTTGCATCAGGCTAATCCAATCATCCTTGAAATCCTGCCATTCCAAACCATAACCAGGCCACTTAATAACTCAAAGTCCTCTCGGAATTCGATTCACCTGAACATAAGCCTCAAGGCTAGTGAGTTTCCAATAAATGCGTCTAGCTTTAACTGCTAGTCTTTCCAACTCATAATAAGCAGCAAAGATACTAGCCACTGGCTCACAACTTGAAATATCACCGGAAGCTGTATGACTCGGTGAAGACACAGTAATGTCAGGATCCGGGCTAACAAACGGATTAGATGTCCCTATGCCCGAAAACAAAAACTTACTAAAAGTCTGGGAGCCGTCGCTACCTGCATGTAAATCTTCCAAATTGGAAGACATAATGAAAGAAAAATTGCAGGCTGTAGAAATCCAAACCACAGGCTGCAAAAAGGAGACTGCAATAGCAACAATGAAGAGCGGTCACTTATAACTTTCAACGCCAAAAAGGAAGTCAAACTGAGCCTGCTAAAAACATACACAACATCACAACAATAGCGGCTCCAGTGCAGGTTGTGCCAGTGTAAAGAGACAGAATTGCAAACAAAAGAAACACAGCACCAACACTTCTTTGAAAAAATATTAACTGTATTAAACTCACATACAATTGATGGATGATGATAAATACAGTGGCACCATGCAAGGTAACAACAGCTCCCAGACAAAAGAACAGCCCGACCGGTTTCGCGCCAAAAGCGCCTCCTCAGGGACTGGTTTGGTAATTACAAAAACCCTTTAAATAGGAAATGCAATTTAAAGTGACAGTGCAGCAAAAAGGTTAATTTGTAAAAAAACCATAATAGCACCAATAACACCAAAAAAAGTTCATAATAGTATTCATACAATGATAAAAGATAATAATAATAATGAATTTCCTTTATCAATATTCATACTATAAATCAAGAATACTACTAAATTAGCAAGTAATTCATTCAATGGGCATATTCAAAAAGATGCTGCAAAAATGTGTGTGTGTATATATATATATATATATATATATATATATATATATATATTAAAAACGGTAATACATTATATATCAAAATCATTGAAGAAACTCCAACCTAGAAAGAAGGGAGAAGGACATACTATAAATGACACATAATACCACATTTTTATGTTAACTTCTTAGTACATTATTTAGAACAAGATACTTTAAGATACATTAAGCAGGAAATTATGGCTTTTCTCACCAGAATCACTGATATGAACATTTCACAGAAAACTATAGAATTTATCAAGATATACAAATGCAATAACAACACATCACAGATAGATATTACTTTTAAAAACCCCACCATTGTGCAAAATATACTAAACCAAGCATCAGTATTGGATGGAATAGGGCTGCATGCTATAGCCATGGAAGACTGGGATGATCTAGTACAAAAAAATACCCCTCATAAAGTTACCTTAAGTAAATATGACAATGGAGAAGGAATAAATCTAGGCAGTATGGAGAACCTTATACTCACTAACAGATTTGAGTCACTAAAAAATGAAAACAAGCAGTGACTAACAAATATTAACATCAGAAAAGAAGCTCTCACGGAAGCCAAAATTTTAGAGATAGTGCCCTAGAATATAGAGGGGATTCATTTAAAAATTGCTGATCCAGAAGTAACCAAGTTTCTGGAGACTTTTGACATAATGTGCTTACAAGAAACATGGTGCACAACTGAGGAAACATCAAGACTGCCCAGTTATCTTAATCTGTCAAAATCAGCTGTAAGAATAAAGAAATATGGAAGGAAGATGGAAGGCATATCTACCTATTTAAAAACTGACTTAAACTTTAAAATAAATAAGGAATACAATATATCCGATGATATTTTGGCATTTTCAATAGAAGAAGTGAATAGTCATAACAAACTAGTTATAGTTAATGTCTATTTGCTGCCCTCTATTAAGCATACAGATAAATTTATACTTAAACTCAACTCCACAATAAATTGGATTACAAACATGGAGCCTGATGTGCCAATAATTTTGCAAGGAGACTTTAATGTGAGGATATCATCTAACTCTAACATTACAGATTTCATACCTGTCTTGCCAGAACTTAACCCCAGGATCAGAGATATTAGAAACACCAAGGATCTGAGGTCAAATAACAGAGGAAAGTTATTAGCTCTTTCTTTAACAAACAAAAACTTTCTGTTATTAAATGGAAGACTGCCAGGAGATAATCTAGGGGAAATAACATATAATGGGCCACAAGGGTCATCTAATAGATTTAATATGGGTAATCCTGAAGCTATTAAAATAATACAGGATCTTGAAATTCTAGAAAGAATAGAATCTGCCCCAAATCCAGTGAGTTTAAAATTACAAATGGATCAAATAATCAAAGAAAAATCTGACTTATACATCAGGGAAGGGATTGAAATAATAAATAAAAAAAAGGATACAGTGGATCCCAAATAAGATTAGTTTTTTTGCTGATTTTCTAAATAGATCATTGGTGGCAAACCTGCGGATTTCTATTACTAAAGAAACTGATTATAATATTTATCTTGATAAATGGCAAAATATCAACACTTTGATTAAACCACATTGTGTAACAAATAGGCAAATAATCAAAACAACTACAGGTAAAAATTGGTTTAACGCTAGATGCAGAAAAGCAAAAAAAGAACTAACTAAAGTTTTAAGGAAGCATACAAAATGTAAGATCAAACAAATAATGGACAATAAGCAAGCACTTCCTAATATCAACAGGGAAAGAAGGAAGTATAAAACAATTCTGGATCAAGAGAGACAATCCCACACCAAAATACTCTGGGAAAAACTAAAAAATGCAGTAATAAGCAAAGACAACAAGAAGTTTTGGAGATTGGTGAGCCAGGGCTATAATAAGTATTCTAATATGATTGAAATACATATTCTTCCAGATACCTGGAAAGTCCATTTTTCAAAACTTTATTTTTCCGTGGAAGAAGATCACTTAAGTCAAGGGATCCTCTGTAAATATGGACATTCTAACTATCCAACCTCCCTATACATTTCTCCAGAAGAGATAAAGTATGCTATATTACAATTAAAAGCCAGTAAAGCCCTAGGACCGGATAAAATCATAGGTGATCTATACAAACATTATATAGACTGGTGGGTCCCTGTATTATATCAGATATTTAACATTATCGCACAAGGACATGATTTACCTGATAGTTGGCAGGGAAGTATCATTTATCCCATTTATAAGAATGATAATCCAAACAATCCAAGGATGTATAGACCAATCAATCTCATTGATATAAATTTTTACAAGAATAATACTCGAAAGGTTAAGCGACCGGGTAGAAAATAAATCCATTTTACATGAAACTCAGAATGGCTTCAGGAAATCAAGATTCACCACTCAACATTGCTATGTATTAAAACACATAGCATTGAAATATGTCCAAATTAAAAAGGGAAAGTTATTCTGCTATTTTATAGATTTTTCTTCTGAATTTGACAGCATAAGTCGATCTATCCTTTGGGAAAAGCTATATAATTTAGGTATATGCCCGGATTTGTTAAACATCTTAATTAGGCTCCATAACTACACTTGGGCCAAAGTGCAATACAATCATCTGGGACACACAACACCACCATTTTATACTAATTTAGGGGTATGCCAAGGTTGCCTCCTGGCACCAACTTTATTTAACATTTACATTAATGAGATACTCATAAAACTCCAAAATCCTGATTTCCATGTGCCCAAGGTCGGGAATACTAGGATTGACTGTCTGGCATATGCTGATGACCTAGTATTGCTATCAACTTCAACCTTGGGATTACAAAGAAAACTTGAACATCTAAACAACTTATTTAATGAACATAAACTGAAAATGAACATGACTAAAACCAAAGTATTCGTTTTTGGAAATCGTAGCAGAAAGAAACATGTTTATGGATTAATAATGAGAAAGTAGAACAGGTCACACATTATGATTACTTAGGAGTTAGATTTTTGGAAAATCTCAAATGGACGGATCATGTAGTTTTGATATGTAACAAAGTCAAAATGGCAATTAAAATTTTTACCGCCAAAACAGGCCGAACTTCAGTAAAAGGAGTTTTGAGGGTATTGGAGGCCAAGATAAAATCAAGTCTACTATATGCAGCAGAAATATGGGGATTCTCAAAACTAAACAAGATACAGATGATATTGAATAAAATAAACAGATATATTTTAATGGTCCCGCAGTCAATTCCGGTGGTAATTCTTAATCTTGAAACAGGACACTATCCTATTGGTACACTGGTGACAGAGAGACAAATAACTGCTACTATCAAAACACTGTTGTTGGAAGAAATGAGACTACCAAGACAGTGTTTAGAGGAAGAAATCCGGTATTCCTCCTCAGGTTTCGAATCAACATCAATCAAGATAATTAAGAGGTCTCTTTTTCTTAGTAGTATGGGTCACCTCCTGTGGGACATTTTTTTATGCCCATGGCATGAAATCATAAACCTTATCAAAAATAGGCTTTGAGACATTGAAAGAATAAATATGAAGGAGAAGTTAAAAAATCTGAACTTATTCAGGTGGTATAAACATATAAAATTGGAACATGGGCTGGAACCATATTTGCTCAAAGTCTCAGACCCTATGAAAAGGAGGGTAATAACTAAGTTCAGATTCAAAATCTACAAAGCTAACTACATTTACTATAGGCAAGAAACAAAATGTAAATTCACCCCATTGCAAATGTGGCAGACTTCTGAAAGATGATGTTAAACACATCATCTTGATATGCCGCTTATACATCACAATGAAAAAAATGGCTGGGTGACATCATGGCTGGTCTTGACCTCCCCCAGAAGCTATGACAACATATTTATTAAATACAAACAAACTGTATGTCATGGAAAAAGTTGCATCCTTGTCAAAGACAGTTTATCTATGAACATTGATGAAGTCCAGCTTTAATAATGAAAAGCCATTTTCACAAGAATATTCTCTAATATTTGGACGTACGTTGATAGATAATTTCATGATGTTAATATTTAAAATCAAGTAATAACTTGGAATTTAGTTATTAATGAAAGCAATTATATAAATGTATGCAAACTCTATAGGATTCCTTTTGGATACAGTGATCCTCTTTGAATGTAAAAAGTGGAAGTGTCCAGGTGCCCTTGTGGTCTTTGTAGCCATTAATGTGTTATTTATATGTATAGTATATGGACATAGTTATGTATTATCTTTTATATTGTAATGATTTAGCTAATCAATAAAAAAACAATTCACTTGAACCTGGCAGACCACCGCTGAAGTGACCAGTGGTCCATGGCATGTTGGACTCTAACCCCCTCATGGGGATGCTAGTGTTCCCCTAATCTGTCCATGATGTCCTGCTGTTGCCCAGTCAGGGGAAATTGTCACCTCCTTCCCCCTCTAGCCTGATCCATCCCACCTCCCCGGGAGCCTGGGCATGCCTAAGGTGACCCGACAGCCACCAGGGTGACCACCTGGTGGGTTGCTATCACTGTCACAGATGCTACCAGCCTGTCTTGCAGCTTGCAGCATTCCTGACAGTTGCACCAAGTCTTTGCTGCAGCTGTCGGCTTGCAGCTAACCCAGGAACATTGGTGCTGGGACCCTGCATTTTATAAAATTGGTTGCAGGGTCCCTGGTGCACCCAGGTTTTCCAAAGCTGATGGCCAGATCTTTTCTACCTGCAAGCATCTCCGAAACCATTGCCTAGAGGCAGAGGTTTCATCTCTACTGGCTGTAAAGGCCATAGAGAGAGCTCCTACATTGCACAGGGGCAAAGGTCTGTACTCCAGGTACTTTCTTACCCCAAAAATGACAGGGGAGTGGTGACCCATCCTAGACTTAAGATACCTGAACAAACATCTTTTAAAACCAAAATTCAAAATGGTGACTCTGGGAATAATCCTTCCCTCTCTAAGGCCAGGGTACTGGCTAGCCTCCCTGGACTTAAAAGATACCTAGTTTCACATTCCCATTAGGTGCTCCCACAGAAAGTACCTCAGATTCGAATTGCCTTCAGGCCATTATCAGTTCAAAGCTATGCCCTTCGGCCTGACATCGGCTCCAAGGGTTATCACAAAATGCCTAGCAGTAGTAGTGGCCTTTTTAAGAAGGAAGAATATTTCCATATTTCCATACCTGGACGACTGGCTCATTGTGGGTCAGTCCCCAGACCAAGTCAAGTCAGACCTGCTAGTGACTCAGCAAGTGCTCACTTCCCTAGGATTCCTTCTCAGTCTTCCCAAGTCAGTTCTTGAGCCTGTACAGCTCCTCACCTTCATAGGTGCAGAGTTGAATACAGTCAAAGCAAGAGCTTTTCTTCCCCTGGAAAGGGCAAGGGCGATTGTAGAGCTGGCTTCTTCATTTCACCTTCTGGTCTCTCGGCCAGCAAGGCACTTCCTTCAGCTTCTGGGCCACATGGCAGCTTCTGCAGCAGTGGTCCAAGGGGCCAGATTTCAGATGAGGGACATTCAGTTTCACCTGAGGGCCTTTTGGTCTCAGAAGAAAGATTCTCTAACCAAACTAGTTCCAGTGATACAGACTCTGATCCAGGCTCTCCAATGGTGGCAGGATCAGAGCAACCTCAGACAAGGAGTCCCATTTGTCACTCAGTCTCACTCTGTGGTCTTAACCACGGATGCTTCTCTATTGGGGTGGGGAGCCCATTTGGGGGCTCTTACAGCCCAGGGACTGTGGTCCCCTCAGGAATCCCTTCTTCATATCAGTCTCTTGGAACTCAGGGCGGCCTTTCTGGCCTTGCAAGCTTTCTCTCAGTCAGTGCAGAACAAGGTGGTTTAGGTCAGGACAGACAACACCACCACCATGTGGTACATCAACAAGCAGGGAGGCACTCGATCCATGGCCTTGTGCACGGAAGCCATGAAATTGTGATCCCTAGCTTATTCTCTGCAGACCTGTCTGATAGCAGTCCACCTTCCAGGAAAGGACAATGTGCTAGCAGATGCATTGAGCAGGATCTCCCAGGGCCATCACGAATGGTCCCTGGACCCTCTGGTGTTGAAAGTGATTTTTTCAAGGTGGGGCACTCCGGAGATAGATCTCTTTGCAGCCCCAGACAATCACCAACTTCCTCTGTTTTGTTGCAGACCCCCGGTCTTGGGCTCAGTCTCTCTGGATGCTCTGATCTTGAACTGGGAGGGGAAATTTCTATATGCCGTCCCTCTTTTTCCTCTACTGTTCAAGGTTCTGGTCAAGATAAGGTCACAACCCTGCAAAGTGATTCTGATTGCTCCAGACTGGGCCAGGCAGCCTTGGTACCCCCGGTTGCTGTCCCTAGTGTCCATCTTCCCCTGTCTCTTCCCAGGAATTACAACCTGTTAACCTCCTCTCAGAGGAGGATTTGGTACCCCAATCTTCGGTCTCTCAATCTCAAGGCATGGTTCATGAAGAGTTAGAGTATGCAGATTTGCATCTGTCCTAGGAGGTTCTGGATATTTGCAAAGCCTCTCGAAAGCCTGCCACCAGAAAAACGTATAACTCCAAATAGAAAAGATTCAGCATTTGGTGTTCCAAGAAGCATATATCCCCAGACACTGCTGAATTGTCTACAGTTCTGGATTATATGGTTCATCTTAATGGCCTAGGCCTCAGACCAGCTACTCTCAAAGTACATTTGTCAGCTGTTTCTGCTTTTCTGTCAGTGGGAAAGCCTTCCTCACTGTCATCTCACCCTGTATTCTGTAATTTTTTCAAGGGATTGCTTCATACCAATCCCCCCTTTAGGGATCCTACCCTTGCTTGGGATCTTTTTTTTTTTCCATTTAAAGTTTATTAAGTTTTACAATAATGAGAACAGGTCCAGGAGTATCATACAGAGTAAGTACAACATTCATAATCACAAGGATCTGTCCTCCTTCCTGCCCCTCCCCCTCCCCCCAATCCCACCCCACCAAATCCCCTCCCATTAAAACCACACCCCTTTCCACACATTATGCAACACAGAAATCATTCTGGAATCTTCTTGGGCAACAGTATATTGAATGGGTGTAGGCAGGCATACTCCAAGCACTCCATGGTGCACAATTTTTTTATAAGGGGGGTAGCAAATAGGCTCTGAACTGCTTCCTTTTTCCATAAAAACTAACACAGAAAATACTGAACCTTTCTGTAATTTTATTCATAGGAGTCAAAACTAGGAGGACTGGTCACTAATTCTCTCATTGCATCACAAGGACAATACAATTTTACTGGCTCTGGGCTGGTGTGTGGGTGTCTTGGGGAACAATGCATAGCATTTGTATTTACCCATGCATGGCAATAACCACTGTCATGAGATACAAAAGTTGTATTTATTGTGCCAAATGAGGCAACAAATATGGTCCTGGTGTACATTTGTATATTGTCTGGCTACACCCTTGGGGGAGGGAGGGTAGCAGTGAGTCCACTTGGTGTACAGATCTGAAATCCCTGGCTACACCCCTGGTATATTGTATGTGCAGGTGAGAGTATCAGAGAGAGTATAAGGTGTGCAAAGGTTCCCATACTTTTGCATATTTCTCAGGCCTATTATTGAGACTAGCTCTTCTCAGTCCTAAGGTTTGCAAGGAATTCTTTAAGCCATTCTGTATATGAAATAATGTTATCGTCCTTCCAGTGATGTAACACTAATTTCTTGATGGACATAGAGGTCAGAGCAATATGGTACCTTCTAACTAAGACTGGAATGGTCGAGTAATCACCTAACAGGCAGATTTCTGGAGTGAATAATTCCTGAAAACCCAGTAAAGGATCAGCCTTGTGCTGAACGGTGTTCCAGAGTGGGGCAACTTTGGAGCAGCTCCAGAAAATGTGAAATAGGGTGCCCTCTTCCTTCTTACATCTCGTACATAGAGACAATGGGAGGAGGCCAAATATGTATAGTTTTTGTGGAGAATTGTATAAATTGTGCAGTATATGAAACTGAGTCAAGTGTAGTCGATTCTGGGTAATGTACTTATGGCAATTCTGCCATTATTTAGTCCAAACTAATTTTCTAGCAGGGAAAAAGGGTTCCCAATATGCTATAGGAGCAAAGCAGTTTGGGTATGCCCAGTTATATAGCATTTTGTAGTAGTTGGATACTGAGTGCAGAGGAGCTCAGGATTTATTACACTGGTAAAAGATGGTTTGTCGAGCATAGGGGGGATTGAACAAAAAATCTTAGAGTAGAGATGTTTTAATTGGAAAACTTTAAAACTATATTTAGTCGTCAAGTTGAAGGTTGATAAAATGTCGAGAAAGGGAAGCCATGTATTCCCTTCTGAAATAAATGATGAAAGACGTAGATCCTTCATACAGGGAAACCAGCTTGGTAAAAATGTTTTATTGTCTATTTTGAAATTGGGGTTTCCCCAAACAGGTTGCTCTGGGTCCTGAATGTGATTGTATTTGATATAGCTACATAATTGTGTGTGATTCTTCACCGATATAGCTGTGGGAGTGGGAAGTAGGTTTACAGGTAGGGCCTTGGCCTTAACATACAAAAGTGAAATCGGGTTGAGGCCATGTTTCTGTAATAGGGATAGTTCAGTTCTGAGCCAGAGGAGTGAAAAAGGAGAATCGAGAACCGCACCGGCAGGAGATAGCCATCTGAGGTATTTAACAGCATGACTAGCCCAGTGGTAAAAGGTTACATGAGGGAGACGTAAACCTCCTCTCTCCTTAGGGGCTGCCAATTTCACATAAGCTAGTCGAGGCTGTTTATTAGCCCAGATAAATTCTGTGATAAGTCTATGAATGTTATTAAACCATGAGAGAGGTAACCAGATGTTGAGTAGCAGCAGGGGGTAAAAGAGCCTAGGAAATACATTCCTCTTGACTATATTGATTTTCCTCCATAATGAGAGAGGGAGTTTGGACCATCTGTCTAAGTCTAGACAGATAGCTGTTACCAGAGGATCCAGATTAAATTTTTGAAAATGAGCTGGGTTTCTCGGTATCATGATACCAAGATATTTTAAGGAATCGTGCTTCCATGTCAGACCAAAATCCGTAATGGACTTCTTATTGACCTTATGATTGAGAGGGAAAACCAGAGTCTTGTCTATGTTAAGCTTATAGTTAGACGAGGTACTATATTTCTTGATGAGTGATAACAAATGGGGAATCGAAGTCTCCAGGTGAGACAATTGTAAAAGTATATCATCAGCATATGCCGAAACCTTGACTACTTGAGACGCAATGGGTATCCCTTGGATCTGATCAAAATGTGTCAATCTATGGATCAGGGGTTCTAAGTATAGGTTAAATAGTGTGGGAGAAAGGGGGCAGCCCTGTCTCGTTCCTGATTTTAAAGGGAAACGACTGGAAATCACCCCGTTTGCAGCTACCTGCACAGAGGGGGCCTGATACAGAGCTTTTATCCAAGTTTGAAATTCAGTGGGGAATTTGTAGGCCTTAAGGACCCGGAACAGAAACTTCCAATCCACTCTGTCAAATGCCTTCTCGGCATTCAGGGAGACCAAAGCGGCTGGAAAGTGGGCATCCGACAGGGTTCGGAGGTGGTTCACCGAGGAATGCCCCTGCATGAAGCTAACTTGTTCAGGGCCGATAAGGTCTGGTGAAACTGTATTGATATGCTCTGCTATTAGTTTGGTTAGTATTTTAATATCCTGATTTAATAAGGATATTGGACAATAGCTGGTAGTCAGCTCCAGATTTCGGTCCTGCTTGGGGATAAGAACTATTAAGGCCTCAAACAAGGTATTATCCACTGATGCTCCAGATAAAATATGTTGAAATAGGGACAGCAATAGAGGAATTAAGGGTTTCTGGAATTTCTTGTAAAAGTTTGCGGAAAAGCCATCCGGCCCCGGAGTTTTATCTGAAGGGAGGGATTGGATAGTTTTAGCAATTTTGATAGCTGTTATAGGGACTATGAGTGCTCTCTGTTTAACCTCCGAGAGGGAAGGCAGTTGGGATGCCTCCAGGTAGGAATCCAATTCCTGGTCTGAAGGCGGGTAAGACATGGAGGCATAGAGATTGGCATAGTATTCCCGGAATTCAGATACTGTATCAGGTGGGGATGTCTTCAATGCACCATCTAGTGAAGATCGAATAGCAGGGATATATTTAGCAGATTCTAGTTGCTTAATTCTTAACACTAATAAACGCTCTGCCTTTTCTCCCTGGTCTATGTAGGTTGATTTCATTCTCAGTATGGCAAACTCAGCTTTTTCCATCAAAATCTCCAGGTACTCATCTCTCAACCTGGTCAGTTTCTGTCTAACATCTTCGGGAGAATCAGAAGTCAGATGTGCTTCGATATCCCTTATCTGACTAAGTAGGGAATGAAGTTCCTGATCTTTTCTCTTTTTTCTCTGTGATGATAAACTTATCAGTATACTTCTCATACAGGCCTTGAGAGTGCACCATATTATATCGGGTTTAGAGGTTGTTTTTTCGTGGTCCTTAATGAACTGTTCTATGTGTTTATTAAGCACAGAAATTATTGCAGGTTCCTTCAGCAATTGGTTGTTGATTTTCCAGCGTGGGGTCTTTTTGATAGAGGAGACTAAAGATAGGTGACAAGTGACCAGGGAGTGGTCAGAAGGTGGACCAGGCTGAATGGAAACATTTAAGACTCCTGTCAGGAGTACTTGGGATATTAACAGGTAATCGATTCTCGACGCAGTCTTATGGACAGGGGAAATAAAAGTTAAATTTTTCTCTGAAGGGTGTAAAACACGCCATACGTCGCATAAGCTGAGGTTATCTAAAAGTTCCCGAAATGCCTGTTGAGCTGGGGAGAGACCCCCACGAAGCCCATTGGAATGATCTACTGATGGATCAAAGACAATATTCATGTCTCCCCCCAAAATTATGGGCAAAGATACATAAGGGGTTAATATATTAATTAACTGCATGAAGAAGTCCGGAGAGTCTGTATTGGGGCCATAAATCGAGCCCAGCAGGATCTCCATGTTATGTAAAGTACAGTGGATAAAAATATATCTGCGCTGAGGATCCTCAATTATATGTGTAAGTGAGAAAGGGATTTTTTTGGAAATCAATATTAGGACTCCATTACTTTGAGTAGAGCCTCCCGCTGCAAAAACTTGCCCTATTTGTAATCTTCTGACTCGACTAGCCTCAGAGTTTAATAGATGCGACTCTTGTATAAATACAATGTCAATAGATAATAGGGCTAAGTGTTTTAGCACTTTATATTGTTTAAGTTGCTGCCTGAGGCCCTTCACATTCCAGGCAGCCATCTTAAATAAGTTAGCCATATTTCCTAACACCAAAGAATATAAATTTTATATCCCATCTGAACCAGAGTGTCGCCCTGCGCATACGTTCCCATGTTTCTGTGTTGCCAATCCCACCCTGCCTATGCCCTTTATGTAGCCTCTGATTTCATTCTGTCCCTTGATTGAGACCACCTTTTAATACTACCAGTATATGAATGGAGGCTGACCCAACCCTCCCAAACTCCCATACTATTGTGGACAGCATTCCGCAGTTCACCATCCTCTTAACTCCCTCCCTCCAACCACCCTAAATTGTCTCCATAATTGCAGAACAGACAGAAAAGCAAACTATGATACTACACCATGAATTCTGAAGAGCACAACACTAAACTGTATAAGAATATATAGATTATACTTATTAAGTATAGCAGGGTATAGCCTTAGGTATTGCTGTCTAGCCTACACTTGGGAATTCCCTTCGTATCCCAAAATTAAATGATAAACATCAATAAGGTTCACAATATGGCATCTTTCTGCCCTACATATTGTGTGAAGGAAATTAAATCAAGGGCTCAAGCATAACCTCCTTAATAGGAGAACTGAAAGAAGGCACTGTGAATGCCCGTATTTTTAAAAAACAGAAAACTCTAAGCGAGCCCCAGATTTCCATTTAGGCCGAGAACATAAACCAGAAATGTAACTGAGAAAACGAGATATGCATGACTAAGCGAGCATTAAGGTTGAGAAGTCTCTGTATTCGATCGAAGTCCAGATAGATCTTTGTACTCTGTGCAGCTCCCTAAGTTCTTAAAGGGCATTCTTGGGCTGCCCCTGGTGAAAACAGCGTTCTCCTCACTTGCTCCCGCAAATTGAGCAGGAGAGCGTCCCGAGTTAAGTCCAGCTATCAGTCATGGCGCTCCCTCTAGTGGCCAATGCAGCATATTGCTACCATACTTCGCTACCACGAACCGTGGTATTATGATTTTCTGAGGGCCAGCTCTCTCTGGTATTGTCGAGAAGGTGTTCCACGACAAGACAAGGCTCTCCCGGGGACAAAAACAGAACCAGACATCTAAGTCACACCATCACTAGATTAAATGGGGTAAGCTATTCTGCTAATTCTTTTAAGCTGTGACAGTCAGGCGAAGAAACCAAAATAGGGAGCATAGTCCTGCTTTTAATAGAACTCTTCTCCGAGAGGGGGAACATATGAGATTATCTTTCTGAAAACAGATGAGTAAGCATTCTGCAGAGAAACCAGACCGGAAGGGAAATTTGAGAGATATAGAGATAACAACTTTGCCATATACAAGCCCAAAACACCAGGGAAAACATCAGGACCCTCTCATCCTCTAATTCAGGTATCTCTGAAGAGATCGGGAAATGAAACTTTCAGATTGGCTCGAGCTGTTTCGGGATCTTTGTAGGTGTGCCACTTGCCATCCGTTAAGACTTGCAATCTTGCAGGATAGCTCATCCGAAAGCGGAGCCCCACAGCAATCAATCTGGTAACTAAATGGATGGAAGGCAGTAAGCACATGCATTGTAGCCGGTAAATCTTTGTAACACGTATCTTAAAACCTTCCCAACAAATCTCTTGAAGGTCTCTGGCTTTGGATAAAAAATGTTGACATTCCAAGTAATTAAGAAACTGGAAAATAATCGGTCTCGGCGGGGAGCCTGCAGGAGGTGTTGGCCTTAATGCTCGGTGGGCTCTCTCAATCACATATTTGGCCCCAAAGGAAGAAGGTCCAGCGATCTTCTCAATGAATTTCTGCATGAATAATACAGGATTCAGGCCTTCTTGGGTTTCTGGAAGCCCGATGAGCACAGCATTATTTCTTTGGCTCCTTCCCTCGAGGTTCTCAATTTTGAGCTCTGGTTTGGCAATCCTTTGCCTATTCGCCGTACTTTCTGGATCCAGTTGGTCTATATGTTTCTCTAGTGATACAACTCGGGTCTCCGTGTCTGTGGTACATTGTGAAATATCTTCGAGTGCACATGAGATGGATTTGAGCTCCGAAGCGACAGACTTCAGTTCTTCCTTAAATGGCCTAAACTCGGCCAGGACACTCACCAGTGTGAGTGGCTCTGTGTCTGATGACATGGTTTGGCTCTCCTCGATATCAGTGGCAGCTGAGGCTCGAGGCTTCTTAGGGCTTTTGTCAGGCGTTGCAGGTGGAGTGTGCTTCGGCAATGCCTTCTTCATTTCGATCTCCATCCACATTTTGCGCTTCAGGGATGATAAAGCACCTTTTCGGGCAGCTGCAATTTAGCGTTTAGGCAATATTTTAGACCAGGAAACACAGAAAACAACAAAATAAAGTGAGAGGGTGGCCGGAGCGAGTAAGGAGAGCTAGCACCTGGTTGCCTGCATCACGTGGTCTCCCCTGCTTGGGATCTTAATGTTTGCATTGCTCAGCTTATGCAACCCCCCTTTTGAGCCTTTGTCTTCAGCAGAGCTTAAGTACTTAACTTGGAAAACTGTGTTCCTGGTAGCTATTACTTCTGCTAGGCATATCAGTGAATTGCAAGCTCTGTCAGTGGAGCCTGATTTTATCTCATTCCATAGAGATAAGGTGGTCCTTAGAACTAACAAAGCAACATGGATTTACAGCAGGAAGGTCATGTCAGACTAATCTAATTGATTTCTTTGACTGGGTGACCAAAGTAATAGACCAGGAAGGGGCTGTGGATATGGCCTACCTAGACTTTAGCAGGGCATTTGACACAGTCCCACACAAAATATTAATAATCAAGTTAGCCAGCCTGGGAGTGGGTCCCAGGGTGGTAGCCTGGGTAGCGAACTGGCTGCACAACAGGACACAGAAGGTAATAGTGAATGGAACACATTCCGAAGAAAGGGGGGTTACTAGTGGAGTTCCTCAGGGCTCAGTACTTGGTCCAATCCTCTTTAACATCTTTATAAGTGACATTGCAGAGGGTCTGAGGAAAGGTATGCCTCTTTGCAGATGACACAAAGATCTGTAACAGAGTTGATACACAAGAGGAGTAGAAAAGATGAGAAGGGACTTGGCAAGGTTGGAGGAATGGTCAGACATATGGCAACTTAGATTCAATGCAAAGAAGTGCAAAGTAATGCACCTGGGAAACAAAAACCCAGGAGAAGAGTACACAATAGCAGGGGAGGTACTAACAACAACAAAAATGGAAAGGGACCTGGGAGTAGTCATATCAGATGACCTAAAGGTGGGTAAGCAATGTGAGAAGTCAGTAAGGAGAGCCAGGGGGATACTGGGATGCATAGGAAGGGGCATCACAAGTAGAAAAAGGGAAGTGATTATCCCTCTATACAGACAGTTGGTGAGACCCCATCTGGAGTACTGTGTGCAGTTTTGGAGACCTCATCTACGCAAGGACATAGACAGGATGGAAGCAGTCCAGAGGAGGGCAACTAAAATGGTGCAGGGTCTACATCAGAAACCATATGAAGAGAGACTGAGAGAGCTTAATATGTATACCCTTGATGAAAGGAGGGACAGGGGGGACATGATAGAAACGTTCAAGTACCTCAAGGGAATCAACAAAGTCCAGGAGGGTAGCATCTTTCAGAAAAAGAGATGTGTAAGAACAAGGGAGCACAGTTTAAAGATAGAGGGGGGACGGCTCAGGGGTAATGTGAGGAAATTCTTTTTCATGGAGAGAGTGGTGAATACATGGAACAGCCTTCCTGAGGAGGTCGTTGGGTCTAAAACAGTGGGGGAATTCAAACATGCTTGGGACAGACACAAAGCAATTATAGTGCAGGGTTGCAGGAAGCAGGCTGTTGGTTAACTAGAATCTGCAGCTTATCCAGTAGGTAGGGAAATGGGCAGACTGGGTGGGCCAAGTGGTCCTTTTCTGCCGTCAAAGTCTATGTTTCTATGTTTCTATGTAACAGGAGGTTTTTAGCTAAAATGGTTTCAGATTTTCTTCTGAACCAATCTATGTCTCTCCCTGTGTTCTTCACTGACCATGCTCCTTCAGGAGAAAGAAGTTTACACAGTTTGGATGTTAAAAGAGCCCTTAGTTACTACATTGGATGTACTAAGGCTCACAGGTTTGACTCCCTCCAGTTGTTTCTCACTTATGGGGAAGTGGGGAAGGGCAAACCTGCCACTAAGAGAACTATTGCCAGGTGGATTGTCTCTTGTATTCAATTCTGCTATGAGAAGCTAGGCAAAATACCTCCCTCAGGTCTGAGGGCTCATTCGACTACAGGTACAGCTGCTTCCCTGGCTGTGACCACGGATATTCCTTTGCTAGAGATATGTAAAGCAGCCACCTGGAAAACAGTCCATATTTAACCCCCAGGTGGCGCTATCCCAAGGGCTACTATCCCTGCCTGCTTGACTACTGACAGGTTGAGGGGCCTAACATAGAAACAGAAACATAGAAACATAGAATTTGACGGCAGATAAGGACCGCTTGGCCCACCCAGTCTGCCCATTTCCCTACCTAATGGATAAGCTGCAGATCCTAGTTAACCAGCAGCCTACTTCTTCCTACCCCCACCCCCTAGAATTGCCTTATGACTGTCCCATGCATGCTTGAATTCCACCACTGTTTTGGACTCCACAACCTCCTCCGGAAGGCTGTTCCATGCATCCACAAGCCTTTTTGTGAAAAATACTTCCTTAAATTACCTCTGAGCCGCCCCCCCCCAGGTTCTATGGTGGGTGCCTCCACCCAGAGGTCAGGGTTTGTAGTGGTTAGACTAGCTTGGTCACAGCCCTCTGGGACACTGAGACCCCCTTTTATTCCCTCTAGTAGCTCACACAGTACGCAGGAGTTACAGCCCCAATACCCCACGTATACACACTGTTCACTCATAAAGTACCACTTACCCTCGAGACTGATTCTGCAGCACGTCTGTGAGGACCCCCTGTAAAATAAGGTTAAACAACATACACATCAAAATACAATACTGTTTCCATAAGTACCAACCCCACAGACAGTATATAGTATAACAACAACAAATCTGATTTATTTAGGGGACAGTAACACGGGAGGGGGCAATCAGGTTAATTGGCAGAATTAAATCACAGTACTGTGCACACATACAGGGTCTGAAAAGTCACACTCTGGGTACCAGGTTGGGGGGGGCTAGCCAGGTCCGTTGCCTGGGGTTGGCCGGCAGGGGCAGATGGACAGGGCCCTGTAGAAGAAAATATATGCACAACACCCAATTGTAATCCAGAGCTGGATGGCTCAGTCCATGAAGAAGAGAAACAACAATAATTAGATTACACACTTGAAATTGAAAACAGGCTGCAGGGGAATACCCTGATTTGTACTCACAATACTCAGGCTGAGAACCGGATGGTGGATGTTCTTCTGGGTTGTGAGAACAACATGGCATGGAGACAAGGTCCTTGTGACTGGACCCCACTGCAGTAGATAGCAAACAGATTTAGTCTGAGACAAGCTGGGGTTTGCTTCCAGCTTCAACACACAGGACACAGCACAGGGGATTGGAAATAGCAATTCCCCACAGGCACTACGCACATTCATATGTAAAAGGAAAGTACTATACCAGGCAGGTGGCTCCTAGATCCTGATCGCAATTACTGCAAAAAAACACACACAGTAGCTTCAATTCCTGACAGACCAAGCGCAATTCAGCAATTTCTCCAGTCTTCTACAGGGTGAGCCTGGTTTCCACTCTTCAGACTTCCTTCTTTCTCCTCACAAATCGGATTCAGTCCAAACTGGCACTTACAACGGCTGCAGGCTGAACCTCAGGGCCTCACATGCGCTTCCCATGCAAAACTATACACCGCAGAAGCACAGAGCTCCTTCTTTCTTCACTGTCACAACTGATCTGATCTTTCCAGTCAGAGAGCAGGGCATTTCCTTTAGCTCCACACCATTCTGTTGGCTCGTTCGGCTGTCACTCACAATGAGACTCCCTCTGTTGGTGAAAAAAGGCACCAAGGTCAAAACTACATTTCCCAGAGTCACTGCCCATACAATCCCCTTGTGGCCGGCCCAAAATTGAGAGTCCAAGTTCCGATTCATCCACAGGCTCCATTTTAAGGAACCCCTCCCCATTGATTGGTCCATTTCAGCAGTTCAGGACCAAAATGAAAGAGCTACACTGAAACAGTTCATACTGAAATGAAGACAGGTTAGACAAACTACATTTTCTCAGTCACTCCAAATGATTTCTGGCAAATAGTTATATCTTTCAACAAGGCTCCCTCTGCACATGTAGCGACGACAGAAACGGAGCGAATTGAGAGCAGCTCGGGTGGGATTCAAGCATTAAATACACAGTCCCCCCCATACAAACTAATTAAGTCTGCAAGCAGACAGATCTTAAAGAGACAATACGTGAAGGCTCAAATAGCACTCACTTGGAACCACATTTTAACAGCTTAAACGCCGAACACCGCCCAGACTTGGAGCATTCAGGCAAACTCCTGGAAGACTTTTGGGAACCCCCATTTGCAGGGGGGTTACACCCTTCCTGGTCTGGAAAAACTTGGCGTCCACATCAAGTAAGTACCCCCATAAGTTTCAATATAACCATATACATTATATCAGTATCACATTAGGCTTATACATGTAATCATCAGTCAACATATCACCTTTAGCAGAAACACATTTCTGAAACTTTTCAGTACATCACTTTTTACACAGTATTATACACACATTGTACCATAACTCAGGTTATTTCCTCCTGTACATGAAACCTGAAGAGAGGGGGCCCTTCCCTATCAGCTACCTTAGGGCTGGATGGGGCAGGGGCACCATACCTAGAGGGCAATGCAAGTAACTTGGAGTTAGCACTGATGTCCAGTTTGGGCAATGAGCTTGGGGACACATACACTCCTTTATGGACAACACTGAGAGGCAAGTCCACAGGCCTCCCAAGGGAATCATAACTGAGGTGCACCACAGGCTTTACAGCTCGACCAGTCCTTCTAGGGGGAACTGTTATAGTCTCTGCACCCTGAGCCTCATTTTCAGCATTGTCCTCACTTGTCAGGGGAGTCTCCATTGGGGTAGAGAGGCTAGAACTTGGGGCACTTTCAGTTCCAGGAGTTACAATCTCTGAGTCCACAACACTTGGCTCACATGGAGAGCTTTTGGACACTGGCAGTGGACCGTCAGGGCACTCAAAATACTTTTCTTGTTCTGGTATATCACCAGTCTGTTCCAGTTCATCATTTTCCTCCTCTGAAAGCTCAAACAGTTCAACCATACACAATGCTTCCATATCATCTGACTTGATGCTTTGCACTTCACTTTTTGGGAGCATTGGCTCCAGGGACAAAGCTGGGGGCTTAGACAGTCCAGAAGGCCCAGCTTCATCTCCAGGATTAACTAGGGGATTGCCCTGAAACAATTGACTCAGTTCGTAAGAAGGGTAGTATTCAAAGCCACACTCACTTTCCTCTGACATGGACTGACAGTCATGTTCAACTGGGGCTTGTGGAGGGGAACACTTTAACTCAGCTTCTGTAGGTGCAGACTTTCTTGACTTTTGCTTAGCAGCAGCTCTAGTCACTGGTCCAGAGGGGGCATTTTCTGGGGGTTCAGACTCAATCAAGATTTGTCCAATGAGCAGTAAATGATTTCTATGCATTGTTTTCACATCTTTTGAGTTATTCTCCGGCCTTACTTTGTACACAGGCAGATCATTTAGTTTGTCTACCACAATGTGGGGGAGATGGTGCCACCTATCAGCAATCTTGTGTTTGCCATGCAGTCCCAGATTTCTTAGCAACACCTGATCTCCCTCCTGGAGTTCCAGTGCTTTCACTTTTTTATCATACCTTTCTTTGTTGGCCAGATTTCTTTTGGCAGCCATGGTTTGAAGCCAGTTGGTACGCATGAGTTAGCTGGGCCTTTAACTTTTGCACATACTGTAAATAGTTGTCAGCTTGAACCCCATCAGGAGAGACCCCAAACACACATCTACTGGTAGTCGAGCTTCTCTTCCAAACATCAGGCGGTAGGGGAGAACCCAGTGGCATCACTTTTGGTGCAGTTATAAGCATGTACCAGGGTGCTAATTTGTTGGCTCCATCTGGGCTTGTCCTTTGGGTGGAGGTGCCTAGCACATCTAGCAAAATGCGGTTGAAACGTTCAGGCTGTGGGTCCCCTGGGGTGGTAAGGGTGGTTCTGGACTTTGCACTCCCCACAGAGAAAGCATCTCTTTGATCAGACGACTCTCAAAGTCCCCCTTGATCAGAATGGATTCTTTGTGAGCCCCATAGTGAACAAAAGTTTTCTATAAGTACTTTCGCCACAGTGGATGCCTTCTGGTTCTTGGTGGGGAAAGCTTGGGCATATCTTGTAAAGTGGTCAGTGACCACCAGCACATTACTGATATTTCTTTGATCTGGCTCCAAACTCAGAAAGTCAATACAGACCAGCTCCATGGGGACGCTGGTGGTGATGTTAACTAGGGGGACAGCCCTCTGGGACAAAGCTTTCCTCTGTAAGCAGCGACTATAAGTTCTAATGTGTTGTTCAACATCAGCCCCCATCTTAGGCCAATAGAATCTGGATCTCACCAAGTCAAGTGTTCTGTCTATGCCAAGGTGCCCCATGTGGTTGTGTAGGGACCTCAGCACCAAGTCTCGAAAGGCAGTGGGCAAAACTAACTGTTGTTTATCTATTTGTCCCCCTCTGTCTACTGTGTCTCTGTATAACAGTCTATTAATCAGTTTCAACTTAGGACCTTCCTTGTATAACAATGCAGTTCTCAAATCAGTGGAGCGTAACTTGGATACATCTTTCCCTGCATAGAGGGCTTCTAGAGCTGATTTGATCATGAAATCTCGGGATTGAGTCTGCTGAATACTGTCATTGTCCAGCTGAGGCAGTGCACCAATGTCTATTGCAGAAAAGTGGCAATGAGCAGCAGGTATGCAATTCTCAGAGGGTCCCAAACAATCCACCATACAGTCCACTGCGTCCGTGGGCATTTGTTCCTCCCTGTCAAACTTCTGGCAGAGTGCTCGAATATCAGGTTCTGACAGTCTAACCCAGTCATTCGGGGGAACAGGCCTCCATGAGAGAGCATCAGCATCTATGTGGTTCAGGCCTGCTCTGTATTCAACAGCATAGTTGAATGTAGATAATGCAGAAAGCCACCTATGGCCAGTATCATCCAACCTAGCTGAAGTCTGCACATAGGTCAAAGGATTATTGTCAGTTTTTACTAGTATCTTAGCCCCATACAAGTACTCATGGAATTGGTCAACAATGGGCCACTTCAAAGCTAGGAACTCTAATTTATGTATAAGATAGTTCTTTTCGGATGGGGTCAGGCTTCTACTGACAAAGGCCACTGGTCTCAGGCCATTCTCGCACTCCTGGTACAACACAGCCCCCAAACCTTGCAAACTAGCATCAGTGTGTAGGACATAGGGTTTTGCTGGATCTGCATAGGCCAGGACAGGAGCGTGGGTAAGTTGATACATATAATCTCATGAAAAGCAGCTTCACAATCAGGTGTCCATCATGCCCCAAAAACTTCATTAGGACAGAAATACACTCTCTCAGTCTCAGGGAGAGTTGACCTCTTGTTTTTTTGTGGGTAGGAGGGTAACCTTAAGTAAGATTAAGTAAAGGACGGATCACTCTTGAATAGTCCTTGATGAAATGGCGATAGTAGCCACAGAATCCCAGGAATCTTTGCAGTTCTTTTAGATTGTGGGGCTGTGGCCAGGTGGTCAAGGCCTCAAATTTACTTGGGTCGGTCTCTGTTCCCTCGGTGGAGACTATATGCCCACATACTTTACAGAGGTTTGGAAGAACTGACATTTATCGATGGACATTTTCAGGCCAAAGTCTTCCAGTCTGTCCAACACCTTGAATAATCTGCTGTCATGTTCCTCCAGAGAGCTGCCAAACACAATAACATCATTTAGGTATACCAGGCACTCTAATAAGTTCATGTCCCCCACTGCACACTCCATCAGTCGTTGAAAAGTGGCTGGGACACCTGAAATCCCTTGAGGCATCCTCATGAATTTAATAGCAAAGCGGACAGATAAAAGGCGGTCTTCTCATGGTCTTTTGGGAAGCATCGGGATCTGGTAGTACCAATACGAAGATCCAGCACAGGAACCATTTGCTACCATTCAGGCAGTCCAAAGCATCCTGAATAAGGGGCAATACATACTGATCAGGGATAGTTCACTGGTTTAAGATGTGATAATCCATGAACATCCTTACTTCCCATTCTTTTTCCTCTACTACCATGATAGGGAAGCATATGGGCTTCTGGATTTTGTATTACAGCAAGCAAGCATCTCTTGCATACCGTCTCCATCATCTATGTCAGCAGGGGCCAGGCGTCAAGACCTCTCATAAAATGGCCTTTCATCATGCAGCTGGATGTGGTGCTCAGCCCTTGCCACATCCCATCCATTCCTTTAAAGAAAACATCTGGTCTCTCTGAGCAAGCTTTCTACTGATTCTCATCTTCCATTCAGCTGGCAATGGGGAGTCCCCAAAATCGAACAAGTCAGGCATCACTCTGTCATTTTCCCCCAAACACTTGTTACTAGATAGCACTGCAGTATCTGCACAATGTACATTAGCCAGGGTGCAACCTCTATTTACTCGAATCTCTCTATCAGATACATTATGAACTTGGACCGTTACCCTTCTGGCATAAGCATGGGCTCTGACAGGCAAAATACTTGGCTTGACCATCAGTCCTTCCGGCAATTTCCCATCGCCTGGTGCATCCAGCATGAAGATTTTATTCATGACATCCTTTCTGATACGGACTTCCCTTGTAGGGTCACACTGGGCATTTGGCACCAGGATCAGAGACTCAGGATCCTTCTTCCAGACAATTCAACCGGTTCCTCTGGTTCCACTTTTCAGCATCTCTCTGTGCCTCATAGGCCTTCTTGATCAAGGCCAGAATTCCTAAAGCATTACTAGTCCTTGACCCTGTTTTTTATAACACAACTGCGCCAACCATCCAAACATATGCGCATTCGTCACAGTTAGTAGAGGAACCCCATCATACAGTCCAGTAGGGAGACACATTAAGGCCAGAGTCTCTACTTGCTCTGCCACTCCAGCCACGGAGGTGGTAAAAGACAGCCAAATTCGAATATATCCACAGTAGGGGTAGGCCTTCTCACTTAACCCCCAGACATGTGGCCCCTCCAACGGTTGTAAGGGTACATCAGACAAATGCTTCTGATACCAGTCTTGGAACATAATTGTCACTTGGGAGCCACTGTTTAATACAGCTCTGGCAGACACTCCATTCACTTTTACAGTGGTCTCCATGGAGGAACCCACTATTCTGGACCAGTCTGGAGAGGCAGTAATGGGGGCCTGGGCAACTGACCTTGACACAAAGGGATGTGAGTTAGCATTTCTGAGACCCTCACTGGAATCATTTCATGCATCTCTTAACCACTGATTTCTTCTCTGAAGCTCTCCCTGTAGCCTATATACCACTTTGTCTGGGTCCTTTGGGGACCGGCACTCTCTTCATGTGCCATCAATCCCTCAATGTAGCAAACATACTTTCTGGGTTTGAGCTGGCCAGGGTGCACACTGGGGCCAGGCCAGGGGTACTATTAACTGGGAACCTTGGGGCCATCTCAGTCTGTGGCGTGATAAGCATTTGGAGGTATCTCATCAATTTCCCCACTTCCATGGTCAAGACATCGAGTTTTGAGCTGTTGTCAGCAGGAGATGCATGGGTGGGTACCCCCACCCCATAGCGGATGCTGTCGTATGAGGGTCGGGGCCTGTACTTGCAGGAGTGGCCTTCATAAAGAGACTGCTTGTTTTTTATTTCCCTGAACTCTCTCAACAGTTCACCCCATGGTGGCACACCCTTTTTCTTCTTAGAGCACTCATTAACTGCCAACCTCTGCCCCTGAACTTCACTTGACGGGTCACCCTCAGTCACTCGGGTCGTAGCAGCAGCTATTGGCAAGTCCTCCTAGGTCACCTTTCTCAACCCTTGAATTTCTCTCATTAGCTCATCATGGGAGGGTGGGATTCCAGTCGATTGACATAGGCGTAACTGAATCAACAGCAGTTCTGAGAAGGGGACAGACTTAAGGATCCTGTCCAACCTGGTTCAGTCCAATTCAATCGCTGGCAAACTACCCTTTCTGAGGCATTCTTGCAACAATTTTTCTAGCTGAGATACATACACAGACAACAACTCCCCTTGGTACTGTTGTGCATTTCTTACTCTCCATCACAGGTCCTCATCGGAATCTGGGCTCCCATACACATTCTCCAAGGCCTCAAGATAGTGCTGTGCAGTTGCTTCAGGGTTACTGGCCCATTTGGCATGGATGGTAGCCAGGGCAGGACCTCGGAGGCTGTCACTTAACCTCTTTCGCTTTTCTGCTTCCGAGCATTGCCATTCTAGCACTTGAGGGGCAACATAGAAACATAGAAACATAGATTTTGACAGCAGATAAGGACCGCTTGGCCCACCCAGTCTGCCCATTTCCCTACCTAATGGATAAGTTGCAGATCCTAGTTAACCAGCAGCCTACTTCTTCCTACCCCCACCTATCCAGGTCTCCCAGTCATCCTCCCCTTGTAGGGTGGGGAGGGTGCCGGAGAAAATTTTCAACCTGCAGTAAAAGTCCTGACTCTTGGCAGGTACAGACATAGGGGCTAGCACTGGCACAGAAGGAGGGGCAATAACGGGTGCTGGAGGGGGAGATAGTGTTGGTGGAGGAACGTTCTCAGGTGGCAATAATAGTTTCTTTAAATCCTCCACAGTTTTCCCTTCCTCCAGCAACAATTTAACAAATTTCTCCTCAAACGTTTCAGATAGTGGGGGGTGCTCATCCCCCCCGGGTCTTTACTGTCCTTAGTTATCACTCTCCAGGCAGTGAGGGCTCCCTCTGGGGTAATAGTCTGTGGCACTTTGGAGCTATCTATGGGGTCCTTATACTCTACTAGGGCCACGAAAGTGTGGGTGAGCAGATCAGCATGTCGACCCACCACCACAGGGTTTTGTAAACCTTCCACCTTGGAAAGTACTCGCTGTACAGTGTCCGTATTGATACCCAGGGGGATGTCCAGGATAAGCATTGCATTTTGGGGGTCGATCTCATCCCCAGCACACCACTCCACCAACCGGTGCACAGCCACTTCTGTCGGGGTACCCATTTATTTTTTTAACAGTGGTTCGTAAATGTGGCCACTAGAGGACACAAAATCCCAGTGGTGAGCCTCCAAGATGTAACCCCCAGGTGGCGCTGTCCCAAGGGCTACTACCCCTGCCTGCTTGACTACTGACAGGTTGAGGGGCCTAGGTTCTATGGCAGGTGCCTCCACCCAGAGGTCAGGGTTTGTAGTGGTTAGACTAGCTTGGTCACAGCCCTCTGGGACACTGAGACCCCCTTTTATTCCCTCTAGTGGCTCACACAGTACACAGGAGTTATAGCCCCAATACCCCACGCATACACACTGTTCACTCATAAAGTACCACTTACCCTCGAGACTGATTCTGCAGCATGTCTCTGAGGACCCCCTGTAAAATAAGGTTAAACAACATACACAGCAACATACAATACTGTTTCCATAAGTACCAACCCCACAGACAGTATATAGTATAACAACAACAAATCTGACTTATCTAGGGGACAGTAACATGGAAGGGGGCAATCAGGTTAATTGGCAGAATTAAATCACAGTACTGTGCACACATACAGGGTCTGAAAAGTCACACTCTGGGTACCAGGTTGGGGGGGTTAGCCAAGTCCGTTGCTCGGGGTTGGCTGGCAGGTGCAGATGGACAGGGCCCTGTAGAAGAAAATATATGCACAACACCCAATTGTAATCCAGAGCTGGATGGCTCAGTCCATGAAGAAGTGAAACAACAATAATTAGATGACACACTTGTAATTGAAAACAGGCTGCAGGGGAAAACCCCAATTTGTACTCACAATACCCAAGCTGAGAACCAGATGGTGGATGTTCTTCTGGGTTGCCAGAACAACATGGCATGGAGACAAGGTCCTTGTGACTGGACCCCACTGCAGTAGATAGCAAACGGATTTAGTCCTAGACAAGCTGGGGTTTGCTTCCAGCTTCAACACACAGCACAGGGGATTGGAAATAACGATTCCCCACAAGCACTACGCACATTCATATGTAAAAGGAAAGTACTATACCAGGCAGGCTGCTTCTAGATCCCGATCGCAATTACTGCAAAATACCCAGCAGCACACACAGTAGCTTCAGTTCCTGACAGACTGAGCGTGATTCAGCAATTTCTCCAGTCTTCTACAGGGTAAGCCTGGTTTCCACTCTTCAGACTTCCTTCTTTCTCATCACAAATCAGATTGAGTCTGAACTGACACTTACAACGGCTGCAGGCCGAACCTCAGGGCCTCACATGCGCTTCCCGCGTGAAACTATACACCACAGAAGTGCAGAGCTCCTTCTCTCTTCACTGTCACAACTGATCTGATCTTTCCAGTCACAGAACAGGGCATTTCCTTTAGCTCCACACCATTCTGTTGGCTGGTTTGCCTGCCACTCACAATGAGACTCCCTCTGTTAGTGAAAAAATGCGCTAAGGTCAAAACTACATTTCCCAGAGTCACTGCCCATACAATCCCCTTGTGGCTGGCTCAAAATTGAGAGTCCAAGTTCCGATTCGTCCACAGGCTCCATTTTAAGGAACCCCTCCCCATTGATTGGTCCATTTCAGCAGTTCAGGACCAAAATGAAAGAGCTACACTGAAACAGTTCGTGCTGAAATGAAGACAGTTTAGACAAACTACATTTTCTCAGTCACTCCAAATGATTTCTGGCAAATAGTTATATCTTTCAACAAGGCTCCCTCTGCACATGTAGCAACAGCAGAAACAGAGCGAATTGACAGCAGCTCGGGTGGAATTTGAGCATTAAATACACAGTTCCCCCATACAAACTAATTAAGTCTGCAAGCAGACAGCTCTTAAAGAGACAGTATGTGGAGGCTCAACTAGCACTCTCTTGGAACCACATTTAAACAGCTTAAATGCCGAACACTGCCCAGACTTGGAGCATTCAGGCAAGCTCCTGGAAGACTTTTGGGAACCCCCATTTGCAGGGGGGTTACACATACATTTACCAAACATTACTCCCTGGACATCCAGGCTAGGAGTGATGCTCGGTTTGGTACAACAGTACTGCAGAGCCTATTCCCAAGGTAGGTTCGATTCCCTCCTCCATGGAGGTACTGCTTAGTAGTCTGCAATAGTCAGAATACAACAAGATTTCATGTGGTTTGAAGAAAAAATTATTCACCTTAGTAATTATGTTTCTTCTAATGGAGTCTTGCTGTATTCTGACCTCCCTCCCTGCATTCCCTCTCAGAACCTGTTTTTGGGAAGTGGGCTGGCAGGTGCAGTGTTGCACCCCAGGGGTGCATTTGGGCACTCCCTCCTTTTAGAGAGGGGAAGTGGATTATATTATTAATTTAACAGTCTTAAGTTGTTCACTACCTGGTTTTTGATTTTGGATTTCTTGACTTGAGTCTTTGGGGATTCAAAATATTTGGTTGCCATTTAGCTGGTAAAAACTTTACAATTTCCACATAGTAGTTAGTTAGTATTAGCTCATAAGAATCTGATGGTTGTGCTTCTAAGTGCAGCAGACAGAGGTTTGAACCAAGCTCGAGCTCAATGTTCTATGCTCTGCATAGAAAATTAACCCTCTTCTCTCCGGGGCAGTTTGAGTGCTGGGGCTAACTGCAATAATCAGAATACAGCAAGACTCCATTAGAAGAAACATAATTACTAAGGTGAGTAATTTTTTCTTGTGTCATCAGCGAACAGGGAAATTCTGCCTTCTAGGTCCTACGCAATGTCACTTTTGAAAATGTTGAATAGGACCTGTCCCCAGTCTTTCCCTTTCTGCCCTTCAAGTGAGAATGTCCTTCACTCCAGGGGAAACTTTAGCCATGCAGATCGACTCAGTGACACCTTTTTGATGTAGCATTTAAACTTTCAGCTACTAGAGGCTGGGGCCTCTACATTCTCTGGGGTTTCATGAGCTGTGCAGACCACATTGACAGCATGTCCAATGGCTGTCCTTCCCTACGACTACCTAAGATCCATCCGGTCTCCACCTACTTCCCTTCCTCTGCCCCTTAAGGATGAAGATCATAAACAGTCACAACTTTTTGCCCTTCAGGGGCTCAACTCTGGTCATTGCTCTCCTCCTCCTTCTTCCCTCTTTGGAGGGAACCTTCTCTAGCTGCAGAGATCTCCTTGCATCACCCTCATAGCATTCCCAAAAGAGGGGTACAGTGAGAGCCCTTCCTCTAAAACTTTCCCTGAACTGGGCTTCTAAATTGCAGCAGCAGAGCCATCACTAATTCTGTCTCTGTCCTGGAGGGAATGTGACAAAGGCCTTGGAATCCTAGAGGTTTCCTCCTCATAGGAGGTTTTTCCTCTTCTCCCTTCTGAAGGTCATAAAAGTTAAGTATAAGACTAGGCCCTTGTAATAGTACAAGTAAAAGGTAAGTAATGGGGTTTGGTCCAAAAATTAAAAAAAACAGAAGAATATGGCTTAATGAATACACAACAAAGGCTCCTTGGAATTCTCTCACCAAAAAACTTCTTTATTGTGCTTACAGCTCTTTCTTCCAACTATTGCATGAGACCTCTTAAGTCATAACCATAAAAAGTGAACAACTGCAAAATACAGAAAGACCTGCCCTACTCCTACAGCCAGCCACCCAAAATCCAATCGCTTGTCAGAAAAAGGCTTCATCAGGGGGCGTGGGTGCAACTAACATACCAGACTTAAATACCTACAGGTGCTCATGTGATCTGTTAACTAATTTACATATGCAGAAAAATTACTTCATAAAAAAAAAATTACTTATGGTAACTAATATTCAGAAGCATATATTAATTTGCAGACATACATAGTATTATTGAACTGACTGCAAGAATATATATAAAATTTTATGGAAAACGGTAAGATAACATATTCATAGTTGCCCTGAACACTTAAGAACAACAATATAACTTTAAATATAATAAAATGAGACTTCCAGTAACGTCATGAGCTGTGGGAAAGCATCTGAAATTGGCTCTGATATCCCGCTCCACTATTATAATTAAAATCGGAAAAAATAATCTCACCTGAACCAACAAAATGGCATACAAGTATATCAGAATGGCAGGCAAACAGAACAAAGGGGTTATGGTGACACCGGCTTCTAAATTTACAGCAACTAGTGATGGATGAAAAGGTCACCATACAGTCATCTGGACCGCGTACCTCTAGGCCACAATCACTGACCTCAGTTTCCTCAATGGACTTGGAGGGAGACTATGATGAGGAAGGAGAGCCACAATCTGCTACACAATCGGAAAAGTAATCAGTACAGTACAAACCCTAGAGTCTGCCTTAGTGGACCTAAAAATGCATCTGACGACCTTAGATAAAAAAATCCACGACACAGAAGCAAGTTGGGGAACTCACTGACGAACAGGGAATTCACTCAAGACTGCTGCTTTTTCTTACGCAGAGAGATAGAGAAAGCCAGGCCAGAATGGAAGACGCAGAGAACAGAGTGAGGTGCAACAATTTCAGAATACATGCAGTGAGAGAGGGTGCAGAGGAATCTCATGATACAATGATAGCCCTTGTTCAGCACCTACTAAAATCAGTTCTGAAGCTTCCAGAGGATCTAAATTTAACTATGGAACAAGCGCACCACTCATTAGGGCCTCAGTCCAAAGACAGTATTGCTTGGCCACAATCCATCATCATCAGGATGTTACATTTTCAATTGAAAGAGACCATCCTGGCAACAGCATGGAAGCAGGGCAGAATACTGTATGATGGCCAGCCCATGTATTTTGAACAAGATTTTTTGCCGATATTGCAAACCAAGTGGCAGGCTGCCAGGAACATTATAAAGCAACTGAAAAAAAAGGAAACATAAAGGCTCAAGTTCTTTACCCTGCTAAATTAAAAATCTTCCTGGAAAAAGGAGTCCAAGGCCCGGATATTCAAACTGCTCCAGGCTGTGGCGCAAGCCTGGGCGCAGCTCAACTTTGTTGCGCAGGGGAGTGGCCTGGGCAATATTCAACGGAGCTGCACTATGTCGCAGCAGCTTTGAATATCGCACCCTAGCCACCCCCACTGTGCATGGCACAGTGGCACTGCGCCTGCGCAAGTGGCCAGAGTGGAGCATGGAGATGCGTATGCGCAAGTGCCATTGCGCCATGCACAGCACCTGTGATATTTAAATGGGGACATTACAAATGGGGCCATAATTTATGCAAGGTGCACAGGGGGCCATTTGCATCTCATTACAGCCCCATTTTCATGCCATTAGCATGCAGGTGTGTCGATCCCCGACGACTTGCCCCTGGCGCCCTGCCAGGCAGCAGCCATCGGAGACTGACGCCCCCTGCAGCCCGATCGCGGTCATTCCTGTAATATAAACAAAAAACCATCCAATATCCCTGGTGGTCCAGTGGACCCCTATGTGCCCGATCAGGGGCATCAGTACAGCCCCCCCAAGTCCAATATCCCTGGTGGTCCAGTGGACCACACTGAGCCCAATCGCGGGCATCTGTAAGCGAACCCCCCCAAGTCCAATACCCCTGGTGGTCCAGTGGACCGATCGCTACCCGATCATGGGCATCAGTACCTCATCAAAGACCCCCACTACCCTGGTGGTCTAGTGGTACCACCACCCTCACCCGCCCACTGGGCCCACCCGCACCTCCCCCTGTCAGCCAGCGGGTGACAGCACCCCCACCCCGTGCTGCCCCACCGCCCGCTGAAGTCAGTAGGGCTGTGCCATTGGTTCACAGCATGAGCCATCGGGCGGCAGCCCATCCGACTATTCAGTTCAGATATGTGAATGAATTCATCCACATATCTGACTGAGTAGTATAGTATGGTTGCACATCCATTGGCTCATGCTGTGAACCAATCGGGCGGCAGCCCCACCGAGCTGTCATTCAGCGGCGGGCGGGCAGCAGGCGGGTGGTGCTGCCGCCCACCGCTGACGGGGAGCAGGGCGGTGGGGCCCAGTGGGTGGGTGGGTGGGGGTACACTAGACCACCAGGGTAGTGGGGGTTTTGATGAGGTACTGATGCCCGCGATCAGGCCTCAGTGTGGTCCACTGACCACCGGGATATTGGACTTGGGGGTTCGCTATGATGTTCCCGCCTGGGGCACGGGGGGCACTGCCAGTGGCAGTAGATGGCCACTCACAGGTGGCAGCTGCTGTGTTGCACCCTGCACGCGGCAGCTCACCTGTGGGTGGCCATCACTTGTTCCTTTTTGTATGCGAATCTTGTGCAGGCGCAGGTAGGGGGTTGCGACATGACTCTGCACATCCCGGCTGAATATCAGGCTGTGTAGGTTATGCATGGGCACACCCCCCCACCTGTGCTGCACACATTACTGATGCACTCCGGAGCATCTGGATTTGTGCGGCGCACTTTTCCCTTTTGAATATCGCGCCAGGGTGCATCAGTGGGTTGTGCATGGTGCAACACTGTTGTGCCATGCGCAACCCTTTTGAATATCTGGGCCCGAGTGTTTGAAAACATATCAGTAGTGGCATTTCAACTACTGAAATGGGGAATCGAGTGTCCTGACCTTACAATGGAAAAGCTGGCAGGAGAGTTACAGTAGCCGGGGTGGCAACAGATGGGGCAGGGCAGAAAAAGACAGAGAATGGAGTCAGATTTCCTATAGTATTTGAAAACAGACATCAAGCATTTGTTGGGCTCGAAAGCTGGCAACAAAGAGAAGGAACTGAATGCGGAGCCACTACAGAAGCGCTGAAGGGACTGGACATAAACAAAATGCTGTATCTGAGAGGCAGAATTTAAAATTTCTGTAAAAAAACTGATACGGTTGGTAATGGTTGGGACTTTTACAAAAAGACTGGTGGTAAAATGTTTTATTACTGTTCTGAATGGGGGTAACAAAAATGTATGATTAAAATGAGTATATGGGGGGGAAGGGAAGTATCAAAGCAGCAAACCAAACTGAGACAAGGTAGATCAGTAATTCCAGGCAGAGTATTGGGGGGAGGGAGAAAATAAGAATTCTTAAGATGGTGGCACATGATGCAGTGGTAAAAGGCAGAACAGACATGGATGCGCACAAAGATGACATTTTAATGCATGTGGAGCTAAAGGGGACTTCCAGAGTAACAAGGGGGGACTGAAATATAAACACAAATGATACAAATTGTACAAGCAGACTGTAACAAATGGATGGCATATACACAAGACAGAGCTAGAAAGTGATAGTGCAGCCAGTGGAGGGTTAAGGTTAGAAAAGGGCAGGGGAGTTTCTTTAGAAATGGGGAGGTGAAATGCTGGAATGGAGGTACGGAGGAGGAATAGCAGATAATATAAAGGAATTGATGGGGGAGATGGGGAAGTGTATAAGTAAAGGGTTGAATGTGACTAGTTCAAGAGGGGGGCATGTAGGTCAAGAGCAGGAAGTACACACGGAATGAATGGTTGTGCACACAGGAATGAGTCATGGGTGGAACATGGAGTTTTCCTTGCGATTGGTTTTTAAACAGGGGAACGGGCATCTAGCTATATACGCTGTGGTCCTTTTGAATAGATAATGGGATCAGGAATGAAGGCTGTTTGTGAAGGGGATATCCTTGTTGGGGGGGACTTTGGAGTTGCTGAACAAGGAACAGCCTTACAGTGACAGTACTGACTATCCGGGAAGGACCCATACAGGAAAGTAAATGTAAGAACCACAAGGGCTAGTAAACTGGGAAGAGGGCGTAAGGATATAGCTAGGTGAATCATTATAAGGCAAGTGATGACACGAAGAGGAGAGGGGAAAGGGAGGAGATACATGTTAAAATGGCACAGATGCACCATAATGAGAATGAATATTCAAGGTACAAGAACATGAGGGATCGAATAGAAATAGGACTTGAAATCCATAAACTAAATGGATGTAATACTTTATAATAAAGTTTCTATCTATCTATATATTTATCTGTCTGTCTCTTGACAGACGGATAGACAAGGCCACACAAAAATTAGGGAGAGGAAACAGCATAGACTATTAGAAGGGCTTGAAGAAGCAGATTGTAGCAAAGGGGGGGTGGATTCAGTGGCACAGACAACTAACAAGGAAAGGAAACATAGGCAGGAACTAGGAAAAGAGTACTAGTGGTGGTATGGAGGGGAGGCAGAAAATAGATGGATTGAAGTTGGAAACAGTGAGTGCAAGATTTTGAAAAATCAGAGTAATATGACACATGAGAAAGTCAGAAGACTGCTCAAACAAGAGATACGAGGGGAGAGGAGATTTTCCCAATGATGGTAATAATATTATAGACTCGTGTTTTTCTGCCTTCTTTTCACAGGAATTCACAAAGAGGGTGGCAGATTCAGCGAACGATGTATGGATCCTGAATCAGGCACAATCCAAGTCACTAGACATGGTATGATGCAATTGATTTTCTCTCTTTCCTTTCCTGCTGTGTAGGAGATAAAGGATTGCAGAAAAAGTAGTGTAACCCCCCTGCAAATGGGGGTTCCCAAAAGACTTCCAGGAGCTTGCTTGAATGCTCCAAGCCTGAATGGTGTTTGGCGTTTAAGCCATTTATCAGTGAGTGTTTTTAGAGCCTCTGGTACTGTCTCTTTAAGAGCTGTCTGCTTGCAGACATAATTAGTTTGTATGGGGGACTGTGTGCTTCTCTGTTTGAGTACCACCAAGCTGCTGCGATTCACCCATTTTTGCAGTCACTAGGAGTGCAAAGGAACCTATCTGAAAGATGTAACTGTTTGCCAGAAACCATTTACAGTAATAATGAAATTACAGTTTGTCTAACCTGCTTTCTTTGCAGTCAGAACTCAGTGTCTGCCTAGTTCCCATTCTGGTTTTGAACTGCTGAACGGGACCAATCAGTGTGGGGTGTTAGCTCTAAAATGGTGCCTTGGACGAATCAGAACTTGGACTCATAATCTGAGCCAGCCACTTGAGGATTGTATGGGCAGTGACTCTGGGAGATGTAGTTTAGACTTCGGGCGCTTTTTGGACCAACAGCAGTCTATTGTGAGTGACAGCCAATCCAGTCAAGAACTGGGAGGAACTCAAAGGAAGTGCCTGGTTTTGTCTGTTGGAGTTTCAGTTTTAGATCTGGCAGTGAAGGAAAGAAACCCTGTGCTCCTTCAGTGCACAGTTTCAGTCAAAACGTGTAAGGCCCAGAGTTCCGTCTGCAGCTTGTGTAACTGCTTGTTAGGACTGAATCTGTCCTGTGAAAAGAATCAAAGGATCTCTGAAGAGTAGAAACCAGGCTCACCCTTAGAAGACTGAAGAAATTGTTGAATTGCACTCGGTCTGTCAGGAACTGAATCTGCTGTGTGTTCTCCGGTATTGTGCAGTATTGCATCGGGATAGAGAAGCAGCCTGCCTGGTATAGTACTTTCTTTTTTACCATATAAATGTGTGAAGAGTCTCGTGGAGCTCAAAAGTAGCCCTGCTGACGTTGAAGGACCCTATCTTGTTTGGAGGTCGTTAGTACTAATTCAGGGTCGCTCCCTGTTGAATTGCTACTTTAAATCCAAATGGAATCACTGTACTGCTGACTGTTTAAGCTAATTTTTCTTTTCACTGTGTGAAAGGGCCCCTACCAGCTACCACGGTTTGGACTAGCCACTAGGGCTTGGGTACCCAGGGACAGTAACTGGTAGGATAGGCCTGTGCACAGAGCCATAGGTAGATAGTAAAGTGATAAGCTAATTAACCTGATTTCCCTGTCCTTGTTATATCCCCTAAATAAATCAGAGCTGCTTGTTTCAGCAAAGTTATACTGCCTGAGGTATTTGTCTATGTTAAAGTACTGTACTGTGATTGTTGCACTGTATCTTATTTCACAGGAGGTCCCAGTGCCGGAACCAGACCTGAGGGTAAGTGTATACTGTGAAGGTAATTCAGATATATTGTGTGGGCCACTAGTGGGGAAAAAAGGGGGGTTGCAGTGTCCCAGAGGGCTGTGACCAAGTTAGTTTAACTATTGCAAACCCTGACCTCTGGGTGGAGGCACCCCCATTGGATCCAGGCCCCTCAACCTGTTAGTGGCAAATCAGGCAGGGTAGTAGCCCCTGGGATAACGCCATCTAGGGTTACATCTTGGAGGCTCACTGCTGGGATTGTGTGTCCTCTAGTGGCCATATTTACGAACCACTGTTAAGAAAAAAATGGGTACCTCGACAGAAGTGGCTGTGCACCGCTGGTGGAGTGGTGTACTGGGAGGAGAGTGACCCCAAAATGCTATGCTTATCCTGGACATCCCCTGGGTATCAATACGGACACTGTACAGGGAGTACTTTCCAAGGTGGAAGGTTTACAAACCCTGTGGTGGTGGGTCGGCATGCTAATCTGCTCACCCACTCTTTCCTGGCCCTAGTAGAGTTTAAGATCCCATAGATAGCTCCAAAGTGCCACAGACCATTACCCCAGAGGGAGCCCTCACTGCCTGGAGAGTGATAACTAAGTACAGTAAAGACCCGGGGGAATGAGCCCCACCACTGTCTGAAACTTTGAGGAGAAATTTGCTAAATGGTTGCTGGGGAAGGGAAACTGTGGAGGACTTGAAGAAACTATTCTTGCCACCTGGGGTGTTCCTCCCCAACACCCCTCCCGCCTCCAGTACCCGTAATGGTGGCTAAACCAATGCAGACTCCTATTTCTGCACCTGCCATTAGTCACGACTCTACCGAGGTTGAGGATCTCTCTGGCACCTCCCACCCCAAGGGAGGATGACTGGGAGACCTGATAGACTATGTTGCCCCTCAAGTGCTAGAATGGCAATGCTCGAAGCCAAAAGTGAAAGAGGGTTAGTGAGAGCCCCGGTCCTGCCCTGGCTACCATCCGTGCTAAACGGCCAGTAACCCTGAAGTGACTGCACAGGCCTATCTTGAGGCCTTGGAGAATGTGTATGGGAGCCCAGATTCTGATGAAGACCTATGGTGGAGAGTAAGAGATGCACAACAGTACCAAGGGAGTTGTTGTCTGTGTATGTATCTTGGCTGGAAAAATTGTTGCAAGAATGCCTCAGAAAGGGTAGTTTGCCAGCGATTGAACTGGACCGAACCAGGCTGGACAGGATCCTTAAGTCTGCCCCTTCAGAACTGCTGTTGCTTCAGTTACGCCTGGCAAATCGACTGGAATCCCACCCTCTTATGATGAGTTAATGAGAGAAATTGAGGAGTTGAGAAAGGCGACCTCGGGAGGGACCTGCACCAATAGCTGCTGCTATGACCCGAGTGACTGAGGGTGGCCCATCAAGTGAAGTTAAGGGCAGAGGTTGGCAGTCAATGAGTGCTCTGATAAGGAAAAAGATATGCCACAATGGGGCTTAACTGTTGAGAGATATCCGGGAATTCAAAACAGTCCCTTTATGAAGGCCACGCCTGCAAGTACGGGGCCCGATCTATATCCGATCTGCATTCATATGGGGTGGGGATACCCACCCATGTATCTCCTGCTGATAACAGCTCCAACTCGATTCCTTGACCATGGAAGTGGAGGAAACTGACGATGTCTCCAAATGCTTATCACGCTCAGAGACAGAGATGACACCAAGGTTTCAGTTAGTAATACCCTGCCCTGGTTCCCAGTGTGGCGCCTCGGCCAGCTCAAACTCCAGAAAGTATGTTTTGCTATAATTGTGGGAAAGATGGGCACATGAAAAGGGAATGCCGGTCCCCAAAAGACACTGACAAAGTTGCATATAGGCTACAAGGAGAGCTTCGGAGAACAAATCAGTGGTTAAGAGGTGCACGAAATGATCCCAGTGAGGGCACCAAAAATGCTAACTCACGTCCTTTTGTGGCAAGGTCAGTAGCCCAGGCCCCCACTACCGCCTCTCCAGACTGGTCCAAGTTCATAATGTGTCTGAAAGAGACATTCGAGTAAATAGAGGTTGCATCCTGGCTAATGTGCATTGTGCAGACACTGCAGTGCTGCCCAGCAGCAAGAGTTCAAGGAAGAATGACAGAGTAACGCCTGACTTGTTTGATTTCAGCGACTCCCCGCTGCCAGCTGAATGGAAAGTGAGGATCAGTGAGAAGCTTGCCCAGAGAGACCAGGTGTTTTCTTTAAAGGAATGGGATGTAGGATGCGTGCAAGGAGCTGAGCACAATATCCGGCTGCATGACTAAAGACCATTTCGTGAGAGGTCTCACGCCTGGCACCTGCTGACATAGATGATGTGAGACGGCATCTGCAAGAAATGTTAGCTGCTGGTGTAATACAAAAATCCAGAAGCCCTATGCTTCCCCATTGTGGTAGTGAGGAAAAAGAATGGAACAGTAAGGATGTGTGTGGATTATCGCACCTTAAACCGGCGGACTATCCCTGATCAGTACACAATGCCCCGCATTCAGGATGCTTTGACTGCCTAAACGGGAGCAAGTGGTTCTCTGTGCTGGATCTCCGCAGTGGGTACTACCAGATCCCGATGGCCCCAGAGGACCGTGAGAAGACAGCCTTATCTGTCCGCTTGGCTTCTATGAATTCATGAGGATGCCTCAAGGATTCAGGTGCCCCAGCCACTTTTCAACGATTGATGGAGCGGCAGTGGGGACAAGAACTTACTAGAGTGCCTGGTATACCTAGATGATGTTATTGTGTTTGGCAGCTCACTGGAGGAACATGAGAGCAGATTATTTAAGGTATTGGACCGACTGGAGGACTTTGGCCTTAAACTGTCCATTGATAAGTGTCAATTCTTTCAAACATCAGTAAAGTATGGGACACATAGTATCCACCGAGGAATAGAGACCGACCTAAGTAAAGTTGAGGCTTGACCACCTGGCCACAGCCCAAAAATGTAAAAGAACTGCAAAGATTCCTGGGATTCTGTGGTTATTATCAGCGCTTTCATCAAGGACTATTCAAGAGTGATCCGTCCTTTATTTAACCTTACTCAAGGGTATCCCCAACCCACAAAAAATACCAAAAGTCAGCGCCCTCAAGACTGAAAGAGTGTATTTTCTACCGAGTGAAGTATTTGGGGCCCGCTGACTCCTGATTGTGAGACTGCTTTTCATGAGATCATATATCAACTTACCCATGCTCCAGTGCTGGCCTATGCCGATCCAAGAAAACCTTACGTCCTGCACACTGATGCTAGCTTGCAAGGGTTGGGGGCTGTGTTGTACCAAGAGCACGAGAATGGCCTGAGACCAGTGGCCTTTGCCAGTAGAAGCCTGACCCCATCCAAAAAGAACTATCCTGTACATAAGTTAGAGTTCCTAGCTTTGAAGTGGGCTATTGTTGACCAATTCCATGAGTACTTGTATGGGGCTAAAATACTAGTAAAAACTGACAATAATCCTTTGACCTATGTGCAGACCCCAGCTAAGTTTGATGCCACTGGCCATAGGTGGCTTTCTGCATTATCTACATATGACTATGCTCGCATCACCGAGCAGGTCTGAACCACATAGATGCTGATGCTTTCTCCCGAGGCCTGTTCCCCAGAATGATTGGGTCCGATTGCAGAACCTGACATTCGGCACTCTGCCGGAAGTTTGACAGTGAGGAACAAATGTCCACGGACGCAGTGGACTGCATGGTGGATTGCTTGGGACCTCTGAGAATTGCATACCTGCTGCTTATTGCCACTTTTCTGCAATAGACATTGGTGCACTGCCTCAGCTGGACAATGACAGTATTTGGCGGGCTCAATCTCACATCCCATGATCAAAGCAGCTTTAGAAGCCTCTATGCAGGAAAAGATGTGTCCAAATTACGCCCACTGATTTGAGAACTGCACTGTTATACAAAGAAGGTCCTAAGTTGAAACTGATCAATAAACTGTTATACAGAGAAACAGTAGACAGAGGGGGACAAGTAGACAAACAACAACTAGTGCTGCCTACTGCCTTTCGAGACTCAGTACTGATGTCCTTGCACAACCACATGGGGCACCTTGGTATAGACAGAACACTTGACTTGGTGAGATCCAGATTCTATTGGCCTAAGATGGGGGCTGATGTGGAGCAACACATTCGAACTTGTAGTCGCTGCTTACAGAGGAAAGCTTTGCCCCAGAGGGCTGCCCCTTGTTAACATCACCACCAGTGCACCCATGGAGCTGGTCTGTATTGATTTTCTGAGTTTGAGTCAGATCAAAGAAATATCAGTAATGTGCTGGTGGTCACTGACCATTTCACGAGATATGCCCAAGCTTTCCCCACCAAAGACCAGAAAGCATCCACTGTGGCCAAAGTACTTGTAGAAAACTTTTTTGTTCACTATGGGGCTCCACAAAGAATCCATTCTGATCAAGGGAGAGACTTTGAGAGTCGTCTGATCAAAGAGATGCTTTCTCTGTGGGGAGTGCGAAAGTCCAGAACCACTCCTTACCACCCCCAGGGGGACCCACAGCCTGAACTTTTCAACCGCACTTTGCTAGATATGCTAGGCACCCTGCACCCAAAGGACAAGCCTAGATGGAGCCAAATTAGCACCCTGGTACATGCTTATAACTGCACCAAAAGTGATGCCACTGGGTTCTCCCCCTACCGCCTGATGTTTGGAAGAGAAGCTCGACTACCGGTAGATGTGTGTTTGGGGTCTCCCTGATGGGGTTCAAGCTGACAACTATTTACAGTATGTGCAAAGTTAAAGGCCCAGCTAACTCATGCACTAACTGGCTCAAACCATGGCTGCCAAAAGAAATCTGGCCAACAAAGAAAGGTATGATAAAAGGTGAAAGCACAGGAACTTCAGGATGGAGATCGGGTATTGCTAAGAAATCTGGGACTGCATGGCAAACACAAGATTGCTGACAGATGGCACCATCTCCCTCACATTGTAGTGGGCAAACTAGATGATCTGCCAGTGTACAAAGTAAGGCCTGAGAATAATTCAAAAGATGTAAAAACAATGCATAGAAATCATTTACTGCCCATTGGACAAATCTTGATTGAATCTGAGCCCCAGAAGATGCCCCTCTGGACCAGTGACTAGAGCTGCTGCTAAGAAAAGATCAAGAAAGTCTGCACCTACAGAAGCAAAGTTAAAGTGTTCCCTCCACAAGTCCCAGTTGAGCATGACTGTCAGTCCATATCGGAAGAAAGTGAGAGTGACTTTGAATACTATCCTTCTTACTAACTGAGTCAATTGTTTGGGCAATCCCTAGTCAATACTGGAGATGAAGCTGGGCCTTCTGGACTGTCCAAGCCCCCAGCTTTGTCCCTGGAGCCAATGCTCCCAGAAAGTGAAGTGCAAAGCATCAGATCAGATGAAATGGAATCATTGTGCATGGTTGAACTGTTTGAGCTTTCAGGGAGGAAAATGATGGATTGGGTCAGACTGGTGATACACCAGAACAAGAAGAGTATTTTGAGTGCCCTGACAGTCCACTGCCAGTGTCTGAAAGCTTCCATGCGAGCCAAATGTTGTGGACTCAGAAACTGTAACTCCTGAGCTGAAAGTGCCCCAAGTTCTAGCCTCTACCCCCATGGAGACTCCCTGACAAGTGAGGACAATGCTGAAAATGAGGCTCAGAGTGCAGAGACTGTAACAGTTCCCCCTAGAAAGACTGGTCGAGCTGTAAAGCCTGTGGTGCACCTCAGTTATGATTCCCTGGGCCGGCCAGTGGATCTGCCTCTCAATGTTGTCCATAAAGGAGTGTATGTGTCCCCGAGCTCATTGCCCAAACTGAGCGTCAGTGCTAACTCCAAGTTACTTGTGTTGCCCTCTAAGTATGGTGCCCTTGCCCCGTCCAGCCCCAAGGTAACTGATAGGGAAGGGCCCCCTCTCTTCAGGTTTCATGTACAAGAGGTAATAACTTGAGTTATGGTACAATGTATGTAATACTGTGTAAAGAGTGACGACTGCAAAGTTTCAGAAATGTGTTCTTGGTAAAATTATATATTGACTGATGATTACATGTGTGAGCCTAATGCAAATGTATATGGTTGCAGTTAAACCTATGGGGTACTTGCTTGGGACGTCAAGCTTCCCAGGCCAGGAAGGGTAACCCCTGCAAATGGGGGTTCCCAAAAGACTTCAGGAGCTTGCTTTGAATGCTCCAAGCCTGAATGGTGTTTATGCTAGCTCATTTATCAGTGAGTGTTTTTAGAGCTCTGGTACTGTCTCTTTAAGAGCTGTCTGCTTGCAGACATAATTAGTTTGTATGGGGACTGTGTGCTCTCTGTTTGAGTACCACTCAAGCTGCTGCCGATTCACTCCATTTTTGCAGTCACTAGGAATGCAAAGGGAACCTATCTGAAAGATGTAACTGTTTGCCAGAAACCATTTACAGTAATAATGAAATTACAGTTTGTCTAACCTGCTTTCTTTGCAGTCAGAACTGTGTCTGCCTAGTTCCCCATTCTGGTTTTGAACTGCTGAACTGGACCAATCAGTGTGGGTAAGCTAGCTCTAAAATGGTGCCTTGGACTAATCAGAACTTGGACTCATAATCTGAGCCAGCCACAAGAGGATTGTATGGGCAGTGACTCTGGGAGATGTAGTTTAGACTTCGCGCCTTTTGGACCAACAGCAGCAGTCTATTGTGAGTGACAGCCAATCCAGTCAAGAACTGGGAGGAACTCAAAGGAAGTGCCCGGTTTTGTCTGTTGGAGTTTCAGTTTTAGATCTGGCAGTGAAGGAAAGAAACCCTGTGCTCCTTCAGTGCACAGTTTCAGTCAAAAAACGTGTGTAAGGCCCAGAGTTCCGGTCTGCAGCTTGTGTAACTGCTTGTTAGGACTGAATCCGTCCTGTGAAAAGAATCAAAGGATCTCTGAAGAGTAGAAACCAGGCTCACCCAGAAGACTGAAGAAATTGTTGAATTGCACTCGGTCTGTCAGGAACTGAATCTGCTGTGTGTTCTCCCGGTATTGTGCAGTAATTGCGATCGGATAGAGAAGCAGCCTGCCTGGTATAGTACTTTCTTTTTTACCATATAAATGTGTGAAGAGTCTGTGGAGCTCAAAAGTAGCCCTGCTGACGCTGAAGGACCCTATCTTGTTTGGAGGTCGTGAGTACTAATTCAGGGTCGCTCCTGTCTAATTGCCACTTTAAATCCAAATGGAATCACTGTACTGCTGACTGTTTAAGCTAATTTTTCTTTTCACTGTGTGAAAGGGCCCCTCACCAGCTGCCACGGTTTGACCAGCCACTAGGGCTTGGGTACCTAGGGACAGTAACTGGTAGGGATAGGCCTGTGCACAGAGCCATAGGTAGATAGTAAAGTGATAAGCTAATTAACCTGATTTCCTGTCCTTGTTATATCCCCTAAATAAATTAGAGCTGCTTGTTTCAGCAAAGTTATACTGCCTGAGGTATTTGTCTATGTTAAAGTACTGTACTGTGATTGTTGCACTGTATCTTATTTCACAGGAGGTCCCAGTGCCGGAACCAGACCTGGGGGTAACCTGTATACTGTGAAGGTAATTCAGATATATTGTGTGGGCCACTAGTGGGAAGAAAGGGGGGTTGCAGTGTCCCAGAGGGCTGTGACCAAGTTAGTTTAACTATTGCAAACCCTGACCTCTGGGTGGAGGCACCCACCATTGGATCCAGGCCCCTCAACCTGTTAGTGGCAAATCAGGCAGGGGTAGTAGCCCCTGGGATAACGCCATCTAGGGGTTACAGTAGGATATGTTGGTATATGATTATATCGATCAATATTCTCAGGCACTGGGGAAAGGAGGGACACATTTATAGAGAGGTAATCGAAAGATAATATGTAAGTAGAAATTAAAAGGGGTTGTGGGAAGGTGGAAGGAAGAGAGGGTCAAAATGTACTCAACAAGACTCATAGTTGAAAATATGAAAATTAAACAAGAAGAATTGACAGGGTGGAGTGGGGGGAAAATCTTGAGCTGGGAATCTTCGGGCTTGTCTCACACCTTGTGAGGGGAGAGTGGACCATCTTCTATAAAGAAGGGCCAAACTCACTTGAACAACGTGAGATAGACTCAGGTCACAGGACAACCTGAGTACAAGAGAACCGATAGACAACAGGTCGGGACACATCCTCAAGGTCACCTTAAAGCAGAGATACTTGAAAAAATGAATGAGAAGGAAGAGAAATATCTCTTCAAAGTTTGGAATATCTTTGGATATAGTTAGTATTGTTTTGAAAGTTTAAATGTTGTCAGAGTTTACGTAAGCAATGTTGGCAGATCACTCAGGTCAAAGATTTATGGAACACCCAGGACCCCCCCCCCCCTTACTCAAGGATATAAACCTAGAAAACAAAGCAATTCATAATGGGTAGCATTAAAATAATCTCCCTCAATGTCAAGGGCATTAACTCCATAGTGAAACATACAAAGATCATGACAGAGCTCAGAAAATTAGGTAGTGATGTTGTAGAGAGCACTAGTGTCTGATTTCGCTGATGGTGTAGCTGTGCTTGGATAAGGAGAGGCAGGAGACAAACTCGGGAATAAAAGCAGATTTACTAGGTGCAAGGCACTGGAAAGAGCAAGTAGTAGATAACCAGTATACACTATAACTTGGTATGCTGTGACTACACTGTAGCCTAGCTTTTGTTCATCCTACTATACCTCTATAATGATGCTTATACTATATGAAAGCTCTCTGTAACTTCAGTTCTTATAGCTCTATGGTAACAAACTTATTACTATGAACTCTATAATGATGCTTATACTATATGAAAGCTTTCTATAACTTCAGTTCCTATAGCTCTATGGTAACAAACTTATTACTATGAACTCTATAATGATGCTTATACTATATGAAAGCATTATAACTTTACTGTAGCTTAGTGTTCTACAATTCTACTGTAACTCTGTAACTTAGGATCCTATAACTTTATAGTGATTCTTATACTCTATAGGGATTCTTATACTCTATGAATGTCTTATTTTCCGAACTCTACAATACCCCTATTGCTCTAGTTTGAACTCTATGGTAAACTTATCATTACAAGCTCTATAATCAACCTTGTACTTTATTTCATTGCATAAATACTACCTGTTGAGCAGTAACCAAATGAACATAGAGTCCTTCATAAGTCCAGAACGGTGGCCACTGATGTGTTCTGTTGGCCGACTTTTGGTCAGATTGGAAAAGCGAAGGGTGAAAGGACTGAAATAAGCAAGAACCCCAAGCTACGCAAGCCTCCTAGCTAAATAGGGTTCCAAGGAAATGAGACTGTGGGGAAGCTGAAGCACTCAATGCAATGAAGGTGTGGGATCTCCTGGTTAGTGGAAGACCCCAAGGAAATGAGAAAGATGAAACTGCTGAAGATGAACTCCTAAGCCGGAACTGGCTTCAGGGAAATTCAGGATACGGACACTGGGCTGAAGCTGGACTCTAGGGCTCAAGACATGATGCAGACACTGGGCCAAAGCTGGACTCCAGGGCACAAGAAAGGATGCAGACACTGGGCTGAAACTGGATTCCAGGGCACAAGACAGGATGCAGACACTAGGCTGAAGCTGGACTCCAGGGCACAAGACAGGATGCAAACACTGTGCTGAAGCAGGACTCCAAGGCACGAGACAGGATGCAGACACTGGGCCGAAGCTGAACGCCAGGACACAAGACAGGATGCAAACACTGGGCCAAAGCTGAACTCCAGGGCACAAGACATGATGCAGACACTGGGCCAAAACTGAACTCCAGGGCACAAGACAGGATGCAGACACTGGGCTGAAGCTGGACTCCAGGGCACAAGACAGGATGCAGACACTGGGCCAAAGCTGGACTCCAGGGCACAAGACACGATGCAGACACTGGGCCAAAGCTGGACTCCAGTGCACAGGACAGGATGCAGACACTGGGCTGAAGCTGCACTCCAGGGCACAAGACAGGATGCAGACATTGGGCTGAAGCTGGACTCCAGGGCACAAGACAGGATGCAGACATTGGGCTGAAGCTGGACTCCAGGGCACAAGACAGGATGCAGGCAATGGGCCGAAGGTCTCTGGATTCTTGTGTCTGAAGCCTCACCCTTATTTTTACAATGGATCTCTACCTGTGAACCGGGGCAGTTCCCTGCACTACCTAAACATTGTTAGGAATGGGAATGGCCTGACGTTCTGGATGTGATGCAGTTGGCCAGGAGCTAACTATGATAGACCTATACTGGTGACCGGCCCCAACTTGTAGGGGAAGGAAGGTGATATCAGTCTCTAATTGGCCACAGTGATCAACAGTTCATGATGAGGATGAGAATCAGGTGAAGATGATCAACATCAGGCTAAAGAGTTCAATTGTTAGGCAAGCGCGGAGTTCGGTAACATGCAAGGCAGTTCTTGGGCGGAGACACTAGTGCAGGACTGATCCCATAGTCTCTAAGCATAATCCAGTGGAAGAAAGCAAGCAAAACATTTTGATATAAGCAAAACATATGCAGGGTTAATCCAATAGTTTCTTGCAGCACAACAGCTTAAGCAGGAAAAGGAAGCTATATCATAGGGTTCAGGCACAGTCTCTGCAAAACATAGTCTCAATGTCTCTACAATGGTTTGCCTTCCTTAATAATCCCAGTATCATGCAGCAGCAATCCAGGCAGGGACTTTAGAAAGGGAATACACTGGGGAAAAACCTACCAAAATCTAAGGGCTAGCTATGTGGGGACCCTGGGGTATACATTCTGTACCCTTCCCACTGGTAAAAAGCTCCAAAGGCACCTAATGGGATAATTACCCTAAGGCGAAGGTAATCTGATTAGTTTAAGCACTAAAGAGTCCTCCCTAACTGTCCCTCCCCAGACTAGAGGCGATGGGGAAGTTACAGGGGTTATTAGCCCTTGGGCACAGATGTGGCTACTGAACTGGAGGGGATGGCAAACTGCCTGACTCACTCCCCTTTACTCCCTGCTGGCTCATCACTAAAATCAGAGTGTGTTTTGAAACTACGGGAGAGCACTATTAAATATTTGCTTAGTTTCTCTGTTGGTGGCCACTTGGCTACTGGCCAATGGACTCCAATCTGGGGCACTATACCTTATCTGAGGCTGATGTCCCTTCCCTGGCCCACCCAGAACTGGAAAAAAATTGCATAGAATGTAAAGAACACAAAGAAAACACATTGGCTACCTGGCCTCTAACTCACTGGCCCACCTGACTACCATGGCTACTAAAACAACTGGGGCCTTTCTTGCCCATACTGGCCCTTATATGTGCTAAATAAAAATAAACAGTAACTTTTAAGCTAACTAGCCCTTTCTGGTAGCCCACTTGGCTAGTTGACCTAAAGTGCTAGGACTTTCTGCACTCGGAGCTGGCCCCTTTGACTTGCTGGGGGTTGTGTGGCCTCCTAAAACAGCTGGGCCAGCATTACCCCTTTAAATAGCTGGGCTTTAAGGTGCCTCTTTAAATCTGTGAGGCCTGGCAGGGACCTCTGTCCATCAAGCAGGATAACCCTGCCTTAGCTCCGCCCCTGCCTATGCTCCAAGCTGGAGTTACTTTAAATATATTTAAATAACCCCACCCTCTGGCTACCCCTTGTCTGTGTGGCCTGGCCTTGCCTTGCCCCTCTAGACTGCCCCTCCCAGCACCCGATGGCACCAAATAAACTTTTTATTTATTTAAATTAAAGTTTTGGCAGCCAGCACCTGCCAGTTGGTGCTGCCACTGACTCACCAGCCCGAACCAGGGAGAAGCTGCTGGACAGGAGATGGAGGAGACACTGCTGCTGTGGCTGGCGCTGGGAAAAGCAGGCAGGTGGAAGGAGGATGGCTAATGGGGCCTTACTGCTTGGCCCGTCGGTTCCCTTCACGGATGCAGTCCCGCTTGTGGGCACTGCCAACGAGGGACCAAAGTTTACTTTCTAAAATTAAATTAAATTGGGCTAACTAGTCCGCGATGCGGTCGACTGCCGCCAGGAGACCCGCTGCCGTGGGAGGACTGCCGTCACTGGACCCGTCGGAACCATGGGAGCTGCTGCAGGGATGAGAGGAGGACTGCAGGTACTTTTTACCAATTACTATTACCTCTCTGCATCCTCTCTCACCCTGCTTTGAGCCACTTACTTTTTCTCTTTCTGTCGGGGTGTCTGAGAGTGCTCGCCCGACCAGCACGACTGCTGGCTCCCCACAGAGTATTTTAAAACGGCCAATACCAGTCACAGATGTCCTCCCTGGCATTCGGGACACCAAGTTCCTAGCAACCAGGGAGCAGGCAGCTGCCCAGCGTGAGGATGGCACTCCCTCGCGCTAGGGCTGGGTGGCTGTAGGAGAAAGCAGAAAAAGAGAAAAAAAAATTATTTAAACTGCAACTGCAGTTTACTTGTAGGGGCCTGGGCACATAGGGGACTGGGGAACAACAGGGGAACTGACTGGCTACAGGGGGGATACTATTTGGGCATTGCAGTATAGCCATGGTTCAGGAGACCCACCTATCAGACCTAGAGCACAGTAAGTTAAAAAGGGGATTGGGTAGGTGAGGTGTTCGCTTTATCGCATCCCTTAACAAAAAAATGGGGTAGCAATCTTAGTATGGAAAGGCTTAGGGTTTGAAGTTCGTAAAACAGAACTGGACAATGAGGGGAGATTGGCAATAATATCAGGACAAATACAGGAACAGAAAATTAATTTCATCTATGTATGTGCCCCTAACACCAACACAGCTGATTTCTTTAAAACACTATTCCAAAAAATAGCACACTTAGCATCCAGTTGAGTAGTAGTGGATTTCAACTGTGTATTAGACCCCTCAATGGGACAGAACATCTAAAAATACTCAAACGAATAAAGTGTCTAGCAAAATGTTGGGATTGTATGATGGAACAGAGTATGTTCGATGTATGGTGGGAACAACACAAAGGGGAGAAAGATTAGACATTTTACTCACACCTACATCATGAATACTCAAGAACAGACATGTTTTTAACCCATAAATCTGATTTATTTAGGATAAACTCCAGAGAAATACATCAAACTATAATATTGGACCACGCTCCCATATCAATCAACCTATAGACAAATTAAACACGTAAACACACATTGTAGAGGTTCAATAATTCTTTATTGAATGACAAAGCTTTTAAAGAAAAAATAAGCACAGAGATTAAAATATGGTATACAGGGATCTGAATGCGGGGAGGTCCAAGAACTGATGGTATGGAGTGCAATGAAGGCAGTCTTGAGGGGACACATAAGCTGGTCTTCAATCAAAAAGAGGAACCAAGTGGAGAGACAGAAGCATCTGTAAGAAAAATTAAAAACGTTAGAGCAAACCCACAAACACAATCCATCCCCTGATACATTAAAGACTATACAGAAGATTAGAGTGGAATTACAGGAATTGATGGAGAGAAAGATAGAGGAGAAGCTGAGGAACATGACACACAGGTACTATGAGATGGGTGGGACAGCAGCAGCTCTTAGTGTACAGGCTAAGGAAAAATGAAGCAGACAGAACGATTTTAAAGAGCAGCTTCTATGTTTTTTTGTAGCCCCTCACTTAAACATATAATATAACTGACCTGGCCAGGGGACGATATCTATAAATATAGCAGTGTCAGTGGCTCAGCAGTTAGCACACTTACCTCTGAGGCTGGGAGATCAGAAGGCTGTGTGTTCTATCCCTACACCAGGCACTTGAGTTAATATCCCAATACTGACACTGCAGTGCAGCATGAGGGGGGTGCTGCACTCCTGAGATGCTGTCTTTCGGTTGAGACATCAAACCGAGGTCCCATCTGCCTATTCTGGTGGTAGTTTAGGTGGATGTTAAAGATCCCATGGTACTTCTCAAAAAGAGTAGGGGACATTTTTATTGGAGAATCAAAAACAAAATACAAAATAAGATCATCGAACAGGAACGTAAGAAAAACAATGAGAAATACAAAACAGGCAAGGAACAAAACTCAGAAAGACAAATATGCAGGTGTAACACCAAACAAAGATGCGCCAAAAAGGAAAAAGTACCAAACCTAACCCACCCAACTAATATTATTCTATAAACAAGACCCCACTTCAGACCCCAAAGTGCGAAATTCATATTCATACAGTGCATCCAATTCACTCTGTATTTGAAACAAAATTTCCTGTAATTGAACAGACTTTTACTGAAGGCATCGCAAACATCTTGCTTGCCAAATATACCATATGATACAGGCCAAAACGACAAAAATTGTACTTTGATTCCATATTTTCCAGTCTGTTGGAATCTGTCCTAAAATTAAAATATCATAAGTCATTGAACTAAAAAGAGGTACATTCCGCCAATTGGCCAATGTGGACCAAAACCCTTGAATACGCACACATTCAAAGAACAGATGTCATATAGTTTCCAGATGACCTTGGCAAGCTATTTCAGAACAACACCTATCCCCCAACTGTTTATGTTTTTGATTATTTTTTACATTAAGCTTCTGATGCCCACAGAGCCATATCATATCTTGCATTTTCTTTGGGATTCTAGGCTCTGTAATACTGACTATTAATAAAACAGTATCCACTATATCAGAAACTTGAAATAAAGGATCTTCTAAATAGCAGAAGTCAACTATATGTTTATAAAATGATTTCTTCTCATATGAAATAAACCAGGAAAGCTCTATTTTCCACATTCTGATATATTTAAGTATTATCCTAACATAATCAGGTAGGAATTTTTCCAATGAATGCCATTTCCCCCTACCCCAGGCTGTCAGAAATTCCCTTCCCCATAACTTCATACACAAAGATTCCATATCTACACTATCTAACAACATAGGCCTAACTGTACTATAGAAAAAATTACCAAACAAGTAAACTAGTGGTTGAACCATACTAAGACTACCTGACTTCCAGTCTCTATAGGTATGAACCCGTTTAATGGGGTTTAATCGGCTTCCCCATAACAATGAAAAAAAAGGCCCATTATTTTAGAGTGCATACTATAAGGGAGAGGGAATACATGCGAAACATAAAACAATTGGAGTGATATAAGTTCTAAGAAGAAATACCCTTTTTTTCCGCAACATCTTACAGGACTGCCATTTCATAACTTTCTGCTTAGCAACTTCAAAAACCATGACCCAATTACATTGTAATGCAGTGGTCGTACCATAATATATACCCAGCAGTTTTATATTAGTGGTAACAATAGGTATTACAAAATCATCCGGTACTAAAGCCTTACCCAAAACCAATATCCGACTCTTCTCAAGATTAATCCTGATACCTGTAAACGGTTGCAACTCTTATAAATCTTGTAGAACCTTTTTCCCTGAATCTAAGGTCACTACTGCAAAGACGCAATCATCAGCATATGCTAGCACCTTTTTAAAAGAACAACCACTTGTCGTAGTAACAGGTAGTACCTGAGGATCTACCTCAGTCCTTCTTAGAACAGGATCAAGACCAAAAACAAACAATAAGGGGCTCAGAGGACACCCCTGTCGAACTCCAACATTAAGACGAACAGGGATGCCCATATGACCATTCACTGAAGGAGTAATTAAAGCTGCAGAATACAAAGTTTTCAATAAACTTAAAAACAGATCTGGTATACCATAAATGTGTAAGACATCCCAGATATATTCCTGCCGCTAGCATCAAATGCGGTAGCTTGGTCTAATGACATAAGATAACCACTCAAGTTATGGGACAAACCCTGCTCCACTAACTCCCTAATATAAATCAAGTTATACACGATATTCCTATCCGGGACTGCACCTGTTGTGTGGAAAAAATCAAACTCTGTGCTACCTTTGAAAGCCGACTTTTCAGGATTGTTGCCAAAATCTTATAATCCGAAGTCAAAAGACTTAAAGGTCTCCAGTTTTTCAACAGTTGTGGGTCACCCTTTATAAAATGAAATATCATTATTCCTTTACACAGACTAGGGGAAAGCCTATTTTCAGACCAAATAGCGGCAAAAAGGGCACGTAACCATGGTAACAAAAGTTCCAAATACTTTCTATAAAACTCATTTGGAATACCATCTAAGCCAGGGGTTGTTCGCACTGACAATTTATTAACAGCCAATTTAATTTCAGAGTCATCAATAGGGCCTCCAAAGTGGTCATCTCGTCAGCCTTGAAATGAGGAATGTCTAGAGTGTGACAAAATGTACTCGGCAAGGCTGGGGCGACATCCTGAAATGTAGACCATACATAAGATTGCACAGCTCAACTTATTCCTCTAACATCTGTCACCACAGTACCATCACTGTCTTTTAAAGCCATAAAACCATACTTTTCGGAACTCCGTGACTGGAGATCATATGGGTTGACTTGTTGTTTGGGACCCTTCAGTAAATATTTTTGTCAATAAAAACATTTTTCTTCCCTGATTCATAAAAAATCACACATTTTGTTTTTGATTTCCTTAAGCTTAGTCACTATTGACCTATCCGTGTAAGAAATCTGAGTCAGCAATTTTAAATACTGTGCCCTATAGCATAAATATGTTAAATACTGGTTTCCAGCTTTACATTTCGATATTTGCAAAAACAACAATTTCAAATCCACTTTGGTATCCTCCCACCATTCTATGGGACTGTCATACAAAAAACAAAGATCAATTTGAGCATTAAAAAAAACTTTCACCTTTTTCATCTGTAAGACCTTCATGCAGAATAGCAATATTCAATTTCCTATAAGTACGACCTATCACATGGGTCTGATAAGAGCCTAAACGTAACTTTACTATAACATGGTCCAAAGTCTCCATAGGTAAAATAACTTCTGAACAAGCCAGTCTCTTTGACACAAACCAAAAATCAATTCGAGAAGACAACACCCCCTTAAAAAAAAGTATGTTGAGGGGAAATTTGCAAAACGTCATACACATCTGCTATATCACTATTAAGTAGAACATCATGAAGCATGTTTGTGTCACAAAAAACCTTTTGTGTAGCCCTGCCCCAATCCCTGGCTGCTAATCCACAATAAAATCCCCCCCCCCACAACACCAATTTTGAGGTATGTAAGTATGGGGCAATCTTTTTAAATAAAGCCAATCTATCTGCTTGAAGCTGAGGTGCATATATATTTATAATGCGGTAAGCGCAATTCGAAAGAACTAGATACACCATGGCTCTCCCTTGCAAAATTTCCAGAACTTTCAAAATTTTAACAGTGAGACCAGAAAAAAGAATACCCACCGCATCACAAGTATCTTCCCCCAAAGACCAAAAAGAGATACTCCACCTCCAGTCTCTTTCAGCTTCTTTCAGCTGTGTCAAATAATGTATTCTGGTGTCTTGAAGGAAAATAATATTACTATGACATTTCTGCAAACTAGAAAAGGTAATCTTTCTCCTATGAGAAGATTTGATACTATTAACATTAATAGTAAGAAAAACAACTCCATCCGTCATTCTAGATATGCAAGAGGGAAAAAAGGTCCAGAAAAACACAAGAACCAGACATTTTCAGTATAATGAAAGATAGGGAAAAAAAAAAAAACAACAGGTCACTTTCATTTCTTTCTTTTTTTTGGTTTAGGTTTATCACACACACCCCCTAGGTCTGGGGCCACCTCTGCATGTGAGGGTGTCATAGAAGATGTATCTGACTCAATACCATCCTCTTCACCATCCTGTTCAGACAAAAGGCCGTATGAATTCTGTAATGGGAGTAAATCAGGTTCAATTTGACCGTCCAGAGCAGCTCTACTGGACTTGGACCGGGTCACCCTATGGAAACTGGACTCCAGTTGTACTTTAGGAGGAGGCATACAAGGAGCACCCTCAGGTATGACGGGAACCTCTAATTCTATGCCAGAAACAACAATGTCTCCATGATTGGAGGCCAAAGGTATCACAGGGACTCCCTGTGGAGCTGAAACAGATTTCTGTGTAGACTCTGCTACAGATAAATCTGTTACTCTGGGGTTAGAAGTCTCAGTATCCATATCCAATGGAGTCGACTCTGAAGGTACTACAGAAGCTTCCGGAGAGGCAGCAGGCTGCAAGGGAGGGAGTAAAGAGGAAGCCTGGGAATGGGTAATCAGGTCATGCATTTTTTTGACTTTCCTTCTGAGCTGTGGCCACATATATATCTTGTTCTGCCCGAAGAGCCAGGTCGGCATTATTATGTGAAGCCCAAGAACATGTACGGAACGTGTGACCAAGTTCCTCACACAGATTGCATCTGGGTGAATTCCTACAATGTGCACCCACATGCCCCAAGTCTCCACAGAGACCACATTTCTGCTGATCACAGACATTACTAGGATGTCCCAATGCACCACATTTAAAGCAGGCACGTGGTTGTCCAGGATAAAATATTACACCCCTATCCCTCCCCAAGAAAAAACAATTAGGTAAATGTTCCGTCAGTCCATTTTCTAAGTGCAAATCCACCAGAAATCTCCAACCTCCAGTCCAGAGACATTCTTCGTCCAGAATAGGATCTGGTTGCCCCTTTATAGTACAATGCTGCTGAAGCAAATAGGAAATATCGGCCACATTGACCCCCTCATTACAGAACATTACAGTAATTTTCTTTGAGACAGGTTTAGTTAATGGACTAGCCATAAATGAGTTCCACAGCGGGGTATGTTTAAGAGACTAAAATTGCTTCCAGAACCTATCAAGACCTGCAGCATGTTTAAAACTAATGTCAAATACAGAATCCCCCAGCATATGGATCAATGCATATATCTCGTAGGCATAAAATTTTATACTGCCCTTCAACAAATCCTTCCCAACAAACCGTCTATTAGGGACCTCTGCCAGAGGACCTCTAAATTTTAGACGTACAGCATTCCTCCGTACTGCCAGCTCTGCTAAAGGTCCAAATGTGGCCGGAAATAGTTGTTCCTTAACTCCTGCATGCCAAACTGAAGAGGTGGTATTCATAGCAGGTACCTGTTCCAGGGAAGCTTGTACCAGAACAGAAGGAGAAGACTGTGATAAAATAGGCTGACATTCCCCTGAGCCTACAGTGGAGGAAGGGGGAACAGGTTCTGACCCCTCTACCTCCAACTGTTTTATATCACTCAATATGGCATCCACTACTATGGGAGAGGAAGTCTGGGACTCCTCTACAGGGAATCTTGACCAGGAGGAATTGTAGCAGAGGCGGTCAAATGAGGCACAGGTGTGGAGTTATCCACTGAGACAGTCCTGGGCAAGAAGCTAACATTCGCATCCCACCCCCTCCCATCCGGTGATTTAACCCACCCTGCAACCTCCAATGCCTGAGAAACCCAATCCACTGAGGCAGGGGTCTCTCCCTCAATAATAGGAACATTCATGAAACCCTGTAAAGAAGTATCATCATGAGTCCCATCCAATATAGCAGCCTCGGACTGCTTTTCAGAAGGCAGCAACACAGTACCAAACCGAACGGAATCTGAAGTAGCAACAGGAGCTAGCGGGGCAGAAGTCACAGAGCTAGTCAAGGGAGAGGATAGACCCTCCCCTGCACCGGTACACATAGGAGTTACTGACCGGGAATCTCGGCAGTCACTGCGCGGTATCAAAACCGAGAAGTCAGAATCATTATTACTCACTGTGGTCCCAGGCAAATTCAGGGAGGAAATTAAAGCTTCAGAAACCTCCGACACAATTGTGGAGGGTATTCCAGACATGTTGACCGACACCTGACCTTCAGGTAAGGTAGAGCTTACAACTTCCTGTTCCTGCACGTCCATGCTGTCCTCTCGGGCACACTCTAAATCCCGCAATAATCGGTTCTGCACTGCAAGGAACCAACGCTCTTCCTCAGCAATCTGTTGCTGAATAACTGCCATACTATGTGTTCCATCCATCACCACAGCCTCCAACCACTCGTTGGAGGGACCCAACAAAGTTCAGACCTGAACCTCTTCGTCAGTCAGCTTTTCCTCCGTTCCCTGTTCCGTAGCCATTTCAATCACAGCAAGTATCGGTGGGAGGGCCAAGGTGATGATTAGCACCTCGACCTCCCACACGTCCACTCTCCTCAGTATCATGAACCTCATAACTCCAAGTCACAGTGCCCTCTGCTGAAAAGAGTAGGGGAATTTCCCTGGTGCCTTGGCCAAATTTCCCCCCATTCACTAAAAATACCACCAATAGCTTAATGTGGTTCATCCGTATCCTCCTCCACTCGGGTCGTGCCTGAAAACAGGCAAGAATTTGTCTAGTGCACTTACCCAGTCAACAGAAACTAAAAAAATAATAAATAAATAAATCTTAATTTTGGATACTTCCATTTAAGAAAGTTATGTCCCTCGTAATTTTATTCCCCAACCTCACGGGCAAAAATGGAGCCACTCCATTAACCTATGTCCATGCCCCCAAATCGACACACACAGACCCATTTTGTGATGTCATTAAATGAAGGCTGCATGTGCACACCCCATTGACTTGAATGGGGACAATGTTTCCATAGGTTTTATACCTATTTAACATCAGGATTTTAAGAAATCAAAGTGACTGCTTGACTAACAGCAGCTCCACCCCAGCTTGTAGTTTTCCCCCAGATTTCTACTCTCCACATGCATGATCTTGCATTTTTTTAGCATTGAACATTAAAGAGGAATGACCCCAAAACTAAATCTTGGATCACCCTACTATATATAACAGGAGTGGTGGTGAAAATGACAAGATAAAAAAGATAACTTAGTTAGTGACATCAGTAACAGCAAGCTATCAAAAAATGTCATTCTTACTGTCATCACAGTGGAATACTGAACCAATTGGACAGCAGCTTCTACAATGCTGATGACATCACAACGCCTAGTGCAGCACTGAAGCAAGCAGTTGAAATCAATGAAAAACAGCAACATTTTTAAATAAGCTGCAGATTTAAAAGCTATAACTTGTATGCCACTGTTGTGTATATCAAATATACAATATACTGACTCAAAATAGGCAATTTATCTTCACTTGGGAGTGGTCAGGACTTTCATAACTCACCCGTGGCTCTGCCACTCGTGAGTTATGGTCCTGCCCCCTCACACTTGAAGATAAATTGCCTATTTTGAGTCAGCTATTGTATATCCCCTATATGTTTACCTCAACTGTATATATGAAAGGGGCCGATTTGAAACAGATTAAAAATGGACATCCTGAAAAAACTGAATGAATCTAAAAATATACTTGAATTATACTGGATCTCTCTAAACAGATGTAACTAACCAGTTACTCATCTGTCTTTTCAACAATCAGTACAATGTGTAACTGTTACCAATTTAATAGGAGATTTCAAATTTATGTTTTTTACCATTACAGTCAGATAATCATTTACTAGTGGAAGAATGGCATTTGGATGCGCAACATGGAAACTTACTACCATTAGTGGTTGAATAACAAATAGAATAATAGATAGGTTGCAGTGAATTACAAAGCTATAATTCCATCGAGAGGTTCTATGGACATAGATAACCTCAAGAGCGAAGCTTGAGAGGTTTCTATGTCCCCAGAACCTCGAGATGGAATTTTAGCTGAGTAATTCACTGTAACCTATTTTTTAATTTTTTGTAATATGTGGATGTGAGAAGGTAGTGAGGTCTTACTTGTTGGAGTGCTGTGTAGGCTGAGGCATGGCTTGAATGAGGAATCTGGAAGCTGTTTGAATAGGTCATTAAGAAAGTGAAGGAAACTTCGTAGTAAGAGTAACAGTTAAAGGCTGTTTTTGGTTTTTTTTAAGGTATTTTGATTTTCTTGGTCAGAGATGAACTGTAGCCTGTTTTCAGTAACTGTTTGTGGCTTTCAAAGAGATATTATTGTTGCCGATGGAAAGTTTTGTGGTGTTTGTTTCCCACGGAGCAGTTTTTTAAATTCTTCTTGCTGACTGCTGAAGAAGCTGGCTCGTGGTGAGCGCGAGGTGGCAGGGTGCGTTTGCGCTTTTCTGCAGGAGTGATAATACTATCATTCTAAAGCCTGAACAATACTATTATTGGGAGTGGTTTATTGGGAGTGATTTATTGGGAGTGAAGTGTGCTATTATGGGGAAATGGTATCTATTACAAAGATTTTTTTGCACCATCTTCGATAGTATTATTTTCATGATCCATATATTACAGTCTGTTAATATACTTCATTTTTCATTCCTCCTTGCATGAGTGGTTTTTAAACTTAAGTGGTTATATGTGTTCTAATTTTTCTACTTTCTCTGTCAGAATATGTTGGAGAGCTCATGTCAGAGGTCATATCACAAAGACATCAGTATCCAAGCTATAGATCTGCTGCAAGCCATGAAATATGTAACATGCCAATTCTTTCTCCAGTTGCATCAGCCTTTATCAAGACAAAGAAACACTAGTAGCAATGCACAGGAGTAGATTTAAAAAGGTTCCTTTCGAACAGAGGTAGTATTTCTTCAAAAATATGTCCGGTTCCATTGGCAAAATAATATTGTTATGAGTAATTAGGAACTTATATTAAGCACATGAAATGCCTTATGCTGTTCTGACTCAGTATGAAGACAGTCAATCATGATACGAGAGAGAGAGACAGAGATGCATTTCTTATGTCTACATCCTCTGTGAAGGCAGAATTTGTTTTATTTAAAAAATATTAAGGTAAATTCAAAAGACAAATTGCAATTGACATGGACAGACCAACCAGAGTCTGAAAGAATGATTAATATGGTTGCCACCTCCAAAGTAGTATCAACCTGTACTTGTGACACATGAAGGTCGGGTGTAGAGGGCAGCTATGCCACAGAAAGTTCAAGTGTTTTAATGTGATCCATGACAATTAAACTAGCCAATCCATAAGGTTCACAGAATTCCATCCGTATACGCGTGGTTGGGGGATCTGGTGTATAGGGGCTGTACGTCCCATTATATGCATCTGATGTGGCACTGGTGCAATGGGTGCAGAGTGACTATGTATTCAGGGCTTATGCCACATAGTTGGATCAAGCATGTATTCAGACTGTTCTTCAATGGTAACCTAACAAAAGAGTAAGAAATGACAATATGTGTGGACTGACTTATTTAGTCTATTATATATCATGCTGTAGGTCTTTCCACCAAACAAGTAAACCAGCACTGCAAAGAAAGTCATCAAATTTTGGATAAAGAGAAGTGCCAATAACGTATATAATCACACTGCTGTAAAACTGTATATGCAGTTTTACTTGTCTACGTGAAATGGTGTTTCTTAATGATGTTATTGTATTTTTTTTTTTTTTGTAGCCATGATCATGGGATGGTAATTGAGAATCAAGAGCTTTAGTTGGAGGAATAAAAACATGGGCATTCACAAATATGGCAGAATATAAATGCATGGGTTTAGAAGAAAAGGCAAAAGGATACTAGTTTTACTCTCCATAACCATAACCCCATAACATGTAGTGTGTATTCATTTATTGATGATTGTGTGGGAAAAATTAAATGACATTTTTTTTAAAAGGCAAGCAAATAATTTGCCTCTGATGTTATAACTTACATTGTTCAACTGTAATGCTGCTACTCCAAATAGTTATATCACAAATGATGTTCAGCTATGAAGGAAGTTGGGGGGGGGGGAGGCATGAAAAAATGTTCTGCATATACTAGGGAAAGATGGTTGTTTTTACTAGATGAGTATTGGAAAAGCAGACCACAATGATATGCACACATTATAGTTGGAAAATGGATGGCATCCGGTGTCAAATGAAAACATTTGTATTTCTGGAATCCATTATCCAGAAATGTGGTTGTGGGATAGATGTCATGTGAAGATAGTGAAAGCTATTCCACTGGACTATTAGTGAACCAGCATAAATTCCACACAAAGACAATACATTGACATTTGTTTAATTACTAGTTAAGGTTAGGGACTGCTACAGTGCTTTAAAACTTATTTTTAAGATATATATAGCCAGTACTTAGAGTACGGGTGGTGTATCACATGACAAGGAGGTTTTTAACTTTAATATACAGGGAAGGATGTTGAAAGTACCAGCTTGGACTACATATGATAGTCACTTTCTCACCAAAAGCAAAAACAGACAGTGATAGCTAACAGAGCAGTTGTGGAACCACTTGAAGCTCTCGTCAGTATGTGACTGTCTGAACCCTCCCTGATGAGCCTGGTCCTCTGCACAGTATACTTGAGTGTATTCATCCCATGTATCTTGCAAATGTGTAAATTTTGTATATATCTGTATATATATTGCTGGTGACATTGTGTCAGTGACGCTGTACCTTAGCATATTGACTATGATTACTGTTGTGACCTGAGATATCTTACTATGTATGTTATGCTTCTCCTGACATCTGTGTATCTGCCCTACTTGCTTCAAATTGTACTCTGTATGTTCTTTGATTTCCTGTACTCTCCCGGATCGTACCTGCAAATAGGCATGTGTTGGTCTAGTGTACTTACCTGGTTAACAAAAGCTAAATAAATAAATAAAAAATAGATAGTTACTTAAAAACAAACCTGTAAGTACATGTGACACAAGTGAGATAACGATTTTTGATTTTTAGAAAATTTGTACAGTATCAATTAATTTAATAACTATTTGATTATATGAACCTCTGCGCAATCTCAGCATAAACTTTTGTTATTGAACACTGGAGAAGGATAAAAAAGACAAGAATATGGAAATCTTATTATGATAATAGTTATTAACAGAAACATTATTGCAATGTATATACATCATTGGTATTGTTGTATTTCTTCCTATCTAAAAAAACACAAAATTGATTTACTTTACTATTGATGGTATGCTGAATAAACTAATTATATATATATGCTAGTAATTAGCTTGGATTGTTATTGTTGTGAGGTTAAAACAACAATGTTGTACAATTTCATTCTAATACAAATTAATGAAACCGTTGGTTTTAAATACACACAAACAAATCAATAAAGTCTGTTTCTGTAATAAAATTAATTGAACCTAAATATTAGTAGTCGCAGAATATCTGTCTGTCTATCTGTCTGTCTGCCTATCTGTCTGTCCATCCATCCATCCATCCATCCACCTATCTATATATCTATCTTTATCTATCTCTCTCTCTCTCTCTCTCTCTCTCTCTATCTCTCTATCTCTCTATCTCTCTCTCTCTCTCTCTCTCACTATCATTATGTATATCTCTCTATATATCACTACCTGTCAATCGGTTGATCTATCTACCTGTCTAACTTCCTATCTAACATGCAGGATAATGTATGGTCCTCTATCCATAACAAACAGGTGTTGCCATTGAGAGGTTGACAATGGCAACCATTTAAACCTCGAGAGCGAAGCTCGAGAAGTTTTAGTCGTCATGGCAACCTCGAGATGGCAACTCATGGTTGTTATAGATAGAGGGCCATACATTGTCTTTTATAGTGTATGGTCCACTATTGCTGATAAAAGGAGCAAGGAGTAGCACAGCTGTGTCCTTATGGTTTGTTTTTTTTGCCTCCACGCTGCTCTCCTTGTCTCCTGCTCTCACCGCTGCCACCACTTCCTGATTGGTGGAGTTAGCGTAGGGTGCAAGTGCAAAGGCGTACATTGTTCTTATGCTGCAGTAGCTATGTAGCTAGTGTAACATAACAGCTACAATGACATAGCTACTGCAGCATAACAACGCTATTCTAGGGATGGAGTCCATCCCTAATAGCATTCCACCATACACTATAAACTATCTATGTATAACTGTGAAAACCGTAGAGCTGTAGAAGTGCAATAAGGCAATTAAAAAGAGTAACAACACTAAATGTCCAAAAGAAAACAGCATAATTTGCAGGCATATATTCTAAATTTGGTTACACACCAAGTGAAATGAAAACCAGTGTATAAGTCAGATGGGAATCTTTCTCGTAGTTTGGTTACAGTGCAAGATGGTATAACCTTCCTGTTCTCATGTCCCAGGCTACCAAAAATCCAGTATACAAATTTGCGATAGGCCATATACCTGGAGCCTGTGAAAAATAGAGAACTGAGTTATACAGCTATATTGAGTCTATAGTTAAGTTAGCTGTAATACTGGCATTACATCAATTTGGTAGAAGCAAAACATAAAAAATACTCTATATCATAGAGCTAGATAGAAGGTAATAATATTACAATGGTTATTGCAACACTGAAAATGAACTTACCTTAACAGTAGATCTTTGAGAGAAGCTCTTGCAGCAGGTATATTTCCCACCCTCCTTCCCCAAGGGAACAGGCCTTTTCCAGGCTGGTCTTCTCTCCTTGCGAGGGAATAATTTTGTCTCATGCTTCTGACTATTGCCTGTTACCATCTCTCTGCCTGATGGGGGGGGCGTACAGGAACTGGAGCATGTGGGGAGCTCCTCCCTTGCGTGGGGTGGCGCCCGGGGTGGAAGCGGACGTCGGCGGGCGTTCCACATCGGTGCTGCTGGGGGGGGATGCCGGGGGCCGCCGCCGGGTGGCGTCAGTCCTGATTGTGGTGCCTGCTGCAGGAGCTTCTCTCGAAGATTTACTGTTACGGTACGTTTTTGTGTAACTGTACTGTCCCTGCCCTGAGCAGCAGTTGTGGCTCCCAGGTGGAGCTTGATGCCACTTGTGGCAGTGGACACAGTACTGGTCCTGATGTCCGTTCTGGGCCTGACATCAGGCACGATGCTAGCGATGGTGCCACCTCTTACGTTTGTCCCTGGCTCGCAGTGTTGGGGGTGGGGATGGATCCAGGGATGATATCAGAACTGGCACCAGGCGGCTTGGAAATTTGGGAATGTAAAGAGACTAATAAATTAATGAGCCCTCTTTTTAAGGCACTAAGGAAGGTGCTTAGGGTAAGCCACTCCTGCCCAGCGGCCTGTATTAAGGCAGAACTGGGACTTCCTAATATTGAGGCTGAACTTGAAACCAGAAAACTTAACTACTTGGTAAGATTGACTAGGTTACCAGACAATATACTGGTTAAAACTTGTTTAAAGGAAAAGGAATCTTGGTATTCAATAGGATACAGAAGTAATTTTTTCTTTGGTTGTAAGTCTTATTTGGACATTCTTACGGAACCAAAATGACAAAACATTTTCACTGGGTATAAGTTTGAACAATTTCCAAGTAATGTATTGCAACACAGATATAACAAAACTTCTGTAGCTGAGAACTGTGACTACTCAGATGGTGGAAAAGATCTGATGCACATTATGTGGAAATGTATTTGGTATTGTAGAGGGAGGTTGTTTTGGGTAGGACCCTTCCAGAGTCAGATTTACCAAATTGACCAAAGTACTTTTAACTAATGTATTGTTTCATACGGAAGACTTGTGGAGCTTGGGGAGTCTGACCAAGTACCTACTCTGTTAGCAAAGTGAACAGTACAATTTTAAGGCATTAACTCATAGGGATAGTCACAGTAGTGTACTTTTATTGTAAGAAAATTGATGGGGGGTAGGAAGAAGTAGGCTGCTGGTTAACTAGGATCTGCAGCTTATCCATCAGGTAGGGAAATGGGCAGACTGGGTGGGCCAAGCGGTCCTTATCTGCTGTCAAATTCTGTGTTTCTATGTTTCTATAAAAGCAAAGAGTATACAAGACAGAAACCAGCCAGCAGCAGTTTGAAATACAATTTACGTATGCTAAGGTCAGGTTTGGATGTTCAACAGATAGGTATGGCCTCTATGGTTGATAGTTCCAAATCCTGTAATATGGTTGAAACACAGGGCTGGGTAGTGGAGGGGGTGGAGGTTACATGGAGGAGCTGGACAGAGATTCTCAGATTTAGAAGTGGGTAATCATCTGGGAACAAGCAACCACCGAACAGTATGGTTCATGATAAATGCATATGTAGAGGCAAGCTATACAAAAGTGGGGATGTTGGACTTTAGGGGGTCTGACTTTGGCAAAATGGGAATGTGCCACAGGTCAGCACTATCAAGTGAACAAGAAGCAGAGGTGGGGGATAATTTGGAAAATATCAAAACTGCATTCACAGAGGCAACATACTAATGAACAAAACAAAACTGATGGAAAAAACACTATGGTTCTCAAAAAAGGTGGCGGGGAATGTTAGAGAGAAAAACAGAGCATTAATGAAGTATAATGAAATATGGAAGGAGTATGTCAGAGAACTGTACCAGTTAGAGTAGTAGTAGTAGTAGTCATTTATTGATCGGTCTAAAGATCATTACATGTTTGAACATACACACATTGAGTAGATAAAAAAACAGAATAATATAAATATAAAATATATAACACATTTCAATATATAAAACAAACAAATTAGGAATCAGATAACAGGAATGTATCAGCATAAATAAGCATATAAAGTCTAAGAAGCACTTATGCAGTCTGTAATCAATAATTTAAAAATAGGATTCTTTTTAGGGATATACAGTACATCAATACTATCTCCAAGACGCAATCATATAAGAATAATATAAATTATTTTGTCATGACAGAAACCATGAAAGTTACAGAAGATCAGCCAGGCTTATAGACCTTCACACGTAATCTATAGATTGCATCAATATACCTGGCAACCATATGAACAATTACTTCATCACTTGTTGTGAAAAATATATTCAGCAATAAGGACTGATCATCAGTTAATATTGAATCGCAGATAGGTTTTAGCCATTTTTTTCCCTGAGCTGATTGTGCTAAGTATGGACAAAGAACACATGAAACAGGTTCTCTGGAAATTGGGAAGAGCATTGACAATAACTGTCTTAAATATTAGTACTCTTTTGATATCTTGCAGTTAATACATTACTTGGGAAAAATTCTAACCTGTACTTGGTATACAGTACTCTCAACTTGTTATCCGAAATCATATCAAGATAAGGTTGATAATAATGAGAATTATACAATGGCAAGAAAAAATCCTGGACTTTGATTGGTCAGTCTTGGGCTGGACCCAGGATGTTATCCCAGCACAACATCACGGCTCTAGTCTCAGCCTCATTGTGAACCTGCAGATGAGCATTTGCTTGATATGCTTTTGCTTGATATGCATTTACTTGATTGTGTCATCTTCCCTTAAAAAACAAAAATATTTTTCCACACAAAAACATCTTTAAAATGATTTTATTTATTCTGTATAACAACGAGCCATTGCGTAATAACAGTAATGCCCTCCAGGGTATGTGTCGTTTGGGCTAACGTCATGCCTCAGGTATTGGATGCACTTGGCCTGTGGCCTGGTGCCCAACCACCTGAGGCATGATGTTATCCCAGCACGACACACACCCTGGAGGGCATTATTGCTTAAATGTCATTTGCTCTTAACCAAGGTGAAACATGTAGAGTCGAAATACAATAAAGATCTTGTTTTTTATATTTAATAGCAATTCTATTGGACATATATTTCTGATATTTAAGACTAATTTTTATTCCTCTACTTTGTTAATTTTTATATATTCTAAATCAGTATTGTGAAGAATATGGAAAATACAAGTAAGCCAAATTGGTTGTAAGTGGCCTAAATTAAACTGAGAATATTTTTCCATTAATGCAAGATGAAAATTCGCTTCTGATCATTTTGTAGCAGCTTAATCCAATAATTTATTTTCCTAGCTGCCCAGACAGCCTGAAAATTTGTTAAACTTAGTTCTGCTCTAATAATAGCTGAAGGAACTGAGTTGCCAATGCCCATACTGGACCTCAGTAATTTAATTAAAGGAATTTCTAATGAATTACCATTTTGCACAGACCAGTTTTCACTATTATATGCTGCCTGAGCATTGTATTTGGCTTTGGTGGCTATTATTAACAGTCTTATTGAGTTCCCCCCATATTTTCTATTAAAGGAAATAAGTGAAGCAGCAGTCTGTTTAAGCCTAATCTTTATGTCATTAATGTGTTTAGTCTATTTACCATTCCAAGAGAGCACCAGACCTAAATAGGTATAATGTTTAACAGTTTTAAGTGACGTTAAACCAGCCTTCCGTGTTTTATGAATGTGATTTGAGCCAAAAACCAATATCTGACTTTTACCCTCATTTATCTTCAAATTATAACTGTTACCATAATTAAGCAAAATATTAAGCTTTTGGAGCAGACCAGACTGTGTAAGAGAAAATAAAACTAAATCATCAGTATATGTCAAAACAGCAATATGCTTACTAAAGATTTTCGGGGAGCCAGTTCTTGAAGATTGTAGCTGACTTAATAGTCTATATATAGACAAAACAGAATCAGCACAAGAACACAGCTTTGCCTGACCTCAGTGTTCATTTCAGAATTAGAGGAAAGTTAACCACTTCTGCCTAGCCTCACTTGGGCCCATGTCTGACTATAAAGTTATCTGATATAGCAATCAATTTGTGAGAAAAACCTTTTTCTTTCAAACAAAGCCATATTTGGGTTCTATCTAGTGTAATGAATGCTGAGCTAAAATCTATGAATGCTGCAAATAATTTGTGTTTCCTGAGGTATTTATATTTCTCATAAAGATGCATGATGATAAAACAGTTGTCAATTGTGCTAAACTCTGGCCTAAAACCTGCCTGCAATTCTGACAGACTCCCAAGAATTTGAAATTATTCCATCAGTCTCTTTAGTACTAGTTTTGCAAATATTTTACCTAGATTGTCTAGAAGGAAAATGGGACTGTACATTGATGGGTCCGACTTATCCCCCTTTTTATAAATAGAAATGATTAGTGCCCCCTTCCAAGATTTAGGGAATTCTAATTTATGGCAGCACTTGTTAAAAAAATCACCAAAATAGTGGTCCAGTGTGAGACTTCAGCAAGAAAAACTTCAGGTGAAATAAGGTTCTGGACAGAGGCCTTGTTACATTTTAGTGAAGCCATGGAAAAATATGCTTCAGATCTAGAAAAATAAGGAAATCTAGCCATATCAACATCTAAAACCAAACTGTGATCCATAGTGGCCGAACAGAGTTTTCCGCTGTAGTAATTCACTCAAGTGTCTAATGTAATATGTGAATCTATCTCAAATTTAAGGTTGTTTGTGCCTTTAGCCACCATAAGCCAGTAAGACTGAGAATAATTTCTGTAAATAACATCCAACATCTTGTTCCACTGTTTTTGTTGAAAATGAGCTCACTTTGTTTTCAAGAGACATTTGCAACTTTCTCTGGCCTTATTTAGAATCCTGTAATTGTTTTTATGAGCATTGGTTCTACATTTTCTAATAAGTTGATTTAACTAGTTCCTAGCTACCTTGCAATCTGATTCAAACCAGTTCTGATTTAAGGGATTTATGGTTGATTGCGATTTCACCTTAGTCAATATCGATCTTATTTGCTCAAAAACTATCTCCAATTGGCTAGAAATAACTGAATGTTCCAGACCACAACTATCCAGTGTAGAAATATTTTGAAGAATGGATTTAATCAGAGGTCTCTTAGCAGTCTACCACCTAATCCTTACTTGATTACGAATTTCTGTTGCTGGTAGAGGAACATGTTGCGTAGTTATATTGAAAATATGTTTTGATTTCAAACCCAGGGGAAAATGATCACTTTCAGCTCTCATGAGCACCTGGCATGAGTCCCATAAGGACATGTCCCCATTCCAGAAAAAGTAATCAATGGTAGATGGCCCTCTAGCAGAATAATGTGTATAATCACCCTGCAAATCACCCTTAATTCGACCTTTAATTGGAGCTAAGTAATGTGTCATGAGCAGTTCAACAAGCGTATTACCCATGTTGTTGATTTTAGAGTCTCTTGATTGTTAGGGAAAATTATAAGTCTGCTGGTGGCAAAGAAGATGGAAATTGCAGTCTGCATAACCATTGAATTGGCCTACCCTGGCATTGAAGTTATCACACAGCAGGATTTCTTCACATTCAGTACTAGCCCAAGCCAAATGAATAGCTTCCTCTAGGAATTTCCAAATTTCAGGGGAGTATTTTTTATTTATATAAAAGGAGGTACATAAATATTAATTAAGCAAAACTTTCTCTTAGAAAATTGAATAACAAAGATTTGAAAGAGTTAGCCAAAATAACATCAGCCCTAGTGGCTGTATTAATTTTGATCCATGTTACAAGACCCCAGCATATCTGCCCATCTTAACATTTCTGGTACCTGGAACATGAAAAGTGATGTAAGCATTCAGTGCAAGATCTTGAGTCTTATTATGCCAGGTCTCTTGTAAATAAATTAAGTTACAACTCCTAATTAAATCCAACCATTCTATGTGAGCCCATTTTGTGCTAAATCCTGCTATGTTCCATGAAAGTAACTTAAAGGGAAACACTGGAAAAGACACAGCTTTCCTCAGACACTACAGAAACTCTCAATTAGTGCTTTCAGACAGTAACAACTTTATTTACTGATTTAGAACTGTTACCCACAACTTCCACTTTCTGTTGCTGGCAGCAGTCATTTCATGAGTAGCAGTGAGTTTCCTGAGATCATTATATGCTAATATGCCTGTTTGACCTCAGCTATTGGTTTGCAGGACATATTAGCATAAAGTGAGCTCAGGAAGCTCTCAGCTGCTCATGAAATGGTGGCTGCCAACAATAGAAAGTGAAAGTTGAAGGCCACTGCTTAAATTACTAAAAAATCAATTACAGTGTTTTTTTTTTAAATGTTACTGTCTGAAAGCACTAATCAGGAATTTTTGAAGTGCCTGCGTAAAGCTGTGCCTTTTCCATTGTTTCCCTTTAACAAAACCCTAGCCAGCTATTTCAACTTTGGTTAGTTATTCCTCTATATTAGACAGAGTTTCAAATCTATTCGAAACTGGGAGATTATACACAGTATATTTGTTTTGGATTAAGTCATCTTTATCCCAGATTATATTCTCTTTCCCATAAAAAACAGTTTAAGAATATTATCAGATGAAATAACATGCAGGCCAAGGTTACCTAATGGGTAGCATTATTCACTATTTTATTACAGAGACTGTTATATGCTATTTTTAAGTGAACAAGGTCACAGTCTGGATCTGTAGCCTGGCTTTTAGCCAATAAGGCATTTAGGTCATCGATGGAAAAATTTAAAAGTTGTTCAACTAAACCTAAAACAGTACTTTGCAGCTTTTTAGAGTTCTCATTGTTTTGTATGATATGACCCAATCCGTACAGACACAGGGTAGCTGTAGTTTTATCTTCAGAAACATTTGGCTTTATAGTAATCAGAACTCAGTTCTGTTGTTTAGAGAGAATTTCACTATCTATTATATGCACACCAGCATTATCCAATGTGGTGGCCTGGCTCAGTATCTCATCTGCAAGAGCCTGATTGTCAATCAAGAAATCTACTCCACCTGCTTTACTGAAAGCTTTATGTCTAGTAACAGTATGGATTCTGAACTCTGTAGCTGAAACCTTTAGGATATGTGTAAGTAAGTTCAAAATAACATGTCTAAGCTTAAGTGGGTTCTTATTCGGTATAGACTTTAAACCAAAAATGCTCAACTGTTTAGGACAAGTAAACTTGTTGTGTCTGGATGAATTCAACATTTTCCTGTTAACGTAATCAACTGAGTAGCCCAGGTTAAGTAGACAGTCATTGTTTAGCCATATCTGGTTAGCTATTTTGAGGGGCGGAACAAAATATAAAATTACAATCTTTCCTTAAATAATCTATGTCTCTCCACATTTGGACAATATCAGCAGGGGTTAATAGCTGCACTGGTTGCTGCCCTAAGTAGGTGCACAATCTGGACCCTTACAGAGTTATAACACATGTCTTTATGATGTGATACACCGTATAGACATAAAATAGCACAGTCAGAAATGTCAGTAAGATTATTGTTAAATGTATCTTTAATCCTTCCATCAGAAGCCTCATTGAACAGAATCTCTTGTGTAATAGTAATAGACTTTTTTTTTGTCAAGGCAAGAGGGAGAGCAATCCTTCTACTCTTTCCTAAACAAAGACAATTCTGACTCAATTATTTAATTTTTCAATAAGGGGGGTGGCAAAGGGGTAGTAGATTCAATAACTGGTAGAATAGTAAAAGCCTCTCCCCCCAAGGACTGCTAAAGGTGGCATTTTAACAGTTTCAGATTCAAGGGCAGAGTTTTTAGGTTTATTTACTTGGTCCTCCTATAAACTATCAGAAGACAAGATAACCTCAGTATTCGTGGCAATTGCTTCCTTCTCTCTTTTACCAACTTCTTTTTTATGTTTACCCTTCTTTGATTTGTTGTTAGTACAGGGAGAATCTGGGATAAGAACAGTAGAAAACTCCGGCCATAACAATGGTTCAGGTTCCTCTACAATTGATGGAGAAGCAGCTTCTGGAACTAATTTACTTAACTTACAGCAAGCAGGATGTCGTCTAGTCTGCAGCCATTAATGGCTATGTTTCCTTTCATAGTATCAATTTCATGCTGAAAATTGATTATTATATTCAATAATCATGAGATTAGCAGTGTAAGGATTTTGTATACATTTTTTAAATCCTCACTAAGACTAGAGGGATAATTTATAACTGAATCAGAGAGATGTTGTTTAACATTATCAAGGTCTTTCTGACTCAGAGAATTTGCTCCAGCTGCACTAGGAGTACTAAATTGCTTCAAGCCATTAATGGTCTCCTGGAGGTCATTAACAATACCTCTTAAGTCATTATTCCAAGTAGGCTTAGGGTTTGATTCAAAAAAATATTCAGGCAAAAAGTCCACTAAGTCGGAGTAGCCATTAATGGAGTCATATGTTACAGTAAGTGAAGCATCTATAGATATAAACTTATCCTGAATAAGATCTGCATCCTTAGGTTCAGGTTTAGATTCTTGTTTCAGTTTTTCTGATTTACAAGAAGGTGTACTAGTACTTGAAAGGCTACTCAATGAGTTAATTGTTACTTTAGAAGTATTAATAAGAGAAGCAATAGGAGCTAAATTCACTAGATTAGAGCTAGATGCATTCTCAACAATGGTACCTGCTTCATTGCCTGAGGTACAGGACACACAAAGTGGTGCAGAGCCAGCTAGCTCAAAATGGCCTATAGTCTTTGTTTGTCTCTGAGTTAATTGCTTGTTAGGTAATTGTTTTTCAATTTTCAAAATCTTTTTTTTAGGAATAATTTTAATTTTATTACTATTTTGTTTAAGTTGCTTAATTTGTTTAGTTTTTGTTTTGGTACCCTTTTTCTTTATATTGGGCATAGCATTACCCACTTTTTGTAAGGGCTTCACGGGAGTAGAGGGTAAGTCAGTGTTTGATAAAGAATCATCAGGGCAGCCACCATCTGACAAGACTTCACATACTTCACAGTCTATAGCTGAGTGCTGAGACAGCTCCATGGGAACATCTACTAAATCAGAGTAAGCTGTTTCAGAATCCATAGCCAGGGCCTGTTTCTTGTAAAAACCATAATTCCTCCTAGTTATTGGTTGAAAACTATACAGGCAACTAGGCAATTAATCAGTCAGTTCAATACAGTTCAGTTTGGCCTGTCTACTAGTTGCTAAGTGCTTAATTATATTAATGGACCTTATATAAAATATAAATATTAATGCCCTGCTTTTAGCAGCTTAAACATATAAATCTAAATGACAAACAACAAAAGTAGAAGATGTGCACTATTTGCAGTACATCATAACATGTAATTCTAGGCAATAATGTGCAAAAGTAGCTTGTAATGTCTCCAATCAAAAAACGATCAGATCATAGATCAAATAGCCCAGTCTCAAGTGGAGGTAGCCACAGAACTCTTCAGTATTTATATAATTATTGTTTACCAGTACTTGCTGTAAGTTTGTTGCTGAAGTTTATTTCAGCCTAATCAATCTGGTAGAGAAATGACAGACTGTAGTTTTGTAATCTTAAGTTTTTTAAGTTCCTTAAAGTCAGTCCATCTGTATTCCCAGTGTTATCGGGACAGTGTAGGCAGTAGATCAATTTAGGTAATGGGCCTGTTGAATCCAGCCAATCTGGGTAATTTAAGTTGTAACAGAGACTGCTAGATCTTGAAGCAGTCCACTAGAAAACAAAAATGAAAGCGTTCATAAATAGTGCCCCTCAACTAAAGTCATAAAATATTTCAAAAGTTGCTGACCTTATAGCTCAATAATACTATTGCTATGATGGCTAAAATCAGATTTATTTATATTATATCCTGTAAAGGTGAGGTGCTGAAAATTTTCCACATCAAGGCTACGTGCTATCCTGGTGTCACAGCCTGTCCGAACGGCCCCTCACTTCAGTTAAGTTTTGATATCATGGTGGGACAGCCTCCAGGGAATCCCTGGGAAACACTGCAGCAGGCCACAACCTATGGAAACAGAGGGAACACCAGGGAGAACAGGGCGACCAAGGTCTGCATAACCTTAACTGGAAAGACACCAAGCGATGCAGGCAATGGTGTCTTACCTGCTATAAAATAAATTTTAGGTTTGGCGTCCTGCATCTCTGGCTTACTCCACAAATCCAGAGAGTATGGCAACAACCTCAGTCTCAAGCAGCAGCCTCCCGGGAACAAAATCCAGATACTGGAGCAGCAGTCACTGACTCCAGGAAGATAGTTCAATGCTGACAAACAACGTACTCTGGTAGGGATTGCCCAGTCGGTCAGTATCCGAGCTGAACTGCCCATGCTCACTCATGTAGACTCTCACTCTCTCTGAAACCCTTGGTTCTCCCTTCAAGTAATGCATAATGTGTTCCTTGCTTTTGCTTGCTTTGCCTTTCCAATTCACTGTTGGAAGACAGTAACTTAGATGTGATTTGACCCAGTTAGAGTAAAAGGAAGCAATGATAGCAGTCGAATAGTAAAGGCCCAAACCGATGTAAAGATAGCCAGCTCAGTTAAGAAGGGTGTTAAAACCTTTTACAGGTACATTAGGGAGCAAAGAAGGACCAAGGGATGGATAGGGAGGCTCAATAAAGGGGAGAGAGGGAGGGACAGTGAAAAAAAAAGGGATACAGAATGAATACTTCTGCTCAGTATTCACAAAAGAAGAGGAGGGGGAGGTACCTAAACCAAACAATAGAAGCACTCTGGATAGGAAGGTCGATACCAGTCCATTCACAGCAGAAAGGGTCTTGAAAGAACTCTTGAAACTGAAGGTGGACAAAGCAATGGGGCCCTGACGTGATTCACCCAGAATTCTAAAAAAACTAAGGGAGAACTAGTGACACCACTGAATACCCTTTTTAACAAATAATGGGAAGATGGTGTGGTACCTGAAGACTGGACGACTGTGGATATGTTTCCTCTTCACAAAAAGTGGGAGCAAGGCAGAGGCCCACAGACCTGCTAGTTTGACCTCATTGGTAGGGAAGATGATGGAATCACTTCTGAAAGAAATAACTATTTTTTTTTTTATTTAGTTGTTTAACCAGGTATAACACACTAAGCTGAAAGCTTTTTTACAGGAGCAACCTGGGAGCACAAGGAGGTTAAGTGACTTGCTCAGGGTCACACAGTATGCAAGTGGAAGCTGTGGGATTCAAACCCAGGTCTGGCCTGCTGGATGTCACCAAATTTGCAGCTCACAGCCTTAGACCACTGCGCTATACTGCCTCCTCTATTGAATAACTACAGACCAGTAGGGTACAGGAAATAAGAAAGGATGGATTCACAGCGGGAAGGTCATGTCTGATTATAAAATTCTTTGATTGGGTGACCAGAGTAGTAGACCAAGGTGTGGCTGAGTACATGGCCTAGCTAGACCATAGCAAGGCATTTGACACATTCCCACACAAAAGATGAGTAAACAAGATAACCAGCAAGGGAGTGGGTCAAAGGGTGGTAGTCTGGGTAAAAACATTACTGAACAAAAGGACGTAGAGGGTAATAATAAACAGAGTCTACTCCAAAGAAAGGTGGCCTAATAGCGGGGTACCGCAGGGTTCAGTTCTGGGTCCGGTGCTCTTACATATTTTTATAGGTGACATTATGGCAGATCCGGAAGGAAAGGTTTGCCTCTTTGCAGATGACACAAAGATCTGCAACAGAGTTGATACATTAAGTGAGATGGAAAGGATGAAAAGGTGCATGTCAAGGTTGGAGGAATTGACAAAAGTATGGCATCTCAGATTAAATGCAAAGAAGTACATATTAAAGCACCTGGGAAATAAAAACTGAAGGGAAGACTACACAATGGGAGTGTGGAGAATATGAACAGCAACAAAAAAAAAATGGAAAGGGAAATGGGGGTATTCATATCAGATGACCTAAAGGTAGGTAAGCTATGTGAGAAGGCAGTAAGGATGGCTGGGGGGGATACTGGGAATCATAGGGAGATGCATCACCAGTAAAAAAACAGGAAGTTGTTATCCCTCAGTACAGACAGTAGGTGAAACCCCTTATGGAGTACTGCATGCAGTTCAGGATACCCAGTCTCCACGAGGACATAGGAAGGAGACAATCCAGAGTAGGACAACTGAAATGGTGCATGGTCTACACTTGAAACCATGAGAAAAGGGACAAGAATGAGCTTAATATGTGTACCCTAAGGAAAGTAGAGAGAGGGTGGACAGGATAGAAACTGTAAAGTGTCTCAAGGGAATCAGCAAAGTCCATCTTTCAGGAAGAGAGATGTGCAACTACAATGGGGCACAATTTTAAGATAGAGGAGAGATGGCACAGGGGAAATATGGGGAAGTATTTTTTCATGGAGAATGATGAGAACAAATTGAACAGCCTTCATGAGGAGGTTGTGGAGTCAAAAACAGTAATGGAATTCAAGAATGCCTGTGACAGTCATAATGCAACTCTAGTGTGGGGTAGGAGGAAGTATGCTGTTAGGTAACTAGGATCTGCAGCTTATCCAAAAGGTAGGAAAATGGGCAGACACATAGACCTCAATATGTACTTGTTGGAGGAGAGCAGGGATCATGGGAACATGACAGAAATATACTAACATATTAGTCACCAGCAGATTAGGCCTTACGGTCTATCGAGTCTGCTCAAACCTCAGACCCCAGGGTGGGTACCGAAGCCTTCCCCACCTTGTTGTGCCCCTGTGTCTTGTGTCCTCCATCTTGGCTCCCCCAGGGCAAGCCAACCCCTGCCTCATCCCTTTCCTGCACCTGTCTCACTCTCTCTTGAACCCCTCCACCGTAAAAGCCTGGACCACTCACCAGGCAACGCATTCAACGGTTCCACCACTCTCTCAGTGAAATACCTCCTCCTCTTTTCCTCCCCTAATCCTTCCTCCCTTGAGCTTCCAGCTATGTCCTCTGGTGATTCCTCCCTCCTTCAGCCTAAAGATCCCCTCCCGATTTACCCTATTTATTCCCTTAAGGTACCTGAAGACCTCAATCATATCTCCCTGATCCTTCCTCTCCTCCAACGAGAAGAGGCCTAGCTCCTCTAGTCTCTCGGCATACGTCATCTCCCATAGACCTCGGATCATTTTGGTTGCTCTCCTCTGGACCCTTTCCAGAAGCTAGATGTTCTTCCTCAAGTGCGGCCTCCAGTACTGTACACAGTACTCAAGGTGTGGTCTGACCAAGCCATTGTACAGTGGCAGAATCACGTCCCTGCTCCTCGAGATAATCCCCCGTGTGATGCAGCCCAACATCCTATTTGCTTTTACTGCTGCCCCCTACACTGCTCAGAATTGTTCATGTTGACATCCACCAGGACCCCCAGGTCTTTCTGTCCTGCTGTGGCCTTCAACTCATCCCCTCCTAGGGTGTACTCATGATTGGGGTTCCCCCACCCAGAAACATTCAAGATCCTTAACGGAATACACTATGTACATGGGGGTTACATCTTCCAATATAAGAGGAATACATGAACTAGAGCGCATGATATTAAATTATAAGGGGCAGGGTAAGTTGATATGTGATGAGTTTTTTTCTTCATGGTGGCATTTACAAAGACTAGTCTGCCACAGAAGGTGTTTGGGGCAAGCACACTGGTGTGATTTAAACATAGCAGGGACAGGCATAAATGGAAATTACAGTTGGGAAGGAGGGGTGAAATTATTTTACAAGGTAAGGTGAGAAGCCACTAATTAATGTAGAACTTACAGGCTGACTAGATAGGACAAATAGTCATTATCTGCCCACAATTGCTACATTTCTATATTACTAAATACCTGTATTAGTATAGGAATAAATGTAGAAATCTTAATACTAACACCTCTTGTGAAACTCCGTCACCCATTAGGCCATCCTGTTCAATGAAGTCATTGAGTGATGCTTGCATGACGTATTGGTCCAAACAAGATCTAAAATCTGGATGATCTGTTATGCATTTCATGCCTTTATATTTTTTCATCTGACATCGTACTCCTCTATACGACGAACAGCATCTGTTCTCTATTACAGTGGGCATGTTGGTGCAGTTTTGACAAGTACGCCTATCAAAGTGAATGGGGAAAAAGTGACAGTAGGTTTAATCCAAAGAAAGGACAGTGCACCCACCTCTTAAGTCCATTATTTAACACTCCCCTTGTATTATACTTTAGCTTCTTCTTGGAACTTTATTCACTTGAAGGATTCAAAGACTCCAATACTTACAGTCTGATAATTTATTTGAAGAATAAAAATGTAATCCATAAGAAGCAGGACAGACCAATAAAACACTAGAGCAATGCCATGTTAATGGTGAAAAAAAGCCTTACGTTTCACCATGGCCTTGCGTGGTTTCATCAGAGGCATACCAACAATTATAGTACTAGGTATAGTTATACTACAAGCAATTAGAGCAGCAATTAAAGTGCACAAGAAAAATACAGCAAATCACCCTGCGGCATATGATTGAATTTAGAAAACAAGAAATAATGGCTCTAGGTTCTAATTGACCAGGTAATTGCACAAGTCAAATTAATTATATATAAATCTAATACATATTCACAACAACACTGATATAAGCTTACTATAAACATTTGAACATTAGCACATTCAAATAAAAGTCCCATATTATGATGCTTGGAAATGTTTTAGTTCATAGAAATGGCATTCTCCACAGATTAATTTCCTAGCTTGATTTCGTCTCTATGTGCAGTATCTTCCATTCCAAAAGGATATCTAAAGATTTTTTTTTCAAACTTTATTTATTACAGATTGGCACACAGGGCTACCCCAGAGAGACAGGGGAGACATCCATATCTCATATCACAAATATTTAAGCTTGCATAAACATGTGCATTTACAAGGCCAGACCCCCACAGACAATACATCCACTCTAAAGTCCAAGGCACTTAAACAGAGACTTAAAAAAAGGTAGCGAAAACACAGATTCTCCATGAATTTCAAAGTCTCTGATGGGCACATAGTTTCTCAGTCTTGTTTATCCATCCTGGAGTATCCCTGGAGACTGGTTGTCTGAGGGAGGAGAAAATATCATATACAAGCTATAAAAACCACTCCCTCGGGTGATGCAGAAGCTCGATCAAAACTGACAGGTATGTGTGGGTGGAGTCTAGAGAGCCTGCATCAAAATCAATTTCAGAAGAAGAAATCAAACAGGAAAAGGGGGCCCAGACACAAACAACCCTAGAGAGTATGGAACCAGGCCTGAGAGATTGCTGTATCCATGGGCTTTCAAATCCTGCCAAATGTATCCTCCTTCCCCAAAGCTCTGAACTGAGTATGCTCAATTTTCATGCAGTGCAGAAGTCTCTGTGCCCATTCTGTCACTGTTGGGACCGAGTCTCTACCCCAGTGGTAAGCAAGTATCCGCTGCCCTACCGCCATACTCAGAGCCCATAAAGGGTGATCTAGGCCCCTACCCCTAGGGGATGACCCTGGGAGAACTAAAATAACCTCACAGATGGTTACTTGCTGTGAGTCTTGTAAGATCTTCTGCATAATGGAGGTGATTCCCTCCCAGCAAGACTGTACGTTAGGGCACTCCCATAACAAATGGATGAAACTCCCCTCCTCTACTTTACATTTTGGGCATCTATCCAAACAATCTGTATCAATTTTATGAGCCAGCTTTGGAGTAAAGTACACCCTATGTAATATATTATAATGGCTAGCTCTGATTCTGTTACTGACAGAACATTTCATGCCCCTCTTCAGTACCATCCACAAGTCTCCCAATGACAAGGTCTCATCCCCTAGATCTCTATCCCATCTTTGTTTCAAGCTCAGGCTCAGGTCAGGGAGTGCATTTAAGAGGACTTTATAGCACACTGTCATTATTCGTAGCTTGTTGGGGGAATTAACCTGCCTAAGGAGTTCTTCGAGTGGTGATCTACACAGGAGTCTAACTGGGTCCCATCTCTGCAGCCGGGAACGAATCAGAAGATAGGGAAAGAAACTGTGAGGAGACAGTCCGTGCCTCCGCACCAGCTCTTGAAATGGTAGCATGATACACCCCTCACAGAGCTGTGCCAATCATATAACTCCTTTCCTTGTCCACCGTGTTAGTGCCTGTCTCACCGGGGTAGGGGTCCTCTCCTCTTCCCGCAGGCATCCCCCAATAGAAGAATTCGGGGGGAGAGTAGGTGGGTGGCTCAGAATCTCATGGGCCGAAGCCAGGACCTAACCGAGGTTCTAGTGAAGGGGTTTTTAATATTTTGCTTAGAAATGCCACTTAACAAGGAGGCATAGCTAGAGGGATTCAGTTTTAAAGGGTTATCCTCATCCTCCACCCTCACCCAGGTCTTCTCCTCAGCCCCAACCTCATAAATATCCTGTATGGCAGAAATTTGGGCAGCCAGGTAATAAAACGCCAGGTTTGGTAGACCCAAATCCACCCGGCACAGACCTCCACAGGAACTCCTGATGGATCCAGGGTCTTTTGGCACCCCAGAGGAGAGAACCTACTGCCCCCCTTAGGGACTTGAAATAATATTGAGGGATCCATACCAGAAGGGACTGAAAAAGATAAAGACATTGGGGGTAGGATAAACATTTTAACAAGGTTAACCTTGCTTATTAGAGTCAGAGGAAAGCTCTTCCATTGATCACATTGGTCCCTAACCTTCTTCAGTAAAGGTATATAATTCAGATGGAAAAGAGAGGTCAATTTACTGGGGATAAAAACCCCAGTATATTTTATAGATCGGACCAGATCCACCTGAAAACCTTGTATCTGAATACTATTTTTTTTGTCTCCCAATGGAAGCCATTCGCATTTGGACCAATTAATTTTGTGGCCTGAGAGTGGGCCATATTCTGCAAATAGATTAGTCAGAGCCGGGACTGATGTCTCGGGATCCCTGAGAAATAGCAGAACGTCGTCCACAAAAAGGGAGATTTTCTGGTCTCTACCTCCAGCATCACATCCCTGGATATTAGGGTGTTGCCTAATAGCAGATGCCAAGACTTCCATGGTCAAAACATATATGAAGGGAGACAGAGGGCAACCCTGTCTGGTGCCTCTGGTGAGGAGAAAAGGGGAGGACATAGTGTCATTAGTATAGATTTGAGCTTTAGGGGAGGAATAAAGCATTTTAATCCGTGCAGTGACAGAAGGGCCTAGTTGAAATTTATTTAGAGTGGCGAAGATGAAACTCCACTCGACTCTGTCGAAGGCCTTCTCTCAGCATCTATTGCCAGAAGACCCCTTTTTGCATCCCTTCCCTTGCCTGACCACTTGTGTATTATGTTGAGAGTTCTTCATAGGTTGTGCTTGGCCTGCCTCCCTCCCTCCCACGAAGCCACATTGATCCTGGTGTATCAGAGATGGCAGGACCCCCTCTAATCACTTTGCAATAATTTTTGCCACAATTTTATAGTCTGTGTTTAGTAAAGATATAGGTCTGTATGACTCACACCCTGTAGGGTCCTTTCCAGGTTTAGAGAGAACAATGATTGTGGCCAGCTGGAGGGAGGTGGGCAGGACATCTGAACCCAAAGCTTCCTGGATCATATCAGCGAGCAAAGGACCAAGCTCCCCCCAAAATAGTTTGTAAAATTCCATGGGAATCTCATCAGGCCCAGGGGTCTTCCCCAGGTTTGAGTCCCAAATGGCATCTTTTATCTCCCTTGCAGAGAGAGACTGGTTTGTATAGTCCCTCTCATCATTGATAACCATAGGGAGTTGAATGCTATTTATGAATGAGGTGGGATCCACATTTCCTGGGGCTTCAGATGTATACAAGGACTTATAAAAAAACCAAAATTCCTCATTTATCCGGTGTGGATCTGAGGTGGGCATACCTCCATTTGACTCCAGGGTTAAAATTGCTCTATCTGCCTGCTTAGATTATATCCTCCATGCCAACCATTTGCCAGCTGTGTCCTCCTCAAAATAAGATCTGGCTCCTGCCTTCAAGATATCCCTCTCTATCCTATTACTGGCCACACGAGCCAGCTGACCCTTGAGAGTTTTGAGATCCCCTACTTTTTATAGGGGACTGGACTGCATAATGTCATGCTCCGGCTCCAAAATACGCTCCTCCAGCTCCTTCTCTTGACTACAAGCCTCCCTACTAAGTTTCGCAGCAAACGAGATGGTCTCCCCCCAACCACTGCCTTGAGGGCTTCCCAAGTTGTTGCAGCTGAGGTGTCCTTTGTATTATTATGAAGCAAGTAATCTGCTATCACCCCACGAATATGGGCTATATATGGTGCTGTATTTAGTAGTGTGGGATCTAGTCTCCATTGCCTCACTGGGGGGGGGGATCTTCCCACCACTAGCAAATCAAACTGCAGAGGAGCATGGTCCGACACGCAGATTGGGCCATAATGCGGAGACTGTGAGCCTCTCAAAATGTTTGGTGAGACCAGAAAGTAATCTAGTTGTGTGAAAACTTTGTGAGCAGCGGAGTAATATGAATATTCTCTTTTTGTGGGGTTAAAGTGTCTCCAGACTTCTGTCAAAGCCCTTTCCCTCGCCATATCTCTCAGGGCCAAGGATTTTTTGGGTGGGTGTTTATACCGGGTATGTGAAGTGTCTAGGGATTGATCCCAATATGTATTGAAGTCACCCCCTATAATTAAGTTATCTGGGTATGGGGTCGGTGTCATCACTAAATGATTAAAAAAAACAGGGTCATCTATATTAGGCTCATAAATTGTCACCACGGTATATCTTGAGCCCTCAGCAGTTATGTCTGCCAGCACATAACGACCCTGGGGGTCTGAGTTCACCTCATATAACTCCAACCTGAGATGCAGTCAAAACCATATTGCCACCCGCCGGGCTTTAGAGGTAAAGGGTGCAGCCAGCAATGTGCCCCTCCACATCCTTTCCAGTTTCTAAGTCTCTTCCTTACTCAAATGAGTTTCCTGGAGAAGGAGGATATCCCCCCTCTGTTTTTTGAAATGAGCCCATATTCTCCTAGTCTTAACCACCATCTTGACTCCACGCACAATGCATGACATGCATTTTAAAATAGACATTTTACCAGACTAGTGAATATAATACAGTTATAAGAATCCCCACTCCCAGGAGCCCATGCTCCAAACATTTTTTCTCTTTTACTTTTTTGAGAACAATAACCCCCACATTTTCCCCTCTCAACCCCCAACAATCCCAACATTTTAACAATTTAAACTAGCCCCACTGAAATCTTAATTTCATCCCCCCTAAAGAGACCCCCCCCCAGTTGATGCGGTGAGTCAACTACTTACACCCACCCAGCACTAAAACCCGCTATTATTCGTGGGTGTACCGGGGTGGGGCCATCCAGCCAAACTATACATTATAAAACTAAAGGACAAGAAAAAACCCTGTTCCAAGTGTCGGGGCCGGGAGGCTGGAGGAGACCCTCCTCCTCGGGGGAGGGGCTGTGCTCCTGGTATAGTATAGTACTAGCAATGAAAAGACAAAAGGGACTGAGTTAAGAGACTCCTGGAGGGGGAGACGAGAGCTGTGCCCTCCATTTTGGGCGCCCAGCTATCCCTCAGCCCACCTCATATGCTTGTACAGATTAAACATAATTGCTCTACGTCCACCGATATCCAACCGGTTAAAGAAATAAAATTACAGCTAAAAAAAAAAGTAGGATCAGTTTTATTTCCCCACCTCCCCGACCCTGGACAATGCAAATGCCCATTGCTTATGCCATTATTATATTAAACCTCTAAGAATCACTGTAGTCTCCTGAACATTTAGAAAGGAAAAACCATCAACAGTAAGGTACCCACTAAATTCCCAATATAGCAGCCAACTGGCTGTTTCAAAATAGACAAACAACTCTCAAAAGATTTTCATTTTGGCAAGAAGTTCTTGCAGCATCAGTAATTTTTGACCCTTTATCCCTGCCACACTGCCAACTTAGGAGCACCAAAAAAGTTAGCCTTAAATGCCAAGTATGCTGCTGCACCCTTTTAGACATCATGGTGCTAGTTGAGGCTGCAAGTAGTATATCAAAAATTAAGGCGGGGGCAGGATTCAGTGCACAATTTAACTATATCTTTATGCCCTAAGTCTCTCACTGTGGAGGGACTAGTCTTGTGTGTATAACAAGCAGGCCTATCTATACACATTGTGGAGTCCCTCTTCTCTCTGACCATTACTCTCCCGGGCCCAGGGAACAGGGCGAGGGCTCCAGAGGGTGGGTAGAAGGCCCCTAAGGCAGTCTGGACTGAGAACTCAGAGTCCAGCCCTAATAGGCTGGAGATACCCCCATTACGGGCCTCAAATATATGTCCCACGTTCCAGAGGAAGCCACACCCCACCCTCCCATTTAAGGTTCCTCAAAACCCCCGCTTGCTCTCAGACCTAATAAAACTCTAGGTCTCCCCAGGAACCGCATAAGCCAACAGCAGAGTATAGAAAATGGAGCCCAGATAAAATGGTCACCCAGGAGAGAGAGTGTAAGAAGACAGCACAGTTATGAAGGCCCAGACCCAAATCACAAGTAAAACGCTGAACACTCCCCCCACTTGAATTCACATATTCCTATTTATCAAGAAAGCAACATAAACCCCATTAGTTGGACAATATTAAGGGCAGCATCGGCAGTAGATACAGAATATTTAAGTCCCAGATCAGTTCTGCTCACATTGCTCTGGTCCTCATCTCTCTTCTCCTCGAGCCCCCACAGCGTCTCCTTGTTGAGGCATCAGCTTCTGTTCCATGTAATGCAAGGCCGCTTTGGGATCTGTAAAGGATCTGCTCTCCTTATTACATGGACAAATAACTAGATGTGCAGGGTAGATAAGCAAAAACTGGCAGTTGATTTCGTGGAGGTTTCGCCAAATCGGCGTAAAAGCCTGCCATTCCCCTTCAAGGCTCCTTGAGGAAATACAGGAAAACTCTCACCACCTGGCCCTGTTCCTGTAAACGGCCCGTCTCCCTTGCTGCCTGTAATACTCGCTGCCTGCCTGGAATCGTAAAAATGTAACAATTAGATGCCTAGGGCCCTCATTTGGACCTGGTCTGCAGCCCGGGGATCTGTGAGCATGCTGGATCTCAAGCATAGAATTGCCCGGTAAGTTCAGTTTGCCTTTGATCCATGTTTGGATATAAGTAACGCGGTCCGTCCCCTCGGCTCCTTCCGACATCCCCACAATATGGATATTACAACGTCTTTCCCTGTTTTCATGATCATCCAAAGCAGATAATAATGTGTCTATCTCCCATAATGCCTGTTGCAGGTTAACTTTCATTCTTTGTTGAGTATCTTTGCAATTGCTAACCCATTGCTCTAGCTCATCTAAGCGGGTTGTATGTGTGTCAACAGTGTCACTCAAGCCATTTACCGTTTGTTGTAGATGAGTTAGCTGGGAGCCTATATTTTCAAATCCTGCCCGTATCTGGCTTGTTAAATCAAACTTTAAAGTATTCAGTAGAGCTTCAATAGATCCAGATGCCTGCTAGGCAGCAGCCTCCTTAGATTTGGAACTCTGGCTGGAAGGGCTCGCTTCAGAAGTGGTCGCCATATTGGAGCTGGGACACTGATTCGGGCCTGAAGACATGGACGGTTTTGCCGCTGGGAAACACAGAGGAGCTTGTTTCCTTGCTGATTTTTTTGCAGATGCCATATGACTGAATAAAGATGTAGCTTCTTGTGGGTTTGCAATGGAGTAAATCTCTAGAAAAAACACAATATTAGCCGGATGGTCCCGGAGCTGCTGAACTACACAGCCATCTCTCTCTCTCCAGTCAGGCCATGCCCCTCATATCTAAAGATTTAAAGGGGACCCATTAAACCAACACATAATTGGATATTTTAACAAAATACAATCTAAAGGTACATACATATTTACAAAAATGGGTATATAGCAGTCTGTTTATGTGAGAATAAAGATAAAAATCTTACACGTTGCCATATGAATCCATTTTTCTGTTTAGACAGTTGGCTTTTGAGAATCAAATTTTATCTTCCATGATGTGTCATCCAGGTTTTAAGTCTTGTTTGGACCAATACGTCAGGATGGTCTAATGGGTGACGAAGTTTCACAAGAGGAGTTAGTATTAAGATTTCTACATTTATTCCTATACTAATACAGGTATTTAGTAATATAGAAACATAGCAATTGTGGGCAGATAATGACTGTTTGTCCTATCTAGTCAGCCTGTAAGTTCTACATTAATTAGTGGCATTAATGGTATTCTCCACAGATTAACTTCATATCTTGATTTCGTCTCTATGTGCAGCATCTTCCATTCCAAAAGGATATCTGAATGTTTAAAGGGGACCCATTAAACCAACACATAATTGGGACATTTTAACAAAATATAATCTAAAGGTGCATAAATATTTACAAAAATGGGTATATAACAGTCTGTTTATGTGAGAAGAAAGATAAAAATCTTACATGTTGCCACATGAATCCATTTTTCTGTTTAGACAGTTGGCTTTTAAGAATCAAATATTATCTTCCATGATGTGCTTTTCATATTTAAGAATATTTTAAATATACCAATGTAAAAACTAAAATAATTAAATCAAAAGAAACAAGCTTTAAAAATGAAATAGATGCCCGGCTTGGTGGCGCTGAGGGTTGAGGTGCTGGATGCCACACCTCATGCCACGCCGGTGACCAGTGTTCGGGAACAAGCGTGGGCCGCTGGGGGTCAGTGGGGAGAAGATGGATCAAGCATTTGACGGAGAGCTGTCCATCTCCGGGGAGGGGGGTAACCTTCGGTCAGCGCATGCCTGACTGCTGGCGGAGGCTGGGGCTTGATGTTGTGCCACCACAAGACAAGTGGGGTGGGAGCACGGCAGATGCCTGGCAGGACCACACACAGGTGCGAGCCCACTGCTGGCATCATTGCATGCCCGGCTCTTGTGGGGGGAAAGAAAATTGAGAACAATGGACCCTGGTGGCTAGTAGTTGTGGCTTGATGGCCTTTACCATCGCACTCCGTTCCTGAGGTAACACCCCAAAACTGGATCCTGTCAGCAGGTGGGGGTCCCCACTGCCTCACCACAGGGGGTAAGCTGTGAGGGTTACAGGGGTGAGGGCCTGAAGGAATGGAGGCGATGGACGGCGTCCGGATGAGGACTGACCAGGGCCAGGGTTGGGGAGAAGCAGAAAGAAAAAAAAACTAAATAGATTATTAAAGTAGCAGTCTTTTGATTTTTATTAATTAAATGTTTCATTTGGTATATAAAAAGAGATTACATTTGGAATATATTTGGTGTGTGGCCAGCTTATCTTCTGTAAATGTTTATGCACCTTTAGATTGTATTTTGTTAAAATGTCCAATTATGTGTTGATTTAATGGGTCCCTTTTAAATCTTCAGCTTTCCTTTTGGAATGGAAGATACTGCACACAGAGACAAAATCAAGATATGAAGTTAATCTGTGGAGAATGCCATTTCTATGGACTAAAACATTTCCAAGCATAATAATATGGGACTTTTATTTGAATGTGCTAATTGACTTCATCGAAGCTTTTGATACTGTTCCACATAGAAGATTGATTAATAAGCTGGGTAGGCTCGGGGTGGGTCAGACATTGGTCAACTGGGTGGCAAACTGGTAGATGGGCAGAAAACAGAGAGTGGTGGTAAACGGTATACAGTCAGAAGAGATGCTTGTCACAAGTGGGGTACCTCAGGGATCAGTCCTGGGCCAGTCCTCTTCAGTATCTTCATCAGTGACATTGCAGATGGACTGGAGGGTAAGGTTTGTCTGTTTGTAGATGACACCAAGATCTGCAACAGAGTAGATGATCCAGATGGGGTGGGCAGAATAAGAAGAGATCTGGATAAACTAGCAAAATGGTCAGAAGAGAGGCAACTGGGGTTTAACGCAAAGAAGTGCAAGATCATGCACATAGGGAAGAGAAACCCTAAAGCCACCTTTAGGCTGGGAGGGGAGTTGCTGTCAGTCACAAGGGAAGAAAGAGACTTGGGCGTCATCATCACCGATGACCTGAAATCATCCAAGAAGACCACTAAAGCAGTAGGTAAGGCTAGAGGGATGTTGAGGTGTATTAGTAGGAGTATCACTAGTTAGAAGAGGGAGGTAATAATCCCTCTTTACAAGACACTTGTTTGGCCCTATCTGGAGTACTGCGTGCAGTACTGGAGGCAACATCTTCACAAGGACATTAACCAAATTGAGGCAGTCCAGAGAAGGGCAACCAAAATGGTGCAGGGACTGCATCAGAAAACATATGAGGACAGATTAACTGAGCTCAATATGTATACCCTAGAGCAAAGGAGGGAGAGAGGTGATATGATTGAAACATTCAAACACCTTTAGGACATTAACAAGGTGAAAGAGTCTAACATGTTTCAATATAAGAAAAATAGCAGGACAAGAGGACACAGCATGAGATTAGAGGGAGGCCGATTAAGGGGTGATGTGAGGAAGTTCTTTTTCACAGAAAAGGTGGTGGATGCATGGAATGGCCTACCTCAGGAAGTGGTGGATATGAATACAGTGCAGGGCTTTAAACAGGCATGAGATAGGCATAAGGGAGCAATACAGATGAGTATGAATAGATAGGCCATTGACAGAGCAAAGGCCAATGGCACATTCATAAGGTAGAAAAAATAAATGGGCAGACTGGATGGGCCTTGCGGTCCTTATCTGCCGTCAGCTTCTATGTTTCTATGTTTAAACAGGTTGCACCATGAGACAAGCAACTTGTTGTTCAGTGTGCCCTTCTGGTGAAACATTTCAATAAATAAATAAATAAACATTTATAGTAAGCTTACATCAGTGTTGTTGTGAATATGTATTAGATTTATATATAATTAATCTGACTTACGCAATTACCTGGTCAATTAGGACCTAGAGCCACAAATTCTTGTTTTTGAAACTCAATCATTTCTCATGCACTTTAATTATTGATCTAATTGCTTGTAGTATAAATATACCTAGTACTATAATTGCTAGTATGCCTCTGATGAAACCACGCAAGGCCGTGGTGAACCGTAAGACTTTTTTTCACCATCAACATGGCGTTGCTCTAGCATTTTATTGGTCTGTCCTGTTTGTCTGCTCTCCTTCTTATGGATTACATTTTTATTCTTCAAATAAATTATCGGACTGTAAGTATTGGAGTCTGAATTCTTCAAGTGAATAAAGTTCCAAGAAGAATCTAAAGTATATATAATACAAGGGGAGTGTTAAGTAATGGACTTAAGAGGTGAGTGCACTGCCCTTTCTTTGGTTTGTTCAGATTAATAGATAGAGCACCACCATTCAGATTGGCCTATGATAGCGGAGAGCCTGAATTATATCTTGTTTTCCACAGTAAGTTTAATGTAATTTCAATTTCATGAAAAAGTTATAATATTTTGTTGTACTTGTATCTTATTTATAAAACATTAAATCTAACTTATAATAAGACTAAATATAATTCATGTATATTAGAGACAGAAAAAAGATAAAAGGGAATAATGGATATACTAATCGGAAACTACTTGTTCAATTAAACAGAAGATAAGGAAACTACTACTATCATTACGGCAGTGGTCAGATATCCAGGAAAAGGGGAGGTTGGAAGTGGAGATGGGGGCCTACTGCACCACGGATTGTATCCTAGTAACAGATTAGTATATTAATAGTTAGCAGATAAGGACCAACATGCACACACAGTCTGTCCATAAGCTATACTATTTTTTTTACTGACTCTGATCCTAACTTGTCATGATTTTTCACCCATTAATCACACTTCAAAAGTAACCTTATGGCAGTCACAGACATGTTTAAATCACTCCACAGTGCTCGCTCTGACCACCTCACGTGGTCTATTATTCCATGAGTCCACCACCCTCACCGTGAAGAAAAAGTTCTACACTCTTTCCTTTAACCTGCCACCTGTGAATTTGATATCATGCCAGCTTGTTCAAACAACTTATAACCAAATGCAGTGTGTGAGATGTGCACCCAGGAATTCAGGATCATAGCACATAACCTTGACTGCTACACTGTATTGCCTCCTTGCTTGAAAGGATGATACTCAAAACCAAAGGATCAATGGGGCATCAAGAAGGGAGGGAGGGTATGTTACATTAAATTGTACACACTGAGACAACTGTACTGCCTGTTGACTAGTTCAGTGCAATGCAGAGAGAATTCACAAAGTGGGGAAAAGGGTCTTACTCATAATGTTTAACTGGTAACTGTTTCAGAAGAGCTAATCGTTCATGGCATGCCAGAGGAACAGCTGATATCTACCAATGGCTGCATAGATTTGAAGATAACATGGTGAAAAGGCCGAGGAACTCTGTGTCACATTTGAGCCAGTCAACGGTGTGGCAATCCAGGCAGGAGTGATTGCTGGACCTCCAGCACAGAGAGAGGATGTGTATAGGGTGTGGGGGGTTCAAATTCATGAAATGGCAACAAAAGGGGAGGTAATACTGTTGGGTGACTTCAACCTCCCAGACATGGATTGTACCATCCCAGCAGCTGTGTCTCCTAGAAGCAGAGAGATAGGAAATAAGACATTGCTGGGAGTTGGTAGTGCTGAGATACCCACACACACAAAGGCGTAGTGAGGCACAAGTCCACAGACTGATTTCCTTCAGCTTCTGGGTGTGTAGGCATCTCATTACTACCAACACGCAACACCCAGCCATGTGTGTGCATATATATATATATATATATATTCAATGCAAAAACTCAATTAATGCATCAGTTAGGGTTCTTCTACAGTGACAAAGAGAGGAAATTCGACATCAGGGTTCCCACCCTTGCACCCACCCCACCCTGCCCCACCAACAGGCATAGGGGTGTGCGTTAGGGTCGGCGGTCCTAACTCTCATCCCATCCCATGTGTAAACAAGCTGAGGTGGTGCAGTGTAGGAGAATGGGGTGACAGTTAGGACGGACGACCCCAATGCACACCCCGATGCCTATTGGTGGGGACAGGATGGTGGTGGGGTGCAAGGGGTGGGAACCCTAATGCCGAATCTTCCTCACTTTTGTCACTGTAGAAGAACCCTAACTGATGCATTAACAAAGTTTTTTGCATAGAATTTCCATACTTTTTATGAAAGAATATAAAAGTAGAAAGTTGGGTTGGTGAGAGTGCAGGGCCCAAACCACATGATTTTGTGTGACTATAGTAACAATAAGTGCAACGGAAATGGAAGCACAAAGGGTTACGCACATGGTGACGCAAATGTAAATGGTAACACAAAGAGTAATAGAAATGCAAGCACAAAGTGGCACCAAATCGAACAGTTATGTAAACGAAGACATCAAACAGAAGTGCATACAGAATGGAACTGGTAACACAGACATTCACGGTACCGCAATTGTAAATGCAAATGGTAACAGTAACAGCAACAATAATGACAAAGTAAACAGAAATGCAAGAACGTATGAAAACGCAAACCATAACACACACACTCACGGAACCACAATTGTAAATGCAAATGGTTAAGGTAACAGCAACAATAAAGCCAACAGAAACAGAAATGCAAGCATGTACGAAACGCAAACTGTAACACGCATGGGCACGGTACAGCAACTGCAAATGCAAATGGTAACGGTAACAGCAACAATAACGTGAAACAAAATGTAAAAAGTGCAAATGAAAATGCAAACTGTAACGCACATGGTGGCGTAGACGGGAACGGTGATGCGGATGGTAACAGAAGCGCAACTGGAAACGCTAACCAGCACAGTAACGAAAGGGCACACCCTTCTTTTCCCCAAAAACTGCATTGAAAAAACACATTGAAAATAAAGAATGTATGCATAATCATTGACTTCGGAGCAGAAAACTACGACTTGGAATACTAAATTGCTTATATCTCAGAAACCGTACGACGTGGAAAAAAAATTAAAATTTTGTATGAATTAGGAGTTTCCTGGCTAGTTTTGTGTTTAGCCCCCACTTAGGGGGCTAAGCATTTTTGTGATGAAAAGTCCATATCTCGCACCGTTTCCGAGATACAGGCCCTGAAAGATGCAACGGACAGCATAATGTTATTCTATGGCAAAAAGCGTCAACTTCGGAGTGCCATCATTTTGCTGCCCTGTAATATTATTTCACCAAACCACCAAAAGGCACATCTGTGAGATGTTGTCTTTCTTCCCTCCAAATTTCAGCCCAAACGACCAAACCGTTATTTTGCAGCAGGGCGGCAAAGAATTCCCGTAATACGGCAAATGCCGTAATGTTATCCTATGGGGAAAACGTCAACTTTGTAGTGCCATAACTTTGCCACCCTGTACTATTTCTTGACCAAAGCACCAAAAGCACATATGTGGGATATTGCCTTTCTTCCCTCCCTCCAAATTTCAAGTCAAAAGACCAAACCGTTTCCAAGATATTCAATATGAAAGATTACTAAAATTTCCCTATCTATTCCATTATAAAAAATCTGGCCATCTTGTCCTTCCCTCGCGATCAAAGATGGCGATCAAAGAATCTCACGATCAAAGAATTTGCAGGCTCATGAACAAAGATTTAAAAACCTTACAAATTAAAAAATTGAGGGAATTGCAGTAAACCACCACCAAGGTTCGACAGAACGAAGCCCCCTGAGTAAAACCCACCCTAATTTGACTTCCTACGACACCCCTGGGCTGAGAAAATTGATGTTTTAATTGGGCCATCTTGTCTCTCGCTCACGATACATGATCGCGATCAAAAAATCTCGCGATCAAAGTATTTGCAGGGTCACGATCAAAGAATTCAAAGTGTTCAAATTCAAAAAATAAATAGAATTGCGGTAAATCACTGCCACGGTTCATCAGAACGAAGCCCCTGAGTAAAACCCACCTTCACTTCTCTTAGTAGCACACCCCTAGACTGAGTAAATAGATCTTTTCATCTGGCCATCTCATCCCTCACTCGCGATGCACTATCGCGATCAAAGAATCTCATGGTCAAAGTATTTGCATGCTCGCGATCAAAGAAATTGCTCGCTCATGAATAAAGAGCGAGAGGCGAGATGGCCAGATTTCTAAATCAATTTGTGTAGCCAAGGGGTGCCCTAGAGTGTTAAATTAAGGTGAGTTTTACTCAGGGGGCTTCATTGAGCCCCATCTGCATACCCAAAATAATGTACTAACTATCCGTGGTAGTCTAGTGGTCCCCCCATCACAATAAATATTAACATCCCTGGTAGTCTAGTGGCCCCATAATAAAATATATTATCCTATGTAGTGCCCTGGTAGTCTAGTGCCCTCCATCGCCTGTATTTTTTAACATACCTGGTAGTCTAGTGGCCTCCCCGAGCTGTATAGTATTATTACAAATGTTTATATCCCTGGTAGTCTAGCGGCCCCCCCCCAGCATAATGAAATAAATAATTATTTCTATTACTTGGTAGTCTAGTGGCCCCCCACCCATCCATGCCAGCCCACCCAGCAACCCCTCACCCTTCGCCAGCTGGCGACTGGCACAGCCCACCTCTCTCCTCCACGGCCAGCAGCAGACTGTCTGCATTTCAAGTGGTAATGCAAAGAGGCGACTAGACTTTTGACTTTAGTATGTAAGTGACGCTGAACCTAACTATAGTGGCGCAACTGCCACTGCTATATATATATATATATATATATATATATATATATATATATGTATAATTCAAAGCTCTGCTTTATTCCAGTGGTAGTATGATTCCTCCCCCCACACAGAGTGGTATTATGGAATACACGATTTCAAAATTCTTCAGAGTTCCACTAGTATACACACAAAGGTACACACACAGGCCTCAAGTGGAGTCAGAACCTCAATTTTATCTGTTAAAAAATAAGGGACAGGGAGTTCGCTGCCAAAGTGGAAAGGATAGGAGGGTGGGTTTTTCATGGTTATCAAAGAAATACCAGCAATAGAAACTGTATAGGACTTGATTTTTAAAAATGTGTATATGTATGTAAGAGGGCTCATGAGTGTAAGTAACATTTTATTTACTTACTTACTTTATTTAATTTAATGCACTTTCATTTTTAGGGCCCAGCAAAGGTTTAAATACACTATTAAAAGCTGTAGACATGTTTGTGATGGAAATTATGGACTGAATTCTGTGAGTTGCCCAGGTTTTTAGTGACTTGTTTTTAGCCATTGGCGGTACTCTCTTACTACAATAGCTAGAACCAAGTCACAGCCAACTGGGACACAGGAATTTCTTCATCCATTTTATATATCATAGATTCCATATGGGGGGGGGCATGTCTAAGACAGTAAGTGATTGATCCAACCAGAGACAGGGATATTCTAGATATAGTACTGACCAATGGGGACAGAATCACAGATGTCCAGGTGGAAGGACCAATAGGATCCAATGACAACCACATAGTAAGGTTTATCATAGGGAAAAAAAATACAATATAGTCACACAAAGGCTAAGACCTTACATTTTATGAGGGTGGATTTTCATAAAATGGTGAGTAGTATCAGGGTGAGGCTGGTAAGGAGGACGTTATGAGGGGAAGCTGCGGAGCAGTGGGATCACTGGAAGGACGCCATAGAGGAGGTTACGAACCAATGCATCAGGATGATAAATACGGGCAAGCTGAAATAACTTTTTTCCTTTTATCAGAATATAAGTAAAATTGACAGAACACACCATTCATCAACTGGTATGACAGCTGCAAGCTCCACCGGTTCAATGTGCACCTCATTGCCTGAATCTGGTATAAGAATGGGTTCAAATGCATATGGCATAATCTCTTAAGGAGGAATTAATGAGCCATCATACTCAGTTTCTTCTGTTGCCATAATAAAAGATTACCAAATCGTTAGACCAATAAGAATATGTTGATGCTATCGATCTATGCTGATCAGTTCTTCCAGGTGTGATCTGGCATATGAAGCAGTATAACTTAAAGGAAAAAAACAAAGGATAACCTTGTAAACAAAGCATAGACTGGTGTTTTAAATAAGCATCTTGCTGAACCATTTCAGAGCAGTGGCAGTGGCACCCGGATCGCGATTGCGCTCCTCTCATTACACTGGGGTAGGAAGAAAAGTCCTGAATAATTGCTTAAGGATGTTAAGGTAGGAGCTTTTTAAATAAATATCTTGCTGAAACAAATCAGAGGAGTGGCAGTGATGCCCCTATCGCACTTGCACTCCTATGAGCAATTAAATATTAAAAAAATGGCCACTGTGAAAATCGCTGAACGGTCAAGCTTAGCACCATGCTGGGCAGTATTTTACTATATGTGGGTGAAATGCAATTTTAAAACAAACCTCCGCTCCTAACTCTGGCAACAGATTAACAAGTAAAGAGAGCCCTGATGTTCCAACACAGTCACAGAGGAGCTCAAGACTCGTAAGAACAGATTTTTTTTTATCTTCAACATTACTGACAACAGAGTATAGATTAGATGAAAAAATATAACAATAGACAATATAGGTGTAACCCCCTTGTTACCCGGGGTTACTAGAATCCCAGTAAGACCTAGTGGTAGGCAGGGAAGGCAGCTTGTGAAACTCCAGTTAAATGGATTTCACACTGTCTCGCTCTGTTCTCAGTCTCAGCTGAGACTGAGGGATGACATCACCATAGAACTATCGCAGCTGCATGAGCCACATTGGAATCTGCAGTTGGGAGTCAGGTTAGAATGTTGGGAGTTTTTGAACAGTGGGCAGCAGTTGTGTGTGAGCAGTCTTGAAGAGAGGAGCACAGCAGTCAGTGCACAGGCTCTTGGAGCCTAAAGCTCTGATATAGAGCTACTTTAAGGGAGAGGTGTGTGTTTCCGCCAAAAGAGGAACACAGTAAGCTGTTTATGAAGTGGTGGAGACCACTGTTACTGGTCTCTGTGCCCCATCCCTGAGGGGATGGGGGTTAAAATGTTTGCCTGTTATTCTAGGGGCAACCTCCTGGTTCCGGCTAGGGAAGAAGCTGCTTTATTTTCCTAAGTTGTGCTGTGGCACCAGAAGCTGTCAAGAATCGCCTGTGGGGCACCTGCAACCAAAGGCTGAGTCTGCTCTTACATAGAGCCTACAGTATGTTGCACCTGAACTGTTGTAAAGTGGGGATTGGACTGCTTAATCAGTGGGAGGCCTAGAGGAATAGGCCAAGCCAAAGTAAAAGTATGTTCAAGTCCAGCACAAGGAGAAAGCCAAGATATGTAGAGGAAACGTACTATGCATTTACCCTTTAATCTACACTGCCAAGCTTTTCAGAAAGAGATGTTTAAGTATGTTCGAGTCTAGTACAAGGGAAAAGTCAAGACATGTAGAGGAAATGTGCTATGCATTTACCCTTTAATCTACATTGCCAAGCTTTTCAGAAAGAGTTGTTTAATGTCCAGAGAAATGGCCGGGTATGGATTGTGGAAGCTAGAGATGGGAAACCCCCCATCTTTAGTAACCAGGTTCAACTCTACAGATTTGCTCTGTGGCCCTTTTACTTTACCTCAGGCACTTGGCCAGTGCTGAGGGAAGTACCCAGATGTGGGATTGAAAGGAAATTTCCCTTAAGGAGTCGAAGGCTCTAAGGTGGTTTAGGGAGCCACCAGGAAAATGAGTCCATGTCATATGGATGGGGTTCGAGTGGCTGGCAGGGGAGCCGGGCCAGGGAAAACCCAAATAGTGTACAAGTCGGGCTATGTACCCAAAGCAGCATGCAATTCCAGGCTGTGTGCCTGGTGGGTCCAGAGCCTGACGGCTGAAGTGTTGAGGAAGTGTTCTGTTTCTCTTATCTGCATTACCAGGAATGTAGCCCCGTGGGGGTCCGTCTATGCTTGGTTTGTTCAGTTTGGATGTGAATAAAAGCCACACTTTAGAATCCCATTCCTGGTATTGGACATTACAGTTATTGCTTCCTGTGTTCAGATTTACTTGGGTGCCCCTGTGCAGAGTAGCCAAACCTAAGCCCTTGTGCTGAGTAACTTAGTCCTCCCTGAACCCAGTCCCCCACCTGGTACTGCTGTCAGCTTCAACAGCATACCACCTGTCATTTGCAAAAAGGCAGGGGTGAGGGGTTACACAGGGACTACGATTTATTCTTTTTTTTTTTTACAAGTGCATAACAACATGGATCTCGAGGCATGACTGATGCTTGACAGTTGATGTAAGCATGCACTGTCAAAGCAGACGTCACTCATGAATGACATCATGAGCTGTCAGAACACTATGTTTTGGAGAAATAAAACAAGTTGAACAGCACAGCGCCAGACATACTATAACCTGTTGTAGCATAAAATTACCACATTCTAAATAAAAAACACACAGACAACAGATTTTAACTGACTATATTTATTAATCTGCTGGTACCTGTGAAAAGAAAATGGGGACAATAATTACAAGCTTTGCAGCTGATCTTTAATAATGCATTTTGTTAATGTCCTTTTATTCACTTACCTATTATAATTTATTTAACCCCCCACCATACCTCCCAGGATACATCTGGAAATAAGCTGTTATCAGTTTAGTATGTGCTTCCTGGTTAAACTTTTGAAATAAATGAGTAAATCAGTCAATAAATAAATGTATTACTGTTAACCACCCAGTACCCTGGGGCTACTAGAATCCCATTAGTACTAGTGTTAGGTAGGTAAAAAAGGCAGCTGGTAAGGAGCTCACATAGGGGCTTCTTACATGATGACATCATTGTTTACAGTACTCAGCTAGCCTAAGGGAAGGATGATTATGCTGTGTAGAACTCTGACAGCAGCATAATAATTTCTGAGTCAGCTGCTCAGGGGAAGTTTAGAATGTTCAGTGAGTCTGAGTTTGGAAGTTAGAGTGGCAGGAGCTCTGCCAATTGGGGCTCTGTGTCAGAGAGCCCTGTGTTTCTCACCCTAGTTTGGATTACATCTCCAGCTCCCAGTGAAGTTGTGGAGACCTTTCTTCAGTAAAATTTCTAGATGTTCACTCCAGGAGAAGAGAAAGGGACTGCTAGTTCAGTGGACCCAAGGGGCAGTCCACTGAAGGTTCTTATGTGTTTACAACTGCCTTTGAGAAGGACCTTGTGTGAGATTTCTGACAAGCTACCATGGAAAAGAATGCTTTCTGAGTTGTTTCCATGACTAAAGGAAGGAGCAACTGATCTGTGAGTACAAAATGGGAGACAAGTTCTCTAGTTAGGAGGTTGTCTGGGGTGTGTGCCCAAAGATAAGGCTAGATCACACCTGTCAGGACCCCTGTTCACGTGAGTGTGGAAATCTGAAGTAAAGTTTGGAGTCTTTAGCATTTCAGTGTGGAATGAAGGCTTCTGTGGTGTAACCCTGAAGGAATGTCAGAGACTGTTGGTTGGGGCAAAGGGTGAGAGGAGCACCATCTGGAGTCTACAAGGCAGGGCTAACTGGTTTGTTGAAGAATGCCAGTTTTCCCTGGGCAAAGCCACTGCTGCAGGAGGATGTTCTGAGTGTGTGGCAATAGTCCACAAGCATACACTCTTGGGAAATGAAAATGTTTCAGATGTCTGGCAACAGTCCGTGAGCATACACCATGGAGAAGAGAAAGGAATTGTTTTTGTGGAGAATTGTACTGCCTAGCAAAGAGATGTGGAAAGAAAATGTACTTGTTTGCCATGACTGACCCATGGGGGTCCACTGGTGCTTTAATAACATCTGTGAATAAAGCCATACTGCACAAACCCAGCTGCTGCATTGGGCAATCTGAACATTGCTTCTGTGTGGAATTAATAGGGCTTTCTCAGTGGTCAGGTCTAGCATATGTCTAGAATCCTCTCCCCTGGACCTGGTTGTTTTACAGAGGTTCATTTTTGGTAATTGTACCCCAACCCCCTTCCTTTAGACAATGAGCCTGGTATACATTCTACAACTAGGGGTGGTACTAATCTGAGTATTTCTGCCAAAAATAAATGGTTGCCAAATGTTGGTACTAGTTCTGTTTTATGAGGAGTGCCTAAACTGCCAACTAGCCAAAAGTGGCGTGGAGGTTACAAAAATGTGGGGGCTCATCCAAAGCAATATGTTTTGGGTGAGAGGTAAATGCTGAGGGTACGTCTAGGATCTTCCTGTCTGGTGGTAGTGCACCCAAACATAAGATCATTGCAAGAAAAGCAAAATCTGTGCCAAAGAAAATGCCATCTGAGAAAATGTTGCTGCCTGTGGTTCTGTGAAAGAATGTGAAAATATGTGATGCTTGTGTGTTTAAACTGGAAATATTAATTGTTGAGCTGAGCAATGATTGCCTTGCCATTTTACAGTAAGTGCTTGAAAAACTGTTAAAAGTTGCAAATTTCCAAGAGAAAAGTATTTGTGGACTTTAATAACAGCCTTTTGTAAGTGCCCAGAAAGTTTCAAGTGTGTAAAAATTGGGGGAGTCGCTAAGGAAAATGCACCAAGAGCTGTGTCAAAATGCCTTAAAAGTACTTTGCCCCACTGAAATTGCTAGCTGAGGAAAAAAGCGACAGTTTGCATTTTAAATTTGCCTTCTTGACGATCGCCATGCAAGAGTGTGACTGAGAGAGAGAGAGAGAGAGACAGAGCTCATTTGCATGGCGTTGTGTGATTGGTTCAGTGAACCTAAGCCCCACCCTTTGCCTGAGTCTCAGTGTTGTGGAGCATTCGAGGAGGAGCAGTAAGCAGTGTGCGAGAAGCATGCTAGTTCGTGCAGCAGCAGGAGGAATCGCTGAGAGAAAGAAGCATTTATAAAACAGCATTTTTTTGAACTTTCACAGTAAAACCGGGCTCAACCAATTTTCCGACCGCATGTAGCAGCGATGACAGTGTGTTTTGTGACCGATCCGTGGGTGGGTCTGCCAGTCCAAACATCGGAATGGCCTACAAACCGGCAGTAGGCTGTTCACTATCAGAGGAGGGAACCAGCTACTGCCTAGTAAGTAGCAAGTGCAAAGTGAAGTGAACTGTGGTGAATAAAGTCAGAAAACTGTTAGAGCAATCCAGCAAAGTAACAGAGATAAGTTTGTGAACTTTTTTATTTTATTTAGTTTTTGTTGACCGGGTAAGTGCACTAGACAAATCCTGCCTATTTTCAGGCACGACCCGGGGGAGGGGGATACAGATGAATGCCAACTAACCTTGAACCAGATTAAGCTGTTGGTGGTATTTTTTGTGAATCAGGGAAATTCCCCTGCTCTTTTCGATAAGTGCCATGGGATCTTTAACATCCACCTGAACTACCACCAATCCAGGCAGATGGGACCTCGGTTTAAAGTCTCATCTGAAAGACGGCACCTCAGAAGTGCAGCACCCCTCTCATGCTGCACTACAGTGTCAGTACTGGGATATTAACCCAAGTGCCAGATGTGGGAACTGAACCCACAACCCTCTGATCTCCCGGCCTCAGAGGCAAGTGTGCTACCTGCTGAGCCACTGACACTGTATATAAAATTGGACTGTGTGTGTAGTGACTGTTTCCGAGAGAGCCCTAAGGCAGTACCGATCCAACAGGTCCAAAGAAATGCAGAGACAGTATAAATGTGCTGGATAATGCTAAAAGTAAAACTGAAGTTGTGCTTTAAGTAAAACAGTTAAATACAAAATCGGGCAAGCGTTCTAGGAATTTTGAACTGTGTGTGTAATGGAGAAAAAAGTAGCAGCCACCATTTTGGGTGTAGTCAGCAAACGTAAACAATGCAGCACCATCTTGGACCAGTGTCTCAAATGCCGAAAAGTTTCAACTGGTTGTGCTAAAGTTGTGGAACAAAATGCAAAAGTCAGCCAGCCTGCTAGAGAACTGTTATAAGTGTGTTTAAAACCAAATGTCAGTTTGATTGCAAAATAGTAATTTGGCCTTGTGTGTTTGTTTACAGAAAATGGCACATCAGCACCCCCACTACCGACGCCATGCCAGGCCGTGGGTTACCCATCAAGAAAAAGAGTTCGCTCACTTTGAACAACTCTACAATTGTGAGTCAGCACCATCTGATGCGCTTTACCGAACCTTCCTGTCAATGTATGTTTAACCCCTAGGTGGCGCTACTCCTAGAGTTACTACTCCTGCCTTGCCTGGCCACAACAAGGTTGAGGGGCCTTGGTTCCCAAACTTTACCTAAACTGGTTCTTACCCAAAGTTTTACATAATGCACAGTGCCTCCACCCAGAGTTGAACTTTTTAGTGGGCTAGCTTGATACATGGTACAACCCTCTGGGATGCTGTAACCACCCACATTACCAAAAAGCCACCCCAAGCATGACCCAATACACATTTCCCCACAATTTAGATATTTTACCATTTGCTCACTCTCCCTAATAATATGCTCACAAGGCCGGATCTGCAAGAACAAATAACAACAGGTTTATTTACAAAGGGGGAGGTCTACGAAAAAGGTAAAGTGGAATAGACTAGAGGTTATGCAATCACAGTATTTACATTTGATTAAGATTTGCAAGTGCTGGTGAAACCCTCCAGCTGGGCAACAGTGCAGTTTAAATTCATAGCTCAGTATGGTATTTTCCCCACCAAGTTTGGAGATAAACCAGAGCCCTGGCTTTCTAACTAGCTGCATAAGACAGATCATTTTCAGCAATACCCACACTGGTACAAGTATCCCATACTGTGCAAGGCCTTGCAATCCCACACACAACCTGGGCACCCAGTAACTCTAAAGTTCTCAAACATGGTGCAGGCCTGATGGACAGTGTAGCTGTAAGTAGGCCAGCATGGCTGGGGCCCTTAAGGGGATCAGAGATTTGCTTTAGATGGCTTATATAGGAATAACTGCAAAAGACAGGAATCACACCCTTGAGCTATGTACAGGTCTGGTTCGGTGGTGCTGGGGTTGCCCTACATGATTTATAGTAAATGTATTTATTGGTTTAGACAAGTCAGGATTTAGTGCTCTCAGCAGTCTGAAACTTTGACTCCCAAAGATCAAGACACAGGACAAAGGCTAACAGCCAGGAGCCTGAAACTGACTGCAAGGATCTTACAGCTTTTGAGATGAGAACTTGCATTTTAAACCTTGAAAGGCAGTGTCTCTTTAAGACTGGAAGCACTTTGCTGGATGAACAGGAGGGAGCAGGGCTGGCACGCTTCAACCCCACATCTAGGCTGTATCCCTCAAGGGAAGTGCATATGACAGTGCCTTAGATGGCACACACTACCAGGCTGTCTCTCAAACCATTTTGAGCTGGATAGTTGCATTTAGTACATTTGTTAGTCAGGCGATGTGTTTGACCACATGTGGAGCTAGGATTTATTTATTTATTTAGTTTTTGTTAACCGGGTAGGTACACTAGACAGCATAGCTGCCTATTTTCAGGTACGACATAGGAGTTTACATCAAAGGGTATTTAGACAATAGCAAATACAAGAAAACATCATGGGAACAAGTTGAAGTCAGACATAGCACACTTACACAAAATGTTCAGCAATGACAGTACATTTGCAGGAATCTATATGTAGTAACAAAACAGGAAAATAAGTGTAAATAACTACCAGTCATAAGTCGTACAACTAGTGAGTAAGTGCTAGAAGAGAGGAAATAGCAAGACTTCCAGGCAGGTTTGAGAGTAGCAAAGGTTGAAGTCGGTAGGCAGCTAGGAGGAACCAGTATAGGAGTGGGTGGATAGAGAACAGGAGCAGGGTTCAGAGCTTAGAAGAGCCATATGAAGCTCCTGTTTGAAGCTGCATGGAGAAGGGGGGATTCTTAGATTCAGTGGAAGGGAGTTCCATTGTTTAGGGGACCAACTAGAGAAATCATTCTCCCCCATTTTGGTTTTCCATCTCGGTTAAACAAGAATGGACTTGTCAGTTATCTTACAGTAACCATAGTAATTATCATAGGTATATGATGTAATACACTAAGTCTTGTACCTCGGAGATCCCAAGAAACACAAAAAAACCTTGAGGTATAGGAAATGCTTAGCACTGGCTCCTGGTTCGTATTGGCAAGAACTGCTTAGGGCAACTGTGATTTTATCCCTTAGAAGTAATAAACAAGTTTATTACTCTAATGCAACGTGTCTGTGATTACTTGCATTCCCAATATTGCCAAGAACCTAAAAGTGAGGTTTAGAATTCCTGACAATGCAAACACTGATACTTGGTTGTATCTTTATTTACTTTAGCTCCCTGGACTCAACAATACTTTGGTAACTTGCTTTACTTACGCTTTACTGTAGCACTTGGCAGTACTGATTTCTGTAGCTTTCTAAGCTCAAATACAACATGCAGTCCCTTGTGGCTCTTGGCTGGCACTTGCAGCTCCCACATTACACATTACCCATTGCTGGTCCACCAGGCACTGTCCGGAACATTCCGATTGATCAGGGAACTCCCATTCAGTCCTGTGGTATAGTTCCAGTCAGACACACTTATACGTTTTTACTGTAAACTCTTTTCCAGTTACTACCAGATATCCACCCATCTCAGGCGTTGGTCAGACACAGGGTGCAGACACGCACACCATCACAATCCAGTTACTTTGGGCATCCGCTGCCCCTTGTAAATATTTGTAAATTATACAGTCACAGTCTTAATGTTTTGGGCTTAGCTGCCCCTTGCAGATATTATTAAGTTGCACACTCACAAACTTAACTTGGGCTGGGTGGCCCCTTAAGCTTGAATAAAGTTGCACTTGCCAGACACTGGTTTACTCACTCAAATTACTTAGCAGAGTTGTTTTTTCTCTCTTGTGGTCCCAGGATTCATCAGCACTCTCACTGATGAGGCAGATACAGCTTTCTCACAGCTGGCTTGCAATCAGGTCACTGGCCCACGTTTTCCCCAAATGTGGAAAGGCTGGAACTAGCCCTGGAGGATATTCTGCTGGCAGACCCCAGTCTAGGAACTTCTGCTGCAGGCATCTGCTGATCTCTCCTCTCAGCAGGAGAGATCCCTTCTCCCTGGTGAAGAGGCTTAAGCTGACACACCAGGCCCATTTACTCTGCTGGGGGCCTGAGCCCCCACTCCTGTGGGGGATCTAGCTTAAATCTCTAAATCTCCTGAAAACACCATCTTTTATGGGCATCTCCGGAGGCTCCTTATTGGCTGAACCTATTGGGTGCTTGTCTCCGACTGACTGGAGAGTTTATCAATCATGAAAATGAATTATGCATGAACCTCACTTGATGCACAGTTGGTGTGCTGTTTTGGTGCCTGAATAAATCCCTGCAGTTTCCCCATGAGCACTTGAAGGTTTCCCTGGGCTTTGGCAAAGTCCCATAAGTCCTGGCTTTGAAATTCTAGCTTTCTGATTGGCTGTGGCTGCTTGAAATGGCTGCTGAACATAGTCCCCTTAAGCAGAATCAATACAGTCCCAAATAAAGTCCTGATGCAGCCAGACTATTTAAAATAATTACCCAAAGGCCCCACAGGTCAATAGCCACTAGTATGTCCTTTTTGTCACTGCCCAGAATTAATTATTCCCTCAGTCTGTTTGCCTGCTGCTGCTGCCAATATTTTACTGCCACCACTTGCAGCAGGTAGGCTGTCTTATCTGAGTCCCAACGTTACTGGTGCAGCCAGGGTTTTAAGCCTTTACATATTTAAGACACATTCCCCCTGTTTAAACATTTGTTCCTCAACATACAGCAGTTGCAATTATTTATTTTATACATTTATTTTTGCTTTCGGTAGTCACCGAAACACTGCTGCCCCAAAGGCAGAACATACCCTCATTAATATTCATGAGGGGCTCATGAATATGTATGAGCCCCTCAAAAACTGCACCCTCTCAAACACTGGATTTAAACATTCTAGCAGCTCCTCTGCCACTGTCTTCAGGTCACCAGGCCACGGTTAGCTAAAAAAGGCACTGGGACCCAAACTTAATCTCATGCTTGACCGCAAATTACATGGTCGGAAGATCAAAGGCACCGCAGTGCATGTGCGATCCCTTTTGTCACCAGAGTGCTGAAACAAGCAGCAGGGGATTGCGGCTCAACTTTTTGGAACCCTGCAGGGCTGAAATTACTCCAGGGCTGAATCGGGAGTACAGTCAAGAACTGGGGGACACACCAGAAAAAGGCAGGCAGCTGGGAGGCACTCTGAGAAGCAGGAGCGAGCACAAGAGTGATGGGGCCATAAGGTACGCTCCCAAATTGGGTGGGAGCTACATATGCATTCTTTGTTTGAAGCCAGGGAGGGATGTTCTACTAGTCCCCCATTGCACAGACTGTCACAAGCAATTCGGGATGAGTGAAGCAGGTGGCACAGTAGTAGCAAAAGCAAGAAACATCTGCTTAGCCTGAACTTGGACACTGGCAGGGGCCCCTGCCAGATCAGAACAGCAGCAGGCTGAGTGCAGTTAGAGAGACCCCACTGAGTTTGTCAATGAGTTTTTGGAGAATGTCTGTGCAGATACTTTGCAAGGCCAGGAAGAGATGGAATTTTCCATGCCGGAGAGGGTGGATTTGGACACTGCAGATGCAGGTTCTGCGGATCCTTGGGTGGAAGGCCCAAGCCTTGTGGGAGAGTCTGAGGCAGAAGAAACTTTGTGTTGGGAGGCCAGTGCTTCCGTGTTCAGTGAGGAATGGATAATTTCAAGAGCTGGTGCAACTGTCAGCTCCTGGGTAGAGATAGAACAGGAAGAAGTTGCAATGACTATGGTGGGACCCTGTGAGTTGCCATTAGCATTGGCTTTCATGAAGCCTCCTGAGACAGAAATGGAGGAGGGCTCTAGAGATGTGCCATCGAGTGCAGAGGTGGACTGCCTTTACTTTGCATTGTGTGTTTGAAGCTGGCTCAACCAGGAATGGCCAACCCCAAGCCATGCCTGTGGTTTGGAGCTGGTCATAAGCAGCAAGGAAGAATAGATAATTAGAAGACGAGCTACAGTATGGCCAAATATGGACGGACAGACCCTTTCTTCCCTCAAACATTTGGGAGAAAATAGAGGTGAACAGGCATGCCTGGCTGTTGGAGGAAGCTTGTGCCCACCTGCATCCGAAAGTAAATAAATTTGTAAGAATAAAAGTATGCAATGAGAGACTTCAGTTCTGGAAGCATGGCAGAACTTTGCTAATTGATTCAGTGTGAACTGTGGACAAGGCTGGCCAAGAGCATTTTACAATGTTCCTGTGCTTTGTCCTGATGAAGAGACAGTCTAAGCCCCACACCCCGAGTGGTACTACCCATGGATGGTGTCACTCATCAGTAAATGTGCCCGCATGCCAAGTTGAATGCAGCAATGCCAGCTCAGCATCTGCCACTGAAGAGACAGCAACCGAGGGAAGAGGTGCTTTTCTTCTGGTGTTCCAGGATCATCTGCAGCAGCATCCAGTTTTGGCTCCAGCAGCATCCAGGTTCATCTGCAACAGCATCCAGGCTCATCAGCCCAACAGTAGGAGAAGATTTCCCATCCGGGTTCAGAAGGAGGTCAAGGAAGCATCTGATCCGAAGATTTCGTCTGACCAGAAACAGAAGATCATCAGGCTACAGGTTCAGAGAGGTGATGTTGACATCCATCAGTTGCCTAGAATGTGGTAAGATGCATTTTTGATTTTAATTTGACTGTGTTGCCTACAATTGAGGATGTCCAAGGAACTTTTGATTCACAATAAACACTCTTAAACTGGACTGCAGTGCTAGCAGGCCTTGTGCCTGTCCAAGAACTGTGTTTCAGCAGGCTTCGGCCTAGGAGAGACTCCATGTATAATGCCTTGGCACTCTGGACTTTCTCCTTAGAACATTGGACTTGTAGGGCTTCCCTTCCCCAAAATGTTTTGTAAATGTTTATTTTTTGTACTTTTGTAGAAAAAATACTTTTAAAATGCTTTTTGGGATTGTACAGAATCTACGGTGGGAGGGTTTGGCCACTGTGTGGTTTTACAGGTTGTGTTTGTTTGCAGAATGTGTTTTGCAATGTTTTCTTTTGCAGGTGTTCCTGAAAGAAGACGAGAAGAGGATTTTTGGGACTCATCAGAGTCCTTCTTTGTAAAGTTTCTAGGCTTTATGAAACTGTGTAGTACAACGTCTAACCATTTATCTGCTTTGCAGGTGTAAAGTTTTTGTAGTTCTTAGATTTAGGAAGTGTACTAGCAAATGCATGTTTCTAAAGTGAGCTACAGTTCTTTTGATGAAAAATGTTTTTTTGGGTATGGGTACCTGTTAGGTAGCATAGATCAGATAGATTTTCCCTAGAGGGCTGGGGGGGGAGGGAGACAGGTTGGTGGTCCTGAGTCCGGATAGGGGTCACCAATGATGTCTGTTAGGACATGCTTCAGGCAGTTTCTTGGAGCCACTGAGAATCCATAGATAGTACCGTAGTAGGGTAGTTGCTGAAGGTTCTTCAGTGGGCCTCTGTCCTTCAGTGTCACCTGCTTGTGCCTGGCACATGGTAGGGGGAGGACCTGATCAACCCTCCCAGTAGGGAGCACAGAGGTAGAATGGTCTGGTACTGGGCCATAATCTGGCTGCGGACAGCCAGAGGTCTGGTTGCGGTGAGTGTAACCACCCAGTCCCCTGGGGTTACTAGAATCCCATTAGTACTAGTGTTAGGTAAGTAGAAAAGACAGCTAGTAAGGAGCTCACTTAGGGGCTTCTTACATAATTACATCATTGTTTACTCGGCTAGCCTGAGGGAAGGATGATTATGTCATTTAGAACTCTCATAGCAGATAGCCATTTCTGAGTTAGCTGCTCAGGGGGAAGTTTAGAATGTTCAGTGAGTCTCAGTTTGGAAGTTAGAGTGGCAGGAGCTCTGCCAATTGGGGCTCTGTGTCAGAGAGCCCTGTATTTCTCACCCTAGTTTGGATTACAACTCCAACTCCCAGTGAAGTGGTGGAGACCTTTCTTCAGGAAGATTCCTTGATGTTCACTGCAGAAGAAGTGAAAGGGACTGCTAGTTCAGTGAATTCAAGGGGCAATCACATGAAGGCCCTTGTGAGTTTACAGCTGCCTTTGAGAAGGACATTTGTGTGAGATTTCTGACAAGCTAACATGGAAAAGGGTGCTTTCTGAGTTGTTCCATGCCTAAAGGAAGGGGCAACTGATCTGTGAGTACAGTATGGAAAAGTGTGCTTTCTGGGCTGTTTCCAAGCCTAAAGGAAGGAGCACTTAAACTGTGAGTACAAAATGGGAGACAAGTTCTCTAGTTAGGAGGTTGTATGGGGTGTGTGTGCCCAAAGATAAGACTAGATCACACCTATCAGGACCCCTGTTCACCTAAGTGTGGAAATTTGAAATAAAGTTCAGAGTCTTTAACATTTCAGTGGGGAATGAAGCCTTCTATGGCATAACCCTGAAGGAATGGTAGACTGTCAGTTGGGGCAAAGGGTGAGAAGAACGCCATCTGGAGTTTACAAGGCAGGGCTAACTGCTTCGCTGATGGGCACCAGTTTTCCCTGGACAAAGCCATTGTTGCAGGAGTATGTTCTGAGTGTGTGACAACAGTCCACAAAATGTGCACTCATTGGGAAAAAAAAGATGTTCTGAGTGTGTGGCAACATTCCACAAGCATATCCACTCTTGGGAAATTGAAATGTTTCGGGTATGTGGCAACAGTCCATGAGCAAACACCATGGGCAAGAGAAAGGAATTGTTACTGTGAAGAATTGTACTGCCTAGCAAAGAGATGTGGAAAGAAAATGTACTTGTTTGCCATGACTGACCCTTGGAGGTCCACTGGTGCTTTAGTAACATCTGTGAATAAAGCCACACTGCACAATCCCAGCTGCTGCATTGGACAATCTGATCATTGCTTCTGTGTGGAATTATTGGGGCCCCCTCAGTGGGGTTCTACAATGCCGGTTTGACAACACTTTTGTTGATCAGCATCACATCGACAGGATTTATGTTGACTACAAGTTGCAGTCAACATAAATCCCGTTTGTCTCCTGGTCCTGTGTTTTCATTAGATTCTCAACTCCAGTCGGAGTTGATTCGGGGAGGGGGTTCAGAACCAGGAGACAGTGTGCCCCTATCTCAGGTACACCAGCACAACGACCTATTGCAAAGTGTCGATTTTGCCAATAGCGAGGTATGTTGCTGTGTTGGTGTTGCCGTCAGGTTGACATACCCCTCAGCGGTTAGGTCTAGTATATGTCTAGCATCCTCTCCCCGGACCTGGCTGTTTTACAAAAGTTCATTTTTGGTAATTGTACCCCCCCCACCCCCCTTCCTTTAGACAAGGAGCCTGGTATGCACTCTATAGCTAGGGGTGGTACTAACCTGAGTATTTTCTGCCAAAAGTAAATGGTATGCCATATGTGGGTACTAGTTCAGTTTTATGGGGGTGCCAACTAGCCAAAAGTGGCATGGGGGTTACATTACAGTCACTGAATTGTGGCAAACCAGTATGACAATATCAAATGTGCAGATACAAGCTCAGAGTACAATGGAAACTAATGCTTTTATGTCTACATCATTTAATGTTGCCTAAGCATCTTAGAATAGTTTGGGTTTCTGAATTAAAGTGTTATATTTCAGCACTTTGTTTTGGTGTGTGGGCTGCACCTTTTCCATGTGGGATAAATGTGGGATAGAGCAATTCTGAGGGTTAAAATCAGTGACAGTTGAGAGGTACAGCATGATTACATAGAAACAAAAATTGTCAGCAGATAAGGGCCTTCAGCCCACCTAGTTTGCCCTATTACCACTAACAATTACACTGTATCTATTACAGTAGTACATTATTCTACAGTAGCACAGTATGGGCAAATTGCTGTGTTATACAACACATAGAGAATGATTAACATCAGACTGAAAAACAGTCTGATTCATACACTGAGTGGCTATTGTGACATCATTGATCATGGGAGACAAGCCTGAGGGCCCCACTTATGTCACCGTAGCCACGAGGTGTCTGAATCAGTCTGTTTTTCTCAGTCTCTTTTTTTATTAACTCTTTACTCCAGTGTTATCACGTTTTGTCACCCTGATCATTAAGTAACTGCTTGAGGCTCCAAACAACAGCCACCATGCAGATTTAAGTAATGCAACACCTTCAGCTTCCCTCAAGGAGCACACCAAGCCCTTGATCCAGCTCTCTCAGATTTTATCCGGGGTTTCCACTGAGCCCCAGGAGCAGCCTTCAATTGGTGGCTTCTGCTACTCATTCCATGCGTCGCTGTCTCTTTTACCACTTGAGCCTCTGACAACTGGCATCACAGGAGAGTAAGGAAGCACTGTCATTCAGAGAGGTAGTATAGCGTAGTGGTTGAGAGCACTGAGCTGCACACATGGAGAACTGGGCTTGAACCTCACACAAACCACTTGCAAGTGACCATGAACAAGTCACTTAACTTCACTGTGCTCCCAGGATACACCTGGAAACAAGCTTTGGCTTAATGTGTCTTTCCTGGCCAAAAATTAAAATAAATAAATAAAGGAAAAACATATAGAATCAAGTGTGGTCACACTTTCTTGACAGTCTGCTCCTGCACAGGTCAAGGAGACACCAGGGATGACGTGGACAGAAGGGGCTTGATTTAAAAGTTTGACGCAGGGTTTGCGTCAAGCCCGGCATCAACCCCGTTCTTTAGCGTAACTGTGCCAAACTCCTTTGGCACAACGTCACCCAATTTTAGTACATCAGGTGCAGTTGTGACACTTTCCACACTTTACGGCGGCTTGTGTCAAATATTTGGCACAAGCCCTGTAAAAAAAGTCCACAGCATGCCGCAAGTTAGACCTGGGGGGAGCTGGTCTGGCTTGCAGTATTTGGTGCACAGGAGTGAAAATCCTGATTGGTGCCAGAAGAATGCCGCAAGTTCCATGCGCCATATGATTGGCATACCAGGGGCTAGCGGCATTCTCGGGCTTTTGAAAATCGAGCTCAAGGAGTCAACAGTCTGGGAAGAGAGGAGCCTTTCTGGACCCACTAGATGTCAGGGATGTTTAAAAGAAAAAAAAAATGCTAATCTACTGTATATACTGTACTGTTCTGTAAAGGAAGACATCCTGTGGAGGGCCACAGAGTTGGGGTGCCTTGTGGGGCAGGGCCAGCCAGTGATGATTTTTCAAGACTTCTCCTGGGACTTGACAAATAGATGAAGGGCCTATATGGCTGTATGGCAGCAGTTACATCAGGTGGGGATCCCCTTTATACTGAGGTACCCTGTCTGTCTACGGATGGTGATCAATAGAATACCAAATGTAACCCCTGGGCGGCGCTACCCCCCAGTGTTACACCCCTGCCTACTACCCTGGACATAGGCTAAGGGGGTTGGGTTCGCTAACTCATAAAATTTTTTAAAACCTTTGTGCAGTGCCTCCACTCAGGGTGCTTTACGTGGGTGAGATGGTACTGGGTGTAGCTCCCTGAGCTGCTACACCACCCACGGTGACCAGTTACCTTTCCCAGACATGCCCCAAGATACAGCTCCCCACATTTCAACATTTTGAATTAAAGACTCTCTCTAATAATATGCTCACACAGGATTCAAACAACAACAACAAGATATTTATTTCAGGGGAAATAAAGGAGCTAGGAAGGGGAAACAGGAGGAGTAGAGGTTATCTTGCCGTATTTACACATGTACAGAGATCATTTTGGATTTGCTGGTGAACCCTCCAGCTGGGTGGCTACATATTAACAGGCAGACATAAATCACATTTTACCATTTGACTTAAGGCATCCAGAGCCCTGGCTATCTAGCTGCTGATAAATCAGATGTTAAACACAGTTATTATTACCCACACTGGTACCAGTCCCAGATACAGCAGAAACCCCGCAATCTCATACCATACTGGTTAAACAGATACCACAGTCCAAGATGTTGCAGGCCTGATGGAGCTGCAGCTGGTCAAGGTGGCTGGCTATTAATTTGAGAGTGGGGGCAACTTGGAAACAGATTTTTGTAAAGCAGCAAATTACTATTTACAACCACAGCAGGGATTGCCCTGCACTTTAGCAGACAAAGCAGGGATTGCCCTGCACTTGCAGACAAATCAGGGATTGCCTGTGCTTGCAGACTTCTGAACATTCCAGAACAAACTATGTGGATCTTACATCCAGAACATTCAGCACAATATTTGAAAGTCCCATCCAATGCAATGAGAGTGATGCTTCTGTCAAGCATCCTAAACGCAGTTTAAACACGGTCACATCCAGTACTTTATATACCAAAAGGCATCCATCCAGAGTAAGTTGGCAATGACACTTTTATCAAGCATCCCATACTTTAGTCACAGGCAGTCACATCCAGTACATTCTATATACCAAGAACATTATCCACAAGTGAAGTTCTATCCAGCACGTCTAGCCATTTAACACTTATACCAAGCGCTCTTAGATGAAATTCTGTGCAGACACAGGTACATTCTCTTTAAGGTATCTTAGACATTAATATGCTCTAGGGCCTCCTGTCTCCTGAAGTGGCAAGCTCGTCTTGGCAGACAGCTCCACGATGGCAGGACTCTAACCCATAGCTACACATTTATATGATTCACATTTATATGATTCACTAAGCCCAGCATCTTGCTGCACCTGCAACTTAGCCATTTGGGCCACAGACAAGATGCATCCATTACTTGAACTAGGCAGTCTCTTATGGGGTTAGTAGCTCAGACTGATGACTCAATACTTACACTTAACAGCACACATTTCTTAATGGGGCATGGAGCCCTCAAGATTACTTGCTTAGCTTCTCCCTTGCACTGGGGGGTACAAGGGTACTCACTCAGGTCCTCTACGGGTCTCATCCACAATCAAAGGCATCCTGAAAACTTATTCAGCTCTCTCACCACTGAGGTACTCGGTCAGCGCTCTCACCACTGCATGATGTCATCTGGGCTGGTCAGCACTCTCACCGCTGCTGGACATCTGATTCTTCGGTCCACATCCTTCCCCGATGTGGGAGGGAAGGCTAGCCTCTGGAGGACAGTACTGGCAACCTCCAGACTAGCTGTTGCAGAAAGCACAATTACTGTAACTAGTTAACTGTTAACTGAAGAAAATAACAAATGCTCCCTGAAGACTGAAAGGGCTTGAATTAAGTGGCCCAGGCCTGATGGCATGGCTGGAGCCTGAGCCCCTCCCCCATGGGGGCTCCCAGCAGGCTGGAGCCTGCTCTGCTGCTCTCTCTCCAAATCTCTCAGCTCTGCATCTCTGAATCTCCAGACAAACTGGCAACATTGTCTCTTTATAGAGCTCCTAGCTTGACTCCTGATTGGTAGCAGGGATGGGGTGACATGTCTCCAAGTTGCTGAAGGACCTGTCAATCAGAACACTCGCGGCACAATTGGGTTGTGGAATTTGCGCCTAAAATAATGTCCCTGTAAGCCCCCATAAGCACTTGGGTGCTTACCCATGAGATGCAGTGAATGTCCTACAAGTCCTGGCTATCTACTGCTGCAACTCCAATTGGCTGTACTGCTGGCAATGGCTGTTTAACCCACTGTCCCTTATAGCAGATTAGATACAGTCCTGAATAATGTCCTGGTGGAGCCAGAAAGAAGTAATTATTTGCCTCAAATGCCCCACAGTTCTGTAGCTTAAAGGCTCTACTTGCAGTCGCTACACAGATGAAAAACATGGCTCTTTTACTTTTTCTGTCGCTACTGTGCTTATGCAAGCTCCCCTTACAGCAGCTGACAGGTTGACACACAGAGTCCCAGATACTGGAATTGCCAGGGAAACAGTACTCATTTTAACTTTAAGCACTTTTCCCCACATGCACAGTATATTCCCAACAAGCAGCAACAGTTCCATTATGTAAAACATTTTAATTCTTTACTTTTCGGCTGCAGCTGAACATAGCTACCCTGGAGGCAGCCAGATACGCTGTTATGCATTATTCAGATGACCAGGGCCCTGCACAGGCATACTCAAATCAGCCCCGGTCAGAACTCCCCCAATTTCCATCTGAGCGGTCCCCCAGCAGGCTGTTCATGGTCACTGGGTCCCAAATAGGTGGAAGGGATCCCGGGACCCACGGCACAGTCCCTGAGGTGACCACAGAACAAGCGGCTCCACATCAAAGGCGCTTTGCGCGCCAACACGACTCCCGCTGCCCTGGAGGCAGCACTTTTGCAGCGGAAGCTCGCAGTCAGCAGTTTAAGCCCCAAGGGGCTATATTTTCATTCGGGCTTTAGGCTGGGGCACTCACAAGGGCAAAGCAGCACCTGGGAAGCCAGAAAAATTATGGGCCAAGTCAGAAGAAGCCCAAGAGACAATGGGAGAAGGACAGAACAAACTGGGCTAAGGTAAACCCAGACTGGCATTTCTAGGAACCCCCATTTGCAAGGGGGTTACACAAAAATCTTTGACTCTCAAGAAGCCACAGTCAACTTCCTCTGTACCTTACAGTGCATACCTACGAATGGTGAAACTCGCTCACCCAGTTCTGACAGGCAGAACACTGCATCACTGCCTATCCCAGCTGCAGCACCGATGGACACTACCCTGATCAGCCACCCCAAACAGGCAAAGGCCTCTCTTCATGATCCTGGGGAAGAACGGTGGTCCCTTCCCCCAAACGCAAGTAAAGAAACTGGAACAAGTCAAGTAATAGAATGGAGCACTCCATTTCACTGGTCCACTCTCGTAGCCATAGCCACACCGATAGTGAGTTAGGAGAGGAGGACAAACCAGAATTCTCAACTCTTCTGGTCACTAGCAAATATGCTTACCTTGCTGCTGAAGCTGTAGGTGCGACACTGAAAAGAGGGACCCTCAGTACCGCTCCTCAGCCTCCTCCACAGCCACCCCCTGGCTCTACTGAACCCACTGCAAAGGGGAAAGCCATAACCTCTACACCCTCTGAAATATTCTCTCGAACTTGTCAGGCTCAGAGCATGCCGCTTCTGACTCCCACAGACAGCCACTCACGCCTGCAGGAACAGGGGCTGCCCTGCCATGATCAGGTACTTGTCTTTTGACTGTTTTTCTTTCTCTACTCACAGGGCAGAGGTTTGCTCATCAGGGTGTGTTTGTTAGAGGGGGGCATTGCTTGATACTATGATGCTTTGGTGCTTTCCCAATGTCAAGAACTATGCTCAGCATGCAACACTTTGGATCCAGCCCCATGCCTCTTCACCCCCCCCCCCTTTGGCTTAGTGAGGTTTGATGTTCCTACCGCTCTGACAGCTCACACACTCCTGTACAGATGTACAAGTGAGCGATGACTCACACACACTTGCAGAGCTCTCTGGAAAAAACAACTGCATAACTGCTTCTTGATCTTTGTTCCACTCTGCCCACTAGCAATGTACAGTCTTTACAACAGGCTATTAACTGCAGTCAAGTGCATATTAGTAACCTGAGACAGCACACCTTCTATGGGGCATTTCACAGCCCCAACAACGGATACCTACCCTGCACCAAACCTCCCAGTCCTTGGACAAGCCATCGGTGAATGCCCACTGAAACAAACTGCAATCATCTCCGTGCTGCAGCTCTAATCCAATGGAGCACATTACTGCTCTCCCCCCGGAACTGTCAATCTGGGGCTCCTAACAACGATGAAAGCATACACTTCATATGGGCAGAACCAGCTACATGCAAATAAAAATAAGAATCCCACCAACCTTTTGAGATTGCAGTGCTCCTTACCCAGCTGAGCTCCCACATTCCCAGCTCCAACCGCTTCAGGCTCTGGGCTCCTGGACTAGCAAGCTAACTGATTCCCCTGCAACCTGCACTGCTCTGCATCTTTGAACCTACTGCATCAGAACGACTTGCTTGCAGGAAGCAGAACTGTGGACCTTCTTGACCCAATCAGCAACAATCTGTCACCTTACTAATACATGCACAGAAACCTCACAACCTCTGCAGTAGATTGAGGACCCAGAGAGCACTGACTACAGTGGGCTTGAGCAACGTCTCCCTTCATTAACTGTTTGCTTTTCTACCTGGGCCTTGCTAATGAGACAGAAGGGGGGGCACTGTTTACAGCAGCACAGTATTATGTCCTTTAACAATGTTGTAAGCCCCCTCTTGCTGAGGGGGCTTACGAGTAAGTAGGGTCCCCCAATTTTGGTGTGTCCCCCCAGTGAAAGTTTCAGTAGGTAGTTTGGGGGGGGGGACATCATTCTGGGCTATACTTCAAACTGCCACTAGAGGCAGATTTGGAGCCCATAAAAGCAGGGGGCGTGGTAAAAGGAAGAGAGAAGGAGGAGAGGCTGGCTGGGAGATGGCAAGACAGGCAGACAGGGAGAAGCTCATTTGTCTGGGTTTGGGCCTGATTTGAGGATGGAAACCCTCCCTCGTAAGTGAAGGTAGTGTCGGTATGACAGTGATATGGCTCCAGTGGACAGTGTGTGGGGAGGGCAGCAGTTATCCTGCCAGCATCGTAAGGGGTAAATGGGACTCCAGGGAGTGAGGGGTAGTGAGAGTGCCCAGGGTAGGAGTTTGGTAGGTCCCAGGCCTGGTGGAAGTTAAGTCTGCACTGCCAGGGCTAGAGGTTTCGTGGCAGGATTCCTCCCGGGGAGGGGTGGTGGCAGTCCCCATCCCAGTTCCTGGTGTGGCAAGGTGGTGCAGGTCTGGGTAAAAGGGGGTGCTGGAGGCTTCTCACCCTTTATGGGGCCTGCTTGGAGGGGCAGTTCTTGGGGCCCATTCACAAGCTATTTGGATGGGCCGCAGGTAGTAAAAGATAGGCCTTGGGAAGCTCTTTGGACCCAGTGACTTATAGCAAGCACAGGAGGTAAGCTTGTGGGGACATAGGCCTAAAGGTATTTGGGAGATCCCCCCCCATGTCTGGAGTAAGGAAAACCACTGGAAAGGGCAGACACATTAATGGCAACTTAATGGCTATAAGGGACTGGTTAGGATGGAAAAATCCTGCAACCCCGTTGGCATGGGACCAAGTGGGAGTAAGCCACTCACTTCTGCACAGGTGGATATCTGACCAGGGTGAAAGGGAAAGAACAAGTTAAGTTACAGAGACCAGCTTACAGGTGCCAGAGGGTGGGTTGGCTCTGAGGCTGCTGACGAATCCAGAAAAGGGACACAATGTATATGCCATCCAAAGGTTCAGTAGCTGCCAGAAGGGAAATGCTGCCTAGGACATCTGTTCTCCCAGTAATGTACCCTTTGTCTCTGTAAATAGTTTGTGCTCCATGGAGTGGGAGGAGAAGGTGTGTAAGCAAGCAATGGGACCCCTTGGTTCTTTTAAATCATTGGGACCTTAGGTGAAGTAAATTGGTTTGTTGCTGAATCCGGAGTGTCGAGAGTTTTCAAATTTGTAACTTAGCTTTATGATGAATTGTAGAGGACCAAATGTATTTCTAACTAGACTTCTTTTGGGGGGGGAGCTTTCAAGTTTTAGCCCGTGTCTGTTTCTGTGCTGCCTGGGCCAGGGTGCTGGAAGGGGACTTTGTTGGAGAAGATGAAAGAAGAAGAGGTCTCCTGGTTTCAGCTGAGTATCCAGAGAAGATGCGAGGGGTAGCAGTGCCACTTTTCCACAGATAGAACCCAGTCCGTGGTAAGGTACCTTTTATATGTTCCTTCCAGGTTGTTAATGTTTCAGTTCTGGGTTCCTTTGGGGTAGGCTTCCTTCCCCTTTAGCAACATCGGGTGCTCCTAGACAATCAGAGAGGTGGGGTGGCTACAGTGTCATGGCATAACCCGTTGGCGTGGACTCCCCCCCCCAACCTTGATGCTGCTGTGGGAAATATGTGGTGAACTGGTCTACCCTGCTGCTGCCCAGGACTGTTCTTGTATCCTTTTATGTACTTTTTCAGCTGTCAGCATAAAATCTGCCTGTTGAAACCTGCTATGCTCCCCATCTAAATGGCTTCAGGTGATAGAAAATTGGGAAGGAACCCGTTTTACATTTCTATCCTAACTCAGCAGTGCCCTTCCCAATACCAAAGGGTGATCCCCCTTCGTGGCACTTGGCACGCAAGACCATTACTGCTGGCCTGGCTAAGGAAACCTACTTATGTTTGTGTAGCTGGGCTCGAAAGGAGAGATGCACAAATCTACATCTTAATTTGAAGCAAGCAAGGCTTTTGTAGCCCCAGGAACCAGCTATAACCACATAGCATTTACAGCTCCTTTTCCGCCTCATCCCTGGGTACCGAGATGGGGGTGGAGGCACTAGAAGTGAGCAGCACTTCACTGCTGTTAGATCCGGGTGCCCCACAAATCCTGGGCTCTTTATACTGTTGTTTTTCCTTTTTTTTTATATTGTCAATGCCTTCCTAAAGCCCACCCTCAAAAACTCTGAACCTCGAATTAAGGTCAGCATTTATTGAACGTCATCTGCAGCCATAACAAGCTGCTTCCCCTATTAGAAGAACATTGCAGCCTGCTGGGCCACAACCTGCCCTCCCACCCTCTTTGGGATAATATCCAACCTGATAACAGCCAGCCCCTTCCCCCTTTGTACCTGGAGACGGGGACTTTTTAGATCTGGGATATACCTGCATTAGTATCTTACGCTGTATGGATGGCACTGGGCACTCCCTTACATCACAGGTAAAGACAAATCCTCCTTCTTTCACCCTTTGTAAACAGTTCAGTTGTGAATTAATATTTAACCAGGAGCTACAATGTCAGCATATGTGTGTCCAACTCACTCAGAGTATTAGTCTCATCTCTATCTAGCTGGTTAAGCTAAGCTCACGCCCGTGAGGGCATGTAGGTCGCCTTGGGGCATCAAACGTTGCCTGGCTTCTAGCCTTATGCCTCAGACCACTGCGTCAGTGTATATAGTTATGTTTTGTTTTGTATTATTTGCCATTTTATACTGTTGGTTATGCATGGCTATGCCATTTTACTCACTGTGTTACAAGTGTCATTATACTCTAGACTCCCTAGTTCAGAGGGGTAAGTCTACACTGCAATCTTACCCTTTTTCGATTCCTCTGGGTCTTCCCCCATGCTACCCAAAAGCATTCCCAAGCCACCTAATGAGCTTGCTTCTGCTCCAGGATCACAGGAAAGAATGTCCTGGGAACAGAGAGGGTCACACCAGTTCCAGGAGACTGGAGGATCAGAGCACCAGGTGACCACTCTCAACCAATAGGTGCACACCAGGAAGCTTCTCCAGCTTAAATAGTGCTTGCTGACCAAATTCAGAGTGCACTGAGAGCTGTAAACTGTGGCTGTGAATTTACTTTCAAAAAGGCTTATCTGTGGGTCAGATAAGTAGTGTAGACCACAGGACAGGAGGCCCAAGGAGCAAAAGAGGGTCATGCCATTTCCAGAAGGCTGGAGGATCGAAGCACCAGGTGACCACTCTCAACCAATAAGAGCACACCAGAAAATTTCCCCCAGCTTAAATTCGGACCACTCCAGCATGTCCCAGTGTAACCCCTTGGTGGTGCTATCCCAGGGGCTACTATCCCTGCCTGCGCGGCTAGTAGCAGGTTAAGAGGCCTGAGTTCTGAAATGGGTGCCTCCACTCGGAGGTCAGGGTTGGTAGTGGTCAAACTAACCTGGGCACAGCCTTCCGGGACACTGTAACCCCCCTCTTTCCCTTCTAGTGGCCTGAGCAATATACGATAATCACTTTCACAGTACCCCTTGTACACCATACCAGTACCCACACTGTTTGCACTTACCACCAGGGGTGGTTCCTCTGGCTTTACCCTGGGAACCCCCTGTAAAACAAAGTTATGCACAGTAAATAGCAACAGTACAGTACTTTCAAACAACATGAAGTCTTGCTGTATTCTGACAGTAGCAGTGAGTCCCAACCTTCGAACTGCCCCGGAGATGAAAGAGTTAACTTTCATGCCAGGTATGGAACGCTGAGCTCAAGCTCGGTTGAGACTCTGTCTGTTGTTCTTCAAACTCAAACCGTCAGATTCTTTACTCCTCGCCTCTCACTGAACAGTCGCTCCAGAATTTCTCCTTCTGCTTTCGATTTCAATTTGTCGGTTAAAGTACCACTTTTCTCGGTTTTCGACCGAATTTAAACTGTAACCTGTCGGTTCAGTCTCTGTCTGTGGTATTCGTGAGTACTAGATAGGTTTTATTTTATTCTATTCTGTGTGGAACTTGTAAAAGGTTATCGGTTTGGTTTGAATCGATCAAGTTGTTTTAAAAAATCTTAAATTGTGCTTTAGAGTGTGGTTACCGGTTCTTATCGGTTCTAAAAAAACCCAGATTTTATTACGGTTTTTTCCACGACCCGTGACACGGTTGGGAACCGATAAGAGGGTCTTGCCTAGCGGATTGCCATAAAAAGGTAAGTTTGGTTAGGACTGGCACTATGTCTGAGAAACCCAAAGGAAAAACCAGACCCACTGGGTTTCAACACTGCAGTGTGTGTGTGTGTGGGGAAGTCTTTGCCAAGGCTGACCCCCACACCACCTGTGTTTATTGTCTGGGGTTTGACCACCTCAATGCAGACTGCTAGATTTGTAAAAATTTCCCTGCAGCTACCCTAGAAAAGAGAGCTGGTAGGCTCAGGGAAAGGGAGGCTAAAAAGTCCGCTGAACCGGATGGCCAGCCCGGTTCAGTTCAAACTAAACCAGAAGGAGTGCCCTCTGACCAGGGCGAGACTTCTTCGGGCAAAAGGAGAGCCGATTCTGCAGAGTCGGTTCTGGCTAAAAGAACTAGAAAAGAAAAATCAGCTGGTGTGGAGCCAAAACTTTCCTCTCCAACCGCTGAAGAAATAGCCAATGGGATCCAAATTGTTCAGTCGCCTTCCCCGGTTCCGACCGAACCGGCACCATCAGGCAGGCGCTCGGTTCAGCCGGTTCCACCGGTTCAAGAGTATGATTTAGAGGAATTTTATGAACCGGAGGAGGAGGAGGAAGAGGAGTATGAGGAAAGTGAATGTGGATTTGAAAGTCTGGATGTGCCCATTGACCCAGACATCTCCCCAGACAGACCTTCAGTAGTGTCTCCTCCTAGGCTTTCTGAGTCCCCCTCCCATTTCATGTTTTATAAAAAAGTGTCTGAAACCCTCCAGCTTCCTATGGAAGAAGCTGTGGATGACCAGGAGGAGCCTGACTATGTGGAAATTATGGATATCCCAGAGTCTAGGAGGCTGTCTATTCCCTTGCACAAATCTTTTGGGAAACAGACATTTAAGATTTTAAAGACTCCTAACACTATACCTCCTGTGGATAAGAGAATGGACAAGAGGTATACATTGTCAGGCTCTGACATGGAGTTCCTTACACAACAATGCAGCCATGTTGGGTAGTGCAGGCTGCAGCCTGTGATAAGACAAACATTCCTTGGTTTCACACCCACGGACAAGGACTCCAGGAGGATTGATGCCATGGCAAAGAAACAGTACATGGCAGCATCCTTGGGACTCAGACAGGCCAATTATATGGCCTATACTGCTAGTATCAAAATCCAGATGGGACACTGTTATGGCCCTAGCAAAACAGGTCCCTGGCCAGCTTGCCAAGGAGCTGGAGCAGGTGGCTGCGGATGGTATTGAGGCATCCAAGGTGCAATTCCATGCTGCAGTAGACTCCAATGATATGTCATCTAGAGTCATGGCTACATCTGTGGCACTTCGAAGAATGGCTTGGCTCAGATGTACTAGCCTGTCACAGGATACCCAGACTAAGGCCATGGATTTTCCTGTTGTGGGTAATTCTCTGTTTGGGGAGCAAACAGAGAATTACATGAAGAAAATGGATAAGTATAGGACCACCTATAGGAGTGCACAGACCAAGGAAAGATAGGCCACTCCTCAAAGGCAGCTTCCCAGGGGCAGGGGCAGGCCTTTTCATAGGCCTTTTTACCAAGCCCAGGCCTCCTCTTCTGCTTATGCCCAGAGGGGGTTCTTTAGAGGGAGAGGCAGGCGGGAACAAGCAGGCCTGCTTCCACCCCTCAGCCCAAAGCCCCTGCCAAACAGGCACCCTGATGGGGTTGCCAGGGCCAATTCTCAGCTACCTGTAGGGGGCAGGCTGGCTTACTTTGTCCAGGACTGGGAGTCCCTGACATCAGACAAATGGGTCCTGGAAGTAGTAAGCCAGGGACTGGTTCTTAGCTTCAAAAAGTTTCCAAAGATAAGAACCAGATCCTTTCCACCTGCAAATATATCAGAGGCGCTCGCCTTAGAGGCAGAGATCTTTTCCCTCCTAGCTCTCAGAGCTGTGGAAAGGGTTCCACCCCTACATCAGGGCAAAGGGTTGTACTCCAGGTACTTCCTTACCCCAAAAAAGACAGGAGAATGGCGGCCCATCCTGGATCTCAGATACTTAAACAAGCACCTTTTAAAACCAAAATTCAAAATGGTGACTCTGGAAATTATTCTACCCTCTCTAAGGCCAGGGGACTGGCTAGTGTCCCTGGACCTCAAGGATGCCTTCTTCCATATTTTTGTCAGAAGCTCCCATCGAAAGTACCTCAGTTCGAGCTGCCCTCAGGCCATTACCAGTTCAGAGCAATGCCCTTTGGCCTCAACTCTGCTCCAAGGGTATTCACAAAATGCCTGGCAGTGGTAGTTGCTTCTCTAAGAAGGCAGAAGATTGCCATCTTCCCTTACCTGGACGACTGGCTCATAGTAGGCCAGTCCCCAGACCAAGTCAAGTTACACTTACAGATAACTCAGCAACTGCTCACTTCCTTGGGTTTCCTTCTAAATCTTCCAAAGTCAGTTCTAGAGCCTGTCCAGCTCCTCACCTTCATAGGTGCAGAGCTAGACACAGAGATGGCCAGAGCCTTCCTTCCCCTGGACAGGGCAAGGACCCTGGTCTCTCTGGCCTCCTCATTCATCCTGCAGGTGTCTCGACCAGCAAGGCATTTTCTACAGCTCCTGGGGCACATGGCTGCTTCTACAGCAGTAGTGCAGGGAGCAAGATTTCAGATGAGGGACATTCAGTTCCATTTGAGAGCCTTTTGGTCTCAAAGGAAGGACCCTCTGACCAAACTGATCCCAGTAACTCGAACCCCTGATCCAGGCCCTACAGTGGTGGCAGGATCAGAACAATCTGAGACAAGGGGTTCCCTTTGTAACTCAGTCTCACTCTTTAATCCTTACTACAGATGCCTCCCTCTTGGGATGGGGGGGGGCTCACATGGGCGACCTCACCACCCAGGGGTTGTGGTCCCCTCAGGAATCTCTGTTTCACATCAATCTGTTGGAACTCAGAGCAGTATTTCTAGCACTTCAAGCTTTTTCCAGATCTGTTCAGAACAAAGTTGTACAGGTCAGAACAGACAACACCACCACAATGTGGTACATCAACAAGCAAGGGGGCACTCGGTCTACGGCCTTGTGCACCCGAAGCAATGAAGTTGTGGTCTCTGGCTTACTCCCTGAACACCTCCCTCAAGGCAGTTCACCTCCCAGGCAAGGACAATGTCCTGGCAGATGCTTTCAGCAGGATTTCCCAGGGCCATCACGAATGGTCACTGGACCTCCTGGTCTTGGAGGTGGTATTTTCCAGATGGGGCACCCCGCAGATAGATCTTTTTGCAGCCCCAGACAATCACCAACTTCCCCTTCTTTGCTGCAGGCCCCCAGTGTTGGGCTCAGTCCCTCTGAATGCCTTAGTTCTCAATTGGGAGGGGAAGTTTCTCTATGCTTCCCCCCTTCCCTCTCCTGTTCAAAGTGCTAGTCAAAATCAGATCTCAACCCTGCAAGATGATCCTGATTGCTCCAGACTGGGCCAGACAGCCCTGGTATCCACTCCTACTGTCCTTAGCAGTCCATCTTCCCCTGTATTCCCAGGAATTACAACCTGTTAACCTGTGCTCAGGGGAGGGTTTGGTACCCGAACCTCAAACCTCTCAATCTCAAGGCCTGGCTCTGGAAGAGTTAGAGTTTGCTGATTTACACCTCTCCCAAGGTGTAATGGATATCCTGAAGGCTTCTAAAAAACCTTCCACCAGGGCTACTTATAATTCCAAATGGAAGAGGTTTTCTATATGGTGCTCTGGGAAGCATGTTTCCCCAGAATCTGCTAATTTGCCCGCAGTCCTTGATTATATGGTCCACTTAAATAGTTTGGGGCTGAGACCAGCTACACTGAAAGTGCATCTGGCAGCTGTGTCTGCTTTCATTTCAGCAGGTAAGCCCTCTTCTCTTTCAGCTCACCCTGTATTCTCCAAGTTTTTCAAGGGATTGCTTCACACCAACCCTCCATTCAGGGACCCTGCCCCTGCCTGGGACCTTAATGTTTGCATTGCTCAGCTTATGCAACCCCCTTTTGAGCCTTTGTCTTCAGCAGAGCTTAAGTACTTGACTTGGAAAACTGTGTTTCTGGTAGCCATCACTTCTGCCAGACGTATAAGTGAATTACAAGCTTTGTCACTGGAGCCTGATTTTATCTACTTTCATAGAGATAAGGTGGTCCTCAGGACTAACAGGAAGTTCTTGCCTAAGGTGGTTTCAGATTTCCACCTTAATCAGTCTATGTCTCTTCCAGTGTACTTCACTGACCATTCCTCCTCTGGCGAGAGGAGGTTGCACAGTTGAGATGTGAAAAGAGCCCTTAGCTACTACATAGAGCATACCAAGGGTCACAGGTTTGACTCCCTCCAACTGTTCCTCACTTATGGCGAGGTTGGTAAAGGGAAACCTGCCACTAAAAGATCCATTGCCAGGTGGATTGTCTCTTGTATCCAATTTTGTTATGAAAAACTGGGTAAGGTTCCACCCTCAGGCCTGAGGGTTCACTCTACCAGAGGTACAGCTGCTTCCCTGGCTGCTGCCAGGGACATCCCTATTCTAGAGATATGTGAAGAAGCTACCTGGAAAACAGTTCACACTTTTACCAAGCATTACTCCCTGGATATCCAGGCTAGGAGTGATGCTCGGTTTGGCACAGCTGTGCTTCAGAGCCTATTCCCTAAGTAGGTTCTGTCCTTCCTCCATGGAGGTACTGCTTTGTAGTCTGCTTTTGTCAGAATACAGCAAGACTTCATGTTGTTTGAAGAAAAAATTACTCACTTTAGTAATGTTGTTTCTTCTAATGGAGTCTTACTGTATTCTGACCTCCCCTGCCTGCCCCTCTCAGAACCTCTGTTTTTGGGATGTGGGTGGGCAGTGCAGTGTTGGCACTCAGTAGGTGCCCACCTTGTTGTTTTCACCCCCTTTTTCTTGAGGTGAGTGGGTGTTGTGTTTTTCATTTTTTGGGTCTCCTGACTTGAGTCTTTGTTTTGGAACCAAAAAAATGTGTTTTATGTTTAGTAGCCAGTTGGCTAGTGTAGGTTTACAGCTTCCACACAGGGCCTTAGTGAGTTTAGCTTGTAAAGATCTGATGGTTTGAGTTTGAAGAACAACCGACAGAGTCTCAACCAAGCTCGAGCTCAGCGTTCCATGCCTGGCATGGAAAGTTAACTCTTTCATCTCCGGGGCAGTTCGAAGGTTGGGACTCACTGCTATTGTCAGAATACAGCAAGACTCCATTAGAAGAAACAACATTACTAAGGTGAGTAATTTTTTCTTTGGCACAAACTGGAACCACAGTCAGGTTAAATGCAGCAAAAAAGTCAGATCTGATTTATTCAGGGGACTTGAACAAGGAAGGGGCGTAATCAGGTTGATAGGCTCAAAGGCTATATTAATCAAACAGTTATGCATGTGCTTTAAGTCCCCACACAGTCACACACTCTGGGTACCCAGGTAGGAAAACGGTGGGCTAGCCAGGAACATTGCAGCCTGTTGGGGCCCTGTGATGGAAGAAAGCAACATGCACAACACACACTACTTGTACTTGGAATCAAATTTCTCCATTAGTTGTTCCAGCTAGCGAATCTGTGCCCTGGCTGAATAAACCACTGATACTGCGGCTCTGGCTGCCATGCCTGAGAACTCAAATAATTTCTTTAACATTTCTTCCACTTTTTTGTCAGCGGGGTCTTTTAGGGAGATGGTGCCACATGGTAGCACTGTTTTCTTGCTCAGTGCTGCAATTTGTGGATCTGTGCTAGGTGCAGTGCACCGCATCAGATACATTCTGTCCAAGTTTCTTTTTTCCAACAGGCGACCCAGTTCTGTGGATTCCCATTCTTTAGAAAATACATCATCAATTGCCAGACAGCTAGGGGAGGTGTCCTGAACCTTCTGATGTTGTTGGATCATAGGATCCAGCTTGGACTCTGGTTTGGGTGCCTCCGTGTCAAAGCCCATAGTGGATTTGATTGCCCTCATCAGGCCTGGGACCAGGTCAAAGGAGCAAAGTTTTGCTGTCAAAGAGGGTGAACCGGATATGATGTCCATGTCCTTGTCCCCCAATTCTATGTCCTCAATGTCTTCTGGCAGTTCCCCGTGATCCTCATCCCCTGGACGGGCTGGTCGTGGGTCCTCATTGTTATCTGGCTGAGGAGGAGGGTTCTCTCCAGGGGAAGGCACTGGGATGGGTGTGGGGGGAGGCCTAGTCTTAGTTAAGGACTCCAACTTTTCCATGACTTTGAGCTTACAACCTTGCTGACTCTGCATCATGGCAACTGCTGTCTGCTGTGTCTGGATGAGGAGAGCCCCTGAATCCATCCAGAATGGGGCGCTAGGTCCCTGGCTGTCCAGATCGGTGCCTGGAATTTGCTCCACTCCTGAGTCTTCCTCCTCGTGGATGCATGCGGGACATTGTGGACCCGGATTGTGGGGCAGTAGGGTGGCACTACAAGAAGTGCATTTCTTTGCCTTCACCATCTGTGGATGAGAGAAGGACAGAGAAAAAAAATAGAAAAAAGTAGCATTAGAATATGGCACCCGAAGGGGTATATTATCTGGGAAAAAATGCGATTAAATTCTCTGTAATCCAGTTTCTTTCCCTAGATCTACAGGGCAGGCGACTCACTTTGAGAACCCCAAGTCCTTTCAGAATTGTAGGAGAAGAGCCTGTTCATCAAGGAGGGAACTCACACACAGACACACCGTGCTCCCCAACCAATTGTGTCTGTGGCTAAGAGTAAGTATGGTAGCATCAGAAATGATAGCTGTTCCCCTTATCTATATTTGTAGCGATGCACCCTGTGAGGATCAAAATACTTCCAGCCAGTAGGTTTCTTTTGCTTCAAACGGGAGGGGGGAGGGGGGAGGAAAGGAACCAACCCTGCTTGTAAAGAGCCTCTCCACCTAAGATGGTGGACCAACAGTAAGCAGTCCTCCTAGCCAAAATGGCGGCTGAGTCCCTGAAGCCTGAGCTGGGAGGAGGGCCTGTGCTCAGAGGTCTGCTTGCAAGAGCTCCTAAACAGTGTTAATGAGCTCTTGACAAACCCTGGACTCAGCCCTGCAAGTTGTTTAATGTATGAATAGTGCTGGCAAAGGAGCGTGCGCTAAGCCCTCCCCCATGTCTGCGTTAAGGATGGCATCGTGGAGACAATGGGAGGATTCACCCACCAGCAGGCCACTGCCACGAGGGGCCTGCATGGCCGAGTGGTGCGATCCAGTGAAAAAAGACTGTTTTTCTCCCCCTCCAGGCGGTCGCTGAGCTAGGGACCGCAATAGGAGAAAGGATGCCTTCTGCACTGCCTGGTAATTGGAGCGCATTTTAAACGGGTCTGGAAATGGCGCCGCGTAGCCTCCACTTGAGAGGAGTGGGCCACGGAGCCTGTGCCTGTATCCAGGGGCGGATGGCCAGGACAGCGTTGAAGCTGGATATAAAATTCCCCGCTTCTGTTTCTAGCCATGCAGCCCCCGCTAGTGAGGGAGAGCCGCTGACTGGGAAACGAGCATGAGCACGCGAGCTTGTGGCTCGTGAAGTGAACCAAGGGGTGTGACTGGCATTGTAGCTGCGAGGATTCTGCTTGTGAGGGGGAGACCAGTGGCTGCAGAACACTTCTGAAGTGTGTGGCAATTTAAAATTAACATTGCCCATGGGAGCAGTAGCGCGGTAACAAACCACGGTGGACCGCGAACTGAACTTTCAGGCTGTACTGCATTTAGATGCAATAAACTCTAAGTTGTACTGTGTTTATCGATATATTTAGATCAAAATAGTCGTCTAACAGCAACAACAATGAGGCCCCTGCTGAGTCTATCTGTTTAAAATCAGGCTCCAAAATCTCCACATTTAAACAGCAATCCCCAGGTCTGGGACAGCAGATCAAACAATTTAAACAACCAAATCAGCAAACTGAGAAAGCCTAACAACCATAGGCCAGTTAACTGTGTCCCAGCTACATAATACAATTGCAGAAACAGTAGGAATTGTGAGTTAAGACCTCTTATATCAGCATGGGCAGCATTGAATTTCTTTAACACAAGTGCATTACAATTAATTAACAACACTGCAGTGGTTTCACAGGCTTTTTGGCCTACCTTAGTTAATTAGCTGAAAAAGGGACTCCTGGTGTGCTTGTAGCCTCTCAGATGCAAAGGTTGAACTGAAGAAAGGGGACTCCTGGGACCAAGGTGTACTGCGAAATTTGATCTGGGTCACATGTGCATCACTAGCCTATCAGGTGGGTTGGGAACCCAAGAGGTAATGTCTGGAGTGTCAAGGATGGCAACATAACACAATCAGATTGATAGGCTCAAAGGCTATATTAATCAGTTATGCATGCGCTTTAAGTCCCCACACAGTCACACACTCTGGGTACCCAGGTAGGAAAATGGTGGGCTAGCCAGGAACATTGCAGCCTGTTGGGGCTCTGTGATTGAAGAAAGCAACATGCACAACACACACTACTTGTAATCCAGAGCCGGAGGGCTCAGATCGTGAAAGAAAAAGCAACACGACAATCAGATGACAACACTTTAGATTTTGCTGTTGTTGCAGGGAACTACCCTGATGTTTACTCAGGATGAAATCGAGACTGCAGGTTGTTGAGCTGGAGTGCCTGGAGAAGCGGGGCCCACACAAATCACCGAGGCGTCGTTCCTGTTCACGTGTTGAGCAGGGGGCTGATCCCCAGGCAGGTCTCTCGTCGATGGCTTTCTTTGTGCAGTGGGTAGTCGGGCTGGGCCAGTGTGGCAAGGCTCAGGCCCATTGGAGATGATTTTGGATTCAGTCCGTGGGGCTGGATGCAGTTTCCAGCAAGCAGAATACAGTTCAAACCACAGAGGGAGCCAAATCACGACCCACTATAGGCACACAACACATTCACATGTAAGGAAATTCCACTGTACTAGGCAAAAGGCTCTCCGGTCGCAATTACAGAGTCTCTGCACAATCTGGGATTTCAGAGGTGGCTGGAAGTCCAGACAGGCTGATTGCATTCAGCAAATCTTTGGTCTTCTTCAGGCAGGAGCCTGGTCACACTTCAGTGGCTTACTTCGCTCTCTAAGTTCGGATTCAGTCTGAACAAAGGCACAAGTTCCCTCTCAGGGACAGCAGGAAGGCTTGCAGGCCAAAAGTCAGGCCTTTCTACAGTTCTCCCATGTGAATCTACACCAGGGCTACTGCTTGAATCATTCAAGCTGTTATCTCTTCACTTCCCAACTCAGAAGTGAAACTAGCTGCAAGTGGGAATTTCCCCAAGATCCAAAAGGTTTGGTTGGCTGATCTGTCTGTCAGTCACAACAAGGGCTCCCCCTCCAGGTTATTTTAGGCACCAAAATGCAAAAACTACAATTCCTACAAGTTTTGTCCCCACCAAGCCCCTGTAGGCAGGCTCCATTTTAAAGTCCCAAATGTACTGATTGGCCCATTCTGCAGTCTAGGACCAAGATGATGGAAACCAACAGAACTGTCCATGCTGCAAAGAAGGCAGGTTAGAACAAACTGCAATATTATTACTACTCTAACAAATGATCAGCAAACAAGCACATCTTCTAACAGAGCTCCCTTTTAGATTAATTATGACTGCAACCCAGGCAGCTCTTAAAGAGACAGTACACAGCGGTTTTATAGGCACTCTCTGGTAATCACATTTAAACTGCAAAAACGCAGGACACCAGCCTGGCAGTGAGCATTTAGACAAGCTCAATGAAGACTTTTCAGGAACCCCCATCTGTAGGGAGGTTACACCAGCATGCTTGTGTCCCAGTGAATGAGTGGAACAGTGAAGGAATGGAACAGGTTACTGGCATCTTAGGTATTGGTAGGCACTGGCAGAAGGAAGCAGGGAAGTGGGGTACTCTGCCAGTCAACTAAGGTAGGGTACCTGTGTGCTCTTCTCATTGCATTCACTGCTGGAAAGGATGGAATATGAAAGGTAGGTCTAAACTGGGAACTGGAGCAACACCTCATCTAGGGTATGAATTTAAAGGGTTTTACCAGGTACATGAGAACATAAGTAGCAAAGAAAACAAAAAGGGTGAAAGCTAGAACACTCTATCAGGGGTAAGGGTACATAAGTAGTTCCTAGTAACACAAGGAGAATAGAAGTTAGGAATGCTGGAAGTGGTGCAGTGCAGTGGCTTTGTGGCAGCAGTGTTCAGAGAGACCTTCTGCAGACTGTGATGCGCCCCATCTGCACTCATCTCTCCGGGTTGAGAGATGAGGTCACTAGATTCCAGGCTGAATTGGCTGGGATTTGGGTAATCTCTTTCCCCACAGAGGGGTCCCCAAGTCTTCTACCATTGCCTCCGATGATGCCAGGGAGGAAGAACAGCTGGTCTGTGGTGGGGCTCAGGAAGGGAGGTTGGCCAAAGACACATTCCTCATCCGGTATCTCTATACAATTCCTGCTCCACTGTTTTGAGGGTGAACTGATAGGAATAGGCACCCATGGTAGAGGGCAGGGAGGATGGGGGGTCTTTCATAGCAGAGACTCCAAGGAAGGGGTAGAGGACCCCAGAAGAGGAGGAAGCAACTTCTGGTGGGGGACTTGATTGTAAAGGAGATCAATTTTGGAATAGGAAAAGGGGAGAGGGAGGTTAGGTGCCTACATAACACCACTCCCGGAGGGATGGAAAGCAGATCCTGAAGATAGCTAGGGCAGTAGGACGGGAGGCAGAGCTGGATGTCATTGTCCACCTGGGAACTAATGACCTGGCTAGAGACAGGACTGGGGTAGTGTAGAGAGGGTTTATGGAGCTGGAAAGGAGGTCTTAGATAGGTAGCACACTCAGTGACTTTTGCTGAGGTTCTGCCTGGCTACGACAGATGGAAGGAGAGAAATCACCACACCAGGACATTCAGCTGATAGTTGAGGGAATGGTACAGAGGGAAAGGGCTTGACTACACTGGGGACTGGGGGGTCCACGTAGAGTGAAAAGGGCCTTTTCAGGGGTGATGGCCTGCATCCATCTTGGAGGGGAACCACAGTCCTCAGTGGACAGTGCATGTGTTACTTTGATGAACATTTAAACTAGCTGATAGGAGTGGCAGAGAAGATTGGGGAGGCAGAAAGTGCCCCCCCCGGCTGAAATAGAAAATATGGAGAACCCGAGAAGAGTGGAATTTCCTAGGGTGAAAATTAACACAGGAAGCAGGGTAGAAGAAATGAAGGGGGGTTGGAGCAGAAGCATTTAAAAGAGAGGGGGGAAGGAGGGAAGGCAAAAAGTTAAAAAGCGGGGTAACAAACAGAGTGGTAATAAAACTTGGAAAGCTAATAGGCTAGGGAATAAGAAATCCTGACCTAGAAGACAACATGGCAAAGGCCGACCTGTACACGATGGCCATTACCAAATCATGGTGCACTGAAAACCATGACTGGGACATGGCCATACCAGACCATACTCTGTTCAGGAAGGACATGGTGGAAAGGAAAAGAGGAGGGTTTGGTACTTTATGTGAGGGAGGGCATAAAGGTGACAGAGATGCAAGGAATACCAGGGGCAGAGGAACTGTGGGTCACCCTAGAGACAGAGAAGGGAGCCTCTTTTTGTACTGGTTTGATCTACAGACCTCCAGGGCAGAGAGAGGAATTAGATAAGGTACTGATGGAAGCCACTGGCAAGATGGCAGAAAAGAGGAAAGTGCTACTGGCGAGGAACTTCAGTCTGCCAGATGTAGACTGGAGCCTTGAAGCTGCGGCTTCAGCTAGAAGCAGTGAAATCCTGGACTCCCTGCACTGGGCATCCCTTAAAGAACTAGCCAGTGACCCCACCTGCGATGGGCAATACTGAACCTGGTATTCAACAACAGCGACAGAGCCGCAGATGTCAAGGTGGGGTCCACCTATGGCCCAGCGATCACGGTACAGTGTGGTTCAATACAAGGACAGCTGCAGAACTGAGCCACACAAAGGTGTGGGCCCTGTGCTTCAGAGGGCAGATTTCAAAAGAAGGGTAAATGACTCAAGGATGACTTGGCCGTGGTAGAGATGAGCTGGGGGGGGTGAAGGAACAGTGGAGGAAACTTAAATTGGCCATAGTGAAGACAACAAACCTCTGTGTCAAGCAAGGGAGCAAAAGAAAGAGGAGTACATGAATGGATGTTAGAGGACAAGGGGGAGAGCTGGACCATGGGTACTGGAGGCTCCACTCCTCTCTGTTATCTTGATAAGGGGGGATGGGTTGGCCAGGTATAAGACTGGTGGTGAATCCATTGGTATTATATACTTTGGAGGCATGGGGGAGGGTCACTAAAATCCTAGGAGGGGGTCAGGAGAAAACCCTCCTTGCTACCCTAATAGGAAATCCAGATTTTCTCCTAGGATTTGAGGACCGGGGTTTTTTGGAGTGGAGAGCTGGGGGTGATACATGCATAGATACTGTTGTCAGATAAGGGCCTATGGCCCATCCAGTCTGCCCATTTAAGCTCGTAGGATCACTTTAAGTTTTTCTAGAAGTCTGTTGCTTCTCATTCCTGGCCTCCAGGATTCCCTGATGTCTATCCCATGCATTCTTAAATCCTGTGATTGTTTCAGCCCCCACCACTTCCTCAGGCAAGGTGTTCCACTTGTCCATCACCCTTTCTATGAAGAAATTCTTCCTCACGTTTCCTCTGAATCGCCCTCCCTCCAACTTCATCCCATGCCCTCTAGTCCTGGAACCTCTTTTTCGCTGTAAAATAGTGTTTTCCTGCACCCTGTTCCTCCCCGTAAGGCACTTGATAAGATGGCAAATACATTTCCTCACCTAGAATCAAACCTCTGACCCTTTGCTTGTAAAGCAAGCACACACAAGATGGCAAATACGATCCCTCACCTAGAATTGAAACTCTGACCCTTTGCTTGTGCAGCTTGTTTTGGGGACCTGTTGGCCTGGCTGGATTTCACCCTCAAGCTGAGTTAGAGGCTGGACTGGGTCTCTGGGGGTTGCAGAGATCCAATATTGTCAAGTCTCTGCCCACTTACGCAGTATAAATAGATGGGATCCGTGGGCTGCTCGGATTGCCGGGTTGGAGAGGGAGAGTCTGAGAGCCAGGGTGGACCTGAAGGGTAACACAGCAAATATATATTTGTGTTTACGGGAGGCATTCCCGGACCAGACAGATGGGATATGTAGCCCTTGGGAGAGAGATTTGATTTTGAATATTACCAATGATAACTGGGCCCTGCTATGTGAGTCCCACATGGGTGTCCTGTGGTGTAATAGGTTCAAGGAAACCCAATTTAAGTTTTTTCATTGCAGATTTAATTTGGGAATATTTGGGAATATCCCCGCCGTGCGGGAGATGTTTGGAGGTATGGGGCACTCACCTGCACTGCTTCTGGAGCAGTCCAGTGCTCTAACGGTTTTGGACAGAAGTCTGGGAGCAACTGGAGCAGCAGTTGGGCAATCATACAGTGGACAATCCTCTGCCTGTTTTATTTGGGGAGGATGCTGGAGTAGATGAGGAGTGGGATCTTCTGCCAAGGGTCATTTGGGTGCTTTTGGTCCTGGCTAGATAGTGTATGTATAATATGTGGGTGTCATGTCATCCCTTAAGGTAGGCATGTGGTTGGATCTGGTTGCTAAGACACTTCTGCTGGAACATACCACATATGAGATAAAAGACAGAGTAGATCTATTTGAGAGGGTATGTGGTACCTTTGATTCATTCCCTCTTGCGGAGGCTGCTGCCTTGTGTTTAGGGCTGATCCTGTGGCCAGAACAGTATCATAATATTTGACACATGATGAGACAATGTCCTCTCCTATATGCAGTACGGGGAGATTTGAGCACTGTGTACATACGAGGGATGCATGTGGTATGAGTCCAGCAGAATCCAGCAGTGTTGTTATTAATTGTTTGTCTATTGTTAAATGAGTTTATGCACTAAATCAATTTATGTTGTTATATGTAGACCAATGAGAAGTGACAACTGGCAGCTTTACGTATTAGATATACAGATTTTTTATGATAGCAGGTATAAATTGATGCCAAGGTTTTTTTTTAGAGTGATATAATGTTGTATAAGCTGAACACTGTTCATGTGATTGTGATTTTACTGTTTACTTGTGTAACCTGGATGCCGTGTCCCAGATCCATGACAGGAGTCCGACAGTATTTCGGTTGAACGCCCTGTCAGCGACACCGGCAGGTCGACCGCATTCTGCAGTTGGCTGCCGGTTTGATATCATTTTATTTGTTTTCTTAGGGGGACTTTGCCCCCCAAACCCCCCCACGTGGGGGGCTGTGCCCCCTGCACTCCCCCACTTAAAGATTCTCAACTCCAGTCGGAGCTGATTGGAGGAGGTGCAGGACCCCCGACAGGCAGTGCCGGGTTCCAGCGGGTCTCCCACCATGGCTAGGCACTGTAGTCACTGTGGGGGACCTCGCTGGTGAAATGTCACTGCAAGGGGGGTAAACGCCATGTCCCAATGGGCTTCTACCCCTGCCTTGTGGGCCCAAAAGAAGGTTAAGGGGCCTGGGTCCTATTTCTGCTGTAACAAAGGTTCTCTCCCAAGATGACAATAAAATAGCACAGTGCCTCCACCCAGAGTAACATTACAAGTAGGTCTGATATTTGGCTAGTACAACCCCCTGGGATGCTGTACTTACACACCTTACCTTACAGTCACCCCACACGTGGAATCCCATACACCAGAAACAACATTTTCAATAACTTGCAATTATTGTCTTACACTAATAATATACTCACTTGGGGTACAAATAATATGCTCACGACTCAACATTTTATAAAAAACAGTTAAGTAACAATTTATTTACAAGGGATATGTTTAGGAATGGGACATTGGATACGGAGGTTAACACATTTGCATTTTGGCATTGGCATTTAAGCAGCAATCATTTTAATTTCCCTTTTTAAGTCAAACATTTTTTTAATGCTTGCCACCCACCAGCCTTTCATGGATTTAGAGATAACTGTCTAGTTAACTAGCTACTTAGGCTTGGGAACACAAACCCCAACTGATACCAGTCCCCAGTCTTTAGAACCCTGAAATTTCATCCCTGGGTACCCAGTACTGAATGTTGCAGGCCTGATAAAGTTGCCACTAGTTGGCCGGCGTTAGCACGCTGGAAGTAAATCAAAATTAACTTTTACATTTTCCTTGGTTACTTTCTAAACTTAAACTCTGTAAGTAGGTATGTGGATTCCATACTGTAGTGGTTTTAGACTTTAGATACTAAACTTGGCAGAAACAAAATGACAACTATTTACAAACCCCCTAATGCAGAGCAGAGTCTGTTTACTCACAGTTTTGTAGTGAGTCATGTTGCAAGTGCAACAATGATTCATAGCTGGTAGATTTGAGGTAGACGTAACTGGTAGATTTGGCTTATCTTGGCTGAGGTGCATACAGGGGCTTGAAACACTTTTCCTGTTCTTGCAGCAGGCTCTTGCAGCTTTGGCAGGCTAGAACATTTCTCTTTCAGCTTTTCTGGCAATTGAACCTTCATTTAAGCCTGAAGTCACAATCTGGAAACAGACCAGCACAGGGACCTGGGACGGCACACCTCAGACCCCCAGGAATAGGCATGACCCCTTAGGGGGAGGCACAATAGCAATGCATAACTGGAGGCACTACCAGGCTGATTCCAAATGCTGACCTTCATGGCAGTCTCTCTCTTTTGTTTAGAGTTCAGTCACATTTAGCTGAGTTGGCTTTTCAACCACACAACCAGCATTGCAGCCGTGACCCTTTTGCAGCAATAACACAGTCTCAGAAAGACTGCGACACAGTGAATTGGCTTCAGAATCAGAGCAGACCATTAAACTAGTACTGAAGGCACACACCTTCCCTTGAACAGTCCCAAGAATCTGAACACTACATTTCCTCACTGTGCAGGTGCTCACAAAACAGAAGAGGGTCTCTCTTCACCTTCTGAAGAAATACATTGGAGATTAAAGCAAGTCTCCTAACCAGGATCAGATACTTTTACATCCTTGAAATCCTTTGTCATACTTTAGCTTCTAATAAGCTGAAACACAGAAAACCAAACTCCTCTTGGCAGGCATGGCTCCTCAGCACCAAGCAGGACATTAGACTTCTCACAGGCATCACTGATGAATCTCCTTTCCCTTGGGGGACTCCCAGATGACCACTGTAGAACTGGAACAGTCCTCACACAAACATTTACCCCATCCTGGTGCTGAGTCGCTGCAGGGTAACAGACAGAAATTGAGCACCTTTTGGCTCTAGTGGCTTCACGGCCCCCAAGCAGGTCTCCATCTCACTTGAGGTTCCAGTAAACTTTCTCACTTAGAAAACATTTTAGACAGCACCCTCACCACTGAAATGTAGCTTCTTCACAGCTCTCTCACAACTGAAGACACAGCTCATTACGGCGCTCTCACCGCTGAGGTGGCAGGTACTTGCAGCTCTCTCACTGCTGCAGGCAGGATTCTTACAGCTCTCTCACAGCTGGATGTTGCAAATCTGGATTCTTCAGATAAATATCTCCAAATGTGAAAAGGCAAATGCAGGCCCTGGAGGACAGGTAGCTGGCAATCCCCAGGCAAGCCCTTCTCAAATCTTGCAGCCACATCTTTCTGCAAAGGGGCTGGAGCTCCCTTCCCTGTAGAGGGGCTTCTACCGAACTGACTTCAGACCCAAAAGTGTCTTGGGTTTTGGGAGCTCTTGGCAGCTCTTTATTGGCCGAAACAAGTGTACCTCCTCAAAATTAATATTCATCAGGCTCCTTCAAAGCCTGATTGGTTCTTTAAATGGGCGCCAAGATTTTTCCCTGCTTTTTCCCCCCATTCCATTTTTGTACAGTCCCATAAGTTCTTGACAGACATTTTGGTTTTCTGATTGGCTGAAATGGGATCAAAGGCTGCTGAACATTTTATATGCAGTCCATATAGTGTCCCCATTTAAAAGTCCTGGTGCAGCCAGAATACACAATTTGATTTATTTCTTGCCTCACAATCTTAAAGCCGTCCTTGTGCCTTACTGAACAATTGCCTAGTTTAGCTTTTCTTTTTAGCCCTATGCCTGTGGCTGCTGCTGAAATACACTGTCCCCAGGCAGCAGGCAGGCTTGCTTATTAATATTCAAGGTGTATCTTTAATATTGATGAGGCATTCGGAAGCACTATTGGCGCTCCTAATCCAAAGAACCCAGAGGGCTCTCTTGTGCCTCCTCTAGGTCTCTGGTCCCCATTTAGCTGAACTTTGGGACTGAGACCACTAGAAAGGTGCCCATTTTACTGCAATCATGGTAAGAAAATGTTCATGCACTACTGCACATGTGCGAGCTGACAGCTTGCACATTTGTACTGAAACTAAGCGGCGGCCCCGCAACTTTGCTCCTCCGGCCCCATTTAAACTGCAAAACATGCAGGAGCCAGATAGAGGATTAAGGGACACAACAGGACTCAGGTTAGTGGTGGAGGACATTTGGGGGAAATGGAGCAAACAGGGCAAATAAGGTAAGCCCCACGGGTGGAGTTACACTCCCCCTTACCTTAAATACTTGGTATCTGCACCAAGTCCATGGCATAGGCTGGCATTAATCAAAGTGACCCAACAGTTTTTAAACAGATTCAGTCTGATTAGACATATAGGTGTCTAGCTAGCATTGGCAACAAACATGTCCTAATCTAGAGAGTTACAAACTATCTACACATTTTAGGCAAACAGTTACTGAACAGTCTCAGAGCTTAAAAAGGTGTCATATATTCCCCAGAGACCCTGGGCATTAATAGCCTTTAGTTTGCTATAACTGTTGTTTGCATTTTTTCCTTTGGCCACTAGGGGGCATCCCCCTTGATCAGCAGTGAAGACAGCCTAGGACAAAATTGGCACCAAAACTCTTTTCCAGTACTGTTCATAGATTTTAACCAGTTTTAAGGGTCACCAGCAACTCAGTGAGCAGGTGGGGTCCATGCTGGGCATGGCTGGCAAGAAGGAGATCCCAGCGGTGCCTCCATTTTGTGTAACCCAGATGCCATGTCCCAATGGGCTACTACCCCTGCCTTGTGGGCCCAAAATTAGGTTAAGGGGCCTGGGTCCTATTTCTGCTGTAACAAAGTTTCTATCCCAAGATGACAATAAAATAGTGCAGCGCCTCCACCCAGAGTAACATTACATATGGCTCTGATATTTGGCTAGTACAACCCCCTGGGATGCTGTACTTACACACCTTACCTTAGAATCACCCCACACATGGAATCCCATATACCAGAAACCACATTTCCAATACCTTGCAATTATTGACTTACACTAATAATATATTCACTTGGGGTACAAATAATATGCTCACGACTCAACATTTTATAAAAAATGGTTAACCAATAATTGTTTTACAAGGGGTAGGTTTATAAGAACATAAGAACATGACAGCAGATGGGGACCGTGTTATCCATCTAGTCTGCCCGATATTTGACCTACTCCCCCAAGTATATTCCCTTATTTCAATATTCCACTATGTCTGTCCCAAGATATTTTGAACTCAACTGTCTTGGCATCCATGACCTCCTGCAGCAGCCTGTTCCATGGCTCCACCACCCTTTTGGTGATGAAAAACTTCCTAATATTGCTCTGAAATCTCCTTCCCCTTAGACGTCTGTTGTGACCTCTAGTACGAGCCTCCTTATTTTCTTAGAAGTGGTTCTGATTCTGTGCTGAGTTGATACCCTTTAGGTATTTAAAGGTTTCTATCATGCCTCCTCTGTTCCAGGGAATACATGTTGAATTTTATAAGTTTTGTCTCATAGGGTTTGTGGTGGAGGTCCTAAACCATCTTTGTAGCTCTTCTTTGCATGGTTTCCAGACGGTCTATATCCTTTTTAAGGTGGGGTCTCCAGAACTGGAAACAGTATTCCAGATGTGGCCTTAACATGGATCTGTAAAGTGGGATTATCACTTTGCGCTTTCTGCTTGTGATCCCTCTTCTGATGCAACCAAGGATATTAGTGGCTTTCTGTGCCACCTTCTCACGTTGTCTCCCTACCTTTAGGTTGTTGGTTACCATGACCCCTAGGTCCCATTCTAGGTTTGTGATGGCTAATTGTTCAACCCTAGATAGTCATTTATTCCTGAGTTTCTTTTCCCTAGGTGCATGACCTTACACTTCTTGACGTTAAACTTCAACTGCCAAGTTCTGGACAATTCTTCCAGTTTTGTTAAGTCCAATTCCATCCTATGGCCACTTCCTGTGTGTCCACCCTGTTGCAGAGCTTGGTGTGATCTGCAGACAGGTTTACTGTCCCCAATCCATCTGTGATGTCGCTGATAAATATGTTGAAGAGGATTGGTCCAAGCACTGAACCCTGCAGAACCCTGCTGGTCACCATCCCCTCTCTCGACAGGGTACCATTCACTACAACATTCTGAGTCCTCCCCTGAAGCCAGTCTCTCACCCAAATAACAATTTTCTCTCCTACATCTGCATTTCCAAGTTTGTTAATAAGCCTTCTGTGGGGGATGGAATCAAAGGCCTTACTAAAGTCTAGATATACAACATCTACTGCCTCGCCTTGGTCTACTACATTTGTCAAAGAATTCTATCATGTTTGTCTGCCATGACCTACCAGTTGTGAAGCCATACTGCTTAGGGACTAGCCTCTCACTTGTTTTCAGGTATGCCAGTATCCTTTCCTTTAGTGATGATTCCATAATTTTCCCCAGAATTGAGGTGATGCTGAAAGGGCAGTAGTCCCATGCCTCCTCTTTACTTCCACTCTTGTGTAGAGGTACCATAGTGGCCTTTTTCCAGTCCTGGTACCTGTCCACTCTCCAGAGATTTATTAAAGAGTTCGGCCAATGGAGTGGCGAGTTCCTCCCTATGCTCTTTCAATACCCGAGGATGAATTTCATCTAGTCCCATAGCTTTGTCTGTCTTCAATTTATTTAATTCTTCTAGGACCTTCTCTTTTGTAAAGGGGCTTGTGTCTGCATCCTGGATGTGGAGACCTGTAGCTAGTGTTAGACTATTACCATTTTGTCCTCTTGTAAAAACAGAGCTGAAGTATTTGTTTAATACTTCTGCTTTCTGTACATCATCCTCCACCTGCTGTCCTTCCATGTTTCTTAGTCTGACTATTCCTCCCTCCCAGTCTTTCTTTTTTCCTGGATATACCTATAGAAGGTTTTGTTGCCCCTTTTAATTTCTGCTGCAATTTGTTCTTCAGTTTGTGCTTTGGCTACCCTGTTTGCTTGTTGAAATCTCATTGTTCCTGAGAGCTGCATTAGCATATGAGATCATGATGTCAGATCAACCATTTATATCATGTATCACTATGCTGAAATAACAAATATCTGCAAAAACTCTCTGGAAACCTATAAACCGAATGGAGTTTAAAGGGAAAAAAAACTGTTTTACAACTCAGATAGCTTGTAAAATTCATTGAAGGTAAATGTGGTATGTCACACCTTCTTGCAACTTGTTCTCTTAAAACTACTTAAACGGACAGTCATACTGGGGAGTTTAAAGGTTGATTATGCATCACATTCTCATATGCTAATGCAGCTCTCAGGAACAATTAAATTTCAACAACCATAAAATTGACCCTCCCAGAACAGTGACAGGGCCTAGTATGAAGTGTGAAAAGTAACTGAAGCAGTTGCATACATCTTTAACAGTTACATGAAAAGAGTTGTCTGTTGACATGGAAACAGATGACATTTAGAAGATACAAGGGTGCAGTTTTCCTTTAACTACCTGCTTAGGTTTAGGAACACAAACCCCAACTGGTACCAGTCCCCAGTCTTTAGAACCCTGAACTTCTATCCCTGGGTACCCAGTACTCAGTGTTGGGTAAGTTACTTTTTCTACTACTTTCTATTACATTTGGAAACGTGTTTCAGGAAGCTCTGTGCAGTCGCTAGCAAGGATGGATAAGTACTAGAAAAAGTAATACACCTTACGATTATAGTTACTTATTTCTTTTAATATAAAAACAATACAAAAATAATAAATAACTATAAAAGATTACATTTTTTGAAAGTAATAGGTTAGTTACTAGTTACTTTCAAATAAATGTAATCAGGTGCAGTTACGTATTTATTCTGTATAAAAAAACATAAGTAATTGTAACTGTCAGGTGTATTACATCTTCCAGTACTTCTCCATCATTGCTAGTGACTGCACAGAGCTTTCTGGAACAAGTTTCCAAAAGTAATAGAAAGTAATAGAAAAAGTAACTTACCCAACACTGCCAATACTAAATGTTGTAGGCCTGGTATAGTTGCAGCTGGTTGGGTATCATTGGCACACTGGAAGTAAATCAAAATTAACTTTTACCTTTTCTTTGGTTACTTTCTAAATCTAAACTCTGTAAGTAGGAAGATGGATTCCACACTGTAGTAGCTTTAGACTTTAGATATTGAACTTGGCAGAAACAAAATGACAACTATTTACAATCCCCTTAATGCAGAGCAGAATCTGCTTACTCATGGCTTTGTAGTGAGTCATGTTGCAAGTGCAGCAATGATTCATAGCATGTAGATTTGAGGTAGACGTAACTGGTAGATTTGGCTTGTCTTGGCTGTGGTGCATACAGGGGCTTGAAACACACTTCCTGTTCATGCAGCAGGCTCTTGTAGCTTTGGCAGGCTAGAACATTTCTCTCTCAGCTTCTCTGGCAATTGAACCTTCATTTAAGGCTGAAGTCACAATCTGCAAACAGACCGGCACAGGGATCTGGGTCAGCACGCCTCAGACCCCCACATCCAGGCATGACCCCTTAGGGGGAGGCACAATGGCTGTGCATAACTGGAGGCACTGCCAGGCTAATTCCCAATGCTGACCTTCATGGCAGTCTCTCTCTTTTCTTTAGAGTCCAGTCACATTTAGCTGAGTTGACTTTTCAACTATGCTGCCAGCATAGCAGCCATGGCTCTTTTGCATCAAGAACACAGTCTCAGAAAGACTCAGACACAATAAATTGACTTCAGAGAAGACCATTAAATTAGTATTGAAGGCATTCACCTTCCCTTGAACAGTTCCAAGAATCTGGACATTACATTTCCTCACTGTGCAGGTGCTCACAAAACAGAAGAGGGTCCCTCTTCACCTTCTGAAGAAATACACTGGAGATTAAGGCAAGTTTCCCAACCAGGATCAGATAATTTTACATTCCTGAAATCCTTTGCCATGCCTTAGCTCCTCATAAGTTGAAACACAGGCAACCAAACTCCTCTTGGCAGGCATGGCTCTGCAGCCCCAAGGAGGACATCAAGCTTCTCACAAGCATTGCTGGCAAATTTCCTTTCTCTAGGGAATCTCCCAGATGACCACTGTAGAACTGGAATAGTACCAATAAGTCCTCACACAAATGTATACCCCATCCTGGTGTTGAGTCAACATAGGGTAACAGACAGAAATGGAGCACCTCTTGGCTCTAGTGACTTTGCGACCCCCAAGCAGGTCTCCATCTCATTTGAGCTTCCAGTAAACTTTCTCACTTAGAAAACACTTCAGACAGCACTTTCACCACTGAAATGTAGATTCTTCACAGTTCTCTCACAGTTGAAGACACAGTTCATTGCAGCGCTCTCACTGCTGAGGTGGCAGGTACTTGCAGCTCTCTCACTGCTGCAGGCAGGATTCTTATAGCTCTCTCACAGTTGAATGTTGCAAATCTGGATTCTTCAGATAACTCTCTCCAAATGTGGAAAGGCAAATGTAGGCCCTGGAGGACAGGTAGCTGGCAACCGCCAGGCAGGAATTTCCCAAACCTTGCAGTCGCATCTTTCTGCAAAGGTTCTGGAGCCCCCCTTCCCCGTGGAGAGGTTTCTGCCGAACTTACTTCAGAACCAAAAGTGTCTTGTGTTTGGAGCTTTTGACAGCTCCTTATTAGCTGAAACAAGTATCCCTCTGCAAAATTTTTAGTCATCGTGCTCCTTCGATGCCTGATTGGTTCCTTAAATGGGCACAAAGATTTTCCCCTACTTTTACCCCATAACTCTTTTACACAGTCCCATAAGTCCTTGGCAGAACTTCAGACTTTCTGATTGGCTGAATTCAGGTAAAAGGCTACTGAACATGGATGCTGGCGAAATAGATTATATGCAGTCCATATAGTGTCCCCATTTAAAAATCCTGGTGCAGCCATAATACACCATTTGATTTATTTCTTGCCCCACAGTCTTAAAGCAGTCCTTGTGCCCTACTGAACAATTGCCAAGTTTAACATTTCTCTTTAGCCCCATACCTGTTGCTGCTGCCGAAATACATTGTCCCCAGGCAGCAGGCAGGCTTGCTGTATTCAAGATGCCTCATTAATGTTTATGAGGTGGTTGGGTGCGCTATTGGTGCTCCCAATCCAAAGCACCCAGAGGGCTCTCTTGTGCCTCCTCCAGGTCTCCGGTCCCTGTTTTACTGAACTTGGGGACGGAGACCACTGGAGAGGCACCTGTTTTACCACAATCACATTAAGAAAATATTCATGTGCTACTGCACATGCACAGGCTGACGGCTCGCACATTTGTGTTGAAACCGAGCAGCGGCCCCACAACTTTGCTCCTCCAGACCCATTTTAAACTGCAAAACATGCAGAAGCTGGACACAGGATTTAGGGGCACAATGGGACTAAGGCTAGCAGTAGAGGACATTTGAGGAAAATGGAGCAAACAGGGCAAATAAAGTAAACCCCCACAGGGAGGATTACTCTTGATAAATTACTAAGCAGAGTTTTAAAAAAAAGCAAGACGAGAAAGACTGCTATGGTTCTTGACAGAGGTGTCAGAAAAGATAAAGGCAAATTGGGTACCATTCAGAATGTAGAAGTAGACATGGAGGGAGCAGGGTAGGGAGGTGTATCGGGGGAAACAGGGAATCAGGGAGAACAGTAAGGATTGCAAAGGTGCAAATTTAAGAGAGACTATCCAAGGCAGTAACAAAAAGCGACAAAATATTTTTTTAGGTAGGTAAGTAAAAAGAGGAAGACCACAAGTGTGATTGTAAGGTTTAAAGGGGAAGGGGACTGTCCAAATGGGAAACAGAAAAAGTCAGACATCCCAAACAAATATTTTTGTTCAGTATTCACAGAGGAAAGAGATGGGGAGGGACCACAAAAATGCAACAGGAGCACTGGTGGGAGAGAGGTGGGCAGTAGCCCTTTTATGAAGGAGAGAGTCCTGAAGGGTCTCATAAATCTGAAAGTGGACAAAGCAATGGAGACAGACAGGGTTCAACCAAAGGTATTGAGGGAGTTCAGGGAAGTACTTGCTGCACCTCTGATGGTTCTATTTAATAGCTTATTGGAAACAGGAGTGGTCCTAGAGGACATAAGAGGGCAAATGCAGTCCCACTTCACAAAAGTGGTAGCGGGGAAGGCTCTGGCAATTATAAGTCAGTCAGTTTGACTTCGGTGGTTGGAAAGTTCATGGAATCAGTGCTGAAAGAAAGGATCGTGGAATATCTTGAATCCTGTGGGTTACAAGGCCTGAGACAGTATGGATTCATGGGGGGAAGTCATGTCAAATGAATCTGATATATTTCTTTGACTGAGTGACCAAGGAACTGCATTAAGGTGGAGCAGTGGATATAGTCTACCTAGATTTCAGTAAGGCGTTTGACATCATTCCACATTGGAGACTAGTAAGCAAGCTGGGTAGCTACGAGTGGGTCCAAAGGTGGTAAACTGGGTAAGAAATTGGTTAGGGAACAGACAACAAAGAGTGATGATAAATGGAGTTCACTCCAAGGAAGGGTGGATGACTAGTGGGGTGTCTCAGGGATCAGTGTTGGGACCAGTCCTCTTTAATGTCTTTATAAAGTGACATTGCAGAGGAGATGGAAGGGAAGGTCTGCCTCTTTGCAGATGACACCAAACTCTGCAATAGGGTGGACACTCTGAGGGGGTATGTGGAAAGGATGAGCAATGACCTGAGAAAACTCAAGGAGTGGTCAACAATATGGCAGCTGGGTTTCAATGCAAAAAAGAGCAAAATAGTGTGCTTGGGGCATAGAAACCCTGCGGCGGAGTATAAAATGGGAGAAGTGGTACTGACAACCACCAAGCAGGAAAGGGACCGGGGGGTGATCATATCAGATGACCTAAAGGTGGTCAGGCAGTGTGATAAGACAGTTGGGAGGGCTAGTGGGATGCTGGGGTGTGTCAGGAGGGGTATCTCAAGCAGAAAGAGGGAGGTGGTATTTTGGGGAACGACTTTAACATGACTATTTCTGCTAATTTGGATTCTTCTAACCACCGGGTGCATAGAACCTCCAATGCAGTCTGTTATTTAAAAGGGAAGCTGGAACATTTGGCAGTGGTGGATATATGAAGAAAATGGTTCCCCACGATGCCGACGATGCTGTGATTCTTGCCACTCATAAAGATCCGAACCTCTTACGCCTCAACCATTGAGCATGGATTTAGTTTTTTTGTGGTTTAGAACCAGCTTATGTTCAAGGAACCACATCTCAACCTTGATCAAGGCCTAACCTTTGCAACTCACATTGTTAGTACAGCAAAAACTATTAATCAGCGAATTGGGATTCTGTATCGGAACCGACAGCTCCTTACCCATTCTGCACTGAGGATTGCCATCCAATCCTCTATCATCTCAGTCGTTGACTATGGCTTAGTTATATATGGATCTGCCACTACTACAGCACTTAGTCACATTACAACATCCCTAAATAAGGCCTGTCGGCTGCTCACTGGTGCACATCGACGTACCCACACATGTGAACTCTATGCTGACTCAGGTTGGTTGCAACTCTCAAACCGGATAAAGTACCTTACCTGCCTGATGGTGAAAAAATCCACTCTGGATCTCACTCCACCTTGTATCCAAAACCTGTTATGCCCGAGTGCTAGCACCTGTTTTACCAGAAGATCAGAACACCAGCCTCTCCAAGTCCCCCGATGCCGGACTTCTCAGGGACAAAGATCATTTGCCTATCGTGCCCCCAGCTGGCTAAATGCCCTCAGCACTCATATTACTGCCTCCACCTCTCTAGGTATTTTCAAATCAAGGCTGTTCTCTCACCTTGCCACCTCCAGCTCCTGTGACTGCCCTGATTAAACTTCCTATTTTCTCACTACCCACCCTGTTTCGTTATTTGACAAAGACATGTTTGGGAAACCTTTCTCCTGCTATTGTCTGCTCCCACACCTTTCACTTACCCTTTCTGTTCTGGACTTTTTCCCTGTTTGTTTCTCCTAATCTGGCATGACCTCTTTCTTGTAATAATAATAATGTGATTATTGATATCTCATGTCCTTTTGCACAAATGATTTGATATGTATTTGTATATGTTTGCTCGCTCTTGACACAGCACAAATTGTTATGTTATCTATGTAACCTTTTTTTGTACTGTACCTAATTGACATGGAACCTTTGTAAAAGAGCCTCTGGCTCAAAGGTAGTAATTCCTAGAACAATAAACTAAACTAAACTAAACACCATCACACATACTCGAGGCTAGATTCTATTTTTACGACCTGCGAGCATCTTTCACTTGTACAGGATATTTCGATCAGCCTAAGGCTGCTTTCGGACCATCACCCACTTCTTCTGAAAATTGAATCGGGGAGGGTTAGGAAGCAGTCCCTATGGTGCTGTAATCCTTTTCTCTTAAAGGATCCATAATATATAGATTATATTCAGAGGTGGATCCCCTCCATTTTGTAGCTGAGAATGCTTCCTCCAGGTCCCGGAGACTATGGTGTGGGACTTCTTGAAAGCGGCATTGTGAGGGGAAACCATTGCTTATTCTGTAAAGAAGAAGCAGAATTTAGAGGCAAGATATAGAGATTTGTCAAACCAACTTCAGAATTAGCAACTATTGTATATAGAGGGGGATAAAGGAGTTACAAACTACAATTGGTGAAACTAAGGCTGAACTACAAAAAATCATGGACTTGAAAATACAGCAAGCCCTTGTATATTTAAAACAATCCCATTATGAAGGGGGAGCTAGGGTACTCGATTGCTAGCACAGAAGCTTAGGGTCTGGAAAAGAGCTTCAACCATTTTTAAAAATAAAACACAGGCAAACGGGGCAAGTTGTATATGAGGAAGGTGAGATAAGAGATACTTTTGCCACGATCAAAATCTATATCGCTAAGGCCCCCGGTTAGTTCTGGTGAAAGAAAACAATTTCTTAATCAGTTACCCCTTCCACAACTTATCGAAAGACAAATAGAAATCTTAGAGGTCCCAGTAAGGGCAGAAGAGGTTATTACACAAATTCAGGCAACCTCCACACAAAAATGTCCTAGTCCCGATGGCTTCCCAGTGTAATGGTACAAGAAATTCTGTAAGGAACTCTTCCCACATATGCCGTCAGTATACAGGGAGGTAGTAGAGGTAGACCCCCCACCCCCATCCTGGGCGAATGCGATTTTGGTGCCCATCCCAAAACTGGATAAAGATATAACAGATATGGCATCATATCATCCAATATATATTTTAAATATGGACTATAACATATTTATGGCAATATGGTTTTCCACACTAGAAACAATATTACCATCATTCATCCATCCCGGTCAGACGAGTTTCATTAAACAAAGGAACACTACGGATAATATCTACCGTGTTCTACTATTAATAGAATATATCCAAACCAGACATATTCCTGCAGCTATCCTGAGCCTTGATGCTGAGAAGGCTTTTGACAGGGTGTCCTGCCCTTTTTTGTGGGATACCCTGTCGAAATTCAATTTTCTGGATTCCTTTTTGAGTTGGATTAAAAATATATACTGTGCCCCACAGGTCTATGTTCAAATTACTGAAGCTATTTCTCTCTCTATCCCCTTGCAATGTGGTACGAGACAGGGATGCCCCCTTTCTCCACTTCTGTTGGCAGTTTATATGGAACCTATAGCAGCAGCCCTGTGGGCCGAAGCTGGGGTGGAGGGTGTCCCAGTGGGACAACACAAGTATAAAGTTACATTATTTGCAGACGACATTTTGCTGACTGCCCTATCCCTGGAGTCATCTATGCCTCACATCTGGGGGATACTTGGTGAATTTGAGAGGGTGGCAGATTTTAAATTGAATATCTCCAAAACAGAGATCCTTCTATTAAATTTCACCCCCTCAGGCCAGATATTCAAAACTTTGCACTGGGCAAAAATCGTTTGCGCAGGTTTAGCGTGGGATTAGCGCGGGTCTGCTATATTCAAAAGGCCAAATAGTGCGGGCAAACTGCATTAGCACCAGGCAAAATCATAATGTATGCAAGGGGCAAACTGACATGAATACAGGCGCAATGCTATATTCAGCGACTAGCGCTGCGCAAAGTGGTTTTGCGTGACTTAGCGTGACACTTAGCGCGGTGCACATTACCGCCCAGAAAAAGCTTGTCTTAACCTTGGACAATCAGCTTTGCATGACACTATGGCTTTGCCCAGTGTTTGCACGGGTTTTGCGCAAATTTTGCATGACCCTAACAAATAAATATGACACACAGACAAAGCCAAACATAGAGGAAGCATGCTGCTAACTGATGGCATCACAGTGATGCCATCATCTGCCACCAGTCCCAGCCATGCCAGGCAGTAAGTGGTGACCCTGCCGCCAGTGGACAGCATGGCAGTGTGGCCATACAGCACACCACCTGCAGACCACACTTCTATGGACACCAACAGATGCCAGCACACACATGCAGCACTGTGGGCATGGAGGATGTTGAGGGGAGAGTGTATGGGTGGCCAGGCTGTGCTACAGACCAGGTGTGGCCACAAGGCTGGGACACATCATGCAGTGCACATGGGCCAGTACTGGGACTACCTCAACACCAGTGTGCCTTTCGGATGATATATGCCCCCCCGACCACATACCGCACAGCTGTACAACTGCCACAGCACACAAAGCCGGACATGTATATGTCGCTGTGAGCATCCCATGCCAGAGGTGCAGCATCTGTGGGTCACACAACAGCGTAACAGTAATGTCCACTGTCAGGAAACACCTGCAGGTTGGGCCTCTCACTGTGTATAGTGCAGTCATCATCACTGCCCTACACACCATAGGCACTGCTGTGTCCACACACTAATGGCCCCCTTGCTACTGCAGTGTCTGCTGTGCAGTGTAGCATGACCTACAGTGTGACAGTTGCATGCAGCACCACCACCATCTCTGTGCCTATGCTGTGTTGTCCCAGTACAGCTGCAGGCAGCAGCGCATGTGGAAGTAGTGTTCAAACCTGTATAATATACCCCAAGCTGTTTGCGCAACACTAACACGTTTGCACAGGCTTAGCGCAGGGCTAAACAGTTAGCCCGGCGCAAACTGCATGCAAATCAGGGCAAAATGAGATGCTAATCTGGATGTTTGCCAACAGACTACCTAAGTAGGCTCATTTGCATTTCACTTTTGAATATGGCAAAGTTTAGTGCCGGGCAAACATGTTTGCACCGGGCTAACGGTTTAGCCCTGTGCTAAACCCACGCAAATGTGTTAGTACTGCGCAAACAGTTCGGGGAATATTATACAGTTTTGCACACTGTACTTTCACATACGCTGCTGCCTGCAGCTGTACTGGGTCGACGTATTTGCTGGCACACACATTGGCCACATAGTTCAACTCTACCTAACTTCACATCGCTGTGCACTGTGTTGCTGTTGTGGTTTGCACTTCCTGGTTGTCATATTCAAAGCTGTCTTATTCCACGGCTAAGTTTGCCCTGCACTCCCAGCTCAGTTTGCCTGGCCTCATTCCCATGCTATATTCAGAGGCTGTTTGCCCTGGGCTATTCCTTTTGAATATGGCTTGCTTTGTGCTCCGGGCTAAGTTTGCTCGCTGGGTAGTGCTAATTTAGCCCTTGGGTAAAGTTTTGCCCTAACATTGGCACACCTGGTAGATCATAGCCATGGTTAAACAGAGGCCCATCCTAGGGCACAACAAGAGATTTGACTATAGATGGCAGACCAGGCCCTTGCTGATGTTTGGAGGGTGCATAGCGCTATAGGCAAGGATTATACATGCTACAGTAGCTGCCCCAATTCAGCTTGATGTCCTCTGGGGTCTTCTCCCTGTTGACAACTAGACTCCCTGTTGTTCCATGACCCTCATTTTACAGCCTCGATACAGAGTGATGCCTCTGCCTTTTTTCCGAACAATAATATGGGCGAAACATCAGTTAGTATAAGGTGGGAGGTCTTTAAGGCCACCTTGCGAGGGTTAATAATTGGTTATACCACTTGGTGGTGAAAAGAGAGGGACGCTGAACTAGATGACTTGGAGGCTAAGCTCAGGCTCGAAAAATCAGAGTTGAAAGCCCTGGTGGCTCTGACCCTATCCTCCATGCCAAAATTCTTCAGCTCCATATGGAAATAGATGCTGTTCTCACCATAAAAGCTGAACTAGCACTGATGAGGCTGTGGTACAAATATTGTGAAAGCTGTGAGCGCTTTAGCAAAGTATTCTCTAATTGCCTGTGAGAGCAGCAAGCAGAGTGACAGAGCCGGGCTCAAAGATGCATCCAGCATTGTGTGCATTAAGGAAGGGGACATAAATAAAGTAATGAAAATAATTTGAATCTCTATATAGCTCTTGTGCTGACCCTTCCAACTCGAAGATTGGTAGCTTTCTCAAACCCCTGCTGCTCCCCAAGCTCACAGCTGTGCAAGCACTGTCCCTCAAGGTCTCTTTAATGCTATCTGAGATAGAAGTGGCCCTGAAGGCCCTACATTCTCACAAATCACTGAGAGGTGATGGCTTTCCAACAGAATTTCTTCAGCTTCTGTCCTCCACAATCTGCCCTATTCTCCTACGCTTCTATCAATAATGTACGACAGCAAGCTCCTTCTCACAAACCATGAGAACAGCAACCATTACTGTCATACCCAGGAAGGGAAAAGAACCAACAGACCTAGCTAGTTATAGGCCTACTGTATATCCCTTATTATGGTGGACAGTAAATATTCACTAGTCTTAGTTATGAGGATTGAGTTTCTGCTGCATTTCCTGATTCATCCATCCCAAGTTGGCTTTGTTTGTGGGCATCTGAGCTCAGACCACTTATGCATGTTAATAAATCTGATGTATATTGCAAAGAGTGCCCCCACTCCTGCCGCAGCAATAGCCATAGACTTTGAAAAAGACTTTAAGGGGGGGGAAGGGGAGGAGGGGTAGCAATGATAGTCAAAAACTGCATTGGCATAGGGGGAGTAGAGGAGGCGGAGGGAACCGTGGAGGCGATTTGGGTCACCTTGATAACAAGGGGGGGCAAGAGGGTAAAAATAGGAGTGGTGTATAGACCCCTGCCCTGGCGGAGGAGCTGGAGGACAGTCTGGTGGCAGATGTTAGGAGACACTGCAGACTGGGCAGAGGAACGGTGGTGGTGTTGGGGACTTAAACATGCCAGGAACAGACTGGGAGACTATGACATCCTCTGTGACCAGGGAACAGAGGTTGATGGATGTCTTCAAGACACGCTCCTAACTCAGCAGGTGAGGGAACCGCACCAGGTAGGCACGGTACTGGATGTGGTCCTGGCAGACAGTGACCAGATTGGGGGCCTGGGTAGGGACCCATTGGCGGGAGTGACCATGCCACGGTCTGGTTCTGCCTGGACCTGGGAGGTGAAGGCTGCACAAGGCGGGTAACCGGACTTCAGGGGGCGGATTTTAGAAATGGAAGGATCCTTAAGGAGCATTTGGATGGGATTGGGTCAGACATGGACGCTGATAGTAGGTGGGAAATCATCAGGAGAGGGGTGCAGGATGCTACCAGCACATGTGCAAGAGTAAGACGAAAATGCGGTAGGGCCCAAAAACCCTGTTGGTGGACCAGGGAGGTCCAGGAGGTGGTGCGGGAAAAGAAAGCAGCCTATAAGCAATTCAAGTGCTCAAGGAGTGAAAGGGATCGAGGGGAGTACGAGCTGATGGCTAGAAGGGCCACTAGAGTGGTGAGAGCGGCTAAGGCAAGGAAGGAGCAGAACCTGGCCAGGGAAATTAGGAGAGGGAACAAGGGGTTCTTTAGATACATTGGGGAAAAACGAAGGGTGAAGGGGCAGATTAGCAGGATTAAATCAGGGGAGAGATGGGCACAAGACCCGGGGAGCAGGCTGAGGTACTAAATGAGTACTTCACCTCAGTTTTCACCAGGGAAATTGGGGGTGCTGCATCATACATGGGAGGAGACAGAGATACTGAGGAGGGGGGGACCCTTACCGATCAGCAGGTCTGGGGAGAGGGGAGGCATCACTGGCAGGTGGGGAGGCTAAGCAGGGAAAGGGGTACTGGAAGTGGAAATCACAGCAGAGAGAGTGAGGGAGGCCCTCAGCTCCCTTAAGACGGAGAAAGCACCGGGGCCGGATAAATTACATCCCAGAGTGCTGAAGGAACTTGCAGATGTCCTGGCAAAACCCCTGGCAGAGCTTTTCACCATCTCTCTGAGGACAGGGTGGGTGCCCCAAGACTGGAAGGTGGCGCATATAGTGCCTATCCACAAGGGGGGATCAAGGGAGGTGGCAGGGAACTACAGGCCTGTCAGCCTGACCTCGGTGGTGGGCAAGGTGATGGAGGGCATTGTCAAGGAGAGGCTGGGGGGGACCTGGATAAGTCAGGGTGCCTGGACGATAGACAGCATGGATTCATCCCGGGAAATCATGTCAGACAAACCTGGTGGAGTTCTATGACTGGGTGACAAGTGCCTTGGACCTGGGTAGACCAGTGGATGTCCTCTTTCTAGACTTCAGCAAGGCATTTGACTCTGTTCCTCACGGGGCCTGTTGGATAAGCTGGGATAAATGGGGTGGGGAACCAGATGATCAGATGGATAGGCAATTGGCTCCAGGACCGGACCCAGAGGGTCGTAGTTGGGAGGATAGTCTCATCTCCAAGGAGGGTCATTAGTGGGGTCCCACAGGGATCAGTCCTTGGGCCCCTTCTGTTCAACGCCTACATATCGGACATAAGGACAGGAATCAGGAGTGAGATGAGTCTCTTTGCAGATGACTCGAAACTGGGGGTGGTGGTGGATGGGGAGGAGGGGAGGGTGGCCCTACAGGGGGACCTGGAGGCTCTGGAAAGATGGTCTAGAAAGTGGAAGCTGAGGTTCAATGCAGGGAAATGCAAGGTACTCCACCTGGTGGCCAGAAACCCAGGTCAAGTGTACACCCTGGGGGGGGAAATGCTACAAGTCTCGATGGCTGAGAGGGACCTGGGGGTGGTGGTGGATGTCAAGATGAACAACTCTGAGACTTGTAGGAGGGCAGCAGCCAAGGCCAACAGGATGCTGGGATGCATCACTAGGGGGATCACCTCCAGAAGGAGGGAAGTGATACTCCCTCTGTATAACTGCTTGGTGAGGCTGCACCTTGAGTACTGCATGCAGTTTTGGAGGCCACACTTAAAGCGGACATTAACCTCCTGGAGAGGGTCCAGAGGAGGGCAACCAAAATGATTTGGGGCTTGGGGGACAGGACCTATGAGGAGAGGCTCAAGAGCTAAATATGTACACATTGGAAGAGAGAAGGGACCGGGGGGACATGATAGAGGTCTTTAGGTACATGAAGAGGGTAAATAGGGGAGGAACAGTCGGGGTGCTTCGAAGGAAGGAGGAAGGGGCCACTAGAGGGCATGGCTGGAAGCTGGAGGGGGGAAGATTCAGGGGAGAAAGGAGGAGGTGCTACTTCACTGAGAGGGTGGTGGAGCCATGGAATGCACTGCCTAGGGGGCTGGTGGAGGCAGAGACAGTGGAGGGGTTCAAGAGGGGGGTGGGACAGGTACAGGGGAAGGGTTCTGGAAGCAAAATCCAATGCAGCAAGAATATCCGGAACTGGGAAGGGAGAAGCCAGAGAAGGCGAGGGGGACAGCAAGGTCAGCACCCAGGTTGGGGACTGACCAAACGAGCAGACACGAAAGACCGTTAGGCCTATTCTGCTGGCATTTTAGTATGTTAGTATGTAACTTGGTGGAGTGGGGGTACCTCTACAAGGTGCTGGAACTGATGGGGACTGGCCCTCAATTCCTTGCAAGCATTCAAACATACACTCCAGCCCTATGGTCAAAGTGCTCATTAACTCCACTATCTCTTATCCCTTCCCCCTGCAGAAAGGTACTCACTAAGGCTGTCCACTCTCCCTCCCCCCATTCACAGTGGCCATTGAGCCCTTAGCCTCTGCAATTCAGATGGATCCCCTGATTACAGACCTCCCAGTTGGGACGGAGACCTACAAAACTCTCCTCTCTGCGGACAATTTGCAAGTCATTATTGATCATGACCCTGCCTCTGTGATCTGCCTGCCAGATCTCCTGACACCCTTTTCTAGCATCTCCAGCCTTAGACTTAACAGATCAAAGGCTGAGATCCTGCCCCTAAACAAACACTGTGATGCCCTACAGTGTAACACTTGGGGATAAGATGGGCACCAGAGGCAATCAGGTACCTGGGGATCACCATCTCCTCAAAGATCATGAAGATGTGCAATTTAAACCTCATCCCATTGCTGGCAGAGCTACATGCTGCATGTCACAGGTGGGCAGCCCTTTTAAACTCTCTATGGCAAGTTAAGATAGACACCATCAGAATGGTCACTACCTCCAGGTTATTTCACACTCTAGATCAGTTGTCACTCCTCATCCCCAATAAGTGGTTCACCACTATTGATAAAATGATTGGCAATTTCTTGTGGGAAGGGGGCAACCCATATAAGCCAGGCAAAGCTCAGAGTACACTGGAAAAGAGGGTAGGGTCTCCTATGTTTCCAGGCTTACTCCTGGGACACCTGCATTGTGAAAACCCACAAATGACTGCAAGTCCCAGGTCAGTCTCCTCTTCTGTGGCTGCACTCAGAGACTTCAGATATAGGGAGGAAACACCTACTTTGTGTCTGCAAATGCCTCACATGAAAGTCCCACTGTTACACCCAACAATTGGGCCCTCACTCACAATCTGGAGGTGGATACAGCACAGGCTAAGTCTAGTGCTATCACACCCGGCCATGATTCCACTATGGAACAACCCCTGTATTCTAATTGGAGGGTCCCTCCCAAGATGGAACTGATAGGAAGATAAGGGAATCCAAGTATTATAATCATAGACTCAGAGAATTCTGATAGCAGGAAAGGACTCTTTTGGCCCATCTAGTCTGCCCATTTCCCCCCATCCCTACTCACCCTCCCTGTCCCGAGATCTCCCACTCTACCCACTGGACAACCCCTTGTGTCTGCCCAATGCTCTCTTGAATTACTCTACCATTTTGGCCCTCACCACCTCCTCCAGCAGACTGTTCCAGGGCTCCACCAGCCTCTAGCGAAGTAACACCCCCCTCACATTTCCCCCAAACCATCCTCCTTCTAATCTTAGATTATGATCCCTAGTTCTAACACCTACTTTTCTTGAGAATAAGCTCCACCCTACCTTATTGGTCCCCTTCTCATACTTAAATGTTTCTATCATGTCCTCCCTCTCCCTTCTAGTCTCCAGCGGGTACAGATCCAATTCCCTCAACTTCTCTTTATAGGGCTTCCCATGCAAACCATGCACCATCTTGGTGGTCCTTCTCTGCACCCTTTCAATCTCATCTATGTCCTTGCATAGGTGAGGTCTCCAGAATTGGACTCCGTATTGCAGGTGAGGCCTCAGCATAGATTTATAAAGAGGTATCAGCAACTCCCTCCTGCTTGTTATACCTCTTCCTATGCATGTCAGCATTCTATTTGCTTTTCCCACCACCTTGCTGCATTGGGTCCCCACCTTCAGGTTATCTAAAATTATAATCCCCAGATCCCTCTCCTGCTCAGTTGCCTTAATTTCATCTCCCCAAGTGTGTAAATGGCCTGAGGATTCTTATGTCCCATGTGCATTACTGTGCATTTTTTGGCATTGAATTTCAGCTGCCTGGTTTGTGACCACTTCTCCAGACATCTTAGATCTTCCCTCATAGCCTCCATTCCCCTTGGGGTGTCCACTCTATTGCAGATCTTTGTATCATCTGCAAATAGGCAGACCTTCCCCAGCAGATCCTCTGCTATGTTGCTGATATAGATATTGAACAAGATGTGCCCCAGCACTGACCCCTGGGGCACCCCACTCATCACCCCTTCCTCCCTGGAATGGACCCCATTTACCACCACCCTTTGGCTTCTTTCCTTCAGTCAAGTTCTCCATCTTGTTATTTTCTGTCGCACCCCCAAACTCTCCAGCATATTTACCAGCCTTCTGTGGGGGACAGTGTTGAAGGCCTTCCTGAAGTCCAGATAGGTCACGTACACTGCCCCTCCCTGATCGACCACCCTCGTCACCCAATCAAAAAACTTGACCAGGTTCATCTTTCATGACCTCCTTTATGTTAAGCCATGCTGTCAGACATCCTGTAGCCCACTCTCTACCAGGTAGCTAACCATCCTTTCTCTTTCTTTTTTCTTTTTACATTTCTTTTTCTCTCCGATCACAGCCTGCGGGGCCTCTCTCAGGCATCCTGACTTGATCCTGCCCACCTGAGGTCCTCCCATCCCGAGCCTTCTCTCCCTCCCTCCCTGCAGCTAGTACCCCTGACTTAACCCCCCAGGATGGGTCCGCCACTCCTCTCTGGTGCTCTTAGAGATGGAATGTGCTGCAGATGGGGGCCCAGGCTGGGGAATTGGAAGGCCGGGTGGGTAGAATCGAGTGGAGGGCATGGGGTCAGGTGCCGTCACCTACCCCTGCAGAGCTGTTTTTCCCTTGTTCTGTTGCATACCTCTTATCCAGAGGCATGGATGTGCGATGTCATCCAGCTTATGCATCTACCCCATCGCATATCCACAGGGATGTCTAGCGACCACCTCTACCCCAGCTTCCATAAGGTCTCCAGGTAGTGCACCCTGCCTCTGCAGGGTGTTGCTAGTACTGGGAGACACATTCCTCCCTAACCCCAGGAGAGGAAAGCTGTCATCGGAGGCTCAATCCTCCCCTTCCCTGACCAGCCCCCGGAGACCTGAGTTTGCTCCTGAACACGGGTCACCGGCATGGCGCAAGGGTGGCATCCAGCACCTCAACCCTCAGCGCCACTGGGCCACCACCAGCCTTTCTTTTAACAGCGCCTCCATCACCTTACCCACCACCTAGGTGAGGCTGACTGGATGATAATTACCCACCTCCTCCCTGCTACCACTCTTGTGAAGTGGCACCACATCTGCCCTCTTCCAGCCATTAGGCAGCTACCATGTATCCAGGGACAAATTAAACAACATCACTAGAGGTGCCACCAGCTCCTCCCTTAGTTCTTAGAGTACCCTAGGATGCAGGGCATCTGGGCCCATTGTCTTGTTCACCTTCAGCCTACCTAATTCCTCTCTTACCCTAGTCTTCACTGAATGGGCTGGGATCCACCCTTATGTTGTCCCTTCCCCTCTCCCTTTACTCTGGTCCCCTTCCTTCCCCTTCCACCGTGAAGACTTAGCAGAAGTACCTCCTGTTTTATGCCATGTGCATATTGTGGACTTAGAAAAGCCTGTTTCAGTGGAAAGTTTCTTTAGGCTTTCACCAGCTTTCAGTCTGTCAAGCACAGACAGCTTAGTTTTGACTGAGTAGGAGGAGCAGTTCATGTTCAATCTGCTTCACCCTGCCAAATGCTTTACAATGCTGTGGGATAACAAGACCTCCGTAACTAATATGCCACTTAAATACTACAGTACTGTAAAGCTGTTACTTCCTTAGGATATCTGTTCACTGGTGTGCTACTCTAAATTGTAGACTATCTGCTGATTGTACTATACAACCAAGCTGTAAAATTGTAAAGAACCTGTAATACTGTGAGCTATTACTTCCTGTAACTCTTTATTTGCTGTGATGGTATTTGGTATGTCTGAAATGTTTCCTGACTGTATTTGGGATGTCTGTAATGTTTCCTTACGTGGAGCCTTTGTAAATGAGTCTCTGACTCAAAGGTTGTAAATCCTTAAGAATATTAAATAAATAAATAAAATAAAATAAAATAAAGCTAAATAAAAAAAATTAGTCTAATTGAATTAAGCAATGCAGTAATTGATCAATCAGTACAGTACTTGTACTTTGTGTGCGGGTGGGCGGGAGAAACAGAGAAGCGGTGGGCGGTTGCAGCAATTACTGAAGAACAGTTGGAGAACCATACGCTCCATATTATAATCGGTATTCACGTATAATCGTTCACAGTAGCGAGGGACCACTGTATTTACTGCCTCTGCTTTCTCCTCCACTTGTAGTCCCATCACCTCACTATTCCCTGCCTCACCTTCCTCTTTTCTCCTATATACCGAAAAAAAGTTTTAGAAAGATAGAAACATAGACTTTGATGGCAGATAAGAACCGCTTGGCTCACCTAGTCTGCCCATTTCCCTAGCTATTGAATAAGCTGCAGATCCTAGTTAACCAACAGCCTACTTCTTCCTACCCCCCAACCAGAATTGCCTTCTGTCTGTCCCATGCATTTTTGAATTCCCCAACTCTTTTTGACTTTACGACCTCCTCAGGCAGGCCGTTCCATGTGCCCACTACCCACTCTGTGAAAAAATACTTCCTCACATTGCCCCAGAGCCGTCCTCCCTCTATCTTCAGATTGTGTCCCCTTGTTCTTGTATGTCTCTTTTTCTGAAAGATGCTACCCTCTTGGACTTTGTTGATTCCCTTGAGGCACTTGAAAGTTTCTATCATGTCCCCCCTCTCCTGCCTTTCCTCAAGGGTATACATGTTAAGCTCCTTTAGCCTCTCTTTGAATGGCTTCTGTTGCAGACTGTGCACCATTTTAGTTGCCCTCCTCTGGACTGCCTCCATCCTGTCTATGTCCTTGCAGAGATGGGGTCTCGAGAACTGACACAGTACTCCAGATGGGGTCTCACCAACTGTCTGTACAGAAGGATAACAACTTCCTGTTTTCTACTGGTGATGCCTCGCCCTATACCTCCCAGTATCACCCCAGCCCTCCTTGCTGCCTTCTCACATTGCTTGCTTACCTTTAGGTCATCTGATATGACTACCCCCAGGCCCCTTTCCATTTTTGTTGTTGTTAATGCCCCCACCCCACCCCCATTGTGTACTCTTCCCTGGGTTTTGTTTCCAGGTGCATTACTTTGCACTCTTTGCATTGAATCTAAACTGCCATACATCTGACCATTCCTCCAACCTTGCCAAGTCCCTTCTCATCCTTTCTACCCCTCCCTTGTGTATCAACCCTGTTGCAGATCTTTGTGTCGTCTGCAAAGAGGCATATTTTTCCTTCCAGTACCTCTGCAATGTCACTTATAAAGACATTAAAGAGGACTGAACCCTGTGGTACCCCGCTAGTAACCCCCCTATCTTCAGTATGGACTCTGTTTACTATTACCCTCTGTGTCTTGTTGTCCAGCCAATGTTTTACCCAGGTTACCACCCTGGGACCCATTCCCAGGCTGGCTAATTTGTTTATTAATCTTTTGCATGGGACTGTGTTAAATGCCTTGCCGAAGTCTAGGTAGGCCATGTCCACAGCCTCTCCCTGGTCTACTACTTTGGTCGCCCAGTCAAAGAAATCTATTAGATTAGTCTGACATGACCTTCCCGCTGTGAATCCATGCTGCCTTGGGTCCTGTGCCCCACTGGCCTCTAGGTACGCAACAATTTCTTTCTTTCAGAAGTGATTCCATCATTTTGCCTACCACTGAGGTCAACCACCCTATCCAGAGTGCTTCTGTTGATTGGATTAGGTACCTCCCCCTCCTCTTCCTTTGTGAATACTGAGCAAAAGTATTTGTTCAGTATCCCTGCTTTTTCACTGTCACTCTCTGCCCACCTACACTCCCCTTTATTAAGCCTCACTATCTCTCCCTTGGTCCTTTTTTGCTCCCATAATGTACCTATAAAAGGTTTCATCCCCCTTCTTAATCAAGTTGGCTATCTTTTCCTTGGTTTGGGCCTTTGCTATTCTGATGGCATTCCCTGCTTCCTTCTGCTTTAACCGGTACAGTTCTTTGTCCTGCTCCTTCTGTGTTTCCTTATACTTCCTGAATGCTATATTTTTCTCCCTAACCTTCCCACCACGTCTTTTGAGAACAATAGTGTTTTTTTCTTTCATTTTGATTTGTTTATTTGCCTCACACAAAGGCTTGTTGCCTCTGTGATGGCAGTTTTGATGTTTCCCCATTGTTCCTCCACCCCTCCGTCTTGCCTGTTTGCTAGTGTTTTTCTGAGGCACTCTCCCATTTTGACAAAGTCAGCCCTCCTAAAGTCCAGTACCCTCACTTTTTTATGGCTTGACTCTGGGGCTACGTTTATCATGAACCACACTGTTTGGTGGTTACTTGTTCCCAGATGGCTACTCACCTTTAGATCTGAGATCCTCTCTCCATCCCCATTTGAGAGTACCAGGTCTAAGATTGCTCCCTTCTGAGTAGGTTCCAACACAAGAAGTCTGAAGCATGCCTCCTGTGGGGCATCAAAAATTACCCTGCTCTTGGATGTAGCTGCAGCAAAGGTGCTTCTGTTAACATCTGGCATATTCAGGTTCCCCCATCAACAATATCTCCCCTTTTTCTGACATCCTAAGGATGCCTTCTATCATTTCCTTGTCCATTTCCTCCCCTGAGACGGGGGTCAGTATACAACCCCCATGTGGATTGTGGTACCATTGCGGTCTCCGGGTGACCCACAGTGCCTCCTCTCCTCTCCTCTCCTCTCCTCCCTCCCTGTTTACCCTTTAATTCTGTTGCTTTGATCCCTTCCCTTTCCTTACATAGAGAGCTACTCCTCCTCCTCTTCTACCCTCCCTGTCCCTCCTGTAGATTGTGTATCCTGGTATGTTGACATCCCAGTCATGGTTCTCTGTGTACCATGTTTCTTTGACTGCCATGATATCCAGGCATCCCTCTTCTATCAAGGCCGCCAGTTCAGGGAGCTTGTTACCTAGACTACGGGCGTTGGTACTCATTACCCTCTATTTTTTTATGGTCTTACCCCTTTTTGCCCTATCCCTGTCCTTACTGCCTTTGCATTTTTCTCCATTTACCCCGGCCCTTCTCCCTATCGACTTCTCTATCTTGGTGTTTACCTCACTAACTACCCTGATTTTTGACCTGCCTAGCAATTCTCTCCTCCATTTCCACTTTTGCTTTCCTAACCATCTGCCCTGCCACCCTCAGCTTCTCACTGTAAGTCTGTCTATCCTCTTTACCCTGTGTCCTCTTACACGGTCTGAACGCTCTTTTTATTTCCCCAATTGCCTCCCTCACTTCCCAGGTGAACCAAAGGCCTCCTTCTTTTTCTGTTCTTCTTCACCTTCCTTATACAGATTTCCATGGCTTTTAGCACCCCCTTTAATTGAATTCCATAATTCCTCCACTTCATCTATTTTCTCCTTCCCCACCATTTCGTTCTCTGTGTACCATGTTTCTTTGACTGCCACGATATCCAGCTTGGCAGACGACACCCGGAGAAAGGACTGCTGTGTGACTGAACTTCTCTGCTGGGACTAAAATAGAAGAACATTTGTATTTGACCTTTAATTTAGGGTAAAAAAACTAACATACAAAAAAAAAAGTGTGTGTTTGGGTTAACTGAACTGAATGGGTATGTGAAGAGTTATGTAGGTGTAAATCTCAGGTGACTGAAAGGACTTAACTGCTGTGAGGTTTAAATTACTTGTAGAAAGATCTGGTAAGTAGGGGGAGTGGCTTAGCTAGAAGGAAGCTACATTTAAAGACTGCCTTAGAAAGTTTCTGCTAATAGCTTGGCAGAAGACACCAGGAGAAAGGACTGCTGTGTGACTGAACTTCTCTGCTGGGACTATATTGCCCTCCTTCCCCCCTCCACTCCCCCACCCAAAGCTAGTTCTATTTTTATAGGCACAGAATTTGACTGACAACAGGAACTTCCTGTTTAGGGGCAGAAAGTGAGTGATCACAGAACCACCTAGGACCCACCATCCTAGAAGGGCAAGAGTAGCTCTCCAGCCCCCTCTAGCTGCTGGAGGTCTGCCTCTGAGCAAGTAAGTGGTCTACTGCAAAATATGGGATATTCTTGTCTCAGAACAGGACAATCAGGAGCTTAAAGGGCACACAGGCAGAAAGTAAGGAGAAAGAGAAAAAAAACAGAAGAAAGAGTAAGGACTGCAAACAGTTAAGGGCCAGAAATAAGACATGATTGGAGTGGTGCAGTGCAGTGGCTGTGGAGCAGCAGTCTTCCAGGAGATGTTCTGGAGGATGCGGTGTTGTCCCATCTGCAGGCACCTCTCTGGGCTGAGGGAGGTTGCTCTCATCTCCAGGCTGAGTTGGCCAGGATTTGTGGGACCTCCTCTTCCATCCAGGGACCACCAGTGCCACTGCCGCTGCCTCAGAGGTTGCCAAGAAAGAGGAGCGTTGGACCACAGTGGTCTCAGGGAGGTGAGTGGTGGAACAGAGGCACATCCTCCCATTGTACCTCTCCACATTCCTATGCCATTCTGGCAAAGTGTGGTTCCTCTATGGAGGCACCCACAGTGGAGACCAAGGAGGATGCTAGAACCTCCACAAAGGAGACCCACAGGAGGGTGGCAGGGGACCCTACAGGAAGGAAACAACTCCTGGTGGGGACTCATTGTTAGGAAGGTAGAACTGGGGGAGGAAGGGGAGAGGGAGGTAAGGTGCCTGCCTGGTGCCATGGCTTGCAGGGACAGGAAGCGAATCCTCAGGATTGCCGGAGCAGCTACACAGGGGAGGAAGCTGGATGTCATTGTCCACCTAGGGACAAATGACCTGGCTAAGAAAGGGATTAGAGAAGTGCAGGAAGAGTTTGTGGAATTGGGGAGGGGTCTTAGTCAAGTAGCACGCACAGTAACCTTCTCTGACGTGCTACCCATCTATGGCATAGAGAGGCTAGGGTGTTCCGCACCATGGGATTCAATCAGTGGTTGAAAAACTGGTGTGGAGCTCAGGGATTTGGCTTCATTGGGGACTGGGGGTCCACCTGGAGTGATGCAAGCCTATACTGGCATGATGGGCTGCATCTGTCCGGGAGGGGAACCAGGATCCTAGGTGATAGGTTTAAATGCTTCATTGGCAAGCTTTTAAACTAGCCAAGGGGGGAGGCACTGGAAAGGAGCAGGAAAATCCTAGTCCCCCCAAATAATCACGGTAGTAAGTGCAGCAAACACCAACATAGAGGTGTCGATAGGGAGAAGGGCAGGGGTAAATGGAGAAAGTGACAAAGGCAAGAAGGACAGGGATGGGGCAAAAGGGAGTAAGGCCATCAGAAAATGGAGGGTAATGAGTACCAATGCCCGTAGTCTGGGCAACAAGCTCCCTGAGCTGATGGCCTTAATGGAAGAGGGATGCCTGGATATTGTAGCAGTCACAGAAACATGGTACACAGAGAACCATGACTGGGATGTTAACATACCAGGGTACATAACCTACAGGAGAGACAGGCAGGGGAGAAGAGGGGGAGGAGTAGCTCTCTATGTAAAGGAAGGGATAAAAGCAACTGAACAAAAGAGTAAACAGGGAGGAGAGGAGGCACTGTGGGTCACCTTGGAGACTGGAAAGGGCACCACAATCCTCACAGGGGTTGTGTACAGACCCCCATGTCAGGGGGAAGGAATGGACAAGGATATGATAGAAGGCATTCTTAGAATGGCAGAGAAAGGGGAGATACTGTTGATGGGAGACCTGAATATGCCAGGTGTTAACTGGAGCACATTTGCTGCAGCCACATCCCAGAGCATGGCCATTCTTGATGCCCTACAGGTGGCAGGCATTAGACAGCTAGTTTCGGAACCCACTCGTGAGGGAGCAATCTTAGACCTCATACTCTCAAACGGGTGCAGTGAGAGGATCTCAGATCTAGAAGTGGGTTGCCATCTGGGGACAAGTGACCATCAAACAGTGTGGTTCACGTTAAACTCAGCTACAGAGTCAAGCTCATACAAAAGTGAGGGTACTGGACTTTAGAAGGGCTGACTTTGGCAAGATGGGAGAGTGCCTCAGAAAAGCACTAGCAAACAGGCTAGAAGGAGTGTGGAGCAACAAGAGGGAATTATCAAAACTGCCATCACAGAGGCAGCAAGCCTTTGTGTGAAGCAAATGAACAAATCAAATGAAAGAAAAGCCACTATGGTTCTCCAAAGGAGGTGGCTGTGAAAGTCAGGAAGAAAAGATAGCATTCCGGAAGTATAAGGAAACACAGAAGGAGCAGGACAGAGAGCTGTACCAGTTAAGGCAGAAGGAAGCAGGAGGGAAGTCAGAATAGCAAAGGCCCAAACTGAGGAAAAGATAGCCAACTCAGTTAAGAAGGGGAAAAACCTTTATAGGTACATCAGCGGGTAGAAAGACAAAGGAGGGATAGTGAGGCTGAATAGAATGAACAGTGGGTGGGCAGAGGGAGACAGTGAAAATCAGGAATACTGAACGAATATTTCTGCTCAGTATTCACAAAGAGGAGGGGAAGTGCCTAATCCAATTAACAGAAGCACTCTTGATAGGGGTCGATCCCAGTCCTTTCACAGAAGAAAGGGTTCTACAAGAACTCCTAAAACTGAAGGTGGACAAAGCAATGGGTCCTGATGGAATTCACCCCAGAATTCTAAAAAGAATTAAGGGAGGAACTAGTGAAACCACTGGCTACTCTTTTAATAAATCATGGGAGGATGTGTGGTACCCGAGGACTGGAGGAAGGCGGATGTGATTCCCTTCACAAAAGTGGGTCCAAGACAGAGGCAGAAAACTACAGACCTGTCAGTTTGACCTCTGTGGTAGGGAAAGTGATGGAGTCACTTCTGAAGGAAAGAATAGTCGAGTACCTAGAGGCCAGTGGAGCACAGGACCCAAGGCAGCATGGGTTCACAGCGGAAGGTCATGTCAGACGAATCTAATAGATTTCTTTGACTGGGTGACCAAAGTAGTAGACTAGGAGGGGCTGGACATGGCCTACCTAGACTTTAGCATATTTGACACAGTCCCACAAAAGATTAATAGTCAAATTAACCAACCTGGGAGTGGAACCCAGGGTGGTAGCCTGGGTAAAACATTGGCTGGACAACAGACACAGAAGGTAATTGTAAATGGAGTCCATTCTGGAAGAAAGGTTACTAGTGGGTACCGCAGGGTTCAGTATTGGGTCCAGTCCTTTTAATGTCTTCATCAGTGACACTGCAGAGGACTGAAGGAAAGTATGCCTTTTGCAGATGACACAAAATCTGCAACAAGGTTGATACACAAGGAGGCGTGGAAAGGATGAAAAGGACTTGGCAAGGGTTGGAGGAATGGTGAAGTATGGCAGCTAGGATTCAATGCAAAGAAGTGCAATAATGCACCTGGGAAATAAGAACCCAGGGAAGAATACACAATGGGTGGGAGGTAGTAACAACAACAAAAAGGAAAGGGACCTGGGGTAATCATATCAGATGACCTTAAGGTTAGCAAGCAATGTGAGAAGGCAGTAGGGAGGGCTGGGGTATACTGGGATGTATAGGAGAGGCATCACCAGCAGAAAACAGGAAGTTGTTATCCTCTGTACAGACAGTTGGTGAGACCCCATCTGGAGTACTGTGTCCAGTTCTGGAGACCCCATCTCCGCAAGGACATAGACAGGATAGAGGCAGTCCAGAGGAGGCAACTAAAATGGTGCAGGGTCTGCAAGAGAAGCCGTATGAGGAGAGACTAAAGGAGCTTATATGTATACCCTTGAGGAAAGAAGGGAGGGGGACATGATAGAAACTTTTAGTACCTCAGTGGAATCAACAAAGTCCAAGAGGGTAGCATTTTCAGAAAAGAGACTTGCAAGAACAAGGGGACACAATTTAAAGATAGAAGAAGGGCGGTTCAGGGCAATGTGAGGAAGTGTTATTTCACAGAGAGGGTAGTGGATGCATGGAACGCTTCCTGAGGAGGTTGTGGGGTCTAAAACTGTGGAGAATTCAAGAATGCATGGGACAGACATAAGGCAATTCTTGTGGTGGGTAGGAAGAAATAGGCTGTTGGTTAACTAGGATCTGTGGCCTATCCTGTAGGTAGGGAAATGGGCAGACTAGATGGGCCTAGCGGTCCTTATCTGCCGTCAAAGTCTATGTTTCTATGTTTCTATGTTCCTGAATATCTCCCTCATTTTGACAAAATCCACACGCCTGAAGTCCAGGACCTTTGTGATGGTCAGACTTCCTTCCTTCCCCATCCTTACCCTGAAGCTCACTGTATTGTGATCACTAGCACCCAGTTTGTCCCCCACTCCAACTCCTTTCACACTATCTCCATTGGTGAGGACCTTGCCCACTATGCTGCCACCCCTAGTGGGTTTCCTAACCAACTGTTGCAGGAAAGCTCCCTGGAGGGACTCGAGGATCTCTCTGCTCCTGGTTGATTTAGCTGATGGGATATCCCAGTCAACATCTGGGAGGTTAAGATCACCAACCAGCGCAATCTCCCCGTTAAGTGCCTTCCAATGAACCGCCTGCAACAACTGCTGATCCACTTCCTCCTCCAGCATTGGAGGTCTGTAAGTCACTCCCAGCCTTATTGATGACCCAGACCATTTTTCTAGCGTGATCCACAAGATCTCTGCCTCCCATAGTTCCTCCTACCCTTCTGGCACCTTAATGTCATCCCTGATGTACAATGCAACCCTCACCCCCTTTCTGCCAGCCCTGTCCTTCCTAAAGATCCTGTATCCTGGTATACCTACTTCCTATTTCTGATGCTCAGACCACCAGGTCTCAGTTACAGCAACCATGTCCAGGCCCTCATCCAGCATTATGGCCTCCAAATCCACCATTTTGTTTCCCAAGCTTCTGGCATTTATGGATAGTCCTTTCCACCATATATGCCCCTCCTCTCTGCCATCCCTCCCTACCATACCTGCTCCCTTATGCGGGGGAGTGCTAGCCAGTTCATTCTCACTTCCTGTGAATCTCTCACCCTTCCTAGTCTTGTACTTCCCTCTTACCAGTTTAAATCCCCCTTTAAAACCTCATCTATATATCCTTGTAGAACCACCCTCAGCACACTTTCTCCCCTTTCACTTAGATGTAGCCTGTCCTTCCAAAATAAGTCCTCATCCTCCCATGTGTCCCCCATTCACCTATACCTATTTTACACATCATTCCCTGAGCTATTCATTAAACTCCCTAATTCTTTGCTGTCTAGCAGCACTGGTACAGGGGACAGGCAAGACTTCTGAGAATGGCAAGGATCTTGCCTGTTCCTTGCAACCCCTTGCGAGTGCCTTAAACCTTCTCTGGACCGCCTCCACTTCATTGCTCGACAAATCATTTGTCCCCAAATGAATGACTAGATGTGGCCCACACCATCCTTACACACTTCCTGATTTTTTGCATTGCCTTCCCAGACTCCATTCCCGGCTCACAAAAGACTGACCTCTGCCTGTAAGTAGCCCCACTCCTGATCCAATGTATCCCCTTGATAATGGAGTCCCCGAAGACCATGACCGTCTCCTTTTCCACAGTTAATGAATCTGAGTTTGTTCCTGGTGCACCCACCCTCCCTGTCCCTGTTCTCCTGATTACACCCCCCCAGTTCTGAACTGCCTGCTTGCCCCCCATTTCCTCCTAAATTTCCCACTTGTCCTCCCCCCGGTGAAAGATTCCAGTCTTTTCTCTGCTGATCCCCTCTTTTTCCCCCCATTCCTCTGTTTATACCTCCCTGGCCTCTCCTGCTTTCCTGTTTGCTTTGATTCCCTCCTATCTCTTCCTGTGCTTCCCTTCCCCCTTCCTTTTTTCCCCTTTCCTGCCTCCTTTCCCCTGTGCCTTCCTTACCCCCTCCTCTTTCATGCTCTCCCCAGCATTTCCTTCTTCAATTCTTTTATCCCTTCCCCCTATTCTTCCCCCCATCCCTTTCACTTCTCTGGCTGCCCCCTGCTTTGCCAGATCGCCTCTAAACTCGCCACCCTCCCAGCCTTCTCTTCTGTCCATCTCTGTTCCACAGTCCATACTTGCTGTGCCCTCCAATCCCTCCAGATCATCTTGGCCCATCCTAACTGATAAAGGTGTGAATCTGTTGGACACCATAATACCCCACCTCATTGGACGCTCTTCTTCTCTTTGGTGTCGACATTCTTGCCCTTCCCTGCGCCAACACCTCTGGAGCCTCCTTCTCCTTCCTCCTCACCTCATGCCATCCATTGCTTCCCACAGTACCTGGTCTAAGCCCCTTAACTCCATGGTCCCCTCTACCCTGCCTCTTTTATCCATACCCCCAGCTAGTCCCTTCCCTCCCTCTTTCCATTTCTGCAGCCCTCCCATCTCACCCTCAGCTAGCCTCTTCCCTCCCCTCCCTCTTTTCATTTCTGCAGCACCCCACCTCTCCCTGCCCCCTCTGCCCTGCCCCTTTCCTCCATTCCCCCAGGTAGTCCCTTCCCTCCCTCTTTCCATTTCTGCAACCCCCCATCTTTCCCTGCTGCCATTATTGTCCCCACCCTCTGCCCTGCCAAATTCTCACTACCTCTCCCCATGACTTTTTACCTCTGAAGCAATTTGCCTCAATCTGAAACATACCGGACAACTCCCTATCCTCCACAGTGTTTCCATGAGCACCGCTGCCCCACATCCGTTACACCCCACTATTCTGTCTGATCTCCTGTGTACCCCCAGAGCTGCCATTCTCATCCTAGGAGTCCCCTGCCTCCCCATCATCCTGTATAATTCATTTTTTCTTGCTCCCAACCCTTTCCCTCTGCCTTCACAGTGCAGTTCTCAGTATTCTTTGCCCTTTCCTTGAATGCCAAACCAACCTCTGCTCTGCTTCCCCTAGGTAGATTTTCCTCCCCAGAGCTCCTGTCCACTCACATTGACAGTGTTTTCCTGTCAGTCAGTTTGACCTGTCCCCTGACTCTATAGAAAACCCTTATTCCTTAGTTCTGAACAGCAATGACCCCTGAGCACCTGACCTTTCTTCTCAACTAGTTTGAGTATTCCTCTCCCAACTCCTTAAGGAAAACAATAAACATATAAGAACTCTTAATCTCAGGCTTGAGCCGTTACTTAAGTTTTGACACATAATGTTAAATGCAGATATGAATCGATCCCTTCAACAAAGCCTGTTAAATGCAGATATGGATCAATCCCTTCAACAAAGCCTGATAAATGCAAATATGGATTAATCCCTTCAACAAAGCCTGATAAATGCAGATATGGATCAATCCCTTCAACAAAGCCTGATAAATGCAGATATGGATCAATCCCTTCAACAAAGCCTGTTAAATGCAGATATGGACCAATTCCTTCAACAAAGCCTGTTAAATGCAGATATGGATCAATCCCTTCAACAAAGACTGATAAATGCAGATATGGATCAATCCCTTCAACAAAGCCCCATAAGTCATGCAAAGAGTTTTTATGTACCTTGAGAAAAGTTTTTTGTCCCAGCTTCTGCATACCTTACACGCCTCAATTCCTTCCAACAAATCTTGCTAATGCAGATATGGATCAAACACTTCAACAAAGCCCCCCAAAAACATGCACGGAGTTTTTATGTCTCTTTAGAACAGTTTGCTTGCCTTAGCCCCTGCTAACCTTTATAGTCCTTGCACACCTTACACACCTCGATCCCATCAACAAATCCTGCTGATGCAGATATGGATCAAACACTTTATCAAAGCCCCCAAAAGTCATGCACAGAGCTTTTTTAATGTCTCATGAGAACTGTTTTTTGCCTCAGCCCCTGCACAGCTTCAGTCCATACTCCTCCTCCCAGCCTGGGCTGCCCAGTCTCCAGAAGGCTCTTTGGGCATTTAAATGGATGTGGGGGTGGAGGTGTAATGGGAAGGGGGGGGTTTTTTGCTCCAAGTCTCAGTCCCAAGTCACAGCACCTGCAGCTTTTATAAGCCATGAAGTGGCTTACTTGAAATTTGAATTTGGCGCTTTTGGCCCTGATTGGCTGCTTCCTCCACTGGCAAACTTGTGGCTGATACTGCTGCCAACTCCCTGCCCCTTGCAATGCCTGCTGACAAACTTGTGTCCAATACTACTGCTGACTCTCCGCTCCTTGTGGTGCCTGCTGACAAACTTGCAGCTGATACTGCCACTGAACTCCTCGCTTCTTCTCTCAGTGATGTGCAGGGGAAGAGGGAGTCCCAGTCAGGGACACAGACAATCTCCTTCCCCCTCTGCTCCCAGTCTCAGTCCCAAGTCACAGAGCCTGCAGCTTTTATAAGCAGTGAAGCAGCTTACTTGAAATTTGAATTTAGTGCTTTTGGCCCTGATTGTCCACTTCCTTCACTGGCAAACTTGTTGCCAGTACTACCACCGACTCTCTGCTGCTTGCAGCACCCACTGATAAACTTGTGTCCGATACTGCCGCCGACTCTCCGCTCTTTGCAGCGACTGCTGACAAACTTGTGGCTGATATTGCCGCCGAACTCCTTGCTCCTTCTGTCAGTGATGGTTGTGCAGGGGAAGAGGGAGTCTCAGTCAGGGACACAGATGACCTCCTTCCCCCTCTGCTCCCAGTCTCCCATTATAAGACCTGCTTATACCAAACACCACCCATATGGAGGCCTTCCAAGGGCTCTGAGATAGATATTGATTGGATAAAGATAAATTCTAGTGCTTACTACAGATTAGAAGCACTATCAGTCCTTATCTTAGACAGCTCACAGAAATAGCTACAACCATTCCATGGCACTCTCTGCTGAAGCCCAATAAAGGCAGAGCTGGTTCAATCTATTGGAACCTTTGGAACTGTGCCCCTGATCAGACCCTTAACATGCAAGAGCAATGGCCCACTTGTCTGGGTAAACAGGTCACCGATATAGACTAGGCAGCTTGCTGAAGGCTCGTCCACATGGTTACGCGAGACCCCAAAGCCAGGTTGACTCAAAACAAAATACTATATTTGTGGTTTCATATACCTGCAGGGCTACATTCAGCACATCTTCTGCTGAACTCAGATTGCAGGAAATGCAGATCTCCTCATTTTGACCTGTATCATATCTTATGGTGGTGCACCAAGATTCAGCCTTTCTACCCAGTTCTTCACCAAGTGTTGTCACACCATATACTACTATCAATGGAACTCCTAATCCTATGTTCTCCAGAGGAGGCCCCACACTACAATACCAAGACCCTCAAGTGGATACTGCAGATTTCTATGGAGACAAAATGTCTGATGATGAGAAAGTGGTGATCCACAGAGATACCCAGTCTCCAGGAATTGCTTACTAGCCTTACCATGCTTATGAGGTATGAGTGACTGTCACTTGTAGGCAGCAATACTCTTATGGTGTACCGCACGTCTTGGTCCCCTTTTCTGAAGCACCTGGGGTCAATGATCATATGAGGCAACCAAGGCAGGCACTGGCTAAGTTATCTGCAGTCTGGTTCTATATAGGGCAACCCCTCCTAGCCCTTGTTTCAGCAATCAAGGCCCAACCTACCTCCAATCTAGGGTTTACATGGGCACATACTCATTCTCCGTCAGTAGGCTTAGTTTAACTGAGATCCTCACAGATGTAACCAACTACAAAGATCTGTTCACTCAATTTTTCTTCCACTGTTGTATACAGTTCTTTAAATGGTTGCTGTACCCCTGGCCTTCTGACAGTTTCTGATTTGAGTAATGCCTGTGCCTTTATATCACTGTGTATGGCAAAACAATACTCAGGTGTAGATACACTACTTTAAAGAATGCTGCCTGTTATGTCAGACCCTCTCTATAACTGTTGTTGCTCATTATCACTATAGCTATGTGCATGATGTCGGATGTTTGAACTGTATTTCTGAAAATTTGTCACTAAAAAGATTAACTAAAAAAAGAACAGCTTTTGGAAACAATCAACAAAACCTGCTAATCATGTATTATAGTACAGTATTTGTCATATCCTGTTGCCTGGAGGGAAAGAAGGGAAGTGTCTGTCCTCATCCTGCTGACCCAGATGCACCCTGTAATACAATAAATGTATTTCAATGGGCTCACTCAACGTAGCGAGGAGTAATGCTTGTGCAACTTTGCTGATAGTCTGAAGGTATTCAAATGAATGCATTGTCGATTGTCATAGGTGAATAGTTTGGCCATTTGCACTCTCTGTTCCACTGGGAACTATCAGCTTCTCTGGATACTGTGAAGCAAAGGAACCCTCTTGAGGAGGGTTCCAACCCTAGTGGTGCCATGGAAACAAATTCCTTAGGCTAAACGTGTCACAAACCCACGCAGCATGTCAGCCCTGTACTCCCAAAGTGGCAACCTCCAGGTGCCGTCTTGAGAACAGTTTAACAGAACAAGGTAACCCGCTTGTCTGTTTTTGTAGGTTCGAATCAACCTTTGGTCTCAAGTCTTGGAGGGATTCAGACTGTGACCCTCTTGTTAGCATACCCAATGTGCAGGCTCAGATAATTCTGTCTTCGGGGGTCCAGTATCTTTGCCTACGAGCACCTAACCAGGTGTACAGCAATGAGCTCTTAAAAAACTTCAATAAAGACCTCAGATTATTCTTACCTTTTTCCAGTTTGGTATTACCATTCAAGCTTATGCCCAGTGTCTGCTGTAACCATATATACTCTACTTGTAAAAGAAATAAATCAAAGACAGACCAAGTAAGCTCTAAAAAGAGTTTTACTAACATAGATAATAATATGTAAAACATACAATACAGAACTATTATATCGCAAGACATACAAATCTTTTAAAAGAACAAGATTTTAAACAGTGCAATTCTTGCTACAGTACTTAGATTTGTCTCTCTTTCTAAATACCTATTTAAAGTGCTCACAGATGTTTCTTTGTCGGAGTCTAGAAAAAAGTGTCTCTGTGTAAAATGGAATATTCCTTAAAGAAAAGTGTATTTGCCAACCCCTTTGTTTGAGGTCACTTAGCTCCTCCTCTGTCAGAATATATAAAAAATATATCTATACAAAAACAGGATGTCTTTTCCAAGTATTAAATTCTACAACCTCAGCATAACTCATGTTCTTCTTTCAAATGACATCTCTTTGATCTATTGATCAAGCTTCCCTCTCACACAGACACCAAAGCATTTATGATTTCACACCAGTGTACAAAACCTGGTTTCTTCCTCTTGAAATGTCATAAAATGGATGTGCTCAACTCAAGCCTCTTCCTGTCTGTAATTAACTTAAATAAAACAGGAGATCCTTGATCAAGGCCTGTTCTACTCTATAATTAGCTTCAGGCCTTCCAGGTAACACCTTGTATTAAAACATGTGATTATGTGTGTGTGTGTGTGTGTGTGTGTGTGTGTGTGTGTGTGTGAGATCTCACATGTTGTTTCAGCCTTTTTCATGGGAGACTGTTCATAACACATTTTTTTTTATTTTACAAAAAATCATACAGCACTCAGAACTGGCTGTCCATGTCACAATCCTTCCCACCTAGACTGAATCTGGGGGCTCTATCCCCTGCATGCGATGAGCTTCCCAAATCAGTTCACTCCTCATAGACCCTAGACAGCCCATCTGAGTTCTGGTTTTTCGCTCCAGCCCTATGTACGATTATCAGATCATACCCTTGCAAAGCAAGACTCCATCTTAGCAAGCTACCATTGTTTTTCCCCATCTGCATCAGCCAAACCAGGGGGTTGTGGTCAGTCTGCACCACAAAATGCTGCCTATACAAGTATGGCTCTAATTTCTTTAGGGCCCACACTATGGCAAGATACTCCTTTTCCACCGTGGAGTACACCTGCTCCCTGGGAAGTAACTCCTACTCAGGTACACTACTGGGTGATCTCTCCCATGGCTGTATGTCTGACTCAGTACTGTCTCAATAACCATGTCTGAGGCATCAGTCTGAACTATAAAGGGTCTGCTATAGTCAGGACTCATCAAAACAGGTGCACTGCACAGTGCCTCCTTTAGTTTGGTTAAGGCTTCCTCACAGGCTGGGCCCCAGGTAATTTTCTTTGGCATCCTTTTCTTTGTCAGGTCAGATAGGGGAGCAGCCAGGGCACTGTAATTGGGTACAAATTTTCTGTAGTACCCTGCTGTCCCTAGAAAACTCCTGACCTGCTTCTGGGTTTCTGGTCTGGGACATGCCTGGATCACCTCTATCTTGATTTGGTTAGGACGGAGCTGTCCATGGCCTACCACATGCCCGGGGTATACCACTTCCACCACTGGCCACCTGGCACTTCCCGGCTTTGACAGTGAGCCTGGCCCTCTGTATCCTGCCCAGCACTTCTCTAAGGTGAAATAGATGTTCCTCCCAGCTGGTACTAAAGATGGCAATAACATCCAGGTACGCCATAGCGTACTCCTCAGCCCCTTTTAACACCTGGTTCACCAACTTTTGGAAATTGGCCAGGCATTCTTCATTCCGAAAGGCATTACTTTAAACTCAAATAAGCCTATTGGAGTGATGAAGGCCGACCTCTCCCTAGCTCTGCCTGTCAACTCTACCTGCCAATACCCCTTGGTCAGGTCAGTAGTCATAAGGTAGGTCGTCCCTCCCAACTTGTCCAGGAGTTCCTCCATCCGGGGCATCGGGTGGGCGTCTGACTTCATGACTGCATTCATCCCACGATAGTCCACATAGAAACAAGTAGAGTCATCTGGCTTAGGCACAAGGACTACGGGTGAGGCCCAGGGGCTGTGGGATCTCTAGATTACCCCTAAATCTGGCATCTCCTCCACTTCCCTCCTAATGTCCTTTTGGACAGCCTCTGACACCCGATATGCTGTCCACCATATGGGCGTCTGTCTCCCTGTCTCCACATCGTGAGTCGCTATGGGGGTTAGCCCAGGCTTGTCACTAAACAACGGGGCAAAGTCTGCTAAAACCTCCCTTACTTTCTGGATCTGGTCCTGGGCCAGCTGGGGAGACAATTTTACTGCCTCCACAGAGGACACTTATTTTCTTCCAGCAAATCCAGAAGGGGTCTCTTTCATCCATCCCTTCCCCATGACTACACACTGCAAACACCGTGTCAGCCCTATTTGCATATGGCTTCATCATGTTGACATGGTACATCCTTTCTTTCTGTCTTCTGTCAGGTAACTTCACAATGTAGTTCACATAATTTACCTTCCTAACCACTTTGTACGGTCCTGCCCACTCAGTTTGCAGCTTGTCTTTCTGGACCGGAATAAGGACCATGACTTCCTGACCTACCATGTATGAGCGAGCTCTGGCTCTGCGGTTATACCACACTTTTAAAACAACATGAAGTCTTGCTGTATTCTGACAATCTGCAGTTTGCTCCAGCCTTTAAACTGCCCCAGAGAGTATAGGGTTAATTTTCTATGCAGTGCATAAAACGTTGAGCTTGAGCTCGGTTGCGGTCTCTGTCTACAGCACATTGAAACCCAACTGTCAGATTCTTTACTCCACCTCACTGAACAGTCGCTCCGGAGATTTCTCCTTCAGCTCGGTTCAAAAGTCGGTTGAAATGTCAGTTAAAGAGTCAATTTAATCTGAAATTATTTCCGCATTGTCGGGTCAGGCTCTGTCTGCGGTACCGTGAGTATTTAGATAGTTTTCTGTTTTACTTTGTGGAAATTGTGAAACTTGTTCAATCGGTTCTGCTGAACCGATCCAATAGTTGAATTTCTTTTACTTTTCTTTAGTGTGTGGTTACCAGTCCATATCGGTTTTAAAAAAAACGTGTTTTAAATGTTTTTTCCAATACCCGTGACACGGTTAGGAACCGATAAGGGAGTCTTGCCTGGCAGTAGCCGAAAAAAGGGTAAGTTTGGTTAGATTGGCCATGTCTGAGAAACCCAAGAAAAAAAACTGGCCCACTGGGTTTCAACATTGCTGTGAGTGTGGGAGGTCTTTCTAAGGCCGATCCTTCACACACCTGTGTTTATTGTCTGGGGTTTGAACACCCTCGATACAAACTACAAATTTGTAAACCTTCCTAAGTCTACCCTGGAGAAAGATTAGGTAGACTTAGGAAAGGAGGGTCAGAAGTCCGCTGACCCGATGGCCAGCCCGTTCAGTTCCGACCGAACCAGAAGGAGTGCCCTCTGACCAGGGTGATACTTCTTCGGGCAAGAGGAGAGCTGATCCTGAGGGATCGGTTTGTACGAAAAGAAAACGTAAAGACAAGTCAGCCTGTTCGGATCCGGAGGTTCATGTTCTGACCACTGATGAGATTGCCTAAGCGATTCGGATTGTTGAATCGCTTCGCCTGGTTCCGTTTGATCTAGTTCCATTAGCTAGGGGTTCGGTTTGGTCAGTTCCACCGGTTCAGGATTATACCCCTGAAGATTTTTATGAACTGGAATTTGAGGAGGAGGGGGATTATGAACAAGATGATGACTATGATGGAGCAGAAAGTCTGGATGTACCCATTGAACCGGACATCTCCCCAGATAGACCTTCTGATGTTTCCCCTCCTAGGCTCTCTGAGTCCCCTCCCCACTATCTGTTCTACAGGAAAGTGGCTGAAACTCTCCAGCTCCCTATGGAGGAAGTCACAGAGGATCAAGAGGAGCCTAATTTTGTTGAAATGATGGACATCCCAGCATCCAGAAGGCTGTCCATTCCCCTGCACAAATCATTTGGGAAACAGACACAAAAAATTTTAGTCTCCTAATTCTGTACCTCCTGTTGATAGAAGAATGGACAAGAGGTATACTTTATCAGGCTCAGACACAGAGTTTTTCTACCAGCAATGCAGCCATGTTGGGATCGTGCAGGCTGCAGCCTGTGACAGGGCTAATGTTCCCTTGGCTTCACACCCCCCAGATAAAGACTCCAGGAGGATGGATGCCTTGGCAAAGAAGCAATACATGGCATCCTCTTTGGGACTCAGGTAGGCTAATTATATGGCCTATACAGCCAGGTACCAGATGTCCAGATGGGGCACTGTACTGGCACTGGCCAAACAGGCCTCCCCCCAGCTGGCCAAGGAGCTGGAGAAGGTGACTGCAGATGGGATTGAGGCATCTAAGGTACAGTTTCATGCTGCTGTGGACTCCAGTGATGTGTCATCAAGAGTCATGGCTACATCTGTGGCTCTTCGGAGAATGGCTTGGCTCAGATGTACTAGCCTCTCACAGGACACCCAGGCTAAGGCCATGGATTTTCCTATGGAAGGTAATTCTCTGTTTGGGGAGCAGACAGAGAATTACATGAAGAAGATGGAGGAATATAGGACCACTTACAGGAGTGCACAGGCCAAGAAGATGCAAGCAACTCCTCAAAGGCAGCAATCTAGGGGCAGGGGCAGGCCTTTTCATAGGCCTTTCTCCCAAGCACAGGCCTCTTCTCCCTTTTCACAGAGAGGGTTCTTCAGAGGGAAAAGCAGAAGGGGGATGAGCAGGGCTGCATCCACTCCTCAGCCTAAGGCCCCTGCCAAGCAGACACCCTGATGGGCCTGCCCGGGTCGACTCTCCTATCCCTGTAGGGAGCAGGCTGTCTTACTTCATCCAGGACTGGGTGTCTGTTACTTCAGACAAGTGGGTCCTGGAAGTAGTAAGCCTGGGACTGGTTCTCAGCTTCAAAAAATTTCCAAAGATGAGAGCCAGATCTTTTCCACCTGCAGGTCTCTCCAAAACCCTTGCCCTAGAGGCAGAGGTTTCATCTCTTCTGGCCTTAAGAACCATAGAGAGAGTTCCTACCCTACACTGGGGCAAAGGTCTGTACTCCAGGTACTTTCTTACCTCCAAAAAAGACAGGGGAGTGGCGACCCATCCTAGATTTAAGATACCTGAACAAACATCTTTTAAAACCAAGGTTCAAGATGGTGACTCTGGGAATAATTCTTCCCTCTCTAAGGCCAGGGGACTGGCTAGCTTCTCTGGACCTTAAAGATACCTACTTTCACATCCCCATCAGGTGCTCCTACAGAAAGTACCTGAGGTTTAAGTTGCCCTCAGGCCATTACCAGTTCAAAGCAATGCCCTTTGGCCTAACATCAGCTGCAAGGGTTTTCACAAAGTGCCTGGCAGTAGTAGTGGCCTTTTTAAGAAGGCAAAAGATTTCCATTTTTCCATATCTGGATGACTGGCTCATAGTGGGTCAGTCTCCAGGCCAAGTCAAGTCAGACCTGCAAGTGACCCAACAAGTGCTCACTTCCCTGGGATTTCTTCTCAGCCTCCCCAAGTCAGTTCTCTAACCAGTGCAGCTTCTTACCTTTATAGGGGCAGAGCTAGATACTGTCAAAGCAAGAGCCTTTCTTCCTCTGGAAAGCGCAAGAGTTCTTATAGAACTGGCTTCTTCCTTCAGCCTTCAGGTGTCCCAACTAGCAAGGCACTTCCTTCAGCTCTTGGGCCACATGGCAGCTTCTACAGCAGTGGTCTAAGGGGCAAGATTCCAGATGAGGGACATTCAGTTCCATCTGAGGGCCTTTTGGTCCCAAAGGAAGGATCCTCTTACCAAACTGATTCCAGTGACTCGGACACTGATCCGTGCTCTTCAATGGTGGCAGGATCAGGACAATTTAAGGCAAGGGGTTCCATTTGTCACTCAGACTCATTCGGTGGTCCTTACCATGGATGCTTTCCTTTAGGGGTGGGGAGCTCATCTGGGGGCTCTCACAACCCAGGGACTGTGGTCCCCTCAGGAGTCCCTTCTTCATATCAATCTCCTGGAACTCAGGGCAGTTTTTCTGGCCCTGCAAGCTTTCTCTCAGTCTTTGCTGAACAAGGTGGTTCAGGTCAGAACAGACAACATCACCACCATGTGGTACATCAAGAAGCAGGGAGGCACTCAGTTAATGGCCTTGTGTACAGAAGCCATGAAATTGTGGTCCCTGGCTTATTCCCTGCAGACCTCTCTGACTGCAGTCCACCTTCCAGGGAAGGACAGTGTGGTAGCAGATGCACTGAGCAGGATCTTCTAAGGCCATCACGAATGGTCCCTGGATCCCCTGGTGTTGAAAGTGATATTTTCAAGGTGGGGCACTCCAGAGATAGATCTCTTTGCAGCCCCAGACAACCACCAACTTCTTCTGTTTTGTTGCAGACCCCCAGTCTTGGGTTCAGTCCCACTGGATGCTCTGATTTTGAACTGGGAAGGGAACTTTCTGTATGCCTTCCCTCCCTTTCCTCTACTTATCAAGGTTCTAGTCAAGGTAAGGTCACAACCTTGCAAAGTGATTCTGATTGCTCCAGACTGGGCCAGACAGCCTTGGTACCCCTGTTTCTGTCTCTAGCAGTTCATCTTCTCCTGTCTCTTCCCAGGAATTACAACCTGTTAACCTCCTCTCAGGGGAGGATTTGGTACTCCAATCTTCGGTCTCTCAGTCTCAAGGCATGGCTCTTGAAGAATTAGAGTATGCAGATTTGCACCTGTCCCAGGGGGTTCTGGATATTCTCAAAGCCTCTCGAAAGCCTGCCACCAGAAAGACTTATGACTCTGAATGGAAAAGATTCAGCATTTGGTGTTTCAAGAAGCATATCTCTCCAGACACTGCTGAATTGCCGACAGTTCTGGATTATATGGTCCATCTTAATGGCCTAGGCCTCAGACCAGCTACTCTTAAGGTACACTTGTCAGCTGTTTCTGCTTTTCTGTCAGTGGGGAAGCCTTCCTCACTATCGTCTCATCCTGTGTTCTGTAAATTTTTCAAGGGATTGCTTCATACCAATCCTCCCTTTAGGGATCCTGCCCTAGCCTGGGACTTAAATGTTTGCAATACTCAACTTATGCAACCTCCTGTTGAGCCTATGTCCTCAGCAGAGCTTAAGTACTTGACTTGGAAAACTGCATTTTTGGTAGCCATTACCTCTGCCAGACGTATCAGTGAGTTGCAAGCCCTGTCAGTGGAACCTGATTTTATCTCATTCCATAGATATACAGTGGTCCTTAGAACCAATAGGAGGTTATTGCCCAAAGCAGTTTAAGATTTCCATTTGAATCAGACCATGTCTCTCCCTGTTTTCTTCACTGATCATTCTTCCTCAGGGGAGAGGAGGCTACACAGTTTAGATGTTAAAAGAGCCCTTAGCTTCTACATAGAGCATACCAAGGGTCACAGGTTTGATTCCCTCCAGTCATTCCTCACTTATGGGGAAGTGGAAAAGGGCAAACCTGCCACCAAGAGAACTATTGCCAGGTGGATTGTTTCTGTATACAATTCTGCTATGAGAAACTGGGAAAAATTCCACCCTCAGGCCTGAGGGCTCATTCCACAAGAGGTACAGCTGCTTCCCTGGCTGCTGCCAGGGATATCCCTCTGTTAGAAATTTGTCAAGCAGCCACCTGGAAAATAGTCCATACCTTTACCAAGCATTACTCTCTGGATATCCATGCTAGGAGTGATGCTCGGTTTGGCACAGCAGTACTTCAGAGCTTATTCCCAAAGTAAGTTCTGTCCCTCCTCCATGGAGGTACTGCTTGGTAGTCTGCAGATTGTCAGAATACAGTAAGACTTCATGTTGTTTGATGAAAAAATTACTCACCTTAGTAACTGTGTTTCTTCTAATGGAATCTTGCTGTATTCTGACCTCCCTCCCTGCCTCCCCTCTCAGAACCTGTTTTTGGGAAGTGGGTGGGCAGGTGCAGTGTTGCACCCCAGGGGTGTCTTCAGCACACCCTCCTTTTTACTTGGGTGCTTATGTTATAATCTTTATTTGAATAGGTTTTTGGTTTTGGGTTTCCTGACTTGAGTCTTCCTTTGGGAATCCAAAACTTTTGTTGCCAGTTGGCTAGTTAAAAATTTTACAATTTCCACATAGTATAGTTAGTGAGTGTTTGCTCATGAGAATCTGACGGTTGGGTTTCAAAGTGCTGCAGACAGAGACCTCAACTGAGCTCGAGCTCAACGTTCTATGCACTGTATAGAAAATTAACCCTATACTCTCTGGGGCAGTTTAAAGGCTGGAGCTAACTGCAGATTGTCAGAATACAGCAAGACTCCATTAGACGAAACACAATTACTAAGGTGAGTAATTTTTTCTTTGTTTCTGTTGGGCAGCTGCCAGGTTGCTCTGGGCTGTCCCCATAAGCTCCTTCAGCCTTTCCCTAAACCTAAGGATGTAATCCACAATGAGAGTTCCCTGGCTGGCGTGCTTGCCTTCCCAGTCCTCCCGGATCAAGTCTAGGAGCCCACGTACCCGACATCCATATAAGAGTTCGAAGGGAGAAAATCCTGTCGACTCTTGGGGCACCTCCCTGTATGCAAATAACAGGTGGGGAAGGTATTTCTTGCAGTCCCTCCCATACTGTTCATCAAACGCCCGGAGCATTGACTTCAGGGTACCATTGAATCATTCCACAAGACCATTGGCTTGTGGGTGATATGGTGTCGTGCATCTCTGCACCACCCCACACTTCTCCCATAAACATTTCATCAGGTCCGACATGAAGGAACCCCCTCGATCAGTGATTACCTCCTGTGGAAACCCAACACGGGAGAAAATCCCAAGTAAGGCATCTGCCAATTTGTCCATCCTCAGTGAGGCTAGGGCGACTGCCTCTGGGTACCGGGTGGCATAATCCACCACAGTCATAATGAATCTCTTCCCTGAGAAGCTGGGGGTATTTAAAGGCCCCACAATATCCATTCCCACCCTCTGAAATGGCTCCTTCATTGTGGGCAATGGAATCAGGGTGGCTTGGGTCTTGTTGACTGCCTTCCCTATTTCTTGGCACCGGTGACAAGACCTGCAATACTCCTTCACCTGCTGGGTGAAGTTAGGCCAGTAGAAATTCTGGGCTAACTGCTGCATTGTGCACTCGATTCCCAGATGACCAGACAAGGGAATGTCATGTGCAGTCTGCTCATGATACCTCTGGGGAATGACAAGCTGCCTGCCTAGCATCTCTCCCTCTGTATGTACTGCCTGTTTATACATAAGTCCATTTTCCCAATAAACATTATGTCTGCCGTCACCTCCCTGTGTACCCTCTGAGTCTGCCCAAGCCCTCAGCTTCTCTAAACTAGGGTCACTTCTCTGAGCAGCTGGGAACCCCTCACACATTCCCAAGGCATGGGACAGGTCCCCTTCAGTCGCTAAACTAGGGTCCCTAGCACTAGCGTCAGGGCCCTCAGGATCACTGTCAGTCCCAACCCTCTGACAATGGGTCACCCATCCCTCTTCGGAGTAACCCTCTGTAGCTGTGTGGTCACTTGCTACTGGGGAAATTTCTATCCCCTTTTCATTAGTCTCCCCATCTGGAGACACAGGCTGGGGAACCAGCCTCTCAGTGGTTTCCACAATGGCTTCTGTGGGGTTAAGGGAATGACAATTTTCCCATGCCACTTGGCTATGGGTAACTGCACATACCATCCCGTTTTAGATTGTTGCCCAGGATCACATCCACTGCTAAAGTTTTGGCTACAGCCACCTGTTGTACAGTTCCCCCTGTTTCACCGCAGTCCAGGAGAACACTGGCCAGTGGCCATGTTTTCTCTTCACCAGTGAAGCCTTGGACAGTGACGTATTTATTGGGTATAAGCTGACCAGGGTGTACCAGATCCCTCTTTACCAAGGTCAGGGATGCCCATGTGTCCCTTAACCCCTGCGTCTGTACACCATTCACCATGACAGGGTGCACGTGTTCCCTCATGTTCACTGGTATGCTTCCAGGGACACACAAACAACCCACTTCTTTTCTAGCACCCGGTTGTGTATTATTGCTCACCTTTTTGGAACGCTATCTGGCAATATGCCCAGTTTCTTTACACAACCAACATTCATTTCTTCTCTCAGAGAAATCTTTTCTCTGAAACCTGGGGCTAACTGGTTTCGGTGGAGGCAGTGAGGGTTTTAGCTGCCCTGAAGGTGTGCTTTTCCCTTTCTGCACTGCCATGCCTGCCCCATTTGCTCTCAGAACAGGTCTACTCTTGGCATAGCAGACCGAGAGTTCAGCAGCCTCTTGCACTGTTTTGGGATCTTGGTCCTCTAGCCAGGTTTTAGCTCTGCTGGGCATGCCCAATAAAACTGCTCTAATAAAATCACATTTTCAATTTTATAAACAGAGTTTGCCTCAATTCCTTCCCACCAACATTTTAAAAACTGAAGTTGTTTCATGGCTAGCTCCTCATAGCTCATATTAGGGCTTCTCCTGAGCTTACGGAATTTAGCTGTGTATGATTCAGCAGTTAAGTCAAACCTTTTTAACAGTGCAGCTTTTAGTTTGCTGTAATTATTACTGTCCTCATTGTCCATTTGACCCAATGCATCCCAAGCTTTCCCAGTAAGTAGCGGGGATAGCTGGAAGCTCCAGGATTCTCTAGGAATTTTAGCCTGAATACAAACTTTTGCAAAAGAATTTAAAAAGGCACCCATATCCTCCCCCTCTTTAAATTTGGCTATTAATTTGGAATTAAATTTGTAACCCAGTCCTGCAGTCCCAATTAAACCCAAGCCACTTACCTGCTCTGGTACTGCTGGTCGGAGTCGTATCTTCTCCAGTTCATGTTGCCTCTGGTGCTCCTGCTCCTCATGGTCTGTGTCTCGGCGTTCTCGCTCCCTCTTCTCCTCTGCAGCTCGCTGGCGCTCACGCCCCTTACGGTCAGCATCTCTCTGTTCCTGCTTTGCCTCTCGGCGTTCTCGCTCTGCCTCTCGTTGTTCCCGCTCTCTCTTCTCCTGGAACTCCAGCTCCATCCTGCACAACTCAATCTGTAGCCTGAGCACCTCTGGATTCAGGATACTGGTGACCTTCCCCTGTTGCTGTGGCCCTTCACTGACAGTGGCCCTGTTGCCCTCCTCATCGGATCTGGACACTGCACTGGCCGCTAGCCCTGCCACACTCAAGGTCTGGTCCTTTCCAGTCACAGTCCATGACTCACTGCTCTGCGTATCTGCTACCATCTGGGCATCTGTGAGGTTCTGCTTTTTGGCTATCATTTCGAATGGGACTCCTCTGTCCCCTCACAACTGCTTTAAGTAAACTACAGTGTGCCTGCTGTAGTCAGAAGCCATCTTCCCTGACTACTGCTACTCTGACTTGCACTTTAGGAAAAAAAAAATAAAACGGGTAGGAACTTGACTGTACGCCAAGTGATATAGTTCTGTTTCCTTTTAAAATAAAACTCTGCCTTTTTCTAATGGTCTCAAGCTGACACGCTGAACAATAAAAGCTTGTGATACCAAAATTATCCCACTGTTGCCAACCAATCTGTCACAAACCCACTCAGCAGGTCAGCCCTCTACTCCCAAACTGCCAACCTCCGAGCGCAGTCTTGTGAACAGTTTAACAGAACAGGGTAATCCTCTTGTCTGTTTTTGTGGGTTCGAATCAAACTTTGATCTCAAGACTTGGAGGGATTCAAACTGTGAACCTCTTGTTAGCGTGCCCAATGTACAGGCTCAGATAATTCTGTCTTCGGGGGGCCAGATATCTTTGCCTATGGTCACCTAACCAGGTGTACAGCAATGAACCCTTAAAAAACTATAATAAAGACCTCAGATTATTCTTGCCTTTTTCCAGTTTGGTATCACCATTCAGGTTTATGCCCAGTGTCTGCTGTAACCATATATACTCTACTTGTAAAGGAAAGAAATCAAAGACAGACCAAGTAAGCTTTAAAAAGAGTTTTACTAAAATAGATAATAATATGTAAAACATACAATACAGAACTATTATATCGCAAGACATATAAATCTTTTAAAAGAACAAGGTTTTAAACAGTGCAATTCTTACTACAGTACTTAGATTTGTCTCTCTTTCTAAATACCTATTTAAAGTGCTTACAGATGTTTCTTTGTCGGAGTCTAGATAAAAGTGTCTCTGTGTAAAACAGAATATTCCTTTGAGAAAAGAGTATTTGCCAACCCCTTTGTGTGAGGTCACCTAGCTCCTCCTCTGTCAGAATATATAAAACAAAGATATCTATACAAAAACAGGATCTCTTTTCCAAGTATTAAATTCTACAACCTCAGCATAACTCATGTTCTTCTTTCAAATGACATCTCTTTAATCTATTGATCAAGCTTCCCTCTCACACAGACACCAAAGCATTTATGATTTTGCACCAGTGTACAAAACCTGGTTTCCTCCTCTTGAAACGTCATGAAATGGATATGCTCAACTCAAGCCTCTTCCAGCCTGTAATTAACTTAGATAAAACAGGAGATCCTTGATCAAGGCCTGTTCTACTCTATAATTAGCTTCAGGCCTTCCAGGTAACACCTTGTATCTAAAATCTGTGTGTGTGTGTGTGTGTGATCTCACATGCTGTTTCAGCCTTTCTCATGGGAGACAGTTTATAAAACTTTTTTTTTTTATTTTACAAAAAATCATACAGCACTCAGAACAGTCTGTCCATATCACAAAAGGTACCTTGGGAAGGAGCCCCCTAAAAGAGAGAGGTGTGCTGCTGGAGGAGGAGGAGGGGAGGATGGTGGGGCAAAGAAACAGTGCTTCTGAGTGAGACTGTAGGGAGCTGACTTAAATAGCTCAGGCAGGGGGCATGGCTAGTTGCTTCCACCCATGGAACTGCAGGCATAGCCTTTCAATTCAATGGGCTTATGCAGCTTAGTGAGGAGTAATGCTTGTGCAACTTTGTTGATAGTTTGAAGGTATCAGAATGAATGAATGTGTTGTTGATTGTCGTACGTGAATAGTTTGGCCATTTGCACTCTCTGTTCCACAGGAAAATACCACCCTGTCGGGTACTGTGAAGGCAAAGGAACCCTCTTGAGGAGGGTTCCACCACTACAAGTGCTGTGGGAACAAATTCCTTTAAGCTACAGGTACCATGGGAAGGAGCCCCAAAAAGTACTGAGAAGCAGGTAGTGACCATGGAGCCTGAGTGAGGACAGATTGATGGCAACCAGTAACTGAAAACAGACATAGACTGAGATGAGCAATGACTGACAGATTTCAGAACCAATAGCTGAGGGGCATGACTTCCAAAGGAGAGAGGAATTGGCAAAGAAGGAGGGCCACCATCCAGCTCCATCCAGCAGTGAAAGCCTACCTGGGTAAACTACTAGAAATGTATTACATTATGTATTACCTAACTTTCTGACCTTTGGCATGGAGCAGAAGAAAAAAACCCTATGAGGAGGAAACTTCTTGTGATCCAAGGCCTTGGTCATCTGCCATCTAGGCTTTGGGATAGATTAGTGATGTGTCAACTACTGCAGTTTAGACACCCAATTCAGGGGGAATAATTTAGAGAAATGCTCTTGCTCTATCAGGAAAGCCTCGGGGGAGCCACAAGCAATCTCCGTGGCAAAGCGAAGCTCCAGGCAAGGAGGCCCACACCCAAGGCAGGAGAAGGAGAGCAACAAACTGCTGAAAGGCACTCACCTGGCTTCCACTTGGGGAGACCTAGAGGGGAAGCCAAACCCTTGTGGGTTAAGGCAAGAAGATGAGCCTTTGAGGGTCTAGGACTTGGAGTTGTACAATCTTCACCCTTGAGGGGCAGAGGAAGGGAAGGAGGTGGAGACCAGTTGAACCGTAGGTGGCTGTAGGGAGACTAGCTTTTGAAGGTGCTGTTGACTCGGTCTGCACAGCTAAAGGAGCCCCCTTGGACTTAAGGGCCCCACCCTCCGGCAGCTGAAGTCTTAAATACTACATCAAGAAGTGCCGCCGAGTCTATCTGCATGGCTAAAGCTTCCCCCAGGGTGGAGGACATTCTCACCTGAAGGGCAGAAAGAGTATGACCGCACCCAATCAAAGGACCCACCCTCAAGATGCATACTTCAAGGTGTCAGAGCAAGACCATCGGCTGCATGAAACCATATTATGGTTATGGCTGGCATGCATCCAAATTATTTATTTTATTTTATTTAGTTTTTGTTGACCGGGAAAGGGGGATTGGACAATTCTGCCTATTTTCAGCCTCATCGTGGGGCAGGGAGCTACAGATGGATGCCAACTGACATTGAACCAGATTAAGCTGTTAGTGGTATTTTTAGTGAACGGGGGAAATCTGGCCAGGACACCAGGGAAATTCACCTACTCACCTGTAGGGGAATTGCTGTCAGGCAAGATTGTGGATCAGATGACAGAGAAGCAGGAGACTGTACACCAGTCTGGGGAACCGTCCTCCACCCCGGCTGCAAACTGCAAGGAAGTCAAGATAGCTATGGTGCAGCAGACAGTGACTTCAGATGAAAAGAGACATGACTCTGATTTTTCAGATTCAGAGATGGACATTGAGGCTGCTGAACAGCATCTCGACAATGAGTTACATGATAAAAAAGCAGCCCTTCTGCAATTTCTGGCATAAGATGAAAAAGAATACCAGCATCGGAAAGCTGAACTCTGGCAGAAGAAGGAAAGTGAAGTGCACATATTCAAGCAGAGATTCCCTGTCAAAGAGTCCACTAAGCAGGGCGGCACCACCTAATGCCTGAGATGCACATTCTTGCGAACACTGACAATCAACTGATCCTGCAGTTACAAATGGAGCAAAGAGAGCTGCAGTCAGCTGGAGACTGCATACGCTCAGCTTTCAGTTTGCAAGATTTGCCAGGCACAGGGAACTGGATGCTTGAACGGGCTCTTCAGGAAGTGGGATGGGTTCAATCAGAATAGGGGAAGTGGATACCGGACTTTTCTTGGATGCCATCACAAACCCAAAGACCCACATCTGTACACCCTACAGAGGTTTCTCCACAACCTCAGGTAAGCCCTAACCACACTGTTTTGGGTGGGCCTCAAAATGCAGAAGGGCATGTGCAAAATGTATCAGAGCCTCCAACAGTATGTAATCTTGAATCCCCATGGGTAGTACCGGAACTGATATTGCCAGAGCAGTCTAGCATGACAAATGAAGCCCTGGTTATTGCTGTGGCACAAACATTGGGCAATATGCATGATAATACTTCTGTGGTTCCACCAGAATGCCCCAGGCCTGCAGATCTTTTTGGCAAGACTGAACCTGCTACACACAGGGATGCTGTCTCACTTCATTACAAGGGGGTCTGGAATGCAACCCTGATAGGACATACGTGGGGAAAAAAATTTCTCCCCCATGGATATCTTCGCCTTTATTCACATCTCTGGCAAAGACAATTATGATGTCAGTTTTTATACGCCACAGTTGCTGGAAAGATTTTGGTGGAAGTTCAATGAGGTAGCATTTTCCCCATTATGGGACCCTTTTCTAGCTATCTCCCTTACAAAACCTCTGGTTAAAGTGGTTACAATAATGTTTTGAAATGAGGAGGTGCATATACATGATATATTACATTGGTTGAACAAGAACACTAACACTACTCAGCTGCTGTAGTCTTTTATCTGCCACCCCATGTTCCTGTCTTTGGAACCCCACAGATTCTACCTGCACTTTCAACAACCGATGCTCTTGTGAGGGAAAAGCTGCAAGCAAGATCAACTGATTTAATTTTGTTGCCAAGGACAGTGACTGTTACAACTCCCCCGGTGCGTTACCATTCTGGTTGGTGTGTGGGGGCTTGAGCGAGCTAGCAACCAATCACTACACCTGGCGGAAGGAACAATAGACTTAAAAGTCGGGGCTGTGTGCACAATCGCAAGCATGAGTGGCGGGAATGCCACTCGGTAGTAAAAATAACTTGAAACACGCTGCAAAACAGCTTTTGTGGTGTTCTTTTTCCCTCTGCTTGGTATGCCCTGGTGAGTAACACTGATTATACTGAAAACTGATGTTAGTATAACTTCTAAGAAACTGTTGTGTTCTCACCTGGGTACATTGAAATAGGAGGTGTTTTTAGTACTTTGGAAAATTAAATACTCATATAACCTGAGGGTAAAATTTTAAAAATAGAAATGGGTGTTCTAAACATTTGGGTAAATTTCATAATGTGTTTTGTGTTTTTATACTTTACAATCACTCATAATACCGCAAGACAGTACTCAGTAGAATCAACCATTACTGTACTATTAGATCAAAATTGGGGGAAAGTCAGACAAATGAAATTGGAACCCTCTCATACAAAGAGAAGGAACTAATTTGCATTAGTCAGGGAGATGCCCACCCACCCCAAAGGTATATTAATAAAACTACATTTAAAGGCCCAGGATATACAAAGTTGCTGCTGTTTAATTTTATTAATGGAAGGAGATATCGAAATTAATCCAGGACCCCCACTTTGCTGAGTTAAAGTGATATATGATAATGCCAAAAGTTTGAAAAACAAACTAGATCTGATACAAACATGGGTAGCCGCTAAAAACCGTAGTATAATAGCAATGACTGAGACCTAGCTGACTCATAAAATCGGAACCAATGAAATAGAGCAGCAAAATTATCATTCCCATCATCAGGATAGGATTGGAAAAAGAGGGGGTGGTTTAGTTTTATATACTAAATGGGATTTAGGACTAACTAGTATACTCTTCTCAGGAGATATTGGAATGAAAGAGTGCATACTTGTATGTATTAAAAGACTAAACCTAGTAATAGGTCTGGTCTACCCCCCCAAGTTCAAAGTTACTGAGTTTGATAAACTGACCCATATTTTACAGCAGAATACTATGGGTCTTGATTTGTTTCTCATAGGTGACTTCAGTGCAGCATGGAACAAATCCAGAGGGAATGCTCTTAGACATAACTTAACCCCATTAGCCCTAACTCAAAAAATTGCACATCTACAAGCAAGACTCATTTAAATAGCGAGGGGAAATATACTAGACTTGATCTTTACCTCTGATGGTATAAAAGTTAAAACTATGGAAGTAAAAGATCCCATATTTGGGGATCCTCGTTCGATCTCATATATATGGGAAATGACCCTAAAAAGTGGCTCTTCAATAAATGAGAAATAATTTGAGACAAAGCATAGAAATTGTAAAGGTTATAGCAAAGAAAAAAAATTTATGTAAGTTAAATGATATTCCCTGGCAAAGATTATTTTTAATCCCTGAGCTTGATTGGGCAATAGATGAATTTACCAAACTCTTCAAACAGGTGTGTGATGAAGCAGCTCCTTTCCCAAATAGTGTAAACAAAAAAACACATGTTCCATGGATAACAGAGAGATTAAAACAAACTGTAAGATTTAAAAATAGATTATGGAAAAAGATTAACAAAACCCTAGATGTTCGTGATTGGGCAAAATATAAAGAAACACGTAACAAACTAAAATCCCAGATAAGGAAAGTTAGAAAGAGTTTTTTATAAACTAAGGTAGAAAAATGTACAGACCCTAGACAATACTGGTCCTTAATAAGAGCTCTTAAAAAAACAGTGGACAGTAGGCTGCCTATGCAAATACAAGACAGGAGTATTTTACTGTCATGATTGAGCTCAGGGAAAAAAATTAAATCAATATTTTTCCACACTTCCAGATATAAATATCCCACAAGGGGAAAGTACAGAGGTTAAAACTACATACTCATGTCTCTCAGATAAATTAAATTTAGATTTAAAATAATTACCTGCAACAAGGTAAAAGAAGAGAAAAGAAAAGAAGGGCAGGCAGTATAGCCTAGAGGTTAGAGGAACGAGGTGTGAACGAGCTTGATACATCCAGCAGACCAGACCTGAGTTTGATTCTCACAACCTCCACTTGCATACCGTGCGACTCTGAGCAAGTCACTTAACAGCCCAGTGCTCCCAGGTCACCCCTGAAAACAGGCACTTTTGTCTAGTGGGCCTTACCTGGTTACCAAAGATTAAAATAAAAAAAAAAAAAGGCGTTGAGGAAATTACATTTAAATAAAGCCCCAGGCCTGGACCAAATAGAAAACAGGTTTTTAAAAGATTCAGTTGAAGTAATAGCCTCAGTTTTGACCAAATTGCTAAACTGGAGCCTAATGGAGAAAAAGTTCCCTACAGCATGGAAGAGAGCAAAACTAGTACCGATTTACAAAGGGGGGGGGTCAAGCTACAGAACCTACAAATTTTAGGCCTATAGCATTGTTATCTGTGGTATCGAAGGTCTTGAGAGGTTGGTGCACAAGCAATTGAACAGTTATCTGGAGGAAAACTCTTCAGTGACATGCTACCAGTCTGGTTTCCATAAGGGACACTCCACGAACACGGCGATCACCAACCTAGTGGTCAACATAGCCACTTATTTAAATGGGGGCAAGTTGGTGGGTGCCATGTTCATGGACCTCTCCAAAGCCTTTGGCACCATGGATCATGCTATCTTACTCAATAGAATATCGGGAATGGAGATGGATGATGAAACCCTCCCATGGTTCTGGTCTTATTTAACGTCAAGATCACAGCAAGTGCAGGTGAGTAACTCCTTATCCGGACCAACTTTGGTCAAGAGGGGAGTCCCACAAGGATCAATTTTAGGGCCATTATTATTTGCCATTTACATAAATGAATTGGCTAATGTGGTAGAAAATTCAAAAGTCAGAATGTACACAGATGATATAGTACTGCTAGCACGTGGAGATTCTATCTAGGAAATGGAGACTTGTCTCCAAAAAAGATTTTACCAAATTAGAATGATGGCTATATCAGTCCAAGCTTGTACTCAATATTAAAAAAATGAAAACAGTGATTTTTCTCCAAAGTAAAAGGAACAAGGTGTGTTCTCAACATAAAATTCAAATAAAACATCTAGTAATGAAACTCTGGATCAGGAGGAACCTTACAAATACTTGGGGGTAATTTTGGATGAAAATTTAAAATGTGATTTTCATATAGATGAATTGGTCAATAAAACAAATAAAAAACTGGGTGTTTTCCGGTGGTCTAGCCACTGTATTGATCAAAATATGATACTGGATATAGTAAATCAATTAATGATACCTTGTGTGTAGACTACAGAAGCCATATTTATGGTATGGCCAGTAAAACTAGCCTAAAAAAGAATTATGTACTATACAATAATCTGGCTAGATTCATATTGAAATGTGAATATCATGCTCATCACTGTGATGTGTTAAATGCTTTACAATGGCTGTCGCTGGAACAAAAAAAGGAAATGAAATGGATAAACCAGATCCATGGGGTGGTACACCAGAATAAACCAAAGTATTTGTATGCTAAGCTGAAAGTATTTGAACACAGACATAATCATAATCTTAGGGACAAAAGAAACAATAGATATGGGAAACCAAAGTGTGCAACAGATTTGGAGATATGACATTTGTGGCTAAAGTAACTCAACTATGGGACCCAAGAGGTAATCAGCTGAAACAGATATGACAGACCAAACAGTTTATGATGTCTATAAGATATGATTTAAATATGAAATGCATGTGTAATGACTGAGGTGCTGTAGTTAGCCTTGTACATTTAAACTTGTATTCCTGGGTGTATGTAATGCTGTATTTGAGGATATATGTTGTATATAATTTACCTCATTGTAAAAAAATTTAAATATAAATATTCTGAAACAGGTCCATCTTGAAAATGGGTCTATGACCTAATGATGAGTTGCACATCTACCTGTATAAAAATAAAGTTTTACTGCTACTACTACTAGAAATGTTAAGTCCTGAGTACCCCAGAGGCTGTATTGGACTCCACGCTTTTTTGGACAGGGGGATGGAAGTTCAAAGTTAAACTGAAGAGTACACTAGAAGGCCCGATTCACTTGCCAAAAGGTTTTTTTTACTCGGAAAAGACAGGAGTATGTTTTTATCCCAGGCAACCCTGTGCATGCTATAAATGTGGCTCTAGGACCCATCTTTCCAATGTCTGTGATCAACCTAAATGTACTATATCAGGGGAATTGGGTCATATTAGCCACCACTGTTCAAATCAACCTAAATGTAATTTGTGTGATGAAACTACTCATATTTTTCAAAATTGTTCCTGGGCGGCACACAATAAAGTAGATAAGATGAACGAAGATGCGTTTATTATGAAGGCCAAAAACTTGACTCTCACCCCTGCAGCACCTGACCTTTCTATGCAATATCAAGACCGATATATTTCACAGGTTGATATATCACAGCATCAGCATCTTTTCTCACAATCAAATGCTTCCCCTCCTCCTTCACCTTCCCAGACTGAAGTGGGAGACAGAGAGACGCCCTCTGATATCATGGTAGGCCCAGTCTGATACTTGGATGCTGCTGAGGATGCCCAGCCAGGACCTTCAGGTATGCCTCCACCATAGCAATGGACTATGGCACTTCCAAAACAGCGATCTACTAGATTAAACCCAGACAAACCAGAGGAATAATTGGATATTGCTGATCCTTTTGACCCTCTATCACCAAAAAATTTGGGAGAGTTGGACATGGAAGGCCTTGAATCAGATGCTTCTTCCAGTGTTATGGAGCCGAATACCCTATATAGCCACATCCTTCATTAGTAGCTACTAAAAAGAAGAGGAAAAGAAAAAAATAAATGTCATTCCTGTAGCACATGGACGGATCCATTATTGCAACATTAAAATGTTCACAGCCTAAAGAATGGGCTGAAAAGGAAGGGACTAATTCAATTGTTCAAGTCTAGTGCACTGAACATTATCTTTGTGCAAAAAACCTGGCTGAAATCCCTTCCTGAAATTAAAAGATGTTAAAATGATTGGGTATAGGGGCCAACATACTGGTCCTATGGTACTGACACTGTGGATGGGGTGGGCATTTTGTTTTCTGGGGATAAATTCAGATTTCATAGGTTAATTGATTTATTACTAGGATGCGACCTGATCTTAGATGGAGCTTGGGACACTTGTCCTGGCTGCTTCATCAGTGTTTATGGTCCTAGGACAAAAGCGGAGAGGGTGCAAATTCTTGATTTAATTCAGTCTTATTTGGCAACTGCAAGGGTGATAAAATTTGGAGGAGATTTTAATTGTAGTCTATTTGATTTCACAGATAAACCTCATGACAAGATAATTTACTGTGATTCTAATGATTTACGTAAGTGTGTTAGAAATGCTGGCTTGCAAAATTGTTTTTCTCACAATCAAAAAGGGCCACAGTTAACGTATTAAAAAGGTAGACAAGCAACCCAAACTGATTACCTTTTTTCTCCACAGTTTCAGATCTTGCAGACAGAGGTTCTGCCTATAGAATTCTCTGACCACCTAATTGTTAAAATGGAAGTTACTCCATTAAAACATGCCTCCTATTGGAAGTTAAATATATCAGTCCTTTAGAATACAGTAATAGTTGCCCAACTGAAATACCTATTTAAAATTCGGTTGTTGGTTCTGTTTTTTTACGGTGACCTAGGAATGTGGTGGTTAGATACAAAGCAGAAAATAACAGAGTAGCTAAAGAAAACTGGGAAATCAGTAGCTCAGAAACACCCATTTACCTATATTACATTGCCCGAAGAATTGTTGAAATTAAAGACTGGAGTTTTTTCTTCTAAACTGGATTTGTCAGACCAAATCACTCGTTTAAAAACTCGAATGAAATCTTTCTAGTATAGTACAGCACCTACATTGTATGCAGAATCATCTTATGGAACCCAGAAAACCAATTTCTCTGACCCTTATGTGGCATGTAAAAAGAAAAATTGATGCTTCCATTTTTACAGGATTAGTTAATACACACAGTATTTTGGGCTCCCCCCCCCCCGCCGCATGTTTAATCTGTGATCAGTGAGTATCTGGCACAATTTAATGTCATAAATATGATAGACCAGACACGTATCCAATCTTACTAATCCAATATGAATTTAGGGCCAGACACAAGAGCCAGCAGTACAGAAAAGATGGTCTCTATTACTGCAAATGAGGTCTTAAGGGTGATCTCTAAGTTAAAAGACAATATAGCCCCAGGGAGTGTTGGGCTCCCCTATGAGTTTTATAAAACTTTTAAGCATGAGCTAGCAGACATACTCAGTATGGTTTTTAATGATAATAACAATAACAGACTTCCCACCACCTTTTCAGATGGTGCTGTAACTTTCATTTATAAATCTGGAGATAGAACATTACTTTCAAACTGGGAGGCCCATTTGCCTTTTAAATTCAAATTTCAAAATTCTCTCATTCTTGTTGCAGGCTAGACTGTGGACTATGGTGGAGTCTAGAATTGGTAAAGCGCAAGCCTGCAGAATTCCTACCAACACAATACAACATAGTCTGGCCCTTCTCAGGGACACTGCTAACCTACTAATTGCCAGTAGATTAGGCCTTATGGTCTATCAAGTCTGCTTGAACCTCAGATCCCTAGTTGGGTGCCAAGACCCTCCCCCCTTGTGTTCCAGAAACCTCTATCATCCATCCCCACATCCCTGGACCAGGCCATCATCTGATACATTTGCTTTCTGTGTCTGTCCAACCCTCTCTTAAAGCCCTCCACTGTGGCTGTCTGAACCAGCTCGCCAGGCAGTGCATTCCAAGGGTCCACCACCCTCTCAGTAAAAAAACCTCCTCCTCTTTCCCCCCCTCACCCTTCCACCTTCCAACTTCAAACCATGCCCTCTGGTGATACCTCCCTGCTTTAGTCTAAAGATCCCCTCCATGTTTACCATATTTATTCCCTTGAGATACTTGAAGACCTCAATCATGTCCCCCCATCTCTCCTCTTCTCCAATGAAAACAGGCAGAGCTCCTCAAGTCTGTTCTCATACATCAAATCCTCTAGTCCTCGTATCATCTTAGTTGCCCTCCTCTGTACTCGCTCCAGGAGCTGTATGTCCCTCTTCAAATGTGGTCTCCAGTACTGTACACAGTACTCAAGGTGTGGTCTAACCAGTCCATTGTACAGCAGCAGAATCACTTCCCTGCTCCTAGAGGTGATTCCCCCTTACGATGCATCCCAACATCCTGTTTGCCTTGCTAGACGCTCTCCTGCTCTGGTCAGAGTTATTCATACATGCATCCACCATGACCCCTAGGTCTTTTTCCCCTGTTGAGGCCTCCAGTGCCTCCCCTCCCAGGGTGTACCTGTGTTTAGGGTTTCCCTGCCCAAGATGTAACACCTTGCACTTCGTGATATTGAAATTTAATTTCCATGCGTGAGCCCAGCTTTCCAGGGTGTCCAGGTCCTCTTGCAGGGCCAACCTCCCCTCTTCCCCCTCAACTACTGCTCCCATCTTGGAGTAATCAGCGAAGAGACTCTTATTGTATTCAACATAAGATCCCTAGTTATTTAATTTCTCTCGAGCAACACAAGGCATTTGATATGGTGCATCATAATTACTTCTTCAAAGTCCTAATCTATTATAAAATTCCTTCAGATTTAATCAGATGGATTAAAGTATTATATTCTACAGCTAACATTTATTATAATTAGCAAGGCCACCAAACTTCCCTAATGATGACGAAGTGGGGGGTTCGGCAAGGATGCCCCCTTAGCCCTTTATTGTATATTTTCTCTATAGACCCTTTAGTGCAAAAAATACATATGAATACTGACTTTATAGAAATCTGGGGAGCACAGGTTTCAGATGAGTTTAAAATGACCACATACGTTGATGATATGTGCTTACTGCTCAAAAATACAGAGATTGTTGAGCAGCTTTTGTTGGAAGTAGATGCCTATGCATTAATATCAGGGGTTTCCCTAAACAAACATAAAAGCAAGTGCTTAGTGTTAGGTCACTGACAGGATGTTGCGCCAGTTGATGACGAGGTTGCAGGAATACCTCTTGTCCATCCTCCTACGAAAGTTCTGGGCATCTAGTTTGGTATAAAGAACATGGCAGCTACAAACTGGAAAATAGTTCTACAAAAATGTGAATCTAAGGTGGAACAATGGAAGAAATTACATCTTTCTAAATTTAGGGGAGTGCAGATTATTAGGCAATTCCTGATCCCTTGCTTAATGTATGTTAGTATGTGTTTTGCCAACTCAAACCAAGCAGCTATTTGCCATTTACACTCACATACACACAATAACAGTATAATAAGTATAGCAAGCCAAAGCTTTATTATAGCAAATTATAATATAAAAGGTTACAATAAGTACAGCAAGCCAAAGCTTTATTATAGCAAAATATAATACAAAGGGTTATACATTACCGATTTTAAAAGCTACATTTAAGCCTGTTTCAATGGCTGGGAAGCCCCCTTGTCAGCCTGGCTAGGAGTCTCACGAACTGGGAATTGGCCCCACAGCGATGCGTCCACCCTGCAGGTGAGGCTTTTAACCAGGCATTGAGAAAGCTACATTTATATTTTATTTTATGCTAAAAATAACCGTGCAGCCTTTATGGTGTTGTCTCGCCACATTTTAGAAGCTGGCTGGGCTCCCAGGATGCTGCGAATTCACACCATAAGGACTGCTCAGAATTTTTTACACCTGCTAGGTCACTGTGCTTTAAACACTGGCCAGGTGCCTAGAACACTATGAGCTAAGCAGAAGTTTAAACAAAACTACAAAAACAGGTTGCCTGATAATATGCGACCTTTAAGTCAGCAAAATACACTGTCTGAAGCAAAACATAATAATGAGGCTATTTAAAGAGCAAAACACCAATTAAATGAAGCAGCATGTAAAATGGAGTCACACAATACAAAATGGAGTATAAAATGACATACATTACATGAAATAGCATACAAAATGGAGTGACAATAATTAACATATTATACTATTACTACATTTGGTCCTTTGATTATTGTGAATACGATTTGTATGATATTGGTACCATAGCAAAATTACTACTAATATAACATGATAAGTAACAAGTCCAAATAAGCAAGATAATTGTCACTACAGCAATGATTATGATAGGATGTATTAGAATATTTAACACTTTTGTAGCTGATGGAGACCATTTTGTAAAAATATTTTACCAATAATGAGTAGTCTCTTGTTGAATTTTGGAACTTAAATTAATTATTTTATTTTTAACTATTGTAGTTTGCACCTGACTTTGCACTAATGATTTATTTTTTATTGCCAAATGAGCCTGCATTACATTTGTTTTTTGAATTATTTGTTTAATTTTATTTAATGAGATACTCAATTTTGATTGATTTAAAATATTGGGCTGCCAATACAAAATAAGCTTTTGCTCATTATTAGGGACAAAGGTGTAAGTAGTATTTTTCCACCACAAATGAGTCACATTTTTTAAACAACCTGAAAAGGGACGAGTTAAGTTATACATTTTAACAGTATTTTTCTGATTAGTTACTATACAAACATACTGGGGTCCTATTTCTGTAAACATGGTAGAGGTTATGAGTAAAATTTTCCATTGACACAAATTTATTGAATGCTCCAGTAAACAAGGTTTATAAAGTCTGGAATGCTGTCCACATAGTATTTTATTAGCTGTTTTTGAACACAGACTTAAGTCATGGGTGGTGTTCTGACTATTTATATAATTTCCGTTAAAATGTGGTAACCAAAACTCAGGATTAAATAATGGGGGACCAAAAATTACAGGTAATATTACATATTTATTTGTGCATTTTACTGTGGTGGATGACATTACAATTCAATGATTACTAGGAATTCATTATTTGAACACGATCCTCCACACATATTTATTATTACTCATTAAATTACTCTGGGCCTTATTTTTTTGCAGTATAGAATACATATGTCACATTGTGCATTTTGTCCAATTAATAAATTACGAAATATTTTTTGCTACTCCCATTCCCCATACCTGTGAAGCATTAAATAACTGCAAGAACTCAAAATCATAATTTAAAGTTAATTTTTGGGGTAAGAAAACAGTTGGCATCCATTGAGCTTGTAAGTTAATTAAGCTAAATACATTAATTTCTACTGCCTGAAGCCTGTTAGTCAGTGTTTTATATTAACACTATTTAAAATTTCCATGCCTGCCCCTGCTCCACCTAATAGCGTATTATACCAAGCTCTTTTATATTTGCATTTTTACTAAACATAAACGTTATGTTAAAATGGATTACATTTTTTGATACGCTATGCTACTGATGTACATGTGGATGGAACCTTAACTATACTATTATTGCTAATTACAGGATGATTTTTAACACTGTAATGTGATCTGCCCAAGTAGTTTTATTAGTTATTGCAGTAGCATTTATGCAGAATAACGTGTCTATGTCAATTAAAGTAATACTTGCATTGAAAATGTCTGTTTGATTTATGCAGCAATCAAGTCTATGTTGTACAGTCACCATGCAACTATTTGGTAAGTTGCAGCATTTAATAGCAGTCTGGTTTTGTAATTTAATCCAATTTGTGTCCTGCATAGGTTGGACATATAATTGTCCTGCCATTGTCTCAACTGGTTTTCAAATGTTCACATTTGGTGAAAAAGTAATGTTTACTATAGGACATCCTTGGTTTTTAGGGCAAGTAAAGTTGTCTTGCACCCGTAAGCTGGTGGAAGATTTCCAACCCCATTGTACAAGTGGGTCAGTAAGCTTCAATATTTTTCCACCTGGGTAATAGGCTTTACCGAATGGACCGAGAGAGAGTGTTATTTTTTAGAATTCATTGAAGAACCTAGAAAATACACAGACTGATTATTTTGAAGATAACATGTGTTCGCTGGTACATATTCCCATCTCTCTTCCCTGACCTGATAATTAACACTGTGTTGTCTCGTCCGTGGCTATCACCTCAGCTGGTTCAGGAGGGCCATTTGGGTTTGTAACCCATATTTTGGCACCATTGTTAAAACCTCCTGTAGATCTAAAACCTTTATCCCCCCTTGCTGTTAAGAGTGTGGGGGCTTGTCCCTTTATAGGGGTCACTTTGTTAACTGGAATAATTAACAATTGAGCCACTCTGTCATACTGTTGAATTAACAGATTTTGTTTTCTACTATTTAACAAAATTACTTTTACTTCTCTTGGTAATTACAATTAATTACCCCTCCCAAAATTTGTATTCCCTTGAGGGCTAGTTCTGATTTAAGTGCTGTCCAACCAAAATGTCTCGGTGGAATTTGTATTTCAATACCAGTTTCTATCACTTGAATGTTTTTACTGTTTATTTTGTATTTTTGAAGGACATGTAAATTAAGTCCAGCAGCTTCTGGGGTTGCCCTGCAAGGAGACAGAGCTCCTGGTGTAATTTTTCAATATAACACTGTTTTTGTAGTTGAGTAAGCCTGCACTTGCAAATTAGGAGTTATTATTTGTATTAAGGGGGTCTCAGATTCTCCAATTGGTCTATTATTTAAAATTTGTAATGCTTCATGCAAATTCTCTTTCCATTTTCGTAGGCTCTCCCCCCCCCCCAATTTTCTAAACTGTTTTTTTAGCAATCCATTTATTTTCTCAATTAACCCTGCTGCCTACGGGTAATAAGGGATGTGAAATACCCTCTGTATGTTATGGGCTTGAGCATAAGCTTGTACCATTTTTCCCCTAAAATGGGAACCATTGTCACTTTGTATCTGCAAGGGTATTCCATAGTACAACATAATTAAGTTAATTGCCTTAATGGTGTTTTTTTGTGTAGCTTGTTTACAAGGGTATGCCAATAAATACCCTGAATATGTATCTACAACTGTGCAAGCATATTGACATTCTCCACTAAGGGGTAGAGGTCCAAAGTAATTAATTTGCCAAATTTGTCCCGGTAATTTTCCCCTCCCCAATTGTCCTTTTACAATATGAGGGATTGGTCTTTGTTGCCCATGTTGGCATACAGGACACTGAGCAATAATAGTTTTAACCAAATCCAATGTTAGGGGTACACCCCTACTATATGCCCACCTGTAAGTGGCTTTCTCTCCCAAATATCCACATTTTTGATGTGCCCATTTTGCCAGCCCTGATAACTGCTGACTTTGAGTTTTTTTAATATCCACTGGAAGAATCTTAGCTTTTTTATTTGCAATAGAATTATACCATCGTTTTAGTGTATCTGAAGCACAATGAGCATCAACATGAAATACAGTGGTCTGAGTATTTTGCACCATAGTCCATATTTTCTGCCACAGTTTTTTTTCCCATATTTCTTTCGAATAAATTTTCCACTCATCCTTAGCCCAAGTGGGCAGCCAGGTTGTTAAACCATTGGCTACAGACCATGAATCAGTATAAATATGACATGTACCTTGCAACCTTTGTGGTATTAGACTGGAGGGAGGAAGGAGCTTACCCTCCTCCAAGCTCCTACTGGTGGAAGACACAGCTCGAGGTGCAAGAGACAGCCTGAATACTGTAGCAATAAAAGGTTAGCTGTGAAACACAGACAAACAACAAAACAAACACATCAGTTTAAAAATAAAACAAGATTATTTCCATAGGATAAAAGAAGCCAAGTGTCCCTGGGTTCCCTTATCCTAAGCATGACAAAATGTCCAGATTGATGGTAATACCATATGTACGTATCTCTGTAGATGGTAAACTCTCAAAAACAGCTGTAATAGTCCTTTTTTTAAAATTGTAAAAGTTTGTTTCTCTTTACTTAGAATACTAGTTTTGCAATAAAAAGTCAAATTACATGGTTCACTCTTGGTGTGCTTTTATGAAAACATACATTTTGTGTGAAAAGTTGTGCTTTAGGCATGGAATACACATTAAGTTTGAACTGGTAGTAACATAAAATGTTGAAACACAAGAAGGTCAAATAACGTGCAAAAGGTCACAGTGTGCATGCAAGGGTCATTCAAACCCAGCCATTCCTGTAGTGTCCTTGAACACCACCAATATTAAAATATTTTAAATAATAAGATCACCCATGAAACTGCTGGCCAAGACAGTACACACACATACACATACACAAAAGAAATACTTAACACAAAATAAGACTGACATTGTTTACACCAATTTGCTGAGGTAATGCCCATAGTTCCATTAGAAAACTGTACGTGGTTTAGATATATGTGCTGCCTCCTGCCTGTCTTGTAACACTGACAATTTTAAACCAACACATTTATACATATTGCCATGCCAAATCTTTTCAGAACAAAACACTGTTTAAACACATTATCTGTAAGTGAACACATTTCAGATAACATGATTACACCTTTTAAGTACATAACTAAAATATGGCACTCTGCCATTTTGCAAAAGTTTCTGGTTTTAACTAGAAGTATGATAAAGCCATTTATAGCTGTTAACACATTACATTTTCACCTAGCAGTGGCTTGGCACGCTGCTTCATAAACCACAACTCTTTCTGCACATTGCAATCTATATGACGCCATAATTTTTCACCATCAACACTACCTGCTCCAAGCAACTACTACAAACAAAAGTTTTTCACTGACCCTATCTAGGCAGCACAAATGTTCCATTACAAATAAAGCCAATTAAAACAGTCAGCTATGAGGCAAAGAAGCTTCTTCCTTCTTTTTTTTTTCTGTAAAATGTTGTGCACTGAAGGCAGTCAATCCTATCTCGCAACCTTGACAATAGAACATAATTACAGAACACAGATATAAGCTAGAAAGTATGCATGAGAAAGACGGAGCATTACCTTGTTTAGTATACGTATTACAAAAATAAAACAGACAGACATAAAACAACTTTGAATAAAAAAAAAAAATTCAGACTTACCCGTGCCAAGGTATTTTCTTCTTCTTTTCCGATATACTAGTCTAAGTAAGAAAACTGACTGCAGGACCTTCGTGATAATTTTCAAATGTTGCAGCTATTAACTTTTCAAAGGTTTTAACCTTTCAAAGGTTTTCTTTTGGCCATTTTTATAACCTGCCAAACCAAGTCTTTTTCCAGAGCTTTGGTTTGCAGTTTAAAACAAAACAAACAAAAATCTCTAACAGTACTAGGTTGAGATCCATCTGGTAGAGGTCCCCAGTACTTGGGTTTAGGATCAAATGTTTCAGCCTCTATAGGAGGCAAGGAACTTGAAATTGATACAGAAAACTTGAAACTACACAGATAGGCAACATGGGGGAGGATTTTCAAATCATCCCGCTCTGTAGCCTACTGTGCGCATTATCCACAGTAGTTTATTTTTCTTTTTTAGATGTTGCTTATCTAACTTTACTTATCCAGCCGCTGCTTTTTCTCCTGTAGCAGCCTGAACTGTGAAAGCCATCATTGGCTCTAATAGTATATACTGCAGCAAGCAAAAATTACAAGTACTAAGGGGCAGTTGTCCTTGCTTGTTTGAGCCTTAATACACCTTTAAAAAAAGAACTCATCCTTTTCCTAAAAATAGACATTTTATTTTCAATCCTGCCGACACGCCAAAAATGTTCTGCCAACTCAAACCAAGCAGCTATTTGCCATTTACACCTACATACACACAATAACAGTACAATAAGTATAGCAAGCCAAAGCTTTATTGTAGCAAAATATAATATAAAAGGTTACAATAAGTACAGCAAGCCAAAGCTTTATTATAGCAAAATATAATACAAAAAGGTTATACATCACCGATTCCAAAAGCTACATCCAAGCCTGTTCCAATGGCTGGAAGCTCTTGTCAGCCTGGCTAGGAGTCTCACGAACCGGAATTGGCCCTACAGCATGCGTCCACTGCTGCAGGTGAGGCTTCTAACCAGGCATTGAGAAAGCTACATTTATATCTTATTCTATGCTAGAATAACCAGTAGCCTTTATAGTGTTGTCTCGCCACATTCTAGAAGCTGGCCGGGCTCCCAGGATGCTGCAATCACAACATAAGGACTGCTCAGAATTTCCTACACCTGCTAGGTCACTGTGCTCCAAACACTGGTCGGGTGCCTAGAACACTATGAGCTAAGCAGAAGTTTAAACAAAACTACAAAAACAGGTTGCCTGATAATATGCGACCTTCAAGTCAGCAAAATACACTGTCTGAAGCAAAACATAATAATGAGGCTATTTAAAGAGCAAAACACCAATTAAATGAAGCAGCATGTAAAATGGAGTCACACAATACAAAATGGAGTATAAAATGACATACATTACATGAAATAGCATACAAAATGGAGTGACAATAATCAACATATTATACTATCACTACAGTATGGTATTTCCTCTACCCACACAATATGAAACTAAACTCCTCAGCATTTTTTTCATATGATATGGGGCAGCAGACTAAACCCGATAAAATGGGAATGCACCTATCTTAGTAGAGCTGCAGGTGGTATTGGTGTGATTAACCCAGTACTCTTTTTTTTCATACATGCTTTTGTCAGCTACGCTTTGGCTTGGCCTTCAACAATTGGTTTTTTAGTGCAGAAATGATTACATACTTTGAATGCCTCATGGTTCTCTAAATGGATAGAGCAACCAGTTAAGTACACTAAACATTTGAATACCCCCTTATACATGAAATCCACTATACAAAAAATTCAGAAGTGGAATATTGTCAAATCAGATATTCTGCCAAAACATCGTAAATTATTATATTCTCAGATTATGGCTGATATAGGAACTCCAGAACCGATTTTCAAAGAATGTCCTCCTCATAACACATAGTTAGCCCTCAGGCAGCTTCAAAATCCACAAATCCCTTGAAAATGTGGGATATCCTATGGCTTTGTACATAAGGCAGACTGTCAGTAAAAGGGAACCATAAGCACAAATCCTTGGAAGAAAGGTATTGTCCATATCCAGAATGCCAGCAACCTGAAGAGATGATGGAACATTTTTTGCTGACATGTTCTTTTGTGATACATTTATGATCCTTTTTAGCAAAGAGATGGTCCTTTACGTGGCTCACGAGACTCACCTATGGTCAAATAGTTCTAGGTGATTTTTCATGCAGTCTGGTAAAATATAACAATGAGACCTTGTTGGTACTCTTTGCTTGCATAAAATTTTATTTATGGCAAGCTAGATATCACTTGGTCCTACAGCAACAGAGAGTCGCGTATATCACAATAGCTAAGCAATGTCACTCTGCTATGATGGAAGTTTATGAAAAAGATATTAAATTATATCCTAGGAACAAAGTACAAATGTGGTGGAAAGGGTTTTCTTTTTTCCTTAACTTTAAATAAGCAAGTTTTGTATGGAATGTTTTTGATTTAATGTCTGTACCTTATTTGTGCTGGTTCTGTACCTCTTGAATGTTTATTTCAGTTTTACTTATTTGACTGGTTTGATCAGATTGATATATCATAGAAACATAGAATATGACAGCAGATAAGGACCAACCGGTCCATCTAGTCTGCCCATTTCCCTACTTGGTTTGGCAATCCCTACCCTTATCTGAACTGCCATTCCACTGCTCTGCTGCACAGTAGGGTGCCTTTATGCTTATCCCATGTCCCAAATAAAAACTCCCCTACTCTCCAGTACTGGAGACATTGTTCTTGGTTTTTGCCTGTTTAATTTGCTTTTTTTCTTTTTTCAAGTCTTCACACTAGACTGGGTTTAATACATTTATTTGTGTGTATTACATAGATACATAGATACATAGATACATAGACAGTGTCGGCAGATAAGGGCCTATGGCCCACCCAGTCTGCCCATTTGAGCTTGTAAGTTCATTTTATGTTTTCCAAGAAGTCTGTTGCCCCTTACCCCTGACCTCCAGAATTCCTTTATGTCTATCCCATGCATTCTTAAATCCCATGATTGTTTCAGCCCCCACCACTTCCTCTGGCAGGGTGTTCCACTTGTCCACCACCTGCTCTGTGAAGAAATTCTTCCTCACGCTTCCTCTGAATCGCCCTCCCTCCAACTTCATTCCATGCCCTCTAGTCCTGGAACATCTTTTTTCACTTAAAAATAGTGTATTCCTGCACCCTGTTCCTCCCTGTAAGATACTTGTTTGCCTCTATCATATCCCCTCTTTCCCTCCTCTCCTCCAGGTAGTACATGTTCAGTTCCTTCAACCTGTCCTCATAGGACTTGTGATGCAATCCATGCACCATCTTTGTTGCCCTCCTCTGAACCTTCTCTACCCTGTCTATGTCCCTACGTACATAAGGTCTCCAGAACTATACAGTGTACTCCAGGTAGGGCCTCACCAGTGTCTTGTATAGTGGAATTATGACCTCCTTTTCCTGCTGGTGATGCCCCTGCCTATGCATCCCAGCATCCTATTTGCTTTACCTGCTGCCTTGTCACACTGTTTCCTGCCTTGAGGTCATCAGAGATGATAACCCTAAGATCCCTTTCCTGCTTTGGTGCATGCTATCCTCACCCCCAACTGATATATTGTGCCAGGGTTTTGTGCCCTCATATGCATTATCTTGCACTTCCTGCATTGAATTTCAACTGCCAAACCCCTGACCATTCTTCAAGTTTCTGCAGGTCCCTTCTCATTCTGTCTACATCCTCTTGTGTCTACTCTGTTACAGAGCTTTGTGTCATCAGCTAACAGTGAAATTCTGCCTTCTAGGTCCTGCGCAATGTCACTGATGAAGATATTGAATAGGACCGGTCCCAGCACTGATCCCTGTGGTACCCCACTGGTCACTCTTCCATCTGTGGAGTGACAGCCATTTACCACCACGCTCTGTGTCTTGCCATCCAGCCAGTTACCTATCCACCACACTACTGTCCTGCCCACACCCATATGTGTCAAAGCCCTTGCTGAAGTCCAGATAGACCATGTCCACTGCCCTCCCCTGAGCCACCTCCCTAGTCACCCAGTCAAAAAATTCAATGAGATTAGTCTGACATGACCTCCCCCTGGTGAAACCATGCTGCCTTGGGTCCTGTAGTCCATTGACAACCAGATGTTCCACCAATCACCTTCAGTAGTGCTTCCATGATCTTCCCATACACGAGGTGAGGCTGACTGGTCTGTAGTTCCTCTGCTTCCTCTTTGTTCTCACTTTTGTATAAGGGGACTATATCTGCTATCCTCCAGTCTTTATGCACTCTCCCTGTTTCCAGTGATCGGCTAAACAGGATAGCCAGAGGTTCAGCCACCACCTCTTAGTTCTTTAAGGACCCTGGGGATGTACCCATCTGGCCCCATTGCTTTATCAACTCTTATTACTTCCAGTGCCTTCAAGACTCTTTCTCGTGTAAAGGGACTTGTGTCCATTTCTGCACCATTCTCACCTTGTACTCCGTTCAGACCCATTGGCCTCCCTCCTCTTCCTCAGTAAAGACTGAGCAGAAATACCTGTTCAATATGTCAGCTTTACTGTTGTCATCCTCTACACAGCCCCCATCCTCCACCTGCAGTCTCACTATCCCTCCCTTTGCCTTTCTTTTTTCACTTATGTACAGTACCTGTAAAAGGTTTTGTCCCCTCTACCCACTGATTTTGCAGTGTGTTTTTCTGTCTGAGCTTTGGCTTCCCTTACTGACCTCCCTGCCTCCCTTTGCTTCTCCTGGTACTTCTCCCTATCCCCTTCTGCCTGTGTCTTTTTGTATTGCCTGAATGCAATCTTTTTGGCTTTCACTTTTTTTGCTACCTTTTGGAAAACCATAATGGTCTCCTCTTCCTTTCCTCTTGCTAACCTGCTTAATGCATAATTCTGTTGCTCTTGTAATCCCCATTTTAAATACTGCCTACTGTTCCTCAACCCCTGATTTCTACCCCATTCCCCTTAATGCCTCTTTCAAGTATCTCCCCATTTTCCCAAAGTCTGCCCCCCTAAAATCCAGGATACGTGTTTTTGTGTGGTTTGGTTCTGCTCTTTCTGTGATTTCAAACCACAGTGACTGGTGATCACTGTTCTCCAGGTGCTCCCCCACTGTTACCCCCATCACGCTGTCCCTGTTTGTGAGCACAAGGTCCAGTATTGCCTTCTGCTGAGATGGTTCCATGACCAGTTGCTTGAGGAAGGCACCCTGAAGGAGTCCAGGATAAATCTGCTCTAGTTGATGCTGCTGCTGGGATGCTCCAGTCCACGCCTGGAATATTGGAAGTCTCCAACCAGTACTACCTCATCGTTGTCTGCCATCCTTTGGATGGCTAGCATCAGCTCCCTATCTGTTTCTTCCTCCTGGGCTGGTGGTCTATAGACCACACCTGTGCAGATGGCTGGCCCCATTTTCCTTTCCAGCTTAACCCACAGTATCTCTCCCCCATTTTGTTCCTCCTGGATCTCTGTGACCCTTATGTTATTTTTCACATACAGTGCCACTCCTCCTCCCCCTTCCTGCCTGCCTTGTCTCTTCTGAATATGTTGCAGCCAGGTATGGCCATCTCCCAGTCATGGTTATCATTATACCAGGTTCCAGTGATGGCCACAATGTACAGGTCTGACTGCACCATGACAGCCTCCAGATCTTCCATCGTGTTGCTAAGGCTCCTGGTATTTGCACACATGGCTTTCCATGATTTAACCTCCCTAGACTGTTTTGCTGTTCTACTCCAGCCCCTTTCTTGGTTGTCCTTTATCCCTCATTCTCCTTGCTGTCTGCCCTTCTGCTGAATTTTGCCCCTTTTCTGCCTATCCACCTCTTGGGCACTAATCTCCATCTTTTGCACTCTGCTTTGTAGAGACAGCAACTCCTCTGGTTCACTGGTTCCATTGCTAGCTGTGGGGGGTGAGCAAGTAGGTACCCTCCTTGCTGGCCTGCCACCCCCCTTTGCTAGTATAAATGCTTGTCAATGTAACATTTAAACTTATCATTGAGTGCTTGGATTCCCCTCCAGGATGGATGCAGTCCGTCAGGCTTGAACAAACCTCCATCCCTCCAGGTGGGTCCCCAGTCACCAATGAATCCAAACCTTCCTCACAGCACCAGTTCTTTAATCATGAGTTAAAGTTCCTGGTGCATGCACCCCTATGCTCTCCCTTGCCTCTCACAGGTAGTACTTTGAGAAAGTGACAGAAGTAGTTACTTGCTGAGACCCTCCCCAATTTCCTAAACTCTTCCTGAACTTCCTTTGGCTCCCCATTTGCCAGGTCATTAGTACCTAGGTGGATAATGACATCCAGCTCACCTCCCATCTTGCCTTCCCAGTGATCCCCAGGATCTTCCTTCCATCCCTCCATGCCGTGGCACCTGGTAGGCACCTCACCTCCCTGTCCTCCCCCTCCTGTGTTCCTAGCTGGATCCCTCTTATGATGGAGTCCCCCAACAGGATTTGCTTCCTTCTCCTCTGGGGTCCACTGCTTTCCCCGCTGAGGTCACCTCGTTGGCTAACCTCCACATCCTTTCCTTCCACTTCTCTGGGTACCTCTATTTGGTTGTCCCCATTTTCCAGTGTGGCATATGAGTTCTTGAGTGGAATAGGATCTGGGATGTGCCTCTGCCTGACCGCTTATTCCTCCCTGAGCTCCACTGTCATCCAAGTGCTCCTCGTTCTCGGCATCCTTTGAGGCAGTTGCATTGGACTGGGTGGTCTCAGAATAGGGGTGATGGCACTCCTGACCCAGTTTACTTCTGCTCTGAGTCTGGCTACCTCATCCCACAGTCCAGAGAGATGCATGCAGATAGGGCAGCACCTCAGTGTCCAGAAGGTCTGCCTGAATATGGCTGCCCCATAGCCACTGTATTGCACCAATTGAATTATATTGTATTGTAGTGAATTATCGGTTTTGTTTATAAATGTTTTTGTTTGAATACCCTTTTTTAGACTTCTGGTGCAGCCCTCCACCAGCATGGCTACTTGAGAAAAAAGCTCCCTGGTGTCTCACTCCTAAATTCTTGCAAGCAGCACTAAAAAATAGCAGTTTTTACTTCAAAATAGGAGGTGAGGCATGGCTAGTTCAAAGCTACGAAGAGACATTAACAGATTTTCGATATTAACACAGGACGAGCTACATTTAGACCACAAAGCTACTGATTCAGAGGCCTCTGTGCAATTGCAGCAGACCCGATGCCGAACCAGAACAAAGCTTTCTGGCACATGTGGCAAAAAAGATAAATCAATGAATGCTAAACTGGACAAGATCCTAATGGAGCTTCAGGACTTTAAATCAGAGTTCTATTCATTTAAGGAATCACAGGAAGCCCTTCGCACAGATTTTTTGGCACTCGAAACAAAAGTGGGGACTCTGGAGGAATCATCCGATGCCCAGGCATCACAAATTATTCAGCTACAGAAATCTCTAAGCCAAGTTATCCAGATCTGCCAGACGACAGTTGATCTGCAGGAGGATGCTGAGAATCGCCAGCACCATCGGAATACCGGAATTTGTGGCATACCTGAAGACAGCAAAGGCACAAATATACTCAAATTCACAGACACTGAACTACTTACATCATTATCTCTTGATCAGGGCTTCACTCTGGAAATAGAACGAGTCCACCGAGTGTTGGGCCCTAAACCGGTCAATTCCAATGCCAGACCAAGATTTATCATTGTCCGCTTCCTCCGATACTCCACCGAGGACATGGTGCTGAGGACAGCGTGGTCGTGGGGAAACATTTTCTACAGGGACAGAAGAATATTCCTTGATAACAATTATGCTCCAGCAACCATGCAGAAGTGGCAAGAATATATTCCCCTGTTCTAGGTTTTGCACCAGCACAAATTGAAATTCTGGACTCTCTACTTGGCACAATTGGTCATCCAGTTTCCTACAGGACAAGAGAGCTATGAATCCATATCTGAAGCTTTGGACAACTTGCAAAAGCGTGGTATATTCCTACCATCTCAGGCTGCTTTGCCCCAAAGACCTACATCCAGGTGACAGAATGACCGACTTTCAGCCCAAGATCCTGGAGCCCAGCAGACTGTCCTGAAAACTTTAAAAAACTGCATAGTTATTTCCCCATGACAGACTCTTGAAAGGACAATCCATAAAGTGAATGCCTCACAGTGGGTTACTTGGAAATACTGAGCAGCTTTTGGAAGTTCCTGGTCTCGGGGGCTGAAGGGTAGTGGACTACTCTGGGCCCTGTTCTGGTCTGGCCTCAGTTGGTTGCCCTCTGGCTTTTGGGTGGGGGGGGTCTTCCTGGGTTGGCAGCCCGGTGGCCTTATCCCACTTTCCTAAGCTTAGGACCCCTGGTGATTAGGTACCAAAGTAATTACTGGAATATCGGCCCACTCACCCAAAAACAATGCAAAAAAACTTCTTGACAATACAAAAGGTTTATTATTTGACATCCAGAAATACTTCAATGTTTCTGGTAAACCCTTCTTCAGAAACAAAGCAAAAGAAATATTGGAGGGCTTCAGAGTGTATTATGCAAATTTGAATAAGCAACCCCCAGAACTGGAGGACCACAAGTATAGGGAATTCCTTGGTAAATTATGATGGTTTACCTATACTGAATCGACAACATCATTGTCGAAGTTTGGCATAGTGAGATCCCCAATGTCGCCAGGTGAATTTTCGCCTGTCCAACATTGAAGTGTTTCTCTCGGGGGCTGTGCCCCCCCCATGTGGGGGGTGGCACCCCTGTGCCCCTTCTGAAGGATTATCAACTCTGAGTTGGAGTTGATTTGAAGGAGGGGTGACACACGGCAAAAGGGCAAAATTTCACCCTCAGATCCCCCACAGCAACAATTTCAGAACCTGTCAAAATTGTCGCTGTGGGAGATTTCGCCATAAATGCTTTGATGTGTGGTTGGCAAACCAATTACGGCTACCCCAACTCACAGAGGAGCAACAAGAAATGCTGCTCCGACCTATTTCAACAGGAGAAGTTATCATCAGCATTAAAAATTCAAAGCTGGGGAGAGTCCAGGCCCTGATGGATTCGCCCTCGAATTTTTTTAAAAATTCCAGAAAGAATTGACCCCAACAAATTTATGGGCTAGAGAAGTTAACAGCAGGCCTTAATCTCAGAATGAAACGCTTTACAGCATTCTGTAATAAATGGCTACTTTGGGTCATGGACCACAGACCAGATATAGTTCCTTGATTTCACAAATAGAATACAAGGTTAGCTATCAGTTTTTAGTGGGAGTCAGGGACCTGACCACCCAGGATTAATTGAAAGATATTGGAATGATTTATAGGGTAATCATATTAATAGAACAATATGTTAATCAAGACGTGTGTGACTTCATGTGGCTGCGTATAGAATGCTAATGGACTGTACCTGTATTTTGCTCCTGAAAAATCAATAAACTTAAATAAAAAAAAAAGATTACCCTTTTTTAATAAAACAAATTCCCCTACTCTCCAGTGGGGGTCCCTTAGCTACCTGGTGTTCTGCCCAGAGGGCTGTAGTTCCTGCACTTGTGAGCACTGCCATGCAGGGAGCAGGGCAGAGCGCCTCCTCCCCTGTCTCTTCAACACCTGAGGCTACTGGCAACTCAGTGGATTATACTGTTGGTGAATTTGTACCTTTGGAGCCTACCTTAGTCTCTCACCTGGATTACTGCATTGCTCCTGGTTCTGCTGTGTTGGCAGACATGCTATGGGAGGAAGAACTCAGTCTACAGGCTGAACTGAATGCCAGGAAACCGTACCTCTTGCAACTTATCAAGGAAGGGGAATGATCCTACCACTTCAAGAAGAACTGTTTAGCTGCTGCCTCCTTCATGTTGTCTCGGACAACAGGTAAGCCACCCACTATTCCTTCTGCAACAAGTACCCTCCATACTGGTCTAGCGGAATGTCCGGTCACCTCTACTTCCTGGACTGAGTTTTCTGTTGCCATGGATCCTCTGGCTGCCCTGGATCCCGGAGATACTGTTGTGGCTGTTCCCTCAGCTGCTGGTACCTTGCAACCCGGTGTTACGGGTTCTACTTTCCCACTTCTTTCCCAGAGCTCTTCAGAGTCCCCTGCAAGCCTCTCGACTCCTGGACCTTCTGTTATGGCATCACCTAAGTTTGTGCTGGTGACCTGGGAATCAGTATTACATGGTGACGTTCTGTCTTCGGCTTCCACCACTAAGCCTTCTACACTCCTTTCCGATGCACAATATGGGGTGTTCCTGATACAGCGTCTTCTGCCCCAGTTTTCTGGGAAGATCCCGGCCCAGCAGCAGTGGCCTCTTCAGAAATCATGGAGTTAGAGTCTCTTTTGTTGCCTGTTCGGTTGTCTGAAACTACTCCTCTGCCAGTCCAGGACTCTGTTCATATCTCAGGAAAGGGTGTTGAAGCTGTTTGCTCAGAGGAGGGACTGGACATTCCTTTGCCACACTCCCAGGGTGTTAGCTCCAAGGGGAACTCGCCAGATGAGATTGCTTGTGCTGATTTGCCACGGCCATTATTTATGAGGGCTTCCCCCACTGGGGTGGGGGAATTGGAACATTTGACTTTGTCTGCTGCAAAATCTATGTTGGGGGGATCTCTACACCTGCAGCTCCCATGACATATTTCTCCCACATGTCTGTCCATAAGACTGCAGACAAGTGGTCCATGGAAGTGGCTCTCCTGGCAGCCGGTTGGATGCGGGCTGAGGATGGTGTCACCTGGGTACCGGAACTGACAATTCTGCCACCCAGGGCTACTGCCCCTACTGAGCCAGTTGACTTAATGTAATCCTCTGACTCTCCTCCCACTGGTATTTTTGAACTGCTGGATCACAGGTACCTAATCCACTAAACTCTCTTGGACATTCTCTTTCTCCTTCTGTGGTTGCCCGGGGTCTACGGCCACAGGAACTGGATATGCCCCCTTCCCCTGAGGCCTCCTCTTTGCCCAGGTCTTCTGCACCTAAGATGTCGGATCTCTTCACCATGCTTCATTATTCCATTCATCGTCATAATGTTGTATGGCTCCGGTACATGGGAGGACTGGAATAACCTCCCCGGACAGGACATATGTCTTACGTAAATTGTTAAAGGACTCCCTGGGTTATTTAGCCTCAGATTTATACACTGTCATTCACATAGCTGGGGAAGAAACATTTGACATCAGTTTTTGCACTTCAGTATTGTTAGATTTTGGTTAAAATATGACAAGTTGAAGGAATCAGCCCTATGGGTTCCTTTTTTGGCCATTCCTTTGACAAAGCCCACTGTCAAAACTGTGACATTCCTATTTTGCAATGAGTGTGTCAGTGCTTTTGACGTATTGTATTGGATAAAAAAATGTTGTAAGGTCCTTGACACTGCTACCCCTATCATCAATTCTGAACAGGTTTGGATGGGGGGGCTGGAAACTTAAGGTGCAATTGCACCAAACTACTGCTGGTATTGTACATCTGCCAGGCAATTTTTGTATCAGTAGGGATAAGGGCATTTGCTTTTACCCAGAGCAGCCCAAGATATGTCATAAGTGTGGAGCACAAACTCACCTTAGCTCCACTGGTGATGCAGCTCGCTGTTCCAGCTGCATGGAATGTGGTCATCTTCGGGCATATTGATGTCAGTTTTCACACTTCAGTATTATTAGATTTTGGTTAAAATATGACAAGTTGAATGTACTAATGGTTCTATGTGTTAATCATGACTCCGTAACTGCGAGTCCGGAATCGTGAGGCAATATTGTCGATGATGGAAATGGCGACTATGTGTTTTTTTTCCGGGGGGGGGTTGCCCCCCACACCTCCCTTACTTAAATAACTAACTCCAAGGCTGTAGCACCTTGGGGGGGGGTGAAACTTTTGTCACTATTCTGGAGTCACTGTAATGCCCTCACTGATATATGGAGTCACCACTCTGGAGTCGCGGACATTACATGCCACCATCCTATTCCTTTCCGTTGTAATCTTTATGAGGAACAAGGCCACTCTTTTAGTGATTGCCCGGGGTCTCACATAATAGATCTGATGGCTTGAACCAGAATGCCATCATTGCCCATAGCCAGTCTCAGTTGCTGCCAGTGGATGTGATGGTAGCTCCAGTGGATGCTGCCCTGGTTCCTGCCCCCCCCCCGGCCACTGAAGGTCCTGGAGCTGACACAGGCCTGGCAGTTGCAGATCCCATTGACCACATGGAAGTGTCCCCAGAGATTGTTCTGTCTGTTTCAGTTCCTCTCCCTTCCCCATTCCCCCTTCCCCCTCAATGAGGAGTTTTCTTTAGTCTCGGCCAGGAAGTGAGGGAGGCAGACTAAGGGTAGAGGTGAGAGTTCTGCATTCCCTGCTATCCCTCTTTGTAATACCTTTTCTGCCCTGGCTTCACTCTCCCCTTGGGGTGATACAGAAGATGTGGGAGGGATGTCTGATGTTTCCATCACTCCCTCCCTGAAGGACGTTCAGTCTGATGTTGAGGATGGACAGGGCCTACAAATGGGTCAAACACGTGCGGAGATGCACTTGTTCCCAGGTGGCAGCGGGTGGAGGTAAACCTTCATGACATTTTTGCCCTTCATGCTGCCTCTCACCTTTTTGTCCTTGAACGTAAATAGCGTGAAATCATACAGGAAGAGGACTTACTTTTTCACTTCTGCGCAGTTTTGTAAGCACGATAGTGTTCTTACAAGACACGTGCATTAAAACTTTGTACGAATTGGATGCTGCCCAGAAACAATGGATGCAGGGTCCCTTTTACTGGTCACAAGGCCCAGACTTGTGTGATGGCTTTGGAATCCTCTTCTGAGGTTTTGATTTCCAGCTGACAAGGTTGCTTGACCTGTCCCCGGGAAGAGCTCTATTGCTACAGTACAAGTCACATTAAACTGTTCCTCCAACTCACTGGTTTAGCACTTTGCAATGAGTTGCTTAATGTGTGCACTGCTCACTGCAATGAATTATTAAAAAAAGTTTCCTAATCGTTTGTCTGTAGCTGCTATTCAGTTTCAGCTCTCAGGAAATGTTTATCAATGCAGTGCAATGAGCAATGCACAATTTAAGCAACCCCCCCCCAAATGCATAAACCACTGTGTTGGAACCAGATTTTACAACAGCAGCATGCAGTACAGTACAGTAGTTCATAGGATCTTTAACATCCACCTGAACTACCACTGGAACAGGCAGATGGGACCTCGGTTTAATGTCTCATCCGAAAGATGGCACCTCTGAAGTGCAGCAACCCTCTCATGCTGCACTACAGTGTCAGTATTGAGATTTAACCCAAGTGCCTGGTGTGAGGATAGAACCCACAGCCTTCTGATCTCCTGGCCTCATAAGTGAGTGTGCAATCTGCCGAGCCACTGACACTGCATATGCAGGAGCAGCAGGAGACCATGACACAGCCTGATGGACATAAGTCATGGAAGAAATGAAACATAGGTAAAGCTAAACAGCTGCTTTTGTCTGACTGGAGGAGTAGTGGGAGGCCATGGCGAAGCCTGACGGCCATGAGCACATGGAAGAAATTAAACGTAGTCAAGGCTAAGCGCTGCTCTTATCTGAAGGCAGGAGTAGTGGAGGCTGTGTCGAAGCCTGATGGCCATGGCCAATTGAAACACTGAATGACAACTAGGACATTAAATGAGACTGAATATTACAAGTGTGGACTGAATGAGGGATGCATGCATGCTGACCAGTTCCATAAGGGAGGATAATGTTAGCTGCTGATGTATTGCAAATCAGGGAAGCTGAAGCAGTGGAAATAACAACTGAAACTACTAGGGAAAGCAGGAGTATATGGGAACCACAAACTAGGGAGCATGGCTGCTGCAGTGAACAGCAAAGAACTCAGCAGGGAGTGGCTGTCTAGCGAAGAGCCAGGTGTAAACATAGAAACATAGACTTTGATGGCAGATAAGGACCACTTGGCCCACCTAGTCTGCCCATTTCCCTACCTACTGGATAGACCTACAGGATAGGATAGTTAATGACTGCGGTGGAACTGAGGGATTGCTAAAGATATGAAAACAGCAAAATGGGAGCCTGAATAGCACAAGTCAAAGCAAATGGGGACAGCAAGATGCTAGGAAGACTGGAAAATCACCCAAAAAATTAAAACTGAAAGAAACACAAGGCACAGAAGAACAGGAGTATAGCAGAAAACAGTTAACTTTTCTTTTTAATTATTACATAGCCCTACATGGTAGTAAATATTTCCAGTGATGGAAACTTGAGAATAGTGTACCCAGGGAAGGATAAACCCCCTTCTTGGATGCAAATTGAGAGGGGCCTGTATCGGTTGCTGGGGCTCCAACTTAATAGCCTTGTATTTATTTATTTATGTCTCTGATAACCGGGTAGGTGGGCTGATTCAAAAGGACCAATTTCAGCCACGACCCGGGCCAAACAGGACAGCAGCAAAAACCAAAAACTGGACATCAGTAGTTGTACAAAAATAGGTATCCAAGCAGTAACACAGGTACATGTCCAGGGCATTGAAAACAAACAAGCTACAGAGAGAAGAAGCATGGTAAACAATATGTGGTTCTAACTGTGCAGAGCAACGGTTTGTACAAATAAACAGAAATAGGTTTATATACAAGGGCTGAGTTGTAAAAAATATCAAGCTATGCATTATATACAATGACTTAGTTGAAGTATAGGATAACATCTTACAATAATACAGCAGTTTTCTGGTCAGGTACAGCCCTGATTAACCCTGAGAAAATGAGAGAAACGGGCACCAGAAACATACACGAGTGCAGTCAGGACTAGGGAGCAGGGGATTCAGGAAGATGAGATACAGATCAGATAGAGAGAGGCAGAGCAGGAAAGCATTTTATTTATTAAACTTTCTCAAGTGCTGACCCCCCTTCATTCAAACTCTGATTTATTGGTCTCTTAAATGTCATTATCAGTTTAGTTCTTACTTTAGATTCTGCTGGGCAACGGACATTTCACAACCCATTATTGGCCACCCCACTATTCAGATAGGTCGCTGCCCCTTTTGTCCTCAACTGCAAAATTCCTCAGAATCCCTGTTGGTGGAGGGTAAGCTTATTTTGGTTTCTTCCTTTAAGGCCCAGTTTTATTTACCCAACTCCTTTTTATTTAAATTTCTCCAATTGCACGGTGTAATTACCTCTTATCTTGACCCTTACCCCTGGTTGAAACTGGTGGGAAATAAATTAGAGATCTTCATCTCGAACATCATACAACCCCACCTCGTCTTGGGTTTGTATCATATTTTTTAATCTATAGATGTGAATAATACTTGTCTACAGTGGGAACCACCACAGTGGCAGTCTATATGGCAGAATCTCTATAAATATATAAAACAAGACTGGTACCAGTTGGTTCAGTTTAAAATTCTTCATAATTTATATTATACCCCACAGAAACTTTATAAAATGGGCAAAGTTGCTTCTCCAATGTGTTCCAGGAATGGCCTCCCTGAAGGAAACCTTAAGCATATTCTCTGGGATTGTGTTAAAGTGCACATTGGACCTTTTTCTGGGACTTGAGGATTTCTTTACCCCTGAGATATGATTTGTCAGTTCTTACCTTTTGCAGATTTTTAGTCCTTGCAAGGCCCATATGGCTTTAATATTAATTACAGCAAAACTGTTAATCTTGCGACATTGGGAAGATGGTGGTGTACCCTCTCGTATGGAATGGCATTAAGAAATTTTACAAGCCTTGAATGTTGAAAAACAACTTGCCTCTCCCCAAAACTGTTTTCATGTCTTCCATTCAAGATGGGAATAGCTTTATATTCTATTATCTCTTGTCCCTTCAAGTACTTAATCTTAGCCTCAGGTATGGCTGCCCTTCTTATGGCCAGCTATTCTGGTTTCCTGTTGTTTTCTCTTTTTTTCTTCTCTGGTTGCTTCCCTTGGTCATTTGTTTTGTTGGCTCTGGTGTTATACTCTGGGGTCGGGGGGGTGTAAGGTTGTTCGTTGTTTTTTTTGTGTGGGGGGTTGCTTTGTTGTTTATGTTATTGTTCTGTTATGACATTGTTGTGTTTAATGTGTTGTTTGTGATTTATGTGGTATTTTTCATTAATAAAGTATATTTAATTAAGAAAAAAGAAAACAGACAACTGAGAGAAGCAAACTGCAGCCAGGAGATAGAAAGCAAAATACTAATCTAGAAAGCTGGAGAAGCACAAACCAACCAGAAAGTTCAAAGCACAAAGACAGCAGGAGACAAACACTGTAGAAAAGGCGGGAAGGGGCAGAACCCTGGCAGACCCTCCGGCTGTAGCAAAGAAACAGTGCTTCTGTGTGAGACTGGAGAGAGCTGACTTAACTAGCTCAGGCAGGGGGCATGGTTAGTTGCTCCCACACACTGAACTACAGGCATAGTCTTTCAATTATTTAAAAAAAAGTTGGTAACTGGGAAAGTGACACTGAGAAGAGGCTCATTTCAAGGTGTGACCTGGGGGAAGGGAAATAAGGAGAACCTCACATAACAAAACATAGATACAAACTACATATTGAAAATATGGATATAGGCATACAAATACAATGGTAGCAGCAAATGAAGTGGAAACATAACATAGTAACATAAATACAGCAATGATATTTATTTAGTTTTTGTTGACCGGGTAAGTGCACTAGACAAATTCTGCCTATTTTCAGGCACGACTCGGGGGAGGGGGATGCAGATGAATGCCAACTGACCTCGAACCAGATTAAGCTGTTGGTGGTAATTTTAGTGAATGGGGGGATATTTGGCCATGACACCAGGGAAATTCCCCTACTCTTCCTGCAGGGGGCCTTGCTTCCTGTGAGTTGAGGGAACCCCTTTGTCTGCAGGACCAAGATGGCTGACCAGAAGGATCGAAGGGAGGAGGTGGAAATGGAAATGGGAGAGTCTGAAGGCCCCATTTTGTTACTAGAAGAAAGTGTTGTGGAAAAGGAGATGGTGGAAATTACCACTGAAGGACTGAATCAAGAACAAGCTGCTGATCTGGTAAAGAATATTCCTTTAAATCAAAGGGAAGTACCTGATGTAAGTGAGATTCAAAACTCAGATGAGAGTGAGGTGGAAGTTGACAATGCTATTTCAGAAGACACCCTACAGGACTCAGAGTCAGGAAACAATGTGTGAATTGAGAAAAAGGAACGCAGACTTTTATTTCAGAGAGCACAGCTGGAGAAGAAACTCTTCGCTCTCCGATCTGACAGAAAGGGAAATCCTGTCAAAAAGGCCCAGAGATGGGGTGGTGACGCATTCACTTCAAAGAGTAGACTGAGCAGCTGGGCCACTGAAGTGGAGGAGGTAGAAAATGCAGAGAGCACACAAAATTGTGGGACAGCACCAAAAAATGGCAAGATAGCTGGAAGAGAGGCAGGTTTTGCACAAAAAGGTTTATAGCAACTGGACCGAAGTGGAGAGAAAACTACCATGAGCAGATTGGAGAAGGAGTGGTTGGCAGGTAAAGCATTATTGGAAGCCGGCTGGGAACGTAATGCAAGTACAGGTAAATGGGTATCAGGAGCTACACCCATAAAAACCCAAAATACGGTGAGTGTCTTTTCTGACTTGGGCACATTAGATAAAACTGTTAACACAGACATAAATATTGAAGTTCCTGACGAATTAAAATGAACCCAGAACCCAAAGTTATTATTTAAGATCACATTGCCAGTGTCTGCAGAATTAATGATTCAAGAGAAGGAGGGAGAACTACCGAAGGCCCAGGGGGTCTCAAATGCAGGACCATTAAATACAGTAAACAAAGCAGCACCAAAGACATACTCTTCATTTTTCAAAACATCAATATATCCTGCTAAACAACATATTGCAGTGAGGCTAACGTATGTGGGGGGCATGTCAGACCCCACGGATAGAGTGTTTGTTGCTAGGACATTGATTAAGGACTCCATGAAATTCCTTGCAAGTGAAATTTATGCCCCGATACATATCTTAGGTGAAACAACATTTGACGTGAGCTTCAAAATGTCTTTGGGGCTAGAAAGGTTCTGGACAAAGTGCAGTACTCCGAAGAAAACGGCATTGTGGGACCATTTATAGCGATCCCTCTTACTCGACCTGCACAAAAAACTGTAATGGCACTTGTTAGGAATGAGGGTGTCAGTGTAAGTGACCTGTCTGTGTGGTTGAAGCAAAGGTGCACTGTTATGGAGGATCCAGAGGCCATTCTGGATATGGAAAACATATGGAGAGGGGCCTGGAAGGTGAAGGTGCTATTAAGAGCATCTGATATGGGAGTTGCTCACTTAGCAAACTCTTTCTTTTTGGGGAGGGATAGGAGGATTTTATTCTATCCAGGACAGCCCAAAATGTGTTATAAGTGTGGGTCAGTGGAACATCTAAGCAGTATCTGTGACAGACAAAGGTGTGTGATATGTGGAGACTTGGGTTATGTAAGTGCACAGTGTTTGAATGAGTGTTAATGTAATTTATGCAACGAGATGGGCCACACCTTCCAGAACTGCAAATTGGCAGCGCATAGCATTGGGGAGCAGGCTGGTGGAGAGGAGCAGAGGTTAGTAATCACCTTAATGCAAAAGGACAGACTAGGAAAGAGGAAGGGCCAAGTGTCTGTAATGGAGCAGGAATTAGAACCTGGTCTTTTGAATTTGTGACCCAATCCACAGTGCCCCCCCCCCCAGGTCTCTAGTAGGATGGCACAGGGAGTTCAGCAAGACACTCTGAATTTTGGAGAATGCTCCTCGAAGATAGTAAGTGATGCTCTGAGGGAAGAGAGGAAGGAGAGAACAGTGAAGAAAGTCATATCTGAAGTGGAAAGGTGTATGAATGAAATGCCCCCCCCCGCCAGTTGTGGTTCCTAACCCGGGTAGACAGGAGAAGGAGGACAGTTTGAGGTTTGAGACCCCCCAAAAAATAATTTCCATAAGATCGGTTATGAAACAGAAAGCAGTGAGTCTAGCAAATAAATTTGACATACTGCAATCTGGGGATTCTGAGGAAGATTCAGATGACTCCTCAGTGGCTTCTTCCATCCCGGAGGGTACAACAGATACGGAGAAACAGGGGAGACCAAAAGGTCCTTTGAAAAGGAAGGCAAAAATGAAAACAAAACATAAAGAAATGGGGAGGAAAAGGGGGAAGTTTAAATGATGTACTTAACTTAAAACAAAACAAAAATGTATGAACCTTTTGTTGCTCATTCTATAAATGTGAATAGCATAAAGAGAGTAGGCAAAAAGAAAATGGTATTTTCTTGTCTGGCTTGTTTGCAGTTTGGAATATTCTTTTTGCAAGACATCCGTCTCCACACCCTGAAAGAAGCCGGCACGGGGTCATTATGTCGAACGACATAACGCCGCATGGCACAATCGCGCTGCGCAATTTATGCCATGAGGCATTTGTCTATGTTCTGTGGGGGGTCTGCCCCCACACCCCCCGTTATGGGGGGGCTGCACCTCCTGGACCTCCCCCACTAAAGATTCTCAACTCCGGGTGGGTCCAACTCAGGGTGCGCACAAGTCCTGGTTCGCCATAATGCCGTTTGTTATTATATCGTGCGGCATTATGACATGGTATGAAAGAAGTCAAAGGGGCAATAAAAGAGTGGTATCATGGCCTATCATTTTGGTCTCTGGGGCAAGAGCAATGTGCTGGGTTAGGAATTATTTTTAGAATGCCTGAGGTTAAGGTGCTGAAATTATATGATGTAGCTTTGGGAAGAATTTTAATATTGGATGTGATGATAAGAAAGACACAGTATAGGCTCATAAATCACTATGCCCCACAAATGAGAGCTGCAAGATGTGATTTCCTTAAACTAATACAGCCATACTTGTACACAGCTCAACAAGTTATCCTGGTGGGAGATTTTAATTGCCCTTTAGTAGCGAAATCCTCTAAGCAATATTGTGACTCGAATCTTCTTTCGGAAATAATGAAAAAGGCAAAATTACAGGATGCGTTTTTTCAGGGATTAGTAAGGACATGCCCACTTTTCATAAGGGATGCCTTGCTTCAAGGATTGATTACATTTTTCTATCAGAGAAGGTTTCAGTAATGAATGCAAAAGTTATTCCCACTGAATTTTCTGACCACATTATGGTCAAAAGTAAAATTGGGTCCTCTGAGGCGATGAGAAGGGGGCCAGGATTTTGGAAATGGAATACCTCTCTGGTAGAAGATTTGTACATCCTAAATGCTATTAAAGCTTTTATTTTTGTAAGGAAATCAGTTTTTATTTTGTTTGACTCGGCGGTAAGGTGGTGGGAGGATACTAAGCATGATATGCAGAAATTGTGTAAGCAATTAAGGATGAAGAGATGTCAGAAACATTATCTGGCATATCTGCAGGATGGAAAGTGCTTGCAGACTTTGCTATCCATGTCTTATGAGACTGGTCAGAATCCCATGGTACAAATTACTGTAGTAAAACAAAAAAATGAAAGCGTACCCTGAGGGGACGGTAAGGACGATTTACCATCAACAACAGTTTGAAACAGTGGTCAAGGCAGAGGTGGTCTGCCCATTTGAAAACTGTATTAAGAGAGTGAAAGCAAAAGAAATGTCAGTATTGAGGGATGATTCAGGGAAGGAGTGGAAGACCCAGAGGGATGTCGCCCAATGGGTAATAAAATACACATCTGATATGTATGCCCCCTTAGAAATGGGTGAGGTAGATTTGTCTGAACTGTTGGAAGGAGTAGAAATTCTACAGATTGATGCAGCACTGAGTGGAAAATTAGTAGCACCCTTGGAAGATTGGGAGATAAAGGAAGCACTCTCAATGTTGGCAAAAAATGAAACTCCAGGTTTGGATGGACTGCCAAATGAGCTACTAATACTAATGGGGGAGTATCTTATTTTTGAGGTAAAAGAAACATTTAATCAATTACTCTTCACAAAGGATGTGCTGCTATGTATGAATATGGGGGTCTTAATGTATGTTTATAAAAAGGGGGACAAAAAGGATTTGAATAACTGGAGGCCGATAAGCCTGTTAAATTTGGATTTCAAACTATTAACTAAAATTTTAGCAAAGAGATTGATGTCGGTGGCTGGCACAGCAATTTCTCCTGCACAGTCGTACACAATTCCTGGTAAGTCTATGCAAAATCATATTTTGTTAATAAGAGAATTGGTAGAACTGGGGAAGTTAGGGGAGACAGATGGGTACCTGATTTCATTGGACCAAAAAAAGGCCTTTGATCAGGTGTCTCACTCTTTTCTGTGGGAAGTTTTAAAATACTACCAAATCCCTGATACTATGATTGGGTGGTTTAAAGCTATATATAATACCGCTACTGTGCTACCAGTAATAAATTGGTGGGAAGGGCATATAATAAAGTTACAAAGGGGAGTGAGACAGGGATGTCCCTTAAGCCCAGTGTTATATGATTTTTTTCATTGATCCACTGTTGTGGAAGATAAATAATGATGCAGGAGTAGCGGCAATCAGTGTAAAAGGAAAGCTACTTCAATATAAAGTCATAGCGTATGCGGATGATATGAATATTATGGTTGGGAACAAATGGGCAGTAGAAATGGTACTGGAAATGTGTAGGAATTCTGGTAGGTATTCTGGATCTGAGCCAAATTTAAATAAGTGTGTGGGACAGAGAATAAATTATCTTCAGAAAGAAAGTGATGTTGTGGAACAAATTAAGATAGTACCAGACCCGATAAATATTTTGGGAATTATGTTTGGGGTAAGTAATCTGTATGAAATGAATTGGGGAAGAAAATTGGAAATAGGAAAACCATGAGTGGCTGAATGAAATAGGTGAAGGTTTAATAAAAAAAAGGGTATATTTGATTAAAACATACTTGATCCCCATTTTTTTATATATTAGTTATATCTTTTATCCCCCCAAAAATATAGAGACAACCTTACTTAGTGGGTTTTTTTTTTCAAGCCTGCTGGGGTAGCAGACTTAATCCACTAAAAAGGAATATACTATATCTGCCCATTAAGAGTGGTGGCCTGAATATGCTGAATCCAATAATTTTCTTTAATACATTTTTCTTTTATTGTAGCTTAAAACCTGTGGTGTTGTTACAGGAGATGGGATGGGAATGGATGATGCGGGATAAGTGTAGCTTATGGATGAGGCAGTGGGAGTCGCAAAGTTTAAGAGTGTTAAAGAGTGGCACAAGTGAATCCCTATATTTGACTGTTTTAGACTGTGGGTTGGTTGGATCACAGCCAGTTTGATCTTTCCCCAGCCGCAAGTACTTTTTGATTTTATATATTTTGTGGAAGTTATGAGCAGTGAGAGGGCTCAGTTAACATCTGTGAATTCACCCTGTTACAGAGATTTGTGAAAGACTTTTCTGGAGGGTGATTCTGAATAACTTCCATAAACTTTTCAGTTTATTTGTTTACTTTATTATCTTGGTTCGAGTGTTAGAGCACTGGGGAGTGAGAGTCCCGGGTGCTATAATTTTGTTTTGTTAGGTGGCCCAGGTAGTGAGAGGACCGGTGGGTCAATTTATTTTGTGTGGTAGGGAGGTTAGGTTTTACGTTTTAAGTTTTTTAGTTATTTGTTTTATTTGGAGTTGGTGTAATTATTTAGTTGGGGGGGTGAGAAAAGGTTTGGCTGTGATTTGGGGTTTTATACATTTTGTTTAATTGTTATAATTAACCAGTTAGACTGGTGTTGTTTGGTTATGTGGGGGACCTGGGATAATTGTCAGCTTGGGTTCCCCCCAGTCGTATGCTATTCAGCCTCCACTCTCCGTGCCCTCCGCCCTTTCCATCCCCCTCTGTTGGCTTTTTCTATCTACCAACATTGCAGGGCTTTAGGTATTGCCCATAGGAGGGTGGGTGGTGGGGGGGTGGAACAGCGGAGGCTGGAAGAGCGAGGTGCTCCTATCGGGGTTGTTAAGTTCAGAAGACGCCCTGGGGCAAAATGGAGTCTAGAGCATGGGCCACCATGCCTGGTCTCCATACCCAAGGGCACCATCGTTGGGGATGGGCCAGTGGTCAGGGCATCCCTGGAGTTCAGTCTGACTTGGGTGGTGTTGTGCAATGCAAGATCTGTCAAGAACAAAACCGCAGTTATTGCGGATCTTGTCGTCGGGTCAGCAGATCTGGCTTGCATCACCGAAACCTGGCTGGATGATAATGCGGGTCCCATATTTGAGGCCGCAATTCCGGCTGGGTATGCGGTGATACACTGCCCGAGATTGGACCATGGGAAGGGGGTGCAGTCTGTTTCAAGACCGAATTGGAGCTCACCAGTGTTCCAATTGAGGTGACCAGCTCATTTAAATGTGCTGTAGTAGCAGGTGCAGGCTATAGAATAGCTCTCATCTATCGTCCACCCGGAGATGGGAAGCAATTCTTTAAGGAAGTGGCGGACTTCATCATCGATATAGCATTTGAGTTGCCCAGGTTGATGGTCCTGGGTGATTTCAATGCCTAGATCAATGACGAACTCTCTCAATTTGGACAACACTTCCTCCAGTTGATGAATTCACTGGGCCTGACACAGGTAGTTACCACTGCTACTCATAAATGTGGCCATTCCCTTGACCTGGTTTTCCTCCTGGGGATCGAGGCCTTGGACATGGGGGTGGAACCAGTCGGTTGGTCGGATCGCTACACAGTGAGGTTCAATTTTGACATCCCCCTTTGTAGGCCGACCCCTGTGGAGATGGTCAAGTTCGACCTTTATGAAATGCTACATCTGATGGCCTAGCAGTGGTCCTTGACCTATCAGAACTCTCTGTGGATTGCAAGGATCCTGAAGCCTTGGTCTTGGCATATAATATTGCCATCACCTCAACTTTGGATATCATTGCACCAGTACGTGTGCATCCTCTCTCCCTCTGCCCTCGGGCTCCATGGTTTGATGGAGCCTTGAGGGAGTTGTGGTGACTAGGTCACAGGTTAGAACATTGTTGGAGGAAATCCAGCCTGTATGCCGACCACCTTAGACTGCTAGAACATTATCAGTTCTACCAATCAGAAATTTCTCATAAGAAGGCAGAGTTTCTGTCCAGGGAAATTTCTGCTGCTCAGAATTGACCAGCTCAGCTCTTCAGAACCATGGACAGGTTGTGTAACCCAATCTGTATGCAGCTCTGAAAAGCTTTTTCACAATTGCAGTGTGATGAGCTTGCTCGGTTCTTTGCTGATAAGGTGGCTGACATCAGGTCAGAGATCCTTGCGACACATTCTATGCGAGTTGTGGAGGATCAGGTTTTGGTCACAGTCCCTTCGTTCTCCTGGAGTACTTTCAGCCATCCAGAAGTCGTGGATGTTATGCGGATTGTCCCGGGGATGCGCCGCACATGCTGTAGTTTAGACCCGGGCCTGACATCCCTGATTATGGGTTGTGGTGACCTTATTGGCCCGGTTCTGCCACAGATAATCTGGTGCTCCCTTGACTCCGGTGTTTATCCCTGCTTCTTGAAAGAGGCAGTGGTGACACCACTGTTGAAGAAAGCTTCTTTGGACCCAGATTCTCTCGCTAACTACAGGCCCATCTCAAACCTTCCCTTTTTGGGGAAGGTGATCGAGAAAGTAGTGGCTGCACAACTGGAGAACCATTTGACCATCCATAACATCTACGAACCTCTTTAATCTGGTTCCTAGAAGAGGCATAGTACTGAGACTGCACTGGTTCGGGTGCTCAATGATCTCCTGATGGCGAGAGACCAGAGAAAATGGTCTATTTTGGTACTTTTAGATCTGTCATCAGCTTTTGACACCATTGACCATGGGGTGCTGCTTGAGCGCCTGAGATCTATCTGCGGACTCTCTGGGTTGGTCTACAGATGGTTTACATTGTACCTCATGGGAAGAACTCAGAGGGTTGTGTCGGGTTATTTTCCTCTGATCCGATCCTGCTGTCATGTAGGGTTCCTCAGGGTTCAGTATTGTCCCCATGTTGTTTGCGGTGTATATGCTTCCCCTCAGAGACATTGTAAGATGGTATGGGCTGAGGTTTCATTGTTATGCCGATGATACCCAGCTCTACCTGTCTTTTGCTCCCGACCAGGAAGGAGCAGTCTCAGTATTTAATAACTGCCTTGATGAAATCCAAGATTGGATGAAGTCCAGTTGGTTGAAGTTGAACCCTGGGAAGACGGAGGTGATGGTTTTGGATCCAGGCTGCCGGATAGGGGGGCTGGGGGCAGGCTGCTCCCTAGGATTGTTCCTGGGAGATGCTGAGCTCCAGGCCTCTGAACAGGTGCGATACCTGGGGGTGTTGTTAGACGTGGGACTGATACTTCGAGAGCAGGTATCGGCCGTCGTAAAGTCATCTTTTTACCATCTAAGAAACATCTCCAGGATCAAGCACCTTGTTCCGTCCGTAGATCTGCCTACATTGATCCATGCCTTTGTGACCTCATGTTTAGATTACTGTAACTCGCTTTACTTTGGGCTACCAGGGGTTGATATCCATCGCTTGCAGCTGGTGCAGAACTCAGCAGCCCGGTTGTTGATGGGGATTTCAAGATCTGCCCATATTACACCGGTGCTGCAGGAACTGCACTAGCTGCCGGTTCAGTGGCGGATCTCCTTCAAAGTCAGATTACTGACATACAAAGCTCTACATGGACTGGGCCATGACTACCTGAAAGAGCTCCTGGTTCCTTATCACCCTGAGCGACCACTTCGCTCAGCCGACGAGGGGTTGCTGGAGATTCCGAGGGTGACTTTAAAATCTGTGGGAGTCAGGGCATTTATGTTCATGGCCCCGACCCTCTGGAATTCTCTACCCCACCGGATCAGGGAGTGCGCAACTGTGTGGGGATTCAAACAGGCCCTAAAAACTTTCCTGTGGAATAAGGCATACAGTGAAGATGTTGGCTGACATGTTTGTATTTATTGAATGTGATGATGTTTTTACATGTTTTAATTGTTCTGATTGTTATGCGCCTTGGTTTTGAAAGGTGCACTATAAATAAATAATTATTATTATTATTATAAAACAGTCAGCTATAATACCAGAATATGTATGAAGTACTTTCTTACAATTAAAACAGTGGAAAATTTCAACAAGACAGGTTATTACGGTACCCAGGAAACAGTTATATTATAATCTATTGTCCTCCTTGTGTGGGGAGATGGAAGTCTTTGCAAAATGTCCTAATATATTTAGAGGAAATTTAGAGAAGTTGCTTAATAACACAAGAGTCCCAGAGCATATATGGGATCTTCACTGGTTGGCGTGCCATGAGCAAATTAATGTAAAAGCTAATCACAAGCATAAAAAGGTACAAGAAAGAATCTGCAGCAGGCTAAAATGCAACCAGCAAGAAGAACCCATAAAGCACTTGTTTTTTAACTGTTCTTTGATTAAGGGATTTTGGGAGGTGTTGGCACAACAGTGGAATGAGAAGGTATTTAGAACAATAACATATGAGAACCTTCTGTACGGTGTCTTTGATGGGAAGTGGGCTAAATGGGATGTCAGTACCCTGCAGGTAATTATGGTGATATTTAAGTGGAATATTTGGATGATGAGGTGTGGATATACATTGCAACAAAAAGAAGGGTCACATGTAGAGTTATGTAACAAAATTTTGCAGGATATACTAATGATATATAAAAAGGAGAAAATGAAGTTAAGAGAAGATGTGTTATTAGAATGATGGCGGGGTATGTTCTGGATTACGGACAGTGATGCCCCTATTACTTAAGGAGAGCTCAAGAGAGGAACCTAAACAGGGAAGTCTGACTTTGACTAAGAATAATGTGTAATGGGGGAATATTGTATTAACTAATGTGATAGGATTATTAACCCATGGTTGCTTTTTGTCATTGGGTGGTTGGGGGTTATGTATGATCTATGTGTGGTTTGGGTAAAGTATGCTGTAATACTCATGTAGGTTGTCTTCTTTTTCTAGGATTTCTTGTGGGGAAATATTGTTTTGAGAACACTCTGCTTTTATGTATGATGTAATACTTATTTCTCTTTTTCTGTTTTTTGAGTTGGTGTGATGTAACACTGTATGAATTGTAACATTTTTTCTGTTTTAATACAAATTTCTCCTACTCTTTTCAAGAAGTGCCATGGGATCTTTAACATCCACCTGAACTACCACCAGAACAGGCAGATGGAACCTCAGTTTAAAGTCTCATCTGAAAGATGGCACCTCAGGAATATAGCACCCCTCCCATGCTGCACTACAGTGTCAGTATTGGGATTTAACCCAAGTGCCTGGTGTGGGTATAGAACCCACAACCTTCTGATCTCCCAGCCTCAGAGGCAAGTGTGCTACCTGCTGAGACACTGACACTGACAATGGTGGCTAGACATAAGTGAAGCAAAGTGCACAGTGCATGTTGGAGTGGGGACAATGCTAAAGAGCCTCAAACAAAGGGGAGCTGACAGGAGAGGGTCAAGGAAGAGGATATGTTATTAGGAATGGGGATTTACAGGAACAGGAAGGTGCAAGGAGTTGTCTTAGTTAAAATTTAAAGGCAGAGAGTGAGGGGGAGAGGCAGGGGGAAGGGGAGCAGATTCCAGAGGAAGGGGAAGCAGTAGGAGAAAGCAGCTTGGCCAGCAGATGAGTGAAAGTGGGTAATGGAGGTATTAGGTCAAATTAGCACCAGAAAAATGGCAATGACAATAACGGCGGGAGAAAAAGAGTGAGGGGCACTATCGCGGTCAGCAACATAGCGTGGGGGAACAATCACACTTAGCAACATAGTGTGAACCAGAAATGCAAAATGTCAGAACAGGTGGACGAAACTCAGGCGACAGGGAGGAAGACAAGGGTGAAAATGTGCAAAACAAAGACTACAACACTTCGCCCCCAACACCCCACCTTTATATAGCCAAGGCAAGGCATATTTTATTTATATAGCGCCTCATCCAGGGGCACAGTGCACTTTACAATAAAAACATCCCAAGAACTATAATCAAATATTTTTAAATAAAACTAAAGGCTTTTCCAAAAAGAAAGGTTTTTAAAGAGGCTTAAAAGGCCCAGGCCGAGATAGCTGCACGTATGTAAGGTGGAAGAGAATTCCACAAAGATGGTGCAGCAGTACTAAAAGCTGTATTGCCAGATCTCTTAAGGCAAGAGGAGGGTACAACAAGCAAGCCAACCTCTGTGGAGCATTGGGGGCGGATAGGTCGCTAGGGTACCAGGAGCTGTTTAAGGTAGTCAGATCCCAAAACCATGTAGGGCCATATAAGTTAACAAGCATGTCTTGAAGGTGATGTGCAAACTCACAGGCAGCCAGTGCAGAGCATGCAGAACAGGAGTGACATGATCCCTCATTGAGGCACCTGTCAACATCCTGGCTGCAGCATTTTGCACTAGCTGCAGTCAATACACCAAATCTCAAGACAGCCCTAGGTAAACAGTATTACAATAATTGAGTCTGCTGGTGACAAAGGCATGGATGACCTTGGTCAGATCATCAGGCATCAAGAACGGCTGAATCCTGGTGATATTCTGGAGATGGAAAAACCTGGATCTAACAACCAATGACACCTGTTGTTCAAGGGTAAGTTGGTCATCAAGAAAAATGACAAGATCTTTAACTGCACTTACCACCGACAAGGGCCTCCCAGCAACTACTGGGGTGAGCAGCCTCCCATCAGTGGAGACACTCAATGACCCGGCTCGATCACCATAACCTCTGTCTTGCTGGGGTTGAGACATAGCCAGTTTGCAGACATCCAGTCATTGATCTTAGCCAAACACTGGCTCAGCATACCTGAGGAGGAGAGGTCACCTGGGGCATAAGACAAGTACAACTGGGTTTCATCTGCGTAGTAGTAAAACCCCAGATTGTACCACCTAATGATCTCTCCCAGTGGCAGCATATACAGGGAGAACAACAGGGAAGCCAAATTAGAACCCTGTGGAACACCAAAAATAAGTGCGAAATGCAATGTAATGGCTGTGGGGCAGCAGCCTTCCGGGAGTCTTTCTGGAGGCTGAGATGCTGCTCTATTCACAGACAACTCTCTGCCCTGAGGGAGGAAGTTGCCCATCTTCAGGCCACTGTGGACAGTAGAAAGGGAACCTTCTCCCAGGCCACAATGGACGGTAGGAAGGGAACCTCCCCCATCCAGGGAGCACCAGGGCCACCACCACTACCTCAGAGGTTGTGAAGAAAGCACAGCAGTTGGACCACAGTGGGCTCAGGGAGGGTGAGGATGGTGGAACAGAGGCACACACAGTCAGTTGTTCCACACCACAATCCATACACCATTCTGGGGGAGCATAGCTCCCCTATGGATGCACCCGCAGAGGTGACTAAGGAGGCTGAGGACAACTGTCACAAGGGAGGCCCACAGGAAGGAGGCAGAGGACACCACAAGGAAAGGAAGCAGTTCCTGGTGGGGGACTCAATTATTAGGGGGATAGAACTGGAGGGTGCAGGGAAAACTGAAGTAAGGTGCCTGTCTGGTGCCATGGCTTGGAGAGACAGGAAGCGCATCCTCGGGATCACAAGAACAGCTGCACGGAAGTCTGAGCTGGACATCATTGTCCACCTAGGGACAAATGACTTGGTTCATCATGAGATTAGAGCAGTACAGAAGGACTTTGTGGAATTGGGAGGGGCCTTCACACAAGTAGTACACACAATATCCTTTCTGAGGTGTTGCCTGTCAATGGCATGAGTGAGGCGAGGGTACTTTGCATCATGCAGTTTAATGAATGGTTGGAAAATGGTGTGGAGCACAGGGTTTGGCTTCATTGGAGACTGGGGTTCCACCTGAGGGACACCAGCCTATACTGGCAGGATGGTCTGCATCTGTCCAGGAAGGAACAAGTCTTTTGAGCAATCGGTTTAAATGCTTCATTGGCAAGCTTTAAACTAGTCAAGGGGAGGCACTGATAAGCAGCAGGAAAATCCCAGCCTCTCCTACAAAACAGGGTACTAAATGAGAAAAGACTGAGGTAGAAAGGTCAGTGGGGGATGCTGCAAAAGAAGGTAAAGCCATCAAAAAATGGAGAGCAATGAGTACCAATGCTCGTAGTCTGAGTAACAAGCTTCCTGAATTAGTGGCCTTGATAGAGAACGAACATCTGGATATCGTGGCAGTCACAGAAACATGGTACACACAAAACCATGACTGGGACGTAAACATACCAGGATACACTATCTACAGGAGGGACAGGGAGGGTAAAAGAGGAGGAGGAGTAGCTCTTTACATAAGGGAGGGAATCAAAGCAACAGAGCAAAAGGGAAAACAGGGAGGAGAAGAAGCTCTGTGGGTAAATTTGGAGACTGGCAATGGCACTAATAATCCGCGACAGGGTTAGATACAGACTTCTTCAGGGGGAGGAAATGGACAAGGAAATGATAGAAAGAATACTTAGAATGGCAGAAAAAGGGAGATATTGCTGATGGGTGATCTGGATATAGCCAGATGTTAACTGGAGTGCAGTTGCAGCAGCCACTTCGAAGAGTGGGGTTATTCTAGATGCCCTACAGGGGGCATGACTTAGACAACTAGTATTGGAGCCCACTCAAGAGGGAGCAATCTTAGACCTGGTTCTCTCAAATGGAGATGATGAGAGGATCACAAATGTAGAAGTGGGTAGCCATCTGGGAACTAGCGACCATCAAACAGTGTGGTTCACAATAAACACAGCAATAGAGTCAAGCCATACAAAGGCAAAAGTATGGACTTTAGGAGGGCTGACTTTGCCAAAATGGGTGAGTGCCTAAGGAATGCACTAGCAAATGGGCAGGAAGGAGGGTTGGAAGAACAATGGGGAATAATAAAACTGCCATCACAGAGGTAACGAGCCTTGTGTGAAGCAAATAAACAAAACAAAACGATGTAAGAAACCACTGTGGTTCTCAAAGGAAGTGGCAGTGAAGGTTCAAGAGAAAAGAAAGCATTCAGGAAGTACAAGGAATCACAGAAGGAGCAGGACAGAGAACTGTATCAGTTAAAGCAAAAGGATGCTAGGAAGGCAGTCAGAACAGCAAAGGCCCAAACCGAGGAAAAAGATAGCCAACTCAGTTAAGAAAGGGATAAAACCTTTATAGGTACATCAGAGAGCTGAAGGAAGACCAAGGAGGGTTAGTGAGGCTTAATAAAGGGAGGGAGGGTGGGCAGAGGGTGACTGTGAAAAGCCAGAGATACTAAACAAATATTTTTCTTCAGTATTTACAAAGGAAGAGGGGGAGGTACCTAAAACAAACAGCAGAAACACTCCAGATATAGAAGTTGATATCAGCCCATTTACAAAAGAAAGGGTTGTGAAAGAACTCTTAAAACTGAAGGTGGAAAAAGCAATGGGGCCTGATGGGATTCATCCCAGAATTCTAAAAGAACTAAGGGTAGAACTAGTGACACCACTAACTACCCTCTTTAACAAATCATGGGAGGATGGGGTGGTACCCGAGGACTGGAGGAGGGCAGATGTGATTCCCCTTCACAAAAGTGGGAGCAAGGCAGAAGCAGGAAACTATAGACCTGTTAGTTTAACCTCAGTGGTAGTGAAAATGATGGAATCACTTTTGAAGGAAATAATTGTTGAGTATCTAGAGGCCAGAGGGCACAGGACCCAAGGCAGCATGGATTCACAGCGGAAGGTCATGCCAGACAAATCTGATAGATTTTTGACTGGGTGACCAAAGTAGTAGATCAGGAGGGCTGTGGACATGGCCTACCTAGACTTTAGCAAGGCATTTGACACAGTCCCACACAAAAGATTACTATACAAGTTAGCCAGCCTGGGAGTGGGTCCCAAGATGACAGCCTGGAAAGAATTGGCTGGAGAATAGGACACAGAGAGTAATAGTAAATGGAGTCCACTCTGAAGAAATGGGGGTTACTAGTGGGGCACTGCAGGGATCAGTATTAGACTGGTCCTCTTCAATGTCTTTATAGCTGACATTGCAGAGGGGTTGGAAGGAAGTATGTCTCTTTGCAGATGACACAAAGATCTGCAACAGAGTTGATGCACAAGGTGGGGTGGAAAGGATGAGAAGGACTTGGCAAGGTTAGATGAATGGTCAAATGTATGGCAGCTTAGATTCAATGCTAAGAAGTGCAGTAATGCACCTGGGAAACAAAACCCAGGGAAGAGTAAACAGTGGGGTGAGATACTAACAACAACAAAAATGAAAGGGACCCGGGGTAGTCATATCAGATGACCTAAAGGTAGGTAAGCAATGTGAGAGGCAGCAAGGAGGGATGGGGGATACTGGGATGCATAGGAGAGGCATCACCAGTAGAAAACAGGAAGTTATTATCCCTCTGTACAGACAGTTGGTGAGACCCCATCTGGAGTACTGTGGCAGTTCTGGAGACCCAATCTCCAAAGACATAGACAGGATGGAAGATGTCCAAAGGAGGGCACTAAAATGGTGCAGGGTCTGCACCAGAAGACATATAAGAGAGACTTAAGGAGCTAAATATGTATAGCCTCAAGGAAAGGAGGGAGGGGGACATGATAGAAACTTTCAAGTACCTCAAGGAATCAACAAAGTCCAAGAGGGTAGCATCTTTCAAAAAGAGGTGTGCAAGAACAAGGGGGGCACAATTTGAAGATAGAAAGGGCGGCTCAGAGGTAACTTAAGAGTATTTTTTCACAGAGGATTGTGGATGCATGGAACGGCCTTCCGGAGGAGGTTGTGGAGTCAAAACAGTGGTGGAATCTGCATGCATGGGACAGTCATAAGGCAATTCTAGGGGTGGGGTAGAAGAAGTAGGCTGCTGGTTAACTAGGATCTGCAGCGCATCCATTAGGTAGGGAAATGGGCAGACTGTGGGCCAAGCGGTCCTTATCTGCCATCAAAATCTGTGTTTCTATGTTTCTATGAAATGTCCAGAGGGAAAATTCCCAAGGACAACATGTTGTGATCTTCTGGTTAAATATGAGCTAAACCTGTGCAAAACTGCCCTGGTAGTGCCCACATAGTTCCACAGATGATCCAATAGCACCCTGTGATCCACCATGTCAAAAGCTGAAAATAGGTCCATGACCACCAAGATGGTATATTGCCCTCAGTCCCCTGCCATGAAGAGATTATGTGCTACCTTATCAAAGCTGTCTCAGTGCTGTACCAGGGCCAGAAACCCAATTGGAGAGGTTCATAGATGGACAAACTCTCCAAATGCTCAGCCAGCTGGTCAACCAGTCCACCACCTTCTCAATAACCTTCCCCGGAAAGGGAAGATTAAAAATAGGCCTATAGTTTGAGAGAACATCATGCTCCGGGATGCACTTTCTGTGAACAAAGGGGACACATAGTGGTGGGGGGACAGAACTTGGGGAGGGTATCTTGGCAGGGTGGTGGATTTAATATTGTTGCTGGGGGGTTAAAACTCGGTGAGTATCTTGTCAGGGTGGTGGATGTAGTATTGCCACTCGGGAGAAAACCCGGGGAGGGGAGTAGAACTTAATGCAGGTACCGCAGCAACAGTTGAAAGAAAAAAAAAGACATTCCAGCAACAGCAAGCCTCGAACTGCAGGCTGCTACACCACAGCCAGCAACTCTAACCTGTACACTGTGCTGGCAACCTGGTTGAGAGCTGACAGTAACTGGATTACATTGGTTATGATCACAATGAGAACAGCATAACAACTCACAGACAGTGCCCAAATGACCCGTGCTGTTCTGTGTCACTAGTTATTTTTCCTGGTGCTGTTAATCCCTTGCTATTATTACCATGCTGTTATTGCAGTGTTATTTTCACCTGACACAGGGAATGGAGAAGGTTCTGGAATCCATTAAGTGGAGGGAGTAGGAAGAGGAGGGAACAGGGGAGAAGAGTGAGGATAGATAGGATGGAATGGATCTGAGCCAATATTTGGCAATGAAGGTGGCACAGTGGGACTGGTGACATGAAGGCAGACGGAGGATGGAGAAGGAGGAATAAAGTGAACAGTGATAAGTGTGGAGATGAAAGTTGGTGGCAAAATGACATAAGGTGTTACAGAAGGTATCCAGTTTGGTAAGGGAGGAGGAAGGGGCAGTACCATAGACCATGTCAGCATAATCAAAGATCGGGAGGACCATTTTGGTTACCAGTTCCTAGCAGATCTGGAGGGAGAGGCAGTTCTTGTTACAGTACAAGGCACCAAGTTTTGGGCAGAGTTTCGCATGAATGGCATTGATGAGGATGGAGAAATCAAGCTTGCTGTCAAGGTAGACTCCAAGGTACTTGAAGGTGGGGACAACCTCAAGAGGGGTGCCATCAAGCATGGAGAAAGCAGGGGGAGGTGAAAGCCTAGCCAGTTTCTGAATAGTATCAAAGGTTATATTGACAGTCTTCTTTGTGTTGACCCTGAGTTGGTTGGCATGGAACCAACGCAGGACATTGTAGAAGTCCTTTTGGAGCAGATTTTCCACAGCTGAAGCTGAAGGGCTGGAAGTGTAAATGGCCGTATCATCTGCATACATTTGGATATGTGAAGAGACACAGGCAGAGGAGATGTCATTTAGGAAAATGGAGAACAGAACAGGGTCCAGGACAGAGTCCTGAGGGACACCTGCTAGGATGGGGAGAGTGGGGGACAGGATGTCACTCACTTGTACGACTGCTGATGGTCTGTGAGGTATCAGTGGAACCAGTCAACTGCAGTTGTTGAGATGCCTGCAGAGCTCTTGTTGAGGAGGAGAGAGTGGGACACTGACTCAAAGGCTTTGGCCAGTACGATGAATATAGCTGAGATGATATGTCCCTGATTCATCCCAGTGTGGATAGAGTCAGTTACCCACGGCAAGGAAAATATGGTGGAGTGGTGCTTCCTAAAGCCAGACTGAAAGGGGGATAGAAAATCTGAGGAATGAGGGAAGTAAGCAAGTCTGGAGTAGATGAGGGTCTCCTGAAGCTTAACAAGAGAGGGAAGAAGTGATATCGATCTGTAGTTACCACAGAAGGAAGGGTCACCCCCTTTGTGCAGAGACAACTTTGCTATCTTCCTGGCCTGAAGGACAGCACCATGGGAGAAGGAGAGGTTCAAAAGGTGAGCAAGTGGAGAGGTAATAGCTGGAGCTGAGATTTGTAGAAGTTTGGGGTCCAGACCATTGGGGCTGGACTTCGGTGGGTTAAGTGAAGTTAGGGCGAGGAAGGCTTCATGGGGGAGATGGGGGGAATGGAAGCCTTCCTGAGAAAGAGGAGCAGAGAGGCAGGAGGGGACTGAGGGAGGGAGTGACCAGAGGACTTGTATGAGGAAAGAGTGCAGGTAGTGAAGAATGTGCTAAAATGAGTGGCAGCTGAGAGACAGTCAGAGACCAATGAACTATCCACTTGGAGGACAGGGGTAAGACTGGGCTGGAGGATCAAACAGGGAGTGAATAATCTTCCAGAAATTAGTTGGAGAATTAAGGTTAAACTGGAGACTAGATTTGAAGTAGAGGGCCTTGGCAGAGCAGATGGCCTTTCGTGCAAGAATTTCTGAGTGACCTGTAGGACTGTAGGTCAGGCAGGGATTGTAAGAATTTGAAATGAGCCCACGCTTGGTCATGGGACTTACAAAGACTGATAATTTCAGGGGTAATCCAGTGGTGATGGGAGATCCTGACTCTAAATTTATGTGGGGGGGCATGAATGTTCCAGGTGTGGTCAAAAATGGCGAGGATGTGGGAGAGGGTAGTGTCAATGTAAGTGGCAGAATAGACCAGGACCATTTACAGGAAGCAAGGTCATGTCGTAGGGCATTTGAGTCCAGAGTCCTGAGTAACCTGGACCAAAGGTATTTGGGGGCAGAGTGAGTGGGCCTCACCTTCCTGACACAATTGGTAATGCTGTGGTCACTGAAAGTGTCAGGTAGAGTGCCTGCTTCGATGATACAGTAGGGGTGTGAGGTGAGCACCTAGTCCAGGAGGGAGTGATTAGAGGAGTAAGAATTGAATCAGGTGTGTTTGGCTATTAGTTGGGTAAGGTTCAGGGACTCAGTCTTGTGGAGTGTGGGCCAGGAGGTAGGGGAGAGCCAATTTATGTTGAAGTCTCCCAAGAGGATAAGCTCACCAACGTCAGCATTGGAGACAAGGGATAAAAGGGAGTCAACCAGGGAGGAGGAGGAGGAGATCTTAGAAGAGGCATGGAAAACACCAGCATAAATAGGGAGGGTGGAAGGAAGGGATAGTTTAACTAGAAGAAGCTTGTGGGAGGAAGAAAATGACTCTCTGAAGGTGACAGAGCAGGACAGGTTTTGGCAGACATACAAGGCCACTCCACCACCATGCTTGCCACAGTCCTGACAGAAGAGGTGGTAGTCAGGAAGAGCTAAGTTAGCGTCTGGTATCCTGGATGAGAGCCAGGATTCAGATAGGCACCGGAGGTCAGGGGAATACTGAGAGATCCTAGTTTTGAGACAGGAGGAATAAATTTCTGGTTGAGATTAACAAGGTTATCCCATAGTAGATTATCACAGCAATGACTCCAAGAAAAGATGGAATGGTATAGGTTGGGACCGGTTACATTCAAAACTTTTGGTACCCTGCAATATTAATTTTGTTAAAAAAACATAAATTACAGGTTTTATAAACTTACACAGATAAAGGAATTATGATTAGTACAAAATACAAAAAGTGTATTTCCAAGAACACCACAAAATTGTGCTGCATAGTTTTGAGACAAGAAGAATAAATTTCTGGTTGAGATTAACAAGGTTATCCCATAGTGGATTATTACAGCAATGTCTCCAAGAAAACATGGAGTGGTATAGGTTGGGACCGGTTACACTCAGAACTTTTGGTACCCTGCAATATTAATGTTGTTAAAAAAACCCATAAATTATAGGTCTTAAAAACTTACATAGACGAAGGAATTATGATTAGTACAAAATACAAAAAGTACATTTCCAAGAAAATCACAAAACCTTGCTGCAGTGAGGGTCTAAAACATATTACTAATACAGCATACTCCAAATGTTTTGTGAATAATAATTACTGTTTTGGCATGAAGCCCTATTTCAACATCTTGTCTGATCCTGAGCAACGCAGAATATTTGTAAAGTAAAAATTTGAAAGATTCGACAAGCAATGTCCTGACACAAAATCACAAAAAGACCTCAAATGAGACAGATAATTGTTCATGTTCTCTGGAGGGACTGAGGATCTCTACCATGTAATGTGGAGTTGCATCTGGTATGTTAAGGAAAGAACCTATTGGCTAAAGCCATTTTTAAATGCCACCTATGGTACTGATCTTGTAACTTTGACTTCCATTTTACTGCATACTGCAGATGTTTGGTCCATAGAGAGATTGGTTAAATATTTTATAGCAATAAATAAAGCTAAGAAAAAGATTGATAAGTGTTTAGTGGAACCTTAGCCTTGAATCAGTACAAAAATACAAACATTCCCTCTGTGTGTGTGTGTGTGTGTGGGGGGTGATCATAATGATTGAAATGCTAATGTAGATAAACATTGTTAGAAGCTTTTGTGATTGTGCAATATATGTGTTCTATTATTTATATCTACAATGTATTTTAAAGTTTGTATACTTTTTAATTGTATTTGTTGATAACTAATTAGTCAAGCAATAAACTAAACTAACTACTGAGAGATCCAGACTTTAAGAGAATCCAGCTTAGGGTGGAGGCTCCTAGCATTTAGGTGGAAGATGCAGAGGCCTTTAGGGAGAGTGGGGAGGGATGAGGGAGAAGGGGGGGTTACAGTTGGGTTCAACATCGTCAGCAAGAAGGTGAATGAAGAAAAGAAGGAGACTAGAGTGGGACTTTCAACCCCTTGAGCGAGGGGGAGAAGGAGGAAAAAGATAATACTATGGTTCATGCTATGGATTGTCAGGAACTAGAAGGCACGTGCCCATTGTTGCTTCCATAGGACTTATCTGAAGTACCTAATTTTATCTCCATTTAAAATGTAAATATCTAATTTCTTTTTTAATTCCATCTTAGTTCTACTAATCACTACCTCCAATGGCAGGCCATTTTATGCATTCACCACCCTTGATGTAGAAAAATACTTCCTAGCGTTACTTCTAAACTTAATTCCATTAATTTGTAATGGGTGTCCTTTAGTCTCCATAATACCCTCTTTGAATGTAATATTCAGTTCATTAAGTAGAGTTGGGTCCTGCATAATGAACATTATCATGGCATACAGTGTACATTTTATTAATATATTATCTGTCAGTCATGAAGAGCAACTCACAGAGAATGCGGACACTATGATCCATCAACACCCCTTGACATACATGTACCCAGCACCTCTACGTGTAAAGTGCACAGGTACTGGGGCCACCTCATTAGGGATAGGGAAGCTGTGTAGGAACATGGTGCTGTCCTGCTGCCATGGTATATTATGGTGGCTTCACCCACTGAAACCCTGGAATGATATAACTCATGTGAGGACTGATTGTCACTTATCTTCACACAGTGTTCATTGCATGCTTAATAGTACTTAAAATGAAAATATATTGTACTTTTATTTTATTTTTTTATGTCTTTGTTAGCCGGGTAAGTGTGCTAATCCAATGGACCGTATTCAGACATGACCTGGGCCACAAGGTGGCACCAACATAGTTCAACAGCCATAAATGTATATAGACAGTAGTAGCTATTACACATTGATGAACAACAGACAAAGGTCAAAATATGAGTCAGACATGTCTGTACAAAACCTCAATATGAGGTCAATAGGGGTACAATGTAAATTGAGCTGAGGCAGCAGTAACAACTCAGATCACAGAGGATAAATGGTACAAAAATAGCAAGCAGCAACTTTTATAATTAGAAACAAAACATCCATTTCTCCTGAACTGGCTGACAGACTAACAGTCAGACTTGATAAGAAGACCTTGTAGGTCAAGGAGAAAGGAAACCAGAGACAGCTAGGAGGTCAAGATGGGATAGGACAGAAAAACATAGCACCTGGGGCAGTTTCTGGACACTACTTGTTGTCCAGGACACAATTGCAAGGGGATTCAGATAGGAGCCAGGCTCTAAGGTTCATTTTGAAGGACAGGTGGAAGGGGGACAAGCGAATAGGCAGCAGTAGATTGTTCCATAGGGTGGGGTCAGAGACTGAGAAAGCTTAAATTCCCATTAAAGTGGAGACATGTGGTACTTTCAGGGGAGGGACTGAGGATATCCTGAGGCACCTGGAGGTAGTCCTGTGAGTGAGCAATGGGGAATAGGGGGACATCTGGTTGCACCTGAGCGCATTGTCCACAACACAACCCATAGCATACTCAAAGCGACCTTGCAGAGGGAGCCACCCTAGGGACTGGTAGAGTGAACAATGGTGGGTGGAGTAGGGGGCTTGAAGAACAAAGTGACAGATGGAGTTGTAAGCTATAAGTCGTGAACGTAGGGCAGAGGACACAGAGGAATAGATAGGGGAGCAGTAGTCAGGAAGGGGCAATAGGTTACCTTGCACGATAGCAAGATGAGCATCAGGGGACAGAAACTGCTTAATACGGTAAGCAGCAACTAGTTTGTAGTGTGTTTTCCACACAGTGTTGTTTATGTGGTCAGAGAAGGTTAGTGAGGGGTCAAGGGTAACATCTAGGCACTTGAAAGAGGGGACATTTTCAAGGGGGGAGGCCCACTGGGGTACATACTAGGAGGCAGGAAGTGGTTTTAGTGACCTTGGCAAGGAAAGGTTTTGAGCTGAAGAGCATAGCCTTTGTCTTTTTTTCATTGACTAGGAGCCTACTGGAGAGGACCCAATGATGTGCAGAGACATAGTTACGTGAGAGGGCAGATGAGATGGAATCAAGTGACTTACCACTGTGATAGAGGACTAAGTCATCAGCATAAAGAAGGGCGTGACAGTTTAGGCTGTCAGCAGGGAGAGCATTGATGAACATGGAAAAAAGTAGCGGGCCAAGTATAGAACCCTAGGGGACTCCTGTATGGATAGGTAGGGTATCAGAAAAGTCTTTTCCTATTTGGACAGCCTGAGATCTGCCAGAGAGATAACTGCGGAACCACTCCATAGAATCAGGTGTGCAGCCAAACTGAAGTATTGTGGAATGTAGAAGATGGTGGTCAACAAGGTCAAAGGCCTTAGACAGGTCCACAAACACTGCTCCAGTGGCCTTAGATAAGTCCACAGACACTGCTCCAGTGGCCTTAGACAGGTCCACAGACACTGCTCCAGTGGCCTTAGACAGGTCCACAGACACTGCTCCAGTGGCCTTAGACAGGTCCACAAACACTGCTCCAGTGGCCTGAGACAGGTCCACAAACACTGCTCCAGTGGCCTTAGACAGGTCCACAAACACTGCTCCAGTGGCCTTAGGTCCACAAACACTGCTCCAGTGGCCTTAGACAGGTCCACAACTAATGTTCCAATGGCCTTGCCCTTATCCATATTTGTTAGGATATGATCAGAGAAGAGGGCTAGTGCAGCGGAGGTACTGTGATGCTTCCAGAAACCATGCTGGAGGGGACATAGGAGGTTATATTTCTGTAGATGTTCCAATAACTGGTGGTGGATGATTTTTTCCCAATAATTTGCTGAGGTATGGGAGGAGTGAGATGGGTCTATAGTTTTCGGGGGAGAGGAGATCACCTGCCTTGAAGACAGGTACTAGGTGTGCAACTTTCCATGCATCAGACACAGTGGACGATGAGAGGGCCAGGTTAAATATGAAGGTAAGTGGTTTAACAATGGCTGGGGAGATAATCTTAAGAAAAATGGGGTAGAGTCCATCACTGCCAGGGCTGCCTCTGGCTGGTAAACTCTTTAGGAGCTTAGTAGTGATATTCTGCCTAATGGCCCTGAAATAGAAAGAGGGTGGCAGGGTGTCATTTAAAGCATTGGAGACTCGGTCTGGTTGCTTCTTTAGGTGAGGGGGAGGCTGAGGGGGAAGCTTATTGAGGTAAGAGGAAAGGTCAGTGAACATTTTATTGAAGGTATCCGCAATCATGACCGAGTCAGAGACAAGGCCCTAGGGGGATGAGAGTTGAGAAATGTGCTTGTTTTCCTTGGGGTTTAGGAGCGACGCTAAGGAGGCCCAGAAAGTTCAAGGATTACTAAGGGAAGCTTGTTGCTAGCCATGGTAAAATGTGCGCATTAGGGAATTTGCCGCCTGTTTGCAGGAATTGTGCAGTTTTCTATACGCATTCCAGAGCAGTGGGGAGGGGGATGATTTTAAAGGCTTTCCATTTACGATCCCTGTCCTTCACTTGTGCCAGGAGTTCCTTTGATAGCCAATGGTTTCTGCCCCCCAATCCTCCTGGTTGTGAGGGGGAAATGTTTGGAGGGTAGCAGAGAGAGAAGCAACTGCAGCTGAGGCGTCCTTGTGCAGATAGAGATCGTACCAGTTAATAGCCTCTGCATCCCTGAGGACAGGTGCAAGATCAGGGCAGTTGAAATTTCTTAATGACAGATATTTAGGCGGGGATGATTTGCTTTGGAGCCCAAAACAATGTACATTGGGATATGGTCACTAATAGAGTCGGACATAGTGCTCGCCTGGAGGATCATGTCTACCCAGTTAGTGGTGATCCAGTCAATTGTGCTGTGGTTTTAGGAGTGGGAGTTGTGCCTTGTTGGGGAGGAAATGACTTTCTCCAAGAGATGCGTTTTTAGTAAGTTCACATACTCAGGCTGAGGAGCACCCAACCAGTTAAGGTTACAATCACTGAGAATGATGGTTTATCTGAAATGAGAGAGACCACCTAAGCCATCAAGGAAGTTAGTTAGGCCTGGGATGCCTCCTAAGGGGGTGTTATAACAGCACCCAATATGTATTTTTTGGATGCACCCAGGATAGTCTCAGCCAGGAGCCATGCACCTGGGGAGGGAGGAGTAGAGCAGCCGATGGAGGTGTCAGAGATATGGTCTTGAACATACAGTGCAACTTCTCCACCCCGCTTTCTTCTTGGTCTGTCCAGTCGAAGGAGAGAGAGTAACCAGGGAGTTTATAGGCAGCATCAGTGTGGTAAGGTTTTAACCAGGTCTCAGAGAGGCCTAGCACATGAGGCTGATACAGGGACACCCAAGCCTCAAGCTCTGGGAGCTTAGATGGGAGGCTACAGATATTTAGTGGGTGACCCTGAGTCCAGCTTGTTTTACCCAGTTGTTGTCAGAGTGGTCAATATGTATATTTGTGGGGCCCAGGTTTGTTTCTACGTCACCGGCAAGGAGCAAGGGGGAAAAGAGAGAGAGGGAAGGGGAGGAGGGGTGGGACCAGGAAGGGAATTGGATAGAGATGGAGTGAACAAATAGGCCAACCAAATTACGCTCATAGTTAGACAATAGAATGAGCATGCCTGAGGGGTGAAAATGTCGGTACGTGGCTAATCACTGTATGTGGGGTGTTGGAGGGATTTAGGGTGGTAGAGGAGTAATACAGGCTTTGCTGATCGATAGCAAGTATAAAGGCAGAGAAATCAGTTACCAATAGCAGGCCAACCATGGAGGCTATTAAGAGAGTAGTCAGGAGTATATTCATTTTCGCACTATCCTAGCAAGAGGTGACAGAGGAGGAAGTGTTTACTGGTCCAGCAGCTTGGTTTAAAGTGCCAGGCGAGCAGGCAGCAGCTGATTTAAAGTGCCTGGCAAGCAGGGCAGCACTGGCATAATTATATTCCAGAGACACCCTTTCGGATCCCTGTAATCTCTTTTGACTATTCATTCTTTTCCACTGCTCATTACTGTCCAGTTTATATTTAAAATAAAAGCAAGTTAAGGCCAGTCTGTTGGCTCAGTGGTAGAAGAAGTGCTACTGCTGGTGACGCTGAAGATCAGTGTTTGGGAATGAGCACAGGTCATCGAGGGCTGGCTGGGGGGGGGGAGGAGGAGGAGGAGGAGCAAGCATCCCTTTGGGGAGGAAGGACAGCCACTTCCACGCTATACTTCTACCTGGGTGCCCACAGGTGGCAGTGCAATGGAGTGGTTATGGGGGGGGGAGACATAGTCTGGTGCCGCTCTATGCATGCTCACATGCATGCGCATGCACACCTGGTCTGTCTGTGTCTGGAGGGATGGAACAGAAAAAAAGAGGAAAATCCCCCCTCCCATGCAGCATGATGGTTATGCCACACCCACAGGCCCCACACTTGCTGACTTGGATGCTAATCCCGTTGACTAGATATTGTATTCCCAGAGGACTTGGCCCAATCCTGAGGGCTCTGCCATGCAGGCAAACAATGGGGGTAACATGGAAGAAGGTAAGACCCAGGAGAAGGTGAAGAGATGGAGCTGGGGTGCAGTGGGGACTTGAGAGGGGGCCAAGGGTCGAGCGTAGAAAGGAACATAAAAAAAATATGAAAAAACCCAACAAAACAAATAAATAAAAGGAAGTTATTTTATTACAGTTTAGAATCTTTTAAGGCTTCTTTGAAGAGCTTTCTGTTTGTATCGGCTTTTGATTAATTCCAATTTTGCTGTCTTTTTAACTGTGTTTATATTTATATTCTTATTTATTACTGAAGTATGCTTTTATGTATTCGCACTTTGGCACCTGAAAAGCACAATATAAATAAATTATGATTTGATTTGACTTGATTTACCTTTCTGACTGGATCTAATTTTTATTTTTATTTTATTATTACTAGGAAAACCTTTGAGCACAGGTGCTCCTTTGCAAAAGTTCAAAGTCAGAGTTTGTCAACATTATTTAGCTACCCACCGAGTGCACCACTTCCAGGATTTGGTTTCTGCTGTCTGGGGTTGGTAACCCTACAGCCGCAATAAAGAGCTTTCACCATGGTGTACAAACCTGTTCCTAGACCCATTGTCCTTGTAATCTCTGCCCTGCCCGTGCAAGGCAGAGGGTAGAAGGACCTGGCAGCACGGCTCTATTGTCCTCAGGTGTGGCTACCTTTTTTTAATCTTCTCTATTTTGGAAAGTGAGTGACCTATGTGCTCACGCCTGCCTAGCATAGCAGACACTTAGAACTGGTAATGTATTTTTGTTATTTGCAATGGTGTTTCCAGTCAGTTATAGTGTGATGTTGTGATTTGCTTCTCCTGTTCTGTTTAGGGGCTGAAAACAATGAGAGAAACTGAAAGTTTTTTTTTTTATTATTTATTAGCATGGCTTTACACTATACACACCTGGACCTGTGTGACATGATGCCATGACTCTGCAGTTCCAGCACTTTATGTCAGTGTGCTAACTGGGTGCAGCCTGTGTTGCTGGGCCTTTATGACCCTAATGTTTTGCAGTGTAATTCAAGCCTTTGAGGGGTGAAATAAAATCTCCTGCAGAGCAACTGCAGATCCCAACTCACGTAATGGCCATTGAGATCCTTACAGCAAGACTCCAACAGCACTGCATATGGCAGTTCTGCTGAAATCTCACTGCAACAATCAACTCAATCATCTTGCAAGTTGGGGTTTGCACTTGCTCCACCACCATCTGTGCTGTACATGTGTGAACTGTCAGAAAATACATTACAACATGTAACCTTTTTTTTTTTTTTTTGCCATTACGTTTCTATTTGCGGAGGCAGCACTGGTGGCTCTTCAGCCCTGTCCCTACCGTCCATGGCCATCTCTCACCTCCCTACAGTTGAGGGTCTTCTATCCCCACAGATTCCCCCCATGGTGAGCCACAGGGAGGGCCATCCTCTCCCTCCCAGAAAGGGCTGATCCAGACAAGTGCCCCCAAACTGGAGTGGTGGAGCAGGCCACAGAACAACAAGCAGGGCTTCACATTGCCCGTCCTCTGTAATTTTCCTGTGTTTTCATGTCCCTCCCTATGCTGCAGCACCAGTATGGTGCATGGAGACATAGATACATAGATACATAGCTACATAGATACATAGATACATAGATACATAGATACATAGACAGTGTCAGCAGATAAGGGCCTATGGCCCACCCAGTCTGCCCACTTGAGCTCGTAAGTTCAGTTTATGTTTTCCTAGAAGTCTGTTGCCCCTTACCCCTGACCTCCAGAATTCCTTTATGTCTATCCCATGCATTCTTAAATCCTGTGATTGTTTCAGCCCCCACCACTTCCTCTGGCAGGGTGTTCCACTTGTCCACCACCTGTTCTGTGAAGAAATTCTACCTCATGTTTCCTCTGAATCATCCTCCCTCCAACTTCATCCCATGCCCTCTAGTTCTGGAACATCTTTTTCACTTAAAAATAGTGTATTCCTGCACCCTGTTCCTCCCTGTAAGATACTTGTATGTCTCTATGATATCCCCTCTCTCTCTCTTCTCCTCCAGGGAGTACATGTTCAGTTCCTTCAACTTGTCTTCATAGGACTTGTGATGCAATCCATGCACCATCTTTGTTGCCCTCCTCTGAACCTTCCCTACCCTGTCTATGTCCTTACGTAGGTATGGTCTCCAGAACTGTACACTGTACTCCAGGTGGGGCCTCACTAGTGTCTTGTATAGTGGAATTATGACCTCCCTTTTCCTGCTGGTGATGCCCCTGCCTATACATCCCAGCATCCTATTTGCTTTACCTGCTGCCTTGTCACACTGTTTCCCTACCTTTAGGTCATCAGAGATGATAACCCCAAGATCCCTTTCCTGCTTGGTGCATGCTATATCCTCACCCCCAACTGATATATTGTGCCAGGGTTTTTGTGCCCCATATGCATTATCTTGCACTTCTTTGCATTGAATTTCAACTGCCAAACCCCTGACCATTCTTCAAGTTTCTGCAGGTCCCTTCTCATTCTGTCTACACACTTGGTGTGTCTACTCTGTTACAGAGCTGTGTCATCAGCGAACAGTGAAATTCTGCCTTCTAGGTCCTGCGCAATGTCACAGATGAAGATGTTGAATAGGACCGGTCCCAGCACTGACCCCTGTGGTACCCCACTGGTCACTCTTCCCTCTGTGGAGTGACAGCCATTTAACACCACCCTCTGTGTCCTGCCACCCAGCCAGTTACCTACCCACCACACTACTGTCCTGCCCACACCCATATTCCCCAATTTGTGTAATAGTCTTCTATGTGGCACAGTGTCAAAGGCCTTGCTGAAGTCCAGATAAGCAATGTCCACTGCCCTCCCCTGATCCACCTCCCTAGTCACCCAGTCAAAAAATTCAATGAGGTTGGTCTGACATGACCTCCCCCTGGTGAAACCATGCTGTCTTGGGGCCTGTAGTCCATTGACAACCAGATGTTCCACCAATCTCTCTTTCAGTAGTGCTTCCATGATCTTCCCCACTACTGAGGTGAGGCTGACTGGTCTGTAGTTCCCTGCTTCCTCTTTGTTCCCACTTTTGTATAAGGGGACTACATCTGCTGTCCTCCAGTCTTTGGGTACCTTCCCTGTTTCCAGTGATCGGCTAAACAGGATGGCCAGAGGTTCAGCCATCACCTCTCTTAGTTCTTTAAGGACCCTGGGGTGCACCCCATCTGGCCCCATTGCTTTATCAACTCTTATTACTTCCAGTTCCTTCAAGACCCTTTCTCATGTAAAGGGACTTGTGTCCATTTCTGCACCATTCTCACCCTTTGTATTCCCTTCAGACCCATTACCCTCCTCTTCCTCAGTAAAGACTGAGCAGAAATACCTGTTCAATATGTCAGCTTTACTGTTGTCATCCTCCACACGGCCCCCATCCTCCCCCTTCAGTCTCACTATCCCTCCTTTTGTCTTTTTTCACTTATGTACCTGTAAAAGGTTTTGTCCCCTCTACCCACTGATTTTGCAATGTGTTCTTCTGTCTGAGCTTTGGCTTCCCTTACTGACCTCCCTGCCTCCCTTTGCTTCTCCTGGTACTTCTCCTATCCCCTTCTGCCTGTGTCTTTTTGTATTGCCTGAATGCAATCTTTTTGGCTTTCACTTTCTTTTACTACCTCTTTGGAAAACCATAATGGTCTCCTCTTCCTTTTCCTCTTGCTAACCTGCTTAATGCATAATTCTGTTGTTCTTGTAATCCCCATTTTAAATACTGCCCACTGTTCCTCAACCCCTGATTCCTGTCCCATTCCCCTTAATGCCTCTTTCAAGTATCTCCCCATTTTCCCAAAGTCTGCCCCCCTAAAATCCAGGATACGTGTTTTTGTGTGGTTTGGTTCTGCACTTTCTGTGATTTCAAACCACAATGACTGGTGATCACTGTTCCCCAGGTACTCCCCCACTGTTACCCCCATCACACTGTCCCTGTTTGTGAGCACAAGGTCCAGTATTGCCTTCTGCCGAGTTGGTTCCATGACCAGTTGCTTGAGGAAGGCACCCTGAAGGGAGTCCAGGATAAATCTGCTCCTAGTTGATACTGCTGCTGGGATGCTCCAGTCCACGTCTGGAATATTGAAGTCTCCAACCAGTACTACCTCACCCTTGTCTGCCATCCTTTGGATGGCTAGCATCAGCTCCCTATCTGTTTCTTCCTCCTGGGCTGGTGGTCTATAGACCACACCTGTGCGGATGGCTGTCCCCATTTTCCTTTCCAGCTTAACCCACAGTATCTCTCCCCCATTTTGTTCCTCCTGGATCTCTGTGGCCCTTATGTCATTTTTCACATACAGTGCCACTCCTCCTCCCTTCCTGCCTGCTCTGTCTCTTCTGAATATGTTGTAGCCAGGTATGGCCATCTCCCAGTCGTGGTTATCATCAGACACTCACATTCTGCACAGCCCCAACCCTTCCCTTCATGTTGTTCTAACTTATGCTGCCACTGGGCCCTCCAGCTGGTGGCAGTCATGGGCCAAGACAGCTGGCCACCCCTGCCTGGGAAAGGAGAGCAGTCCCTGGAATGCTGAATCCTCTCCCACCCTGCCGACCCCCGGCAACCCATGCTTGTTCCAGAACACAGGTCACCAGCGTGGCAGGGAGTAAGGTACAAAATGCCTTAGCCTTGCATCCCTCCAGGCTGCCTCTAACAACATGCAACTTTTAAGGATTTTATAACCGTTTATCAAATACCACCCGAAAGTTAAACTTCCACTCAAAAAAGTGGATTTTTTTATTTCATTTGCAACAAATGTATTTGAAAAACATGAAACATCACATTAAACACATCAAATAAATGCAACTAAAAATATTTTGTTCAAGAACTACATTCTCATACAGTAGCTTTTTACGATTTCTTACTGTAATTGTTAATGTATCATGTCCCTTATGTTTTGGAAGTGGTTTGATCCCAATTCAGTGTTGCCTGAGTGACCACCCATAGAACCTCGCTTCTTAAGGTCTCCAATGTTCCTATTTTTCCCTCTGCTACCATTCCAGTTTAAATGTTTGCCCCTTATGAGGTACTGTTTTAGTGGGAGGAGATGGCATAAAACTAGTGCAGCTAGTATAATCGACTTTCCTCGAGTCAATGTGACCAGCTCAGGTTCTTTGTGTCACAAGAGAATGACCCATTAAATAGCTGATAATGTCCAATGACCTTCAGTTCAATGTTTGGTGAATAGAGGACTGCTTGTGTATACGTATAAATTTTAAAACTTTGTCCTTTCTTTATTCCCACCCTTGGTAGGTAAGCCAGGTAGTGTGTAGAGAATAGAAGGCCCAGCACCAAGGACGAACAGAGTGCTGGAGGAGGAAGAGGTAGGAGAGGATGGTGGGTGTTTCACAACGGGCTAAATGAGAACTTCTGGGAAAGGCTGCCCTTTATTTGGAATGATGGAGGAGCTATTCCCCCACATTGAACCTTGGACTTCTGCCCTCCCATTCAATGTTTGGTGAATAAAGTAGTGCTTGTGTATACTTATAAACTTTGAAACTTTGTCCTTTCTCTATTCCCACCCTTGGTAGGTAAGCCTGGTAGTGTGTAGGTAATAGAAGACCCAAAAAGATTACCTCCTCCAACTCATGGAGATTGTAACCTGTAGCACACAAGAGAGGAACAAATCCCTGTGGAGGAAACCTCTGAGGACCTATGGCTACTGACCTGCCAATCCTCAGGGCAACTTAAGAGGAGATGATCCTAAATGATTGAACGGAGTTCTGATTCTGGTTTAGGATGTAGAGTTCATAGCATGATGAAGTCCATCTTCTGAGTCTTCTGATGATGTGTACAAGAAGGGCAATTCTTGAGGTTAAAGAAGTAGATCCAATCTGGATGAATGTCCAGATGATGAATATGGATTAAGTCCAGCTGTTGAAGGAAGGTTTAAACAAGATCCAGGATTTATTTTGTGGTATTAGGTGATAGTTTATTGGAGGTACACAAAGGATGTGCAGATGTGAGCATGAGAAAAAGCATGAGTTTTGTCTAGATGGGCTGCTGAACTCCAGTAATTACAGGATGTATAATAGGTTATGTGAATTCCTTAATGTAATCTGTTGGACTTTGAAAAAGGTAAGTGGAGGATAGAATGAGCAGCCCTTTTTGTAGATCAGAGATTTTACTGACACTGGCAAGGTTCTCAGAATTGCTTAAGGATGATGAGATAGTGAATCTTTAGGATGCAGGAATTCAATGAAAACTAGACATGATAGCGGAAGAAACCATAATGTTCAAAGTAGAGTAAAATGGATTTGAGTTCAGTAAATTCACTGTGTTTCACTATGGAGATGTCTATAAAGAAATGACAAGACGTCTAAGCGAATAAAGCCCTTTGAATACCTAGTTGAAGAGTGTAGCGGGATCATGCCATGTCCAATTGCTGTGTTCCCATGTATATTAGTTATTCATGTAATTCATAAAAATGCCCCATTGTATAAGCCTGATTTCAAATATGGTTTACTGGAGTGGTACATGTCTCTGTGTTTTGGGTAGACAGCCCTGTAGCTCACTAGGTGGCCTGTCTTTTCCATTCAGACAATAATGCTTTAAATTATAAAAAGGATTTAAACCTACAGAGCTCCTGTGTTAAATGGGAGGGTCGTTAAGGTGAACAGCAGGCCATTAAGCAAACATGGGTTACTGGAACCATTTCACCTTAACCAAAGGACTCTGGCTTAAAAATCAGCATGAAGGTGCCGTGGAGTCTGGGGTCCCATTGTTTTAGGACTTTGGCATCTGGACTGGAGTTATTACAACTTGAGTGAAGCCACGTAAGGGCTAAGTGGCTTACTGGGAACAAAAGAGATTGGACTAGCAAAACCAGCAGAAGGGAAACATGCTGACTCCAGTCCCAACCCTGAGTGCATGTGTGTGTTTTTATTCCTAACCTGGGAGGCAGCTGGAAGGAAGAAGCCCCCTTCCCCCCAGCTAGAAAACTTTCAGTTAGACTTTTAAAACTTGAACATGGGAGCTGGTTGGTCCTTTCTCAGCATGTGATGAGGCCAGCCAATCCCAGTGAGGAACACCAGAGGCAGGACTTTTGAAGTTTCTTAAAAAGAGCCTGCAGAACTTGCTAGAGAGACAGACATAACCTCTCGTTCAAAGACTCTCCTGGAAGGAACAGCAAAAGACTTTGGACCTCTGTCTGTATTTTCACCAAACAGATGGGAGATTCAGAAACCTACTAAGAATTCTTTTCATTTACAGCACTAAGGACTTTTCAAGGTAGAACTATATTTGCTAGAATTTAAGCATTTTGTATATTTCCAAATTTCTTTTCATATCCTGTATCCAATATTAAGAAAAGTACATAATTTTCTTGTGTGCTATTTACAGTACTTATTTACCAATTAGTAATGCTTTTGGCTTACTTTAACTAATTCTGCCAGTGTCTAGTGTGTGTTGGTTTTGTAAAAGTTTGTTTAAACTAATCTACACCAGTCTAATGCTTAAGGGCGAGGCACTACCAAAATTAGAATCCAAAAAGGGACTCTGTGAATGAAAAGAGGAGGGGGAATACAAAAGGTCTCTCAAAAGAGGTCTGTGTGGTTGAACTGGTCTCTGTATTTTTTTCTGGGAAAAGACACATATAGGGTGTATAGGGCATCCCCAAAATCCTATACCAGCCTGTGGCTTTTCTGGTTCACTACACAGTGGCCAAGAGGGTTCTCTCCCAGGAACATGGACTTGAGACTGTATTTGCACCCTCACACAGAGAGAGGAAGTCCAAGGTCCTCCATGGTGGACCTTCAGTTGTGAAACAATGAGCATTCTAAAAGGACAGTAGGGGGAATATTCCTGACCCAGATCACAAGGGGATTCACTGTAGCCCAGGGAATCCTGCCCCACTGGAGTAGGCTTGTGACAAAGAGTGTAATTGGAGGATTGAAAAACAGCAACGGCGAGGATAGAGTATGCTGTAAAACAGTCAATGGATACTTGATAGGTATAGCTGGATTGCCTGTATGCTAGTTTTGAAGCTTGATGGTGAGGTAGAAATGCCAGTGCATGGTTTATGTGAGCAAATATTCAGGAAGGACTGTGAAGTGCAAGATGATAGTTTCGTTTCATGCTGCAGTATAAGTAGCTCAGTGTTGGGAGCTAGAGTGGCCCACATGGTGTTGACTTTCTGTTGATTAAATTTCAGCACATTATGAGAATGCTAGAAAAAGGAGGAGTCTTAACTGAGACCGCTGGCTGTTGGGTTGTGAAAGGACCGATATCGGAAACGACATAACACCTCAAGTGAGTCAATTACATAGTCTGATGTGGAACCGTTGTTTTGTGAAACTGTGATTATGAGATAACCAAGTTAGTTGCATATTAGTGTGATGACGAAATGGAATGAAGACTTGCCCTTGGTGATGGTATTCGCTGGAATGGTTATGAGGAAAGATACATACTGTCTGATGGGATCAAAAGACCTCTAGGAAGGTGACCTGCATGATTGTTGAATCTTGAAAAGGAGATGTAGATGACTTCATGAAGAATTATGATATCCGGAGGCCAAGGAGCAGTGATTCAGGATTGTGCAATGATAGCAGGATAGCTATGCATTGGAGATACATTGGTGCATATTCTGAGATGCTAGATGGAAGAAGGTTCTGTGAAGGACATCAAATAGCTATTTCAGGAAGGTACAAGTGAGATGACATGGTTAAATCTGATTTGCCACTGCTAAGAATTGGATATGATGGTGCAATTCGAGAATGATGGTGCCAGTGCCAATAGATAGGTCATGGAGGACCTCCCTTGAGGAATTATGGTTATTGTGTAGCTGAGATATCCCAGAAGGGAAGTAAGTTCACATTTCCATTGCAAGAGGATCAGTTTGAACAGGACTTCACTAAGGTTTGGATCCTGAGGAGCATATCAGGAGATAATGGCTTCCATATGGTCTCAAGTCAATGAATGTCTGAGGAATGATCCTGTGGAGTTGATCAAGAGGTAAGAGCTTTAATTTACCACATACTGATTGGATCAGGCTAAGTGGTGAAACCCCTCTAGATAAAAGGTTAATTGATTTTACTACTACATGCAACATTTAGCAATTTGTCCAAAATAATGCAAGGGAATCAAATCTCCTGGACTTAGTGAACAGTAACCTAGAAGGAGATGTAACAAATTGTGTGGTCAGAGAACAGTTAGTTGATAGTGACCATAATATGGTACAGTTAACTATAAAAAACAACTGGAAAACACAAAATGGCATTACCAAAATTAAGTGTTACAATAAAGCCAATTTCAGTGACATGAAAAAATATCTCAATACATGGGACTGGAAATCTGATTTTCTCAACCTCCCCTTAAACCAAAAATGGAATAAGATTAAATATCAAATTGAATATTGTATAAAAACATTTGTCCCAGAGAAAAATAAATATAGTAAGAAGGACAAAGTTCCAAATTGGTTTAGTAACAAAATCAAAAAGGCACTGAGCAAGAAACAAAGGACATATAAAAAATACAGGTTAACGAAAACCCCAGAACATTGGATAAAGTATAAGGAATCCATAAAAAAATATAAAGAACTGATAAAAAAAAGCCAAAAGGAAGGAAGAGCTGAAGTTGGCAGCAAACACGTGTGATAATATATAACTTTGTTTTATTATATTAGTGGTTTGATAGGAGGACAACAAAAGACAGGGCCAGTATTTAATGGGGATAAGCTTATCGATAATGAATATGAAATGGCTGAAGCATTCAATGAATATTTTATAAGTGTTTTTCAGCCACAATTAGATTGTAAACACCTTTTGGAAAACCTGAGACAAGATAAGGAAGTTAAACATTACAGAAGAGGATGTAAGAAATAGACTAAACTGAATGCTAGCAAATCCCCAGGGCCGGATAATATTCACCCTAGATTATTAAAGGAACTGGCAAATGAATTAGCAGACCCTATTACAACACTATTCGTATGTTCTCTGACCAAGGGTTAAGTGATCTTTAAATGGCGAGATGCAAATGTAACGCCTGTGCACAAAAAGGGTTCTAAAAGTGATCACACTAATTATAGGCCTATCAGCCTAACAAGAATTCTAGGCAAACTCTTGGAGGAGTATGTCAAGGAGGAACTGGATAAACACATACAGGAAAATAGATTATTAGATATAAACCAGCATGGGTTTTGACCACATAGATCGTGTCAGACTAACCTTCTTCACTTTTTCGAACCCATGAATTAAGCCTTAGATAATGGAATGCCTGTGGATGTCATATACTTGGATTATGCAAAGGCATTTGACCTAGTGCCCCACAAGAAACTAATAGAAGAACTAATAAAACTAAATTTTGGTCAGCATATAATAAAATGGACAGATTCTTGGCTCGAAAGTAGAAAACAGAGGGTCAGTATAAGAAGATTCTGCTCAACTTGGGGTGCGGTGACCAGTGGTGTGCCCCAGGGATTGGTGCTGGTTCCATCACTATTTAAACAATCAATCAGTCAAATATTTATTTTAAAAAGCGCAGTTCCAAAAGTTCAACGTGCTCTTACAATTAAAACATAAACTAATACAAACAACATAACATTAAAAAAATACAATTATTAAAACCCCAATTAACAAATCAAAAAATTTATCAAAAACTCTTTAAGTCATCACCATAACTCAAGTAATCATTATTACTTTAACCAGTTCAGTGACTCTCATAGTCTAAGAAAGCAAGACCAAATAAATGTGTCTTCAAGGCGGTCTTAAAACTCTGGATGGTCAGGCACTCTCTCACCCAACGTGGTAGAGAATTACACAGGGTAGGGGCCACAAAAGCAAATGAACGGGCCCCTGAGGTCTTAAGTCAGACCCTGGGAACCTCTAGCAATCCCTCATCGGTGGAGCAGAGTGGGCGGTAGGGACAAAGGAGATCTTGCAAGTACCTGGGTCCCTGATGGTGTACGGCATTATAGGTCAGTAACCTGACCTTAAAGGTGATCCGCCACTGAACTGGCAACCAGTGCAGTTCACGGAGCACAGGTGTGATATAGCAAGATCTTGACAAGCCAGTCAGCAGCCTGCACCAGCTGCAAGCAGCGGATATCAACCTCCGGAAGCCCTAGGTAAAGGGCATTGCAGTAAATAAGGTGGGATGTCACAAAGGCGTTGACCAAAGTTGGAAGATTGTCGAGTGGGACCAGATGTTTTATCTGGGGGAGATATTCATCAGATGATAAAAAGAGGTCTTGACCATGGCCAACACCTGAGATTTCAGCATAAGGTCACTATCAAAAATAAAGTCCAGGTTCCGTACCTGGTCAGAGGTCGGCAGCTGGAAACCCCCGAGCCAGAGCCCAGAGGGCTGTCCTGCCAGTGACCCCATACTCAGATGACCTGAGTCTGTTACCAACACCTCAGCCTTCTCCGGGTTCAACCGCAGCCAGTTGGCACTCATTCAGTCCTAGATTTCGAAGAGGCAGCTACTAAAAATTGAGATAACTCTACCCTGTTCAGGCACAAAGGACATATATACAGTAGCTGAGTGTCAGCTGCATGACAGTGAAAACTCAGCCCATACCACCTAATAATGTCTCACAATGGCAGCACGTACACTGCAAACAACATGGGTGAGAAGATAGAGCCCTGCGGCACCCTGCATGATAGGGAGAGAGGGGCTGAGGAATAAATCTCCGACACCACTCTCTGAGTACTACCTGCGAGGAAAGATCAAAACCAACTGAGGACTGTACCCGACAGTTCACAGACCAACCGCAGGCACTCCAATAACACACCATGGTCCACAGTGTCAAACACTGCAGAGAGAGATCAATGGGGACCAAGATTGAACAAGTCCTCTGATCTCTCGCTATTAGGAGATCATTAAGTAGCTGAACAAGTGCTGTCTCAGTACTATGCCTCTTCCTAAATCCAGACTGAAGATGATCATAGACATCATGGATGATTAAATGATTCTCCAGCTGCAACGCAACCACCTACTCAATAACCTTACCTAGAAAGGGCAGGATAGAGACAGGTCTGTAGTTAGCCAGACAGTCTGGATCAAGGGAGGATTTTTTAAGGAGAGGTCTCACAGCCGCCTCCTTCAGGGGGTCAGGAAACACCCCTGTCTCCAGTGATCTCCAGACTATCTCAGCTAGGACCAGGCCAATTACCTCAACACACCCCACAAGAAAGCGTGTTGGGCCCAGGTCCAAACTACAGTGGGTTGGTCGCAAGGTCTTGCTAATCCTCACAATATCAGTGATCGCCGGCTGGCCGAAGTCAGACCAAGTAAACTGGGTGCTCACAACATCCTGCCGACCTCCGCAACACCCAATAAAGGGGGCTAGACAGATTCTGGACCTGATGGTGGCAACCTTATCAGCAAAAAAATAAGCAAGCTCATCACACTTACTTTGTGAAAATGCTCCCCCAGTCTGAAGACAGATAGGATTGCACAATCTGTCAACAGTCCGAAAGAGCTGAGCTGGTCGATTTTGCTCAGTGGCAATCTCCCTGGACAGGAGCTAGTTCTAAGCATGGATAAATGGTGAGTCTAATATGGCTTATGCTACCTATTCAAAAAACCTTCCTATATAAAAAGTAAGGAGGAGAGAGTCATGTTTCCATTATACAGTGCCCTGGTGAGGCCCCACCTGGAGTATTGTATCCAGTTCTGGGCTCCTAATAAGACAGTAGATACTGCAGTTCTCGAGAGGGTGCAAAGAAGGGCAACAAAAAGAATAAGATCAATTAGTAACATGACTTAAGAGAATAGACTAAAGGAACTAAATCATTTCTCACTGAGATACAGATGATTAAGGAGAGATTTGTGTATGGTGTTCAGGGCACTCAAGGACAGTGATTTATGTGAATGTATAGATTTAGTGAAGAAAGAAATAAAAAAAGATACATGGAGTCACAATTACCAATTAAGAGGGAAAATGTATAATACCACCAGGAAGGGAGACTGAATAAACCAGAGGGTGGTGGCAACATGGAATAGTCTTCTGGAATATATCATACATAGTCCAGCTATGAATATATCCAAATCAGCTCTTGATAAGTATTTTGTTAGTATGAACATTACAACTACCCATTGATAAATGGTGAGTCTATTATGGCTTACTCTACCTGACTCAAAAACCTTTCTATGATTCCTATGAATTTATACAGTCTGAATCCAACAGGATAATGAGGAATGATCCTGTGGAGATTGCCAGGCGGTAATGAAGCTTCCATACTGTCTGAGTCCAAGATGTCGTGCAGTTCGAGGGATGTTGCTAGACCAGAGTTTTTCTTCAATGAGGGGGAACTGATAATCCTTGAAGCATTGGACAGGAGCAGTAATGCCAGCCATAGAAGGAGAATAAGGCAGATCAACCAGGAGAAATAATCGAACAGATGACTGAGTGCTGGATGGCGACAAACATGGAGAAATGCCCAAAAGAAAAGTCATTATATAATGGCAAGATAGAATGCTGGCCTCTGTTTGGTCAGTCTGGGGCTAGACCTGGGACGTTATACCAGCATAACATCCTGGCTCTAGTCCCAGCACAGTCATGACCACATTAAAAGAAAAAAAAAATCAGTCTGCAGCCGTCCCTGCGACATCAGCTTCAGTGCTTCCCCGCTTCCAGTCAAAGTGAAAGCCGCATTCCTGATCAGTTTCACAGTGCTTTAACATACAGCCCGCACACGTTCCCCCAAACAAAGTTTCCTTCTCTTAGTTAAAAAAAAAGAAAACAACAAAAAGAAAGCCAATTGAAAGCTGTCTTCGCGATCAGCTTCACAGCAGCCCCCCGCTCCTTCCTCGCTGCCCGCCTTGCCGACACCACCATTGGCTTCACTTCCTGCATAAGTCTGTTCTTGAACGAGGGATTTTAAGTCTGTTACTAGTTTCAGTTAAAAAATAAATAAACAGTAAAACAACACTCAATGTGATTGAAAAGCAAGCTGAGCATGCGACCATTGTAGTAACGCTTGCTCGCCATTCAGCTCATCTTCTTTCTCCATTTCTTTTTTTTTATCTACCGAACAATACCAGCAGACAAAAAGTAAACTGAAAACTTGAACTGAACATGACAGCACAGAGACAGGATGGGGGGAGGGTGCAGTCATTACACAGCCACAGAGTTAACACACAGATAGACAGACAAACAGAATAACAGCTCCACCTACTGGACAAACACTATAAGGCAGTACCTTTTAAACCATATGCACATACAAAATTGCCAGCAGGAAAAGGCCCACAGGTCTACCAAGTCTGCCCAATTGTGCAGCTCTTAGTTTCATATTACTACAGCTGCCCCAGCCCCACCCAAACCCCTCCCTTCCTCCCCTTTCCTGGTCTTTCCCCCATTTTGTGTTCTTGTCTGTACTAATCCTGCCCTTGACTCTGTCCCAGCCCTGCTTAAAGCTATCCACTGTCCTCAGTTCAATTAAATCCTCCGGTAGTGCATTCCATCTCACCACCACTCTCTCTAAAGTAGTGCCTCCTCATCTCCCTCCTGAACCTTCCCCCTTCCAACTTCAGACTGTGGCCCCTAGTGACTCCCCTTTAAGTGGAACAATCCTCCCTCTCTGATTTTGTTTATGCCTTTCAAGTACTTAAAGATCTCTATCATGTCCCCTCTTTCCCGTCTCTCTTCCAGCGAGTACATGTTGAGCTCCCTTAGTCTTTCCTCATACGGCAACTCCCCCAGCCCCATGATCATTTTAGTAGCCCTGCGCTGCACCTCCTCCAGTAATCTCACATCCTTTTTGAGATATGGGCACCAGTACTGCACACAGCACTCCAAGTGTGGCCTCACCAGTGATCTACACAAGGACAGGATGACCTACTCCTTTCTGGAGGTGATCTCTCTGGCAATGCACCCCAGCATCCTACTGGCCCTTTCTGCTGCTGTCCTACACTGTGCTGACACCTTCATGTCCCCTGTGACTATTACTCCTCCGAGGTCCCTTTCCTCCCCTGAAGCCATTACCTGCACTCCCCCAGCCAGTAGCTGGTCCTGGGATTTCTTACTCCGAGGTGCATGACCTTGCACTTCTTAGTGTTAAACTCCAACTGCCACTCCCTAGACCAGGGTTTGAGTTTAGCTAAATCCTCCTCGAGTACCTGCCTCCTTTCCTTATTGTCCACTTTTGCACAAATCTTAGTGTCATCTGCAAGCGGACTGATCTTACTCTTGATCCCCTCTGCAATGTTGCCAATGAAGACATTGAACAAAACAAGGCCCACCACTGAACCCTGCAGTACCCCACTTGTTACTGGCCTTGGCTTGGATGTCTCCCCCTTACAACTACCCTCTGTTGTCTGCCCTGCAACCAGCTCTCAACCTACCCCACCAGTTTCTCCCCCACCCCATGTCCCTCAGCTTGCTCATTAACCTGCCGTGGGGCACCGAGTCAAAAGCCCTGCTGAAGTCCAGGTACAGGGCATCCACAGCATGGCCTTTGTCAACCGTCTTAGTGACCCAGTCGAAGAAGTCAATCAGGTTAGTTTGGCACGATCTTCCTGAGACAAACCCATGCTGTCTCTCATCCTGTAGACCATTACTATCGAGAAAGGTTATCAGCCTCTCCTTTAGAATGGTCTCCATCATCAATATCCTTCCATCCTTCTAGGAGGCAGTATAGTGCAGTGGTTTAAGGCTCTGAGCTGCAGATCTGGATACCTGAGTTTGAATTCCACAGCTGCCTAGGTGCATACTGTATGATACTGAGCAAGTCACTTAACTTCCTTGTGCTCCCAGGTCGCATCTGGAAACAAGCTCTGGTTTAGCATGCTATTCCTGGTTAAACAATAGTCCCTTCCCGTCACAATAAAAAACTCTAAAAAAATACAATTAAAATACTACAGCATTTTTTTAACTTTTTTGAATCTAAATGTAAATGAGCCATTGTATAATAGGAATAATTCACGACAGGGTGGGTGTTGTGCTGGGATAACGTCCCTTCTCGAGTGTTGGACACACTCAGCCTGCGGCCTCTTGTCCAACCACCCAAGGCAGGATGTCATCCCAGCACAGCACCCACTCTGTCGCTCTTTATTCCTTTGTGGAAGCAAACATGCCAAAGCCCCAGGCTGCTGGAGCAGCAGAATAGAATATGTACCACACCATAACAGCAGTCCTTTCAAGACAAGCTAACAGAGACACCAGAGAGAGGTAAATGAGTGGGAAGAAGTCCAAAGTCATCTGGGAATTCAGGCTTTGGGAGCCAGGAGTCAGGGCCAAAGTGATCATGGAGTGCCATGATGGCATGGAGACGAGCACAGGGTGCAGAACTGTTCATGGAGGGAAGCAATGCCAGGAGCAGAGGACAACCATGGAGTCAACAAGCTAATGAGGAGACACTTCAGGTCAAACAACTCCTAGGAATGAAATTGAGATGACTGATCCAACAGGGAGGAATGTCAGGTGCTGAACAGGATCCAGAAGAAATCCATATGGAAAATCAGAGCAAGGCTAATGAATGACACCTGGTTCCTCCATAGCAGACTAAAGAGTAGGATAGTGAAAGGCACAGGAGGAGAGTACTGAGATGCCGGAGGGGTCCAAGTGTAATCCAAGGGAGACATTGTACAACAGAAAGAAGGCCAATGCCATGTGGCATGGAGGGGCTCGGAACAGATCCTGATGCAGAAGAGGGGGGAAGCATGGATTAAAGCTGGGAAGCCTTGATTTTTTGAAGAAGAGCTGAGCCAAGTCTCTAGCTTGGCTCTTAGCGCCAATCACGAGCCAAGCTGAATGTTATCGGAAATGTACTAAAAAATTTTCATTTTTTAAGAAGAGTTTTCTATACACTGCAATGAATGTATAGAAGGCATTTTGTGCACTGCAGAAAATGCTTTGAAAAGTGTGCCAGTGCCGCAATTGAAATCTTTCTGGATTAACCATATTTTCAAATTATTTAAGCAGTAATATGCAGGTCACACAGCTACAATCAAGTGTAAGCCAATTTGGACACCTGCATTTGCTTTCCCATTTTAAATAGCAAAAGCAAGGTAGTTCAAACTTCACTTAAACATTACCTGTGGTGATGATGTTTAATTATAGTATGGTAATATTGCTTACCTTGTCTTGTTTGACTCAAAACATTTTCTGCTTCTTTTTTACAAGAAAATTCATGTGACCCTGTCTTGGCATCTTGCTATGTTAATTTAACAATGCAAAATCAAAAACACAAATGAGTCCATTTTCAAGCACATGGACAATATAGTTCTTCTAAAAACAAAGTAGCTTTATTCCTCATGGTAATGTTTCAGTTACAGACACACAATAAAGAAACAGCAGCTTTATATTATATATATATTAATTTGATAAAATAGCATTCTGGTACACTGGTACACCCTCAGGAACATTTTGGGAATCAAGTTAGCGGAGACAGCGCTAACATGCACCAAAAGGGCAAAAGCTTCATCCTGCCCACAATTGACCCTTCTTTCCTTTGCCTGTGAATTGTTCACAGTGAATACTCAAAATAAGCAAGCTGAAAGCTCATCAACATGTGTCTGTAACACCCAGCTACAAACATTTAGAAGCAAAGGTCATAATAAGTATAGCACCATTGCTCATGAATTGTAGCCACTGGATTGATATGATCATGATATATGCATTATGTAAGTGGTATAATGACAGATGTACAATATTACATTACATTATTGTAGTCAACAACAATAACATGTTATGTTAATAGTACCATTGATGACAGACATATGTTTATTGAAATGAAAAGTGAGCCCCCCCTCCCCCCAAAGAGACCGCTGGATCCAAGTTATACAACAATATGAGTGCTGGTTCCAAGTTATACGACAATTTGCATCAAGAATTTAGTAAAAAATGTTACTGACAAGTTGATGTTTTTGCTAAATAATGTTCAGTAGTAGCCAGAGTGCCACCACTGAGCAGTGTAATGACATGCAAGCCCCCCCAAAGGGAGTGCTTGTTCAGAGTTATGCAATTTGCATCAAGAAATTCGTCAGAAAATTTACTGACAAGTTGATGTTTTGCTATGTTAGGTTCAGTAGGTAGAGTGCCACCACTGAGTCTAAGCAGTGTAATGACAAGCAAGCACCCCCCCCCCATAAGGGACTGCTTGTTCAAAGTTATACAGTTTGCATCAAAAATCAGTAATTACTGATTACACGTTAGAGTACATATGTTTGACTACATGCAGTAATATAGAAGCCCCCCAAATGGCAATTCAAGTGTTATGCTCTATTTTGGATGTAAAGACAACTGCGTTCAAATAAGATAACATGATGGGTTATTGTCAATTTTCATTTTCATAAATGCACTCTTCATGGAGCAAGATGCAGATCAATACGTTGTTATTAAGTAAAGTTGCTTAGATAAATACAAGCTACCTAAGCTTACATTTTTGAGTAGAGTTTTGATTTACCATGCTCCTCCTCTGATTTCGAATGGCACATCAAGAAAAATGTTTAACAACACTACCCCCTAACCTAACTCCAACCCCCTGCATACAATCATAAAAACTCAAACATTTCAGTTTTACCAAAAACAGAACATATATAACAGATATTATAATTTTGTTTGGTATTTGTGAACCGAGTCTTGGCTGACACAACTCAAGCCTGTAATTTTTTTACATGTTTTTATTCCTGAAGTGCGAAACGAAGCGGAATAGTTCTGGAACGGAACACAAAGATTTCAAGATGACACTATTGATTAGGCAAGTAAAGCTGAGCCTGAGCATAAGGCTCAGGTACCTACCTACTACCAGTTGAGACAGACATCCCATACCATCACCGCTGAATTGAAACCAAGTCATTTTAATAGTTCCAAATGCTCCGTGAGTGAATGCACTACTACTGCCAGTGCTGACAGGTGTGTGAGGTTCTGTACTGGGCGTCACAGCCAGTTACTCTGCAGTGACAATAGTCCCTAAGTTGTCTAAATCCTTGTACCTCTTAATGCTGTCCATTAAGGGAATGAAGGAATCATAACAATGACTGAAGTATCGCTAAGTTGATCCCCACCTCCTGGTCAGTTGACCACCATCCAACACCTGGATCTTTTGTGATCTCCCACAATGGAGAGTGCAGTCTGAGCAGCACTTACTCAATTGATTCCATCATAGAGGGGGGATATTCAGAACATTACATTACCAAGCATATAAGCTTCTTGTGACAAAAAATGTAAGCCACTGCTTCAGTACTTGTGTCACTATTAGTTGAGCTGTGACTTCCATTTGTGTCAGCTAGCTTACAGATGCATTGCATATTAATATTCTGAAAATGTCCCCCCATGGAATTCAATGGGGTGTTGCCCCTTGCCCACAGTCTCCCTGTTAAGATGCTACAAATTAAAATGTTAAGCGTGTGATTGTGGTGAAGGACAGGAAGTGGAATGGACCGGCAGTCCAGGCAGTGTTACGATTCAGTCATTCTTTTACAGTACAGCTTAAGGGTATGATTTTGACAATTAGAGACTACTGTCATGACAGAGAAAGTATGCTACAAAGCCCAACAGACAAGATAACACCTGACATCTTTAACAGCAGTGCAGGCATACATTTCAGTATAGTAATTACAATGATGGTTGTTTGGTGGGGGTGCTCCTGATAGTATCAGTTTAACATGTAACTGGAGTTTGGGACATGAATTCCTAAAGTAGCGACACCCTGGACCTTAAGCTTCTGTTGCTCACCCTCGATGAGGTAATTCATCTATTAACAAAAATCCTAAACCTCTCTCTCTCAGCTGTGGAAAATTCCCGGACTTATGGAAAACAGCCACTGTGACACCTGTCCATAAAAGTGGGGATAAGGTGAATCACTCAAATTATCGCCCTATCTTCATACTGCCCCCACACTCTCTAAGGCACTTGAGCGCATCATGGCTGATCAACTTTCTGACCACTTGGATAAATACAATATACCTTGTCCACAACAACACGATTTCCGGAAAGATCACAGCACCACCACAGCCCTTCTTGAGTTCACTGGAGCTTTGCACAAATCCCTTGACAATGGCCTCCTCACAGGGGCCGTTTTCGTTGACCTCTCCAAGGCCTTTGATACAGTACATCATGGACTACTAATTGACCAACTACTTAATGCCGGGCTATCACCTGACTCTTCTCTCTGGTTTAAAAGCTACTTAGAAAACCGGTTGCAGAGAGTAAAAATTGCTGACGCTCTTTCTGACACCCTGCCTGTTTGCTCGGGTGTCCCACAGGGATCCATACTGGGCCCCCCCTTTTTAGCCTTTTCTTAAACTCCTTCCCTTACCACTGCTCTAAGCAGATCATACTGTATGCCAATGATGCTGTTGTATACTCCACTCACAAAGATCCTGCAACTCTTCAACACAACCTTCAACTTGGTTTCAGTTCTGTAGAGACATGGTTTCTTAATCATAAACTGGTCCTCAATGACAAGAAAACCAAATCTATACTCTTCTGCAGCTCTCATAACCCACACAAGCTACACCACTTGGCTATCTCCACCACCCAGGGAACACTTAGATCAGGTGGGGTCCCCAAATACTTAGGATACAGCTTGACCCTAATCTCTCCTATGGACCCCACATAGATAATGTAGCTAGAGCTGCTAATACACAGCTTGATCTCCTCTACAAACACAGACAACACCTCACGCCAGAAGCTTTGAAGGTTGCAGTCCTGAGCTCTGTGATCTCTGTAATAGAATATGGTCTCATCATTTATGGCTCGGCCACAACCACAACCCTTAGACGCCTCTCAACTGCCTTAAATAAGGTATGTCGGCTCATCACAGGTACTCACTGTCTCACCCACACATGTGACCTGTACACCCAGACCATCTGGCTCCAACTATCAAACCACATAAAGTTTCTCACCTGCTCCATGGCAAAAAATATGTACCTTGGCCTTGCACCTTCTGGGGTCTCAACTCTGTTACAACACCGAACCAACAAACGGTGCCTTCGGAGATCCACGCTACAGCTATTGAAAGTACCCCACTGTCACACTTTCACAGGGACAACGCTCTTTTACTTATTGAGTGCCACTCTGGTTCAATGGCCTCAGCCCAACCATCTCCTCTGCCTCAACTATTGGTATGTTTAAAACTAGGCTCCGGGACTATCTGACTACCAACATCTACTGTGACTGCCCAACTTAACCTTGTTTCTCCACTTCCCTGCCTGCTCTAGTGGTTCCCCCCCCACTGGATTCTACCCTCACATCTTGGTACCCTAATGCTGCACTTTTCACCCTCTCCCCACCCTACCTACATTCCTTCTCCCCCTCCCCTCTTCCCTCTCCCTATGACTCTGACACTTCTTATCTCTTGTCTGTTTTCTCTGACAAATGCCACTGGCTGCCTCGCTTATAATGCTACCCTTGAATTGTATTAATCTGTAATCCGTTTGCAATGTCCTCATTGCTGTAATATGTGTCTTGATGTTTCCCATAATTTGCATTTCTCTGACGTGAAACCTTTGTAAAAAGCCTTGGCTCAAAGGTATTTGTAATCCTACACTTAATAAAATAAAATAAAAAAATAAAGCATCAAAGAATAACTTTGAGCATTCTATGATGCATTTGTTTTGATGAATGTTAACATATCAATGTGTGAAGGCTTTAAGCAGGCACGTCTGTTACTTAACGTATCTCCAGTTTTGCTGAACAGTTGTTCAGTTGGAACAGATGATGCAGTTCCACAGAGATATTTCTGTATAATCTTAGGAAAGCATGGGTATTTGTATGCCTTCTGTCCCCACCAAGTGTATACATCAATGGTGCAGTTTTCCATATCTTCATTCATGTACAGTTCTAGCTCAGAAATTGAGCTTTTCTTTACACGAGCAGATTGAAGGGGTTTTTTTTAGATAATATTTTCCAGAAATCACCGTCCTGCAAGTCTTGTTTCTTAGCATGTGGTGGTTCGGTAGCTGCATCAGACTGGGTGTCAGCAGTGGTGGTTGCACTGTCTGTATTCTTGGTTGATTCGGTTAGTTCTTGTAGTTCTACCTCAAGTGTTTTTAAATGAAACTGTGCAACACTGTCATCTTGGAAACCAAATGTTTTAAACCACAGATCTAAAATAGTTGCCTTACCCAATATTGCGTGTTTCTCTATGTTCTCAAATCTTTTATAAATCAGATCTTTCAGAGTCCTACATAGCAGTCTGGAGGTGACCTGTAATCCAGAGCCACTACAGTCAGCTGTTCCATCATTACCTTCCTCATCACTATTTTCTGAATCTGACTGCATCTCATTCTGCTCAATTAAACTATCTAATTTGGATTGCATCTCAGTTAGTATTGGGATAACCATAGAAGAAATGACATACTGTTGACCTGACAGTTTCTCAGTGACACTCATAAAAGGTTTTAATATTAATAGTATGTCATACAGAATAGGTTCATAGGTTAATACAAGCAGTAGGTCCATAGAGACATTATTGCTCACCACTTATCAGTGGTGATACTCGTATTTTTTGTTACCCATGTACTGATCCAGGGATAATTTAAAAGATTCCATATTCTCACACATAACTATAGACTCTGGTAGGGTGTCCCATGCCTCTACAACTCTTTGGGAAAACCATTTCTTTGTTTTGTTTGTTTTACATATTTCTCCTTTAATCTTTTTTCTATCTGTACGCGTGTTCTTAGCAAAGACTTGCGGTGTTAAGTCAATGGTTTCCCATAAATAATTATATCTGGATGCACGAAAAAACCAGACATAGATCCCCCCTCATTCCTCATAATGCATTGAATACAGGTTCACATTTCTCAATCTGTCTCCATAACTCTTCCCATATACTGTATTATTTTTTTAGCTACCCTTCTCTGTGTTTGCTCAATCAATATCTCATCCCTTTTATATTGTGGTGTACATAAAGATGAACAGTTTTCAAGATGTGGTCTCACAAGTAATGTATATAATGGTACAATTAAAGATGGATTACAGCTCTTGATGTTCTTATATAGGCATCCTAATATTCTATTTCCTAATTTCACTTTATTTCTAACGTGGGAGTCAAAAGACAAATCATTTGTGATGATTACACCAAGATCATTTTCATTTGTTGTTTCTCCCAACAAAGTACCATTCCATTCATATGTAAATTTCTGATTTTTGGGGCCTAAATGCATAACTTTACATTTCTTTAAACTGAATTTTAACTTGTTCTTTTCTGCCCATTGTTCCAATTTAAAAATATCATACTGCAGCTTATTTTCTGCCTCCTTATTGTTGATAACAGCACCCACTTTGCTGTCATCTACATATTTACCCAACCACGCTCTTTCTGAAACTGTCATCGAGGCAACCACGATATTGAAAAGTGTTGGCCCCAAAACCGATCCCTGCGGCACTCCACTAGTCACTTCTCTCCACTCTGAACAGAAACCTCATATACAAACTCTTTGATGTCTGTCAGTCAGCCATGATTCTACCCACGCAATTATGTCATATGGAAGGTGCAGATGTACTAATTGTTCTAAAAGAACCTTATGAGATATATAATTGAAAGCCTTAGCATAATCCAAGAATATTGTATCCAATGGCAGTCCCTTATCCAAAGCTGCACTGACTGGTTCAAGAAAACTTAACAGATTAGACAGACAAGATCGTCCTGCACTAAAACCATGCTGTGATATAGCTATATACCCATATTCTTTTATATGCATGATTCTTTGTTCTTGGATTAAGCTCTCTAACATTTTGCCTAAGATAGCAGTAAGGCTGATTGGTCTATAATTTTCAACCATCTTTTTATAGAAACATAGAAACATAGAAGTTGACGGCAGATAAGGACCGCAAGGCCCATCCAGTCTGCCCATTTCTTTTTCTACCTTATAAATGTGCCATCGGCCTTTGCTCTGTCAGTGGCCTATCTATTCATAGTCATTTGTATTGCTCCCTTATGCCTATCCCATGCCTGTTTGAAGCCCTGCACTGTATTCATAGCCAACACTTCTTGTGGTAAGCCATTCCATGCATCCACCACCCTTTCTGTGAAAAAGAATTTCCTCACATTCCCCCTTAATCGGCCTCCCTCTAATCTCATGCTGTGTCCTCTTGTCCTGCTATTTTTCTTATATTTAAACATGTTAGACTCTTTCACCTTGTTTATGCCCTTAAGGTGTTTGAATGCCTCGATCATATCACCTCTCTCCCTTCTTTGCTCAAGGGTATACATATTGAGCTCCGTTAATCTGTCCTCATATGTCTTCTGATGCAATCCCTGCACCATTTTGGTTGCCCTTCTCTGGACTGCCTCAATTTGGTTAATGTCCTTGTGAAGGTGTGGCCTCCAATACTGCACGCAGTACTCCAGATGGGGCCTAACCAGTGTCTTGCAGAGGGATTAATACCTCCTCTACGACTTGTGATAATTTCTACTAATACACCTAACACCCCCCCTAGCCTTACCTACTGTTTAGAGGTCTGCTTGGATGATTTTAGGTCATCAGTGATGATGATGCCCAAGTCTCTTTCTTCCTTTGTGACTGCTAGCAACTCCCTCCCAGCCTATAGGTGGCTTCAGGGTTTCTCTTCCTATGTGCATGATTTTGCACTTCTTTGCATTAACCCAGTTGCCACTCTTCTGACCATTCTGCTAGTTTATCCAGATCTCTTCTCATTCTGCCCACCCATCTGGATCATCTACTCTGTTGCAGATCTTGGTGTCATCTGCAAACAGACAAGCCTTACCCTCTAGTCCATCTGCAAGGTCACTAATGAAGATGTTGAAGAGGACTGGCCCAGGACTGATCCCTGAGGTACCCACTTGTGACTTGCATCTCTTCTGACTGTATGCCATTTACCACCACTCTCTGTTTTCTGCCCGTCAACCAGTTTGCCACCCAGTTGACCAACTTCTGACCCACCCCGAGCCTACCCAGCTTATTTATCAATCTTCTATGTGGAACAGTATCAAAAGCTTTGCTGAAGTCAAGGTAGGTGACATCAACTGCTCCCCCTTGGTCCACCACTCTGGTTACCCAGTCAAAGAAATCTATGAGATTAGTTTGACAGGACCTTCCTTTTGTAAACCCATGCTGTCTTGGATCCTGCGCCCCTATGGATTCCAGGTGTTGCACTATCCTTTCCTTAAGGAGTGCCTCCATAATCTTGCCCACTACTGAGGTACTGACTGGTCTGTCGTTCCCTGCCTCCTCCCTCTCTTGCGGAGCGGGATCACATGAGCCCTTCTCCAGTCTTCTGGGACCTCCTGTGCTCAGAGACTCACTAAACAATTCTGCTAATGGCTCTGCTGGTTCCTCCTTTAGCTCCTTAAGTACCCTGGGATGTATGCCATCAGGTCCCATTGCCTTATCCACCCTGAGCTTGCAAGCTCTTGTAGGACCTTTCTTTTGTGAAGGGAGAGTGTTCCTCCCTCCCTGTGTCCATGATGCTGAGCTGTGGGCCTGCCCTACCTTCTCTTCAGTAAATACTGAGCAAAGTATCTATTTAGGATAGATGCCTTTACAGGTCCCTCCTCCTCACATGCTCCTTTTCTCCATTAAGCTTAGCAACAACCCTCTGGACTTTCTCCTTTCACTAATGTATCTATAGAAAGTCTTGTCACCTTCTTTACTGTTCGTTATAGTGTTTCCTCAGTTTGGGACTTTGCCTGCCTTACTGCCTTACCTGCTTCCTTAGGGCAGTTTGGTATGCCTCCTATCTTCATCCCGCTGTGTTCCCTTATATTTCCTGAAGGCCAGCCTTCGGCTCTGACCTTTTCTGCTACTGTATTTGAGAACCAAAGTGGTTTCCTTCTTCTTTGCACTCCTTTTCTGTCTAACACAATGGGATGTTGCTTCAAGTATTGCATCCTTAATGCTTGCCCACTTTGCCTGTACCCTCACCTGTGTTTCTTTTGCCAGGGCTAGCTTAACTCTGTTGGCCATCTTATCAAAGTCAGCTCCTCTGAAGTCCCATATTTTGCCTTGGAATGGGATGATTTAGATGTAGTAGCCAAATTGAACCATACCATATGATGGTCACTGGCTCCCAGGTGACCTTCTACCTGGAGATCTGTGATCCTCTTTGTTAGTCAGTACTAGATCTAGGATAGCCCTGTCTCTTGTGGGTTGCTGTACCAGTTGTTTGAGGCCCCCTCAGGAATCCACTATGAGTCTAGTTCTGGCAGATGTTCCTGCTGGTATTGACCAATCTGTATCCGGCATGTTGAAGTCTCCCATTATCAGAACCTCTCCTTTAGCTGTCATGTTTTGTATATCTTCTAACAGTAATGTGTCTATGTCTCCCCTCTGGTCTGGGGGCCTGTAGACAACCCCAGTTCTTATGGCTGCCCCATTTCCTGTTTCCAGGGTCACCTTTTTTATATATTGGTGCAATAGTGGCTTCTCTCCACTCTTTAAGCGTCTTACTCTCGGTCAAAGATTCATTAAACAACCTAGTGAGAGGACCCACTAAATCACTATACAATTCCTTAATTAATTTTGGACTTATACCATCTGGTCCAGCTGATTTATTTATTTTCAGTTTTTGAATTTTGTCCACAGCATCTTTTTCTATTAACATTATTTTACTGGGTTCTCCTTTTCTACCTATCAATGTATTTTGCTGTTCCTTGGGTTGATATATATTCAAAAAAATAACTATTTAATATGTTAGCAATATTTTGTTCATTATTTATAACCCCTGCATCTGTTTGTAATGGCCCTATACCCCTCTGATTTCCCTTAAGTGATCCAACATAGCTAAAGAATGTTTTTTTATTATCTTTCACAGCTGTAGCCATTATTCCTTCTGCCTGTTGTTTTGCTTTCTTAATTAATCTTTTTTGTTTTATTAACTTCTTTTTTATAATTTACCCAATTCAATGCTGATTGATTCTTTTTATATTTTGAATACTTTTTCTTTCTACGTTTAATGCTAGTTGTTATTGTTTTTCCCCGCCATACTGGCTTTTTACCTTTCTTGTTATATTTAACGGTCTCTGGTACCCATTGTTTAATGCAATAGTCTATTTTGGACTTAAGTTTTATCCACATTGGCCCAGATATTCAAAAGGGTTGCGCCATGCACAATAGGGTTGTGCCTGTGCAAGTCCGAACTTGCTCCAATCTGCGATATTCAGCAGGAGGCAGTTGCGCCACTGAAAACAGGCTGAGCAACAGCGCAATGCAAATGAATGCATGCTGAACTGGAGGGGGAGGAACCATGCATAAACTGCAAGCCGATATTCAGCCGGGCTGTGCAGAGTTGTGCAGGCGCATCTCCGACCTGCGCCTGCACCACTTTGAGCAAAAAAGGATCAAGTCGAGGCCACCCACAGGTGAGCTAATGCATTGCAGGCGCAGCACAACAGCTGCCACCTGTGGCTGGCCCCGACCACTCCTGTGCCCCCGCAGCCCGATCACCAGCGGACTCACTGTAAATCCCCACCACCCCCACTGGCCCAATCGCAGGCATAGTGATCCCCACCAGCCCGATCGCCGCAGCAATGTGGCTCCCGAACATATCCCTGGTGGTCCAGTGGACCGGAAATCCCGATTGCGGGCGTGGTTGTTTAATAAACCCCTCCGAATTCATCCCTGGTGGTCCAGTGGACGAAAAGCCCGATCGCGGGCAGTGGTTGTTTAATCAACCCCCTCCGAATTCATCCTGGTGGTCCAGTGGCACATCAATCGCGGGATGTAAAGTTGAACAAACCCCCCAAACATAACCCGGTGGCTAGTGTTTCTACCCACCCACCCAGGAAGCCCCACCACCCGCTTCCCCGGCGGCTGGCAGCATCCACCCACCTGCATGCCGTGATGTCTGGTGCCGGTGAAGTGCTTCGTTGCACCATTGCGTAGCAAGAGCCAATGGGCATGCAGCTCATGTCAGAGAAGACAGTCCAGATTTGTAAATGAATGAATGTATTCATTCACAAATCTGGACTGTCATATGGTGGTGCGTGCCCATTGGTTTTGTTCTGGCGCCTATGGCGGCAGTCCACCGGGCAGTCAGTCAGCTGGTGGCGGGTGGCAGGTGGGATGCATGCCACCCACCAGCTGCTGGGGAGGGGTGCGGGTGGCTTCCGGGTGGGTGGGTGGGGACACCAGCCACCAGGGCTATGTTGGGGGGTTTGTTCAACTTTGCATCCCACGATCGGATGTGCCACTGGACCACCAGGGATGACTTCGGGAGAAGGGGGTTATTAAACAACTACTGCCCACAATCAGGCTTTTCGGTCCACTGGACCACCAGGAATATGTTGGGGAGCTACATTGCTGCCCGCGATCGGGCTGGTGGGGTTAAACCATGCCCGCAATTGGGCCAGTGGGGGTGGTGGTGGGGATTCTACACTGTTTTGCCCGCAATCAGGCTGCAGGGGGCGTTGGTCCCCGACGGCTGCTGCCTGGCAGGGCGCCAGGCGCAAGTCCTCGGGGATTGACGCACCTGCATGTTAATGGCATGCAAATGGGGCTGTAATCAGATGCAAATGGCTCCCCCTATGCCTTGCATGAATTATGGCCCCATTTGCATGTCACCTTTTGAATATGGGGATTTTGCGCATGGCACAATGGTACTTGTGCCACCGCCAGTTGAATGATCCACTCTGACAACTTGTGGTGGGCCAAGTTTCCTGCGCCATGCATAGTAACTGTGGCCGGGGTGATATTCGAGGTGTGCGGCGGGCGCACCTCCTTTGAATATCGCCTGACACACCCCCGGCGCAACTATTTTGTGCAGTGCAAGGGCTTGCGCCACAAAATAGCGCAGTTTGAATATCCGGCCCATTGTATTCATATCTGACTTTTCAAAATCCTTTTCCCAATTCCTCATACATAGAAACTGTCTAACTGATTTAAAGTCAGCCTTATTATAATTTTTGATTTTAGTTAATCCTCTAAGTCTGTTAAGTTCCTTTTTGACATGAATCATTATTACATTATTATCACTATCGCTGATAGGGTCAATTACAGTAGTGCTAATTACAGTTGACTCTAAATTACTTAACACAAGGTCCAATATGTTATTACCCCTAGTTTAGATGTTACATATTGTTTCAACCCCTTTTGAACTATTATTTCTAGGAATTTATTTTCTTGATTTGTGAACCCTAGTAAAGTATCCCAATTAATAGTAGGGACATTGAAATTCTCAAGTAAAATATAATCATCACTAATTATCATATTATCAATAGCTGCCAAAAACATATCGTTGTCTTCTTTATTTAAATTAGACGGTCAATATCCAAGGCCTATAGTTATACCACTTGCATCAGTACCAATTCTTACCCCCAGTAATTCTATATTAGATGAAACTGGTGATTGCATTGTTATTTCATGAGATGTTAAATCATCAGCTACATATATAGCTATCCCCCACCTTTTTTGCCTTTTCTATTTTTATAAAATACATTATAACCTGGAATATCAGCCCCCCAATCATCATCATCATCATCATGCATCCATGTTTCCGTTAAAGCGTACACCTGAATTTTATGGGAATATAACATTGTTTTCAGTTCACAATCTTATTTCTTAAACTTCTCAAATTAGTTAGTAGCATATTTAACTCCCCATTATGTTTTTTTCTCTACTCATACTTCCCAATTGTATGTTATTCTTATTAGAATTTGTCTTACTCCCTTTATGTGCTTTATGTTTTTTATAAACGGTATGAATACCAATACATAAATCCCTTCCCCCGATGCCTGTAGTTTAAAGCTCCTTTTATTTGTTCTAAGAACAATTGTCCTAGTACATCTCCTCCTAATCTGCTAAGATGTAACCTATCATGACTGAACATAGTACTTTGATTTTCAAACAGTTCCCAACTTTTTATGCATCTAATGCCCCTCAATAGACTTCATTGTCTAATCCAATTATTGATTTTTTTAATTTTAGTATTAATCCTATTGTTCATCCTAGGTATAAGTAAAATTTCTGATATTATTAACTCTCAATTATTCTCTGTAATCCTTCTTTGAATTTCATTGATAGTATTAAAAATGTCATATACTTTAGAATTTTTTATGTCATTAGCCCCTATGTGAACCAGCACCAATGAATTTTCAGGTGTTTTTTTCATTAAATCTCCTGTAATGGTTATCCAATCTCTTACTCCGGCACCTGGAAAAGAACTACTAATTACTGAATGTTTACTGATTTTTGTTGTAGTATGGTCAGTATACCTAATTATTGAATCACCAAGTATATATACATTTCTGCTGAGCACTTTAGGTTCTATGAGTGCTGTATTACTTTGTTCTGTCATCATATTTGTGTCCATGTTATTCCAACTTTCCTTGGCCATCCCTAATATATTATCAGTTTCTATTTTAATATCTTCCATTAGTTGTTCCAGGGGTGAGAAGCTATTATTAATTGGTATCTCAAATTACGTTGCCCTTCTCCTCTTTTTAGTTTTATTTGTCCCCTTGGACGTTGGTTCCACTTCATTGTTTACATTTCTATTTCTTTTACCTGCAGGCCCTATTCCTCTCTCTTCAGACAAATAATCCTTTACATTTACCTATTGTTTACTAACATCATCATTCTTAAAGCATTTAATTTGTAATTCTAAACCTATTATTTTAATTCTTAATTATTTTAATTCAACACATTGTTCGCACATAGTCTCAGACACTTCAGTATTCACATTTATTATAGAATGTCAAACTCATGTGTCGTAAGTGACTGTGGGACATTTCATGACCTCCATTTTGCCGTACATGCAGTCGAAAATGCTGCATTAATAGCAATGTCTTGCTGAGAAAAAGGTTTGGCCATTTCATGTGCATTGTTCCACCTAGTGGCCACATCAATTTTAAGTTTCTTCTCTGGAAGAGAATTTCTTATCGACATATCTCTCAGTAATGATGTTGCTGCTGGGCTGTTTTGGAAAAATGTACTTAGTGCACGGCACTTGTCTAGAACTTTGTCAACTGTCCTTACTTGTTTAAGTGCTACTGTTACTATCAGATGAAAGCAATGACCAATACATCTAATATGTTTATCAATAAGACCGAGTAAGCTGATAGCGTTAGTGATATTTGAGCCATTGACCATTGTCAAAGAAGAAACCTTTTCAAGAGGAATTCCAAACTCTTCTAGTAAGGAACAGATTTGTTCCACTACATTCTCAGCTGTACGTTTCTCTTGAAAACAGCAAACACCCAAACAAAATGTTTTCCATGTAAACTGGCTATCAAGGACATGTGCTGTAAGACCCATATAAGCATCATTTGATGTCCACATGTCAAAAGTAATAGCAACATAATTAGCATTTTCCAATTCTTTAATAACATTTGCTTTCACTGTTTTGTATATGTTGAGCATTAGTGAATAGGTTAAAACCTTCCTAGATGGTAGTTCGTAGTCTGGATTAAGTGCGGTTACAAAATTGCGGAACCCTTCATTTTCGACAACTGACAATGACTGTGAATCAATTGCCGCCATTAATGCTAGAGTTTTATCAAGTTTTTTTTTCCTTTTAATGGTAACATCTTTTTATGTTTAATGAAATCTGTCATGGACTTTTGGCCTGGTATTACTCCAGACTGTGCAGTCACACCACAGCTTGACCTTCATTTTGCTTCTTGGTACTCCTTGTGTATCCCTTGACAGATATTGTATTGGGACTGATGCATGTGCTCGATGTGTCTAAGAAGATTACTTGTTGACCCTTTCACGTTTATAATGTTTTTTTTTTACATAATTTACATCTATAATCTGTTACCAATTTCTCATCTCTTGAATTACCAGAACTACTCTCATAATAGTCATATATAGGATGTCGCTGACTTATTTTTCTGATGGATGTCTCAGGTGATTCTGTGCCATGACTCACATCTACACATGTTTCTGGCTCTGCAGTCATGTTGGTCTGACTACTCTCACTATTCTCTGCTACAACTATTGCATTCTCATCTGCTTCTGTTATCTGTTGGACAGTAAAATAAAATTAAGAAACCATAAGGTTAACTGTACCGATTTTGATACAATACAAAAAAAATATAACAGGGGTTGCAGGGAAGTATGACAAAACAGATTAATGACATCATTACTCCTCACATTTAAGTAATGTTTGCATTGATTTACCTATTGTGTGCTGCATCCTAAACCAAAATCAATTTCAAAGGGGTACACACAGACCTTCATGGGGAGTATCTCAGTCATCTGGAGGTGGTAGCACTATAGGAAGTAGTATTAGTAAACTGTTAAAGTGCAAGCAGGCAGCAGTGTGTGTGGGAAAGACATTCCATAAACTTAAGACAGGAGTCCCTCCCTGTGGAGGTACCACACAACAACACTGGAACAGGACCAGGTCAACTATCATCATATATGTTTGGGGGGGCTGCAACCATGACTGTGTGCAGTGCACACCTGCTTTTTTACATTCAGTTACATTGTATTGGCATTTGGCAGGGGACTATAATAAAGGAACACAAAGTCATCGCCAGTGCCAACTTCCACCATATACATTGTTTGTAATGCTGCTAGTGCTACTACCTACAGTCTCTTCCCTTAATAATAAAGTGAAAGGAGGCCAAGGCTGTTTTTAGTATCGGAGTTTGGTGTGGTGGTGGAGGAGGGTAGCATGAGATATTAGCATCAGCGATTGGGCACCTACAATAACGGTGACCCAAGCCCCGGCACATGTCTGCAGGGCTATGGTAGGGTAGGGCAGATGGTTGGGGGGGGTCGGGAATATAGTGATGGGATGTCGCTATACATACGCATGCAGGGGGAGTGATCACACACAGCAAGGGGTGGGAGGGTTTGTGAGGGGTGGTGCCACGGTGGATTGTCGAGCCAACCCCGTGGTGTGATGGGTGGGTTGGTGGGCAGGGTACTGGGTTTGGTCCAGGCACTGGTGCATTTTTGTTGCGCCCGGCTCAAACCTTTTTTTTATGTTTTTCACCCCCCCAACATGCACTCCCCTGGAGTTGAGAATCCTTAAGTAAGGAGGTGCGGGGGGGGTGAAGCCCCTTGCATAAAACATTAAAAAAGCATTTGCCAATGCCGAATGTTGCTTGCTTGTATGTGCTGTTTAGGTATTTGGAAGTGATAGTTCCATGCCTTCCTCCCAAGTCATCCACTGTGTCTTTCCGCTCAGTATTCACAGAAGAGTGGGAGAGGCAAGGGCCACAGCAGTACAGCAGTTGCCAAGGGGTGAAGAGGTGGACAATAGTCCATTCAAAGGCAAAGAGTCCTGCAGGAGCTCACTAAATTGAAGGTGGACAAAGCAATGGAACCAGATGGCATACGCCCAAGGATATTAAGAGAACTGTGAAGGGAGATAGCAGTACCTCTGGCAGCCATGTTCACTGGAGCCATTCAACGGAGTGAATTGGAGGAGGGCACATGTGGTCCCTCTACACAAATGCAGCAGCAGGGAGGAGGTAGGAACAATAGGCTATTCAGCCTCACCTCAGTAGTGAGGAAGATCATGGAGGCATTGCTTAAAGAAAGGATAGTGGGGCATCTAGAAGCCATTGGAGCCCAGGACCATAGACAACATGGATTCACAGGGGACATCATGTCAGACAAATCTGGTTGATTTCTTTGACTGGGTGACAAAGGAAGTGAATCAGGGTTGGCAGTGGACAACGCTTACCTTGATTTCAGCAAAGCCTTGACACCATCCCACATAGGAGGCTGATAAACTAGCTGGGTAGGCTGGGCATGGGGGAAAGGGTGGTAAGCTGGGTTAGAAACTGGCTAACAGACAGGAGACAGAGAGTGGTGGTAAATGGGGTGCAGTCTAGGGAGAGTGGGTGAACAGTGGGGTGCTGCAGGGTCTTCACTAGTAACATTGCAGAACGGCTGAAGGGAATTTTTTCACCAAATTTTCAACATAGCCATTTTAAGACCTCTGCTCATGAACAGTGTCACTGTGATTTTCTTAATGTGTCCCATACATTGATTTCGCATATCGACTGCGCCATTGTGCGCTACATGGGTGGAAACACATTTTGGGCAAGATGTGAAAAATGACAGCTGTACTGCTCATAAGGAGGTGTAGTAAAATGGTAATGTTGAAAATCTGGAGTGAAAATATTGAAAATTCACGAACTTACGAGCATACGTAGGAACTGCGCAATGCACGCTTGTAACACAGTCATTTTTAGGAATTTTTTCACCAGGGGGGTCACGTGATGGCTGCTTAGCTGAAGGTCGCATTCTCTCCTCGCTCCCCGACAGAACCTGTCATTTTGCTTTTTTATCGCTAATTCCAGCTTACAATTTGGAAAACGCTGCAGAAAAGAAGCTTTCTGAAGGTGTCAGGAGGAGGAAACGAATGGAGTCAGAAATGCAGAAGGCTCCTCCACGGCACATGCCCCCACCCTCTCCCGAGAAGGACAAGGCCGCGAAGAGGCCTAAAGCACAGGTGGCTGTAGCTACATCTTCCGCCACGGCTCCTACAGCGCTGACCGAAGACAAATTTATGGAAATTATGCTGCCCCTGAAGGAGTCTATAGCGTCTATCTCCAATGATGTGCAGCAAATCAGGGCTAATTCGCTTTCCACTCAAGTTGGGGACATAGATGCCCGATTGGTATCGGTGGAGAAGTGGAGGGACAAGTCTGAGCTGGACTCCTCCACGCTAAGACAGAAGATGCGGAAATTGGAAGATAAGTTAGAAGATCTTGGAGGGCGCAGTCGGTGCAATAATTTGATTATCTTCGGGCTGCCAGAGAAGCAAGAGGGTATTAATTCTGTCCTGTTTGTGCAAAAACTTTGCAAGAAAATAGCGGGTCCCTCCCCAAACAACGGAGAATACGTGGTTGAAAGAGCACACCGCTCTCTGCACGCCCCCCCCCCATTACCAGGTGCACCACCTAGACCGTTGATTTTCAAGCTTTTGAACTACCTGGACAAAGTGCATATTTTAAATAAAGTTATGGATGCACAAGAGATTCAATGGGAGGGGAGCAAACTAAGAGTGGCCCAAGATCTGCCTCACTCAGTTCGGCTTAAGAGGCAGAGTTTTCACCCTCTGGTGTCCCGTTTCATTGCCGCAGGAGTGCCCTTCCGGATGAAATACCCTGCAACCCTGCAAGTCAAGTCCAAGGATAAGTGGGTGGTGTGTAAGTTGCCTAAACAAGCTATGGAAGATCTACATACGCTTTTTCCAGATCTCTTTAAGTGAGCAACTGCTTGAGGGATGGAAGGACTGATTTGTGTCACCCGGCGCAAGAGGATTAATGCCGGTGTTTTTTTCCTAATGTGGCATCCTGCTATCTAGTGACTGTGTAGAGTGAGGTCCCAGAGTTGCTGATGGACAGTAAATTCTGAATAGGGAAGGGGAGGAAATTTGGCGGTCGGTAGAGTTAAGAGTTTTTATAGTTATGACCGCTCACGAGGCCAGATCAGACTGACTATTAGTGCACTGAAATTGGGAACTTTACTTTTCACAGCCGGAAGATGTGTTGTGTTGTTGTAGCCTTTTGCTTAAAGTTACAAGGTTTTTTTGCTTCATTGCCCCGATGCCCAGTGTCTGTTGGGAAAAGGCACATACTAAATTTATTGTACAGGGCATGAAGGGCAGGAAGGGAATCCTTTATGTGTGTTATACTGTGGATCTGGGGAGGGAGGAGGGGAGTTGCTTGGGGCCGGGCAGTGAGATTGATAATCATGTGCCATATTGAATTTTGGGAGTTTGGTTCTGCTAGAACCGGGGGAAGTTAATGGGTATGTATAGTGTTGGGTGGGGAAGGGGTTTGTTTGTTATTCTTCCTCAGGGGAGGCAATCCTTTCATTGTTACTGTAGTGTTAAAGCGGAAGGGGGAGGGGGATGGGGAATTAAGGAAACTCGGCACATCAAGTTTGTAGGGGGGTATTCTGTATCAAGTTATCTAAATTTTGGACCCTCTCAGCTTCTCCACTGTGTTTATCGAAGTTTATGGGGGGGCCATGTAAGTTAGTGAGCTGGAATATAAAAGGGGCGCAGAGTAAACAGAAGAGAAGTATGATTCTTAATCATCTAGCCCATTTAAGAACGGATATTGCCTGTCTTCATGAGACACACTTGCCCAGAGATAACATTTCTCTTTTTAAATGAAGGTGGGTGGGGCAAGTGTTTGGTTCGGGCAAGTCCACTAAATGGGCAGGCACTATTATTTTGATAGCTAAGCACGTGCCATTTAGTAAATCACAAGAGTGGTTCGATCCAGAAGGGCATTATTGTATTATACAGGGCACGTTGGCCTTAGTTCCAGTTTTAATAGGATCAATTTATGGACCAAACATAGATTCGCCCTCTTTCTTTACCCAGCTGTTGACAAGGCTGGTATGTAACCCGCCAATATTAACCTTCCTGGGTGGGGATTGGAATCTAGTCCTGAGAGCGGATCTTGACCGCTCGGACAGTAGAAAATGTGGGCCTCACCAGCGCAGCGTGCTCTTAGGGAGCTCCTAATGGGAGCCGGGCTTATAGATGTGTGGCGAACACTGCATCCAGATGAAAAACAATTCACGTATTACTCTCCGCCACATGGTACTTATTCCAGAATAGATTACTGGCTAGTAAGCTCTTCTTTTCTGCCTAGTATTATTGAGGCATACATTTATTCAAGGGTTCTTTCAGATGATTCCCCGGTTGGTATATCTTTTATTTTAGGGACTACGATAAGGAGGTCCTCCTTATGGTGGCTCAATATGCAACTGCTTAAGAATCCCGAAATTCTAACTTCTATCCAGGCCTTTATCAAGGAGTTCATGGATATGAACCTGGGGACGGTGGCTAGGATTGATACAGTATGGGCTGCCCTCAAATGTGCCGTCAGGGGTAACTTTATACGACTAGCATCCACCCGAGCTAGGGAAAATAAGTTGAAGTTGGATTCTGTGCTAGAAGAAATAAGTCAGTTGGAACTTAATATTAGTAAGTTATCACCGCCGGAGGATTGGGCCAGGTTACATCGCCTTCAAGCATCCTATTATGGCATGATGGTGCAGAAGACAGAATTGGCCATTCATAATACCAAACTGAGATATCTAGAGTCAGGGGAACGGGCAGGGAAGCTCCTGGCAAGTAGGTTAAGGCAGGCTGAAATGGCTAAAGCCATTTTGAATTTGAGATCTCCACAAGATGGTTGTATTATTTCCCATCCCCAAGAGATAGCAACTATCTTTGGGAATTTTTACAAAGATCTCTGTTCAGATGATGATCCTCTGCAAGTAGCTGATAGTGAAATTGAGGATTATCTCCGTTTAGCTAATCTCCCCCTAATGCCGCCAGTAATGGCAGATCAGCTAGGTGCTTTAATTATATTAACCGAAGTAGAAAATGCTATTACTCAGCTTCCCTTAGACAAGACTCCCGGTCCGGACGGCCTGTCCAATAATTTCTATAAGGCCTGTCTTTCATTACTTTCCCCATTGTTGAGGGATGTGTATAATTTGTGGTTCCATAAAGGAATAAATGATCTGAGTTTTTTAGAGGCAATCATTACAGTAATCCCTAAACCTAATAAGGATCCCTTGTGTCCTGGGAGTTATAGGCCGATTTCGTTGTTGAATTCGGATGTTAAAATACTGGCAAAGATCCTCGCTAATCGACTTGCTCCTATGTTAAGTAGTATTATTAGTAACGAACAAGTGGGGTTCATGGCGGGGCGAGTAGCCGGAGACCATATGCGCAAACTCTTGCACCTGATGCAGAGAGCCAAAGACTCAGGTATCTCATCAGTGCTTGTTTCACTCAATGCTGAAAAAGTGTTTGACAGGGTTTCCTGGTGTTTTTTGTTTACCACCCTTAAACAGTTCGGTATGCCCACCTCCTTTCTCACCTGGGTTAAAATTTTATATATGGCTCCAACAGCGAGAGTATGGGGCAGCGGGCACTTGTCTCAGGCCTTTCCTTTTGAGAAGGGCACTCGACAGGGTTGCCCTTTATCTCCTCTTTGTTTAATTGTTATCTAGAACCATTAACTCAGATGTTTGTGTCTAATACAGCTTTAAAAGGAATTCAACTAAATGGGGAGAGATTTGTCCTATCGGCATATGCAGATGATATACTGCTGCATCTGGAGGAACCAGAAACCTCATTATCAGCTCTTTTGGAGGAAATTAATAGATTTGCTAAAGTTTCAGCTTATAAGCTTAATTTATCTAAGACTAAGGTGTTTCCACTGAACTGTAGAGTTGCTAAAACCAATATTTTAGAATCGGGCCTCTCCTGGGAGTATCGAACCTTCACCTATTTGGGGATAAAGATATCCCGAGGAATCTCTGCCATGTTCAAGGACAATTTGGCTGCGCTAGTACAGACCATGCAGGCAGACCTGAACAGATGGAATGAGCTTCCTATGACGTTATTGGGATGCTGTAATATACTGAAAATGAATGTTTTACCGAGGCTCCTATACCCGTTAGGGATGATGGGTCTTTATATCCCCAGGAAATGGTTTGAGAACTTGCAGAGAATGTTTAGCAATTTTCTCTGGAAGAATAAACCTCCCAAACATGCGTTCCATAAACTAACTGTTCCTAAGCTGCAGGGGGGATTAGTTCTTCCTTCTTTGTTTACCTATTATGGGGCACAACACCTTAGCAAAATGGCCTTGTGGTGTCAGACAGACTTACTCGTTGATGCTGGCAGGCATTTTCCAGTATGGTTAAATATTGAAGGCAAAGCAGCAAGGAGTGTTAATTGCTCTCTGACCGCTCTTGTATATGTTAAATTCTCCAAGCTTGATAAATCACTCAGGTCTACTCCTGTAGAGTGGTCTCTCAAAGCATTGTATCAAATTCTTCAGTATTATTCCAAAAAGTGGCATGGGTCTCCCCATCAACCTTTAGTTAACACCTTCTTTTCTTCCACAGTTCAAACACTGTACTGTGGCTAGCCTGCTACAAAATAACAGGGTAGCTCCTTTTGAAACTCTGCAGACGCGTTTTCATCTTAGCCTCAAATACTTTTTTAAGTATTTGCAAATCAAAAGTGCACTAGCAGAATTTCATAAAAAAGAAGGCTGGTCTGAGCATTTGGCTGAGGGACTGCAACAAGTTCTACAGAGCACAGAAATGGCCCACACAGTCTCAAAGATTTACAAGCAGCTTCAAATGATGGACCATAATCTTCCTACTGGAGCTTGCTATTACTGGGTGCATGAGCTCTCCTTGTCGACTGAAGTGGAGTTCTGGAAGAAAATTTGGTGCACGAATTATATATATATTAAACAAAATAGATTACGCCTCGTGCAATTTAAGATTATGCATGATATGTATCTTACACCACTTAAATTGTATAATGCGGGTCTTGCAGACTCCCCTGTTTGTTTCAGATGTAAGAAAACCCAGGGCTCTCTTCATCATATGCTATGGGAATGCCCCAATACGCAGGTTTTCTGGAGATCTATTCAGCGAAAGTTAGATCCAATACTAGGGTTGGATACTTTATTTACTTCTGAGGCCTGTATGTTGGCGATATTTCCGCTGGGAACCTCAGTGGCACGGCAGGCTCACATTACATTAATCGTGGCCATAGCTAAACTAGTAATGCTTAGGCACTGGAAGGAGGATGCTCTTCCTGCAGTCTTAGAGTGGTATCAGGAAATTCTGCTTGCCATTCAAGTCGAAAAGCACATTGCTGCAGTAAGACAGAGAGTACAGTATTACTAGACTATCTGGGAGCCCCTAATGACATTACTGTCTTTATGGAATTTAGGATAGCCTGTTGTAATTATTTCAGGGTGAGGCCGCAAAATATGGTAATCAAGTAGTTTTTATTTTTATGGGATGTGGCACTAAATTTTATTCTTGTCTTTTTCCTTCTTATAAACTGTTTTTTGCTTTATGAAGATTCTCTTTAGTTGTGCAGAGGGGAGTTTTGGGGGGGAGTATAGAAGGGATGGTGGGAGTGGGGTTGTGTTAGAGAGGGGAATGGTTTTAGGTTGAATCATTTAATGGAGGATACTGTTAAATACTGGATAGATTATGTTTGATTATTTTCTATTGTATCCTGGTACTGTGAGTACCATGTTTGTATATGAAGGAAAATAATAAAAGTACACTAAATTACGAAAAAAGGAATTTTTTCACCACATTTTCAACATAGCCATTTTAAGACCTCTGCTCATGAACAGTGTCACTGTGATTTTCTTAATGTGTCCCATACATTGATTTCGCACACCGACTGCGCCATTGTGCGCTACATGGGCAGAAACACGTTTTGGGTGAGATGTCTAAAATGACAGCTATACTGCTCAAAAGGAGGTGTGGTAAAATGGTAATGTTGAAAATCTGGAGTGAAAATATTGAAAATTCCTTGAACTTCTACAGCGTGCATAAGACTACTGTACGACGCACGTAAAACAGTCATTTTTAGGAATTTTCACCAAATTTTCAACATACTTTTTAAGAGCCCACCTTATGAACACTGGCAGTGTCATTTCATTAATTGGTCCTGAAAGGTGATTTCACACAGTGACCGTGAAATCACCCTTTGGGCCCAATCAACGCCATGACAGTGCAAGAATTCATGAGGAGGGGTCTTAAAAACTTCATGTTGAAAATTTGAAGCCCAGAATTCCCAAAAATGCCTGAGATATGCAACAACATTGAAAAAACCCTAGTTATTCCATTATACAGCTTACCGGCATTTCCTCAGTTCACGGTCAGCTTGGAAGAGTACAGACGTGTTCGGTCCACTGAAGATCGTCACACGAGCTCCGGAGGTAAGTATGGGGTGGGGGGGGGAGGCAGTGTGCACAATGGGTGGATCACGGGTTGTGGGGGGCAAGGAGACCATGAAGGACCGTTTTTTGTTTACAGGTTGTTTTTTATTAAAGCTGACGGGACTTTTGCCACGCTGGGGTGGGCTCCCAGCGTTGCAGCTGGAAAGGCTGTTTGGGTGTGGAGCCAACAGGGGAGTTAGGCACCCCATTGGCCATAACAAGCTTTGCCACGCTAGGGGTGGTCTCCCAGCGTGGCACCTGAAAGCTTTTGGGGCGGCAGCCGGGCGGGGGATTGGGCACCCTGGCCGTGGTTATAACAAACTGCCACGGGCTAGTGGGCTTGCAGCGTGGCAATTGGACAGCTTTTTGGGGGCGGAGCCAACAGGGGATCTGAGCACCCTCTACCGCCATACAGTGTGTGCGTGGGAGAGGGAGCGATCCAAGACGCAGTATGCGGTTTCATGTGTGTGTGTGGGGGCTCTGCTCAATGAAGCAGAGAGCCTCCCCTTCTAACTCGTATGACCACTGCATTTTCAACTGCTGTCATAGACAGCTGCAGTAGTGATTGGGGAACTGGCCGCGCCTGCAAACACACTGACTGAATTGGAAGACGGGTGCCACACCTCCAAAAACTCGGATCATGGCACTATGTTTCTTGCACATGCATGCAAGCAACATAAAAATGAAGTCTCTGGCACCGTTTTGCTGTGCGCCAGGGTGTCAGAGTGCCAAAATAAATTTTAAGCACTCTGCCTTCGCAATAACAGTGATCGTCTTTAGGCTTTCGTCGTCATCACATAAACCCATGGAGGAGTCTTGTGCTGATGTCTGTCAATTAAGACTAAGAAAAAAAAATATGCTGATATTTTAGATGATGTCTACTAGGTGGATGGATCAGACAGTGTCATCCCCAGACTGCTATTTAGTCTTTCTCCAATTTAGCTAAACAGCTAGCAGCTACATTACTGAAGCCACAATCAATCGATGCTAGCAATCTTCTGTGTAGTCACTCTTGTTTGTGCTCAAGTCAAGTATGACTGTTGCTCCCATTGTTACAGCCAGGAACCATTGGATGTGTATCCATAGATATCACTGCTATAATATATCTCCCGGTCATTGTCATATGAATTTGTGTCTCTGCATTGGGGGTGGGGGTGGTGCAACAGCAAAGACAAAAGCAAAACATCAGTGGTGACAATTGACAGTATTCACATGTATCTGTAGTAGTACCTCACTCGCTGGTAATCTGGCACGTGTGTGTGTGTGGGGGGGGCAGACATCTACCCTAACCATAAACAGCAGTAAAAAAGTAGACCTAGTGAAAGAGATGGGTGGTCAAAATGGGGATGGGACCGTACCATTGCAAACACATTGGAGTGTCACACAATACAATCAATTGAAAATGTGATGTCCAAGTTGTGGCTTGCCTAAAGATACACATCTTAAAACAACCATATTAAGCAATACGTCTAATTGAAATTCATAAGTATTAATACATTCTGGAAGGCAGGAAAGGACGCATGATGTGATGTATTAGCCAAACTACATTTTGGACACTAAAGCCTAAATTACAGAAAGCATGTACTTTACAGTCAGCAACTTATAAGTTATGTCATATTTTTTTGGGGGGTGCTTAGCCTTATACTCAGTAGGTATTCCAACCATGTTTATTTTCTTTTCAGATGTTGATTCAAATTCAGGCCAGTCAAGCAGTCCAGATTCAGAGTTCAAGATAAATTGTAGTTCTCCCCAAGGAAAGACGTCAGCTTCTTGATTCAAGTGCTCTAGCCTTCTGATGATATATTTTCAGGGTCCTGCACAATAAACCTGATGGAAAGAACAATATATGTTTTACAGACTTGTCTTTCTTTCTAACAAGTATTGCATTAATAAAACTCTATTCAAAATAAAGAATATACAGTTGTTTATTGTGTTCCAGTTTTTTTTTTCTAATGGTGAGGCCGAGGGTGATGCCAAGATAGAATGACACACAGGTATGATGCATCACAAACAAACTTGGTCAATAAGTCATATGAAACACTTCATATGTTACAGGTAATACAGCCAGCAGTGCAGTGGATGAACAGCAGGGAGTGGTGGAATGCTTGACTGAGGGCCACCAAGCTTGTGTCTGTGCACATGTTTAGGCCCCCCTGGGCTGGGGTTGGCAGAAACAAAGTTCAGCGAACAAGCAAGGCATTCAGCATTGTCCTCCCACAAAGAGACTGATTTCACAAGATGAGCAGTCTGGTCATGGTCCCAAATTTGGTAAAGTGGGTTAGGAACTGGCTAAGAGACATGGATCAGACTAAGAGGGTGGCGGGTGGTAATGACATTCAATCTGGAGAGAGGGGAGGTACCAGGCCAGCCGACTACAAATACAGTACAGGTACCTCAGGGATTAGTCCTTGGCTTGTACCAGTCATACTTGATGTCTTGTTGTCTTCTCTTTGTTAGTGTCATTGCAGAATGGCTGGAGGGAAAGTTGATGACACCAAGATATGCAACAGGGTGGATACTCTGGATGGGGTGGAGAAAATGTGGAGAGATCAGAAAACATACGAGGAGAGAGAGAGAGATTATGGGACGGGGCCTCAATATGTACTCTCTGGAGGAAAGGAGGGTAACTTGGGGGGGGGGTTAGGGAAATGAATAGAAACATTAAGTACCTTAAGGACATGAACAAGGAGCAGGGGGGACACCCCTTCCAATACATGAGTAGTGCCAGAATGAGGGGGTATGATATGAAATTGGACACAGTGGCAGGCAGCCGGGTAGGTTAAGGGGAATTATAAAAAAGGGTCTGAGAAATAGAGCTTTCTGATTGGTTGTAAACATTCTATTAGCCCTGTGTTAATCTTTGATTAACATACATGTACAGCCTAATCATATGAAGAACAAGGTTTAACACTATTTAAAAAACATTTTTATTATAATAGCAATAAGGCACTCCCAGGGGTTATGTTAATGGTCAGTTAATCACCGTTTAGGGGCATGTAGCATTTGGCTATGCCTCGTGCCACATTACACCCATAGAGGGTGATTAACAGACTATTAACATAACCCCTGGTCATGCCTTATTGCTTAAATGTGAGGATGTTTTTCATCATGGTCATGGAGAGGTTGGTAAACACGTGGAATAGTCTGTCTGCCACATGTCCACTGGTTGAAACAATCACAGAGTTGACAGAGGGAACATGCCTGGGAGGGACTAGCATAGGGAACCTTACACAGTCACACACACAATAGAGGTGGGAATGATGGGTGAAAACCAATTTACCACCAGATTAGGCCCGGTCAGGGGCCCAAGCCCACACACAAGTGTAGTGATGATTATGGGCTGATTGAGTGTGCCTACTACTAGTCCTTATCTGCTTTTATAAAATGGCAAGAATGGATTCTCACTGCTGATTGGCTAATACCACCTCCAAGCTGGGCATTTATTTTTCAATAAATGCCCAGCAAGAAATTAGTATCAGCCTGAGTGCCACCTTACCACATACCCTTGTGCAGGGGTGCTCACCCTGCTTACTCATTGGCTGAAACCACCAGCTAACATTTAAAATCCCCGCCATGTTTTTCTCTTCATTAGCGAGACCAAACGGAACCCCCCACACACACGCGCACAGTCGCTCCTTTGCTATAACGTCGCTCCTGTTCAAAAAAGGAAAAAAAGATACTCCACATATTCTGCAGTCGGGAAGAGTGCCCAAATCTTTTTTTTTCTCACAGCTGCATTCTTCCGACTGCACTATTGCAGCACTGCGTTAAACCGGAAGTGAAACAATCCATTCACACAGGTCCCATGCTTAACAGACTCAATGTACAACTGCAGCCCAATTAAAAGAAAAAAAAATGTTAAACAAACATGACACAACGATGCCCACAGACTGCTTCTGCGTATTTACCAATTCTTCAAGTGGATGTGTCTCTGTCGAGAAGCGGTGGGGGGTGGGTTGATAGCTGTAGGGAGGAACAACACAACCTGAACAGCCTTAAAGAAACATGGACTATTTTTTAAAATACTTTTGTTTCTGCTAATACTATTATTTTTTATAATAATTTCCTCTCTTTATTAAAGCTTAATAAGAAACCATTTTATAGGCGTAATAATACCCTCCAGAATTGGGCATTGACTAGGCTCCGGACCTTCCAGGGGCTATAAGGCCCCTGGGCGGTCCGCTATTTCCCAATGATGCCACCCTGTCAGGTATTATTGCTTACACAATAACTATGCTAGTTACAGGAGTTGAAATTTGAGCTGGTGGCCCAGTAGCCAAAAACATTGGTAAATTTTGTATCGGACTACTGGATTTTTCTTTAACCAGGCAGCCCTGTGGCCAGAGCATGTAGTGGAAAAGGTAACATTTCAATAAGTACACCAACTGAGTTAATGAAGAAGTCTGTGGGGCCAGTAGTTTTTCCAGTCACTCATGAGTCCTGAAGGCTTGGCTATGGCTATGGCTATGGTCGCAAAACAAAACATTTAATTTCAACTCCTGTAATTACTATACATCTATCATGACATCTAGCATGTGCAGTCTTCAACAGCTGATACAAAGGAGTGAACTTTTAATAAATGAGAAGGACAATCACACATGACATGTCTGGTTAATGGTTATTACATTTAAAGAACTAGACACTTACAATTCACTTCAGTCCTCCTTCCTGCAGCTCTGTTCCTTAGTGCACTGCAACTGGTGGCATTTCCTTATTCACTATGGAAAGTCAAGTGATATTTTTTTACCCTCCCAACATTAATATGTGCATTCAATTAAAATATACACAGACACAAAGTGTATTAGGTAAATACACCTTATAAAATTCAGAAATATTCTCTTGTAATGGGTCTGACTCTGCATGGGGTGGGGGAGGACTGGGGGATTTTGTTCACATGACTGGCACGGCAGTGACAAACTTAACTATGAAAGAACTTAATAAAATCAGCTATAAAATCTTAATATGAGAAAAAAATAAGCACCAACAAAATCTTGCCTCAGGTGCAGTTCCATCCTGACTCCTTCTGAGTCACAAACATGGGCCAACCGACCAACCAATCAAGGAGGAACAACAGGCAAGGAAGGAGAGTAGCATGCAGGCAGCAGCCAGTAATAACTATAACGTGTATGAGGCACTCACTAAGGCTTGGCTGCAGGCAAAGGTAGTGGCACTGTGGGTAAGATGGCAAGAGTAGAAAAAAATATTTTCTACTCTTATCTGGCCAATGAAGTGCAGTGTGCCCTCATATACTGCTGCTCTCCTTGTCTGTTGTTCCTCCTTTGATTGGTTGGCAACGTTTGTCACTCAGGAAGTTGGAACTGCGCCTGAGCCAATATTTTGTTTGTTCTTATTTTTTTCTCAAATTAATATTTATTCTAACTACAAGTATTAAATAGCTCTCTGCCGAAACATCTCCAGTGTTTCTGCCCCGGACCCCTTCCCTTCCCAGTTCCCTTTCCCACCCAGCACCCAGTGACCAGACCTTGTTCTGCAGTCAATACTGTTCTACTGTAGTACATTTCAATTAATCACAGTAGCGCTGTCTCTGTCTACCAAGTAAAGTAGTACAAAAAGTAGTATACTACATGAATGTGATGGAGGTGCACTGTGAAGGAGGAACTGTCAGACTCAGACAATGTTGTATTATAAAAGGTGCTAAAAATGAATTCCTGAGGGCTTCTGCCCTATTTAACCCCTGCCTGTGCCTGTTATCATGTTACTATGCCCGCACGCAGTACACGTGGGTTAACTCAATTCAGGGTATTTGGCAAATTGTATTTTTTGGGGGGGGGACAATAGTGCCTTTTTGGTACTCAAAGTGGGGTTAATAAAAGAAGGGGTTTTGGGGGCTGGTTTACGTTATAACTTGCATATCTCTTCGGTTAGTGGTTATGGTTAATTTATCCTGCCATTTCTTGTCCCCAGGCAAGGCGTGCTCCAGCTCCATTGCTCCTGTGATTCATTCAGTTTTACTAGTACCGCAGTTCAGCCAACTTCAGCCACCATCTGTTTGGGCACCACACATTTGGAAAAAAAAAATCACTGGCTGAAGTCTTTAGAAATAAAATAAGAATATATACTGACATTAATTTGTTTTATGCCCTAAACTGAAATACCAGTGAAGTGCTACTGCAGTACTGCTGCCTACTCAGTTAAGTCAAATGAAGTCATCCACCGAACAAACAGTACACTTGTCCCAACTCTAAAAATTACTGAATAAATTTCATTTTAAAACCTTCCCTTTAACAGTGACTGATTCTGCGGTACACTTTAAACTTATTTGAGTGTGACTTAGTGACTCTGAGATGTGAGAACGAAGAAGTTATCAGCTAGCTGAGTCTACCCTGACTGAGCTCCTCATCATCAGTCATCATCACCATTACACCAACAGAACTAGCGAAGACTAGACCGACTAGCCACTCCAGTACTAAGTAGCCACCACCACCACCCGCACCACGTACTAACAAACAAATCAATGAACAGTCTCAGTAGAAACTAAGCTTCATAACTGAAAAACTCACACACAAAAAAATTACCATATAGCAAGAAACTGAATTAGAATTAGCCTGGTTAGCTAGCAGCCACCACGGGGTGTAGTTCAGCCGGTATTCAGTAAGCGACAGCTAAAATTGGTCCCACCTCAGGCCACACTAATCAGCTGCCACTGTAGTCGTGGTGTTTCTTTCAGTCGAGATTTTATTTTTCAAGGCCTGCCTGGCCTGCTGGTCTTGCTGGGACTCGGAGCCGCGGGAGGGAAGGGAATGGATCACAACACCCAGTCACGGTTCTTTTTTCTTCTGATTTCAAGCCAAGGTGGGTCCAAACCTCTGTGTAGCCAGTCAGTCACTGGACTTTTGACCGAGCAGGCAACCGAATGAACAACCGAACTGGCACTGTCCTTTTTGTTACTAGGCCTTTCTTTTAGTTTGCACTGACTCAACATACTACCACCACCAGCACCAACCGACACAGATCGATCATTCATTCATCTGAGATCATCTCTCCTAACACTACTCTTTGATTTAAAATCAAATTTGTGATTTTTTTCTTTTTTCACTGTGTGCCGTTCGCCAAATCGCATTCTGCAGACTGCGCTTCGCACTTGCACAGCAGATAACCAGACCTCGAGCTCGAATGAGCCTGCTGCTGTCTGAGTCCTCTCTCCCTGACTGCACTGAACAGTGTATGAAACTGTGACTTGGCGCAGACACAACTCAGACAAGACCCGCTATTGGTTGGTTATTCCTACTGGCTCTGCTCACTCTATCTTTGCCAATCAGATTTTAGACATTTAAAATTTACCCTACTAACAGTGCGACTGAGCTTGAATGACAACTTTTGCCATTCCGCGCCACACAACAAGTAAAAAAAATGTCTGTTCTGCAGCGCACCACAAGGTAATGCTTTTTTTTAAATCTCTAGTTGGCTCAGCTCGTGGCTAGCAATTTGCGACTACAGGCAAGCTGAGCCAAGCCACGCCTTGGGTTCAGCTTGGCCGGAGCCAGTCCTGGCTTGACCAGGTTTAACATGGATAAATGTAGACAGAGACAAGTCCTGGACAAAAACTTGGAGGATCAGGACTGTCCAGAGCACTGATGATGGAGGAGGTGGCAGCAGAAGCTGAAGGACCAGAGACTGGAAGAGGCGGAGCCGGGAAGCAAGCCACAAACACTAATATACAGGACTGCAGGATGAAAACTGGAAGGCAAACTGAGCCATGAAGTCCCAAAGCTGTAGAAAACAGAGGGGTCTGGGGATGTACAAGCTGGCAAGGTCCAATATCCTGAATGGGATGAGGCAAAGGAGCGAGGACAAAGTACACAAATCCAGGGGGCGAGCAGAAATGGAGTACAGGATAGCTTGGCAATTGAAGTGCAGCCACAAGGCTAGCCAGTCCAGTCTTCAGTGGAGTAGTTCAAGTCTGAAGCCCATGGATGGGCTGAAGGAGCAGAGGAACAAGGCATGGGAGACTGTGCTGGACAGTCTTCAGTGGAGTAGTTCAGGTCTGAAGCCCATGGATGGGCTGAAGGAGCAGAGGAACAAGGTATGGGAGACTGTGCTGGACAGTCTTCAGTGGAGTTGTTCAGGTCTGAAGCCCATGGATGGGCTGAAGGAGCAGAGGAACGAGGCATGGGAGACTGGGCTGGACAGTCTTCAATGTCTTCAGTGGAGTAGTTCAGGTCTGAAGCCCATGGATGGGCTGAAGGAGCAGAGGAACGAGGCATGGGAGACTATGCTGGACAGTCTTCAGAGGTTGGGGCATGATAATGGAGGACAAGGCTCAGGTACAGGAGACTAAAGACTGCTGGGTAGAGAGACCCAATTCCTGAATGGAGATGGCGGACCCAAAGCTCATTTTATAGGATCCACGGAACCGAAACATGGCATAGGAGGCAGAGGAAGGTAACAGTACGATGTTGGTAGAGGATAGAATCAGTAGACAAAGTGATTGGATGAAACAGACTCCCATGCCTGGTAGACTGGGCAAGCCCACCTTCACTCAAATGCCCAAAGCATGAGTTAGGGATGGAGGCTGGTGGAACTCTCGTAGAGAATGGATTTGGTAGATGATGTGATTGGATGAAACAGACTCCCATCCTCGGCAGACAGGGCAAGCCCACCTTCACTCGATACCTCAGAAGGTAGAGTTAGGGACAGAGACTGTCAGATTGATGGTATTGATGGTAAACGGTAGAGAATGAAGACGGAAGACATAGACTCTCATCACCAGTAGACAGGGCAGGCCCACCTGCACTCAATATCTCACCAGGTAGAGTTAGGGACGGAGATTGTCAGATTGGTGATATTGATGGTAAGTGGTAGAGATAGGAACTGGATGAATGCACTCCCATCCCGGGTTGACAGGGCAAGCCCACCTTCACTCGATACCTCAAAAGGCAGAGTTAAGAGCTGGCCCGATGGTGCAGAGGGCTGCGGCACAGGGTGTCTTGCCTCATGCTACACTGGCGACCTGGGTTCAGGAACAGACTTGGGTCACTCAGGGGCCAGCTGTGGTGAGGAAGAATTGAGTGTCTGCCGGCAGCTCTCCTTCCTCGGGGGTGGGGAGACTCAGTATCGTGCTGTAGACTGACACCCAGTGGAGGCTGGGAGTCAGCACAGGTGCAATGCTAGAAAGGGGTAGACCCATGCACAGGGTGCATGACTGCCTCCACGGAGGTGGAGACAGTCACCCCACCCATTGCATGTGCATTGGTCTGGGGAGAAAATGGAAAAAGGTTCAGAGCTGGCAGGCTCAATGATGGCAGGCTGCGCCTGCACCTCCCACCCAGCAATCCAGATGTTGGCTTCCAGGGTTGGGGGGAAGACAGCACCCCTCGACACCAGCCCTGTTGTGGGGGGGCAACCCATGGTGGATAGTCGGTTGGGGTGGGTGCAGGGAAAGATTTGCCAGACAGATGAGCCCCCTCAGAGGGAAGGGCCAGAGTCACTTGTCAGCACTGAAGGAGGCATAAAGTATGTATGGGGAAAAAAAGGCCAAATAAAGGACGGTGTCATCAGACTGCTGGTATGGACTGAACAAGGAAAGGGCAGCTTGTCATCACAGAATAGAAATTAGGAGCCAGTCAGAAAAAAGTAGCAGGAGGAAGGGAAGAAAAAACAATGACGGGAGATATGGGAATGGCAGAAGGAGGACAAAATGTACACAGCCAAAAGGGAGCAAGATTAAACACACTGAAGACATACGACAGAAGCATCATGTGAACACATTTGGGCATGAATAGCTTTAAGCTGTAATGAAAGAATTTGAGGGAACAAAACATGTAGCAAAACAAAACAATAAACAAATGTACCAACAGGCTTCCATGCAAATGGATACCAAATAATGGAGAGTGATAGGAATGCAATGAGGAAATTATGCAGCTTAGAAAATGTGGTTAGTAGCGTGGGAACAAAGTGAAACGAGCAGATATAGAGGGCAACTAAAAGTGCGGTTGTTGCACAGCACGGAATTGCACAGCAGTGCACTCAATGATCATTAGTGGGAGATTGTTAGATACAGCATGATAGGATAATACCAAATAATTTTAGCAAGTTGTTTTCTCATACTTTTTGTTCTGCATCTAGCTAGTTTATGTAGTTGGAAAGAACTTAAGTACCATAAAGTCAATTCAATGTTTGGCAGTCTGAGGGCATGTTTAAGCCGAACACAGGGGGATGACATCACACCCCGGAAGTGCTGGTGTAGAGGTGGAGCGGTGACTCTGAAAGAACAAGTTAGGGGACATGCCCAAAAGAAACAAAACAGGAGACAGAAGACAGAGAAGCAGAAACACAAAACCGATGAGGTAGGGGACAGGACCATGGAGCAAAAGGCAGGAGCAGGGAGGGGAACAGGCAGGGGAGGAAGGAAACTACTGTAGAGAAAATGAGAATGATGGAGGGGGAGGGAACAGAAGAAAATTGGGAGTCAGGAGAGCAAAATAGCAGACAGAGGAGTGGAGGGGGGACAAATGAGCAAATGAGAGATGTACAAGAGGGAGGGAAAGGCAAAGACAAAATGGTGCACAGAGAAAGGCAAAGAAAAAGACAAAACAGCAAGGAAAGCAGGCAGAAACCCAAGGAGGCTCAGCCGCATGAGCCATACAGGAGCCCAGAGCGCCGTGAAACACCAATGTTTCACAACACGCTAAGGGGAGAGCTGCTGGGAGAGGCTGCCCTTTATTTGGAATGTGAGAGGAGCTATTCCCCCACATTGAACCTCAGGCTTCGGCCCTCCCATCATTGAATATCCAGTTGTAGGGGTAGCAGAGTTTGCAATTATAGGTTACATAGGTACTACATGAGCAAAGAAGGCAGAGGGCCCATAACTGCTCACCAATGCTCTAAAAGCTATAACCCAGTATTTTCTGCCATCTACAGTGCTCATCCAGCTTTGTCTTGAATTCTTTCATTCTTCTACTCCCCAACACTTCATAAGGAAGGGAATTCCAGACTGTTATCACTTTCTCATTCAACCACAAGCTTCTCTTTTTCACATTATTCCTTTTTGCCCCTTTAATTGCAGTGAATGAACCCTAGTATTGTGATACTGTTTTCTAAATTCTAAGCCAAGGCATTCCCACAAATCATGGTTTTCTAGTGCTCCGTATACCAAGCACAAATCACCCCTCATTCTTGTACTCCAAGGTAAAAAGATCCAATTCTGCTAGTCTCTCTTCATAACTCTGGTGCTGTATCTTCGTAATCAGTTTTGTTGCCCTACGCTGAACACTCTCAAGTGCCTTGATTTCGACTCCGTTGTACGGGGCCCAAAACTGCAAACAATACTCCAGATGAGACCTGACCAGAAAAGAGTACAGTGGCATAATTGCGCTTGAGGTAAGGGCATGTGAGACAGCAGATAGGATCATGGTTGGAGCATGTGAGACAGAAAATGTTACAGTTTCTAAACTTGAGGTACTAGGGGACAATGGGGGTAACAGCAGCATGGTGGGTGAGAGAATGAGTGCAACAGTTATCCAGGCTGTCACTGTCTGTGTAGATCACAGGATCATCTGCACTGGAGAACTGCAGCTATGTAAAATAAATCAATGATAATGTCTCTCCTGTGGTTCCAGTACCTTTGGTGTGCATTACAGCTGTGGTAACATATCCAGCTTCTGATTGGTTCTTAGTGATCACAGACCTCCTGCAATTCATGCTGGACCAGCCTCATCCATTAATAGAGGTTGTACATGTCCTTTCTCGTTCTTCAAACTAGTGTTTGACTCCTCAAAGTGTCATGAGCCATAGGTCGTGGCACCCCACAATGCACTGGTACCGGTACGGGAAGAGCAAGTATGGATAGATCTCTTTGTAACCCCTGCCTTCTTGGCTAGTTGTAGGTTAAGGGGCCTGGGTACTGAAACAGGTGCCTCCACCTGTAGGATAGGGTTGCTAGTAACAAGGCTAACCTGGGTACAGCCCATCGGGACACTGTAACCCACCTCTTTCCCCTCTAGTGGCCCAGACAGTATGCAACAAACACTTTCACAATAGCCCCAATTCAGCATACAATTCCCCACACTGTTTGCACTTACCACCAGGGCTCATTCCACCAGTTCGACCCTGGAGACCCCCTGTAAAACAAGGTTAGGCACAGCAAATAACAACAGTACAGTGCTTTTGGTACAAACTGGAACCACAGTCAGATTAAATCCAAAAGGAGTTAGATCTGATTTAATTAGGGGAAATTGAACAAGGGAGGGGCGTAATCCGGTCGATTGATTCGAAAACTGATCTAGTCAGGCAATTATGCATGCACTTTTAGTCCCTACACATTCACATGCTCTGGATACCTAGTTAGAAGTAAGATGGGCTAGCCTGGAATGTTGCTCGGGGGAGGCCAGCGTCGCAGCTGGTTGCAGCCCTGTGATGAAAAGCATGCACAACCACACAAAATGTGTAATCCAGAGCCTGAAGGCTCAGTTCGTGAAAGGAAAAACAACAATGCAATCAGATGACTACACTTGAGATTTAGCTGTTGTTGCAGGGATCTACCTTGATTTTTACTCACACTACCCAATGCAAGACACAGGAGGGACGAGATGGAGACTGCAGGTTGACAACTGGTATGCCAGGAGAAGCAGGGCCCACATGAATCACCAAGGTGTCATTCCTGTTCGAGATGTTGAGCAGGGGGCTGATCCCCAGGCGAGTCTCTCATCGATGGTGTTCTCTGTGCCTGAAGTAGCTGGCTGGGCTAGTGTGACAGGGCCCAGGCTGGGTAAAACAGTTCAGAAATCAGTCCAGGAAGACTGGATGCAGCTTCCAGCAAGCGTAGCACAATTAAACAGTGGGGAACCAAATCGCAACCCACTAACAGAACACAGCACATTTATAGTAAAGCAATCACCATACCACAAAGCAGATAGCAGTCTGGCAACAATATCAGTGTCTCTGAGCAAAACCGGGAGTTCTATGGTGAATGGATGTCCCGAGAGGCCAATCACATACAGCAAATCTTCGGTCTTCTTCAGGTTTAAGCCTGGTCACACTTCAGTGGCTTTTCCCTTACTCAATTCGGATACAGTCTGGAGTATTAAGCCTCTCAAAGGATTCCCTCTTGAGGGCCTGCAGGCAGACAGGCCAGACTCAGCCTTTCCACCAATCTTCCGTACAAACTACACAGGAGCTGCTGCTTGTATCACTCAAGCTGTTTACTCTGCAAACTCTAACTCCAGACTGCCTGACTGCAGCAGGCAGCTTGGGAATTTCCCTTTGGTCAAAAAGGTTCTGGTTGGTTGATTCATCTGTCTGTCAAAGCAAGGGCTCTCCCTCCAGATCTGTTTTGTGCCAAAATGTAAAAACTACAATTCCTACAGAAATGTTCTCCCACAAGACCCCTGGGGACGGGCTCCATTTTAGAGTCCCCACAGGTACTGATTGGTGCTGACTGGCAGTCCAAAAACCAAAATGGTGGTGCAATACAGAAAGTTCATGCTGCAAAGAAGGCAGGTTAGACAAATTACAATACCATTGCTATTCCAACAGATATCAGCAAACAAGTACAGCTTCCAACAGAGCTCCCTCTGCACAAACAGCGATGGCAGAATGGAGTGACCATCTGGCAGCCCGGGCGGGACTCGAGCACAGAAACACTCAGCCCTCTCCCAGATCAAATAAGCACCACATTATAGGCAGCTCCCAAAGAGACAGAGCATAGAGGCATTAAGGCACTCTCACACAAACACTTTTAAAGTGCTACGACACAGGATACCAGCCTGGCAGTGGGCATTTAGGCACACCCAAGGAAGACTTTTGGGAACTCCCATTTGTAAGGCGTTACATCTTTGCAGGCCACCAGTTGCAGACAAGCCAGCAGGTGAACTTGATATGGTAGCAGGCTCTGATTCCAGCTCTGGCACAGGAAGGCTTGTGAGCAGATGCAGCATTCCCTCAGCCTCATGTACGTAGGACTCATCTGTCTCCATAAACAGCAAAATGAGTGCACTACATACTGTAAGTAAAATAATATATTTAGAGGGCTCATTATATGTTTTTACTGCCAGTACGTTCCCCCAGAACCATAGCCTTATGCTTTTTTATGTTAAGAATAATGAGGTCAGTTTTATTTCTTTAGGTGGGTTACAGTTTATACAGGAACAGTCCTGCCCCATTTTGCTCTTGGAACAGAGTCTGACTTTTAATTTCATTCCCCCAGTGGTGTTACACTCCAAGTACCCCCATGTTTTTCTCCCATACATTGTACTGTAATGTTACATCTGAACATATAGTATATAGACTACAATATGGTGACTTAATTTAGTTACCTTTGGTTTAGATGCTTTTGCCACTCTGGGTTACCTTGGGTTTGGCGAGACAAGGAATCTCATCTTGCCAGCCCCAAGGGCTGGCAGTATAGCCTAGAGGTTAGAGTAACGAGCTGTACATGAGCTTGGTACAGCCAGCAGACTGGGTTTGATTCCCACAAGCTCCACTTGCACACTGTGTGACTCTGAGCAAGTCACTTAACCTCCCAGTTCTCCCAGATCACCCCTGAAAACAGGCACTTGTGCCTAGTGGGCCTTACCAGGTTACCAAAGACTAAAATGAAAAAAATAAAAAAGCATCCCCTACCAACTGTACATATAGCAGGGACCTTATTGCCTTGAGCCCCTAGAGACTAGGCACTTAAGTAAACCACTGATGCACCAGTTAGGGTGGATATGGTATGGGGTCGGCAGGAGATGCTTGGATTACTGTTTGGGCTGTCTGGGTTTATTGTTTGCATTATTACTTTGATTGCTCTAGCCCTCTATTCCCTTTCCAGGTTCCTGTTTCCATACTCCTGATATCTGCCCCCCAGTAAAACTTTTGTACCAATTAGCTGTGTCCTAGTACACCATTCTGTTTACAATGTACACGGTCTGAGGGTTCTACAGACTGTGTTATCTGTCAAAGGTGAGGATGCGTTGTAATATTGTTAGTTTCCTGATGGGTAGCACACTGCCACCCGGCATGGCAGAAGAATCCCATTGACTACCACGCTGCATGGCAGAAGAATCACATTCAGTGGAGGCACCACTCTGTTTGATTAACCATTTCAAGACCCCAGAGACCTACCAAAACCCTAGAGCCATCTGCCCCAAGGCATAAAAATACCAGCCATTCTCTAACCTCTAGCAGTCTGTAAAGCAAAATGGGAACAAATGTAGCACATACAACTAAATTAATGAACGCACAAAAGTGCACTTGCATTTTCCTTAATATACTAATGACATGATTTGTAACCACTGTGTCATTCACAATGAGCAAGACAGGTACTGAATTGTATAGTGTCTACAAACAAGCATTTGTCAATGCCGGACTTCGTCATTGGGATTGCTGTTGATACGTGCTTACTGGCAGGACTACAATTCCCAGCAGGAAGAATAAGTTACGCCACCAAGTTCACATCCCACTGAAATACAGTGAAGTGCATACCTGTTTCTTCAATTCGTGATCTGGCTTTGAAGCGTGAAGATATGTCTGCAGTTCAGAGGTGAGGGCACTGGAGCCCCCCCATGGGTTGGGGGTGGGGAACGTTATGGTTAGAAACCCTAACGCCTGGGAGTTTGTTGGTATTTGCACTATGAATTTTCAACATGGCCTTTTGTGACCCCCACCTCATGAAAGCATTTGGGACCTCTGCTCATGAACAGTGGCACTGTGATTTTGTTAATCTGTCCCGAATGTTGATTTCTCACAGCGACCGCGCCATTGTGCACCAGATGTGCGAAAACACATTTTGGGCAGGATCTGAACAATGACAGCTGTACTGTTGATAAGGAGGTGTGCAAAACTGACAATGTTGAAACTCTTGAGTGAAAATATTACAAATCCTTGATGTTACGAGTGTGTGTGGAAACTGCACAACGTACACTCATAAAATAGTCATTTTATGGACTTTTGTCACCAACCTTTCAACAAAGGTATTTTGGGACCTTCACTCATGAACAGTCACTGTGATTTTTTTAATCTGTCCCAAACACTGATTTCCAACAGCGACTGCTCTATTCTGCGCTGGAAGTGTGAAAACACATTTCGGCCAGGATGTGAAAAATTACATCTGTACTGTTCATGAGAAGGTGTAAAAAAATATCAATGTTGAAAATCTGGAATGAAATATTACATATTATTGGCCGTTATAGGTGTCGTTGAAACGCTGCCTAGCGCCGCGTATAACTGCCAGTCATTACATGGACTTTTGTCACCAAATTTTCAACATAGGTATTTTGAAACCTCTGCTCATGAACAGTGTCACTGTGATTTTCGTAATCTGTCCCAAACACTGATTTCCCACAGCGACCGCGCTATTCTGCGCTGGTAGTGCGAAAACACATTTTGGCTAGGATGTAAAAAAATGGCAGCTGTACTGTTCATGAGGAAGTGTAAAAAAATGCCAGTATTGAAAATCTGGAGTGAAAATATTACATATTCGCAACGTTACAAGTGTGTGTTGAAACTGCGTAATGTACGCTCATAACACAGTCATTTTTCGGAATTTTTTCACCAAATTTTCCTCGTAGGCTTTTTGGGAGCCCACTTCATGAACAGTGACACTGTCATTTCAATAACTGGTCCTGAAAGGTGATTCTGTGCAGTGACCACAAAATCACCTTTCGGGACCAAATAACTACATAACAGTGACTGAATTCATGAGGTGGGGTCTCAAGAATCCCATGTTGAAAATTTGGTGCCACAATTTGCAAAGATGGTCGAGATATGCACCAAAGTTGAAAAAAAACCATTTATGCCATTATACAGCTTACCAGCATTTCTTCAGTTTGCGGTCAGCTTTGAAGAGTACAGATGTGTTCTCGGTCCACCGAAGATTGTCGCGCCGGACTCTGAAGGTAAGTATGGGGTGAGGGGGGTGTGGGGAGGTGGGGTATGCAGATGGTGGGCGTGGGTTGGGGAGGGGCCACCGCACTCAACATGGGACCGTTTCCTTGTTTACAGGTTTTTAAAAAAATTAAAAATGTTGTGGGAAGGTTTTCTTTCTTACAGGGTCATTTGGCATACTGGGGTGGTCTTCCAGCATGCCACCTGAGTGTTTGTTGGGGGAGGCTATAGCCGATGGGGATTGGACACCCCTGTCAGCACATACCGAGTGTTAGGGGTGAGGACAAGAGCCAAGGGGGATTGGGAACCCCCCTTGGCACACAACAATTTGGGGGGAGGGACATTATGCCGATGGGGAGTGGGCTCCCCTGTCGGCAAATAAACTGGAAGGGGGCATGCCGACAAGGAGACTGGGCACCCCCGTCGGTTTGTTTGTTTTTTAACGGCAGGTGAGTGGGCATGCCGACAGCCTGGGCTCAGCGCATTCACACTGCTGTAAGCTACAGCAGTGTGAACACACAACCAGGAATGCAATGCAGGAATGCAATATCAAAGGACCGAGCCGTGCCACTATTGGTGCGGCTCTGTCCTTGGAAAAGTTGTCCAGCTGTGCCCCAACAGCTGAAAAGGAGTCATCACCAGCCTGCTGACTGATTCGCCTGCTGCTGACCTGCCCCTAGAAATGGAGCTCTCCATTGGGCACACCCCTGTATAGCACCTCTTACAGCAATAAGTTTGTCTGCGCCTGCGCGCCACAACAAACTCAAACATATACTTTACCGCATACAAAACTTATCTAATAGAAGGCACTAGACTGGTGCAGTTCCTCATCACAGACAAGGACAACTGGGTACCATTTATTTGCAGCAAAGTTAATCACATCATACAAATGTATTTACACAGTAAAAATATTTTACTGAACAGCACACACAGAAGCTGCTGACAAATTAATTCTTCAATTGCCATGTGCCAGTAAAAGGATGACATATGAAGCTGGCAAATGTTTTCCAAAATTCAGAAACATATATCATAGGGGCTAAGCCTGTTCTGGGTATCGTAACCTCTTAGTTCCTGCACAGCATATTTGCATTGGAAAACCAGTGGCTGGCTTTGCATACTCAACGTTGCTTTGTCAATTTTTGGCTTCTTTAGTCTGCCTTGTTTTGGCACTTTGAACAGATAAGCACTTTCCTGCTCCAGGTTTAATAGTGGAACGTGAAATGCAGTAGACACTGAAAAAAGATGCACTTCAGTGATTTATTTGACAGCAAGTTGTGTTTTGCAGAGGCCTGAAAGATTTTTATAAAGCTTTTATGAAGTGACTAGCTTTGTGGCAACTAAACAGTATTTAAATAAGTTTTATGTGGGTAATGGTCACTCCTCATACAGCTTATTTGCTTCCCCGAGGAGCGTTGATAGCATTCCAAAATATTTCCAAGAACAGGATGCAGTGAAATGCATTTCTGAAAATTGTATGGTAAAAAGTATGTGAGAAAAAAACTATTTTCAGACATTCTGTTTAAACAATCTGTTTGGATAAAAAACATGTTATTAGTGAATTGATAGCACTGTACCCCCAATGAACTGGCCCATTTGGTGTTTAAGCATCAGAGTGGATGCAGTTTATGGGTCCTGGTCCGGTACAATATGGCGGCCGAGATGTCCTTGTTCGAAGTCTCCAAAATGCATCATTATATTTTTCCTGGGGGGGGGGGGTTTGCCCCCGGCACCCACACACATTTCATTACTAAATGCTTTAATGCTGAATGGTAAAAGTAAGTATTCCTCAGGTGGCTGTGCCCCCATACCCCTCCAGTCTTCTCTCCAGACCCCAAGCCCATCTCATTTAGTTGTATGTTTAAAATTTCAGAATTACAGCCAAGCCCGAAATACCAAATGCTGTAGTACAAGAACACTTAAAAGGACTAGTGTGGTGACATAGTGTACGGACATCACTAACTTCCCGTCCACCAGACCAGGACCCATAAACTGCATATAAGCCTTAAGCATCTGTTATGGTCATTAGTAAACAGCGATTGTAAAGTGCAGAAACCTGTGTTAAAATATGGTTTAAATGTAGCACAATAGGTGCAACCCTTACTCTGGCTAAGAGCAGCATCTTGCAACCAGGGCCCCCATTACTTGTACACAGACAAGGCAACAAACCACAAGTTGGCATACAATAGTCATCACCCTTGGCACTGGGGCAAATACCTAGCATGGCATCTAAAAGGGCAGGGGGTTAGGGCGCAAAATAACATTTATATTTACGCCAAGTTCTGGGAGAGAGGTGCTAGGGCTATGCTACATCTAACTTCTGAGGGGGCCCATAAACAAGTTCACTCTAGGAAGCACAGATGGAATGTCCAGAACTGGAGATGGGATTGTACAGTATGGCTTTATTCTGACACAGATGGAAAAACAAAATGGGGTGGTCCGCTAGATTTATAATGGTAAATTACAGTATCACACACGTACTTTTCCTGAACAACACATTTCTTGGACTTTGCACATTTTTCTCTGTCACAAACTACAACCAGCCCATCCCTCTGTACTTGGGATATACAAGGACATCTTTTTCCCAGAAGTGTTTATTATGTGGGGTTTGCCACACACTTCACATTCAACATTTTCTTTTTCTCTATAAGTGTCTATTACGTGGAGGTTGCCACTACATCCTCCTGACCTGATGGGCTTAGTTAACATCCGCAGGGTAAACTTGTGCCCTTCCAATGACCAGTTAGCCTTGACTGGAATTTCAGGTGAGGGTCCATCCACACTGACCCTAGCCAGTCTCTGCCATCCCTTTGGGGTTGCACAAATTGGATCCTTCAATCTCACCAGATTACTAAAGGCATCCACACATTTACATCTTCAAATTCAGCACATTTTTGAGGTGATACAGGGGCCCTGAGTGATGTAATCTAGCCTTATCTCTGGGCACATACACCACCAGACAACTCCCTCTAAAACTAGTCTCTGTTTTTGTAGTCACGGTTTTGTTTGTCCCTTGTTACAGACATCAGACTGGTGGAGAAAAACATCATTCTCCCTGTTGCTTTTCCATAGCTTTATCTCTGACCTGGGTAGCTGGAAAATCCTTCTTGTTCCTCAGGGGATTGCCCCTTGGAAACACTGAATTCATCAGTCCCATTCTCTCTGTAAGGAATGACCCACTAGGGTTCTGCTGACAATGGTCTCCACCACTTCCTGTGGTACTGCTGCTAATTTCACTCACTAGGGTGAAAAAACAACCAAAGGTCCTTCACCCAGCCTCAGGGCAGGCTGGTGGGCACCTCTGTACTCTGAGCTCTGCTCACTCTGATGACTTCCTATGACTGCTACTGACTAACTGACTACTTCAGTCTGAACATTCTAAAGCTGACCCCAGGCAGCTGATTCCAAAGTGGCTCAGGCTGCTGCAAGAATTCTAAATGACATAATCCATTCTTTCCTTAGGCTAGCTGAGTAAACAATAATGTCATATTTTAAAGAAGTTTTTTAACAATTCCTTATAGACTGCCCAGAAACCTTCTTATATCCAACAGTGTTGGGATTCTAGTAACCCCAGGGGACTGGGTGGTTATATAGGTGATAGTGGAGAATACCGGACCACCGCCAGACCTACGCTATTAGCGTAGAGTTCAAGTTACATTGCTATCTCAGAACTACCTTTCGGTTATTTTTGTATTAGTTTATTTGAGTTGGCGGGCTTCGCTTCCCAAACCCCCCCTTTAAAAGGAAAAAAAACAAGGGTGGTGTGGGGGGGTGAAGCCCCCCCAATTTAAACAAACTAAAACCAAAATTAACAGCAAGCACAAGCCTGCACAGTATTCACAAAAGCTTTACGCTATGCAAGTAATGGTGGTCCGGTATTCTCTACTATCGCCAAACAATATACAAGTTTTGAACATTAAGTGAAATTTTTTTTAAAAAGTGCACTACCACCTTTTAGTTTAACTGAAGGGCCCATTTGTAAGCATCCTGACCTCAGCCATCAGACTGGGGGTGTTGTTGGTTGCTTAGCAACCAGCCCTGCAGTTGCAGGAACACAATGATAACGTCGGGGGGTAGCCAGAACAAACGTCACGTCGTGGGAAGTACAAACGGGCCCAAGAGGTGAAGGAGCTGATAGCATTCAGCACATTGAGTCCCTGAAAACACCATTACAATAAAATGCCGGGCAGCTCTTTAAGGTATGATACTCAAACATGTTTTAGCTTGACTGGCTAATAGTAGAAATTTAAAAGTATGCTCAAGAAAAAAATTTGGATTGCAAAATAAACAAAAGGCTCTTATGTGTTCACAGAATCAACTGGAGATTTTAAAAAGAATATAAAGGCACAATGGGACATGTGTATGAGGTTATCAAAAACAAAAATTGGCTGCATATGTGGTAGAAAAGTTAGATAAACGGTGTGTATTGGCTCCTGTTAACATATGGGTAATGCTACAATGGCATAAGTTAACAGTGTTGCACTTTAAGGTGGCGGTAGCACCATGGTGTTTTAAGTTGTTAAATATATGAACTTTATGAGAACTTATTTATTGTTAGGCATTGCTGCAGATGGAATGAACTGAATCTTATTAATTACATTGAAACAGAATCTGATGACTAGATGGTGTAAGGTGTCATATCAGATACTATAAAAAATGTTAACAAGCTTTACTACAAGAAACTGTATGTAATTGAAATAGTCATATAATATTCTAGCTTTATCTTTTAAAGCAGCTTCTAAAAAGATTCTTTGAAAAAGTTCATTGGACTGAGCAAAATGTTGGGGCATTTAATAAAATGATTACAATTTCTAGAGGAGTGTGGAATCCATTTTTCTAAAAAGAAGTCAAGCTTCCCATTCTTGGAAATATTTTGGAAGTGCAACTAAACAGTACCCAAGTGTCCTTGTTTGTATGGAGGAACAGCGTCAGTCTAGCCCCTTATATTAAATAACAACTTTTGCATGTGGCAAAGCTGGCCATCAATATTGCTATTTTTGTAGACCCTATACAACTCAGCACCTGTCTTTCTCATTGTGAGTGACACAGCAGTTGCACATCATGTCATCTTTATATTAATAAAGACATTGCACATGTATTTTAGTGTATTGTTTATGCAGTTGCATGTATCACTTCTACCTGGGATTTTTCCCATTTTGCTTTACTTATATTGTAGCTTCCAAGTGTAATGCACTTCATTTCTACTTGGTGAGCCGGTTCCTCCTTTGTTCTGTTAATCTACCAGGCTGTGCCAATCCTTGGGGGCAAGGGTTACATAAAATAGCAAATAATTTTTTGAGTAAGTGAAACAGGAGTCCTTGTAATGCAGAATGCCTAGTACAGATTGTAAAAAGATATTTTCTGCAAATATATTTTAAGGGCTTGATAATCCACAGCAAGGTGTGGGTTATGTTGGGATTTACCCATGCTTGCTGTAGTTTAGTCATAAGGCAGTAGGCCAAGTGACTAATGCACACCAGAAGTGGGTAAATCCCAGCATAATACACACCCTGGAGAGGATTATTGCAATTATACAATTGGGGAAAAAGTAAAGCATTTAGAAAAAAAAATATTTAAATGTTGAATTTATATTGTTTTCTTTCTTGTTTATTGATTAAGTAATAAGGCACGATAGGGTGTGGGTTATTGGGGGATTTACCCACGCCTTGTGTGGTGTGTCACAAGGCGAAGCCGAGTGGCTTAACCACACAAGAAGTGGATAAATCCACCAATAACCCACACCCTGGAGTGCCTTATTGTTATTATATAATGGATCCATGTGTAAAATACATTTTAAATGTTTTTTAAGTATGTTTTTTATAAATACCATTTCTCAGCCATGGGTTATTGCAGGATATACCACAATCATGTAATGTGTTTTGACCAATGACGCTACAGGATTTTCATACCCCATTGTATAATTCTTTTTTTAATGTCCTACCCCACTACACAAAATCATTTGTTGTTGCTGGGCAGATTGTGGTAGGAAAAGTCGTCCTCTTCCCCCTCTGCTGTGAGTGTTTTTCCCCTACTCCCCACCCTCAATAACTGTTTCTTTTTGTTTTTAATTTTTAAAATCATCAAGATTGAGTGAGGGGTTGCCAATAGTGAGTGGCTCTGTGACCCCTAGAGCAAGAGAGCTGGCCGCAGTGTGAGTGGGCACCATGAGGAAGTCTAGTCTGCCAGTGTGAGTTAGTGTGGGGAGTAACATCTGGTGTAGGCAGTTCTGAGCATTCTATAAGCAGCAGAAGTGCAGACAGTAATAGCGAGTGTGATCAAGTGATATTTGAGGGGTTTTTGTACTTTTTTTTTTTTTGGCTCAGTGGTAGTTTTGACTGAACGTGTGGTCAGGAGCATCAGTCCGAGGCAACAGTTCTGTGAGCATGTGGCAACAATGTGGGCAATTTTAGAGGAATGCTAACTAATGGTCAGAAATGTGAAGTATAGTGTTTTTAAACACTTTCCAGATATGCTGATGCTGTTTTTTATTGCTCAGTTGCAGGGATGCAGCACTTCCTTTTCATGAAGTTTGGCAACATTTTTTAAAAACAAGATGGAGGATTTGAGGCTAAAAAAGTGTAGTGGTTTTTACTTTTGTGAAGTGGTTGACCGGCACCTTTTGTGGTAGTTATTCAAGGACAGCTCGAAAGTGCCAGTCAGCCAATCAAATAGTAGGATTCTTGGACCCCATTGAATAATTAAGCAATAATGCCCAACAGGGTGTGTGTCGTGCTGGGATAACATCATGCCTCAGGTAGTTGGGCACGAGGCCGTAGGCTGAGTGTGTCCAATACCTGAGACATGACGTTTTCCCAAATGACACACACCCTGGAGGGCATTATTGCTATTATACAATGGCTCCTTGTTATATATACAATAAAACAATACTTTTAAAGAATGTTTTTATTAGTGTGGAAAAATATTTTTGTTTCTTAAGAGGAGATGCAAAAAAGGAGCATAGGGTCAAGCTCCATGTGGTCATCCAAATGGGTTCACAGTGCTGAGACTAGACCCATGATGTTGTGCTGAGATAACATCACAGGTCCAGTCCCAGACTAACCAATCAGAGACCAGAACATTTTCTTGCCATTGTATAATATGAATTATTCTCTGGACATAAAAATGCAAGATCCTGATTGGTTAGCTGAGGTCTTTACCCGTTGGTAAATCCTGCTATAACCCATGAGTAAAGTACCAGCCGACCTCACAAAAAAATCACTTCTACCTGGTACAGCACATTGCAATTCAAAACTTCTACCATGTTGACACAGAAACATAGAAATATAGAATCTGCCAGCAAAAAAGGACCACTTGGCCCATCCAGTCTGTCCAGGTGTTCCCTGCCTGTCCTGCCTCTGCAGACCCTATCTGACCACCAGTGACCCTCCCTGCCTTTGTTCTACTATGCTCCTGTTTTTATCTCATGCATGCTTGAAGCCCTTCTCCATTCTAGCCTCCAACAGTTCAGTTGGCAGTCAGTTCCATGCATCAATCAACCTTTCAGTGAAGACATATTTCCTCACATCCCTCCTGAACTTCCCCCATTCCAGCTTCATTGCATGTCCAGAGTCCTGGAGCTGATGCCTATTTGGAAAAAGTCCCTGTGGTATACCCTTTCAACTGCGATGTATTTATGTTGTGGCATTTACAGTGACTTACTTTTGCCGACACTGACAGGGGTGACCTTGATTTCTGGTCGCCCGCTATCAGATCGACTTTTGCTCCCCAACATTTTTTCCTCTTTCCCCTGATATGCATCCCCCCCCTGGAGTTTGTTATATAAAGATATAAAGTCTGGGGGGGCAGGGGCAGAGACCCCCACAAAAAACAGTTTTCCTTGCAGAGCGGTTTGGCACTCTGCCGTCAGAGAGACGCACTGCCTGGTGTTGTAAAGCCAGGTGGCGGATTCCCTGCGCCCATGTCAGTGTCAAAAAAAGGTTGTCACACCGACATGGGTAAACCACATCCTGTTCATCCCCGTGAAATACTTTCAGATTTTGATCATGTCGCCTATTGCTTTCCTCTCCTCCAGGGTGTACATGTTGAGACCCCTCAGACTCTTTTCACAGGGCTTCTTGTGCAACCCCTGCACTATTTTGGTTGTCCACCTCTAGACCTCCTCCACTCAATATATGTCCTTTCTGAAATGCGTTCTCCAGAACTGAACACAGTACTCTAGGTGGGGGCATATCAGGGAGAGATACAGTGGCAGCACCACCTCCATCCTCCTACTGGTGATACCCTTCCCTATGCATCCCAGCATCCCACAAGCTCTGCCTACAGCCTTGTCACACTGTGCTGTCACCTTGAGGTCCTCTGATATAATAACCCCTTTCCTGCCCAGCAACTGCCAATACTTCCCCTCCATCCTGTACTCAGCACTGGGTTCATATGAATCAATAAAACTGTACAGTGCAAGGTCAAAGCAGGCTTGTAGTGGGAGCCACCTCAATGCAGTGTAGAGTGTACAGTGGTGTGTGGAGAAAGGGGCCAGCAGAGAGAAGCAGCAGGCACTGTTGTATGCTACTGATAGTTTTGCCATGGTGGATGTGATGGTCCTGGAGTAGATGGGAGAGCAGTAGTCCAGGATAGGTAGCAGGTTTCCCTGCATGATGACATGGTGGGCCTCAGGGGTGAGGTATTGCGTGTATCTGTAGGCAGCCCCTAGTTTCTTGGTGAAATCTTAGAACCAGGGAGTTTATGTGCTCTGCAAAGGAAAGGGAGGGGTCAAGCACAACTCCTAGATATTGGAAATGTTTGACGTCCTCTAGAGCATGGCCATCAGGGGATGTGATGATTAGGGGTGGGTTAGATTTGCATTTTGTTAGGAAGGGCTTAGATCCGAACAACATTGTTTTTGGTTTTTTTTTGGCATTGACCAGACATTCAATGTCAACTTCCTTGGCTACTCCTCCAGTTTGCCCAGGTCTCTGCACATTTTTTCCACCCCTTCCTTAGTATCCACCCTATTGCAGATTTTGATGTAATCTGCAAAGAGGCATACCTTTTGCTCCAGTTCTTCTGCAATGTCCCCAGTGAAGACATTGAAGAGGATTGGTCCCAGTATTGAACCCTGTTGTACCCCATTAGTCACTCTCCTATACTTCGAGTATGTGCTGTTAACCAGCTCCTTCTGCCTCCTAGCTGTTAGCCAGTTTTGAACCTAGTCTATTAATCTGGACCCCATGCCTAAGCTGGTCAGCTTCTTAATCAGCCTTCTGTGTGGCACAGTGCTGACAGTCCTGCTGAAGTCCAGATAGGCGATGTTCACTGCCCTACCCTTACCTATTTCACTGGTCACCCTGTCAAAGAAATCTATTAAATTAGTTTGGTATAACTCTCTCCTGTGAATCTGTGCTGCCTGTGGTCCTGCAGACCACTGGCTTCTAGATGCTCAACCAGCCTCTCTTTCAGTAGGGATTTCATTAGTTTTCTCACCACTGAAGTTAGTCTGACTGGTCTCTAATTGCTAGCTTCTTCCCTCTTGCTGTGCTTATGTAGAGGGACCACATCAACCCTTCTCTAGTCCTCCAGAACCACTCCTGTTTCCAGTGAGCTGCTGAACTTAGAGAGAGTTGCTGCGGACAGTGCTGGGCCAGGCCCGACCTACATGTACCAGGGCTCCCTCCTCTGTGCCAAACCCCCAATGCCTTTGTCATCTCTGGCCTCATCCACAAATACATATGTTTTAACCTTTAGAAATGGTGCTCACTCTCCTTGCTGCCACCACTGCTGGTCTTTTCTACATTTTTGGTCCTTTGTTAAGCCTTTGCGCTGCTGCTCTCTCACCCTTCCAATGGCATACTCCTGGGACACTCCCTCCCACATGATGCACTCTCTCTCTCTCTCTCTCTCTCTCTCTCTCTCTCTCGTCACACTCTCACACTCTTTCAGTGTTGCAGATCACACCTGTTTTATGGCCTAGTTTAACCATTGCCCTCTCCCAACCCCTTACCTCAGTGCCACCCGCTCACAATTTCAAACCACTACTGTCAGGATAACGCCTCATAAATGAGAATCAGTATTCTTTTCTGCCACGATGCTCTTTCTCTCTCTTGTGTCAACCTCTCTCACTTCTGGCCCGATCCAGCGCTGCACTCTGACTCTTTCTCAGTTGAAAAAACATTAAACTCAGTAACCCAAATATTTAAATAAATTAAAGCTGACAAAATTAAAATGGGGGGACACCACTCCTTGTCCTTTCAGTACTCAGTGTGGGTGGTGGTCTATTTTGTGAACTGAGGAAGGATATTTTAATAAAAGTTTTAAAAACACTTTAAAAAACATAATTTCAAACTAAAATTTGACACAAATTATTTTATTATTTAGAGTTACAGTTGTATAATCACAACTCTAGATCAACAGTTCTCAAACTTTGTCATAGTGAGCCTCCCCTAAGCCATGGAAAAGATCTTAAGCCTCCCCCAAAATACTGAAATATTTTTGGGCCTCCCCATAGAAAAAATAGCCTACTTTTCACAGTACATCAGGAATAAATTGAAACCTCTTTGCATATGTAACCCCCCTGCAAATGGGGGTTCCCAAAAGACTTCCAGGAGCTTGCTTGAATGCTCCAAGCCTGAATGGTGTTTGGCATTTAAGCCATTTATCAGTGAGTGTTTTAGAATCTCTGGTACTGTCTCTTTAAGAGCTGTCTGCTTGCAGACATAATTAGTTTGTATGGGGACTGTGTGTTTCTTTGATTGAGTACCACTCAAGCTGCTGCCAATTCACTTCATTTTTGCAGTCACTAGGAGTGCAAAGGAACCTATCTGAAAGATGTAACTGTTTGCCAGAAATTATTTAGAGTAATAATGAAATCAGTTTTGTCTAACCTGCTTTCTTTGCAGCCAGAACTGTGTCTGCTAGTTCCCATTCTAGTTTTGAACTGCTGAACTGGACCAATCAGTGTGGGGTAAGCTAGCTCTAAAATGATGCCTTGGACGAATCAGAACTTGGACTCATAATCTGAGCCAGCCACAAGAGGATTGTATGGGCAGTGACTCTGGGAGATGTAGTTTAGACTTCAGTGCCTTTTGGACCAACAGCAGTCTATTGTGAGTGACAGCCAATCCAGTCAAGAACTGGGAGGAACTCAAAGGAAGTGCCCAGTTTTGTCGGTTGGAGCTTCAGTTGAGCTTTGGCAGTGAAGAAGGAAGGAGCCCTGTGCTTTTCAGTGTGCAGTTTTAGTCAAAAACGTGTGTAAGGCCCAGAGTTCCGGTCTGCAGCTTGTGTAACAGCTTGTTAGGACTGAATCTGTCCTGTGAAAAGAATCAAAGGATCTCTGAAGAGTAGAAACCAGGCTCACCCTGTAGAAGACTGGAGGAATTGCTGAAAATTGCATTCGGTCTGTCAGGAACTGAATCTGCTGTGTGTTCTCCCGGTATTGTGCAGTAATTGCATCGATACAGATGCAGCCTGCCTGGTATAGTGTTTTCTTTATATGGATGTGAAGAGGTTTGTGTACCTCAAGTGAGCCCTGCTGACATTGAAGGACCCTATCTTATTTGGAGGTCGTGAGTACTAATTCAGGGTCGCTCCTGTTGAATTGCCACATTGAATCCAAATGGAATTACTGTACTGCTGACTGTTTAGTTCTCCTTTTCTCTGTGTGAAAGGGCCCCTGCCAGCTGCCACGGTTTGGACTAGCCACTAGGGCTTGGGTACCCAGGACAGTAACTGATAGGGATAGGCCTGTGCACAGAGCCATAGGTAGATTATTAGAGTGATAAGCTAATTAACCTGATTTCCCTGTCCTTGTTATATCCCCCAATAAATCAGAGCTGCTTGTTTCAGCAAAGTTATACTGCCTGAGGTATTTGTCTATGTTAAAGTACTGTACTGTGATTGTTGCACTGTATCTCATTTCACAGGAGGTCCCAGTGCCGGAACCAGACCTGGGGGTAAGTGTATACTGTGAAGGTAATTTGATATATTGTGTGCCACTAGTGGGAAGAAAGGGGTTGCAGTGTCCCAGAGGGCTGTGACCAAGTTAGTTTAACTATTGCAAACCCTGACCTCTGGGTGGAGGCACCTGCCATTGGATCCAGGCCCTCAACCTGTTAGTGGCAAATCAGCAGGGTAGTAGCCCCTGGGATAGTGCCATCTAGGGGTTACATCTTGAGGCTCACCGCTGGGATTGTGTGTCCTAGTGGCCATATTTACTTAACCACTGTTAAGAAAAATGGGTACCTGGACAGAAGTGGCTGTGCACCGGCTGGTGGAGTGGTGTACTGGGAGGAGATCGACCCCAAAATGCTATGCTTATCCTGGACATCCCCTGGGTATCAACACGGACACTGTGCAGGGAGTACTTTCCAAGGTGGAAGGTTTACAAAACCCTGTGGTGGTGGGTCGGCATGCTAATCTGCTCACCCACACTTTCCTGGCCCTAGTAGAGTTTAAGGATCCCATAGATAGCTCCAAAGTGCCACAGACCATTACCCCAGAGGGAGCCCTCACTGCTTGGAGAGTGATAACTAAGGACAGTAAGACCTGGGGAATCAGCCCCACCACTATCTGAAACTTTGAGGAGAAATTTGCTGAATGGTTGCTGGGAGAGGGAAAACTGTGGAGGACTTGAAGAAACTATTCTTGCCACCTGGGGGTGTTCCTCCCCCAACACCCTCTCCTGCTCCAGTGCCCGTAATGGTGGCTGAACCAATGCAGACTCCTATTTCTGCACCTGCCATTAGTCACAACTCTTACCGAAGGTTGAGGATCTTCTCTGGCACCTTCCCCACCCCCCAAGGGGAGGATGACTGGGAGACCTGGATAGACTATGTTGCCCCCCAAGTGCTAGAATGGCAATGCTCGGAAGGCGAAAAGCGAAAGAGGGTTAGTGAGAGCCTTCGAGGTCCTGCCCTGGCTACCATCCGTGCTAAACGGGCCAGTAACCCTGAAGCGACTGCACAGGCCTATCTTGAGGCCTTGGAGAATGTGTATGGGAGCCCAGATTCTGATGAGGACCTATGGTGGAGAGTAAGAAATGCACAACAGTACCAAGGGGAGTTGTTGTCTGTGTATGTCTCTCGGCTGGAAAAATTGTTGCAAGAATGCCTCAGAAAGGGTAGTTTGCCAGCGATTGAACTGGACCGAACCAGACTGGACAGAATCCTTAAGTCTGCCCCCTTCTCAGAACTGCTGTTGCTTCAGTTACGCCTGGCAAATCGACTGGAATCCCACCCTCCTATGATGAGTTAATGAGAGAAATTGAGGAGTTGAGAAAAGGCGACCTCGGGAGGTACCTGCACCAACAGCTGTGGCTACGACCCGAGTGACTGAGGGTGACCCATCAAGTGAAGTTCAGGGCAGAGGTTGACAGTCAATGAGTGCTCTGACAAGGAAAAAGATATGCCACAATGGAGCAACTGTTGAGAGAGATCCGGAATTCAAAACAGTCCTTTATGAAGGCCACGCCTGCAAGTCACGGGCCCTGACCTATATCCGACTGCATCTGCTATGGGGTGGGGTACCCACCCATGTATCTCCTGCTGATAACAGCTCAAACTCAATTCCTTGACCATGAAGTGGAGAAACTGACGAGATGTCTCCAAATGCTTATCACGCCGCAGACAGAGATGGCACCCAGGTTTCCAGTTAGTACAATTCCAGCCTGGCTCCCAGTGTGGCGCTCGGCCAGCTCAAACTCCAGAAAGTATGTTTTGCTATAATTGTGGGAAAGATGGGCACATGAAAGGGAATGCCAGTCCCCAAAAGACACTGACAAAGTTGCATATAGGCTACAAGGAGAGCTTCGAGAAGAAATCAGTGGTTAAGAGGTGCACGACATGATCCCAGTGAGGGCACCAAAATGCTAATTCACGTCCTTTGTGGCAAGGTCAGTTGCCCAGGCCCCCACTCACGCTCTCCAGACTGGTCCAGAATAGTGGGTCCCTCCATGGAGACCACTGTAAAGGTGAATGGAGTGTCTACAAGAGCTGTATTAGACAGTGGCTCCCAAGTGACAATTATGTTCCAGGATTGGTATCAGAAGCATTTGTCAGACGTACCCTTACAACCATTAGAAGGACTGCATGTATGGGGGTTAGTGAAGGCCTACCCCTATTCCGGTATATCCGAATTTGGCTGTCTTTCCCCACCTCCGTGGCTGGAGTGGCCAACAAGTAGAGACCCTAGCCTTAGTGTGTCCCCCACTGGACTGTATGATGGTGTCCCTTGTTGATTGGAACAAATGCTCATATGTTCGGAAGGCTGGCACAGTTGTGTTATGAAAACAGGGTCAAAGACTAGTAGAGCTTTAAGAGTTCCGCTTTAATTAAGAAGGCCTATGAGGCACAGAGAGATGCTGAAAAACAGAACCAGAGGAACCGGTCGGAATTGTATGGAAGAAGGATCCTGAGTCTCTGATCCTGGCGCCAAATGCCAGTGTACCTTACAGGGAGAGTCCGTATCAGAAAGGATGTTAAGAATAAAATATTAATGTTGGATGCACCAGGCGATGGAAAATTGCCAGAGGGACTGCTGGTCAAGCCTAGTATTTTGCCCGCTAGAGCCATGCTTATGCCAGAAGGGTAATGGTCCAAGTTCATAATGTGTCTGAAAGAGACATTCGAGTAAACAGAGGTTGCATCCTGGCTAATGTGCATTGTGCAGACACTGCAATGCTACCCAGCAGCAAGAGTTCAAGGAAGAATGACAGAGTAACGCCTGACTTGTTTGATTTCAGACTCCCGCTGCCAGCTGAATGGAAAGTGAGGATCAGTGAGAAGCTTGCCCAGAGAGACCAGGTGTTTTCTTTAAAGGAATGGGATGTAGGATGCGCAAGGAGCTGAGCACAATATCCGCTGCATGACGAAAGACCATTTCGTGAGAGGTCTCGACGCCTGGCACCTGCTGACATAGATGATGTGAGACGGCATCTGCAAGAGATGTTAGCTGCTGGTGTAATACAAGAATCCAGAAGCCCTTATGCTTCCCCATTGTGGTAGTGAGGAAAAGAATGGAACAGTAAGATGTGTGGATTATCGCACCTTAAACCGGCGGACTATCCCTGATCAGTACACAATGCCCCGCATTCAGGATGCTTTGGACTGCCTAAACGGAGCAAGTGGTTCTCTGTGCTGGATCTCCATGAGTGGTACTACCAGATCCCGATGGCCCCAGAGGACCGTGAGAAGACGGCCTTTATCTGTCCGCTTGGCTTCTATGAATTCATGAGGATGCCTCAAGGATTTCAGGTGCCCCAGCCACTTTTCAACGATTGATGGAGCGTGCAGTGGGGACATGAACTTACTAGAGTGCCTGGTATACCTAGATGATGTTATTGTGTTTGGCAGCTCACTGGAGGAACATGAGAGCAGATTATTTAAGGTATTGGACCGACTGGAGGACTTTGGCCTTAAACTGTCCATTGATAAGTGTCAATTCTTTCAAACATCAGTAAAGTATGTGGGACACATAGTATCCACCGAGGAATAGAGACCGACCAAGTAAAGTTGAGGCCTTGACCACCTGGCCACAGCCCAAAATCTAAAAGAACTGCAAAGATTCCTGGGATTCTGTGGTTATTATCGGCGCTTCATCAAGGACTATTCAAGAGTGATCCGCCCTTTACTTAACCTTACTCAAGGGTATCCCCCAACCCACAAAAAATACCAAAAGTCAGCGTCCCTCAAGACTGAAAGAGTGTATTTTCATCCGAGTGAAGTATTTGGGGCCCGCTGGACTCCTGATTGTGAGACTGCTTTTCATGAGATCATATATCAACTTACCCATGCTCCAGTGCTGGCCTATGCCGATCCAAGAAAACATTACGTCCTGCACACTGATGCTAGCTTGCAAGGGTTGGGGGCTGTGTTGTACCAAGAGCACGAGAATGGCCTGAGACCAGTGGCCTTTGCCAGTAGAAGCCTGACCCCATCCGAAAGAACTATCCTGTACATAAGTTAGAGTTCCTAGCTTTGAAGTGGGCTATTGTTGACCAATTCCATGAGTACTTGTATGGAGCTAAAATACTAGTAAAAAATGACAATAATCCTTTGACCTATGTGCAGACCTCAGCTAAGTTGGATGCCACTGGCCATAGGTGGCTTTCTGCATTATCTACATATGACTATGCTCTCGAATACCGAGCAGGTCTGAACCACATAGATGCTGATGCTCTCTCCCGGAGGCCTGTTCCCCAGAATGATTGGATCCGATTGGCAGAACCTGACATTCGGGCACTCTGCCGGAAGTTTGACAGGGAGGAACAAATGTCCACGGACGCAGTGGACTGCATGGTGGATTGCTTGGGAGCCTCTGAGAATTGCATACCTGCTGCTTATTGCCACTTTTCTGCAATAGACATTGGTGCACTGCCTCAGCTGGACAATGACAGTATTCGATGGGCTCAATCCACGATCCCATGATCAAAGCAGCTTTAGAAGCCCTCTATGCAGGAAAAGATGTGTCCAAATTACGCTCCACTGATTTGAGAACTGCACTGTTATACAAAGAAGGTCCTAAATTGAAACTGATCAATAAACTGTTATACAGAGAAACAGTAGACAGAGGGGACAAGTAGACAAACAACAACTAGTGCTGCCCACTGCCTTCGAGACTCAGTACTGAGGTCCTTGCACAACCACATGGGGCACCTTGGTATAGACAGAACACTTGACTTGGTGAGATCCAGATTCTATTGGCCTAAGATGGGGCTGATGTGGAGCAACACATCTGAACTTGTAGTCGCTGCTTACAGAGGAAAGCTTTTGCCCCAGCGGCTGCCCCTTGTTAACATCACCACCAGTGCACCCATGGAGCTGGTCTGTATTGATTTTCTGAGTTTGGAGTCAGATCAAAGAAATATCAGTAATGTGCTGGTGGTCACTGACCATTTCACGAGATATGCCCAAGCTTTCCCACCAAAGACCAGAAAGCATCCACTGTGGCCAAAGTACTTGTAGAAAACTTTTTGTTCACTATGGGGCTCCACAAAGAATCCATTCTGATCAAGGAGAGACTTTGAGAGTCGTCTGATCAAAGAGATGCTTTCTCTGTGGAGTGACAGTCCAGAACCACTCCTTACCACCCCAGGGGACCCACAGCCTGAACGTTTCAACCGCACTTTGCTAGATATGCTAGGCACCCTGCACCCAAAGGACAAGCTTAGATGGAGCCAACAAATTAGCACCCTGGTACATGCTTATAACTGCACCAAAGTGATGCCACTGGATTCTCCCCTACCGCCTGATGTTTGGAAGAGAAGCTCGACTACCAGTAGATGTGTGTTTTGGGGTCTCTCCTGATGGGGTTCAAGCTGACAACTATTTACAGTATGTGCAAAGTTAAAGGCCCAGCTAACTCATGCGTACCAACTGGCTCAAACCATGGCTGCCAAAGAAATCTGGCCAACAAAGAAAGGTATGATAAAAAGGTGAAAGCACAAGAACTCCAGGAGGGAGATCGGTATTGCTAAGAAATCTGGGACTGCATGGCAAGCACAAGATTGCTGACAGATGGCACCATCTCCCTCACATTGTAGTGGGCAAACTAGATGATCTGCCAGTGTACAAAGTAAGGCCTGAGAATAATTCAAAAGATGTAAAACAATGCATAGAAATCATTTACTGCCCATTGGACAAATCTTAATTGAGTCTGAGCCCCTAGAAGATGCCCCTCTGGACCAGTGACTAGAGCTGCTGCTAAGAAAAGATCAAGAAAGTCTGCACCTACAGAAGCAAAGTTAAAGTGTTCCCTCCACAAGTCCCAGTTGAGCATGACTGTCAGTCCATATCGGAAGAAAGTGAGAGTGACTTTGAATACTATCCTTCTTACTAACTGAGTCAATTGTTTCGGGCAATCCCTAGTCAATACTGGAGATGAAGCTGGGCCTTCTGGACTGTCTAAGCCCCAGCTTCATCCCTGGAGCCAATGCTCCCAGAAAGTGAAGTGCAAAGCATCAGATCAGATGAAATGGGATCATTGTGCATGGTTGAACTGTTTGAGCTTTCAGGGAGAAAAATGATAGATTGGGGCAGACTGGTGATACACCGAACAAGAAGAGTATTTTGAGTGCCCTGACAGTCCACTGCCAGTGTCCGAAAGCTCTCCATGCGAGCCAAATGTTGTGGACTCAGAAACTGTAACTCCTGGAGCTGAAAGTGCCCCAAGTTCTAGCCTCTCTACCCCATGGAGACTCCCTGACAAGTGAGGACAATGCTGAAAATGAGGCTCAGAGTGCAGAGACTATAACAGTTCCCCTAGAAAGACTGGTCGAGCTGTAAAGCCTGTGGTGCACCTCAGTTATGATTCCCTTGGGAGGCCTGTGGACTTGCCTCTCAATGTTGTCCATAAAGGAGTGTATGTGTCCCGAGCTCATTGCCCAAACTGAGCATCAGTGCTAACTCCAAGTTACTTGTGTTGCCCTCTAAGTATGGTGCCCTTGCCCCATCCAGCCCCAAGGTAACTGATAGGGAAGGGCCCCCTCTCTTCAGGTTTCATGTACAAGAGGTAATAACTTGAGTTATGGTACAATGTGTATGTAATACTGTGTAAAGTGACGTATTACAATGTTTCAGAAATGTGTTCTTGGTAGTATGATATATTGACTGATGATTACATATGCGAGCCTAATGCAAATGTATATGGTTTAGTTGAAACTTATGGGTACTTGCTTGACGCGATCGCTGCTTTCCAGGCCAGAAGGGTGTAACTCTGCAAATGGGGTTCCCAAAAGACTTCAGGAGCTTGCTTGAATGCTCCAAGCCTGAATGGTGTTTGGCATTTAAGCCATTTATCAGTGAGTGTTTTTAGAACCTCTGGTACTGTCTCTTTAAGAGCTGTCTGCTTGCAGACATAATTAGTTTGTATGGGGGACTGTGTGTTTCTTTGATTGAGTACCACTCAAGCTGCTGCCAATTCACTTCATTTTGCAGTCACTAGGAGTGCAAAGGAACCTATCTGAAAGATGTAACTGTTTGCCAGAAATTATTTAGAGTAATAATGAAATTACAGTTTGTCTAACCTGCTTTCTTTGCAGCCAGAACTGTCTCTGCTAGTTCCCCATTCTAGTTTTGAACTGCTGAACTGGACCAATCAGTGTGGGGTAAGCTAGCTCTAAAATGGTGCCTTGGACGAATCAGAACTTGGACTCATAATCTGAGCCAGCCACAAGAGGATTGTATGGGCAGTGACTCTGGGAGATGTAGTTTAGACTTCAGTGCTTTTTGGACCAACAGCAGCAGTCTATTGTGAGTGACAGCCAATCCAGTCAAGAACTGGGAGGAACTCAAAGGAAGTGCCCGGTTTTGTCGGTTGAGCTTCAGTTGAGCTTTGGCAGTGAAGAAGGAAGGAGCCCTGTGCTTTTCAGTGTGCAGTTTTAGTCAAAACGTGTGTAAGGCCCAGAGTTCCGGTCTGCAGCTTGTGTAACAGCTTGTTAGGACTGAATCCGTCCTGTGAAAAGAATCAAAGGATCTCTGAAGAGTAGAAACCAGGCTCACCCTGTAGAAGACTGGAGGAATTGCTGAAAATTGCATTCGGTCTGTCAGGAACTGAATCTGTGTGTTCTCCCGGTATTGTGCAGTAATTGCGATCGGGATACAGATGCAGCCTGCCTGGTATAGTGTTTTCTTTTATATGGATGTGAAGAGGTTTGTGTACCTCAAGTGAGCCCTGCTGACATTGAAGGACCCTATCTTATTTGGAGGTCGTGAGTACTAATTCAGGGTCGCCTCCTCGTTGAATTGCCACATTGAATCCAAATGGAATTACTGTACTGCTGACTGTTTAGTTCTCCTTTTCTGTGTGAAAGGGCCCTGCCAGCTGCCAGGTTTGGACTAGCCACTAGGGCTTGGGTACCCAGGACAGTAACTGATAGGGATAGGCCTGTGCACAGAGCCATAGGTAGATTATTAGAGTGATAAGCTAATTAACCTGATTTCCGCCCTTGTTATATCCCCAAATAAATCAGAGCTGCTTGTTTCAGCAAAGTTATACTGCCTGAGGTATTTGTCTATGTTAAAGACTGTACTGTGATTGTTGCACTGTATCTCATTTCACAGGAGGTCCCAGTGCCGGAACCAGACCTGGGGTAAGTGTATACTGTGAAGGTAATTCTGATATATTGTGTGGGCCACTAGTGGGAAGAAAGGGGGTCTGCAGTGTCCCAGAGGGCTGTGACCAAGTTAGTTTAACTATTGCAAACCCTGACCTCTGGGTGGAGGCACCCGCCATTGGATCCAGGCCCCTCAACCTGTTAGTGGCAAATCAGGCAGGGGTAGTAGCCCCTGGGATAGCGCCATCTAGGGGTTACACATAGCTGGTGCTCATGTTATTCAGCTTCTTGTAAACCCCCCCCCCCACAACAGGACAACCTACTTGCTCCAATATTTTGACTTTCGAACCATTGTTGCCCCTTACTGCCATGCCTTCATGGGTCAGACTGCTTTTTCTGTTTCCCCTCTATCTGAAATAACTTCCTGCTGACCTCTGCCTCACCCCTTCTCACCCTGCTCTTAAGCAACTTCTCAGGAAACATTTTACTCCCTCCTGCTCTTATTCTCAGTACCTATATGGTTAACTCTTGTATTTTGGACAGTTCTGCTGCCAGTCTAATTGAGCAATTGTTCCTTGCATTGTTAGTTTATTGTTCTTAATTTGTTTGTACTTCTATTCATTTTGTATTGCTTGAATATTTTGCAGTTACATTTTGAATTGTACTCTCACTACCCTTCCCTGGGTACACCTGAAATAAGCCATGGTTCAGTGTACAGTACCTGTCCTGATCACAGACTTGTGAATAAATATATAAATTCACCTACTATTATCCTCTTTCAGTTTGCCTTATCCCTTCACACAAAATCTACAAAGTTCAAAATTGAAATATAATACTTTTTCAAGACTTGTTTGAGCCTCCCTTGGAACAGGTTGGGGCCTCCCAAGGGAGGCTGGCCTTACCATTTGAGAACCCCTGCTCTAGATAAATAGTGACCCACAACACAAGGTTTGGATAAATCCCCCAATAACCCATGCCCTTTTCTGCCTTATTGTTTAAATTAGCTTACGCTAAATGTAAAGCCAAAGAGCTATGTTTTTTTTTCAGATGACGCAAGGCTAAGCAGTCTTGACCCCAGCCTGGATTTGGTATCTTTGGACAACACTCCAGTTTATAATGGTGATTCCTGGGCGTTACCCTGCATTAGCTGTCATTTACAGATCATATGGATTCCTTGATTTAACTAGCCATTTCCCATTTGGGAATCATTTATCATCATAAATCATGACTCGCCAAGGATACACATACATTCTCTGTTATAAATCTTCGACTGATACTACCTCTGATCGATTATAGATTGTCAGTCTACATCGCTGCAATGGACAGTGTCCAATTCAAGGTTTGAGTTTTGTAACAAAGCATTCTACTTTCTACTAGATACCCATGTTTTTATGCATCAGCGCCACCTGTATACAAAACTTCAGGCTTCTTTTGAATGCTAGAATTAGTTATGTCCATTTTATTCTGTTCCCCATATGCTTTGTGAAATGGTTACCCTGGTAGGTAACAATCTTAATTTAAACTCTGCTTTTGAAAACTACTTTAGATAGTCATAAAAAAAAACAAACAGTTCCCTGGGACAATGAGCTTTTTTGCAACATTTTTCATAAACGTGAAATTATTCACCCCATCATGCCCGCCGTTGTTCAGTTTTTCTGTCTTTTAACACTTAACAGTATTTATTTAATCGTCATAGCACTGCTGATAGTTTCTAGTCCGTCTATGTTTATTGAACTTTTATTAAGTCTCTGCCCCATTTTGCTGTTAGCTTTAAACAAAATTACAGAATTTCAGCATTTGTGTAGCAATTTTCTGCGTGCTTTAAGAACATCTCGCTCAGTCTGCATTAATCAATTGTTGAACTGCAGCCTAAATCTGTGCAGCCTTCTTGTGTTTTGTACTATGATTTTTAGCACAGCTTTAGCACTGCTCTATTTAATGTATTAGTCTACAGTCTATTTAAGCAAATTGTGAGTGCTTTGGATCCCTTAACACGATCTGCAGCATAATCTATTATCTGGAACTACTCTTTGCCTTCTGCACAGTACCCTGCCACTAATTCATAGCCTACAAACCACATTTCTGGTTTCCCTACAGTCTGCATTCTGATTTTACCTCTCGGGCACCATTGCAGTAGGGAACTGAATGCCTAAACTGAGCCTCACGCTCCGATTGTAATTTACCACAGTTGTAATTTTGTACCAGACGGCTCAGGCAAATTCAAACTCTAACTTAGGTTTAGCCTGTCCACGTAGTCAAGTTAAAAAAATCCTCACTTAATCCTGAGCACTCGCTCTGAAGGACCCAGGTTTCAGACCTTTTAAATCAGAGCCTTGTTTTTCTCCCTTCCCCCTCCTCCTGCCATTATAACTCCAGCTCCTCCCCAGTCCTTACCTACATATAAACCCCTCTTCTTGCTTTTTCCACAGCTCTGGAGTGGTTGTGAGGGCCAGACTGAGTCGTCCTCCCACCAAGCTGCATAAATGTAATCAGGTACGGCGTGCATTGAAATAGACTGTTGGTATTCAGAGTGAGGTTTCCTTGCCGCCCCCACCACCACTCTTGGTGGACTTCCTATTGTATAGGAGGAGTCACATGACAGTATAAACCAATCTACTGTCTTCTCCATTTGCAGCTTATCAACAACAGCCACTGGTGGCTGCCACTAACCTAATACAACACCTCCCTCTTACAGATGCACAATGCAGCCTCTCTACCTAGCTGTACTCTCAATACTTGCTCCTTTATATATTTTATTATCTTGTTGGGGTAAAGGGGGTTATTTTGAAGTTATTGTATTTTCAGTGATTTATTAGTGTGAGTGTGTGTGTGTGTGTGTTTGAGTGTGTACTATTGTTGAGGTATTCGGGTGGGGTTTTGTGCCATTTGAGGGACTGAATAGTCAGGTCAAGATATGTCTGTGCCATGACCCGGTCCACATTAGTTATGCTGCTGCCCTGCTCTGGGACCTTTGCCCCTTTATTGACCTCCCAGTTTCTACCACCACAGCAAGGCGCCGCAGGGAGGTCAGGATAACCAGGTGGCGGAGGGGTCATGGGTTTCAGGCAGCTGAGGAGGAAGTGGTTAGTGATATTGAGGTTGTCCAGTGCAGAAGATGCCCTGAGTGTAAGTGGTGCCTGGGGAGAAGCCAGATGTGTCTGGTTTCTGTGCCCAGGGTCCCCACTGGACCGAGTGGGCAGGTAGCTAGAGGGCCTGCCACTTCCTCTAATCTTCTTCAGGTGGTGCTGTGCAATGCCAGGTCGATGAGGAACAAAACTGTTATTTTTGTGGACTTGATTTCCTCTGTCAACCTGGTTGGGTGATGATTCTGGCCCAATTCTTGCGACCGCCATTCCCTCTGGGTACTCTATGGCACACTGCCCGAGGAAGGATCACAGGGGTGGGGATGTGGCCATTATCTCTTTCGATCTAGCCTGGGCTTCTTGGTGCACCCAGCTGGTAGCACCCAATCTTTTGAGTGTGTCGCTGTCTGTGGGGGTACAGGTGCAGGCTGCAGGATTCTCTTCATTTACCGCCCCACCCCCCCCAGAACGGGGGCAGATTTCCTGCAGGAGGTAGCGGACTTCATCGTCGACCAAGTGTTGGAGTCCCCCAGATGTTTAATTCTGGGGAACTTCAGTGCTTGAATCGACGATGAATCCTCTTATTTCTGTTACAACCTCCTCCAGCTGATGCAGTCTCTGGGCCAGTCACAAGCAGTTGCTTCTGCTACTCACCAATTTGGCCACATACTTGATCTGGTGTTCCAGCTGGGTCTTGAGGTTGATAACCTCAAGATTGATCAGGTCATTTGGTCTGATCATTACACTGTGGAGTTCATGTTTGGGGCCCCCTGAAAGTCCTGCCCCGGCAGAAATGGTCAGCTATTGCCCTTTGAGGGACTTGCACCCAGCGAGACTGTTGGTAGCAGTTGATCCGTCTAAGATTAAAGTGACATGTGCGATTGGCACCGGAGAGGTGGTTGCCACCTATAATAGGGTGGTTTCCGAAGCTCTGGAAGCCATCGCACCAGTTCGTTTATGACCAAGGTCTTCTCATGTGAGATCCCCATAAGTTTGACAGGGATCTCAGAGTGATAAAGATCAGGGGTCAGAAGTTGGAGCGTTGCTGGCAGAGGACCCGGCTGGAGTCTGACAAGCTGGCCCTGTGTGCCCACTATGGTGAGTACCAGGTGGAAATCTTCCGTAAGAAGGCAGAATTCCTGTCCAGATAGATTGATGTGGGGAGGAACAGACCTTCTCAGCTATTTCAAACTGTTGACAGGCTTTTACATCCTACCTGTCTGCAGCTGAAAAATGCTTTTTCATCCACTTTATGTGAAGAGTTTGCTCTGTTCTTCTCCAATAGAGTGTTGGCTATCTGGTCAAGGATTCCGCCAGTTGGACTTTTGCCTAGCAGTGGTCGGGTTGGGGGATTAGAGGCACTCCGCCTGTCTGGGAAGAGTTTATGTCAATTGAGGTGTCTGATGTGACTAAGGTGATTGTAATGCTGAAGCACACGTTTTGTGAACTGGACCCAACTCCAACACGGTTCTTAATGGGATGTATTGAGGTTGTTGGCCCGGTGTTCACCAGGATTGTCAGGTGCTCAATGGCAGAGGGGGTTCTTCCAGCTCCCTTGAAAGAGGTGCTGGTGAGACCCCTCCTTAAGAAATATTCCCTTGACCCGGGTGTCCTGACAAATTACTGTCCTATCTCCAACCTGCCTTTTTTGAGCAAGGTTGTTGAGAAATTGGTGGCACAACAGCTCAAGGATCACCTGGTGTCCTCGGACATTGACAAGCCATTTCAGTCAGGTTTTCAGGCTAAACACAGCACTGAAACAGCTCTAATGAGGGTGCATAATGATCTACTCAGGGCTAGAGACAGAGGAGACAGGTCAGTTCTTGTATTCCTCGATCTCTCTTCTGCCTTTGACACTGTTGATCACGTCATGTTATTGGATTGGCTCTGTGAGTTTTGTGGACTCACCGGTACTGTCATCAGCTGGTTTCAGTCCTATCTCTCAGACAGAGTGGAGCGGGTGGTGATGGGGAATTTCTCCTCCTCCCCAATGCCTCCATCTTGTGGAGTTCCACAGGGCTCGATCCGGTCACTGATGTTGTTTGCAGTGTATATGCTGCCCTTGGGTGAGATCATTCGACAATACAGTGCGGAGTTTCACTGCTATGCCGATGATACCCAACTGTATTTGTCATTTGCTCCCAGAACATCAGGAGCTGTGGATATGCTTAACAACTGTCTGGCTAAAATCAATGACTGGATGGCTTCCAGCTTGCTGAGACTCAACCCGGCTAAGACGGAGGTGCTGGTGATCGAGCCTGGTCGAGGGTGTGATGGGTTGCTGTCCGGGGTTGATTCTGGTCTTGTTCTGGGTTCTACTCCATTGACAACTTCCCTGAGGGTGTGAAATATGGGCATGATTCTTGATAGCAGGCTGACCTTTGAAGATCAGACATCGTCTGTTGTCAGAAGTAGCTTTTACTGTCTGCAGAACATTGCCCGGATTAAGCCCCTCATTCCACCTGAGGACCTGCCAATTCTAGTGCACGCCTTTGTTTCTTCCAGACTCGACTACTGTAACTCTCTTTACTTTGGGGTCATGGGAGGGACACTTTTCAGGCCGCAGCTGGTGCAGAATGCTGATGCTCGGTTGCTGACTGGCCTTTCTAGGTTTAGTCATGTGACCCCTGTTCTGCGTGCTCTGCACTGGCTGCCGGTCAGGTAGAGAATCCTGTTCAAGGTGGGACTTCTCACCTATAAGGTCCTAAACAGACTGGGCCCTGGCTACCTGTTAGAGCTTCTGACACTGGTGACCTCTGATCATTCTCTCCGTGCCGCTTAGAGGGGCCTCCCTGGCCATTCCCAGGGTAGGCTTAAGGCCTCTGGAGATTGTGCTTTTAACATTTCTAAGCCGTCCTTGTGGAATGCTTTACCATCTGCAGTCTGGGAGGCCCCCTCACTTGAAGTGTTTAAGTGGAGATTGAAAGCACACCTTTTCGGCTTGGCTTTTAATGAATTTTAATGAATTCTGAATTTTAATATATTCTCTGGTCCCTATTTATATTTTATTAGTATTGAGTGTTCATATTTTAGTCATTTTATACTCTATTGATGTTTTTTTTCTCTGATATTTATGATTCTATTTTTATTTTACTTTACTGTTAGGCGCGCAGAGCCTCCGGGAATGGGTGCCATACAAATAAAACTTGCCTTGCCATGCCTTTGGTGTCCCTGCCACTGTCCTCTTCCCTGGAGATGGAAACTTACCAGCTGGTATTCTGTACTCCAGCTGCTCTATCTCCCTCTTTCCCCACGGCACCTCAGTGTCATCCTTCTTGGCACCTAAACTGCACTGTAAGCCTACAAGGGCACTGCCCAAAGCCAAGATTCTAATATTGCAACTGCTCCTCCTATCCGGTGACATTGAGCCGAACCCCGGACCGAACCTTACACCCTACCCAAACCCCACTCCACCTGTCCAGCTCCCAAGGAGCCTAAAACTAGTCCATTTGAACATATGCAATCTCCACCACAAATTAACGCTCCTGCAACCTATTGTTCTTTCCCTTAAACCTGACATAATGATCATTTCTGAGACGTGGTTGAAACCCCACATTACTAATGCTGAATTCTCAATCCCTGGCTATACTCTTCTTCAACATGACCGGCCTGGTAAAAAAAGAGGAGGTGAAGTAGCCATGTACATCCTTGCCTCACTCCAGTTTACCCCAGTCCCACTACCTGTGCCCACGCAAACCATCGATGCCTTACTAATCAAACTCTCCCTCCCTCACACTCGCCCAATATTTACTGCCAGTTCTTACTGCTCACCAGACTCCATCTTGCCCTCCATCATGAATTGCCTGGGTGTCTTGTCATCCTTAGCCTCTGGGGCTGAGCTTCACATTCTTGGTGATTTTAACCAAAACTGGCTCTCCAGCACTAGCGCAAAATTACACAACCAGGTGACCGCACTCAACCTATCGCAACAGATCACCGAGCCCACATGTCTCAACCCCAAATCCAGGAGCCTCATTCTTTTCGATTGGTCCCTTACCTCTCACCCTCATTGAATTCTCAACTCTGGCTTTTTACCAGACTCACTAAGTGATCATCACATGATCTACTCAGTGAGGAAAATATTTAGACCCAAGGCGCCGCCCCCTAATACTCTACTGATCAGATCCTATAAACCCCTAGACCTTGTATCACTCCTGCATGACCTGACAAACACAGACTGGTCCTTCATCCCCCAGGCCACATCCACTGACTCCGCACTGGAATACTTCAAAACCAGGGTCCTTGCAGTTTGGAACCTCTGTGCCCCTCTCAGACAAGCCCAGGTGCAGATAGCATGCCTGCCATGGATTTCAGCGGACCTCATGGCCCTCCTCAGAGCACGGGATCAGGCATGGACGTCTTTCAAGGGCTCAGGCTCACCTGAGGATCATCAAAGGTACAGGGCCCTACGTAATGCCTGTACAAGGCAAATTTGCAGAGCAAAAGCCAGTTTCTTCAAAGAATCCTTCCACGCCAATTTAAAGCACCCCACTAAATTCTGGAAGGTGGTTATGTCTTTATTCTCCCCTCCCTCATTGCCCCCCTCCCCTGTCCTAAATGTTGGTGACTCCTCTGTCACCGACCCCCTCGCGGTGCCACTGAATTCAACACCTCTTCACAAGCTGCATGTCGGCACTGCTGTCCACTCTTCCCGCCCCAGCCACCCCCAGCATACCTGTCCTTGACCCTTCCTACTGCCCCATCCTTCGCCTCTCAACAGATCTATCCAGCTGAAGTCCACAATGCCCTGCTCGCCCTGAATCCCACTAAAGGCAAGTGTCCTGCCAGTCTCAACTCTAAAATGCTCTACCAGTTGGCCCCAGCCATCGCCATCCCTCTGGCAACACTTTATAATCTCTCCTTCTCTCTTGTCTCTATCCCTTCTGAAAAGAAGCATGCCACCATCATCCCTCTCCCTAAAGTCAGCGACCCCTCAGCTTCCGGAAACTACTGCCCTATCTCCCTCCTTCCTATCATGGCTAAACTCCAGGAATACCTTGTCCTCTCACAGCTCTCTGCTTTTCTAGACTCCTCATCCTTTTTCACACCTTACCAGTCTGGGTTTAGGAAGTCCCACTCCACCACCCCTTCTCTACTTAGGCTCACCGACTCCATCTATACAGGTATGGATAAGGGCCACATTACAGCTGCCATTTTTGTTGACCTGGCAAAAGCCTTTGACACTGTCTCTCACCCACTCCTTCTTTCCAAGATCTCTCTCGCAGGTCTCTGTAGCACGGCCACAAGCTGGTTTCACTCATACCTGGTTGGCAGTTCCCAATCTGTCAGAATTGGCAACTCCACCTCCCCTCCTTCCCTGTTACCTCTGGTGTAATCCAAGGCTTGGTCCTTGGCCCGCTACTGTTGTCCATCTTCTTGAACAACCTGCCCACTGCCTGCCCGCACACATCCATCCACATGTATGCTGACGATACAGTACTGTATACATTCGTCCCCTTGCCCACTGATGTTGTGACCAGACTGCAGCAGGACTTCAATAATGTTCAGCTATGGTTTCGCTCAAATCAGTGCTTTCTCAATGCCTAGAAAACTGTCTTCATGACCTTTGGCACTAGGCGGAGACTTTCTCGGCTCCCTCCCTCCCTTCCCCTTCATCTACACGCTTGATGGAACTGCACTGGAGGATTGCTCCTCCTTCAGATATCTTGGGGTATGGCTAGACCAGCATCTCAATTTCTCTGTGCATATCAATGCAGTCCACAAAAAGCTTCACCTCAAGCTGGGTGCCTTGTACTGCAATTGTGGATGCATCCTTCTGCCCACCTGCCATGCAGTTATGCAGAAAATGATACTCCCAGTCTTTGACTATGGGGATGTAGTCTTTGCTTCTTGAGGTGGACTGTATAACTGATGATCCTACCTCTGAGATAAGCTTTGAGCGTGTCCCACAGGGTTGCTCTTGACACCTCTTGGGAGTCATTAGTAGTAAGGAATAAGTTAATTTCTCTTTGTAGCCTCTGTTGACAGTCCCCTTGTGACAATAAAGAAGTATTCAGTTGCCACGTCGATGTTTTGGGGACATCCGGTCCAGTCCCCAATGCAATATGCACACATGCATGATCAGAGATCATAATGGTGTCTATTGCTGTGTGCTACACTTCATGTCTTGCACAGGGATTATGGAGAAGTCAGTTCTGCTGCTTATGTGGTTAGTAACTGAATGGTATGTGTAATCTCTTCCCGTGGGGTGCAGTTTCCTCAAGGGGTCAAGCGGCTGGAACTCTGCTGCCAGGCTGTGTAAGCCTTTTCTAGCCTTGGTAGGCACAGAGCTTGTGTAGCAAAGGTGGTCCTCACTGGGATTACAAGCCTTGTTGAAGTCTCTCCCCAAGTAGGAGTCTGTTACTTTCCTGATACATGTTAAATATAACCTGGGACACCTCTGGAAAGAAGGAAGCTGAGTCCATATAAGGCCCATAGACATTAATCAAGAGTAGTGGGGTATTATTAATGAATACCCTAGCTAACACCCATGTGCCGTCTGTGGAGTGGGCAGTATTGACAATTTGCATTTGTAAACATTTATGACAGAGAATTGCCATCCCCCTTGCTTTCTCGGAGAATTAACTCCCTACCACTTGCCCCACCCTTTCTCCCGAGAGCTTCCGAGTTTCTGCTTTCAGCAGGTGGGTCTTCTGAAGGAAGGCGATATCTGTATGTTTCCTTTTAATAGGAGAGTTTAACCCTTGCACATTGTACGAGTTAACTTTATAACTGTTAGTTCCCATGGTTGCCATTAATGAGGCTGGTGAGAAGTTCAAGTGTGGGGTGAGACAGCACATAGGTGGTTTCCGCCAGTATAGATAAAACTGAGACGGATGAAACTACAGTAACCACAAAGAGTTAGGGGCTTTACTGCTTTTAACCAGACCTGGCATAAGGTAAGGACACAGCAGCACATAAGGGTCCCCACTGATAAAAGAGTCTAAGACCTAACTTAAACATGATTCTACATACTAAATTGAAAAACACTTTTAATCTGGCATACCACAAAATACAATTAATTGTGAACTAAATAACATCCTTTGAGCAGAAATTTTTGTAAGAAAATGCATCTTACCCAGTAGGGAAGGAAACTAGCTGTATGGCCAAAAGGATAAGAGAAAAATGAAAACACAGGGGAAAAGAAACAATTCCCAAATGACTACTACTAGTCCCCGGCTTAGACCAAGCTTATATGCTCAGCTAAGCTGTTCTTTGTCCCCTCGGGCTGGGAAGGAGGGTCTGGGGATTTTAGGGTACTCTGCATGCCCTGAGAAGGGTGGATCTCTGACATCTGGAGCTGGCGGGCAGGGGGCAGGAGGTTAAGAGAAGCTAAGGAAATTAGGGGAAAGATTGCTGGGGTCAGCACTCAAAGTAAAATTATTTGCTGGTTGTTTTTCCTTGTATGTTGTTTTATTGTTTTTTTTTCTTGTCCTCCACTTTTCCCCACCTTGTTGTTGTTATCGTCAGGCCTGAGCAGATGGAGTAAAACACCACCTTGCTGGGCTTCGCAACCTCCATGGCTCCCTCTCATATTCCCTCCCACCCTAAAATGGGTGGGCCAGGGACAGATGCTTATAACTCATTCTTTTGCTCACTAGCCTGTAGGAGGCATATCTCCTAATGGGGTCAGATATTACAGCTCTATGGAGTCAACTGTCCCTCCCAGCAGTGATAAATAGTAGTTGTGCTGCATTTACAATCCATCCTTGCAGCTGTGTGCTGCCTGGACAAGGGTGTGGTCTCCTCCTCCAGGCTATGGCACAACAACCAGGCTAGCCACCTCCTCTGCATTTATTATTTGAAAGAGGTTGGTATTGTGATTTTGTAACATCTGTGCAAGTCTCCAACCAAGTGGGATCTAATTCACGGCAGCCAAGAGTATAGTAGATTGCAAACAAGAGACATCTTCCTGATCTGACAAAACATACACGTGATTGTACGTAGCCAGTCTCAGACTGGAATTCTTCACATGATATGGGTTGAACGCCTGGTAGGGAGGGGCTGCTGTGACCCAGAAACCACTTGGGAACCAGTGAAGACGTGCCAGCATCCATGTCCATTCATGAAGCCAGCCCTGAGTTATCAGGATAGACAGGGAGTTCGTCAAGGAGATGAAGGGGGTTGAGTTTAATTTACTATAGGTATGCTTAGACTGCAGCACCTGCCAGCTGGCAACGGAAGTCTCCATACCCCTGATTTTCAAGGGCTTGATGTCTGTGACTGGCAGGCCATTCGACTGTATAAGTAAGCATAGGCTCAATAGGGTGACAATGTAAACCAGGTCTGAGGGGAACATAAAAATAGATAGTGAAATAGAGCCGTAACAGTTTTGAGACAGGAACCCCATCTGGCAGTACACTCGTATCTTCCTGGACTAAGTCTCCATCACTCATTCACACTAGTGGGATACTGTAGCGCTGGAGGCGCTAGGACCAAACGGGAGCCTAAAGTTTTCAGAAGGGTCGGCCCCGAGAGAGGACCATGCATGCGCGGCACCAGGAGACTAGCTCGCGCCTGTGTAAGCTATCTCGGCGTCGACCCTCCAACCACCTCAGTTCCTTTTCTACCGCCATCGAGTGCGCTTGGGTGTCGACGTCAATCGTCTGCTGGAGTCGAAGTTTTCATCTATACGACAACAGCTCTTAATGTTTTAATATTTTAAAGTAGTAATTTATTTATTTTACGAACAAGAAGAAGATTATGAAGAAGAAGAAAAAGAAATTCTTTCCTGCCAACAACGGAGTCGTCCTTAGACGGTAGTGGTGACAGTAGGAGGACTTAGTTTGAAAGTTTTTATGGCAGAGGGGCTGTGTCTGGTCCACTGCCCTTAATTAACGTGGGGGGTCTGACTACAGACAGTCCTGTGCTTGGGGGGAGGACAGTCCTCTGAAGCACAAATCTAATGGTTCCGGTGATCCGGCTCCACTTGACCTGGAGCTCCTCTTCCTCGTTCAGGGAAGAAGAATCGGTGCTGCTCGAGGTTGCCCGTTGGTATGTCTGCACGAGGAATGTTCGTTGGGAGGGGCGATGGGCCCGAACCGACTTTGGTGGGTTCCTCTTGGCCCTGCTTCTAACGGCTGCTTTCTTGACTCTGAGCTTCATCTCTGTCCTTGCTGGAGCTCTGTTGGGCAGTTTCACCTCTGGGTCGCTCCTGTGGAGCAGGGGGTTCGACTTTCCAGTTTTCCTGGCTCTGTTCCTGATTTCGGGACCTCTGGGCCTTGGAGCCATTGGACCGGAGCCGGGTCGATTGGATCATGTATGGCTAGGTGCCCTATGGGTGCCTTTGCCATCGTGTCGACCCCTCGTGCCTACCCCCCCTCTCCCTTTTGCATGCAGGGGCCTTCACGGGCACCACCTTTTTCCTTCTCCCCTTCTCAGGATTTCCATTGGCATTTTCCTTCGGTGCTGTGGTTTGGCACCATGGCTCGGTGCCTTGGTCGGCGCCGAGCCTTATCCGGAACCGTGGGTCGGCTCCATCACTCTGTGTGGTGCCGTGGGTACTCTCTTTGCTGCCACTGGTTGTTGGCGCCATCAGTGGTGCAGTGTCAGTGGCAGCTCGGGCACCCATGGGCAGCACCGGTGGCACCTGTGGGTGCCATGGGTGTGCCAGGAGCACCCGTAGGTGCCACAGGTGATGCTGTGGGTGCCCATGGGTTCCATGGATGCTTCAGGTGCCATGGGTACCACTGGTGCCTTGGGTACCGGGGGTGACACCCGTGTGTGCCATGGGTGGCACTGCAGGTGTCCATGGATGCCACTGGTGCCCTCAGGTGTCATTCTTGCCATGGGTGTCATGGGTGCCATTGTGTCATCAGTGCCATGGTGCCATGGGCATTGGAGGTGCCCTCATGTGCCATTGCTACATAGGTGCTGAGAGTACCTGCGGATACTGCCGTGGCTGCCCCTGGGTATCTCCCAGGTTGGCATAGGCACTGCTTGGTGCCCTCCTGTGCCACAAGTGGTGCTGATGCCACACGGGTGCTAGTGGGTGCTGTATGGCAGAATTAGTGACACATTTTTCCTTTCGGACTCCTTTCTACAGAACTTGTGGTGGGATGTTGACCACAGAATGAACTCCTGTTCTGCGGATTATTTTTTTCCACACATTTTAGTGAGTGGTGGTCTATGTGGGATCTTGTGTCATCCAGTGGTTTTCTGCTATGGAACTCTGCTGTACCGTTCTGCCAGCGGAATCTCATTCTGCTCAGCACTTTCTCTGCTCCCTACGTGGTACCAAGCTCCTCGACATCTTTCCTGATGGTGGAGTCTCTAGTGGCTCTGACCTAGACCTCTCTTAGAGATCCTTTTGGGGTAGAAGTGCATCTAGATGGGTCTTTCCTTGTCCTTCTGGTCAGTAACACAGCAGACGGCTCATTTTATATACTGGAGGGCAGGTCCTCTCTATCATCAGAGTCCGTGATGGAAAATCCTTTCAGTAGTTCCTTAGTAATGGGGTCCACTATAGTATTTCACACTGCGTCCGTGGATCATACTCTTCTGCATCTAGACTTTTTCAGTCGTCAAGACAATTACACTCTGTGGCACATTCTAATTCAATGGTCAGGAGCCACTCAGGCTCTTCCACTCCTTTGATAGGGTTATATAGTCCCCTTGTGATATTGCCTCTTCAGTGACTTCTCCGGCACAGGTGGTTAACTTCTCTCCAGCTGTAATTGTTAGTCCGGTCATGATTTCAACATGGATACTCAGGCTCTTTCCGCACTCAGATGGAAAACAACTTTGTCTTTTTGTATCAAGACAATCCTCAAAATAGCAGCCTGAAGGCCTTGTTAGGCTCAGACTAAAAAAAAAAAAAAAAAAAAAAGATATATAGCAATATACTTTTTATCACAGCACAGGGCCTAGCTGAAATTACCCAGTACCCCCCCTTTTTTTTTTTGGGATCTGGTCAGATTCCTCCTCGGCCCCGAGGCACTCATCTCCGGGATACGGTAAAGAGTACCTGATTTCTTCTTCCCCTACGGGGAGTTCGATCCGGCAACGATATGGGTCATCTCTTTCTCTGAGAGATTTCTCTCATTCAGAGACATTTCCTAGACCTAGGCGTCTGCCCAGTCTGTTAATTCCTTTTCTTTTTATCAGGCTTTCTTCTATTGAACAGAGCCTTACAGCAGCAGAAGCAACTCTCCACCAAGTCGGAACTCAGGCTCCTGCTTCCTTAATTTAACAGATGATTTTCTCCTTTTTGACGGATGGTCAAGTAGGTCCCTTTTTCTGAGGAAGCTTCTCAAATATTCACACCTTCGTTTCCTGCGCTCTGGTCCATGCTAGTCACTCACAAAGCTATCCTCTTCAAGTGCGAGAGGGAGTGGTGATGTTTCTTTTTCAGCAAACAAACTACAATCCTTTCCTACTCCTTTCAGGAAAGCCAGAGTGGGTAGTGCCTCATTACATTGAGTCACTGCCTCTTTCAGTCACTTCAGCAAATGGGTTAGCCCTAACTTGGTCCTGCTGTGTGCCTCCTCGATGCACATCTGCCTCTATTGACCTTAGAAATTCAGCCCCTGTTTTTTTTCTGTCAGAGTGTTTTTTTCTGCAGTGGACACGTCCTCCTGTGCCCCTTTTTCCTTTCTTTCCTGAGTTCAGAGACTGCTGCTACAGTTGTACACACAGGGGCAGGATTATTCCTCTTGGAATATGCGGTGGGTAGGATCTGGTTTTACTAGACCACCACAAGAGGCTCCTAAGTCGTGCTTGGCCTTCCATCAGGAAGATCCTGTGACTAAGTGGAGACCATTCTCCTTGATGGGCTTACCCCACCTGGGCCCCCCGTGCTCACCAAGTAAGGGGTTCAAGTGCTTCTGGACCTGTTGTTTATAGGTCAACCATTTTGGATAGTGGGTGTTTCCATCTGCACTTTCCGGTCTACCCTGAACCAGTAGACTTTACCTCCGACTCTTTCAGTTTCTGAGGTCCCTTTACATTACATTAGTACATGTCTTTGACACTATTAATTTTGGTCCTAGATCAAATTGTGAGGCCAGGTTCTTGCCACTCTCCTAGAGTGGTTGCGGCTGCCTGGCAGACTTTCATTTCATGCCCATTGCAGTCGTCGGCAAGGTGACGAGTTACAACTCGAGCGCTTATCTTGTAGGCACTATGTTCTAGATGCTCTTACAAGACAGCTCTTTTTATTAACAGGACAGTCCCCGGCTGTCCTTTCTGAGTGAACCCTATCTTCTACCACCCTACTCAGAGTTGTTGGTTTTAGCTTGATACTCTCCCACTAGTGTGAGTGAGTGATGGTGACTTAGTCCAGGAAGATATGGAAATTACGTACTTACCGTAATTATTGATCTTCTTGGACAGTCTCCATCACTCATTCACACGCCCACCCACCATCCCCTGGGTTCACGCATTTTCTTTCCTGGTCTTCACGGTCCTATGATTCAGACTGTGAGGACATTACTCTTTGGCCTTTCTTGCAAAGGCCATCTGGGCCCTCTCAGGCCCAGAAACTCAGGATGAGTTATTCTCATTAGTTACGCTGCACCTCCTCAGTCAAAAAGGTACTGAGGCGGTTGGAGGGTCGACGCCGAGATAGCCTACACAGGAGCGAGCTAGTCTCGCGGTGCCGCGCATGCGTGGTCCTCTCTCGGTGCCGACCCTTCTGAAAACTTTAGGATCTCGCTTAGTCCTAGCGCCTCCGGCGCTATCCCACTAGTGTGAATGAGTGATGGAGACTGTCCAAGAAGATCAGTAATTATGGTAAATACGTCATTTCCATTTCTGGGGTGTGGAGGGGCCGGGGAGGCACACTGAAAGTGACTAACTGCCAAATCTGTGCTGCCACTGGCACCTGCTGGATTGTGCCGAGAACCTTCGAGCTGCCAAGGCGGGAAAATCCTAAGAGGAAAAGGCAGTGTTTCCCACAGCTCTGCAGTTATGTGAATAGTCCCACAGCTCTGCAGTTCTGTGAATAGTCTTATGTGTCAACAGTGTGGGCTGAAGAAGGGGAACACAGCATATTAAGACTCCCATTATGAGACAGAAAAGGGCAGTAAACACAGTAATAGAAAAGCCTATTCTTTGGCAAAAGTATTGGAAGTGGAGGATTGTAGTTTAACTGCATTTTTGTATGATACTGACTAAGGGAGAGGGAGGTGGAGGCATACTGTGAAAGAAAGTGTGGGGACACATATTTCCAGGGCTTTAATATCCACTGCTACCCCAAACAAACAAGCTTTGCACAGAAAGCAGGAACTGAAAGAACCAGGAAGATCCCGGGGATCACTGGGAAGGCAAGGTGGGAGGGTGAGCTGGATGTCATTATCCACCTAGGTACTAATGACCTGGCAAATGGGGAGCCAAAGGAAGTTTAGGAAGAGTTTAGGAAACTGGGGAGGGGTCTCAAGCAAGTAGCTACTTCTGTCACTTTCTCAGAAGTACTACCTATGAGAGGCAAGGGAGAGCATAGGAGTGCATGCACCAGGAACTTTAACTCATGGTTGAAGAACTGGTGCTGTGAGGAAGGGTTTGGATTCATTGGTGACTGGGGACCCACCTGGAGTGATGGAGGTTTGTTCAAGCCTGATTGCCTGCATCCATCCTGGAGGGGAATCCAAGCACTCAATGATAAGTTTAAATGCTACATTGACAAGCATTTAAACTAGCAAAGGGGGTGGCAGGCTAGCAAGGAGGGTACCTACTTGCTCACCCCCCCTACAGCTAGCAGTGGAACCAGTGAACCAGAGGAGTGGCTATCTCTGCAAAGCAGTGTGCAAAAGATGGAGATTAGTGCCCAAGAGGTGGATAAGCAGAAAGGGCAAAATTCAGCAGAAGGGCAGACAGCAAGCAAGGAGAACTAGGATAAAATGACAACCAAGGAAGGGCTGGGTAGAACAGTGAAACAGTCTAGGGAGGTCAAATCTATGAAAGCCACTGTGCAAATGCCAGGAGCCTTAGCAACAAGATGGAAGATCTGGAGGCTGTCATGGTGCAGTCAGACTTGGACATTGTGGCCATCTACTGAAACCTGGTGTAATGATAACCATGACTGGAGATAGCCATACCTGGTTACAACATATTCAGAAGAGACAGAACAGGCAGGAAGGGAGGAGGAGTGGCACTCTATGTGAAAAATGACATAAGGGCCACAGAGATCCAGGAGGAACAAAATGGGAGAGATACTGTGGGTTAGCTGGAAAGGAAAATGGGGACAGCCATCCGCACAGGTGTGGTCTATAGACCACCAGCCCAGGAGGAAGAAACAGATGAGGGCTGATGCTAGCCATCAAAGGATGGCAGACAAGGGTGAGGTAGTACTGGTTGGAGACTTCAATATTCCAGACGTGGACTGGAGCATCCCAGCAGCAGCATCAACTAGGAGCAGATTTATCCTGGACTCCCTTCAGGGTGCCTTCCTCAGCAACTGGTCATGGAACCAACTCGGCAGAAGGCAATACTGGACCTTGTGCTCACAAACAGGGACAGTGTGATGGGGTAACAGTGGGGGAGCACCTGGAAAACAGTGACCACCAGTCATTGTGGTTTGAAATCACAGAAAGAGCAGAACCAAACCACACAAAAACACGTATCCTGGATTTTAGGGGGGCAGACTTTGGGAAAATGGGGAGATACTTGAAAGAGGCATTAAGGGGAATGGGACAGGAATCAGGGGTTGAGGAACAGTGGGCAGTATTTAAAATGGGGATTACAAGAACAACAGAATTATGTATTAAGCAGGTTAGCAAAAGGAAAAGGAAGAGGAGACCATTATGGTTTTCAAAGAGGTAGCAAAGAAAGTGAAAGCCAAAAGATAGCATTCAGGCAATACAAAAAGACACAGGCAGAAGGGGATAGGGAGAAGTACCAGGAGAAGCAAAGGGAGGCAGGAGGTCAGTAAGGGAAGCCAAAGCTCAGACAGAAGAACACATTGCAAAATCAGTGGGTAGCGGGACAAACCTTTACAGGTACATAAGTGAAAAAGAAAGACAAAGGAGGGATAGTGAGACTGAAGGGGAGGATGGGGCGCGTGGAGGATGACAACAGTAAAGCTGACATATTGAACAGGTATTTCTGTCAGTCTTTACTGAGGAAGAGGAGGGTAATGGGTCTGAAGGGAGTACAAGGGGTGAGAATGGTGCAGAAATGGACACAAGTCCTTTACGAGAAAGGGTCCTGAAGGAACTGGAAGTAATAAAGTTGATAAAGCAATGGGGCCAGATGAGGAGCACCCCAGGGTCCTTAAAGAACTAAGAGGTGGTGGCTGAACCTCTGGCTATCCTGTTTAGCCGATCACTGGAAACAGGGAAGGTACCCAAAGACTGGAGGACAGCAGATGTAGTCCCCTTATACAAAAGTGGGAACAAAGGCAGGCAGGGAACTACAGACCAGTCAGCCTCACCTCGGTAGTGGGAAGATCATGGAAGCACTACTGAAGGAGAGATTGGTGGAACATCTGGTTGTCAAAGGACTACAGGACCCAAGGCAGCATGGTTTCACCAGGGGAGGTCAGGTCAGATCAACCTTGTTGAATTTTTGACTGGGTGACTAGGGAGGTGGATCAGGGAGGGCAGTGGACATGGCCTATCTGGACTTCAGCAAGGCCTTTGACACTGTGCCACATAGAAGACTATTACACAAACTGGGGAATATGGGTGTGGGCAGGACAGTAGTGTGGTGGGTAAGTAACTGGCTGGGTGGCAGGACACAGAGGTGGTGGTAAATGGCTGTCACTCCACAGAGGAAGAGTGACCAGTGGGGTACCACAGGGATCAGTGCTGGGACCGTCCTATTCAACATCTTCATCAGTGACATGGCGCAGGACCTAGAAGGCAGAATTTCACTGTTCGCTGATGACACAAAGCTCTGTAATAGAGTAGACACACCAGAGGGTGTAGACAGAATGAGAAGCGACCTGCAGAAACTTGAAGAATGGTCAGGGTTTGGCAGTTGAAATTCAATGCAAAGAAGTGCAAGATAATGCATATGGGGCACAAAAACCCTGGCACAATATATCAGTTGGGGGTGAGGATATAGCATGCCAAGCAGGAAAAGGGATCTTAGGGGTTATCATCTCTGATGACCTCAAGGTAGGAAACAGTGTGACAAGGCAGCAGGTAAAGCAAATAGGATGCTGGGATGTATAGGCAGGGGCATCACCAGCAGGAAAATGGAGGTCATAATTCCACTATACAAGACACTAGTGAGGCCCCACCTGGAGTGCGGTGTACAGTTCTGGAGACCAGCCTCACGTGGGACATAGACAGGTAGAGAAGGTTCAGAGGGGGCAACAAAGATGGTGCATGGATTGCATCACAAGTCCTATGAAGACAGGTTGAAGGAACTGAACATGTACTCCTGGAGGAGAGGAGAGAGAGGGATATGATAGAGACATACAAGTATCTTACAGGGAGGAACAGGTGCAGGAAAACACTATTTTAAGCGAAAAAGATGTTCCAGGACTAGAGGGCATGGGATGAAGTTGGAGGAGGACGATTCAGAGGAAACATGAGAAAGAATTTCTTCACAGAACGGGTGGTGGACAAGTGGAACACCCTGCCAGAGGAAGTGGTGGGGGCTGAAACAATCACGGGATTTAAGAATGCATGGGATAGACATAAAGGAATTCTGGAGGTCGGGGTAAGGGGCAACAGCCTTCTAGGAAAACAAACTGAACTTACAAGCTCAAATGGGCAGACTGGGTGGGCCATAGGCCCTTATCTGCCGACACTGTCTATGTATCTACATATCTATGTATCTATGAAAGGGAAGATACTATGGGGGAAAATAACAGGAAATAAAATAATTAGGCAGTCAGAGGGTTCATCAGGTTGGGGGAGAGGGTATCAAACAGGGTTCCCCGCACTTATTGCCTTCTGTTCACAAACATTGGTAATACCCAGAAACAAACCCTCTTAGCCAAAGACAAGGTTAATTAACTAATGTACATAACAGGTACATTGCATGGCTAAGCCATGCAGCAATGTGCCTGAGGGGGTTGCTGCAGCAAGTCTGTGTCTTTTTTGGGAATGTGTTCCAGTGGCCTTGAACTACATCTGCCCATGAGGTTGCCAGAGACTGCTGCATCTGCATTGATGAAGGGGTGCTTTTTCTGTCTCTGAGGGTCACCTCCCAGATGGTCCTTGGCTGCCTCCCATTTGGCTGACATTGGGTAATCAGAAAACTGCAGATGATTCTGCTCTGAAGCTAGTGGTTTTGGGACGTATTCTGAGAACCTCGCTTGAAGCAAAGTTCGCAAAGTGGCACACTTCGCAACTTCCCATAGAAGGACATTGGCTGCGAAATTTGACTTTGCATCTTCAAAGAACTTTGTGAGGTTTCCAAACTTTGCAAAGTTTATTCGAATTGAAGTTTTTTGAACTTCGCACATCTCTACTTTGTCTGCATTACAGGGGAGCTGGTCAATCTGTATGTATATCTGATTGAGAGGAGACCATTGTTTGCATTGTCACTTGTGATGAAATAAGCTTGGAATTTGTTTCCAGTGAACAGTGAGTGCTGCTGATTTTTAGGGCTGTGGGCGGAGCCTACAACCATTTCAGGATCGCTCAGTAACTCTAACAATGGCTGATCATGGAACCTTCCATTGGATTTTTGGAAGTATCCTTCCAAAAGTCCAACATAGTTTGAAACCCTCTGACACGATTGGCCACACTATTTTGGCTGTTACTTCTGCATTCCGTGGCATGAACTGCACATATGCAGTTCTGCTGGTGCCATCATGTTGTGAATGGCAAAATGCCATTCGCCGTAACTGCGAATGCGCAAGTACCGCACATGTGCAGTTGCATCACCACTGTCGCCAGCACCGGCAACAAAGAAAATGCGCCGGCATGGGGGTCTCAATCCCTGTGTCGGCATTATGTCATCCACCACTCATGTGGAATGCTGGGAGCCTGCCCCAGTGTGCCCAAATGTTTTTTTCCCCCTGTCGACATCGGGGTCCCCAATCCCTGTGTCGACATTATGTCACCCCCCCACTCATGTGGCACACTGGAAGCCCACCCTAGGTTCTCAGAATACATCCTGAAACCACTAGCTTCAGAGCAGAATCATCTGCAGTTTTCTGATAACCCAATGTCAGCCAAATGGGAGGCAGCCAAGGCCCAAATGTCTGTTTTTTTTTTGTTTACCTGTAAATAAAGAAAACAGTCCCCTGACGTGTTTCTCCATGGGCTTTTTTATCTGTAAAAAAGAAAATGGTCCTTCATTGTTGCCCCAGTCCCCCTCTCCACCCTCCCACTGAGCACCCAACTCCCCTTACCCCCCCCTTACCCCATACTTACCTCCGGAGGTCAGTGCTGTCATCTTCTCTGGACCGGGACATGTCTGCACTCTTCAAAGCTGAACCACAAACTGAAGAATCAAAGGTAAGCATACTATAATGCCGTTCAATGGGGTTTTCAACTTATTTTGATAAGTAAGCCATGTTTTGGAATTTTAACCCCAAATTTTCAATATAGGGTTCTTGGGACCCCACCTCATGAAAACGTCCACTGTTATTTCGTTATTCAGTCCGGAAAGGTGATTTCGCAGTCACTGCACAGAACCACCTTCTGGGACCAATTCATAAAATGACAGTGGCACTGTTCATGAGGTGAGGTCCCAAAAAGCCCATGTTGCAAATTTGGTGAAAAAATTCCAAAAAATGGCTAGTGCAGTTTCTACGCACGCTCCTAACTTTGCTAGTTTTGAATATTTTCCCTCCACATTTTCAATATTGCCATTTTTGCACATCTCCTTTGAAACAGTATAGCTGTCATTTATCACATCCTGCCCAAAATGTTTTGTCGCATCTGTGGCATAGAGTGGCGTGGTCACCCTGTGAAATCACTTTTCAGGACAAGTGAACAAAATGACACGGCACTCTTCATGAGGAGGGGTCCCAAAAAGGTCATGTTGAAAATTTGGTGCAATACCTCCAAAAAATGGTGAGGTTACACCAGGGCATTCAATAATTTCTATGCACACGTGTTACTTAGCTCACTTGGCAGCTTGTCACAGCCCTATTGGCTCTGGCCAGAGCTCATTATGTTGGGTTAGGGTGTGCACTCCATTTTTCTTTGCTCACAGCTACAAGAAGGCAGGCCAAAAAAGAATAATAATAATAAACTAGTACCCCTACACTCCATTGATCTAGGACTCCACTCCTGCTTGTACTCTCTTTCCTGTCCAGCTCAGCAGGTACTTGGCAAGCTTCACAGTATGAACGTCCCCAGAGGACTTACCCACCCTCCAGCTCCAAATTGGCTGGACAAGCACTTCCTCTGGATATGCACAGACCGGGGGGAGGGGGGTCTCCTTCAGTACAGGGTTTTTTTAGAAAGTCAAACTGACCCCTTTATGGGAATCAGGGTGATGGCCACATCCTCCACTCAACTTAGCCATTTTTCTTCTGGTCTTCCCACCATCCTCCTCACTGGCTGGGAGGGGGGGAGGCTGCATGCAGCGCTTGTCTTAAAGACAGTAAACAAAGCAAAATGCCATGCAGTATACAGAAAGAGATTAAGTGGTTCTAAATATGAATATGGAATGCTGCAATGCCTTCTGTCCTCTTTCAGTCAGTCAAACTGCAAACTGCTATCATAAACATGATGCCACTAGAAATATGGATCCGATTAGCACTGATTACGTGTTAATGATCCTCAGACTTACTGTCAATTGCCTACTTGTCTGTTCTGATGGTCATGTCATGCAATGGCACAACTGACAGCAAACAGGACCTGCTTAGAGTTAACTGGTGCTTTGCACGCAGAATCCTTTTAAACAGCAGATGATGATGAAGAAGGCAACAGTTTGGTCCACTGGGAGAAAGCTGCAGAACGTGCTCACTGACAAGATAATGTTCTTGATAAGATGGCATTGCTAAATGATAGCCTTCTACTGGCTGAAACAAGTCACGTGAACATGTAATTATGCAACATAGTAACATGGGACCACTTTATTTTACAAGCAGAAAAGACATCAAGGAAGTGAAATTATGGCCAATTATTGCATTTCTTGTTTTTTCTTTTTTTTTTTTTAAGACATGCGACATACCCTGAAGTATGCCATTAATTTACACACCCTGCCATTTCTTCTTGCTTGCTGACTTCCTGCCCCCAGGTAACATAATACAAGTTGGACAGTAGTCCAACACTGTTACAGTCTTAGATTTTGTTGTGTGACTCCCAGCCTTACTATATGCACTGCTACCCAATAACAGTGCATTACTGTTATATAATAACTGGCTTCTCCTTTTTTCCACAGGGAAATCGTGGCATAATTTGCCATTATAAAGGAGCGTTTATAACAGCAAACACGCACATGGTTTCCGTCACTCTGCACATGCGACCACCTGAGTTTCTGGAATCCCGACGCTGTCCACTTCCCTTTTCACCGAGCCACAAACCGCCACTCGGACTCGGCGGTAAGTGTTTTTTAAAATGTAAATGTACTAAAATAATAATGAAACAAACATATGCCTGCCCTAGCAAAGAAAAAAGTAAAAAAAGATGGGTCAGTTCTGACTGCAACCATGGACCGCGCACTGAAACCGGACCATTACAGAGCAACAGCTTTTTATTTTATATAATTACTGTGGCAAAAAAGGGAAACCCAGCAATTATATAAAATAAAAAAAATGGGTCGGACACCCTCGGGGTTAGATGCTTTTAATAAACCCCTCAAGCTTCGCTCTGTATGCTGTACATATCATGCTGAGCTTCTGTTCAAGCCTATCAACAATGTGATGTCTTGACAAACAACAAATGCATTGTTATCTGGTTCATAGAAAATCTATTTTTATCAGCATCCAGTACATGAACAAGGACATGTGAGTGGCTACTTTCCAGTTCTGTCTCACAGTTCAAGCAGTGCACTGATAAACAGCATCCCCTCTGCTTTCATCTTGGAGAAACCCAGTCTCTTATTTGATTTTCCATCACTTGCATAACAAATAAGCGAGCACACACACACACATTTCAAATGGAAAGCAGGGAAGAAAATCACAGAAAATCTAAAGCTGTTCTCAGAATATGTATTATTTAAATTTTTTTTTTTGGACTGTCACTCAATTTCAGACATCGAACAGGTTCAGGAATAATCCCATCTGCACCTCAAACAATTTATTATTTTTTGTCTGTGCGCAGAAAACCTAAATCCACCTAACAAATCCAAATATTATTTTCTGAGTGAGTCCCTGGAGGGGTCAGAGAGCAAAAAAAGATTTACACTCCAGCATAACTCTGAGACAACAAAGTCCCTTTTTCATGGGGGTCCCAGTAGGGAAGCAGGAAACTATTTCAACAAACAAACACATCAGCATTATAAAACAACACAATCAAATGCACAGTGGTGGGGCTAGACCCTTTTGGGGGTGGGAGGGAACCCCCCCTGTTTCCTTGGCCTCTAAATCACTTGGATTGATCGCTTGTTTTTTAACTGTTGTTTATAATGCAAAACCCATTAAAACTGAGCTCCCTTGTCAGCCCAATCATATCCAAAACCCACATCAAATTTCTTTGTTCTGAGGTCTGCTCATGTGGTTAATTAAATGTGTTTGACATTTTGGTCAAACGTTGCCATCATGTTGCTATCCTCTACAATGTTTTGGTTTTTCCTTATGTAAGTGGTGTTGCTCATATTGAGTATAATGCATGGTTAAATTTCTCTCTTGAGCTTTTTTCGCCTGTGTATTATATTGTCCCCTGATTGTATCCCTGTATGTAATTATTTTCTACCTTGAATCTAACTGTATTCTGTTGTAAATCACTGCTGTTGGACTTTTTATGCTGTTCTACAGAGGACCTCCTTTTAAATGAGCTTGCTCACTTGGTGCCTTTTCCTGGTGAAATAAATAAATACAAAATACAAATAGGTCAGTAGCCTTCTCGGAAGTGCTACCAGTACCAAGGAAGGCTAGGGCAGAGGAATTTATTGTCTGGACCAGGAGGTGGTGTAAGGAAAAAGGACATTAATAACTGGTTACTGGGTGAACAAGGACCTATATGCACTAGTCAGGCTGCACCTCAACAAGAAGGGAGCGAGGGTGCTAAAGGAAGGATTTTATCTGTATATTAGCAGGGAACTACATTTAAACTGATATCTGGGAGCAAGGATAAAAATACCCATTGTTACCTGGAGGAGGAGGAGGCCATCAGGCCTCCCCGCATTCAGGATTGGAGGATGTAGGGGTGGAAGGGGAGGCATGATAAGATGGGCAGGGGGTGGGACCAGATGCTGGGGGGAGGGGCTGGCTGTCTAGGGGTGGAGGGGGACATGAGTCACTGTGGAGGGTGGTGTCTCTAATTGGAAGGAGCTTGGGTAACAAAATGGTTGAGCTACGTTCACTGATGGCAGAGGGGAAAGTGGATATGGCTGCCATCACAGGGATGTGGGCCATGACAAACCTTGACTGGGATCTCTCCATCCCAGGATACAAGCTATAAAGAAGGGATGGGGGTAGGTAGAGGGGGGAAGTGACTCTGTATGTAGGGGAAGGTATCACCTGCACTAGGGAAGGGGAGACAGTAGGAAGGACAGAATTGCTGTGGGTGCAGAAGCTGTCATCGAAAGGCAGTAAACTCATACCTCTCAAGTGTCCCGGATCCTCCGGGACATCCCGTTTTTGGCCCATCTGTCCCGATGTCCCATTCACCTGGTGTAAAGTCCCGAATAACCGTGGCACTCACTATTTACATTGGCTGCGGCGGTCAGTGGACTTTGTTTTTCTCACATAATGCAGGCAGCTGGCATTCACAGAGCAGAGCTTCCAGGTACAGATGCAAGAGATGCTCTGACATCATCATGGAGAGCATTGAGCGTTCTCGTCTGTACTCGGGTGGAGCTCAAGTCACACCAGACTCATAGCGGAGCTTCATACAGTGCGCACACAGTTTAAATGCTGCAGACTGGGACACTCAATAGCTTAGTTTTGTATGCTTGTCTGTATATTGCATATTTTTGTTCTCTGAAATACCTTGCTCTGTATACTCTTCCGTATCTCACCTGTATTGTTCTCCACTGTCTTGCTTCACAAATATGTTGTCTCCCCTCCCTGTGACGAGGTGCCTTTGTAAATGAGTCTTTGACTCAAAGGTTTGTAAATCCGATCTTTGAAATAAATAAATAAATAAAAGATGCAGAAATAGTCTGAGTCAGCAACAGGGACTAATAGTGGAGTGCCTGTTTCCTGCCCACGACAATGGGGAAATTTATTACCTGCCTTGCCTCCCCGTCCCCGTCAGGTCTGTCTCATCTCCAGGGCAGCCATCATATAAAGTCAAAGCCCCCTATGTCTCTGCACCAATCTTGCCTGCCTATGTGCAGCATCCCTCTGGGAACCAGCAGGGAGCCTTGAGATATCCCTGACACTTCGAGGACAGGCTGAAAACAAGGTACATTCCAGAGGGACTGCACCAGCTAGCCTGAACACTGCAGCACACTGAGGCGTGGATGGACTACAAGAGAGGACAGAGGATGGAATCAACACACAACAGCACTAATAATTACAAAAAATATACATACATCATTCATTCACAAAAGAGCTTAATCACAAGTTTTACAACTTGTTGGTTATATTTCTTCATAGTACTGTAATTAGTATTGTAGGCAGCGCAGCAACAGCAAGTACATTTTAAGATATCAGACAGGCTAAGCCCAGACACTCCTGAACAGGATCAACTAAGACAAGAAGACCCTTTCCCCCCTTGACCGAAGAAATAACTAAGGTAAGCTGCTTTATGAAAACTTATTTTATTATTGTTTATAAGCTAGTGACTGGTGGCAATCTGGCATTAATAGAAACAATATAGGGAGAGCCTAGAGGCTACTAGCTAGAGGTTAGATGAGCCAAAAGGGAGATATGCAGGGTCTGTCTGGGTGGGAGAATGAATAAGCGTAACCCACGAAGGAATGAACAACTGATTAATTTCTGATGAAAATGTAAAGAATGATTGCTGTATAACTAGCCACTGATATGTACTGCAGTGAGACTGCAATCATAGAGCCTAGAAGGCAGTATGTATTTTTTAATTATTGTAATTTACTAGCACAGGCAGTGTATTATGCAGCAGTCAAATAAGTCCCCCCACCTATGAGGGGCAAATGTGGACCGAGAATTACTTGGGATGTCAGCATCATAGGTCAGCATCTTCCATGCCCCAGATGCTGTTTCACCCCCACCCACCCCCAGACATTTTTCCTTGGGGCTTTGTAGACGGGGATTTTACAGAGGATTCAAACCAAGGCTAGTCCCCTCAGGGTGGAGATTTAGAGTAGTTTGGGTCGGGACCTGGAGCCAGTTGTTTTTGAATCTCTCACTATTTCTGAGGTGGGGGGGGACGGGTGTTTGCTTTGACTGCTGCATACCTCTTTGGTATTCCTGAAGGGGCTTAACTTTTTACTGTACTCTCTTGAAGTACAATTATGCAGAAACTGTACTGCATTTTGCTGTGGTGCTAAAAATGCTAAAGAATTGTGATTCAGTTATAGTTCATGATGACGTCAGATGGGAGTGGAGGTTCTCTGTATATTTTTTACTCTATGTAGTGGTTTTGAATAAAATGTATATTTTTGAAGGGGAGCCATTGTAGGCGTAGCTCATCTGCACAAACTCTCATGTAAAGAAACAGTAACTACTGGCTTGGCTATGTTGTGCTTTTTTGCTTTGTATGTGGGTTCAGCTTGTGTGCTTCACTGTTCTCTTAATTTTATTCAGCATTTTGAATTTGTTTAGAACTATGACTATGCTAATTACACTGTATGTACAGTATATGTTTGTATCGTTTGATCGCTTTGTTTCAGTTGTGGGACTCTCATCGATCTGCACCTCTCCTTGCCCCATGTTTATTTTTTTTTAACACAGAGGAGGTGGAGGGCAAAGTGACAAGTCCCCCAACTGAAATAACTTGCTACAAAATGACTATGCCAACTAATCCCATTCCTAAGTAGCGTACGTAGCATTGTGTACTAACTTGGTTCTAAGGCTATTTAGTTCAAGGTGTGCTGATCTGATTAGTATAGCCCTGTGAAAAGACAGACCTTCACTTGAGGCTGCTGCTTACTTGCTGGGGACTTGCACCTGAATGTGTTTTACTTCAAATGTAGCTATAAAAACACAGCTGCAGCAGGCTAAGAGACAACAGGGTAGGATGATGAAGATTATTTATGCTTTTTACCGAAAGCTAAGGTAAAGCCTTGTAATTGCCCACTTAATTTACTACCCGGTTGCATGGGGGTTTGTTGTACAGTAGTACTCTAGCCTCCATAGCCATGGCTGATTTTGTCACTGCCATTTTTAAAGTCATTGTGTAACTATGGTCATGGTAATTGCATACGTCTTGGGGGGGGGTCCTTTGTGTGAACACTGAATCTGGAGTGTAATCTGTATATGTATATAGACTGCAGATGTGTTTTGGGCCATTTAAAGCTGCATTGCCACTTTGGGGGGGGGGGGTTAGTCCAGCAGTAGAATATGACACTTGGATTTGTATGTTTGCTATTTAAATAATTTACATATCTGAGTTTCACACACTGCCACTGGACTAAAATCTCCCCCATGGAAAAACAGCTGTAAATGCCTCACAACCCACCCTGTTGTACAGATTTACAGATCTAAGTTTCTGTTTCACACAATGGACTATTTATTTATTTTATTTATTTATTTAACAGACTTTAGGATTACAACCTTTGAGTCAGGGACTAATTTACAAAGACTCCACATCAGAAAAAACAAATACAAACACTTAATACATATAGATATAGAATGGCAGCTAAAGGGTACAGTTTTTTCAGTTATACAGTATTACAGAATCAAGGTCAGCTGTACATTGCATTGAACGTGTTACCAAGAGCTGTATTTTACAGTTTTCAAGAGAACAATAAGTTTGCTGATAGAGGGAGGGAGTAACAGGTTTGATATTTACAGTGAAGTAGAGAATTAGACAGATATCTTGTGAGTGCAGCCAAAGGAGGCATTGCTAATAGGTAATGTTCGGTAGCCCTATCGGTAGGAGCTCAGTGGCGGGGTGGACTAAATGGCTATTTTTGTGTGGTAAAACGTTGCTCACCTGTATAATGCTAACTGCAAATGTTATTCCTTTGTTTGTGATTGGGGGGGGGGTTAGTCAGTTATGTGAAATGTTGGTATGTAATTTTTTTGAGAGGAATTGCAATTCTGCTGTATATATTTAGCAATAGCAGCATTTAAAGCTACTATGTGTGTTGTGTTGTAGCCTACAAGAGACAAACTTTCAGTCTAGGTGCTGTGGATGGATTGGGGAGTGTTGGTGAAAAGCAGTGCCGTTACATCAAAACCTCCCCGATGGGCACTGTTTAAAATAAAACTGTTAACATACAGTGTGAGAATGGTAGGCTTCCTTGTACATAGGAGGAGAGGGGTACATTTTTTGATGCTGCAGATATCACGCACTACAACTACATTTTTCCTATGATCACTGATGCACTGTATGACTTTAGGATTACCTCAGTGATTCACAGAAGCATAGAATTTATCAGCAGAAAAGGACCGGTTGGTTACACCCAGTCTGCTTAGATCGATATTCCCTGAGTAAGCTGTCTCTGATTCCTGGCACTATTAATCTGTGCCAGCCTGCCATGAGAGGTGCTCAGTGCCACCTACTTAAAAAAATACCAACAACATGAAATAAATTATATCTAGTTTTCTCAAATTATTCCTGTAATAGGAGATGGACTGTGGACATATATTTTCTGAAGAAGAAGTCTGCAGAGATATCAACACAACTCCAAGCAAGAAAACCAAGAGGAATTCAGTATTTCCAAGGTCATGGAAGACTTCCTTGGAGTGGGTAGAAGCAAGCAGGAAAGGATCCCTATATGCCTCTTGCAAAACATGCGCTGCTGACATCAATGTGAGCCATGGAGGAAGGCATGGTGCAAAGTGTCATGAAGCTTCACAAAAGCACCAGATGAGTATGAAGCATGCTACAGGGAAGAAATTGACACACTTTTTCCAAGAACAGACTATATCAAAAGTTGTTGACGTTGAGGTGGCCATTGTGAACCTTTTAGCAGAGCACAACTTGTCATTTTCTAGTGCTGACCACATTTTAAAATTTATTAGAAAGCTCTGCACAGGTCAAGAGGTGGTGAAGAAGATGACCCATGGGCCAACAAAATCAGCATGCATTCAATGTGATGTCCTTGGGCCAAAATATCAGGAGGATGCAGCTGCTTAGTGTCACCAGTTGCCATTTTGCTTGTACATTGATCAGAGCACTGATGTGGGTGATGAAAAACTGATGGTTATCCTGGTTGGTTTCTATGACATGGAGATGGGAATGAATGTTATCCGCTTTGCCAATATGCCAGCATGTGTATCTGGGACTGGGCAGTCAGTTTTTGAGATTGTAATGAAAACTCTGGAACAGTTTAGTATCCCACTTCAAAAGCTTGCTGCTTTCTCCTTGGACAATGTTTCTGCAATGATTAGCATACATCACTTTGTGTTTTCACAACTAAAACAGTCAACCCAAACATTATAAACATGGGATGACTTTGTCACCTAGCAGACATTTGTTCCAAATCGGGGGTAAAAGCACTATCATCACTTGTGGAGAAGCTAACTTTGGACATTTACTGTCACTTTTCATCAAGCTCCCAGCGGCAGCCACAGTTAAAGGAGTTTGCCATTTTTATGGACACTGACTCCTTAAAAATAATCTAACATGCACCTGCAAGATGGTTCAGTTTGAGCAAAGTTGTTCAGCGAATGCTAGACATGTGGCCAGCTCTACTTTCCTATTTTATGTCCTTTGAGCCCAGAGGTGCCAAAGTGCAACTGATGACTGAGCACCTGAGCAGCCATGAAATAAAAATGACTTTTCTGTTTGTCAGATATGCAGTGGTACCACTTTACCAGTTTAACAGAAAGCTACAAAGCAGAGAGAGCCAGCTGATGAGTCTTCATGGGGACATTTGCAAAATCATTCAGCTGTATGCAGGCAGACTTCTTCAACCTGAGGTGGCAGTCAACGTGTTCACTGAAAGCAATGCTGACTTTCTGGCAACACTGACAATTTCCTTCCCTTTCAGGAAACCTGTGTTGGACCAAATGTACAAGATTACAACAAGGAAAATGAAGACAGTATTTTGCATACTTTTGCTGAGCTAAATATCTACAGGAAGACAAGGGCCTTCTACTCCGCTGCCCTTGAAAAGATGCTGACAAAGTTTCCTCTAAAGAATAATCTATTAAAAAATGTGGCAACACTTCTAAGCCCATGCTTGAAGCTGAAGATGTCTGGGACAGCGATAGTAGACTTGGAAAGGCAGCTTGGCATTTGCAGTTTATCTGCTGAATGTGACCAACTGCTGGATGAATTTGGGACATATCAGTTTGCAGAGACATTACCTGAATGACACCAGCCAACATTTGCCTCCAATTCTTCTGTTCCTCAGTATGGGGGAAAGGTGCTTTGCCAGCTGAGTGGAATGGGGTGTGAGCAAAATGTATCAATATTCAGATGACTCATGGAGATGGTACTACGCCTTCCGCACTCAAACTCCGAGCCAGAGTGTGCATTCGGCATGGTAAGGAAGGTCAAAACTGAACTTAGGCTATCCATGCACATGAAGACCTTGAATTCCTTAATTGCCATTAAGATGAATGAAAACAGGGAAGGTTTTGACGTACAGCACTCCAAGGATGTCCTGGAAGCAGCAAAGAAGGCAACACATTTGTACAACAGAGACCATCCCACCTCAAAATAAACACAATCCAACCTCCTCAGATGTGTGCACTTTTCAAACCTGGTGCAGGGGCGAGGGGTCGCTAGCCCCAAATGTCACAGTACAAGTTCCAAAACAGCTCTGCACACTTGCAATGAACCACCAACCTCAACATTATTTCAATCAATGATATGTATTATAGGTTCCTCTGGTTCACAATAAGCGTGCTGCTCCTTATAACATCAGTGCATCCACCATCAAGCACTTCCCCAGTGCTTTGACCAGGGGTGTGGTCTTCCTCAGGGGGTCAAAATAAAGACTGCATTTAAATTAATAAAGACAAGCAGCATACATCTTTTTAACATTTATTGCAAATAAAAAAACAGAAAGACTGCATTTACATTAATAAAAAACAGAAGCATACATCTTTTTAACATTTATTGCAAATAAAATAACAGTACGATTGCATTTACATTAATTAAGACATGAAGCATACATCTTTTTAAACTTTATTGCAAATAAAATAAAAGAAAGATGCCAAACATTGTCCTTTCTTATTTTGCTTTTTGGTAACAAATCACGCAATGGTGCGGCATGGCGGAGTGACACCGCCACACTGCGTACAATGTGGTGTCCCTGATTTTGTCCATTTGTCCCTGATTTTTGGGGAGACTGTCCCTGATTTTGGTCCTAGCAGGTTGAGAGGTATGCAATAAACTAAAGACAGGTGTCACGTACAGGCCACTGAACCAGGAGGACTAACTGGATAGGGAGCTGGGAGTCCAAAATTGTTGATATGGCCAGCAAGGGAGAGGCAATGGTCACGGGAGACTATAGTCTAGCTGGGGTGGTTTGGATGATCCCTGCTACAACCTGAACCAGGTCTCAGGGGCTGCTGGAGGCAATCCAGAGTAGGTTCCTGTCACAGTGTGTCCAGAAATCCAGCAGGAACAATGCTGTACTGGACCTAGTTCTGATGAGTGGAGTGCATGTCCAGGAGGTGAGGGTGGAAGTACCACTGGCAGGAAGTGACCACAATACGGTGTGGTTTCACTTGGACATAGGCAAAAAGAAGACTGGAACTAAGACAACAGTGTTGAACTTCTGGAGGGTTCCTTGTCATAACGGTGATAGCAGAATAGCGATTGCCATTACAGTGAGTGTACATCGCCAAAAATGAATTTCGGCAATGCACACTTGCAGCAAGGAGAAAAAGGGTACCCAGGACCTATGAGTTTTGTTTTTAATGTGGGGGACTAAGCCCCCCGCACCCCCTACTTATGGATTCTCAACTCCAGGGTGGTGCATGTCGGGAGTGTGTGAAAAACTTTAAAATATTGAAGCCACTTGCCGACCAAAAAAAAAAAGTGCTGCACTGGACCTGAACTCTGCACCTCCCAGCCGACCACTCTCCCCACCACATTAGCGGACTAGCTCAGCAGCTACCTGCCACACCCCCTCCCATGTACCATTCCTCCCCTGCCTCTCCCCCCATGCGTGTGTGCATGTATACATGCGTGCTTCCCATTGCCATATGTCACCCACCCCAGTATCTGGTCGCCTCCTTACTAGGTAGCCATGAACACAGGTGCCATAATTGAGTCGCCGTTTTTGTAGGTACCCAATTTCGGTTGCCTTGTTCACTGAATACCTTTCTGGAGGGCAGACTTTGGAAAAATATGGGGTTTTCTGGAAGGGCACCTTGCTGGAATCAAGGAAGAAATGAGGGTGGACCAGAAATGGGTCATCATCAAGAAAGGGCAATTGGCAACCACCAATGTGTGTACCAAAATGAAGAGCAAAAAAAGCCAGAGCCAAGAAGACCAACTGGTTTAACAGGGAGGTTGTTTAGATGGTGGGTAGGCACTCTGGCAGACCTGTTAACACTTTTCTTGTAATAGAAATGGTTTCCCTGGACTGGAGAACATTACGTGTAGACTTGCTACATAAGAGTGAGCCAACGGACAATTTGGGTCATTATCGGCAGGTTAGTCTGGCCTCAATAATGGGGAAGCTCATGGAGACTATTCTCAGGGAAAGACTGATAAACTTTCTGGACGATAATGTACTGCATGACAATAGGAAGCATGGGTTTGTCTTGGGGCAGTTCTTCCAGACTAACCTGATTCATTTCTCTGATTAGGTAACAAGGGCCAAGCAGTGGATATACTGTATCTGGATTTCAGTAAGGCCTTTGACTCTGTTCCCCACAGAAGATTGATTAGTAAGCTGGAGGACTTGGGGGTTAACATAGAAACATAGAAACATAGACTTTGACGGCAGATAAGGACCGCTTGGCCCACCTAGTCTGCCCATTTCCCTACCTATTGGATAAGCTGCAGATCCTATTTAACCAACAGCCTATTTCTTCCTACCCCCCACAAAAATTGCCTTATGTCTGTCCCATGTATTCTTGAATTCTCCACAGTTTTAGACCCCACAACCTCCTCAGGAAGGCTGTTCCATCGTCCACCACCCTCTCTGTGAAAAATACTTTCTCACATTGCTCCTGAGCTGTTCCCCTCTATCTTCAAATTGTGTCCCTTGTTCTTGCACATCTCTTTTCTGAAGATGCTACCCTCTTGGACTTTGTTGATTCCACTGGGTACTTAAATGTTTCTATCATGTCCCCTCTCCCTCCTTTCCTCAAGGTATACATATTAAGCTCCTTTAGTCTCTCCTCATGGCTTCTCTTGCAGACCCTGCACCATTTAGTTGCCCTCCTCTGAACTGCCTCCATCCTGTCTATGTCCTTGCGGAGATGGGGTCTCCAGAACTGGGACGCAGTACTCAGATGGGGTCTCAACAACTGTCTGTACAGGGGATAACAACTTTCTTGTTTTCTGCTGGTGATACCTCTCCTATACATCCCAATATCCCCAGCCCTCCCTACCGCCTTCTCGCATTGCTTGCCAACCTTAAGGTCATCTGATCACGATTACCCTAGGTCTCTCTCCATTTTGTTTTTGTTTCTACCTCTCCCCATTGTGTAATCTTCCCTGGGTTTTTGTTTCCCAGGTGCATTACTGTGCACTTCTTTGCACTGAATCCAAGCTGCCATACTTCTGACCATTCCTCCAACCTTGCCAAGTCCCTTCTCATCTTTTCCGCCTCCTTGTGTATCAACCCTGTTGCAGATCTTTGTGTCATCTGCAAAGAGGCATACTTTTCCTTCCAGTCCCTCTGCAATGTCACTTATAAAGACATTAAAAAGGACTGGACCCAGTACTGACCCTGCGGTACCCCACTAGTAACCCCTCTTTCTTCAGAGTGGACTCCATTTACAATTACCTTCTGTGTCCTGTTGTTCAGCCAATGTTTTACCTAGGCTACCACCCTGGGACCCACTCCCAGGCTGGTTAATTTGACTACTAATCTTTTGTGTGGGACTGTGTCAAATGCCTTGGTAAAGTCTAGAGTGAGCCATGTCCACAGCCCTCCCTGGTCTACTACTTTGGTCACCCAGTCAAAGAAATCAGTTAGATTCGTCTGACATGACCTTCCCGCTGTGAACCCATGCTGCCTTGGGTCCTGTGCCCCACTGGCCTCTAGGTACTCAACAATTCTTTCCTTCAGAAGTGATTTCATCACTTTCCCTACCACAGAGGTCAAACTGACAGGTCTGTAGTTTCCTGCCTCCGTCTTGGTCCCACTTTTGTGAAGGGGAGTCACATCCACCTTCTTTCAGTCCTCAGGTACCACACCATCCACCCATGATTTGTTAAAAAGCGTAGTCAGTGGTGTCACTAGTTCTCTGCTTAATTCTTTTAGAATTCTGGGGTGAATTCCATCTGGCCCCATTGCTTTGTCCACCTTCAGTTTTAGGAGTTCTTTCAGAACCCTTTCTTGTGTGAAAGGACTGGGATCAACCCCCCTCTCCAGAGTGCTTCTGTTCATTGGATTAGGCACCTTCCCCACTTCCTCTTTTGTGAATACTGAACAGAAGTATTCATTCAGTATCCCTGCTTTATCACTGTCACTCTCTGCCCACCCACCATCCATCCTATTCAGCCTCACTATCCCACCCTTTGTCTTTCTACGCTCCCTGATATACCTATAAAAGGTTTTATCCCCCTTCTTAACCGAGTTAGCTATCTTTTCCTCAGTTTGTGCCTTTGCTATTCTGACTATCCTCCCTGCTTCCTTCTGCCTTAACTGGTACAGTTCTCTGTCCTGCTCCTTCTGTGTTTCCTTATACTTCCTAAATGCTATCTTTTTCTCCCTAACCTTCACCGCTACGTCTTTTGAGAACCATAGTGGCTTTTTCTTTCATTTTGATTTGTTTATTTGCTTCACACAAAGGCTTGTTGCCTCTGTGATGGCAGTTTTGATATTTGCCCATTGTTGCTCCACCCCTCCTTCTAGCCTGTTTGCTAGTGCTTTTCTAAGGCACTCTCCCATCTTGCCAAAGTCAGCCCTCCTGAAGTCCAGAACCCTCACTTTTGTATGGCTTGACTCTGTAGCAGAGCTTATTGTGAACCACACTGTTTGGTGGTCACTTGTTCCCAAATGGCTACCCACTTCTAGATCTGAGATCCTTTCACTGTCCCCATTTGAGAGTATGAGGTCTAAGATTGCTCCCTCATGAGTGGGTTCCAAAACTAGCTGTTTGAGGCATGCCACCTGAAGGGCATCAAGAATGGCCCTGCTTTTGGATGTGGCTGCTGCAAAGCTGCTCCAGTTAACATCTGGCATGTTAAGGTCCCCCATCAACAGTATCTCCCCTTTCTCTGCCATCCTAAGCATGCCTTCTATCATATCCTTGTCCATTCCCTCCTCCTGACATGAGGGTCTATATACAACCCTTGTGCGGATTGTGGTGCCATTTCCAGTCTCTAAGGTGACCCACAGTGCCTCCTCTCCTCCCTGTTTACTCTTTTGTTCAGTTGCTTTTAGCCCTTCCCTTACATAGAGAGCTACTCCCCCCCTTCTGTCCTCCCTGTCTCTCCTGTAGGTTGTGTACCCTGGTATGTTAACATCCCAGTCATGGTTCTCTGTGTACCATGTTTCTGTGACTGCTACAATATCCAGGCATCCCTCTTCCATCAAGGCCACCAGTTCAGGGAGCTTGTTGCCCAGACTACAGGCCTTGGTACTCATTACCCTCCATTTCTTGATGGCCTTACCCCTTTTTGCCCCATCCCTGTCCTTACTGCATTTGTCACTTTCTCCATTTACCCTGTGCTTCTCCTATTGACATCTCTATGTTGGTGTCTATCTCACTTAGTACCCTGATATTTTGGGTGGGCTAGGATTTCCCTGCTCCTTTCCAGTGCCTCCCCCCTTGGCTAGTTTAAATACTTGTCAATGAAGTATTTAAACCTATCACTTAGGATCCTGGTTCCCCTCCTGGACAGATGCAGACCATCATGCCAGTATAGGCCAACATCCCTCCAGGTGGACCCCCAGTCTCCAATGAAGCCAAATCTCTGATCTCTGCACCAGTTTTTCAACCACTGATTGTATCCCATGGTGTGGAACACCCTAGCCTCACCCGTGCCACAGACAGGCAGCACCTCCGAGAAAGTTACCGTGTGTGTTATTTGTCTAAGGCCCCTCCCCATCTCCACAAACGCTTCTTGCACTGCTCTGATCTCTTTCTTAGCCAGGTCATTTGTCCCTAGGGAGAAACTGACTAGGGGGGTAAAACACTGGTTATGGGATGGAAACCAGAAGGTGGTGGTCTGGGGAAGGGGGATTTTTGGATGCTAGGCCATTTACTAGTGGGATCCCACAGGGCTTGCTGCTAGGGCCAGTGTTATACAATATCTTCATCAGTGATATTGCTGAATGGGTAAAAGGCAAATTATGTCTCTTTGTGGATGACATAAAACTCTATGGGAGAATGAACACAGAAGAGGGAAGCCAGGACATTATGGAAGACATGGTTAAACTAGAGAGATGGTCAGGTATTTGCAACTGGGATTCAATGCGGAAAAGTGTAAGGTAATGCACTTAAGGGTGAACAACCCAGGGATCACATATTGGCTGGCAGGTGTGCAAGCCATCAAGGCAGTGGAGGAGCAAGACTTGAGTGTGATCATCACGAGTGACATAAGCACTCGGCACACTAAAAGAGAGCAGCAGCCTAGGTGAATAGGATGCTGGGAAGTAGAGTAAGTAGTATGACCAGTAGAAAGATGGAGGTCATCCTGCCACTGTATAGGTCACTGGTTAGGCCACATTTGGAGCACAGTGTGCAGTACTGGAGCACTTATCTAAAGAAAGATATCAACCGGGCTACTAGTTGGTACAACGGTCTTCCCAGCGACATCTCATCCTCACTATCGCTCAGCACTTTTAAGGCTTGGCTACGCCTAACACTCACTGCCTTCAACCTCTGTGACTGTTGTGGCTAAACATGTCTTTTGGTTCCATAGCTGAAGGTACCCTTTTGGATCCACATCTACTCCTGCACTTTGTCAGCACCCCCCCCTCCTATCTTCACCTCCCCTGCTGGCCCATGACAAATGCCACCCGGCTGCACTACCTCTATTCTTACCCACCTTCCACCTCTCCTCTCTGTCCCCCACCTACCTCCCTTTTCTCCCATCCACTTAGTCTCCTAATTTCACCCTCCTCCTTTCCCTTCCCCCCCCAAAGTTTCACCTTATTGTTCTTTTTTCCTCTACAAGATTATGTTTTTTTGTTTTTTTTTATAAACTGTTATCTTTGCTTATGTTTGTCTCAATTGTACCAGTGACGTGGAACCTTTTTAAAAGAGCCTCAGCTCAAAGGTATTTGTAATCCTAGAACAAATAAATAAATAAAAATAAATAAATAAAACTGATGGGGGACAGTACAGAAAAGGGTGATGAAGATAACCCAGGGACAACAGGGTAGGCACTATGAGGAGAGACTTGAAGATCTCAAAATGTACTCCCTGGAGGATAGACGGGAGAGCGGTGACATGACTGAAACCTTTAAAGAGCCTCTGACAACATTAGAAAAATTTGGAAAACATTTGAGATTTAGACAGTTCAGTTTATATTTCATGTATTTTCTATAATTATTTACCGTTTTTCTTTATTACCGAGGACAGCTGTATGAAGGAGGCTTACTGTCCCTTAAACTTTATCTGCTCTTTCTGCTATCCTACATATGACATCATAATCTGGGTTGCACCTGGAAACGAGCTTCTAGTTATGATGCTTTTCCCGGTTACCAACTTTTAAATAGATAAATAAAATAATCCATTTATGGCACTGTAATTATCCCCACAGCAACAGATTGCGATGTCATAAACTGAACTGTGATGTCACATGTAGGCAAGCAGCCAGAACAGATAAGGCAGTGATCCTGTTTACATGCAGATGTCCTTAGTAATAAATAAGAATGAGAAATACAGAAACAATATTAAAATATAAGCTCACTTGTGCTAAACATAACATTTTCTCAAAACTGTCACAATGGTGTCAGGGGCTCTTTAAATATCTTAAGGGTTTCAGCAAACTGAACTCTGAGGGTCTATTCAATCTTAGTGGGAACAGGACCACTAGGGGACACTGTCTCAAACTGGTGGGTGAGGTGCTTCAAGAGGGAAATGAGGAGGCACTTTTCACTGACAGGGTGATTGCAAGGTGGAGTAAGTTGCTGGCGGGAGTGGTCTCCCTGAAGACTGTAGATAGCTTTAAGAGGGGACAGGACAGAGTAAAAGGGAAAAAGAAGACTGCATGGAGAGGGGGAATGTGGGGGGCTGTCAGAGGAGGGAGGAGTGGACAGTATGGAAGGGAGCGAATCACTCAGTAGATACTGAGTTGTCTGCAAACTCAGACTAGATAGTCCTTTTCTGATGGCTGTTTTCTTATGTTTATATGATGGGATCAGATGGACATAATGCTGTGTATGGCAGTGGATGACTGGCTGGTCTCTGTGCTGCTGGGAGTGGGTAGGTGGCTCAGGAGCCCAGATGCAGTAGGCTGACAGTGCACACATAAGGTGACAGCATGCTAATTGCAGCAGTGCACCTCTACTGTCCTTCTTGCATGCCTCATAAAGTGGAAATGGTCAGTTGTTAGAGTCTTTGTATCACCAATGCCATGAGAAGCAAACAGCATTGAGTGCATTCACTCCAGATATTTCAGCAGTGCTATCCTGCACACTGTTAAATCAATCACATTGTGATAGCTTATCTCAACTGACGGCTTTGTCATCCTTCTCTGCCAGTCTGACACTCTTCCTCTCTCACTTCCCCAGTACAACTCCAAGTTTGTTTACAGGACTATCTCCCTCCTCTCTCATTCCTTCCTCCTTCCATTTTCCTGCAGTTGTAAGTCATATTCCATACTGCTTTTTAGGGCTGCTGTGGGTGTAGATCTGCAGACCTCTTGCTACAAAAAAAGGACTCAGCATATTCTATCCAACCAAACAACATGTTGAACATGCTGCACAGTTGCCTCCATGTCCCTGGCATCCCTGGAGCACTCCACTCCTTGTCTCCAGTCCCACTACACTATGTTTATACCTTACAAATTGACTGCATGCTGATCATGACACTGGGGGATTAGGCACCCCCCCCCCAGTGTCACTCTTATGTTTCTGGGGGGGGCATGGTGAGTGCTAAGAGAGAGTATAGGGTGGGGGGATATCTATAATTAAAAAAAATCAGTGGTCACGGCACATTCTGCTGTATCCAAGATGGCTGCCACACTCTACTGCACATGCGCTAGTAGTTGTGCATGCACATCACAGTGTGGTGCCCATCTTGGACATGGCAGAATGTGCCGTGGCCACAGTTTGTTTTTCTTTTCAATTATAGATATCCACCCCACCTGACCCTCCCTCTCAGCACCCACCACTCCACACTCCCAGAAACATAAGCATGACACTGGGGGTGCCCAATCCCCCAGTGTCCTGATCAGGTCTCCTCCCTGTTTTTTTTTTCATATTCCCCACCGGACCTGCCTTTTAGCACCCATGCCCCCCAGAGAAGAGGACACTGGGGTGCCCAATCCCCAGTGTCATGATCTGGAATACTCAGGTAGTTGCTTTTTTTAACCCTGTAAAAGAAAACATCCATCGATATCTTCTGTGGCCAGGAATCTTCGTTTTTTGTTTTTTTAAACCCTGTAAAAAGAAAACCATCCATCAATGTCTTTTGCTGCCATTTCTGTCCCCCACCTACCCCTCCAACTTAGCACCTATCACTCCGCACCCCCAAGCCCTTACTTACCCATTGGGGTCCAATGCCATGATCCTCTCTGGACCACAGACATGTCTTCACTCTTCAAAGACAGACTATGAACTGAAGAAACAGGTATGTGGTTCGATGTATTTCAATGGTGTTTTGAACTTAGTGACATAACTTGGCCATTTTTTTCATATTTTTGGCCCATATTTTCAACATGCCTTTTTTGGGACCCCACCTCATAAACAATTGCACTGTCACTAAGCAAATCTGTCCTGAAAGGAGATTTCATGGTTTCTGCATGAAATCACTTTTTGGGCAGGAGTTGAACATTTTCTAAGGTCATAAAATGGCTATGTTGAAAATTTGGTGTAAAAATATTAAAACACAACAAAGTTATGAGCCTACATTGAATTTTGCAAACACAGGCTCACAACTTTGTTAATTTTCAATATTTATGCCCCACATTTATAATGTAGCCATATCTTTACAGCATCTCATGAATGTGACAGCTGTCATTTTTCAAATCCTGGCCAAAATGTTTTTTAACACCCCAAAATGTGATTTTGAGGTCTCTGCGCGAAATCACTTTTCCGGCAGGACTTGAACATTTTCTCTGCCATTGTTCATGAGGTGGGATCATAAAAAGGCTATGTTCTAAATTTGTGTAAAAATATTTAAAAACAAAAAAATTATGAGGCTATGATGAATTTTGCAAACGCAGGCTCGTAAGTTTAGTAATATTCAATATTTTTACCCCAAATTTTCAACATAGCCTTTTTTACAGCACCTCATGAAATTGATTGCTGTCATTTTCAACTCCTGTCCAAAATGTTTTGTTTTTTTTTTGCATCCCAAAAGTTGATTTTGCAGTGCCTGCACAAAAACAGCTTCTAGGCAGTAGCTGAACATTTGCTCTGCCCTTTTTCATGAGGCGGGGTCATAGCAATGCTATATTGCAAATTTGGTGCACAAATATTACAAAACAACAAATATATGAGCCTACATTATATTTTGCTAATGCAGGCTCATAACTTTGTTAATTTTCAGTATTTTTACTCCAAATTCCTCAGCTGCAGCCCTATCGGCTCTGGCCAGAGTTTGTTTATTTTTCCTGCTGTTGATAGATAGTGATCTGGAGCTAAACCTGGTCCGCTCTCCTACATCCATTTCCAAAGGACTGAGTATTTTTAACCTTAATGCTAGGAACCTTCTTTTTAAGTTGGACCTATTTAGGCTGTGGGCCACCCAATATTAACTGGATATCCTATGGATCTTGGCTAGGATTAGTGATGGTGATGTCACTATTGATGATTATGGGCTCCACTTACAGGATCATGGTAAGTGTTGTGGTGGTGTTGCTCTTTATACATAGAAACAAAGAAAATGTCAACAGAAAAAGACCATTGTGTCCATCAATTCTGCTCTGTTGTACCCTGTCCAACCTGGGAACTCATTATCTAGTCATTATTTTTGCCCTCACCTTCCACTTGCCCTTGCCCTACTGCTACCTCCTTGAGTAACTATTAAGCCTTTTAATCAGTCCCAGCTACTTTTGAAACCATTAATGGTTCCTGCACCCACATCTGCCAGTTGGCTGTTCCATGGCTCAACCACTCTCTGTAAAATAAAACATTCTCATGCCTCTCCTGAATTTCCCCCACTAGTTTCCACTCATGTCCCCATGTTCTTGAGTCACCATTCCTGCTGACTATTTCCTTGCAGTCTACCTTGTTCATTCCTTTCAGGAACCTGAAGATCCCCTTTACCTTCTGGTCTCCAACGAGTAAATGTTCAGAGCCTTAAGCTGATCTTCATAGGATCTGCCTTGCTGGCCATGAATCATTTTGGTTACCCTATGCTGCACCATCTGTAACCTGTCTTTGTCTTTCCTTTGGTGGGGACTCTGGAACTGGGCACTGTATTCCAGATGTGGCCTCACCAGTGATGCACCCTAACATTTTCGTTATCTTGTTGTAGGCCTTGTTATATGAGCCTCCACTTATGGCCCTCACACTAAGGACCTGCACCAAAGACAGCGGCGAGTGTAGTCTGCCAAGAGTCAGCCCAGCAGACCCTGCCCATTGGACCTCGGGTAAGGACTGTATTGTTGCGGGGAGATAAAGTGGTTGGAGTGGAAGAAACTTGCAGGATACTTGAATCTTGGTAATGCTATGTTAGTGGGATAAGTGGCTTGCTGGATAGTTGTGATGTGTGGCTGAGAGTATGAAGGCTTGCTGGTAAGTAGCGTTAGAAAGTAGTGAGCAGGGGGAGTGACTTGCTGGAAGTTTTGTTGTGAAACTGTAAGTGTGGGAACAGGATAAAAACAGTGTGGAGGGTATGGGGACTTGCTGAAAAGTGTTGTATAAGTATGAGGGTGCAGACTGGCTGGAAAGTAATATTGGGAAGCAGTGGCAGTAGGTATGTGCTGGAAATTTGTTGTGGTATAATGGTATACTTTTATTTTACCAAAATGCTGTTGCCCGACACCCAAAATCCTGGTTACCCGACGGTTACATTTTGCCCACGGTGGAGTTTGTTATATTAAGTAAGGTGATGTGGGAAGTGAAGCACCCCCCCCCCCAAAACATGAAATACATTCTGCCATGGGTGAAATGTTTCTGTCTGGCAACCAGGTGTCGGGATCATGGCATCATGATTTTGGGTGTCGGGCAACAGCCTGTCGATGCTTCATAGTAAATCTGGCATAACTGTGGGTGAGAAGACTAGCTAGAAATTCTCTTTGGGTGACAGTGAGGGGAGTTGTTAAGGAAGGGGGAGTGTGGGGAGTTGCTTGATATTCATGTTAGGTAACAGGTGGGCAGCCTGCTGACAACTGTTTGATGTGGGTTGGAGTGAGAGAACACAGGAACCTAGGGATAGATGAAACTCCCTATATAGGAAAAGGTTATAAAAGGAATCCAAAGGGATAACATTACAGAGAGAGTTGGAAGTATAGGATGATGGGAGTGGTGCAGTGCAGTGGCTGTGTGCCGACAGTCTTCAAGAAGACCTTCTGGAGTTTATGTTGCTGCTCCATCACTGTGCACCTCTCTGGGCTGAGGGAGAAGGTTGGCAGACTCAATGCTGAGCTGGCTTGGGTTTGGAGGACCTACTCCCCCACCCAGAGACCAGCTAGTCTGCCACCGCTACCTCAAAGGATGCCAGTTAGGAGGAGTGGCTGGACAGCGTTGGGCTCAGGGAGGGTAAAGGTGGTGAAGTGCAGACACATCCCCCATCTGGTACCACTAAGTAACTCCTACGTAACACTGACCCAGTTGGAATGTCCCACAGAGGGACCCGAAGTAGTGACTGGGGTGGATGTGGAGGTCCTTCATAGTGGAGACCCAAAGGGGGGCTGGCAGAGGACCCCGAGAGAGGAGGAGGAGGAGGGAGGGAGGGAGTGAATTCTTGTGGGGGACTCCTTATTGAGGGAGTTACAGTTTGGGGCAGGTTGGGATAAGAAGAGGGAGGTTAGGTGCCTTCCCGGTGCCATGGTTCGAAGGGATGCAAAGAAGATCCAAGGAATCGCTGGGGCAGTAGGAAAGGAGGGAGAGCTGGGTGTCATTGACCATCTGGGGACTAATGTCCTGGCTAGGGATGAACCAGCAATAGTTCAGGAGGAGTTCAGGGAATTGGTGAGTGGTCTTAGGCAATTAGCATGATCGGTAACCTTCTCAGAGGTGCTACCTGTCTACAACAGGAGGAGGACAGGATTCTCCCCACCGGGACCTTCAACAGATGATTGAAAGAACAGTGCAGAGAGGAGGCATTCAGATTCACTGGGGACAGGGGCACAACTGGAGGGATAAAGGCCTGTACAAGGGCAACAGCCTGTATCCATCCGGGGGGAGGTACTGTGAACCTCAGTGAATGGTTTAAATCCTACATTGGTGAGCATTTAATCTTGCCATGGGGGAAGCAGAATGAGGCAGGGAGACATAAACTGTCCCCCACAGGATAACAATGTCAGTAGTGGGAATCAGGAGGCAAAGAAATCCCAAAAGGAACCAATCAACATAAAAATCCAGGGAGTAGAAGGAAAGAGAGGTAATAAGAAGAATAGTGGAGGAAATAAGGGAGCAAAAATGGGTAAAATGAGGGGATGGCAGTACAGTCGGGGGGGGGGAGGTGGCAGTACAATCTGGAGAGCCATGTGTGCAAATGCTCAAAGTCTGGGCAATAAGATTACAGACCTAGAGGCCACCATGGCAGAAGCGGACCTGGACGTAGTTGCAATCACCAAGTCCTAGTGCAATGAAAACCAGAATTGGGATGTTACCATACCAGATTATGCTCTATTCAGAAGGGACAGGGTAGGTAAAAAGGAGTGAGAAGTGTCTCTTTATGTGAGGGAAAACATAAAAGCTACAGAAATATAGAGGGAGCAGGGAGGGGCAGAGGTACTGTGAGTCACTCTGGAGACATGGAAAGGGGCTGCTATTCGCACTGGAGTGATCTGCAGACATCCAGCACAGGCGAGAGAGGTGGATAAGGATATTCTGGAAGCAATCCAAAAAAGGGCAAGCAAAGGGGTGGTGTTGCTGGTTGGGAACTTCAATCTACCAGACGTGGATTGGAGCATCCCATCTGCAGCAACAGTTAAAAGTAAGGACATCCTGGACTCCCTGCAGGCCCCCTGCAACTAGTTAAGGAACCCACTCATATGAGGGGCAGTACTGGACCTGGTACTGACAAACAGGGACAGTGTTGCTGACGTCATGGTGGGCAGCCATCTGGGGACTAGTGATCATCATATGATGTTGTTCAATATAAGGACTGGGCCAGAATCAAACTACACTAAAACAAAGGTCCTAGACTTCAAGAGGACTGATTTAAAAAAAAAAAAAAGGGAAAATGCTTCAGAGGAACCCTAGCAGAAATAGGGAAACTGGGTGGAGTAGAGGAATAGTAGGTAAAAATAAAGGAGGACATTGAGAAGGCAACAGACCTCTGTGTCAGACAGGTTAACAAGGGCAAGAGAAAAAAAGAGACCACCACTATGGTTCTCTAAAGAAGTAGTGGAGAAAGTAAGGGCAAAGAAGCTAGCATTTAGGAGGTACAAGATGACACAGAAGGAGGAGGATAGGGAGAGTTATCAGGAGAAACAAAGGGAGGCAGGGAAAGCAGTTAGGAGCACAAAAGTGCAAATGGAGGAGAATATTGCCAAGTCAGTAAAAAAGGGGGTATAAAACATTCTTTAGGTATATACACTCACACCTCTCCCAGACACCTGAGATTACAGTGGCAGTAAGAGAGCCCTAAAGCAAGCGGCTCCGTGTAACAATCCAGGCATACCGGTGAGCAGCACAAACACCCTCTACAGGAGAGACAAGGAGCAAGCTGCCAGAGGACAAGGATGTCCACAGATGTCTACTGCCACTTAGCAGGTACGATTCTCTGGGTCTGCCCTGTCCTCAGCTCCAGTGTTCCATTTTTCTGCTGTTCCTGCATAGGCTGCTATTAGCAGTCACCCTTGAGCAACACTCTTATCCTGACAACAGGGTGAACTAGCACCCCAAGACTCACCTTCCCCACAGGCTTTCAGGCATGTTTATTTCTCTTATAGGTTGCTAGTAGCTGCTTTATTTTAAAGGTTTGATTTATTGCTACTGTAACTAACTTTACAACTTTTTGTTTAGGTGACTACCTGTCATATTTGTTTCCATCCATACTTCTTGCTTCTACAAACAAAGGAGTGATGTCACAGGACAGTGGCATTGATATTCTTCTCTGTCTTTTTAGGTTGGGGAGGCAGAAAGCTGCTTTGGCTCTGGGATGTGGCTGATTGTTTCTGGAGGTCCAGGGCATTTCTATGCACCACAGAATACACACATTCTCATCCATGTGGGAAAAAATGACCTGGCCAGTTGATCTGTAGAACAGACAAATTTAAACCTGTCCAAGCTAGGTGATAAACTATCTTCCATTTCATCCGTCATCTCATTCTCTGAGATCCTGCCTGTGTAGGAAAAAGGGGGCAGCAGGCAGAAAATCAGAGAAAGGGATATTATTGAACAAACAGCTGGCTAAAACAGTGGTGCCAGGAGAATGGACACCGCTTCATTGGCAATTGGCAGAACTTCTGGGACAAGGAGTTCTTCAAATTCAATGTGCTACACCTTACAAGACAAGGAACTAGGGCACTAGGCCAGAAATTTGACGTCCATCTCAGTCAGCTAAACTAGAGAGCAAGGAGGAGGCACAGGCACCCAGCACATCACACGGGTCGCCATCTGCCCCTTCCCTATGGGTTCCTTACAGCAATCCATCAGATGAACAATATAAGCATGCTGTCGTTAGCAACAATCATCATATTTCCATCCACCAGGTTGTTACATCTGCAAATTATCACACTTCCATCCAGCAGGTCCCTACACCAGCATCAACTAATAATAACCACTCAGATGAAGAGCATGCCAGGATTCAGACATTAACACCAAGGAACATATGTTCATCCGACAACATCACAAGCCGCAAAAAGTCTTACTGAATCAAAAAAAATGCAAAGCCCCCATTCGACAACCACAACAAAAACAAGTAGCCACCCAGATGGATCAGTTATTCAAGAGTGGAAGGCAATGTGCTTCAACACCTATAGCCTTTTGAACAAAATCCCTGAACTCTCAGCTATTATGACAGAGGCACAACTAGACTGGGTAGCAGTCAAAGAAAAGTGGTTCTCTGAAAACCACACTTGGGGTGTTAGCATACCTGGTTACTCACTTTTCCGAAAGGACCAGAAAACAAAGAGGGGAGGGGGAGTTGCGTTATATGTCAAGGAAGAAATTAAGGCTACAGAAATTTAGGAGGAACATAGCAAAGCAGAAGCCCTACAGGTCAGTCTGGGAGCAGAGCTCCTGTCCTCCTGGGTGTCATATACAGACCTAGGACATTGGTGTGGACAAGGAGCTCCTTGAGCTCATTCACATAATGGCTGACAAAGGGGAGCTGCTTCTGGTTGGGGCCTTCAATTTACCAAACATAGATTGGTCCACATGCACAGCTTCCACAGAAAACAGCGGAGTATTTCTTATCACTCTACAGGAAGCAGCGATGAACCAACTGGTGGACTCACCCACTAGGGATAAAGCAACGCTGGATCTGGTTCTCACTAACAGTCCCAGACTATCCAACATCCATTTTTGGCATCAGTATGGGTACCAGTGATCACAGGTCTGTATGGCTACAAATTAATCATATGAAGGTTTCGAGACACACCAGACAAAAAGTGATTGACTTCAAAAAAGTAGATTTCCATAAAATGAGATCCAGTATTAAGGCATTGTTAGGAAACAGCACCACAGGGGATGTAGAAGCTCGCTGGAAGTTGATAAAAGATTCATTGAACACGGTAACTGCGGATTGTACACGGCTAGCAGCTAAATCAAAAAGGAAGTGGAATCCTGTCTGGTTTTCTAGAGGGGTAGCACTAAAGATTATGGAAAAGAAAAGAAAAGAAACCTTTAAGCGGTTCAAGGAGACACAGAGGGAAGTTCACAGGGAGAGGGAAGTTCATAGGGAGCTCTGCAGGAAAAGCTTAATGAGGCTGAAAAAGCTATCAGATTGGCAAAAGCTTGAATGGAGGAAAGAATAATGCTCGGAGTCAAGGAAGGGGACAAAACCTTTTTCAGATATATCAGTGAAAAAAGGAAGAACAAAGAAGGGATAGTCAGAATAGTAACAAGCAAGGGTCAGATAGTGGAAAAAGACGAGGACAAAACTGAAGCACTGAATGAATTGTTTTGTTCGGTCGTCACAAATGAGCTAATAGGCAGTGAGCCAACACTAAATGTAACCGAGCACCCTACAGAGAGTGCAGACACAAGTCCCTTCACAAGGGAAAGGGTGCTGAAAGAATTGGAGAAATTGAAGACAGACAAAGCTAGGGGACCAGACAGAATTCACCCAAGAATATTGAGAGAGCTACGAGAGGAATTAGCCACACTATTAGCAGAATTATATAATGAATCTCTAGAAAGCAGTAGGGTGTCACAAGATTAGAAGAGGGCAACAGTGGTGCCCTTGCACAAGAGTAGTAGCAGGGAGGAGGCAAGTAACTACTGCCTGGTCAGCTTGACCTTAGTAGTGGATAAAATCATGGAGATATTCCTTAAAGAGCAGATAGTAAACTTCCTAAAGAGGGCAGGAAAACATGATCCCAAACAACATAGGTTCACTGCAGGCAGATCATGATACACTAAGCTGACTGAGTTTTTCAAATGGGTGACCAGGACAGTGGACCAAGATGAGATGGTGGACGTGGTATATCTGTACTTCAGCAAATCCTTTGACACCATCCCACACAGGAGGCTAATCAAAAAACATGAACACACAGATGTTGATCATAAGATAGTAAGCTGGACTGCCACTGGCTGCAAGATAGGACTCAGAAGGTCACTATAAATTATGCCATGTCCAAAGAGGGTTATGTGACCAGCGGAATGTCTCAGGGATCGGTGCTAGTCAAATTCTCTTCAACATATTCATCAGCAATATTGCTGATGGTCTAGAGGGTAAAGTCTGCCTGTTCGCAGATGATACAAAACTCTGTAATAGGGTGGAAACTCTAGAGGGGGCCTCTAGTATGATAAAAAATCTTAAAAGACTTGAACAGTGGTCCAAAGACTGGCAATTTAGATTCAATGCTAAAAAATGCAAAGTGATGCATCTGGGTAAATAGAATCCAGGAATACAGTATATCCTAGATGGGCATACACTAGAGGTGGCCAAGACTGAAAGTGATTTAGGCGTAATCATATTGGACGACCTTAAAGTAGGGAAACAATGCAAAAAAGCAGCATGAAAGGCAAGCAGTATCCTCGGATGCATAGGCAGGGAATTACGAGCAGGAAACAAGAAGTAATCATCCCACTCTATAGATCCTTGGTGAGGCCACATCTGAAATACTGTGTCCAGTTCAGGAAGCCCCACTTAAAGAAGGACAAGGAGTGCTTGGAGACTATTCAGAGAAGGGCCACTAAAGATGGTGCAGGGCCTCCATCACAAGCCATATGAATCTAGACTCAGGGACTTGACTTGTACTCCCTGGAACAGAGAAGGGATGGGGGGACATGATAGAAACATTCAAATTCATCAAATGTATAAACACAGTTCAGGCACACAACCTCCTCCAGGCCAACAAAGAGGTGCATACTAGAGGGCACAACCTACACCTGAGAGGGAGAAGGCTAAGAAATAATGTCAGGAAGTACTTTTTCATGGAAAAGGTGATAGATCCATGGAACAGCCTTCCCCCAGAGGTGGTTGCAGCAAAGATGGTGAATGAATTTAAACACACATGGGACCGACACTATAGTAAAAGCAAAACAAGCAACCTGTGGGGCGGGGGTAGGACTCATGAGCAGACTAGATGGATCACAAGGTCCACATCTGCCGTCATATTCTTATAAGTGAAAAGAGGAAGACCAAAGGAGGGATAGTAAGGCCAAAAAGGGAAGGAGGGTTCTGTGTGGAAGAGGACCGAAAAAAAAGCAGACATATTAAACAAATACTTTTGTTCCGTATTTATGGAGGAAAAGGTAGGTGATGGGCCACAGATAAGGGACAAGGGCATAAAGGAAGGGAGGTGGACACTAGTCTTTTTACAGAGGAGAGAGTCTTCAAGGAACTAGCACAACTAAAAGTGAACAAGGCAATGGGGCCTGATGAGGTACACCCTGGGATACTGAGGGAGCTCAAGGAGTTGCTGGCTGCACCTCTGGCTGCCCTGTTCAACCTATCACTAGATACAGGGGAGGTTCCGGGGGACTGCAAGAGGGAAGATGTGGTCCTACTTCACTAAAATGGTAAAAGAGGGGAGGCAGGAAATTAGTGACCTGTCAGCCTGACTTCGGTGGTGGGTAAAGTAATGGAATCACTATTGAAGGAAAGGGTTGGGGAATACTCTGAGACCAGTGGATTGCAGGATCTGAGACACCATGGTTTCACAGGGGGGGAGATCTTGCCAGACAAACCTGATCGAGTTTTTTGACTGAGTGACCAGGGAAGTGGATCAGGGTGGAGCGGTGGATGTGACCTACCTGGATTTCAGTAAGCTCTTTGGCACCGTTCCACACAGAAGACTGGCAAGCAAGCTGCGCAGCCTAGGACTGGGTCCAAAAGTAATAAACTGAGTAGGAAGTAGGCTAAGCAACAGGAGTCAGAGGGTGGTGGTAAATGGTGTTCACTCTGAAGAAGGCAAGGTGACCACTGGGGTGCCACAGGGGTCAGTACTGGGCCCAGCCCTCTTCAGTGTCTTTATTAGTGACATTGCAGGAGGGCTGGAAGGGAAAGTATGCCTGTTCGTGGATGACACAAAAATCTGCAACAGAGTGGACACACCAGGAGGGGTGGAAAAAATTAGGGCCAATCTGAAAAAGCTGGAAGACTGGTCAAAGGTTTGGCAACTGGGTTTTAATGCAAAAAAGTGCAAAATCATGCACTTGGGTCACAGAAACCTGGGGGCAAAGTACCATTTGGGCAGGGAGGTACTGACAACCACAAAACAGGAAAGAGGACCGGGGGTAATCATTTCTGATGAACTGAAGGTAGCAAAGCAGTGTGATGAGGCAATGGGGAAAGCTAGCAGGATGCTCGGATGCATAGGTAGGGGTATCACCAGCAGAAAGAGGGAGGTAGTGTTACCCTGTATAGATCGATGGTGAGATCTCACCTTGAGTACTGTGTCCAGTTCTGGAGGCACTATCTCTTGAAGGACATAGATAGTTTGGAGGTGGTGCAGAAGAGGGCAACCAAAATGGTACAGGGCCTGCATTAAAAGCCGTATGAGGAAAGACTCAGGAATTAAATAAGTACTCTCTAGAGCAAAGGAGAGAAAGAGGGGACATGAAAGAAATGTTCAAAATACCTCACATGTATTGTTAAAATACATGAGGGTAGCATTTTACATAGAAAAATATGTTTGAGGACAAGGGGTCATGCTATGAAGCTGGATGTGGGAGACTCAGAGGAGATGTTAGGAAATACTTCTTCATGGAAAGAGTGCTGGATGACTGGAACAGCCTTCCAGTTAAGTGTTGGGTGCTAAAATGGTAACAGGATTCAAGTATGCATGGGACAGACACAAGGGGACCTTTGAATTAAGGCAAGGGGGGAAAAAACTGGAGATCGAGTTGGGTCTGCGGTGGCACAGTAGGTAGGGAGAATAGGGCAGACTAGGTGGGCCAAGAGGTCCTTATATGCTGACAGCTACTATGTTTCTATAAATTGGCCAGATTGTTTTAGGGAGTCACTTATGATGACTCGCAGGTCCCTTTCCTCAGAGGCAATGTCCAACTAAACCCCTCCCATCCAGTATTACATCCTGGGGTTCATGTTCCCTATGTGCATCACTTAAAGAAGAGTGGCAGTAGCATGGTATGTGTTGAAAATAAATGAAATATGAGAGGGAAGAAGTGAGATGTGAGTTGGGAAGTTATCCAAAAAAGAGGCTTGAGAGATGAGAACGACTGAATGTTGAGATGCAAGGTTAATTGTTTTAAAAAGTCACAGACACTTTGGTGGAAGATGAGATGGTGACTGGGTTTAACACAAAGAAGTGTAAGATCATGCACATAGGGAAGAGAAACCCTGAAGCTACCTATAGGTTGGGAGGGGAGTTGCTGGCAATCACAAGGGAAGAAAGAGACTTAGGCATTGTCATCATCACAGATGACCTGAAATCATCCAAACAGACCATTAAAGCAGTAGGTAAGGTTAGAAGAATGTTGGGGTGTATTAGTAGGGGTATCACAAGTTGTAAGAGGGAGGTAATAATCCCTCTTTACAAGACACTGGTTAGGGCCCATCTGGAGTACTGCGCGCAGTACTGGAGGCCACACCTTCACAAGGATATTAACACAATGGAGCAGTCCAGAGAAGGGCAGTCAAAATGGTGCAGGGACTGCATCAGAAAACATATGAGGACAGATTAACAGAGTTCAATATATATACCCTAGAGCAAAGGAGGGAGAGAGGTGATATGATCGAAACATTCAAACACCTTAAGGGCATTAACAAGGTGAAAGAGTCTAACATATTTCAATATAAGAAAAATAGCAGGACAAGAGGACACAGCATGGTATTAGAGGGAGGCAGATTAAGGGGTAATGTGAGGAAGTTCTTTTTCACAGAAAGGGTGGTGGATGCATGGAATGGCCTACCCCAGGAAGTGGTGGATATGAATACAGTGCAGGGCTTCAAACAGGCATGGGATAGGCATAAGGGAGCAATACAGATGAGTATGAATAAATAGGCCATTGATAGAGTAAAGGCCCATGGCACATTCGTAAGGTAGAAAAAATGGGCAGACTGGATGGGCCTTGCAGTTCTTATCTGCCATCAACTTCTTTGTTTCTATGTTTCTATGAAATGTGAAAAGGTGCGACCATGAGATAGGCTGAAAAGAAAAGGTAATGGAAAGTCTGGTGGTCCAGTGACCGTAAGTGGCATTTTGCCATTTCAGTGACCTGTGCCAGGGAGCTGGCAATCAAGCAGTCAGGCTGGGCAAGTGCTGCTGATGACAGTGCTCCTTGAGTGGGAGGGAAGATGGTGGGGTCGCATTGCCACAGTGACTCTCAGTGGAGGGTCAGGGAGCTTGCTCCTCTGCCAAGCAGATTTTGCATGCACATGCTGCATCATGTCACTTGGTGGGCTGGCTAATCTAGGAGGGGGGGGAAGATGACTGATTGGGGAAAAAACTTCCCCAGTAGCAACTAAATGATCGTTACAGACACTCTTGGGCATCGTTCCATGTGGACCCCGAAAGGAGGATGGGGGGGGAGTGACTGACTGAGCTGGGAGGTCACCGGTACAACAAACACAAATTCAAGGCAGACCAGCACTTTGGGGAATAAAAAAAATGTGATAAATAAAAGAAAAGATAGTGATGGTTTAGACATAAAGGGAGAGACTGGTGAGACACAAGAGGGACAGCGTGAAACCCCGTGGGCATGCTACAAAGGAGAAGACATAACTTTTGTACTGAAAACAACTTAGTAAGTTGAAAGTATGCTTTCCACCAGTCAGATCTGTAACATTATAATAAGGAAGGTGGTGTTGTAATTGCAATGCTGAATATTATAAAAAATGTTTATTTTAAATTTCAGTGCAATAATTATTATACTGAATAAATAAAAACACTTAGTATACAGTTAAACAGTATTGTAGATTTGCAATTAATTAAGGGTACAAGCTGCACATTCAAGCAGACTTGATAGACTTCTAGGGCTTTATCTGCTGGCAAATTTCGTATGTTCATATTAAATATTTTACAAAATGTTACGTACATTACCAATTTATAGATCTACTCCAATTGGTAGTTGTTCATAGATTTTCATCTGTTCAAATGTGCAAATATTTTATTGTTCTTAAGTCTTTTACACAAGAGTTTATACACTTTTTATTTATTTTTTTAGTTTTTGTTGACTGGGAAAGGTGGACTAAGCAATTCTGCCTATTTTCAGCCTCATCCTGTGGGGGTCTTGCTAGTATGCTACTTCCTGTTTTGGAAGATAGAGGTACCTGGAGTTTTGGAGAAGGACATGGCATCCTGGGTGGAGGAGAATGCTTCCCTCTGCAGCTGGAGAAATGAGGAAGCTTCTGGGGGCTCTGGTCGCTAAAACATAGACTGGGCAAGTTGCTCAGAATACTCTTTTCCCAAAAACTTAACTGGGAAATGTTGATGATGAATTTGAATCACAAAATTCTATGGACTTACCTGCACCAAGAGTGGTTGACTTTGCTGAAGGAAGGAAGGATGGCTTCAGGATAATTTTCTGACCAAGTAATGCTGGAAACTGGTACAGTAATCCCAACTGCTGCAAGTCTGGAGGAACCAGGTGAAGCGCTAGCAAGTATGAGCATTTCCGATATGGAATACACCTAGAGGTCACAGCCTGATGCCCTGGCTAAAGCGGAACAGCGATTGGAGCACGAACTCCAAAGAAAAAAAGTTTGCCCTTCTGCAGTTAATCATGGAGGAAGAGAAAAAGTTCAACCATGCAAAAGAACATCTTGGGCTCTGTTTGGAGCCCCAGGGTACCCTGATTTCTGATGTGCACTGTTTCCTCAGACTGTTACTGTTTTTCCCTCAGCTGGCATTGATCTATCCAGTCTCAACTGCTCTGCATCTGAAGCAATATCTTCAAGCCCTCCACTGCTGGTTTCTGTGATGATATCAACTGAAATGTCAGCCAGCACAGCTGACATCAAAGGCCCCAAGTATCATATCAAAGGGCCAAGCGTCATGGCCGCCAGCTCTGACACTGACAGTGGGCGGCAGACACCAGCACCTTGAGGGGACTCTATTTCTCTGAATCAAATTAAGAATGAACATGAAATGTTTACCTTGGGTGTAAATGGGGGAAAAAATCAAAAAGGAGGCAGCAGGGGAACACAAAGTATGAAAAAGGTATAGAAAAATATCCAGGCATGTTCCACAACAGACTTTTGATGAGGGAAAACCAAAGATGGGCCAGGTAGGAGTCCCGTTCATTCTCTGTACATTGTGGGCCCATGTACATAGAAATGCCTATTGAACTGAACAAAGATAGCTCAGTTAAACAAAGTTCTCTCCCCACCAAAGACCAAATATTTGGATTAGGAGGAAAAGTTCAGCAGGGCCCTGAAATTCTGTGTCTCCTCCACCCCTGCAGAACACTTGCCAGGTAACTCATGGGCATTCTGAACATGTAAAAGTGGACACTGGTTTGGTATCTCACATTTTTTCATTAGGTATAGCAGAGGCTTTTAATTTCACCCAGGACCCATTCTTTTTTAAACCACCTCAGATGGTATCACTACTGTTTTTGGGTTCCCCCCGTTAATCTTGAATGAGAGGGCACTTTCATGGCCAAATATTTTAGATTAAGAATACATCTGCTTCCCAGGAAAGCCTGGGAGGGATGGAACTCCTGTGGGCACTCTGTGGGTCACAGGCTCTGGATATCAGTGGTGATATTCCCTTTAAACTACCAGCAGAACCAGTGGGTGGTTCAGGTAAGGTAGATCAACCTGATAAACACCAGAACTTGACAACACGGTTGACTTTTTTGTTTCTGAATTCTCGCAGGTATGTGACAGACATGCACCGGTTTGTTCTGAGAGGAGAAAACAGAAAAGTATGCCATGGATAGCAGGCCACATTTTAAAATATATGCAAATTAGGAATATATTGTGGAAGAAGACAAGGAAATCAGATTGAGATAGTAGGTGGGAAGCTTACAAAATGATTAGGAATAAATGTCAGGGACAGCATTGGCCAGGAAACAGTGGGGCTTGCGCCCCATACATACTCAGCGTAGAGGCTTCCATGGGTAATTTCTAGAATGCAAATCCATTTTTGAAAAGCTATCTTTTCTTATGCTGAGGAAAAGGAGAGGATCATCTTAGGCCAGCAGGAACATCATGTCGAGAGAATTTGGGAAGGGCACAAAAAATTATTAATGCAGGGGGAAACACAATGCTATTATTTTTCAGCCTTCTTTACCTAAAATGTACTAAGTACTTTGATGAGAATGTGTGTGGCATATGCTCCTCCAGATTCTGTGAGCCGATGGTGGCAAAGGGTAGGGGGTATCTGGTGTATGGCTTGAGAGGCACCCCAAAGAAGAGGAGGCAAAAGTACTGCCTTTTGAGTCCTGCACCCTTACTGCAGGGCTCAGCATCACTCTGGTCTGCCAGCACAGACATTCTGTAGCATACCAGAATTTGTCACAACCCCCTCTCAACTGGACATCCTGACTTGTTATTTTAAATGACTTAATGAAGTGTTGAGCAGCAACACACAGCAAGGTTTAAAATGTATAGCATGACCAACATACTGACAAGAATTTTAGTACTGAATAGAGAAGGCCAGGGTTTGAAAAAGGATCCCCCTGTGCATAAGCAGCCTCTGCATAGTGAAAAAAGGGAGGTGTCACAGTGGGGCAACATGTTACCCTGTTTGTTACTGCCACTCTTGGAACCGTGTATGGGGCACAAAATGTTTTAACTTGCAGAAATATAGTTAAAAAGGATTCTGTTGCACTAACATGGCCTGATTTTTTAATAATAAATACTAACAGCATGGACTCACCTGCCATGGATAGTCATCCGGAAGGAGTCCGGAAGTAACATGTATGAAAAGGGGCCACAAAAAAACAGCAGCTTATTGAACATATGGAGAACTACAGTAGATGAAAAGAATATATGCGTATTTGATGTTTTTGGGAGCAGATGGGGTCAGACCTGTAAAATAAAAGAACATTTAAATATTGGAACCCATTAATAATATGGGTGCTGAATGTAAATACAAGGAACCATCAGTTATGCCAGTTTCACATCACTAGTGAACTGAGTTTTTTTTTTAATGATTACGCACAATATGTTTGTGATTGTGAAGAAATCTGTTAGCATCAGAACTGTAACAAGTTGATTTGTTGATTCCTTACATATGTCTGTTTCTGGGATCCACTAATACTTGCATACTGCTGCTGACTCCATCTTTCTACTACCTTAGTTATCTACAATACAGACTTTAAGAACCAATGAGTGGAAGTATACAAAACCAATCTCACTCACTGTCCGCAGCAACTGTAGCACCAAACAGTATAGGTAAATCACACCAATGAACCACAATCAGCAATATAGGAATTGTAGTCACCAAAAATAACCAAAAAATCCCAAGGTCTTGTTTTGTATTTAATTGTCATATGTATCCTTTGGTTTCAGTTACATGCTGGTGCCATGGTTGCTCTGTGAGAGAGACTGTGTGGGGCTGTAGCTGTAACAGTAAAACAATACATTTTTATTTTATTTATTTATTTATTTACTACACACTAGATCCTTTAGGCAGAGCCTATTTTCAAAGGGTCTAGGGTCATATACAGTATAACAGTTTAATATAGGTACAGTTATATTACATATTTACAGCAGTGAATGACAAGGTAAAGATACAGTTATATTACATACTTACAGCGGTGAATGACCAGGTAAAGATACAGTTATGTTACATATTTACAGCAGCGAATGACAAGGTAAAGATACACTTATATATTTACAGTAGTGACTGACAAAGTAAACATACAGTTATATTACATATTTACAGCAGTGAATGACAAGGTAAAGATACAGTTATATATTTACAGTAGTGACTGACAAGGTAAAGATACAGTTATATTACATATTTTCAGTAGTGAATGACAAGGTAAAGATACAGTTATATTACATATTTTCAGTAGTGAATGACAAGGTAAAGATACAGTTATATTACATATTTACAGCAGTGAATGACAAGGTAAAGATACAGTTATATTATATATTTACAGCAGTGACTGACAAGGTAAAGATACAGTTATATTACATATTTACAGCAGTGACTGACATGGTAGAAACATAGCTGAATAACACAGCATGTTTGACATAAGTCACAGCTGAGTAACGCAACATGGTTACATACATGACAACAATAAAACACAATCAGCAGCTTAGGAATGGCAGTCACCAAAACAGAACAGTTTCAAGGCTGACTTCTTAAAATTCTTATTTCTATCTCCCCATTTCGGACACATACCAGTGCTATGGTAGATATATAGAGGATACTCAGCTGTACCTGTCTTGCAGTCCTGACAAGGTTCAGGCTATTTCTGCATTGGAGTGATATCTCCCCCAAGATCAATGACTGGATGGCCTCAAACTGGTTGAGTCTTAATCTATGCAATACAGGTTTTGATTTTTGAACTGGCTCTGTGGGGGTCGGTAATGATGGGTGGATTGTTTGCTCTTCCTTCATTGAATGGCCAACCCTCAGAGCTGTTTATCTGGTAAACAGTCCAGGGGTAATTTTGGACTACAAGTAGATGCTAGAGCAGCAGGTGTCAGTGGTGGTCCAATCTTGCTTTTAGCATCTAAGCAACATCGCCCGGAACAAACTGTATCTGGTGCCTGCCGATCAGGTGATGATAGTCCATGCTTTTTTGTCACCTCTAGGCTACATTATTGCAATGCTTTGTACTTAGTGTTATCTAGAGGTTTGATGCGATGCCTACAGCTGGTCTAGAATGCTGCAATTCAGCTGATTGTGACAAGTCCTCAGAGGGACCATATCACATTGGTTCTGCGTGTGCTGCACTGGCTGTCTGTGCAGTGGTGCATCACCTTCAATATATGTTTAACGACATTTAAGACCCTGCATGGTTTGGGTTCTAGATACCTGAAAGATCTGGTTTTTTACCACTCAACTCGCCTGCTTTGGTCCTCTGATGGGGGCTTGCTTGCTGTCCTATGCTTGGGCCTGAAACAGTCTGGAGACAGAGCATTTAGCATGACAGCTTCCTAGCCTTAGAATGTGACCTGGGAGTATCCATGTAGCCAACACAGTGGAGGCCTTTAAAGCTTTTTAAAAACTTATTTATTTGAATTAGCATTCCCAGATCATTTTTAAGTCTAGTTCATTTGTATATATTATTAATAGGTCTATGTTTATACTCTGCTATCATTTTAATGGTTGTGCAGCATCCTGTGCCCCTGGAATAGGAGCTTTATAAATATCATTTGCTTTACTTTGCCTTGCCTATGTGAAACAGACTGTATAGAACTGAAGCCAGTAGATCAGTACAGGAATTTTGAAGTACAGTTTCTGATTTGGTAGTCAAATGCAAACCTTTTTAGTATAACCACCCATATAACAATAAGTTAGCAAACACCCAGTGTTTCCCGTTTCACTGAGCAATGTCTAACTAAAAAGCTGAGCAGTAAGCTTGACCATTGGATGAAGGGGTTTTCCTCAGCTAATGTGTAACCCTTGCTAGCTATCCAATAGTTGAGAATTATTTTTTCAACTTATGCATTTGTTGAAAAATAAGACCAAAAAACCTGTAGTTATGGATTGACTGAATTTTTCAACTTAAACATAATCCATTTTATGAGTTAGTTGTTTATATGACTTAGAACATTTCTCAGCTGTTAATTACTTGAGATGTAAGACTTAAAACATTTCTCAGTTATTATTTACTTGAAATTTTCACTTAGAAGTTTTTGTAGTTAATAACTCCTCAACATACCAGAAAGGCAGTTTGCAGGGAAAGCAGTGTATTGACTCTGTTATAGGATGCTAGGACACAAGAAATATCCAAATAGTTTGTTTTTGATGCAGCTCCTCAAACCATACACATTCTCTCAAACTTCATACCCAAAGCAAGGCATCATGGGTATGCCAGTCCTTGTGCAAGTCAGACTGACAAAGCCTCAACAACACAGACATTGTCTTATGAACAGTCTTGCACATCTGATCCTATATAGACTGAGAATAACAAAGTATGTACTTGTGTTTCATCCTCTGTGGGACTCCTCAAGTACTGTAGTCCTAATCCCAACCAGGCATCTTGTCAGAGTTCCAATGTACACAAGCCCAGCCACTTGATCTCCTCCTGTTCGCAACCCCAGCCCTCTGGATCCCTTGATCTCCTTCTTGCCCCCTAGCCAACTGCATCCCTTCCAGCACATGAGCCCAACCCATTCAGTCCCCTGCTGTACAAATGTCCAGCCCTTTTGGTGTACCTTCTGCACCCATACACAGCCCACTGGGTCCACCCCTGCACCCAAGCTCAGTCTGCTAAACCCTCCTCCCCCTGCCAAACCCATCTTATTGAGTCCCCTCCTGCACTGAAGCCCAGCCTGCTGCATCCCCTCATATACCCAAGCAGAGTCCAGTGGGCCTTCCTCCTGCATGTAAGACTAGGGGTAAGGGAGGATAGAAGAGGAGGAGGAGGAGTAGCTCTCTACGTAAGGGAAGTTATCAAAGCAACAGAACTAAAGGGTAATAAAGGAGGGGAGGAGGCACTGTGGGTCACCCTGGAGACCAGAAATGGTGCCACAATCCGCATGGAAGTTGTATACAGACCTCCATCTCAGGGGAAGGAAATGGACAAGGAAATGATAGAAGGTATCCTTAGGATGACAGAGAAAGGGGAGATATTGTTTGTGGGGGACCTGAATATGCCAGATGATAACTGGAGCACCTTTGCTGCAGCCACATGCAGGAGCAGGGTCATTCTCGATGCCCTACAGGGGGCATGCCTCTACAGCTAGTATTGGAACCCACTCAGGATGCAGCAATCTTAGACCTGGTACTCTCAAACTGGGATGGAGAGAGGATCTCAGATCTAGAATTGGGTAGCCATCTGGGAACAAGTGACCACCAAACAGTGTGGTTCATGATAAACACAGTCGCAGAGTCAAGCCATACAAATGTGAGGGTACTGGACTTTAGGAGGGCTAACTTTGTCAAAATGGGAGAGTGTCTGAGAAAAGCACTAGCAAACAGACAAGAAGGAGGGGTGGAGCAACAACGGGGAAACAACAAAACTGCCATCACAGAGGCAACAAGCCTTTGTGTGAAGCAACTAAACAAATCAAAACAAAAGAAAAAAACAGATGGCTCTCAAAAGAGGTGGTGGGGAAGATTAGGGAGAAAAAGATAGCATTCAAGAAGTATAAGGAAACACAGAAGGAGCAGGACAGAGAACTGTACCAGTTAAAGCAGAAGGAAGTGGGGAAGGCAGTCAGAATAGCAAAGGCCCAAACTGAGAAAAAGATAGCCAATTCGGTTAAGAAGGGGGATAATACCTTTTATAGGTACATTAAGGAGTGAAGAAAAACCAAGGGAGGGATAGTGAGGCTTAATAAAGGGAAGAGGGGATGGGCAGAGGGTAACAGTGAAAAGGCAGGGATACTGAATGAATACTTCTGCTCAGTATTCACAAAAGAAGAGGAGGGGGAGGTACCTAATCCAATCAATAGAAGCACCCTGGATAAGGGGGTCAATACCAGTCCTTTCACAGAAGAAAGGGTTCTGAAGGAACCCCTAAAACTGAAGGTGGGCAAAGCAATGGGGCCTGATGGGATTCACCCCAGAATTCTAAAAGAACTAAGGGGAGAACTAGTGGCATAACTGGCTACCCTTTTTAACAAATTATGGGAGGATGACATGGTACCTAAGGACTGGAGAAGGGTGGATGTGACTCCCCTTCACAAAAGTGGGAGCAAAACAGAGGCAGGAAACTACACACCTGTTACCTTGACCTCAGTGGTAGGGAAAATGATGGAATCACTTCTGAAAGGAAGAATTGTTGAGTACCTAGAGGCCAGCAGGGCACAGGACCCAAGGCAGCATGGATTCACAGTAGGAAGGTCATGTCAGAAAATGAATCTAATGGAGTTCTTTGACTGAGTGACCAAAGCAGTAGACCATGGAGGGGCTGTGGATATGGCCTACTTAGACTTTAGCAAGGCATTTGACACAGTCCTACACAAAAGTTTAATAAACAAACAAGCATTTGTAAATGCCGAATGTTGTCTTGTGCTGACATTGGCATTGGTAGTGCAGAAATTAGAGAGAGATGCATAATAGGAATGGCAGTGAAGTACTGAACAGACGTCAACTCCATCCCAACCCTACAGAGACTGATAGGCATTGGAGGTGTGCCTTTGGATTGTCGGCCATAACGCTCACGCCATTTCACCTCACCCTACTCTGCAGACACCAAGTGTCACGATGTACCTTGGGATCTTCGGGCCTTAAGCTCACCCCGTTCCATAAGGAAATACACTGAGATGGGTGCAGTATAGGAGAATGGGGTGAACTTTGGGGGCCGAAGAGTCCAAGGCACACCTCGATGCCTGTCACTGGCTGCAGGGTGGGGTTGGGGGTGGAATGGTGTGTGCATTACAGCCTACAATCCCAAGTCACATCCCTGACGCCTGTCAGTCTCTACAGGGTGGGGTGTTACGCTTGATATTTCACTCCCAATTTTCAACATGGGCTTTTTGTGACTCCACCTCATGAACAGTGGCATTATCAGTTTGTTAGGCAAAAGGTGATTTTGCACAGCGACTGTGCCATTTGGCGCTACAGATACAAAAACACATTTTGGGCAGGATGTGAAAAATGACAGCTGTATTGTTCATGAAGGTGTAAAAAATGGTAATGTTGAAAAATCTGGAGCAAAATATGAAAATTGGCTGTCAATGAGGTATGCGTAGAAACTGAGCAATGCAAGCCCATAACACAATTATTTTGGGGATTTTTTAACCAGATTTTCAACATAGGCATTTTGGGACCTCTGCTTATGAACAGTAGCCCTGTGATTTTGTTACTCTGTCCCGAAAGTTGATTTTCAACAGCGACTGTGCCATTGTGTGCCAGACATGTGAAAACACATTTCGGGCAGGATGTGAAAAATGACAGGTGTACTGTTCATAAGGAGGTGAGCAAAAATGGCAATGTTGAAAATCTGGAGTGAAAATATTAAAAGTTGTCGAAGTTAAGAGCGTGCATGGAAACCGTGCAGTGCACACTCATAACGCAGTCATTTTTTGGAATTTTTTCACCAAATTTGCAACACAGGCTTTTTGGCACCCCACCTCATTAACAATGGCACTGTTGTTTCGTTACTCAATCCCAAAAGGTGATTCTGCACAGTAACCACGAAATCACCTTTCGGGACCGAATAACGAGATGACAGTGCATGTTTTCATGAGGTGAGGTCCCAAGAACCCCATGTTGAAAATTTGGAGCCAAAATTCAAAAAAATAGCTGAGATATCCACCTAAGTTGAGCCAGAGGGTGGGTGTGGGTTGGGGGATGAGGCGCCACGGACAATGGACCGTTTCCTTTTTTTCAGGTACAAAAAAAAAATGGACACTGCACCGTGATACGGTTTTCTTTTTTTACAGGTGAAATAAAATAAATGGGCACTCTGGAGTGGGCTCCCAGTGTGCCCCATGACTTTCGGGGGGGGTTGATGTTGGCCACACTGGGGTGGGCTCCCAGTGTGCCACACAATGGGGTGGGGCAGGAGGAGGAACATGCCAACGAGGTCAGCTTTCTGTGAGTGGAGGCACACTGGGGTGGGCTCCAAGTGTGCCTCACAATGTGGGGAGGGTTGCAGACATGCTGACATGGGGATTGCACCCCTGATGTCAGCTTTCTTTGGGGACTGTGCGCCGCCGGTATGTTTATTGAAATGCTTCACCAGGAAAGGCACATACAGGAGGTGTGTCATCTGTGCCGCTGCACGAAGAGCTTGCCTCTGATTGCAGTGGCACACTTCTTACAAGCCATGTTTATTGAAATGTTTCACCAGGAAAGGCACATACGGGAGGTGTGTTATCTATGCCGCTGCATGACGAGCTTGTCTCTGATTGCAGTGGCACATTTCTTACAAATTGTGTCCACTTTACATAATTCTTGTGTCAGTGCTAGTATGCTGGCTAACTGGGGGAATGAGGGATGCACCTTCTAAAGCGTGCCCTACATTCGCCAACACTGACACACCTCTGCATTCCACCTATTACCACAAGATGTTGCTTGTGCAAGCACAAGACAACATAATTAGCCAGTCTGGAGTGGGTCCCAGGGTGGTAGCCTGGGTAAAAAATTGGCTGGACAACAGGACACAGAGGGTAATAGTAAATGGAGTCCACTCTGAAGAAAGGGGGGTTACTAGCAGGGTACCACAGCGTTCAGTACTGGGTCCAGTCCTTTTTAATGTCATTATAAGTGAAATTGCAGATTGACTGGAAGGAAAAGTATGCCTCTTTGCAGATGACACAAAGATCTGTGACAGGGTTGATACACAAGAGGAGGTGGAAAGGGTGAGAAGGGACTTGGCAGCTTAGAGTCAATGCAAAGAAGTGAAAAGTAATGTACCTGGAAACAAAATCCAGGGAAAAGTACACAGTGGGGGTATTAACAACAACACAAATGGAAAGGGACCTGAAGGTAGTCATATCAGATGACCTAAATGTAAGCAAGCAATGTGAGGAGGCAGTAAGGATGGCTGGGGGGATACTGGGATGTATAGGGAGAGGCATCACCAGTAGAAAACATGAAGTTGTTATCCCTCTGTACAGACAGTTGGTGAGACCTCATCTGGAGTACTGTGTCAGTTCTCAAGACCTCATCTCCACAAGGACATAGACAGGATGGAAGCTGTCCAGAGGAGGGCAACTAAAATGGTGCAGGGTCTGCAACAGATGCCATACAAAGCGATACTAAAGTAGCTTAATATGTATACCCCTAAGGAAAGGAGGGAGAGGGGGGACATGATAGAAACTTTCAAGTACCTCAAGGGAATCAACAAAGCGCAAGAGGGTAGCATCTTTCAGAAAAAGAGATGTGCAAGAGCAAGGCTACACAATTTGAAGATGGGAGGGATGGCTCAGGGGCAATGTGAAGAAGTATTTTTTGACAGAGAGGGTGGTGGATGCATGCAATGGCCTTCTTGAGGAGGTCGTGGGGTCAAAAACAATGGGGGAATTCAAGAATGCATGGGACAGACATAAGGCAATTCTAGTGGGGGGTAGGACGAAGTAGGCTGTTGGTTAACTAGGATCTGCAGCTTATCCAATAGGTAGGGAAATGGGAAGACTAGGTGGGCCAAGCGGTCCTTATCTGACATCAAAGTCTATGTTTCTGTGTCCACTGGGCACCCCACCTGCACACAAGCCCTTCCCGCTGGGTCCCCATCCTGCACACAAGCCCAGCATGCTGGATTCTCAATTGCACCCATGCCTTGCCCAGTGGACTTCCCCTCAGTACCCAAGGCCAGCCCAGTTACTCTGCTCTGCAACCAAGTCCAGCCCAGTGGTTGCTGCCTGTACCCACACCCAGCAGGTATTCCTCCACCCACATCCAGTGGGCACTCTCTGCATCTACACCCAGCCTGTTGGGTCCCCCTGCATGCAAGTCAACCCAATTGGTCCCCCTGCACAAAAACTCCTCCTGCTGAACCCCCTGCAACCTAGAACATCATGCCAAGTCCCCAGCACCCCAGGTCATCCCTCTAGGTCCTGTGTATATCAACCCATCTTACTGGCTACCCTGGATCCTAGCCCACACCAACAGGTCCCTTTTTATCTATACTCCACTTGTACCTGCCCCACACACACACACCTCTTGCTGGGGGCCTCAAAACCGATAACGCTGCCATTGCACATAGCTTATCCTCCCATAGCGGGGACTGTGACAGATTACAGCATGCTGGAGATTTTCAGAGCTGGCATGTCAGAACTTCACTCAACTCTTGCTTCTCTCTGGTATGACTCTGCCTCTATTATATAATGCCAGTATTCTTACTGGCCGGCCACTATTCGTGGTGGTAGCTCAGTACCCAAATCCTTTTATGTGCAAACCATGTAGGACCTTGATTTAAAAATAAATGCTATGCATTTCATGGCTGATTTCTAGAATGCAAATCCATTTTTGAAAACTGTGTTTTTCTAATGCTGAAGATTAGGAGAGGATCGTCTTAGGATGGTAATGGCATCATGTAAAAAGAATTTGAGAAGGGCTAACAATGTACTGCTGAGCAACAAAACACAGCAGGGTTTGCTATGTGTGTGTGTGTGTGTGTTCAAGTTCAAGTTTATTGCAGGAAAACTCCATTGAGCAAGCTCATTCACAAGGAGGTCCTGTGTCATAAACACTTAAAGTACAAACATAGATAGGTAATAACAGTATATACATGAAATGCACGTTACATGATACAGGCTGGATATACATACTAGGGTACCACATAGGGTGACCGCAGGTGGTAAACATTAATATGACACAGGAAGGATTATCACAGGTTGCATACTGATAAATGAAACATGATGACTGGTGTGTGCAATACATATATTTTGGCAGCTAGAACAAACAACAGACTACAACTGATATGGGGAGGGAGGAGGATTTGATAGAGTAGCAGTGGAGCATAAGCATAGATAAAGCCAGGAGTAGAAGGGAAGGAGAAGCAGTTAATATGACAAAGCAATTATACCTTACCAGTGAATAAATATGGGCACATATGGAAGGAAGAGACTTAATGACAGTTACAGGTGTCTTTATTTAGGCTGAACTTAGCGATTTGTAGAAGTTTATTGAAACTGTGCTAGTTAGTTTCAGTATGGTTTGTAATTGGTTCCAAATGGAGGGAAGGGCATATGCACAGCACGTTACTAAAGGAGGTCCACGTCCTGGTATGTCAAGCATAATAAAGTCAGATTTTCTTAACGTGTATGCACTATGTGAGATACTAATAAGGGAAGAGAGATAGCTTGGCAATTTCTGCAGGAGCAGTTTAAGAGTCCATAGCCCAGCATGGAGCAGGTGTCTAGTAGTAAGGGATGTCCAACCAACAGCTGCATATAAGTCACAGTGATGTGAACGGTAAGGGGAGTTGGTAATGAACCGTACGCATGGTGATAAAGGATGTCCAGTTTACTTAGATTGCAAGAGTGGTGGAGGAATAGATTACATCGCCATAGTCGAGTAGGGGAGAAAAGTGGCCTGTACAAGCTTGTTTCGAGCTCAAGGGGAAAAGGGCCTATTTCTGTAGAAGAAACCTTAACCTTGCTTTTAACCTCTAGAGACATCTTCGACGTGGTCATTGAAAGATAATTTATTGTTGATCCAGATACTCAGATATTTAAATTTGGTTACAACTTCCAGAGGCTCGTTTAAGCGTGGTGACAATGAAGTCTTGGGCAAGAGTATTGGGGGGCCTGTGACAGCACTGCTGAGAATATCATCGCTTTAGTCTTCTTAGCATTGAGCAGAAGCTTTGCCTTTATTAGATTATGCTCAAGTTGTGCAAGTCCTCTTGAAGCACTCCTTGACTTCAGATAACGATGAGCCAGAGTATACAACACAGTATCATCCACAAAAAGTGCAAATTGGACGAGATATGTTAGCATCTAAGTCATTAATGTACAAAGAAAACAAGATAGGGCCTAAGATGGATCCTTGGGGGACACTCTTGCAACTGGCAAGCAGCAGAAAAAAGCCTTCCGCCTTTACTTTTTGGGATCTTCCAGTTAGGTAGCTAGAGAACCACTGGGTGGTATGGTATGTGCACCAGCTTTGCAAGGCAATTGACTAATAGTTTGTGATCAACAGTATCAAAAGCTTTGCTGAGGTCCAAAAGACTGCACCAGTTACCTTCTTAGCATCTATAGCAGATATCCAATCATTGGTTACTTTTGCTAGTGCAGTGATTGTGCTATGATTAGCCCGGAAGCCGGATTGAGCTGGGTTAATGAGAGAGAAGGTTTCCAAGTGAGATTTTAACTGAACATGGATCAGTTTTTCGAGAACTTTAGAAAGGATAGGCAATATGGAGATAGGCCTATAGTTGCTTACATCGCATGGGTCACCAGATTTAAATAGAGGGAGGATATGTGCTGATTTCCAGCAGGACGGCACAGTAGCAGATGTAATGGAAAGATTGAAGATGTGGAGAATTGGGGCAGTGAGATGGGCGTAGCCTGACCTTAGGAAAAAGGGTTCCAAGCCATCGTCCCTTGTGCTTTTTTTGGTGTCTAAGTTAAGAAGAGAATCTTCTACTTCTTTATAAGTTATCTCATGCAATTGGAAGGGCTGGGTGCAGGACTAGATGTGGGGAGGGTATGCTGGCTCACCGCAGCACCAGCATAAAGGTGACGATTCAAAAGCTAATCCAGCTGTGGCAAAGTGGGAGTTAAATTCCTCCAGGATTAGGGACTTGTTTTCGCAATCTTGCCACTTGCAACTATCTTTGTTGGGACAGAGGGGGCCATGGGCCATCCTTCTATAGCTTTGATAGTCTTCCATATTTTATGAGGGTTACCTTTAGCTTGTTCGAGAGTAGAAATATAATAGCTTTAGCAGAGCGAAGTTTTTTCACACAGTTATTCCTGGCTGTTCTAAAGGCCTGCCAATCCAAAGATTCTTTGGAATGTCTAGCTTTAGCCCAGAGCTTATCTCGAGCTATAAGGGCTGCCTTGAGATCCGAGGTGAACCAGGGGTTGGAATTGTTCCGTACCCTTACTTTGATGAAAGGGGCATGCTTATTTATTATTGTAGTGAGTTTATCATTAAGGATGTAAGCTGTCTTGTTGACATCTTTGGCTAGGTAGAGATCTTGCCATCTGATCATGCTCAGGTCAGGTAGGAAGTTTACTGCACTGAATTTGCGAAAGGATCTTTTGTTATAAAGATGGCTATGGCCGGGCCTTAATTTGAGATCTTATGCAAGCAACAATTCCATGATCGCTTCGCTACTGCTAGAACACTCAATGAGATATTTTTTGTGTGATGGGTGGTTAGTACCACATCTAGAATGGAACTGTTGGCAGTATTTAGAGTGTCGTTCCTAGTGGGTTCACTGACTAATTGCCCAAGACCTAGCTCGTCACAAAGGGATTTGAGGCCGTGTGATTTAGGTGACAGCCAGTCCATATTTAGATCTCCTAGAAATATTGTTTCAGTTTTTGCATCTATGAACATGGATTTCAAAAGATTAAGGACTTCATCACCATCAGACGGGGGTCTATAGCCACCTAGGATAGTGATAGTGTGTGTGTGTGTGTATAGGTAGATATATTATGGCAGCAAGGTAGTGCTACCATAGTTAGAGTTGAGGAGCCATTTACATGTTAAACCCAAAATTTTGCACCTTAATAACTTTGCAACCATTAGATGGATTTGCCAATGAAATTTGGAATACATGATCAAGACCCATTTGCCTTGGGATCTGCCAAGTTTCATGCCGGTTGGATATATGGCTGCGGAGTTATTAGGCATGATCTGTGTACGTTTATGCTTTTTGGAATTCTCACGTCGTGCCTACAGATCGCGAGTTTGTGAGACTGGTCCGAAATCTTCAGGAACGTAGTGACAGGTCCCTGATGTGCCTTTGAAGATTTCAGTGAAAAATATTAAACGGTTCAAAAGTTATTCAAAAAACAAGTTCCCATTATAAGTCAAAGGGAAAAGTTAACAAAAAGTTCAACAGTGTCGCAAATGCAGTTTTTAGTGTTGCAAATTACCCCTGTAGTGTCATGAGTCAGCCTTTTTTTTTGCAGTTAATGGTCACAGAAATGCTTGGCATTTAAATTTGGGACCATCTACGGACACAATTCTTTTTGTGTTTACCTAGTCGAGCCCTGAGGAGGCTAGCCATGTCTTTATGGGCGGAGTTAAACATCCCAGAAATATATTTTAATAACATGGATAGTTAGGACTGACGACTCCAACACATACCCCAATGCCTGTTGGTGGGGGTGGGGTGAAGGTACAAGCGGGGTGGGAACCGTAACATTGAATTTCCTTGCTTTTGTCACTGTGGAACAGCCCTAACTGATGCATTAAATTGAGGTTTTTGCCATGAATATATATATATATATATATACATATGTTATAATGGCACGATAGCGCCACTATAGTTAGGGTTGAGTAAGCATTTTAATGTTAAACACCAAATGTTGCACTTTAATAATTTTGCAACCGTTCAATGGATTTGCACAAAATTGGGTAGGCACTGTCCTGTTGTGTAGATCTCTTGGCATGCCAAGTTTTGTTTCAATTGGATGTGCAATTTTCATGCAGCGCACAGTGAACAAAGTGTATATTTCACTTATATTTCGCTATTTTTTTTTCTGATTTTTGCCCATTGCGCTGTGGCCACACTATTTAGAATTTGGGTCTGAACTTTTCAGGGTAGACAAAAGTTTCCCCAAAGAACAAGCCAGTGTTGGTTTGGTGAAAAAAATATTAATCCGTCCAAAGTTATTAAATTTTGAAATTTTGGGTTCTGAGCATGCTCAGTTCAGTCTTTGGGATAGATGTATAAATTGCAAACAAGGATTTGCCTCATGAACAGGGATTTTAACAAATCACGAACAGGGATTTATAAAATCCATGTTCATGAGAAAATTCCCCAGTTCATGAGCCACCATCTTGTTTTCACTTTTCCTCATCAAACAAAACGTTATAAGTTGACTCAGGGAAGTGTTGTGAGGTAAACATAGCATGGGTTTTGCTCAGGGTGACATCCTCTACAACCCCATGCCTTTGGTTTACTTTAGTTCAACTCAAAAATGTGTTTTTGAAATTTTAAAAATCCTTGTTCACAACTCGCTTCCGATCCTTGCTCATGAGGTGTCAAAATCCCTGTTCGCAAGCTGATCCTTGTTCATGAGCTGTCAAAATCCCTGTTCATATGGGGACGACCAGATGGCCCTATCTCGTGAATGGGGATTTCTCATGAGCAAGGATTTGGGCACCTCATGAACAGGGATTCGGCTCACAACCAGGATTTTTGAAGCTCATGAACAGGGATTCTAAAAAGGAATCCCTGTTCATGAGATGTCAAAATCCCTGTTCATGAACTGTCAAAATCCCTCTTCGTATGTGGATGACCAGATGTCCCTATCTCGCAAACAGGGATTTCTCACGAACAAGGATTCTGATACCTCATGAACAGGGGTTCGGCTGATGAACAGGGATTTTGACAGCTCACGAATAGGGATACTAAAAAGGAATCCCTGTTTGTGAGCTGTCAAAATTCCTGTTCATGAATCCCTGTTCGTGAGAGGTCAGAATTCTTGTTCGTGAGAAATCCTTGTTCATGAGCTGTCAAAATCCCTGTTCATGATGGAACGACCAGATGGACCTAAAAATCCCTGTTTATGAGCTGTCAAAATCATTGTTCATGAGGGGATGACCAGATGGCCCTACCAAACAAACAGGGATTGGCTCATGAACAGGGATTTTGACTCATCACAAACAGAACTGTGGCTCACGAACAAGCATTTTGACTGCTCACAAACAGGGATTTTTAAAGGTTGCTGTTTCTTTGCCACTTCACTGCAAAGAAACAATTAAGACTTTTGACTTGAAATTTGAAGGGTAGAAAGTTGGTGTCACACAGATGTGACTTATGCTGGTTTGGTGTAAAACATTTGCATTGGTTCCATAGTTGTGACATTCCGAAGTTGAGAAATTTTCCATAGGATAACTGTGGCAAACGCAGTGCCTTTTTATGCCTATATCTCAAAAACGGTTCGAGATACGGATTTTTCACTAAGCGTAGCTTAGTACACCCTACTAAGCAGGCGTGCAGGTTACCAGTCCATGATTACAACTGCAGTGGAATTTTTTCCTAAGTTGCTATGGTTACTGAGATATTGCACCATTTGCAGCACAAGGCTTTTTTAGAATGTGTCTAGGTCTGCACTGTGTCTCTACAATTATAGGTCGGGCCCTGTGCGTTCTCACAGTGAGATGACAGTTCATTACAACATCTGTGCACTTATGCACAGATGGGGAGGCCCTGCACTCCCAGAACCATATAAGGGTAAGATTACACTTTCTCAAAAAGTAAGGAAATTCATTGCAAAAAACTTTAATGTATCAGTTAGGATTGAAGCAACAAAAGTAGGCAAATGAGGCATTAGGGTTGACACTCTAACACCCCCCACCCTATCACCCCACCCCACCCTCACCCTCCACAGACCAACAGGTGATGGGGTGTGCCTTGGGGTCATTGGGCCTAACTCCCGCCTCATTCTCTTATACTGTACCATGTCAGCATTCTTACACATGGAATGGGGTGAGAGTTAGGGCCGATGACCCCAAGGCACACCCTGTCACCTGTTGACCTGTGGATGGTGGGGAGTAGGAGTGGGGGTGTTAGGGTGTCAACTGTAACACCTCATTTCCCTACTTCTGTCACTTCAACCCTAACTGATGCATTAAAGTTTTTTGCAATAGATACTGTAGATAGATAGATCGATAGTTATAGTGACAGATAGCACCACTACCGTTAGGGTTGAGTAGCCTGTTCAATGTTAAACCCCAAACTTTGTACATTAATATCTTTGGCATCGTTTAATGAAATCTGCTGAAAGTTTGCATGTGTATTGTAATAGGCAAGATACTGATCTGTGAAAAGTTTTACGATGGCAGCTTATATGGCTTCTGAGATCTGCATATGTCAATGTTTAATCAATTCTAACTTTATTTCTGTATTTAACATGTTTTTTTTGCTCTCATCACATCTACAGCTTTCATGGAATGGAATTTTTTCCCCAAACCTGCAGAGCATATATTGGATGTCCTAAGGTAGTACCTTTGAAAGGCCTGGTGAAAAAATAATAAATGGTTCCAGAGTTATAAGGCTTTAAAGTTTTGGTTATTCCATTCTGCACATGTGCAGTAGGGTTTTTGAGATAACGTTCTGGTGTGAAATGAAAGTATTGGATGTCGCAAGGCCCTTTTCTGGTTTCTCACCACTTGCTTGGCATGGCACCAAACATTTTTTGGTGCTGTGACAATTGCCATCTTGTTGATTTTTCCCACAAATTAACAAGTATGGAAAATACATAAATATACTGTCATTTTTAAAAACAAACGCAAGAACCTAGCTAAATGGATGCCGTTTAGCTAGATTCTGATATTTGTTTTTCACAATAAGGGCCAGAAATACTTCTTCTGGGCACCCAAAATCCCAGATGCCCAACTTAGTGAGAGGAGCCCTTGAGCCACGTTCTCTGTATGAGAACAGCCGGACTTTCATGCCATTAGAACTCGTGCCAGCAGTGAGCCACCATTTCCCTGCTGTCTAGTTGTGCCCTCCAATGCTGTCCCTGTAAACGTGAAATGTTGCCTTGGTGTCTAATGACACCCCCCACCTGCCAATCGCCATCCCTGTAATTAAATTATACTTCCCTGGTGTCTAGTGGCACTTTCCACCCAGCAGTCGCTGTCCCCATAATAAAATTATATCTCTCTGGTGTCCAGTAGCACCACCACCCACTGATCGCCGTCTTGTAATAAAATATATCTCTGGTGTCTAGTGGCACTCTCCACCCGCCAGTCACTATCCCCATAATAAAATGATATTTCTCTGGTGTCTAGCGGCACCCCCCACCCGTCAATCACTGTCCCCATAATAAAATGATATCTTCTTGATGTCTAGTGGCAATTCTCACCCTCCAATCAATAACCTCTTAATAAAATGATATTTCCCTGGTATCTGGTGTCACCCCCTACTTGCCGATCACCATCCCCATAATGAAATTATATCTTCCTGATGCCTAGTGGCACCCCCCATTCACCAATCACTGTCCCCGTAATGAAATTATATCTCCCTGGTGTCTAGTGGCACCCCCCCACCCACCAATCACTGTCCCCATAATAAAATGATATCTCCCTGGTGTCTAGTGGTACCCCCCCACCCGCCAATCACTGTCCCCATAATAAAATGATATCTCCCTGGTGTCTAGTGGGACCCCCCACCGCCATTCACTATCCCCATAATAAAATGATTTCTCCTGGTATCTAGTGGCACCCCCAGCCACCAATCAACGTCCCATAATAAATGATATCTCCTGGTGTCTAGTGGCACCCCCACCCACCGATCACCATCACCATAATAAAATTATATCTCCTGGTGTCTGGTGGCACCCCCCACCCCAGCCGCCAATCAACGTCCCCATAATAAAATTATATCTCCCTAGTGTCTAGTGGCATCCCCCCACCTGCTGATTGTTATCCTTGCCTGAAATAAAGAAAACAATTCCTCATTTTTTTTACCTACAAAAAAAAGGCCCCTCGCTAATCTGACCCCCCACCTGCCACTCAGCACCCACCACCCCACACCCCCCAGTACACCTCTACACACCCTCACTCACCTGAACAGGTCACAGGGTGAAGTTCCATTCTCCGATCAAAGACACTTCTTGCTGCTGGAACTGCCTACTGCAGTATGAGAAACAAAGGTAAATGTGGTTCAATGTATTTCAATGTAGTTTTCAACTTTGTAGCATAACTTTGCCATTTTTGCATATTCTGAGCCCAAATTTTCAACATGGCCTTTTTCGGACCCCAGCTCATGAACAATTGTGATGGAATTACGTAAATCCATCCCCAAAGGCAATTTCGTGGTTGTCTGGTGAAATAACCTTTTGGGCAGGATTTGCCCATTTTCACCACCCTTGCTCATGAGGTGGGATTATAAGAAGGTTATGTTGAAAATTTGGGGTCAAAATGTGTTAAAATGACAAAGTGCCCATATGTAACAACTCTTTACTACGTCACTTCTAACTTTGGTAGACTGTAAATATTTTGACCCCCCATTTTCAACATAGCCATTTTTTACACCACCTCATGAACATGACAGCTGTAAATTTTCAAATCCTGGCCAAAATGTGTTTTCGCACCTGTGACGCTGGATGACGATTTTGGTGGTACAGAATAATGTTTTGGAAGGAATTCGAAAATTTTAACTATTGGGTTCATGAGGTGGGGTGATAAGATGGCTATACGGACAATTTAGTTACTGTTTTGCTACAAATGGGACCCTGTGCTTCCACAGCAACATACATGTACATATCTATGGAGGGATGGGAGCACAGAGCTGGAGAGCCCTGTGCTCCTGTGGGTAAAAGAAGATTTGATTATACTATCTCAAAAAGAAAGTAAATTAATTGCAAATAACTTCATTAATGTACCAGTTAGGGTAACTCAATGCCACAAAGGTACAGAAATGTGGCGTTAGGGTTTCCAATCCTAATGCCCCATCCCCACACCCCAAGCAGCAAAAGGAAAAAACATTAGGCTTTTGCATCTCTGGAGTTTTGGCAAATCAGTGGTGGGGTCTTCCTTGTGGGTTGTCAACCTTAAAGCCCACCCCATCCCCAGCCTGTAGCCTTCAATCTGAAGTACAAGGTACAGCTCCAAGCCACTGCCTCATAACAATACACTCTTCAAAGGCAGAGAAGTATTTCTGCACAGGTTGGCAACGACTTGTTAGAGCCATGTAGGTCCTTCTGTGGGCCCTACATGAAGAAAAGAACTGTGTGTGATGTTGTTTGCTCATGGAATGGTTGACATTAGGTTTCCACAACCTCAAGGAAGACCCCACTTACTGATTCACCAAGACCTGGAGACCCCAAACTCTAATGTTTTTCTTTTGCTGCCTGGGGGGGGGGGTATGGTGGGAAACCCTAATACCACATTTCCCTATTTTTGTGGTATTCAGTTACCCTAACTGGGGCATTAATGCAGTTTTTTACAAAGAATATATAATGTTTAATATAATTATAGTAGAAGCACAAGACTCCCTCCAAAGTATTTGCACAATTTTTTCTCACTCACTCAGATAGTAGGTCTGTGTTTGAGGTGAGTCTCACACAGACAGAGTGCTGGAAAATTCATCTCCATAGGAGTGAGCAAACAGCCCTCTGGCTACTCCTGAACAGCTGATTGGTCATTTAAGTCCCAGGTGAATGAATAAGTCCTCCTAGGGCTCATGGGCCCTTTTGGCTCTGGTTCACCTTCTGAGCAGCCTGATTGGTTGCAGTCTAGCCTTTGAACCCTGTTGCCATGCTAAGATGTGGTTGGAGATGGCAAGCATGGCAGTGGACTTCAGTATTGTGCACTCAATTTAAAGTCCTACTTTGGAGAGTTCCTGCCCTCAGAACACACTTTGACCCCCCATGGCAGGACTTGTGTGGATGTGAAGAAGTTTCCAGTGAAGTCAATGGATTGATCAGGGGATTTCCCTATTTCTGTGAGGGCTGCCTGCACTCCTCTGTTGGGGCAGTGAAAAGCAGTCTTCCACGGCATCGCATGGCAGGCACTGAAGAAAAAGCTGTCCTCTTCAGTTCCACCCTGGTCACTCTCTGTCAGTCTGAGTCCTGGAAGCCGAAGGGACTACTGCAATAGCAAAGCTAGGATGTGGCTCTGTAGAGCCCAATAAGGTAAACCCCAGCCAGTTTGTGTTCCAAATTGTATAAACTGAAGCCATTTTCAGCAGTATCAACAAGGAGTCCCTTGAATTCTCTATTTCTTTCTATAATATTTTGCTCCTTTGTTGACCTAGAATAATTAGAGGTGCTATTTCTTTTTACTTAGAATATTGTGCTTCTTTTTTCTCGGCCTAGAATAGCTAGAGGTACTATTTTTAAACTTGTAAGAAATGTAACTTCAAAACGAAGGTCTGCTAATTGATTTGTAAGTTATACTGGAGTAGATGTTTAGTACAATGGATCTGAGCAGCAAGTAATACAGTGCCCATTAGGAGCAATTCTAGCAGTGCTTTCATCTATGCTGTAATATTACCTTAAAAGCATTACCATTATATTTACACATTCATGATAGACTGCTGAAACTAACACAGAGGATTAAAACAGCAGTGTCTTGTATTGCTAAGTGACTAGTCATTCTGTGTATGATACTTTGACCAGTGGAGCTGGTGAGTGTGCTGTACAAGGGATACAAATGTTAACAACAAGCAGACATGTGGACCACTTTTATTAAGACACTGTCCTTGGGGGAAGTCAAAATGCAGTCTAAGGACTATTATAAAATGGATAAGGGAAATATGTTATTGTTATTGGGGAAATCCATCCACATACCCATGCGATTAGTACATTATATGTATAGGTCAGATAAAATGTCTTTTGTATGGAGTTTTTTTTTTCTTTTTTACCATTTTATATGCATCAGAAATTAATGTACTCCAAGGTGTGCACTTATGCAAGAATGACCACACATCCTGGGTGGTGGAACCGGGGTATAGGGTAGTTATGCATAATCTCACACCTTGTCCTGTGTTTGTCCTGTGTTATAGGCTTACACAGTGGCAATGGTTTTTACTGGACATCTTCATATTATTACAGATTGAGCACTGTAGACTAATCAGACTGTTCCCTTTCTCTGCACATGAGACACTCATACTGTTTAGAGAGTCTGATGTGTACGTGCTCTGGAAACGGGCATGTTCATGAAGCAATTTTAAATGTATTATTGATCATGCTTAATCAGTTAAGGAATAATGCATGAGAGGATGTGTGTCATGCTGGGATAATGTCATGTCTCAGGTGGCTGGGCATGGGGCCGGGTGAAGAGCTTCCAACACCCAAAAAGTGATGTTATCTTAACACAACACATACCCTAGAGTGCATTATTCCAATTTTACAATGGCTCTTTGTAACAAATGATTAGTTTACTATGCTTAAAAATGATTTTAATTAAAAAAAAAGAGATAACATTACACTACATAAAGTAGCTCCTTTTTAAGAATGGTTTTAAAATGTCATTTTAACTGTTTTTATTTAACTAAATAGCAGGGTCTTAGAACACACATAAAACATTGCAGAACTGTTTCTGTTGCATAAATACATAAATTAAATAACTTACCTGAATAAATATTTTGAAAAACATGAAGAAACTGATTTAGTTTTAAAATGATACTTTTTTTTTGCAGTTTAACAAGGTCAAACATTACACATGCTGCTGAACTCTGCGGAGTGGGGGCTGTCACTTTAACTTTTACAAATATGAAACACACACAGATGGAATTTCCTTGAATAATTGTCTGTGTGTTGTACCTGCCCCCTGCTGCAGAGCCAGATAAGGTTGTGGGTTGTTGAGCGTCACTGCTGACGTTCCCGGTTTGACATTTTAACATCTGGGTTTTTTGGTGTTACTTTGCTGAGCTACAGGATGTGATGTAGAGGCCAAGGAGGTATCAGCTGTTATGTGGATAGCAGGAAGTGACAGGATTCAGTGCTGCAGTATGGCAATGTTGGTGCTTCCAGAGAAGCTTGAACTCCATTTGCTGTGATTGGCAAGGCTTGGTCCCCAGTAACGTTGGCGGGATGCCTCTGCTTCATGGCCAATAACTGCCATAATTTGCTGAGCCTCGAGTCCTGCGCTGCTCAGTATTTGGATTACTGTGACAAATAGACTGTAGTTAGTGTAGTTTGCAGCAATGAAGCAACTCTGCAGATTTTTCGTAACATGTTGGCTAGGTAATTAATTCCAAGGGGTTCAAGAGTGAACCAAATATCCTCTTCTGCCCAGGGTTTCGATGACTTCTTGCATGGGTGCATGTCGAGGCTGGGACAATTAGGTAGTAGCTTGGACACTTTTTAAATGCAGCAGCTGGGCAGACAGAATATATTCATTTCATAGATTCACAGATATGTGTCAGCAGATAAGAACTTTCTTTTTTCAAGTTCAGTTCAATTAAATTTTTATTTTACCAGGAAAAAACTCCATTGAGCGAACTCATTTACAAGGTGGTCCAGGGAGGATGCAAATGAAGAATAATACTAACAGCAATATGATTGCAAAACAAAGGCAATACACTTTTTACAAATGAGAGGCAAAACATGCTATACATTGAGTATATCTAACAAGGTAATTCTAGAATCGTAATCAATCAATCGATCGATCGAACAATTTTTATTTTACCAGGAGAAAACACCTTTGAGTGGACTCATTTATAAGGAGGTCCTTAGCCCATCGGAGTCTGCTTCTTCCCTCCCTCTTTACTTACCCCTCCCCCATAGTTTCCACCCTCCCTCCCCTTGACAACCCCTTGTGTTTGTCCCATGCCCTCTTGAATCCCTCCACTGTTCTGGCCTCCACCACCTCTTCTAGCAGACTGTTCCAGGGTCCCACCAGCCTCTCAGTGAAGTAATGCCCCCTAATGTTTTCCTTAAACCTACCCCCCTCTACCCTCAGTTCTTGGCCTCTAGTTCTTGCATTTACCTTTCTTGAGAATAAGTTCCCCCCCACTTTATTGATCCCCTTCACATATTTATATGTTTCTATCATGTCCCACCTGTCCCTTCTGGTCTCCAGCGGGTGCAAATCCAACACCTCAACATCTCCCCATATGGCTTCCCATTTAGCCCATGCACCAACTTAGTGGCCCTTCTCTGTACCCTTTCTATGCCATCTATGTCCTTGCGTAGGTGGGGTCTCCAGAACTGAACCCTGTACTCCAGGTGTAGCCTCACCATGGAACGGTAGAGTGGCATCAGCACCTCCCATCTTCTACTGGTTATCCCCCTCCCTATGCACGCCAGCATTCTGTTCACTTTGTCCACTGTCTTGCTGCACTGGGTCCCTACCTTAAGGCTGTCGGTGATTATGATTCCTAAATCCTTCTTCTGCTCAGATGCAACCATTACCTCCCCACCAGTGTGTTTGTGGCTTGCAGATTCTTTCATCCCATGTGCATCACTGTGCATTTTTTGGTGCTGAATTTCAGCTGCCATGTTTCCGACCACTCCTCCAGCAACTTTAGATCTTCCCTCATCACTTCCACTCCCTCCGTGGTGTCCACCCTGTTGCATATTTTTGTGTCATCTGAAAAAAAAGCAGACCTTCCCCTGCAACCCCTCTGCTTGCTGATGTAGATGTTAAACAGAATGGACCCCAGCACCGACCCCTGGGTAACCCTACTCGTCACTCCTACCTCCCCGGAATGCACCTCATTGACCACCACCCTCTGGCTTTTACCAGTCAGCCAGTTCTCCACCCACCTTGTTATTTTCTATCCCACCCACAAAATCTCCATCTTATTTACCAATCTTCTGTGGGGCACAGTGTCGAAGGCTTTTCCAAAATCCAGACAGGCCATGTCCACTGCCCCACCTTGATCAACCACCTTTATCACCCCATCAAAGAGCTTGATCAGGTTTGTCTGACATGACCACACCCAAGTGAATCCATGCTGACAGATGTCCAGTAGCCCCATATCCTCCAAGTATCTAACCACTCTTTCCTTCAGTATCGCCTCCATCATCTTACCCACCATCGATGTGAGGCTGACTGCGTGATAATTGCCAGCCTCCTCCCTGCTGCCACTTTAATGAAGTGGCACCCCTTCTGCCCTCTTCCAGTCCTCTGGCACCCACCCTGTATCTAAGGACAAGTTAAATAACCTCACTAGTGGTTCCGCCAGTTCCTTCCTTAACTCCCGGAGCACCCTAGGGTGCAAGGCATCTGGGCCCATGGCCTGGGCCACCTTCAACTTACCCAATTCTTTTCTGACCCTGTCCTCACAGATTGGACTAGGATCCACCCCATGTCTCCCTTTCCCTTCCCTTCCTTTCCCTTCCTGCCTAGCACTGGTCCCCTTCCTCACCCTTCTATCATGAAGACTGAGCCAAAGTATCTATTCAGCACCTCTGGCTTCTCAAAGTCCCCTTCCACTGGTAATCTGCCCTCTCCCTTTATCCTTACGATCCCCTGTCTTGCCTTCCTTTTTTCCCCTATGTACCGAAAGAAAGTCTTGTCTCCCCTTTGGCCTGCCTAGCAATTTTCTCCTCTGTTTCTGCTTTTGTCTTCCTAATCCTCTGCCCTGTCACCCTCAGTTTCTCCCTGTAAGTTTCGCTGTTCTCCTTCTCCCCCTGCATCCTCTTATATTCCCTGAATGCCCTTTTCTTCTCTCCTATTGCCCCCCTCCCTTCTCTGTTGAACCACAGTGGACTCCTCCTTCTTCTGCTCTTCCTAACCCTCCTTATACAGCTCTCTGTGTACCCCCCAATCTTATTCCATAGTTCCTCATCCCTCCAGTCTATCTCCTCCACCCCCTTCATTTCATTTTGGAACACTTCCCTCATTTTGAGAAATCTGCCTGCCTGAAGTCCATGACCTTTGTGATGGTTTGATTCACTTCTTACCCTACTCTAACCCAGAAGTCCACTGTGTTATAGTCTCTTTTTCCTAGGCTGACCCCCACCCCCATTCCCTCCACACTATTTCCATTGGTGAGGACCACGTCCAGTATGTTACCACCCCCAGTGGGCTCCCTGACTAGATGCCACAGGAAGGCTCCCTTGACGGACTCTAGAATCTCCATGCTCCTAGCCGACCTAACTGCTGGGATATCCCAGTCTATATCTTGGTGGTTAAGGTCACCCACCAGCAGAATCTCCCCCTTCCGTGCCATCCGTTGAACCACCTGCAGCATCTACATGTCCATTGCCTTGCTCTGCATTGGAGGTCTATACACCACCCCCAGTCTTTTTGATGCCCCAGCCCTTCTTTCTAGTGTAGCCCACATGATTTCTACTTCTCCTGGCTGTTCCTGCCCTTCCATACAGCACAACCCCCCCTTCCTGCCAGCCCTATCCTTCCTGCATAACCTGTACCCCAGGACCCTTACTTCCCAGGCCTGGTGCTTGGACCACCAGGTCTGTTATGGCTACAATATCCAGCCCCTCGCCCTCCATTATTGCTTCTAAGTCTACCACCCTATTCCCCAGGCTTTGTGCATTTGTGAAAAATCCTTTCCACCATGCCCCCCCACCTTTCTTCGCTACCATGTCTGGTTTGTGTCCATCTCTCTTTTGTGGGGGAGTGCTTGCTGGTCCATTCTCTCCTCCTGTTGATCCCTTACCCATCCTAGTCTTGTACTCCCCCTTACCAGTTTAACCCCACAAGACCTTATAACTGTAACCATGTAGACCCCCCCTCAGTACTCTTGCCCCCCTCACTCAGATGTAGCCCATCTTTCCAGTACAGATCCTCATCCTCCCATGTGTCCCCCAAGTCCCCTATAAGCTCGAACCTTTCCTCTTCACACCATACCTGGAGCCAGTCATTGAATTCCTTGATTCTTTTTTGTCTAGCAGTGCTGGCACAAGGGACTGGCCAGACCTCTGAAAAAGCCAAGGATTTAGCCTCCTCCAGGCAGCCATGCACCAGTGCCTTGAACCTCCTTTCGACCTCTTCCACTTCATCACCTGCCAGGTTGTTTGTCCCCAAATGAATGATAAGGTGTGTCTTCCCCACCAACCTCGCCCTCTCCCTGATTTTCTGTATTGCCCTTCCCGCCACCATCCCTGGTTCAAAAAAGACCGAACTTTGCCTGAATGTAGGTCTCCTCCTGATCCAGTGTATCCCCTTAATGATGGAGTCCCCGAATACCATGGCATTCTCTACCTCCATGACTAATGGATCTGGTCTTTTCCCGGAGGGACCCTTCTATTCCTACCCACCTGCCTACTTGACCTCCCTTGTTCCCCCCTGGATCCCCTCCAGTTCTCCTCCTGCATAAAGATTCTGGCACATTCTCCCCCAGTCCTCACTCCTGTCCTATAACCTTACCATCTTCACCTTCCCTGTTTGCCTGTGTCTCTTGTTTGCCTCCTGCCTTCCCCCCCACTTCCTTTTTGCCCCTTTCCTCCACTTGCTCCCACACCTTGCCTCCCTGCTCTCCTGGCATCTTCTGATTTGCTTCCTTGTTCATCCCCCTCTGCCCCCCTCTCTGTGCTTTTAACCTTTTCCTCTAACCCTTCCTCTTCTACACCCTCCCCTATGTCCACCTTCCTACCCCTGTTTCTATCTCTCTCTTCCCTTCTACCAATCCCTGTTCCCTGGCCCATACTTGCTGTTACCCCCAGTCCTTTTAGAACTCCCTCCCCAATTCTGTCTGCCAGAGGAGTATACCTGTTGGACACTGTAATACCCCCCCCCCCATCATGTGTTTCCCCTTCCCTCTGCTGCTGAGGTATGTTCCCTTCCTTGAGTCCTTTGAGTCCACCTTCCCCTACTCTTCACTTCTTGCCAGTCATTACTCTCCCCACCTCCTGGTCTGGGACCCATTCCTCCCTGCCCCTCCCTATCTTGCCCCTTTGCTCCATGTCCCCAGCTGGTCTCTAACCTCCCCTGTTCCCCTACACCAGCCCTCTGCCACCCCCTGGTGTCATTATAATTGAAGTTTCCCCTTTCCTTTCCATGTTCCTTCACTCCCTCACCATTTAACCCCTTAGATTGCTCATCTGCACTTCCAGTTGCCCCCAGTCTGATACTTATTGAACAACACCGCATCCTCCACAGTGTTTCCATAACACTGCTGCCCCACACCTGTTGCACCCCACTATTCTGCCCCCTCTCCTGCCTTCCCCCAGAACTGTTCTCCTTATCCAAAAAGACCCTTTCTCCTGCCCTCTCCACTGTCCTGAGTAGTTCATTATGGCGCTAGCTTCAGTGCCTCTCTCCCCTTTTACTGTTTAACACACTTTGTATACTTTTTTCCCTTATTTAAAAATGCCCCGTCTCAGTTAGCTGACCTGTGATTTCAAGCATGCAGCCCCTGTACTGGTCATGGTCTTTTTCCTGAGCCTTATTATGAATTCTGGTTTTCTCATTAAAAAATAGTGTGCTATATTACTGTCTATGTCCACCTTGAATTCAAAGGAATCAGGCCTGACAGCCCTCTTTCCATTGCAGCCATATCTAGCACAGTGCAGCTGCAGGTTTAGCCACATGTGGCAGAGTAGGCCTTCAGCAGTGTTGAGGCCTAAGGCTTTAGATTGCTGTAGGTGCTCTACTTCTTCAAAGGAAAGCATGGGGTGGTGTTGAGTTTTGTCACAGCCTTGTCTCTGCAGATTCTTAATGTTTGCAGTGAAAATGTTATTAGCAGCTGGCCCAGTGGTGGAGAGGGCTGAGGTGCATTGTGCCTTACCTTTATCCCACGCTGGTGATCCAGGTTCGGGAATGGACTCAGGTCATCGGAGGTCAGCCAGGAGGGTGAGGATCAAGCAACCGAGAGACTGCTTTACATAGAAACATAGAAGCTGACAGCAGATAAGGACCGCAAGACCCATCCAGTCTGCCATTTTTCCTACCTTATGAATGTGCCATAGGCCTCTACTCTGTCAATGACCTAGCTATTCATACTCATCTGTATTGCTCCCTTATGCCTATCCCATGCCTGTCTGAAGCCCTGCACTGTATTCATATCCACCACTTCCTGAGGTAGGCCGTTCCATGCATCCATGATGAACCTTGATCCAGCCCAGCCAACCTCGAATAAAAATAATAATAATCAGGGAAGAGCCAAAACCAATTCTATGCTAAATGCCTTCAATCGAAATGATTGGTTACAGAGGCCCACTCCCATATATATCAAATAAATTATTTTTATTTATAAAAATTGTGTACAGATACATTGTATCTGTACACAATTATAAATAAAAATATTTATTTATTATATATGGAAATCTTCTCTATAACAATATTCGATATTATCCATCCACCACCCTTTCTGTGAAAAAGAACTTCCTCACATTACCCCTTAATCAGCCTCCCTCTAATTTCATGCTGTGTCCTCTTGCCCTGCTATTTTCTTGTATTGAAACATGTTAGACTCTTTCACCTTGTTAATGCCCTAAAGATGTTTGAATGTTTTGATCATATCACCTGTCTCCCTCCTTTGCTCTAGGGTATACATATTGCCCTCATATGTGTTCTGATGCAGTCCAGGCACCATTTTCGTTGCCCTTCTCTGGACTGCCTCCATTTTGTTAATGTCCTTGTGCAGGTGCGACCTCCAGTACTGCATGCCGTACTCCAGATATGAGGCCTAACCAGTGTCTTGTAAAGAGGGATTATTACCTCCCTCTTACGACTTGTGATACCCCTACTAATACACCCCAACATCCCGCTAGCCTTACCTACTGCTTTAGTGGTCTGCTTGGATGATTTCAGGTCATCTGTGATGATGATGCCCAAGTCTCTTTCTTCCCTTGTGATTACCAGCAACTCCCTTCCCAACCTATAGGTGGCTTCGGGGTTTCTCTTCCCTATGTGCATGATCTTGCACTTCTTTGCATTAAACCCCAGTTGCCACTTTTCCGACCATTTTGACAGTTTATGCAGATCTCTTCTTATTCTGCCCAAACCGTCTGGATCATCTACTCTTTTGCAGATCTTGGTGTCATCTGCAAACAGACAAACCTCCAGTCCATCTGCAATGTCACTAATGAAGATATTGAAGAGGACTGGCCCCAGGACTGATCTCTGAGGTACCCCACTTGTGACTTGCAACTCTTCTGACTGCATAACATTTACCACCACTCTCTGTTTTCTGCCTGCCAACCAGTTTGCCACCCAGCTGACCAACTTCTGACCCACCCTGAGCCTACCCAGCTTATTAATCAATCTTCTATGTGGAACAGTATCGAAAGTTTTGCTGAAGTCAAGGTATGCAACATCAACTGCTCCCCTTTGGTCCACCACTCTGGTTACCCAGTCAAAGAAATATATGAGATTAGTTTGACAGGGCCTTCCTGTTTTAAACCCATGCTGTCTTGGATCATGTGCTCCTATGGATTCCAGGTGTTGTACTATCCTTTCCTTAAAGAGTACCTAATCTTGCCCACTACTGAGGTAAGACTGACTGGTCTGTAGTTCCCTGCCTCCTCCTTGCTACCACTCTTGTGGAGCGGGATCACATGAGCCCTTCTCCAGTCTTCTGGGACCTCTGCTGTGCTCAGAGACTCACTAAAAAGTTCTGATAATGGCTCTGCTAGTTCCACCCTTAGCTCCTTTGGTAACCTGGCATGTATGCCATCAGATCCCATTGCCTTGTCCACCCTGAGTTTAGCGAGCTCTTGTAGGGCCCTTTCTTTTGTGAAGGGACTAGTGCACACCTCCTTCCCCCTGTGTCCATAGTGCTGAGCTGTGGGCCCTGCCCTACCTTCTCCTCAGTAAGTACTGAGCAGAAGTATCTATTTAGGATAGATGCTTTTCCTTGGTCCTCCTCCACACACTCCCCCTTATCCCCTTTGATCTTAGCAATACCCTCTTTGTACTTTCTCCTTTCACTAATGTATCTATATAAAGTCTTGTCCCCTTCTTTTACTGTTCGTGCTAGTGTTTCCTCGGTTTGGGCCTTTGCCTGCCTTACTGCCTTTCCTGCTTCCCTTAGGGAAGTTTGGTAAGCATCCCTATCTTCATCCTGCTGCTTTTCCTTATATTTCCTGAAGGCCAACCTTTAGTCTCTGACCTTTTCTGCTACTGTTTTTTGAGAACCAAAGTGGTTTCCTCCTTCTTTTACTCTTGCTTTTCTCTCTAACACAATGGGGAGGGGGAGGGGATGCATGTCGGTCTGGCCTAGGCTGCCCCCAGGTGGAGGCCTGGAGGTACAGCAGTGCTAGAGAAGCACATATGGGAGGGAACTGCCAGAACACATCAGACAGGTGTGACTCCATACACGAGTATGGTGCTCCAGAGTAGGCTGGGACAAAAACGTGAAAATGGTGTCGGAGGGCTTAATGAAGTCCAGCTTGGCCATACCTGTGCTCAGACTGCCATTTTGTCACTGCACTGGTCCACCTCGGATATATTGAATCAGGGGGGAGGACGGTACTCTCCTCTTGGCCCTGCCATGAGGAGGAAACATGTGGGGAAACCCAAAGACCAGGTAAGGAGGTTTGGGTGTCAAGGTAGCTACATGGTGGGCCGGGGACTGGGCTGAAGAGCCACCCTTCCAGGCGCAGGTGGAAAAAAATGTATATGGAAAAAAAAAACGTTATTAGCAGAACTGAATACTGAGTCAGTGAGTATGCTGATTTTTCTGTTCAGGGGCAGTTCATTCAAATATCTGTTAATCCAGGCCCTGAATTCAACATAACTACTAATTCTATAAGGCTGACCAGAGGTGCTTCTCACGGAACCTTAAAACATTCAAAGGAGCCAGCCCAGTGGCACTGAGGTTGAGGCGCTGGACAACACACCTTGCCATGCCAGTGACCCGACTTGAGAGCAGGCCGGGTTGTTGGGAGGCGTCGGGGGGGGGTGTAGAGCAGGATTGAGCTGCTGTGAGGCAGCTCTCCTCTCCCCGGGAGGGATGAGGGGTTTCTCCAGCCCTTGGCTGCCACCCGATGGAGGACAGAAGGCAGTCGGGCTACAGGGGAGCCCAGCAATCACCAGGGGTGGGGTGGAAGGGACTGTGCCGGTGTCCAGAGTGCGTGTGCACCTCCATGCGCATGCACTGCCATGATTGCCAGGGTCCCGAGCACTACAGGGGAAAAATTGGGGAAAAACTCTAAAAATGTATATAGAAAAAGAAAATTCATGGACAGTATTCAGTTCTTCAGCATTGACAGTTTTGAAATTTATTTGTGTGTTATTTTCACTGGTCCAATCCAGGAAAACATTCATAGCCCAATTGGTTTGTTGTTTTGTTATCATTTCATTCCTGCCACACTCAAGATGATCAAGGTCTTGTGACAGAAGCTGTAAATGCTGTTTATTTTTTTTAACATTCACTAGGTTCCATTAGGTGTGTAGACGCAAAAAATGGCTATAGCCCATAAGTAGCTCCGTTAAGATAAGGTGTAGTCATTCAAATTCCCGGATGTTGCAATATATTTATCTAAGTTTGCTTTGAATTTATCTTTGCTAGTACTGGAAATTACATTCAGCGGTAGTCTTTTCCAGAGACTTGCCGCTCTCACAGTGTAGTAATATTTCTTTTTTATTGGTTTTATAGCCATTGATTTTGATTTGAAGTGGGTGACCCCTTGTACCATTGTAGCCCTTGTACCATGCTGGTCTTCTTTATACTCAATGTTCATTCCTGTCATTAACAGAGGATCATTTAAGATAATATAATATAGTAACATATTCCCCCTTTGTCTTCTTATTTCTAGACTATGTAGGCCTAGTTTACACAGTCTTGCATTATAAGAAAGATATTTCAATGATAATATGGATTTGATATATCTTAGTTGTACCTTTTCAAGTTTATTTATATCTGTTTTAGTATTAGGGCACCATATTTGGCTACCAAAATCCATCAATGGCATAACATATGATAAATACAATGGTAGCCGTACATTAGCATGTTTACTTTTTATATTTCTTTTTATTGATATTATGGTTCTATTGGCTTTAGAGATCACTGTGCTACACAGTTCTTTAAATGAAAATTTGTTGTCAATTATTATGCCCAGGTCTTTGTCTGAGGTTTTGTTTGACAGTACCTCATCATTAAGATTATAAGTATACATATGGTTTCTCCTGCCCATATGTAGGACACAGCATTTGTCAGGATTTAATTTCATACCCCATTTATGGGTCCATGCACAGATGGTATCAATATCATTTTGAAGATCCTCTTTTTCTTCAACAGTGCTACATGGGCCACATAATTTGGTATCGTCTGCATATTTCATAATAGTATTTCTGACATTATCGTCCAGATCGGCAATGAATATTTGGAATATGATTGGTCCCATAACTGATCCCTGAGGAACACCACTAGTTACTGGGCCCTCTTTAGAAAGATGGCCATGAACAGAGACCGTCTGGGTCCTTGCCTCCAACCAATTGTCCACCCATTTAATAATATGTTTATTTATGCCATATTTGTTTAACTTTAATTTAATAGCCCAATGCGGGACCAAGTCAAAGGTTTTACTAAAATCAAACATAATAACATCCACTTGGGTACCACTATCTAACCTTTTGCTAACATTATTATAGAAACTAATAAGGTTGGTAGAACATGAGCGGTCTTGTCTGAAATCTTGCTGGTTAAGATCAAATAAAGGAATGTTTTAAGTTCTTCTAGCACTCTGCGTTTGATTAATGTTTCCAACATTTTACAGGGTATTGACGTGAGACTTATTGATCTGTAATTTGATACATTAGATTTACAACCTTTTTTGAATACTGGGCAATTTTAGATTTTTTTCATTCTGTTGACACTATGCCATTATTTATTGATTTTTCCTATATTATTTTTAATGACAACCAGATATGTTTTTTGATTAGTTTCAACATACTCAGAGTAACATTGTCTAAACCCTGCACACTACTGTCCTGTAATTTGTCAATTTGAGTTAAAATCTCTTCCTGTGTATAAGTATATGTCCCTATGTCATTAATGTTTATTGAATTTGATGTATTTGGGGTATGATTTGAATATACAGAGCAAAAATAATCATTAAATGTATTTGCAATTTGTGTTGGGTCTGTGATACATTAATTATTTTCAATAATGGTAGTTAATTCCTCATTCCTTTTTTAATGAGTTTATGTAGCTGTAAAATTGTTTACTGTTTGCTTTGTTTGCGGTAGATACTAAATGGAGTTCATAGTTTCTCTTTGCCTTATTGATTTTGTTTTTAGACTTTTTTGTATTGCTTTGAACAGGGACCAATTTGATTCAGTTTTGTTTCTCATCTATTAGCCGTACATCCTATTTTTCTTTTTAATTAGTTTGTTTATACCCTTGGTAAGCCATTTCGGTCTACGTCCCCTTTTATTACATTTTTTAACTTTCTTTACATGTTTATTCATGATATTATGTATTGTTCTTTTTATGTACTCCCAAGACTCATCTATAAATTTACCTTCCATTTCTGTAACCCAATCAATATTTATTAAATCTTGCTCTGTACCCTCCTTGTTAGCAGTTTCGTACAGATAAAACTTAACGCAACCTTTTATTGCTTTAATATGATGGTCCAGCAAAAAGATAATGGTGGAATGATGGCTGTTACCTATGGATGGTTTAGTAATGCATACTTTTAAATTCACATCTTCAGATGTAATTATTAAATCTAAAATATTTTGCAATCTTGTTGGAGTAGTTACATGTTGAATCCGATCATTTTCAGAGCAAAATTGTAAACATTCCCTGCTTTGTTTTGAAGATTATTTTCTAAGACTATTTTCTATGTGCCTAGTCAATATCAGGGAAGTTGAAATCTCCTGCTAGAACTACCTTTCCCATTTCAAGTGTACAATTTATTTCCTCAATTGATTGTAAATTAGTGGCTGTTGTGGTATCTGATGATCTGTAGCATAGTCCTAGAATATATTCTTTGACATTACCCCTTAGAATCTGAAGCCATAGCATTTCTGTATTATCACAACCAGCTTTTATTTTATCAGTAATGCCAATGAATTTTATTTCACTAGATAAGAAGGGAGTTAATCCTCCCCCTTCCTATTTTTCCAGTCTTTGCTAATGATGTTATAGCCTTGAATATTAATACCCTAATTATCTTTATCATTTAACCATGTTTCAGTGACTAAAGCTACATCACTGCTCTCGGAATGCAGCATGGCCTGAAATTCATTAACTTTATTATACAGGCTTCTCATATTACTAAGTAGACACTTGATGTTGTTTTTCCTATACGGTCTGCATGGTATGGTGTTGCTAGACATAGGTGCCCCATTCCCCTTAGCTGTTAGTTTAAATAAAGGGATTCCATTTGATTCTTAATCAATGTGCCTAAAAGATGTGCCCCATCCTTGTTTAGATGTAGTCCATCTTTGCTAAACAAGTTTCTGTTGCCGTGGAAGTTATTCCAGGAATTAAGGAAACCAATTGAATCCTTCCTACACCAGTTCTCCAATCTAGTGTTAATTCTGGCTATCATTTCATTTTTTGCATTAACTGCTTGAGGAACAGGTAAAAGACCTGATATAATAACCCTTGCCCCAAGCTGATTCAAACATTTTACTGTTTCTATTAGATCTACACATATATCCTTTTCATGACTGTGCCCTGCGTCGTTAATTCCTGCATGAATTGTCACTGTTTTCCCCTAGTGTTTTGGTTCTTGATAAGCTTAGGGATTTCCCCATGAATGTCAGCAATTTTTGCACCTGGGTAACACAGTATCATCCTTTGCATTTTATTCTGCTAACATATTTTAGTATCACAATGTTTTATTACTGAGTCACTCATAACAATCATTTTGATGTCATCAGGGTCTTCCCCAAGTTGTTCTGAAGTAGTGGTGTTATCATTAGTGAAACAATTAAATTGGTTATGTGTTGTTATTTCTTGGGTAGTTAATGCTCAACATACTTTTTTAAACTACTTTCCATTTTTCACTGTACACCAGTCACTGTTTGTTTCTTGATTATTATATCTCTGTTCTTTATATTGGTTAACCATAGCATCAGTTTGTTCATTTTCAGTATGGTTTGACACATAATCTTCCTGGTTTTGTTTTTCAGATGAAACTGGTGGCATTACTTTACTAGGACCTGGGTGGTGTTGGATATACCAGATGTAACTGGTAGGTGTGATGCTATACTAGGACCTGAGGTGACTGTTGATTTGCCAGATGTAACTGCTGGGTCTATTACTTTATCAGGAACAGGAGTAATAGTGGATATCCCACAATCACGTTCTAATTGTATTACTTCCTTCAAATGCTGTATTTCAGTTAGGGCATTGTTTAATTTGTATCGGATAACATCATACTGTGTACATTTATCACAGTCTTGCTGTAAGTTAGATTGAAAAGAAAGTAAATAGTACATATGGCATCTAGTGCACAGAGCAAGTTTCCCTTGAGTACGTAACATTTGTAATACATTGTTAATGTCCTCAGCATGTTCCATTTTGTTTAATCTATAAACAGACACTAGAGTAACAAAGTGAGAGAACTCTTACTGATTACAGATCTCCTAGCTTTAGGACTGTAGTCCCTACTAGACTCGAGCAACTCGCAGTGGGCTAAATGTATAAGCTTTAGTGACAAATATAATTATTTATTTAAAATAACTTACTATCCCCCTGTATAGTCCTTCTGAAGCAGCAGCAGTTAAGAATCATGTTACTGTTTTAGCACCCTCTAAAGAGGAGCAACTGCAGATTTATTTTAAATCTATTGGCCAATCGTTCAATAATCTGAACTCTCAACCTGCTGCCTGATATAAGGAAGCAGGACTCCAGTCTACTTCAAATAGTGCTAATAGTAGTATGGTATGGGCTGCATGCCCACTGGCTCACGCTATAGATCAATGGGTGTACAGCCCTACCAATGGTGTCAGTCGGCGGGCGGTGGGGTGGCAGGTGAGTGGGGTGCTGCCGCCCACCGGCTGACTGGGGCAGTGGGGCAGTGGGGCTCAGTGGGCAGGTGGGGAGGAGGGTACCACTAGACCACCATGGATATTGGACATATTTATCTTTTTTTATTACAAATGCCCACGATCAGGCAGACAGCAGTCCACTGGACCACCAGGGATATAGGGGTTCTTTTATTTAACAAATGTCCATGATCGGGCATGGGGGGGTGCCGCCAGGTGCAGCTGGAGCTCGGGTGTGGCAGCTGCCGTGTTGCACCCTGCAATGCGGCAGCTCACCTGTGGGTGGCCATCCGTTGTTCCTTTTTTTTTGGATCAACTTTGTGATGGCGCAGGTAGGGGTTGCGCATGCATGGCTCTGCACATCCCAGACTGAATATCGGGCTGTGCAGGGTATGCATGGGCACACCCCCCCACCTGCGCCTGCATACATTACTGATGCGCTCCTGCACATCGGGATTTGTGCTGCACACTTTTCCCTTTTGAATATCACACCGAGGCGCATCAGTGAGTTGTGCATGGCACAACACTGTTGCACCATGTGCAACCCTTTTGAATATCTGGGCCAGAGTGTTCTCTCCTCTATTGATGAATGTCAATGCCCAGCTTATGCTGGCATCTACAGGTGGAGCAGACATTTTGTGATCACCAATGACAACAAGGGCTCCAAAATCCAATAGGAGGCTCTCCATGAGTTGGCATGAGAACCCCTCCTTCCCTGGAGCCTGTACACACTGCTTCTGGAATGTGCCCAGTTTCCCACTGGCCTGGAATGTAGGAGGCACTACCATTTGGTTTTCAATACATTTCTCCCAGAAATGTTTGTGACACCTGTACAAGATCCCATGTTTGGTAAAATAAATGAGTCTAGTACTGTCCAGATTTTCAACAGCAATGGCATATCATCTACCACTTTTACAAATGCAAATAATATACCGGTACATATACAAGTATCCTTCATTTGGGGCTTCCTCCACATTTGAACTCATTCTTAGGTTTGGGCATTATATGTTCAGTCCCTTCTGGTCTTAAAAGGCCTACTGGTTCTTCTTGTATGCTATCTGCCAAACTTCCATTCTCCTCTAGTTGCTGGCTCCAAAATCCTGGAAATGTTCACGTAGCTGGCTTGACTCGGCTCACTGTCTTGTCATTTGAGCTCTGTCAGCTCAGACAATTCTACCTCTGTTCTCTTAATCTCCTCCAGCTCAGGCAGCTCCACCATTTCTGGCACTCAGCACAAATCTGTAGAGGATGCACCACAGGACTCTCCATCTGGGACGTCACAGGCATTCTCCTCAGAAGAATTAGGTGGCACTATTCCTTCTATATCAGCCATTTGGTTCCCAAACAGCACCTGGTAAACTGTTGCAATTTCTATCTGCTCCAGTGTCTGGATTTGCTGCTCTGCGACTAAACACCATTCCTCAGACTTTATCCACTGTAGATTCAGTCACTGTACCATCTTTGAGAGATTCATCAACATCTTTCTCTCAGGCAATGCCTCATCTTGGTCAATCTGCCATTTTGATGTCAACAACTCCATTGTGGACTTCACTTTCTCCTGCAGAGTTACCCAGGATTGGTCATTTTTTCAGCGGACTGTCTTGACCTTGAGCTTTAATGAGTTTCTGTATGTCTCTCTTCCTTTGGTTCTTTGATGTCAGCTGCAGTGCACATTCTAGGAAGTATGTAGTATCCCACAGCCTTCTTCTCACCTTGGACTTATGGGATCTTGTTGACCTATCAGCTGCAAAGTCCATACAGCAATTCCTGGATGTTCTCTTCCACGCACTATAAAGATTGGTTCTTTTCAGTTACACACCTACATGTGACTCTCACCTTTATGACCGGCAAAGCTGACTGAGCTCTACCCTGTGCAGGAGGTTCCATTGCCTCTTATTTGTGCTTTTTTGTTATGGTAAGATCCAGCAAACCCAAATCGCAACAGGAACAAAGAACCAGATTCAGGGGATAATAGACAATGAGTTGAGTTCCCCACCTGATTAGGCTTGCACCTGTGTTGATTGTTACCCTAGGCAACTTCATCTGCTACACCTCATATGTAAATGTACCACAGGTAGGGTGCCTCACTACATCCTGGCTCTGGTAGAGCCTAAACCCATTCAGGAGAGGCTTAGATCTGCAGCAGTACTGGAATATATTGTCCCACACATGCACACCAGAACAGGCTCCAGCAGCTTCTCCCATGCCAACCCTCTGGCTTGGAACAACCTGCCTATCAGTGTGTGTCTGGTCCACCCCCCCCCCACACACACATTTGGCCTGACATGAGGATGGTATATTCTGCACTGCTCGCAGTCTAGGCCATATTGTTCCTGAGCAACTTGAAGACCCCATGGTATGGGTGACTACAGTGGTGCAAGTGTCACTGCACTCAATCCACGGGTTCCTGCACATTGTTACAAATTCGTGGGGCACGTAGAAGTTAAAGTGCTGTCTTCTTTATTTAAAGTTCTTAGTAGTTGTGCAAATAGTACTCATTTCTTAAGAAGGCTGGTTAAACAGATGCTCACAATGCACAAATCTCCTGACACATTTTGTAAACTTCTGGTTATCTTTTCAGAGGTGATGGTCCCTGATCCCACAGTGCCTTTCAACTTATGCCTTAAAGGGTTAATGTCTCCTATTTCAGTTTAAGGCTGTAAAGGCCAGGGGCAATCTACTGTATACTGGGCCACTAAACCAGCTATAACCCAATGGCAAAAAGTACAACCATACACATGAAAGAAAGTACAGTGCAATGTAATAAGTGGTTGAAATAGGTTAAAAACACTAACAAAGAATACATGGCAATAAAGTTTATCTATCTTAGAAAAGGGCTTATATTATTTCAAACCAGCCATTTAGTCCTGGCCACCTGCTGGTCCCCTTTTCCCAGATCCAGCATCCCTCCTTTTCCTAAGCAGTAGACCATAATGTCACCCATGGCCTAGGTACCTTCTCAATTCCAATAAATTTATTGCCATGTAATTACTGTAACTTTGCTCACTTTGTCTTGTTGTTTTTTCTATGTCAAGTTGCTGATTGGAATGGCTCTCAATGCACTTTCTCTAGTGTGTATGGTTGCACTTTTTGCTGTTGGGTTATTGCTGGTTTGGTGGCCCAGTATAGAATGCCCCTAGCTTTTACAGCCTTAAACTAAAATAGGAGGCATTGCCCCTTTAAGTCATAATTATAAAGGTACTGTGACACCAGGGCCCATCACCGTTGAAAAGATAACCAGAAGATTACGAAATGTGTCGGGAGATCTGTGCATTGTGAGCATCTGTTTAACCAGCCTTCTTAAGAAATGAGTCCTATTTGCACAGCTACTGAAAACACTTTAAATGAAGAAGAAAGCACTTTAACTTCTATGTGCCCCGTGAATTTGTAACAACATGCAGGAACCGGTGGTCTGGGTGCAAAGACACTTGCACTATTGTACTTGTTTTCAAGGTTTGCACCAGTCACTGCTGAGTGCTACTTTCATTGTTACAGTACATTATGTCAGTGACTACACCTTATACTGATCTGTTTCCTACCTTTAATGTGAAGGGATTTTATCTATCCATGTGACACATACATGGAAAGTAACTGTTATCTGTTCTGAACTAAAAGAAGGTCACTGAGTGCCTCTCCACTTGTGACGGATGAGTGAAACTTTGTTGTAATTGTGGTGAAAATCTATGTTTGTACTCAAGTTATGTATAAATTGTACCTTTTCCAGGCTGTAACCAGATCCTGCTGCAACTGGAAACCATTATAAATGAGTCCCCGACTCAGGCCAGATATTCAAAACTTTGCCACGGGGCTAAATTAGCACTGAACAGCGTGCTAAATTAGCCTGGACTCAATAGCTTGCTATATTCAAAAGAGATAGCCCCGGTGCTAAACCTGCTTTATGTAGCATGCTAAGGAAGCTGGGCAAACTGGGCTGGGAGTGCAGTGCAAAAATAGCACGGGAATAAGACAGCTCTGAATATAGCAACCAGGAAGTGCACACCACAACAGCATCCAAGTTTACAGCAATGTGGAGGAAGGTAGAGGTGAACTATGCGGCCAATGTGTGTGCTAGCAAAGGCATGGAGTCAGTAAAGCTGTAAGCAGAAGCGCATGTAAAATTACATTGTGCAAAAATGTACAATATTTCCGAAACGTTTGCGCTACGCAAACACATTTGCTTAGGTGTAGCATGGAGCTAAGCCATTTACCCGGTGCAATCACATTTGCCCTGGGCAAAACTTTGCTATATTCAAAAGTGACATTCAAATGAGCCTACTTAGGTAGTCCATGGGCAAACATCCACATTAGCATCTCATTATGACGTGATTTGCATACAGTTTGCCCAGTGCTATTGCAGGGTCCCACAGCTCCACCTGTAGGTCAATCTGGAAGTACAGGGGCTGGCTGGGTCTGCCCACAGCTCCACCTGTAGGTCAGTCTGGGAGTGCATGGTGGCTACATTTATACAGTACAGCATAGCACATCGTACCCCAGGGGACTACACAGCACAGGCACAGGTGGTGGTGCTGCATGCAATTGTCAAACTGTAGTTCCTGCTACAGTGCACAGCAGACACTACAGTAGGAAGGGGTCAGTAGTGTGAGGGACACAGCAATGTCTATGGTGTGTAGGACAGTGCTGACCACTGCACTGTACACAGTGATAGGCACAACTTGCAGGTGTTTACTGACAGTGGACATTACTGTTATGCTGTTGTGCGACCCACAGATGCTGCACTACTGGCATGGGATGCTCACAGTGATATATACACGGCTGACTGTGTGTGCTGTGGTGTCTGTACAGATGTGCGGTATGTGGCTGGGGGTGCACATATGATCAGACGGGCACACTGGTGTTGGGGTATTCCCAACACTGGCCCATGTGCATAACGTGGCTTGTCCCAGCCTTGTGGCTGCACCCAGTCAGTGGTGCAGCCTGGTCACTTGTACACCCTCCCCTCAAGACCCTCCATGCCCACAGTGCTGTATGTGTGTGCTGGCATCTGTTGGTGTCCACAGAAGGGTGGTCTGCAGGTGTGTGCTGTATGGCCGCACTGCCACGGTGTCCACTGGGGGGGTCACCACTTACTGCCTGGCATGGCTGGGACTGTTGGCAGATGATGGCATCATAGTGATGCCATCAGTGAGCAGCATGTTTCCTCTATGTCTAGCTTATATCTATGTGTCATACTTATTGGTTAAGGTCATGCAAAGCCACACAAAATATGCGCAAAGCCACACAAAGCCACAGAGTTGTGCATAGCTGGTTTGCCCAGAGTTCAGACCACCTTTTCCTGGGCAGTAATTTGCACCATGCAAAGTGTTGCCCTAAGGCGCTCAAAAACCACTTTGCACGGCGCTGTTTGCTGAATATAGCATTGCACTGACACATGCCCTCAGTTTTCCCCTTGCATACACTATCATTTTGCCCAGCGCTAATGCAGTTTGTGTGCACTGTTTGACCTTTTGAATATAGCAGACCCACGCTAACCCGGCCCTAAACCTGCACAAACGGTTTGCACCCAGTGCAAAGTTTTGAATATCTAGTCCTCAATGGTGTATCTGCTTCTCATGAATACATTATTATTATTATTTACACATACCCTATGGTAATGTCCCTAACTACTTGTAGTCTCTCTGTTACTGTACCTTGTAGAGATGAGCCACACATAGAGATCTACTTCCTTCTTGAACTTTGCATTTGTCTTGGCAAAGTGTGATTTTGGCAGTCAAGTTTTTGCTGCTCGTGATGACTGGGATAGACTATCAAGCCACCCCAAATTCTGCTTGTTACTAGAACGAGTTTTATTTGCACCTGAAAGAATTATTCCATTAACAATGACCTCGTCAGCTGCATATTGTTTTTGTTTCACGAATGGCAGTTTTCTCACATTGGTTAATATGTAATATTTGTATGCGATTTGTAAATATAGAGCTGCTGTACCTCTCCACACTCCATTTATCATTTCCCTGGGGTCTCCATAAAAAACAGATGCTGCAGCTCACCTTTTCCCTGTAGAACAATAACTAGCTGGGATCTATGCTGAGTGCGTGTAACTCACTGATCCTTCTAGTGAACATAATGGCTATGCTACAAGAAATAAAGTTTTCCAAGTAAAATACTTTACTTCAGAGTTAACCATACGGATTCACCAACTGAGTGAGTGACAAATTTGGGTTCCATGCAGGGACATGGATCCCTTACAGCTGGGTGTGAATCTTTTAAACAACTGGTGGGAAACTAATGTGCTTAAACAGATGTTAAATCTATTTTAAGTTTAAAGAGCTAGTGTACTGCCGAAAACTTTTTATTGCAATATTTAGGTGTATATGACCAGTGTGCTCATAGCAACAGAATTAGCAAGCTCACTGGTGTGAATGCTTCAGTATGTAAAATTATAAGTCTATCCTACGTTTTTTTAAAATTATGTTTATTGGGTGACATCAGCCAAACTTACACGCGTATACATTATCTTCCATGCTCATTGCAGTTCCATATGTTCTACTCTGTTTCTTACCATGCGTTTTATATTTGCTCTAACTTATATGCATGTTCCCTATTTACATTCCATTTTGCCTCTTTCAGTTGTTTTACCCTATATGTCCAACACAGTAATTGCTTCTTGCCTTCCCTTTTACCAGTTTTAAAACAATATACAAAAACACAGGATACAAATTTAACACCTAGGCGGTGCTATTTCTAGGGTAACTACTCCTGCCTGTATTTCTGATCACAGGTTGAGGGGCCTGGATTCGATATTATGGTGCCTCCACCCAGGTAACAATAGTGGGGGTATCTACCTAACTGGGTATAGCCCTCTGGGAAGCTATAACCACCCACAAGCCCACCTAGTGACCCAATACCTAGTAACTAGAAATAACCCTTTGCAATGGTTGCCACACAGTCAGCAATGAACATTAATAATATGCACATACCCTTTGCATTTACCACCAGGGTCTGGCCTTCAGCAAATTCTCTGGGACCCCCTCTAAAGGCAATGTTAGCAGGCAAGCATACACCTTCAACACTGTAAACCTACTAAGAATATGCTCACAAGTCAGGTTAAACGTGAAACAACAAATCAGATTTATTAAGGGGTCATGAACAATGAAGGGGCATGAATTTAGATGAATGATTACTATACTGATTTGATTCAGGTTACTATGCATGCACTTTAGTCCCAAAATAAACAGTCTGACAACACTGGGTACCCAGAATGTTATGCTGGCTGGCCAGAAATGGTGCCCGGGGTTGACTGACATTGCAGCTATTGTTGGGGCCCTTGATGGAAAGAAAAAGGCAGTTAGCAAGCGCAAACAATATTTTGGTTATTTGTAATCCTGGCCGGTTGGCCCAGTCCTTTGTAACTCTGTAGAACACTGAAGCAATCAGATGGTACCATAAAATGATTAGAAGAAGGGTTGCAGGGAGCTACCCTGAGTTTACTCATGACACCAGTTAGTTGGAATGGACCTGGCAATAAGAAGACCTGCTGCTGATCATCAAAGAGCATGGGGAAGCTAGGCCGGCATAACACACCGCTGCTTCACGACCTTTCCCTCCAGGTGGCCGCAACCTGTGAATTCTTGCTGCGCAGGGGCTGGATCCCCAAGCCGGTCTCTCCCCAAAGAACAGTCTCTGTTGCAGGAATGGTAGGCTTGGGCCGAGTCTGGCATAGGCCCAATGCTGAATAAACACTTTTGATGAAGTTCAGTTTGTTTGCTGGTGAAGGCCACCAGCTGGCAAAACAATTCGGTCACTGGCAAAAACAGGCCTTGACCCGCAATAAACATTCAGCGCATTTAACAGGAACAGCATTAACTTTTTTTGCCTCACAGTTTGGTATAAGGCCGGTTGCTATTGCAGTCAGTTCACTGAGCAAACCTCTCAATCATCAAAAACAGTCTCTTACAACTCTTGGGCCGAACACTTCACAAGAGCTTCTTTCCGTCCAAAATCTAAAGCTGTGCTTCCAAAGTTCTCAGAGCCATTAGTCCAATTACTGCAATAAGGCAGTCCCAAGCAGAAGAATTACAGCAGGAAGGCAAGTCATGCCTTTCCCCGCCAATTCTCCTAGGCTCCTTTCTTGGAGCAGCCTCTCAATAGCTCGAGCTGCTGACTCTCCAAACTCTAACTCCAACTGATCCACTTCTCTTTAACAGTTCTGAGATTTGTCTGGTTTTCTAGCATTCTGGTTGGCTAGGGGAGCTGACAGTCACAGTTCCAGTTCTCCATTAGTTAGTTTAGGCACCAGCCTTCAAAACTAAAATAACTATTTTTTTTTCCCACGAGACACTTGAACCAAGGACCCTTTAAGGTCCCCTGTGTCCTACTGGTCCAAATCCTGGAAGTTCCAGACCAAACATAGTGGCTCCCATTTGGATAAACAAAGCTGCAAGAAGGCAGGTTACAGCAAACACTTTAATTCAAATATAACATCAAGTTAGAAGTAAATATTTACAGTACTAGTTAAAGCTCCCTCTGCCTTACTAGCGACAGCAGAGTGGAGCATATTAAAGCGGTATCTGTCCGGTCATGAGCTTTGAAACACTCGGACCCAGCCCAGACCATTTACGATACACACACAGGCTAATGACTTAAAGGGATAGGCATGGCAGCACATCATGGCACTCTCATGCAAATCAACCAGATCAAACAAATATCTAGGGATTTACTATCTATACAGGACATCTGCCTGGCAGTGGGCATGGATGGAGCCCAGGAAGATGCTTAAGGTAAACCCTAAATTGGTAGGGGGGCTTACACTCTTCCCTGCCTAGGAAAACTTGGTGTCTGTGTTAAGTCTATATTTCATAAACATTTTTAATTACAGAAATGCTACTTTTTACTCTATACATTAACTTAGAAAATACTATTCCCTACTATATACTGGTTCCAACCATAAAGTACTATATACTGTACATTACTACGTAGTTTTATCCTTGATACACAAAATAACAATAAGCATGCTTCACTCATAACTAATATTTTTATATACTATGACATTACTTGGACATTTTGCATTTTCATGTCAAACCTTCACCTTTGTTTACTTTTTATCCTATCTGAGGTAGTTATACACATTTCCCTTGTCTGTACCACTCTTTGCACATTAACCCACAGGGATGAGATTCTGACCCTGTCGGCTAACTTTGGATTTCTAGTAGAGGGACCCCTAGAATACTGATTGGAGGGCTTTATTACTAACTTAGAGGCTGCAGTGTAGCCTATTTTAAGAAGGAAATTGGCTGTAATGTAAACCCCTTTATGGACCACATTAATAGGAAGGTCTACAGGCTTTCCAGGGGAATCATAAGTAAGGTGTACTACAGGTTTAACAGCTCTTCCAGATTTTGTGGATGTAGCAGGCACAGGCTCAGTCCTTTTAACATCAACATTCGGGCTTGCAACTCCCGGCTTGTTGTCCAGCAACACAGCAGCTTGTGCAGGAAGGGGCACCTCTGCACTCTGTTCAGAATTAGAAGTAGCACTTGCATCTATAGTATTATTTAAATTTGCATGTTCTGTAGACTCTGGTTCATCATTAAGGGATATCTCAACAAAATTTGACTCTTCTAGTACACTACTAGCACTTTCAGAATTAGCAACACTTTCTGAGTTGGGGTCAGATTCACCAAATCCAGATTTCTCAGCTTCAAATGACAGTTCACTATTCTGGCTTTCATTTTCTTGGTCAGGGCTTGCTACTTCAATTTCAGACAGTTCCATGAGACATAAAAAGTCAGCCGCTTCTGAAGTTATACTTTGCACCTCACTATCAGGTGGTACTGGAGTGGTTGAGAGTGCAAGATTATCTGATACTTCATGATGGTCAACACTGTCTCCCATGTTGCACAAAGGATTGCTTTGGAACAACTGTGCTAGCTCAAAAGAAAGATAATATGTAGGCCCATATTCACTTTCATTGGACTACGAATGATTGTCATTAAAGATAACATTACTTGTTGAAGGCTTTGGCTGAGGAACAGCAGAAGGCTGATTTGATTGTTTCCTTCAAGCAGCAGATCTGATAACAGGTCAAGTGGGGACATTGTCCGGACGTGCATAGTCTATAATAATTTGTCCAATGGGCCAAAAATGATTCTGGAGCATTGTCTTTACATCTCATGGGTCTATCTCTGGATGCACTCTGTAGACAGGCAGATCATCCAGCTTGCTGATGACAATGTATGAGGTGTGACTCCACTAGTTAGCAATTTTGTATTTGCCTTGAAAACCCAGATTTCTTAATAATACCCAATCTCCAGGTTGTAACTCCTGAGCCTTTACACATTTATCATGTCTCTCTTTGTTGGCTAAGTTTTTCTTTGCAGCCACTGTGTGAGCAAGCTAATAGGCATGATTAAGCTGAGGTTTGAGTGTTTGTACATACAGTAGATAATTTTCTGCTTGGATTCCATCTGGTGATACGCCAAAACAAATGTCTATAGATAATCGTGCTTCTTGACCAAACATTAATTTATATGGGGAAAATCTGGTTGCATCGTTTCGAGTACAATTGTAAGCATGCACCAAAGTACTTATTTGCTGACTTCACCTTGACTTGTCCTTGGGATGAAGTGTGCCCAGTATGTCCGACAATGTTCTATTAAATCTTTCAGGCTGCGGATCTCCTTGTGGATGATATGGAGTGGTTATTGACTTTCTTACACCCCAGAGTGAGAGCATCTCTTTGATCAAGCGACTTTCAAAATCACTTCCCTGGTCAGAATGGATCTGCTGTGTGGCACCGTAGTGAATGAAAAATTTCTCAACAAGCACTTTGGCTATGGTGGCTGCTTTCTGGTCCTTTGTTGGGCAGGCCTGTGCATAACGAGTGAAGTGGTCTGTTATGACAAGCACATTGCTAATATTTTTTGCATCGGACTCCAAGCTTAAAAAGTCAATATATACAAGCTCCATGGGTGCACCAGTGGCGATGTTAACCAGGGGCGCTGCTCTCTGTGGCTGGGCTTTTCTTTGAAGGCTTTGCATACAGGTTTTGATATACTGATCAATGTCTGCACCCATCTTGGGTCAATAGAAATGGGCATGGGCTAAATCCAAAGTTCTCTCACAACTTTGTTCACTTGGGAACATAAGCAGGAGGCTGGTAAGGACAGAGGTCTGGGGTTATATTCTGTTTTAACTGAAATATTTGAATAGTTTTGTACGTGAAATTAGCTCTATGTGTTAAAAATTATTACCTTGAGTTAGAACTGTTACTTGGGCTGTGATATTGTAACTTTTAAGGCTTGGGAACACTTGTTTGGCAGTGATAATTAGAGTGAAATTTAAATGTGTTGTTTGCCTGGTGTTAGGGGGAGGGGACATTAACAGGAATTACCTTGTCTTTAACAGGAATTACCTTGTCTTTCATGTTCACTTGGGAACATAAGCAGGAGGCTGGTAAGGACAGAGGTCTGGGGTTATATTCTGTTTTAACTGAAATATTTGAATAGTTTTGTATGTGAAATTAGTTCTATGTGTTAAGAATTATTACCTTGAGTTAGAACTGTTACTTGGGCTGTGATATTGTAACTTTTGAGGCTTGGGAACACTTGTTTGGCAGTGATAATTAGAGTGAAATTTAAATGTGTTGTTTGCCTGGTGTTAGGGGAGGGGACATTAACAGGAATTACCTTGTCTTTAACAGGAATTACCTTGTCTTTCATTGTTCACTTGGGAACATAAGCAGGAGGCTGGTAAGGACAGAGGTCTGGGGTTATATTCTGTTTTAACTGAAATATTTGAATAGTTTTGTACGTGAAATTAGTTCTATGTGTTAAAAATTATTACCTTGAGTTTGAACTGTTACTTGGGCTGTGATATTGTAACTTTTGAGGCTTGGGAACACTTGTTTGGCTGTGATAATTAGAATGAAATTTATATGTGTTGTTTGCCTGGTGTTGGTAAGAGCCCTCTCACCCACCCTGTTTTGTAGGCTTTCTTAAATACTGAAAAGCCACTGGGGTTGGGATTGAAGGGCTGAGTATTTCTGTTTGGGACTGAAATTCAAAGCAACAGGAACTGGTGGGCCTGTGACATCATACGGTACCTGATGTCTGCATACACTCACTGTTAGTGGGACTGGACACACACTGGACTGTATGTGTTTGTGAGACTTGGGAACTTTATTGGTGGGGTTGAAATTGGGTTTGTAAATAACTGCAGTCAATATAGAGAGAAACTGTATTCCAGGGGAGAGGGACTGAGAAAAGGGGGTGTGCCATTATAAACAGAGGGGGATAAACAGGGTGGCCATATTCCACCATGGCAGGCATCTTCAGAAGGGTTGTAGGCTGCACAGGCTGTGGGATGGCAATAATTCTCAATTGGGCCTGGAAAGAGGGAGGCTTCCCACTCTGTAGACAGCTATCTTGTATCAGGAGTGAGGTATATTGGTTAAGGAGTAAGCTGGGGGAGCTGGGGGGGTGTCCAAGGATAAGGGGTGTGGATATGGGCAGCAGAAAGGGAAAGGGAAAGGGGAAATTGTTTAACCAGGAGAGGCACTCTAAGCTGAAGCTTGTTTCCAGGTGCGACCTGGGAGCACAAGGAAGTTAAGTAACTTACTCAGAATCACACAGTATGCAAGTGGGGGCTGTGGGATTCAGAAGGGTGGGGCTGAGGGGAGGCTGAGGCAACGCTCTGAAATTACAGGACATTATGTTACAGCAAGCAGGAGGGGTGATATTAGGGACAGAGGACCCTTAGATAGGGATGTTGACGCTAAGGGGTAAGTGTACGGGGTGAACATTCTGAATACAAAGAGAGTGGAGGGGGAAGAGTCAGGAGGGGCTGTTGTGGGGAAGCCTAAAACAGCAGACTGTGGGAAGGGAGCTCCTAAGGTGAACAGAGCAAGAGGGGAAGAAGAGGGGCAGTTTAGCAGTGCAGTCAGGGGAAACTCGGGTTACTTGATGGAGGCTGACATAGAGTATCACAATAAATTTGAGCTACTAAGCAACCTAGAGGGGGAGGAAGGGGTTGGTGGAAAAGAGGAAACTTATACAGAGGCCGGGGGAGGGAGTCGGATACCCATAGGGCATCACAGACCGGCAATAGAAAGGATAGAAATAGTCCCAGAGGGAGAAGGGGAAACATAAATGTTAAGCAAATGGGGGAGATGCAACATATTGCAGACATGAGGGAGGAGAGCATGACTGGAGAGAAACTGGGAGACAAGGAGGTGGGAGAGGAGCCCCCCTTCAGCAGGGGGGTCAGTACCAAGGATGGGGCCCTAGCTAAAGGGGACCCACAGAGAGCCTCTGGAGGCAGGGGTACTATTACAAGGGGGGAGGATGGCGGTGTGGGGGAAGGGGACACCATCAGGGCCAGGATAAATGGTTCGGATAAGAGAAGGTTAAAGGGGACACCTATTCAGAGGGGGGTTTGAGTTAAGTGGGCAAAATAACGAGGGAGGCAGAAAGGGGAGGGTGACAAGGGGGTCTCTAATAAGGCAGGAAGACTCCCATGGAATTGAGATCACGAATAAAGGGGGATGGGGGCTAAGAGGGCATAGTGGAGGTAACCATAAGAATGATGGTGGTGTTAAGGTTCTGTTATTGGGAGACTCGACGATTAGGGGTATCCAGTGGGAAGGACAGGGGGGTGGATGACATAGCCAGGTGAAGGTAGTGAGTATCTCTGGGCTGACAGTGCACAGAGCAAAGTTCATGGTGTATGAAATGGTTAGGGATTGTGGAGGGAAACCGGATTTCCTGGTGCATTTGGGAACTAACGACCTAGAGGGAAATGGCGTTTTAGAAATCCAAGCAAGGTTCCAAGAACTTGCCAGAGTCTGTCGGGATAATGGATGCAACATTTCCTTTTCGGAGATATTGCCAGTACCAAAGGCCTCAGTGGAGAAAAAAATGAAGCTCACAGAGGTTAATGACTGGTTAAGGAAGTGGGGTGAAGAGAGTGGGTTGGGGGTGTTAGGGAACTGGAAAGGAGTTTGGGAGGATAAGGGACTATATGCCAAGGACAGACTTCATCTTGCCCCATTAGGGAAGGAAGTTCTTAAACAGCGGATGGCTGACTACATTCAAGAAAGGTGGGGTTTAAACTTGTGAGGGGGGAAGGGATAAGGGAGGGGCTGACCAGAAGCCCTCTCCTCCAGATGAGGGGAGTAGCCTTCAAGCCCAAGGGGGGGAAACAGACTGGGGTGGAGGTTTCAGGAGGAGCAGAGGGAGGATGGAAGTATAAGGAATCTGGGTGGGGTTCGACAAAGTGGATCAGGGATAAAGGGTGGGGGTTGGTGTTAGTAAATGCCAGGAGCTTGGGAAACAAGTTGCCAGAGTTTCAGGCCATGCTGTTCGGGGGTGGATGTGGCGGCAGTCACGGAGACGTGGGCCAACAAAAACCATGACTGGGACCTAAACGTGTGGGGGTACACTATGCTTAGGAAGGATAGAAAGGAGGGCAGAGGGGGTGGAGTGGCTATGTTCGTTAGAGATGACATAGAAATTGCTAGGGTAGAAGAGGCAGAGGGAAATGTGGAGGCCTTATGGGTCACCTTACGATCCCCAGCAGGAGATAAGGTCAAGCTGGATGTAGTATATAGGCCCCCCGGGATGAGTGATGTTCTAGAGGATGGTTTGCTGGACAACATCATTGCCCAGTGTGGACCAAAAGGGGAAGGAGTGGTGTTGATGGGGGACTTTAATACCAGGTACAAACTGGGAACCATGTCCTCTAAGGTGGCCAGGAGCAGAGGCTGCTGGACAGCTTCCAGGATGTGTTCTTAACACAGCATGTGATGGAGCCCACAAGGGAGGGGCATGTCCTGGACATGGTTCTGGCAGATGGGGTTCTGGTAAGGGACCTGGTTGTACAGGACCCCTGACTGGGAGCGACCACAATACTGTCTGGTTTCAAATAAGCATGGGGGAAGGGGGGAGATCTAGGACACTGGCAGTGGACTTCAGGGAGGCAGACTTTGTGGGCATGGGAAATATTCTTCAAGGATCACTTGAAGGGGATTACATCAATGACAAGTGTGGAAAGGAGATGGGAGGTCATAAACCGGGGACTTCATGAGGCAGTCAGGATCTGCGCTAAGTTGAAACGTAAGGAGCAAGGTCACATAAACCATGCTGGTGGTCCAGTGAGGTACAGGTAGCAGTCAGAGAAAAGAAGGCGGCCTACAAAAAATATAAAACAACAAGAGGGGATAGGGATAAGGAAATGTACCATCTTGCATCTAGAAAAGTCACCCGGATGGTGAGGGGGCAAAGTCCAGTAAAGAGCAGCGCCTGGCACAGGGATACATGGAGGGAAAAGGGGTTCTTCCGGCACATTGGGGAGTGGAGAAAACTAAGGGCCATCTCCAGCAGATTGAGATCAGAAGGAGGTGGGTGGAAGAGGTGAGGACCAGGCAGAGGTATTTACCCAGTACTTTGCCTCTGTGTTTACTAGGAGGGGATGGGATATCTACAAAGCAAGGCACGAAGGGATAGAAGCAGCAGTGAGTGGGATCAGGGAGCAACAGAAATGGAGCAAGAGGAGGGAGAGGTACCCGGGTGTCACATCTGGATAAGGATAAAAAGGCCAGTAAGGTGGAGGGGACGGATGATGCTATCTCCGCCAAAAGGGTGTGGTTAGCCCTCAAGGCCCTAAAAAAAGACAAATCTCCTGGGCCGGATGGCATTCATCCGAGAGTACTATGGGAATTGGCGGACATACTGGCTGCACCCCTAGCGGAGCTGTTCAACAGCTCACTTGAGACAGGGAGGGTACCTAGGGATTGGCGAGAGGCACATGTGGTGCCAATCCATAAAGGTGGGTCGAGGGGAAGTACCAGGTAACTATAGACCCATCAGTTTGACCTCAGTGGTGTGAAAATTAATGGAGAGTATACTAAAGGAACGATTGGGGGTGTACTTGGAGGAGGTGGGAGGTCTGGATAGTCGGCAACATGGGTTTCTGCCAGGTAGATCATGTCAGACCAATCTTGTGGAGTTCTACGAATGGGTAACATCAGAACTGGACAGGGGGAAAGCCTGTGGATGTATTATTCTTGGACTTCAGCAAGGCGTTTGACTCTGTCCCCCACAATGGTCTGGTGGAGAAACTGATGGGGTAGGAGTAGGCCCTTTGATGGTCAGATGGATTGAAAACTGGCTAGCTGGATGCACCCAGAGAGTAGTGGTCTATGGGGAGCTCTCGAACCTTAGAGAGGTTGGTAGTGGGGTACCGCAGGGTTCGGTCCTGGGTCCGATCCTGTTTAATGCATATACATCGGACATCAGGGAGGGTATAGGGTGTGAAATGAGTCTCTTCGCGGATGACTCCAAGATGGGAGCAGTAGTTGAGGGAGAAGACTGGAGGTTGGCCCTGCAAGGGGACCTGGACACCCTGGAAAGCTGGGCTCACACATGGAAATTAAATTTCAATATCACCAAGTGCAAGGTGTTGCATCTTGGTCGGGGAAACCCTAAACACAGGTACACCCTGGAGGGCTGTAGGCCTCAATGGGGAAAAGACCTAGGGGTCATGGTGGATGCGTATGAATAACTCTGGCAGTGCAGGAGAGTGGCTAGCAAGGCAAACAGGATGTTGGGATGCATCGTAAGGGGATCACCTCTAGGAGCAAGGAAGTGATTCTGCCGTTGTACAATGGACTGGTTAGACCACACCTTGAGTACTGTGTACAGTACTGGAGACCACACTTGAAGAGGGACATACAGCTCCTGGAGAGGGGTACAGAGGAGGGCAACTAAGATGATCGAGGGCTGGGATTTGACGATGAGGACAGACTTGAGGAGCTCTGCCTGTTTTCATTGGAGGAGAGGAGAGACGGGGGACATGATTGAGGTCTTCAAGTACATCAAGGAATAAATAGGGTAAACATGGAGGGATCTTTAGACTAAAGCAGGGAGGTATCACCAGAGGGCATGGTTTGAAGTTGGAAGGTGGAAGGGTGAGGGGGGAAAGAGGAGGAGGTTTTTCACTGAGAGGGTGGTGGACCCTTGGAATGCACTGCCTGGCGAGCTGGTTCAAAGATCCACAGTGGAGGGCTTCAAGAGAGGGTGGGACAGACACAGAAAATGGATGTATCAGATGATGGCCTGTCCCAGGGAGGTGGGGATGGATGATAGGGGTTTCTGGAGCACAAGGGATGGGAGGGCCTCGGCACCCAACTAAGGATCTAAGGGTCGAGCAGACTCGATAGACCGTAAGGCCTAATCTGCTGGCAAATAGTATGTTAGTATGTAACCCAAGTGTCCCATCTGGTCAAAGAGTGCTCTTAGGACTACACATTTAAATGTAGAAGGCAACATTAATTGCTGTTTAATGACTTGGCCTTCTCCATCCGTGGTCTCTCTGTAAAGTAGCTTATTTCACAGCTTGAGTCTAGGCCCCTCTCTGAGCAGCAAAGCAGCTCTCTGATCTTTGGACCATAGCTTTGAAACATTTTTTACAGTGTTTATGGCATTCAGAACATGTTTGATCATAGGGTCATGATACTGCTCCCTTTGAATGTCTGCTGGAGTGAGTTGAGGCAGGGCACTAAGAGCCAAGGCTGCAAAGTTACAGTAATCTACAGGAACACAGGTTTCTGGAGGTCCCAGACAATTGACTAGGCAATCTACAGTTTCAGAAGATAGGTTTTCATCTTTGTCAAACTTGTAGCATAAGACCTTCATGGATTGTTTGGACATTCTCACCCGCTCAGAACTGGGTACAGGCCTTTTAGATAGTGCATTGGCATCAATGTGATTGAGGCCTGGATGGTACACCACTGAGTAATCCTAAGTTGAAAGGGCTGACAACCACCTGTGCCTGGTGGCATCTAACTTGGCTGAGGTTTGAACGTACTTGAGAGGGTTATTGTTTGTTTTTACTAGGATTTTGGCGCCATGTAGTTATTCTTGAAACTGGTCGACTATTGCCCATTTCAAAGTGAGAAATTCAAGTTTATGTACAGAATAGTTTTTTTCAGATGGTGACAAGCTTCTACTAGCGAACGCCACTGGGCATAGTCCTTCCTCATACACTTGATAAAGCACAGCTCCAAGTCCACTTAAACTGGCATCTGTATGCAGCATATATGGTTTAGTTGGGTCTGCATAGGTGAGTACTGGGGTGTGTGTAAGCTGATGAACAATGTCATAGAAAGCTGTATCACAATCAGGGGTCCACCTGGCCCCAAATGGTTCATTAGTCTTAAAGTAGACTTTATCCCTTTCTTTTACAGTACTCTTTTTGTACTTCCGATTGGTAGTTGGATACCCTTGGGTCAGATTTAGCAGTGGGTGAGTGGCTTTGGTGTAATCCACAGAAACCTAGGAATCTTTGCAGCTCTTTAAGATTGTTAGGCTGTGGCCAGATAGTTATGGCTTTTACCTTGTTCAGATCAGTTTGAATGTCTTCAGCAGATAAAATGTGGCTCACATACATTACAGATTGCTGGAAAAACTGGCACTTGTTGATGGACAATTTTAATCTGAATTCTTCTAACTGGTTCAGGACCTTGAACAAATGAGCCGCATGCTCTTCATGTGTTTTGCCAAACACAATGACATCGTCCAAATAAACTAAGCATTCAAGTAGGTTCATATCTCCTACAGCTCATTCCATTAGTCTTTAGAAAGTGGCTGGTGATCCAGATATGCCCTGGGGCATGCACAAGAATTCATAGAAACCCAGGGGACAGATAAATGCAGTTTTTTTCTCTATCCTCTAGCGCCATCAGGATTTCGTAGTACCTGCTTCTGAGATCTAAGATGGAAAACCACTGGCTCCCATTAAGACAATCAAGGGCATCTTGGATGCTAGGTATTGTATATTGGTCTGGTATGGTCCTTCGGTTAAGGGTCCTGTAGTCTACATACATCCTTACTGAACCATTTTTCTTTCTGACCACCACAATTGGGGGATGCATAAGGGCTACGGGATTCCTGGACAATTCTAGCTTCTAACATCTCCTGGAGGTGGCGTCAAACAGCACCAATGTCAGTAGGTGCCAGTCTGCGTAACCTCTCTTGAAATGGCCTCTCGTTATGGAGCCTGATGTGGTGTTCAGCACCAGTGATGCATCCAACATCCCATTCTTTTAATGAAAACACTTTACTCCTCTGTGCCAGCTTGCAACTAACTTTATCCTTCTACTATTCAGGAATGGGGGACTCTCCAAAATCAAACAAGTTGGGCGTTACTTCATCATCTTCCTTGGTACAGTGCTTGCTTGGTAACACCATGGTATCTGTGCAATATACCATAGCCAGGCTGCAACCTTGGTTTACTTTAATATCCCGATCAGACACATTTTGAATTTGGACCACTACTCTCCGGGCATGTGCATGAGCGCAGGCAGGTAGTATACTAGGTTTAACTAGGAGCCTATCTGGCAGCTTTCCTTCTTCTGGAGTATCCAGCATAAGGATCTTGTTGGTTACATCCTTTCTCATCTGAATTTCACCACTGATAGTGCACTGAGCATTTGGTGGAAAGACAAGAGGCACTGGGTCTTTCTTCCACACAACTCCCACAGGCTCATCCTTGTCAGCCTCCTTAGCCTGCATCTGCATTTCAAATATTCCCTGCACCATGGCATGGATGTGTAATGCTCACCCAGTCCTTTGGCCTTGTCTCTCCTGACACAGCTGAGCTAACCAGCCAAACATATGGGCATTAGTACCAATTATCAATGGAATTCCACCATACAAGCCAGTTGGTGGGCAGACCAATGCCAGGGTCTCCACAGGATCATCCATGCCAGCAACAGTAGAAAGGAAAGATAGCCATATCCATAAGTAGCCAAGGTAAGGGTAAGAGTTATCGCTTAAACCCAATACATACAGTCCTTCGAGGGGTTGTAGCGGGTGGTCAGACATGTGTTGGTCATACCAGTCTTCAAATATTATAGTGACCTGAGATCCACGGTCCAATACAGCTCGGGCTGGGATACCATTCATGTGCACCGTGATCTCCATAGAAGGGTCCGCCATCTCTGACCAGTCTGGAGGAGCAGACTTAGCAGGTTTTTTCCACAGTGACCTTAGAGGAAAAAGACTTGCGTGATGGCCCATGCTGCGGCTTTACATTGCTTTGTTGAACCTGATTGAGCAATTTGGCAGTTACTTAGCACAGATCCTCTGGAGCATGGCAAGACCTTTTGGTGTGTCCATCTTTCCCACACCAGTAACAAAACACTTAAGTTCTGGGTTCAGAAGGCTGAGCAGAATCTCAGGGTTTATGATCGTCAGGAGGTGGGGACCTATACTCTTCCTTGGACCTAGACTCAAAGTCCGTTACTCCATAGTTTTTCCAGGGTACAGACGGTTGGGCCGTGTACATAAGATCTCGCACCATAAGTCGCAGCTCTGTAATCTTTTCCACTACACTGCTTTCAGATCTGGGTTGAACAGCATGGGCACTGGACCCCTTCATGGCGGGTTGAGTATCGCAAGCAACCTAAGCATTGGAAGTGCAAGTTTTTGCAATGTCTGCAACAGTTTGGTTGCTGGCTCTCAGCTCTTCAAGTTCTTTTAGCAGTTCACTGATTTGTTGAGACTCAGGGGTAGTCTCCCTCTCACTGGGTTTCCCAGGGGCAGTTCGTGTGACAGCAGCATATGAGTCCCAACAATCATCTTCGGTTTCAGCTTCCCGAATTTCCTTCATTAGCCAAGAGGTTGGGGTGGCCATTATCTGGCGTAAGGGCCTAAATTTGATTATAGACTCCCCAGAAAGTGGTATGCAGGGTAGGTATGTAAGAGTATCAGTATGTATTCAGGGTAAGCTGCTCCATTTTATTAATGTTTATGCTCCCAATTCCAAACGAGAAATCTTTTTTGAATCTCTTTTCAAAAAAATAACAAAGCTTCCTGGGGGACAGTTACTCCTAGGGGGTGACTTCAACACTACACTGTACCCACAGAGAGATTGTTCATCAAAGGAGGCCCACACGAATGGCGTGGCTTCATGAACCCTGTTAACCTAAACCAAAGAAATGGGCCTAGTTGATGTATGGCGAACCCACCACCCAATGGAAAAGGACTATACCTTCTACTCAAATGCACAAAGATCATACTCCCGCATTGATTTATTTTATACTGATGCAACTATCCTATACTGGACAATCAATTTGCATATACATAATGTAACCTTATTTGATCATACCCCGATTTCTCCCTGCCTGACTCCCCGGGGACAAACAAACTTTGTGGAGACTAAATGTCTCCCTGTTAAATAATAAGACCTTTATTTCCAAACTGAAAACATTAATCTCAGACTTTTCTTTAATTCATCAACCAACAGTTCACTCTCCACTGCTTAAATGGGACACACTCAAGGCTGTGCTTAGGGGAGAGATTATTAGTTTTATGGTAGCCCCCAAAAAACTGTCTCAGCTATCCCATAACAGGTTATTACAAGAGCTGGTGGAAGTGGAGAGGTGGCATAAATTGAATTCCCAAGACAAACAAATCCATAAGGAGTTGATCAAGGTCAGGATGGGCCTCCAGGAACTTGAGAATAAGAAAGCAGAGGGACTGTTAAGATTCTCAAACCAAAAATATCATGAAGTTGGAGTTAAGGCTTCTAGACTACTGACATTTCATTTACGAAAAGCTCAAGTGGACAGACACGTCCCGTACATTTGAGACAAGGGACCAGAGGGGGGAAAAATTGACTTCTCCTGCCAAAAATAGCTTGTCAATTCCATCAATATTATCAAACTCTATACTTAGAGGATAAAGAATCCACAAGTACTAGGGACAGTACCCGAACCTTTTTAAAGGCCCTTAAGCTGCCCAAACTATCAGAAGGGGTGAAAGAGAAACTAAATCTACCCATTACAGTAGGGGAGACCCTAAACGTCATTCATCAGCTACCAGAGGGAAAAAACTCCGGGTACCGATGGGTTTAGTGCGGAGATTTATAAAGAAACTGGCTACACATGTGGCTCCCCTTCTGACTGAGGTCTTTAATTGTTCTCTGGAGGAGGATAAGACCCCTGAGAGCTGGTCCCACTCAATAGTCACAGTTATACCCAAGCCAGGGAAAGAGACATCTAAATGTGAGTCTTACAGGCCAATTGTCCTCCTTAACCAGGATCAGAAAATGTTCACAAAAATTCTGTCCCTTAGATTGCAGAAACATATTGAACTGTTAATACACCCAGACCAAACAGGATTTATTCCGCACCGTCACATAAGCAACAATATTAGACGCCTGTTAAATATTTTGCACCTGAATCAACTTCTTTCCTCCCTAGCCCTGGCCATTTTTCTAGATGCAGAAAAAGCCTTTGATAGGCTTAACTGGATATACCTTATGGAGGTGTTAAAGGAGATGGGTTTTATGGGAAACATTCTGACTTGGGTTAAAATATGTTACCAGAATCCACAGGCGAGAGTGCGAGTGAATGGCACTCTCTCTACCCATTTCCATATCACTAGAGGGACAAGACAGGGCTAACCATTATCCCCCTTACTTTTCACGATTAGTATGGAACCCCTAGCCCAGGCTATTTGACAACATGAGAAAATTGAAGGGATAGAACTTCAAAACACGCTGCACAAAATCTCGCTATACGCGGACGATACCTTGATATATTTAAGTAACCCAGAGCCAGCTCTCCCATACCTTCTGACCTTTCTATGCAACTTTGGAGAGATATATCTGGCTTCAAGGTCAACGCCACAAAATCTGAGGCACTTTCAATAGGGGGAGGTCCCTCCATGGCTCTGCGGACCAAGGTACCATTTAAGTGGGTAAAGCATCAACTGAGATATCTAGGTATCCAGATTCCAATGCAATGGACACTCTTGTACAAACATAATTATGAAGCGCTCTCCCAGCAGATAAAAGCAGATTTAAACAGATGGAGAAAGCTCCCCTAACATTAACGAATAGATTAGAAACTATAAAAATGAATGTCCTGCCACGATATCTTTTTTATGTGTAAATCTACCCCTCCAAATTCCCCAAAAAGTTTGGAAAGACCTTAAAAAAAGACTCTCTGGTTTTGTCTGGCTGGGTAGACGCCCTAGAATCCAATGGGAAATCTTGACAACAGAGAAATCTAAAGCTGAGATGGGTATTCCGGACTTTCAAAAATACTATTTAGCAGCCCAACTACTATCAATCATTAAAATACTGACACCTGGGAGAAAACACGGGTGGTTGGAGATAAAGGAATGGGAATGTGGCCCATACCCACTCCATATTGTGCCATGGATAGCTCAACCAGGGGACCTCCAGAACATAGAAAATAAATTCATGCGATACACGATTGCACACTGGCTTGAAGCTAGACAGGTATGGGAAATAATAAGACCAGTCTGGGAATATTTACCGTTTGCCCACCTCCCGGGGTTCCCAGCCATTAGAGGAGACCATTGCTTTTTTAGATGGGCAACTTGTGGACTAATATACCCAAGGCAGATGGTGGACAAAAATGGCTTAAAATCCTTAGCACAGATACAGGCGGAATTTAAACTACACAATACTGATGCCTTTAGATTTTATCAGTGCACACATTACATTTCTACCAATATTGGTCTGGCTGACTTAAACCAGGGACCGACCACCCCAATATTACTAACTTATCAAAAAAGTGTTACGGGAGAAACTAGAACTTACAAAACACAAATACTGTATATAAGTTCCTAATGGAAGACAGAGGATTGTTGGCAGTTCAAAAAGTGGAGGGCAGATGGGAGACGGAAGCTAGCTTGACCATTTCAAAGAGAGACTGGGCGCATATTTGGAGGGGCATACATAAAACAATTAATTCTCCCTCTTGGAGAGAATTTAGATGGAAAGTTGACATTCGCTTTTTTAGAACACCAACTATCTCAGCCCATTACATGGCCCACTCTTCCAACAAATGCTGGAGAAGCTGTGGGAGTAAAGGAACACATTATCATTTTTTTGGGGAATGCCCCAGAATAACAGTTTTTTTGGCAAGCAATAGCTCGGGAGATTTTGGTGATCTTCTCTCTCACCAAACCATTAGAATTTGAGAATCTGGTCCTGGGTGCCTCCCCGGGAGAACTTAAAATGCCGACAAAGAAATATCTTTTCTTTATTCTTTTTGCAGCAGCGCTTAAAACACTTAAGCAGAACTGGCTGACAACTCAATCTCCATTAATGGTCACTTGGTATAGGAACATCAGACAGATAAAGGAAATGGAGGCAGTTACGACCCGACTGAGACTTGCCATAGATAAATTTAATTCCAGATGGATGCTCTTTTATAACTATATAGAAGGGAGGGAGGGTACCCCAGTACTAGATCAATTGCTTCAATTATAAACTCCATGAAGGGTACATATATTACCCCTTCCCTGCAACGTTTATCTCTGGTCCTGCACCTCCCCCACCAGTTCAATATTAATGACTGAATTTTTTTTCTTTTTCTCGATGGCTATAAAACTTTAATGGCAATAATTTATTGATACTTACTGTAGATCACGGGGAATTATTTCCTTTTTCTTCACTCGGACTGGTGGAGTTATAGCATTCTTTACCTTGATTAAAATTCTGTACAAACTAGATTAAATGCTAGAAATAAGACATGTACTAAGATATCTAAGTCACAAAGTGCCAGTCTAATTGTTACAACAAGGTTGGTAAAGTCCAAGACTAGCCAAAAGAAGATCCTTTAGAAGACCATTGGAAAGTGGATGGCCTCATCAAGGATAAGGAAACTTCACTTTCTGATCTTTACCACAAGTTGTCCTGGACTGCATTATGGTGGCTGGACTTGGAATCTAGACTGAAACTCTGCCTTTGTAAAACTAATGCTGGAATTAATTATTTTAGACCACTTATCCTACTTTAGTTGGAACATTTCTTTCAGAAATTGACTAGCTGAAATGATTATGTTTATATCTGGCTGAATATGAAGTATAATGCCTGTTACATTGTCCTTCTTTAGTTTATTGTTAAATAAAGGTTTTAAAGTTCAAAAAAAGAAATGTCGCATACGATATTTTTATACCCCAGATAAACTTATTAAATACCTTCCAATGTCATTGGAGCCTACTGGCGTCGTTGTGGGGAGGCACCGGCCAATACAGTTCATATTTTTTGGAGCTGTTCGGCCCTCTTCTCATATTGGAAGGATATAAACTCCGCTTTGGCACAGTTAATTAATGTGGAACTGAAACTTTCTCCTCAACTGGTTCTTTTATATCTACTAGATGATGGGGGCATCCCTCGGAAGAAAAGCATGTTATATGTATACTTAGCGGCTGCAAACAAGGCTCTTACATGCCTTTGGCGCACTCAAACACCCCCCCCACCACGTTACTTCAATGGCAAAATATAGTTAATGAAATTTATTATTTGGAATGGAGTATTGCACTTTACTTGGGCCAACTTCCCTAATTTGAGCTGACCTGGAAGCCCTGGGTGTTCTATATTTCCCAAATAGACCCAGCACTCGTCCTTTAAATTCAACCTTCAAAGTGATCCTTGGGATGGCCCCTCTCATCTACCGACTTATCAATTACTTTCTTGTCTCACATATTGATGATTGCTAAGACTGTAAACTGCTGCAAAAAATATTTTTTTCGGTGTATATGAATTGATTTATTATCTCAATGTTATCACAAATGTGATGCGTAATAATGTATTGCTCTCACCCCATGAACCAATAAATAAACAGTTTAAAAAAAGAAAGAAAGTCGCTTTTCGGATTAGTTCGATTACTGCAATAAGGCAGTCCTAAGCAGAAGAATTACAGCAGGAAGGCAAGTCAGGCCTTTCCCTGCTGATTCTCCTAGGCTCCTTCTTTGGAGCAGCCTCTCGATAGCTCGAGTTGCTCACTCTCCAAACTCTAACTCCAACTGATCCACTTTGTCTCTAACAGTTCTGAGATTTTTCCAATTTTCTAGCTTTCTGGTTGGCTAGGTGAGCTGACAGTCATAGTTCTGGTGCTCCAATTAGTTAGTTTAGGCGCCAACCTTCAAAACTACAAGAACTACAGTTTTTCTTCCCATGAGGCACTTGAGCTAAGGACTCTTTAAGGTCCCCTGTGTCCTATTGGTCCAAATCCTGGAAGTCCAGGACCATACTTAGTGGCTTCCATTTGGATAAACAAAGCTGCGAGAAGGCAGGTTACAACAAACACTAATTCAAATATAACAGCAAGTTAGAAGTAAATATTTACAGTACTAGTTAAAGCTCCCTCTACCTTACTAGTGACAGCAGAGTGCAGCAAATTAAAGTGGCGTCTGGCTGGTAGCAAGCTCTAAAACACTCAGACCCAGCCCACATGATTTATTATACACACACACTGGCTAATGACTTAAAGGGACAGGCACGGTGGCACATCATGTCACTCTCACGCAAATCAACAGGATCAAACAAATATCCAGGGATTTACTATCTATGCAGGACATCTGCCTGGCAGTGGGCATGGATGGAGCCCAGGAAGATGCTTAAGGTAACCCCTAAATTGGTAGGGGGGGTTACACAAACAAAACTTGTTTCAAACTTGGTTAACATACTAATAACCGGTGTAAGTTACTACAAATGTGATTTCCTTGCCTAAGCCTCTTTGTATTGGTTCAGTGAAGGAGGTATGCCATCCGTACTCAGATATTTAAACATACATTCACCTAGGCACTCAGAGGTATGCTTATCTGTTCAGAGCCACCTTCATAGGACATTGTTATGGTGCCTAAGCGCTGCCTCCTTCGGTGGAAAGGAATTCATGAATATTCCCCACACCCTCTCAAAGAGCTCTCCCACAGCTGAGACATTTACTTCTTTCTCACCTCTGTTTGTATGTGTTCATAAATATGCACACCGCACTCCTGTGTGATTGTTACAAGCAAAAATTTGTGTTGCCATTGGGTTGTGAATTTAAGAAAGAGTAATGTGCTTAGAGACAGCCCAGGTTCCAGTTGTCTCAGTGGCACAGTTGGTTAGTGTAATTGAAATGGTATTCCGGGCAGCCTGGGTTCAAGTCCCAGCTGAGGCACTTACTTCTTTCTCACCTCTGTTTATATAAGCTCTCCCCTTTCTTTGAGGTCGTAGGTCACTCTTTCCAGTGGGACTGTTTTGGCCACTAATTCCAGCTACATATTTACCGTGGTGTATGTACACTCTACCCATGTATTCTGAAAACATTTTCTAGTCAGGGCCAGGAGGACACATACTATTCTGGGATGTGGGTCCCACTCTCCATGTCCCCTGTGATCCATCCTAATGAGCGTGGAAATTAGGGTCTCCAACACCTGCACTCCCACCCTGCATTCACTCTGCTGTCTGATCTCTGCCCAGTATGGGCGTAAACTTATGCACTCCCAAAAATAATGCAAATATGTTTCTCTTGCCCTCTTACATCTGCCACATGTGGCTGAAACTCCAGACGAGAACTTAATGCACTATTGCTGGTGGCAAATATAGCCTATGGATAAATTTATATTGAGCTTCTTTACACTTGTTACACCAGAGCTGTTCCATATGTGATTCATATATTGTTCTCCAGTTCTTCTCTGAAACTTCCTCTCCTAGCTCCCATTCCCACTGTTTTCTTGTTCCTTCTGACTGGGTTGGCATTGCTTCTCTGAGGTGTGAGTATATTCTTACCATTAGCCCTTTTGGATCTATTCTTGATCCCATAATCTCCTGTTCTACCTTGTACTGGCTACAGTTTTCTGGCTGTACCCTCCGGATGGTTCTTACATATGCCTGTACCTGTAAATAGCAGAAGGTATGCTGTCCCTCTAGGTCACAGGTATACCTTAACTCATCTTGGCTTCTCATACCTCCTATGCCCACTACATCTCCCAAACATTGTATCCCCCTTTGCTGCCAGTGTTGGTATCCCTTCTCTTGCATTTCCGGGAGGAACTCTGGATTGTCATTAATGGGAGCCAGTAGAGTTCTGTCTTCCCTTCCCTTCAATACTTTAGTTGTTATTCCCCATGCCTGCAGGGTATGTATCATCAATGGGACTGGATGCTCTCGATTCCTGCATTTTTTAATCCTACCTTTATCTAGGTACACCTGAGGTGCCAAATTCCCTCATCTGTCTCCAGTGTCACCCAGCTTTCACCTGCATATGAACATATGAAAATGCCAGCAGAAGCAGGCCTTATGATCTATCGAGTCTGCTTGATTGTTGCTAGCACTCAACTTGCAGCTGGCCCACCCCTCCCACCCCTCTTCATCATAACCCCCTCACCCTGTTCCAACCTCCAAAGCCACCCACCATTCTACAGGACACCACCCCTCGGGCAGTGCATTCCACCTGTCCACCACCCTTTCCATGAAAAAATGCCTCCTTATTTTCCTCCTGACTCTTTCCCTCTCTAACCTCAACCAATGCTCTATCGTATCCCTCCCTCTTCTCAGCTGGAAAATCCCTTCCATATTAACCTTATTTATCCCTTTGAGGTATTTAAATGTTTCGATCATATGCCCCCTATCCCTCCTCTCTTCCAGGGAGTACATGTTCAGCTCTGCTAATCTCTCCTCATAGGACTTCCCCTCAAATCCCTGGATCATCTTTGTCATCCTACGCTGCACCCCCTCCAACAATTTGATGTCCTTCTTCAGGACCGGGCACCAGTACTGTATGCAGTACTCCAGGTGGAGCCTGACCAGAGACTGTGCAGGGGAAGGATCACCTTCCTATTCCTGGAGGAGATTCCCCTCGCTATACACCCTAGCATCCTATTTGGCCTTTGCCACCACCTTCCTGCACCAAGCCGAGTTGTTCAAGCTGCCCATTATAATTACCCCCAGATCCTTTTCTTCCTTGTTACTTTCCAGCTGTACCCCTCCCAGCTGATGGCTCCTCCCCCGATTTCTAGCTCCGAAGTGTAGTACCTTGTACTTCTTAGCATTGAACCCCAGTTGCCATGTTACTGACCTCTCCTGTAGTTTGTTCAGGTCCTCCTTCAGCCCCTTCCAGCCTTCGATGTAATCTATCATAGCTCCCATCTTCGTATCGTCCGTGAACAGACTGCTCCTACTCTGGACCCCATGTGAGATACCAGCTATGAATATCCCAAACAACACTGGTCCCAGTACTGATCCCTTTGGCACACCGCTCATCACTTCCTTTGGTGATGAGCGCTCCCCCACCACCACCACCATCTGCTGTCTTCCATTCAGCCAGTTGATGATCCAATTTACCATCTTTGTTCCCACCCCTATGTATTCCAGCTTTCCCCCAGCCTCCCATGCAGCACAGACTCAAAGGCCTTGCTGAAGTCCAAATACAGGTCATGCATGGCCCCTATCCAGTTCTCTGGTCACCCAGTTGTAATACTCAATTAGATTTGTCTGGCAGGGTCTGCTGGAGACAACCCCATGTTGATGACCATCCTGAAGACCATTGTCCTCCAAAGAAGGTCACCAGCCACTCATTTAGGATTGTCTCCATGAGCTTCCTCACAATCGATGTGAGGCTCCCTGGCCTGTAGTTGCCCAGCTCATCCCTGGGGCCACGTTTGTGAATGGGCACCATATGAGCCATCCTCCAGTCCTGTGGTATGCATCCTGTGTCCAGGGAGATATTGAACAAGTCAGTCAGTGGCTCCACCAGAATGTCCACCAGCTCTCTGAGTATCCTAGAGTGGATGCCATCTGGTCCTGGTGCCTTGTCCACCCTTATTGCCCTCAATCCTTCCAGAACCCTGTCCTCTGTAATCCCTATGTCAGTCACCCCTCCACTCCACTACCCACCCTACCCCCCTTGGGATATCTGCCCCCTTTTCTCCTTCATGAACACAGAACAGAAGTATTCATTTAATGCCTCTGCCTGTGCCCCCCTCTCCATCCACCCTCCGTCCCTCCTAATCCTCACTACCTGGTCTTTTTTCTTCCTTCTTTCTCTAATGTATCTGAAGAAGTCCTTTTCTCCTTCCATAATACCCTGTGCCAGTCTCAGTTCTCTTGAGGCCTTGGCCACTCTGACTAGCCTGGTATCTTCCCTGGGCTTCTTTGTATGCTCTTCTTTCTCAACCCCCTCTCCCGGCCCCGATTTCTTGAGTTTCCGAAATACCTTCCTCTTGGCTCTTACCCCCTCCATAACCTCCTGAGTCAATCAGCTGGGCTTCTTTGCCCTTCCCTTCTTACTCCGTGCCTTTGTACATGCCTCAGTGGCCTCTGTCTGGCCTCTTTTAATAATCTCCCACTTTTGACTAGCATCCATGTCCTGATGAATGCCTTCCAGATACTTACTCAAAATCTTCCCCATCATACTAAAGTCTGCCCCTATAAAATCAGTCACCATGGTTTCCGTACCCCCTGTTTCCCTACTCATATTAAGCATGAACCACACGGAGTGGTGGTCACTCCCAACCAGGGGGTCCTCCATCCCCAGCTCCTTTACCACATTTGAAAGTACCAGGTCCAGAGTCATATCCAGTCTAGTAGGCTTATGTACCAACTGCTCCAGGAAGCTGTCCTGAAATGCCTCTAGTATGACCTGCTCCCTCGCACTTGTGGTGGCTGGAGTGCTCCACTCCACCCCAGGTAGGTAGAAGTCCCCCACCACCACAGTGCTCCCCTTCCTACAGACTCTTCTGATTTGCTCAGCTAGCTCACTGTCCAGGTCATTCCCTTGTGCTGGAGGTCTGTATACTATCCCCATCCTCAGTGTCCTACCTCTCGAGTCCTGAAGCTGCAGCCATAGGGCCTCTGTTCTACCATCATCCCCCTCCTCCCTTGTACACCTTATCCCTTCCCATATATAGACTGCCATTCCCCCCTTCTCTTTATTCCTATCCTTCCTGAATATTTTGTACCCTGGGATCATCATATCCCAGTCCTGGTAGTCAGTAGCCCATGTTTCTGTGATGGCCGCAACGTCCACCCTCCTCACTGCCAAGAGAACCTGCAACTCAGCTAACTTATTGCCTAGGCTTCTAGCATTCAAAGTGACCACCCTCCAGCCCGTATCGTTCCTTGCTTTACCCAGGGTTTCCCTGTTCCCCCGCTGTGCCTCTACCTGACTCCTCCCTGTTGTTTTGGGGTAACATCTGGGCCCCTCTCTGGATACCCCTGCCTACCAGCTGTCCACTCACCACCCCCACCTAGTTTAAACTCATCTTTGCTGCTATGTACCCTCTATCCCTGTTTTAATAATCCCTTCCCCTCCCTGCTCAGGTGCAGCCTATCTCCTGCATATAGATCGTTGTTGTCCGAGGTTCATCCCCAGCCCCCCACTAACCCATACCCCTTGGATTGATACCATTCCCCAGCCATGTGTTGAACTCTCTAATCCTCCCTTTTCTCACCATACTCGTGCACAGCACTGGGAGCACCTCCAAGAAGGTCACCGATTCCCCCAGTTCCTCACTCACCCTACCCAGTTCCTCGAACCTCTCCCTCACCACTTCCACCATCTCCCCCACCAGGTCATTCATACCCATGTGCACCACAAGATGCATTTTCCTCCTACCCTTTTTGGCGCACTTCAGAATTGACTGCCCCACCCTGCCTGCCGTTAATCCAGGTATGCACTCCACCCATATATGACTGTGTCTTTCCCCCTTACTGCCCCATCTTATCTCTTTTAGTATAGAATCCCCCAGCACTAGTATCCCCCCCCTTGTAATTCCTGCCCCACTTTACTACCATGGTACCTATCTCTGGAGTCCACTACCTTTGTTTCTCTGCCCTTCCTTACTATTGCTCCCTTCCTGCCACCCTGATCTGTCCCCTCCCTCCCGCACCATCCCTATCCTCCATTTCCTCCCAACCTCCCTGGACCCCCCGCATCCCATCCTCCCTCCCTTCCCTGTTCCTTTCTCCTTCCTCTCTACTCCCTTTGTCCGTCCTTCCAGCTGTGCCTCTTATCCCATTACCCTTGGCTCCCTCCTCCAACCTACTTCTATCCTTGTTCCTTCTCCTCCCTTTCCATCTCTGGCCCCCTCCTGGCAAGCCTTCCGCCCTCCTTCTCCTCCACCAATGTCACCAGGACTGCAAACCTATTACCTGCCCCCACTGCCTTGCTGTGCATCGGCTCTTTCTTCCCTACCACAGTCCTTCCTACAGAACCTGGACTCCTGTTTGGTTTGCTCCCACACCCCCTCCCTTGACCCGAAACTCCTCCCCTGTGGTGTCCTCATTTTGCCTTCATGGGATGGCCCACTAGCCCCAGCAGCCCCCCTCCCTCCTCCCATCCTCTCCAACTTCCTACCAAGCCACCTCATCCCCTCCTCAAGCCTTCTCAGCCTGTGGCAAATTGGACACCCTCCAAGCTAAACTTCCCCAAAATGTTCATCCAAAGTACGGCCCCGCATCCATTACAGCCCACTATTCTACCCATGCTTAAGCAGTCTTAACTAACAGGAAAGGGCAGTGCGAAAGAATACAGTATTATCAATAAAATTACAAGTACTAGTTGTGCTATCTTAACTAGCCCTGCCCCGCAAGAAATAATATTACAAGACAGTGACAAAGATATGAATGCAGTCCTACTTTTTTTTTCCTCCTCTAGTCCCTGCCTAATATGCATTTCCACTAAGGTGACTTACCCTACAAATTAACTTACATTACAATTACAAATACCCTACAAATACAAATACAGTGTCTATGCCAAGATACTACTCAAGATGCCACACTCTGTCCCTCACCCCCCTGTGAACAAAATAGTGTTAGACTGACTCACCATCTGCATTCAGCCAGTATCCCCAAGTCCAGGTAGCGTTCAGCTTCGTCCCCTAGAAGGCAGCACCTTCTGTTGCTCTCCAGCCCTTGACTCCTTGATGCTCTGTGACTCTGGCTCCTCCCACCTCAACCATTTAATAGAGGTTGGGGCCGGGGATGGTGGCTGGGACAAAATCTGGCAGGGTGGGTGGGTGGGACAAATTCCTCTACTCCCTACGGCTTTAAGTTGCACTGCCTCCCGACTCTCTCAGGCTTCCAAGCCGGCTTCTGCGCTGCCCCTGACTCAAGTGGCTCCTGCCGCATTAGCAGGCCACAGATGCTGCTCCTTCCTTGGTCCCTGACTCCCTCAATGCCGTCCGCTGCCTGAACGCTCACTCCCCAACCCACAGTATAGTGGCTGGGCCCAGCTCTTTATAGCCCAGCCGCTCATTTAAATCAGGCACTGCTCTGCCCTATTGGCTCCCATGCACGCGTCCTGATTGGCCTCCCTAGCACTTCCTGATTGGCTCACTCTGGGAAACCTCCAGGAAAAGTTTTAAAATCCTTCTGCTCCTCACGGCTTAAGTCAGCATTGCCCCCAATCTTTCCGCTTCTAAGCCGGGGTTCTGTGCTGCCTGCTACCTAAAATGGCTCCTGACACACTCTCCTCTGTGCTCCCAACTCAAGTGGCCCCTGCCACACTCCCAGACCACAGATGCTGCTCTTTCCCAGTCCCTGACTCCCTCAATGGCACCCGCCGCCCAAACGCTCACTTCCCAAACCACCAATTGCATCCTCCATTACCCACTCCCACTCCCTTATTACTCTTACTGAGCTGTTACGTGGTAATGCCTTAGATCTGGGAATTTTAGTCCCTCTCCTTAGCAATTGTCCCCTTAAGTCTATTAGGGGCTGACCTGGGCCTCCTTCCCTGCCACAGAAAGGTAGAAAACTGCACCTCCAGCTTCTGTAGATCCCTCCTGACTAGCCCTATTGGTAGCATCTGCAAGGGATACAGTATTCTTGGCAATAAGTTCATCTTAATTAGGTTCACACATCCGATCCATGAAATAGGAAGGACTTTCCACCTTCTCAAGTCCCCCTCCAGGGTTTTAAGCATCCCCCCCTATAATTTAGATGGTATAAATACAAAATCTGGGGACCTACCCTAATTCCCAGATATGTAGTGACCCTCTTAAAGGGGTTGTCTGGTAACACTGCTGACAGGCCTCCCCCTCACCTACATCAGTTCTGACTTATCTCTGTTTATCTTATAGCCAGAGAAACTAGAGAATTTAGCTAATGCTTCTACTATCTCAGGCAATGTTTCCACTGGCTCTGTGACAAATAGAAGGATATCATTTGCGTATAATATTATCTTATGTTCTTCCTCTCCCCGTCGCTTCATCCCCTTGATCACCCCCAGTTGCTGCTGGATGTATTCCACCAGAGGTTCTATCACTAGAGTGAACAAGGGAGGTGGCAATGGGCACCCCTGTCTTGTCCCTCTTTCTAGTTCAAACTCCTCTGAAAGCCCTGCATTCACCAGTATCCTAGCCTTAGGTGTCGCATACAACTTCACATACTCTACAAACTTCTCCCCAGTCCAAATTTGTTTAATACCTGGTATAGATAAGACCACCCCACCCTATCAAATGCTTTCTCTTTATCCAATGAAAGCATGAGCATCTCTCCTGGTCTTCGAGTCCCTTTCCATATTACATTTAGTAATCTCGTGATGTTATTATAGGAGTGTCTATTTTTAACAAATCCTGTCTGGTCTCCATTTAAAAGTATTGGCAGAAGCTCCTCTAATCTCCTTGCCAGAGCCTTAGCAATTATCTTGGTGTCGCAATTCAGGAGAGAAATAGGTCTAAAGGCTGTACATTTGTATGGTCCTTCCCCAGTTTTGGGAGCACTATTATTGTCACCTGATAGCACATCTCGGCTAGAGTGCCATTCTCCTGTGTTTCCTCCATCATGGCCTGCAGGCCCGGTATGATCCGATTGCCCAAGATCTTGTAATAGTCAACACTTTGGCCATCTGGCCCCATTGCTTTCCCTTTTTTCAGTGCCGCTACTGCTCTAGATAATTATACCACAGTGAGTGGGGCTCCCAATTCCTCCCTCTGCTCCTCCCCTAATTTGGGTAAGTCTAGGTTATCCAAGAACCCCCCGCCACCTGTTCCATATTGACACATTCCTGAGTGTAGAATGTTCTGTAGTAGTCTAGGAACTGGGCTCTAATGTCTGCACTTTTATTATGGGTCTTCCCTGAGCATCTTTCAGAGACGTAATTGCCGTAGTGCCTTTTCTGCCTCTAGCCAATTTCACAAGCACTGGGCTGAGTTTATTTCCACATTCATATATACGCTGCTTGGAGTAGAACAGTGCTTTACTAGCCCCATCCGTTATGGCTAAATTCAGTTGTTTTCGTGTCTTCCTGAGCCTCCTCATATTCTCCGCACTTGGGTCTACATATGTTTTTTTCTGTAACTTTTTGACCCCATCCTCCAACTCCTGTATCTATCCCTTTTCTGTTTATTTATCCTAGCCTCATGTGCAATGATTACCCCCATGCATGCTTTTCCTGCCTCCCAGAAGATTGCTTTAGAAGAGGCTGTATTTTTTTTTTCCCGCTTATAGATCCCCATTGTTCCTGTATGAACTCCACAAATGGCTTGGAAGACAGCAGATATGCTGAGAATCTCCACGTTCCTTGGCTTCTCTCCTCCCCCTTATCCTAAGGGTCATCAGTACCCTAACGTGGTCTGACACAGCTATGGATGTGATTTCTGTGTGGCTAATTCTGGGGTACACATTCCTAGGGGCAAATATGTAGTTCATCCTAGACTATGTGTGGTGAGGGTTAGAAAAAAGGTATATTCTCTTGAGCCTGGGTTGGCCTGCCTTCAGACATCAATCATATCAAGTTCCTATAGCCCCTCAGCCCATCTCTGTACAGCCACATCTTGCCTTCCTCCCTATCCTGATCTGTCTATTACTGCAGCTAATGCACAGTTAAAAAATCCCACACCATTATTAGGTTAGGAAATTGTTTCTTCTGGAGGAGGGACAGCATTTCATCATAAAAGACAGGGTCATGTTGTGCTGGGGCATATATATTCCCCCACTGTGTATACCTCCCCTTGTATCAATCTTTGCACAAATATATATCTTCCTCCCCTTTTGTCCTTCAATACCTTCTGCTCTACAAACTGTATACCCCCTTCTCATTAGAATGGCCACTCTTCTTTTGTGTCCATTGATTGAGGCAGTGTAACAGGTTCTGACTCAGTGACTCACAACTTCCCATGTTCTTTGTCCATTAGACGTGTTTCCTGAACCATCACTATGTCTACTCTATCCTTCTTCAATGTGGTGTGCACTGCTCAGGATCTTGGTTCAGTTTATTTATTTATTTAGATACTAAGATTACATCAACCTTTGAACCAGAGGTTCTTTTACAAAGGCTCCGTGTTAGACAGGGAGTGTACAAACAAACACATATTGGTTACAGAGTGTGGGGTTACATAACCACAAGAAGTTACTGTCACAAACACACTCTGCAGGTCAGGCCCTCTGCTCATAAAGTGCCAGCCTCAGAGTGCAATAATGTGAACAGGTAACAGACAGGGTGACCCTCCTGTCTGCTTTGGGTTCGAATCACCTTTTAGCCTCAACTTCTGGGGGGATTCAAACTGTGAACCTTATGCTAGCATACCCAATTAACAGATATGTACTCTCTTTGGGGAATGCAGTACAATCCTTTGCCCAGGGGCACCTAACCAGGCATCCAAAATGAACCCTTAAAATTCTATAAGAGACCTTAGGTATATTCTTACTTTTTCCAAGCTTAGTAACACCATCAAGCCTTTTTAAACCATTGTCAGACTTAAAAATACAGGCACTCCACATGCAAAAAGAAAACTGGGAAGACACAGGCAGTATCTTAAGAGAAGGTGGTTTACTAAAAATTGTAAAATAAGTAAGATAAAATACAGAACAAATATCAAGAGCTTACAATCTCAAAAGAAAATGGGAAAGTTACAGAACACAACTCCTACCACAATACTCTTACATCTTTTGTATCTAATATATTTCCTCTGTAAGTGTGTTTTAAGTTAGGTCAGAGAACTGTTTCTCTTTTATAGCCCCAAAAAGATATATCACATTTCAGACACACTGATACATTTTCAACTCTGTTTCCACACCCACTTGATGAGTCATCTAGCTCCTCCTTTTAGAATTTATTCCTCCAAACATAATTTCCTACCAGGAGGTATTTTAAAATTAATGGTAACATCAGAAGAAAAAAAATGTCCTAAATATGACTCCTTAATTAAACATTCCTCTTTGATCTAAACATTCCCACACTGGCACCAATGTGTTAAAAAGCCAACAGGAATCAGCCTAATGAAGTACTGTTACTGATGTCATAAAGTCATATTTGGTTTCCACTTCAAAAAGCCTGGGCAGGTCATTAAAAGGTAATAAAATGTCATTTTGCAAGGAAGTCAATTAAATGGTCCTTCTGGTCTATTTTACAATATCCTGTGGTTTTCAGCCACTGACACCTTGAAGTTACAGGCCAAATTCCGCACACACTGAAAGGTCATACACAGACCACGTATTTATAATACCAATATCATACAATAATCATAACTAGATGGCCAAGCGTCACAACGAGCACACTGCCTTGGGGAATCATTAGCAGAGCCTGACTCCTTGTGAGACAGATTCTGCTTCAGAGACGGTCTCAGGATTAATGAACACTATGGCAGTCTGCTGAAGTCTGGAGTGATTAGGATCATTGAAACATAGAACATGATGGTAGAAAAAGGCCTAGTGGCCCATCCAGTCTATCCATCTTACCTACTTATCCTATGTAAAGCCTAGTGGCCAGCCCTACCTTTACCATCTGCTCCCCCCATATAGGAAGGATCACCTCCAGATTTCTGCTTACTCCCCTCCCTATACAACCCAGCATCCTGTCTGTTTTCACTACTGTCTTGTTACACTGTACTGTGGATTTTAAATTGTTTGATATTATTACCCCAAGGTCTTTTTCCTCTATTGTGCTTTCCAGTACAGCTCCCCCATCACGTATTGCATTCTCTCTCTCTCTTTTTTTTAATCAAAGTTGTTTGTACCTTGGCTGAGACATGCTTGGCTACCATTGGCCCTGTCCCTGCTGCCCCTCACTGATGACTACTTCCCCAGAACTTACCTGTTTAACCCCATTTGGAGGACCATCCCCAGAGCCTCTCATCCAAATTCTGGGCTGGAAGGGTACTGGTTGTGGTGCAGGTTATGGATTGCTGTCCAGGCCATCATGCATGCATTCCTCGCCATCCTTTTGTCCTTCCTGTTTTTCTTTACCTCTCCATAGCTGGGTGTGCATACCAGAACATAGATTTGGAGGCACACATGCAATGCAGAAGTCCCACAGCTCCTCCCTTCATGCTACTTCTATCCCCTACTGCAACCAGGCCTCCACTTGATGATAGTCCTACAGCGGAGTCAACAACCCTCCTTCCCTGGGACAGAAGAGCAGTGCTGCAGACACCCAATCCTGTTCCCCCTTGCTGATCCCCAACAATCTGAGATCATTCTTGACCCTGAGTCCCTGGCATGGTGGGAGGTGGCTATACTGCTGTACCACTGGGTCAGCTACATTCTCAGTATTTGTTACTGATATATATTACCTAGCACTTCTTTGCATTGAAGCTCAGTTGTCAGATCTTGAACCACTTCTCTAAGGGTCCTCCCTTAATGCCCTAATCCCATTCTTGCTGTACAGTCTTCTAGAGATATTAGTGTCACCTGTGAAGAGACAGATCTTGCTCTGTACACCCACCCAGAAAATACCTAAGCGGCAAGCCTCATCATCCCAGACATCTTCAGTATGAGATTTCTTTGTCACCAATAAAAATGATGAGATTGTTGCAGTATATAACAAATTTGAAAGGCTTGAGTGAGCCAGGGGGAACCTGATCACATCTTGGTACCAGTGTATAATATAACCAAATGAAGACTAAACATCTTCACCTGTGGAAGCAGCACGAAAGGGATGCATGACTTGGTTTTAATAGACCTGTTGGTAAGGACTAGGGTGGAGTTGAGGAAGACGAAGGAACTGGCAGTGAGATGTTTGTGCAAGATGTCAGAGCTGGCACCACAAACTCCAAGCAGCATGCAAGTGGTAAGTAGCAATCTAGTCAGTAAAGCAACACAGTCAGTAACTGGGATTTTACTTTTGTAAACAAAGAATGCTTCAGCCATCCATCAGACCTTCCATGGCTGCAACCAAGAATATGACCCCATGTACAGTCAAAAGCCTCATCCCCTCTAGTGCGTCCAACCCAAGTTTAACCAACCATCACACAAGCACTTTCTAAATACACCAAATATCACCACAGTGAACCTATGGCTAGGAAATTAAATTTTGCTGTGGCAAAAATGCTTGTGGTTGATTTTCTGCAACACTCAATTGTTTAGAGAAATGCTGTGATTTGAGACCCCCCACCCCCAAAAAAAAGGGTCATAATTTCCATGGTTTTAAAAATACCAAACTCGGACCTATGTTAAATACATAAATGTCAGAAACAGCATAACAGATTGTACATAGACAGTGGGAGTGAGGGACATTGATATGAGGGAAGACTTTGCAAAGATTTTTAGTTGCAAACACAAAAAGGCTGCACTGGGACAGTGATGCACGAGGCAAAAAATCATGTATTACAAACAAGTCAGGCACACACCACCTCTACCAACTAACAAACACTTGGCTCCAAAAATGAAATTTTCATTTTTATTAAAAAAACAACAAAGTCATACTGCAAATGTCTTTGTTTTTTTTTGTTTGTTTGTTTTTTTATAAAAAATTCTACTTTTGGAGCCAAGTGTTCATTAATTGGTAGAGGTGGTGTGCACCTGACCTGTTTGTAATTAAAGATTTTTAGTTGTAGTTTTGCTGCATTAGCAAACACCTGATACCAGTAAAACTCTTTCCACACTCAGTGCACACAACTCTTCACACAATCAGTACACCATGAGTCCCACCTCATTATACATATACTAAGCTTCCAGTGTTCTCTTCACATTCAGTACACAACTATTTCCCACATAGTAAGGACATAACTCTTCCCACATGTAACACTGAGCTCTTCCCACATTCTGCACAGAACGTGTCTCGCATACATTAAAAATGTCTAAAGTGTGATGGAGGAAAGTGAAGTGATTAGATTTCAAGAGACTGAGTTTTTTCATTGTATTTTTAATTGAAGTTCCCTGTGGTTGGTATTGAGATGGCTCAGTCAAGTGAGAAGAGTGAGAGTGAGAGTTCAAGTTTATTGAAGGTATAATTCCATTGAGCAAGCTCATTTGCAAGGAGGTCCCTTGTACAATAAGAACAATGTAATACATAAATCAATAATACACAATGATGGACAATATAAAACCATTTTGAGACATCAACAAGCAACAATATAAAGTGAGTATTGTATTAGAGCTTATGAGGTGAAAGAACAGGAATATCCTGTCTGGCAGACCTGTGTGAATTCTCTTATAGGTGTCAATTGTATTACTAGTAAGACAGTGAGACTTCAAAGGCAGACAGAAAACTGGGTTGTGGGGAAGGTGCAAGAGCGACCTCTACTGGCCTAAAAGAGAAGGCCACCCTTGGGATCAGACATAGGTTTTTTTCAGGCTGCAACCAGACTATTTAAGCAGCTATGACACAGAGCACGTGCTCTCATTTTCCTGGAACATTTCATTCTGGACAATCTCCTGACAAGACAAGACCAAATGCCAGCAGACACTGAAGGCCAGTGGCTGCAAGAGAAGGAAAGGATTCTTCAGACTTTATTTATTCTTCTGAACTTTCAATTCGCTATGAACATTAAAGTAGAACTTTAGATAACAGTTATAGTGCATTTTTCATGTATATTTTCCACTTTTATTTGTGTTATTCTGTGACCAAATTAGTAAAACCTTTTAGTTGCAAATGTATGATAATTATTCAGTAAAAACATTTGTTTTTAAGAAACCTGCCTGAGCGAGATTGTTATATTGTGTGTGCGATTGTGGGAGGTTCAGTAATAATCTGTGACTAAACTATTATTGCTAAGGGGTGCTATCATAAGCTACCAAATTGAGCAAGGGTCTGAAAAGGGAAAGTCTGCATAAAGATAGGGGGAATGCCAAAGTCTCAAGGAAGGGTCTGCGGGGCTTTGAACCAGGTTATTGCATGCCTTGTGGGACAAGGCAGAATCATGGTTACAACTCTACACCAAGGAGGTTGTAACACCTGGATCTCCCCCTTTGTGTAACGACCAAGATGGGTTCATATCTGGCTACAAGACTTGAGACTAGTATTGTACCCTGATCCAGAGTTAAGAGGGGACCATGGGACTTTGTGGTGAGTGTTCAGTTGTGAACTCAGTGAGCACTATAGAAGGACACAAAGAGGGTATCCCCTGTTTTCCCCCTCCCTGTCATGGATTGACTTAGGGGTGGGCACTGTGAGCTCAGTGGACCTGACCCTCAGGAGTGGGTTCGTGACACCCAAAGATAGGTATGAATGAGTCTCCTAGTGGCCACAGAGGTCCAGCTCACCTCTTTATATGGAGCACAATGATAGGTTCTAGCAGGAAGGTTGGTGATGAAGTAGATAGCTCAGTGGTATAGTATGTCCAATTTGTGAAGGTAGGAGGTTGCTCAGTTTTTGTAGATTATATCTGCGTAGTCCAAGAGGGGTAGAAAGAAGGCCTGGACTAGCCTCAGCCTAGAGCTCCAGGAAAAGAGTGATTTGTTCTAAAGAAGAAACCAAGCCTTAATCTAAGTTTTTTGGTTAAGGCATCAATGTGTGAGGAGAAGGAGAGGTGAGAGTCAAGCAGAAAGCCAAAGTACTTGAAACTGCCCACTACTTCCATTGTATCACCCAGTGGAGTAGTGATAGGTGGGGGGTGAGCACTTAAGAGGTTCAGGTGGTGGTAATACATAACTTTGGTTTTCTTCGCATTCAGTAGCAGTTTAGAAAGGATTACATTTCATTGTAATTGATTAAAATTGGATTGAATCATGGAATGGACTTGTTTGAATGAGGGTTTAGATGTACAGAACATGGTATCATCTATGAAGAGATGGATGTTAGAGTGCGTAATGTTGCTGTTCAAATTGTTGACATACAGGAGGAAGAGCAGGGGACCCAGTACAGAGCCCTGGGGAACCCCTTTTGCATGGGAAGTAAGGAGGAGAGATTCCCACTAGCTTTAATTTGCTGTTGCCTGTTGGCTAAGTAGCTGGCAAACCAGCTTACAGCAGAACTTTCAAATCCAAAATCCCTGAGTTTGACCAGAAGAATGCCATGGTCAGCCATATTGAAGGCCTTACTTAGGTCCAAAAATACGGCCCCTGTAACCAGTTTGTGATCCGCAGCCTCCAGCCAATCGTTCAATACTTTAGCCAGATCAGATATGGTGCTGTGGTGTGGTGACGAAACCCAGACTGGAGGGGTCTGATCAGTTGGTACTTATCGATAAACTCCCTGACCTGTGTACTAACCAATTTTTCAAGTAGTTTGGAGAGGACTGGAAGAATTGAGATCAACGTGTAATTGTTGATGTCGCTAGGGTCGCCTGATTTAAAAAGGAGCAATACATGAGGTAGCTTCCATTCCTAGGGTACAATGCCATCTGTTAGGGATAGGTTAAATAGGTGGGTGATGGGAGCTGTTAGGTATTGATAGCCTAATTTCAAAAAGAATGGATCGATGTGGTTGGCTCTGGAATTATTTTAGCATTCAATCTGAGTAAAAGATCTTCCACCTGTTTGTAAGTAATAGGGGAAAAGGTAAAGACAGCATGAGTGACTAGACTGGGTACAGTGGAGGTAGACAGACGAGAGGGGCAAAGGTAGCTGCCTGTGAAGCTTCGAAGGCGAGTTCTGCTGTTGCAAAATATTCATTGAATTTGTCCAGTATTAGCGGTTTATCAGTAATGATAGTCCCATGTGGTTGATTTTGCCTGAAAGGGTTGGGGGTTCAACACAAGCTTCGACGGATTTCAGGGTGCGCCATACTTTGGATGGGTTCCCCTTTGCAGATTCTAGTACATTCATATAGTAGTTCTCGTTAGTGTTCCTTACCAATCTGGTACAAGCATTCCAAGAAGCCCTAAAGGCTGTCCAATCCCCTGGGGATTTAGTGCGCCTCGCAGTTGCCTGTAGCTTATCCCTTAAGGACAAGGCTTTTTTAATGTCACTATTAAACCATAGGCAGGAGGCTTTCTTTACTCTGTGATTCATCATTGGAGCGTGTTTATTTATAATACTACAACAGATCTGCTAGGAAGTCGGCTGGGATGAACTTCGTAAAACTCTTCTTAGAGACAAATTTACTTGCAAAAGAGGGTTTTAAACAGTTTCTAACACATACAACTACATTATGATCACTGAGCTCATTGTGGAAAACAACTTCATGTGAGATTTTATGAGGCCTGTTCATGATGATGAGGTCTAAGAGTGAACTAGTGACGTGATTCTTGAAGTTTGGTCTTGTAGGTTCTGTGACCACTTGGCATAGGCCCAATTCATCAAAAAGGTCTTTTAGAGAACTTGATTTTGAACTAAACCAATCTAAATTCAAATCTCCAAGAATTGAAGATTCATTAGTGTTATTATCTATTAAGTTGTATAAGTGGGTCAAGAGCTCGAGAGCCCCAGAAGGCAGTCTATAGCAGCCTAGTATGTTAATTGTTTCGTTGGGGTAAATGGAAAGTTTTAATCCCAGACATTCAAATTCCTTCAGCATGGAGATAACATGGAGAACAGATGCATATATCCTATTGTTGACATAGACAGCCACCCCTCCTCCCCTCAAGGCTCTATCCATGTGGTATAAGGAATAGGATGGAAGGGCTAATGCATGGTCTGACGTGGAGCCCTTCAACCAAGTTTCTATCAAGGCCAGAATGTCAGGAGTAGTACTGGATACCCAGGCTTGTAAGTCTGTTAATTTCTTCTGTAGGCTACAGATATTTATAAGCATTAATTTTAGTCCTTTCACTAAGGCAAAGTCAGTTGGGGATGCCAGCGAGGTAACAGGGCCAGGGTTCTGTTCTATGTTCCCTGAACAAAGAAGAAGCATAAGAATTATCTGGCATAACCAGATTTTCATGGAAGTAAGGCTCATGTTACATCTGGATCTCTGTGGAAGGTAATCTAGGGTGTCTAAGAGATATCTGCTGATGAAGCAGTGGTGCGAGGTTACACAGAGGACTAGGATGGCCCAGAGTACCAGGGGGCTGTTATAGGCAAGGTATGTAGCAAGCAGCTTTGTTGAAGGATCCCAGTGAGGGTGTGGAATGATGTTCATATAGGGGTGAGAAGTAAGTATAGCTACTGAGGCAATGGGAGTTGACTCATCATATAAGGTGGGGAGAGACAGGGACAAAAATATTAGCAATAATGTAGCACACATAATGCAGCAATGCTGTGTAATAAACAGAGAAGGATAGCCAACACAGAAAATAGTGAGTAAAAATGAAGGGTCAGCTATGCTGTTGGACCTTCCATGGGTTGACTGGCCACTATAAGGGGAGGGGCTAGATAGTACAGTGGAGCCCACTTATAAGAACATTGGATATAAGAACATCCCATTTATAAGAACATCGGATGTCCCGCTTTTTGCCCATTATTTTCAATGGTAGTAAAGCCCATTTATAAGAACAATTAGCAAGTTTATAAGAACATTTTTTTTCCAGAGGTAGCTGTAGATGGTCATTATCACCTCTGTGTGTGCTAAGCCTGGTCTGAATCATCATCTAGTCTCCTCATTAACAGTTACTTAAGTAGTAAATAGATGTGTAAAAGATGCCTCATGAAGGAGACGGCACATATTTCTTCATAGTTAGGTGAGACACTGAATAGATTTTACAACATTACACTAATTGCGTAAGCAAGAGCTCTTTTAAAAAGCCATGTTATACTACTTTTAATAATGAGTTATCTAAAAACTAGTTTGAGCCTGGTTTCATCATGTTAACCATATATTTAACATGGATTTTCACTGTTTTCAGTGAAGCCCTCTTATAAGAACGTCACAGTTATAAGAACATTTTTGCTTGGCATTTACGGTGTGCTTATAACAGGGCTCCACTGTAGCAGGAATACATGAGAACAGTCTTGGTTAGAGTTTTGCAAGCCAATGAATGAATATGTCGAGGAATACAAGTTTTGGGATGAGGGTTGATGGCCACTATCAGGGGAAAAGATAGGTAGACGCAGGAATATGTGAGAACAACCTTGGTGTTAAAGTTTTGCACTCAGTGCAGTGAAACTGTTGAGGTTAGATGCAGGGTTTATTATATTGCCCCTAGTGGGCTAAGTGTATAATTGGCAAATGGGGAAACCGGGACTTAGTAATTTCCTGGCATGTGACCTTGTCTGCCTATAAAAGCGAGTGTCCACCTAGGGTGGGTGAGGGGCCGCTCCGAAGCAGAAAGATGAGAAGCTCACAAAGGGAGTAAAAAGATAAAAAAAACTGAGCGAGGGTCTGCGTCTAAATTTAACAAAAAACAGTGCTTGAGTCTGTGGCTTAATGTATCAAAAGAACTTGGCTCCGCAGTCGAATTTACATGAGCAATCGAGTCCGTGGCAAGCATGATTTAACACAGGGCTTTCTTGTAGAGAAGGCGCCAGATTCAAAACTAGTGCAGAACTCACCAGCACAACATGGCTGTTCCTTGTTTGCTCCGGCGGGTGCGCAGGTGGCTGGCCACAGCAGGGAAGGGCGGACCATAGGAGCGGTATCTTTAAATTGACCTAAGCTGGGCTGGAGTCTGAATCAGAGCCTTGTTTGTTCTGGGAGGTGGGCGGGTTACTGGCCGCAGCAGGGGAGGGTGGACTTCAGGAGGGTGTCTTTAAATTGCCCTAAGCTGGGCTGGAGTCCGAATCAGAGCCTGGAAGGCAAGAAATGAGTAAGAGTGAGAGTGAGAGATGTGTGAGTCACTGTTTTGTGGAGACAGACGAGGAGGAGATGTCTGTTACAACAGAGGCCATGTGTGAATGCAGTGGTGGTCTTATATATTTTCTTCTGGGCAATACCCCAGTGAGGCAGTGGAGGCAGAGAAGTCACACATCCAGCCAAAACTGGCAGAGGATGCAGCAGCTGAAAGAATTTAGACAAGGATGATGGGAGACAGAATTGTGAAGAGAAGCACTCTTAGACCTCATCATCACGAACAGGCCTTAGCTGAATAAGTGACTCCGGCAAGCAGTGCAGTGCATTGATTCAGCACACTTTCAGTACAAGGAGTTGTAGTATTGTTTGCCCTCCTTCCTCAGCTGAAGCCACGAGTGTGTCTCTTGAGTGGTGAGCCATTTTCCACATTGCCTTTTACACAAGAATGTTCCATACTAAACGAATAAAGCCAGTCCCTATGAGACCATCCTGTGTTGCATCATACCCCACTGAACTTTAAATTGATTACACCAGTACAAAACACTGTTCAAAGTAAAAAAAAAATTAGACTCCCAAAAACTAATGCGATTCACCACAATACAATTTTTAAAGAATACAAACTCACTAACCTGCAGAAAAATATTTTCAAACGGAGAGATTCCAAAGCTGTTTGAAAAAAATGCTTCACACAAACAAAACCATATCTCCATCTTTCTTTTACTGTCCACGTCCAAGTCAGACCCATCATTTGCATATTAAATTATTACCCTGCCTCAAGTTTAACAAGTAACAGTCAACAACCATGGCAACTATCAACATAGTGTGTGCCCACAAACTTAAGGAGTAGCAGTCTGCACACCAACAAAAGTACTTTATTAACTCAGTGTCTGCCCTGCTGGAAACTTTTTAAAACGTGAAAAAATTTAAATCAGGTCACTTTTGGCTAACCAAATGTATTATATAAAACAAAAGACAGGAAAGTGCTATATAACTGTAAAATCGTTTAATCTTGTGGGTCAGCTGTGTTAATAGTGCCCCTCAGCCTGCTGCCTCGTGGTTTATTAGCGGGAGTAACACACTAACATTAATTATTTTACTACTACAGTACCACTTTCCTATCATTTATTCTGTATGTGTGTATTACCTCCTTACCTTGACATTCTAATGTCTTTTGAAGTATATGATGCAAGTGTGTCTAAGTGGGAGGGAGAAAGAGTGGTAGATCAAGTACAGTCTGCTGTAACAATGTACTGTAGGTAGCGAAAAAGGGCAGACTGGGTGGGCCACGTGGCCCTTATATGCCATCAGATTCTATGTTTCTATGTCTGCACGTCCATGTTACATATTTCCACTTGTAGTGTAAAAGCATCTGCAATATGAAATTATTGATTTTGGATTGTGAAAATCCTACTAGTGGAGACAGTGGATATAAAGACAGTACAAGCCTTATAGATATGCCTGAACAAATTTCTGCTTTCCAAGTGTACCTAGTTTTTCACCCTTGCCCAGGTTTGAGTCCAATTAATAAAAGTTAGAGGAGTTAATCATAGAGGGTTCAATCCACATATGTGGTAGGGATACGCTCAAACTGGTTGTATCCCTGCCGTGCCACCACGTGCCCTGGGATCACATGGGGACAGATGAGATCCTCAGCCCCATATCCCACCACCTGCAGTCATGGATCCCTGCATGGCAGCTGTGGGTGGCACTGGAGGTGCCACAGTCAGGATCACCCAGCATCTGATTATCGGATGCCCGGGTCAGTTCCTCAGTGGCTCCACCACTCTTCATGGGGGCCCATGGGAAATGGCAGCCTATGTCAATCCTCCATGGGCTGCCCTATCTCCTACTAGCACTCTATGTAATTTAGCAGAGATCACCAGTGCCAGTGACTCTTGCATTCTGTAATTATGCTCCCAGGGCTGAGGCTCAGTGTAGAGTGGGATGTTCTAGTGCTGGATGGCTGGGTAGAGAAGGGCACATATCTGCTACAGCAGCCCCTATGCCTTTGAAGTGTCCGCCCTCTCCACTGGCCATGCGCTGCTCCAGCAGTGCTGTGGATGGGGCAGCTGTCGTCCTCCACCACCAGCCCACCCTGACCCAGCCTGGTGTGGAGCTGTTCTGTGTGGCTGTGGAGCAGACACATAGAGGACATACATCCAGGGCTATAGATATCTCCGGGTGCCTGAGGGGTGCACAACCTCTGCATAGGGGGCTCTCCATAGCATTCCATGGCCCTCTGCAGGTGTGGAACGGCTGCATGCACTTTCTGGATCAAGCCCAGAACCAGCCTTAAATGCTCCATGACCCAGCAGGTCTTTTACCAGGCTGTTTAAAAGGGACAGGAACAGTGTTTTTGCCTTCAGTACATTTGTCAGGATTTGTAATGTTTGAACCTATTAGTGTAGAGTCAGTTTACATAATGTTAGGGCAATATTATGTCATGAAGCAAAACTGAGTTTTATTATGTTTTATCATTTTTTTTAAATATGGTGGTTTCAGGGGTGATCTGTAATGAACATCTGTTTGGCTGTGTAGTGTGTATGCTTCCCATCTGCCAGTCAGTGACCTTGACATATGGTTTACTGTAGCATGTAACCCTTGCACTTCCAGCTAGTTGCTGGAGTCAGATGCTATGCGAGGAACTGTTTCAAAGGGTGACTACTGTGTTAACAGAGTAGGACAACTTTTCAATCAGGTCAGAAGGCACTAAAACTTTGATTTAATGTGCCCTGATGCTTATAAATACAATTACCTTACCTTTTGTGGTTGTGGTTCTGGCTACCAGCAGAACAGAGGTTTACTGGATGTTTTGTTTTCCTTTCTCAAGCCTCAAAATAATTAAATAAAAACAAACAGTTTTGCTCTTCCATTTGCCATGTACTTATCAGTCATCTTGCAAGCTAAGTGACTATGATTTTTATGTCATTCCCAAGAGTATCACAAATTGTCTGCATCTGCATAAAAAATAAAAATAAATCAAATCACCCAATCAAATGTACCCCGGGCACCATGTAACTGCAGGCTACTACCCCTGCCTGTTGAGCTCCAACCAGGTTAAGGGACCTGGGCTCTGTTCTGATGATAATGGGGGAGGGGGTTCTTTCCCAAGATAAAATAATGCGGTGCCTCTACCCACAGTAAGGTATAGTGGACCAGACATGTGTCTGGTATAACCCCCTGGGTTGCTGTATCTACCTACCACCCCTTCCAGTTACCCCACATATGCAATACCATAAACAGTTGCAATACTTTACTTGCATGCAGTTATTGACTATGCTAATAATATGCTTGCAAATATGTTTAAACAACAACAGCAATTAAATATTTATTAAAAGGGGATGGGGAATGTGAATGCAGAGAAAAATGGCAATTGAAATTGGATAAAATAGGTGAAACCATAAAACAGAGCATTAACAGTGCCCACCCCCCAACAGCAACAACACATTTCACTTAATCCCACCTCCTCACTGGTACCAGTGCCCCTACTGTCTATCTGGGTACCCAGGAAAGCCGCAGGCCTGTACGTTGCCATGGGTTGGCCAGTGTTGGTGCAATTTTGAAACTAAAGAACTGGCTGAATGACTTTACACAGATTCTTCAGGCAGGGCAGGCCCTGTGCTTACTCATGGTTGTGGCGTCCAGGTACACAGGGTCTGACAGGTTCAGCTTGGTTGGCTTTGGGGCTTTTAACATTGCTGTGGATGGCAGCTTGGGTTCACAGGCTGGTTGCTTGTAGCTTGTCATCTTCTGCCTTGACTGCAGAATCTTGCAACTTGTCACCTTCTGGCTGTTCCTCTGTGGATGCTGGGTTAGACCAGTCCTGGGGACCTGGGCCACATACCTCAGAGAAAGGCAATCCAGTCATGCCTAGCGGTAGCACTTCCTGCCTGACTCCCCAGAACATCCTTTGGCTGATTATTCCCATCTGTAGCTCAGAAATCACTCAGTCTTTTCCTCTTCCTGCAGCTGGCAGTAGTGGATACCTTAGAAACTGGTTCAGTTCACCCCTCAGGGCTAGGGGTAACAAACAGTCTCACAGGCAGTTTTCAAACTGCAGCTTCAAACCACAAAACAGCTTTCTCAGTTCAAGCAGACTTTCCTGGACAATGGGAATTTCCTACAAGCGCCTCCTGATTCTGGCTTCTTGAACTTTCAGGCTCTTGGCAGAACACAGTCCAGTCCTCCTCAGATGCTGCACAAATTTAGCTGCAAACAGTTCTTCAAACACAGTCTATGGCTCTGCAGGTGATAGAAAACTTTAGGAAAAACTCTAGCATTTGGCTGTGGAAGCCTTGGGCAGACTTACAAACTTTCTTCTCCGACACAGTCTAAGCCCTCCTGACTCGCTGAGAGCTTTGGCCAGACTGCCCTGAGCTGTAACTGTCCATGGGATCTGAAGGAAGAATGGCAGCTTCCAACTGGTTGAACACAGCTGTCCATTTTTAAAATGAATAAGCATTAAGTCCTCTCGATGACTGATTGGTTGCTTGTTTAAGTGCCAAAACTATGTCCATAGCCCTATCTAGGAGCCATAACTTCAGGTCCTTCAAGCTCCTCGAGTCCTGATTGGTGGAGAAACAGGTCAGGAGCTGCAATTATGGCTGCTATCATCCCATTAAAAACACAGTCCCATCTTTAGATTCTCTTTGCAGCCAAACAATATTCCTTTAATTTACTTGCCCCATGGCTCGATTACTGCCCCTCTGCCTGTGGGACTTGCAAGGGTCTTCCCCTGCCTGTCGCTGGTGCTGTAGCACTGAACCCCTCCCAGGCAACAGGCAGAGCTTCATTCATTCAAACAGCAGCCACAGCTGCTCTTAAAGCTACAGGCTCCCTTTTCAGATATAGCACTTAGGTGTGCTGTTTTAAAGTTTTATTTTCCACCCCTCCTGTGTGCCTCTGAGCCCCCACTTATGTTACTGAGGTCCTTGGGGCTGCAGCACACAAAGGGGACCACTACTGAGCTGCTACAGTGGCTTTAACTTTTCAAGCACCGTAGCGCTGTTGCTGCACATGTGCACCACACCAGCTCGCACATTTGAGACACAAGCCATGTGGCAGTGTGCTCCAACATCTCGCCAAACAGGCAGTTTCAATTTTGCTGCGCTCCTCCACTCCCCCAGCAGGATTTGGACATGGGGGTGTGGCAGGAGCATTTAGGGACCCCACAAAGGATTGGGAATGGCGGGACAAGCGGCCGGGAGAATGGGCAAGGTAAGCCACACCCGTTGAGGGGGTACACAAATGACCCTAGAAGTAGCATAATAAAGTGCTTTGATCAGTTTGATAACCTGCTTGTGCCAGAGTTCACAGGTTCTGTTTTTACTTGTGACCTGACCCAAACACTGTTTCCCTTATTACAAAAGGAGATGCCACAGCATTGCTCTGAAACATGGACTGAAGCCTCACAGGCTGACGTAAAGATCTTGCAGTCACTTAGCTTGCTAGAAGCCTGATAAGAAGGCACTGAATATAACAAAACTGTTTTTTTTTTATTATTTCCAGGCTTCAGAAAGAAAAACAAAACATACTTCAACTCCTCTCTTCTGCTGGTATGACCACAAAAACAGATAAGGTAATTGTATTTATAAGCCATCAAAGCACATTAAATCAAAGTTTTAGTGCTTTTCTGACAGGATTGAAAAAGTGTCCAACTCTGTTACCACACTAGTTACCCTTTCAAACAGTTCCTCGCATAGCATCTGGTTGCAGTAACCAGCTGGAAGTGCCAGGGTTACATGCTACAGTAAACCATATGTCAAGGTCACTGACTCACAGGTGGGAAGTGAAGCCAAACAGATGTTTATTACAGATCACCCCTATAACCACCAAATTAAAAACAAAATGCTGTAATATAACAAAACTCAATTCTGTGGCATAATATTGCCCTAACATATATAAACTGACTCTGCACTAATTGGCTCAAACATTAGAAATACTGATAAGTGCACTGAAGGCAAAAACATATTCCTGTCCCCTTTCTTTAAGTATTTGCTAGACAAGCCCTGTATCTCTCTATAAACTTATTAAGACCTTATTAATATAGGTGCTGCTTCTCTCTCACCCTGTCTCTTAAGGGATGAGACAGGAAGAACACGGTCAGCCTGGAATTCTGGAAGAGGCAGAGGCAGTCAGTGTTGGGTAGGTTACTTTTTCTATTACTTTCTATTACTTTTGAAAACTTGCTCCAGGAAGCTCTGTACAGTCACTAGCAAGGATGGAGAAGTATTAGAAAAAGTAATACACCTTACAGTTACAGTTACGTATTTCGTTTCATGCCAAAACAATACAAAAGTAATAAATAACTATAACAGATAACATTTTTTGAGAGTAATAGGTTAGTTACTAGTTACTTTCAAATAAATGTAATCAGTTACAGTTACATATTACTTTGGTATAAAAAGACATAACTGTAACTGTAAGGTGTGTTACTTATTCTAGTACTTCTCCATCCTTGCTAGTGACTGCATAGAGCTTCCTGGAATAAGTTTCCAAAAGTAATAGAAAGTAATAGAAAAAGTAACTGACCCAACACTGGAGGCAGTTGACGGGAAGAGAGAGAGAGAGGGAGAGAGAGAGAGAAAGAGAAAGAGAGAGACAGAGACAGAGAGAGAGTGAGAGAGAGAGAGAGAGCATGAGAGAGGGATCCTAAAGTGTTCTGATGGGCCTCTGGGCCTTCCTTGCCTTTCAGGTGGGGGGGGGGGTTCATGATCCCCGGGGGGAGGAGGCCAGGATATGGAAGGAAGAAGAGAGACAAAAGGGGCCCAGATGGTCCCCTTAATCTAGTAGGTGAATAGACTGGATAGGTGAGGCAATCCCCTCAAGGGAGCTGCTCAAGTCCCTTGTAGTACTTCACTCTAGGGTTCATGGAGTATGAAGGAAATGTCCTATAGGAGTGACTGACTGAGTGGAGGGGGAGTTAAGGAGAAACTCTCCAACTGCAGCCATTAAGCTTCTCTGGTGGTTGGGGGGTGGGGTTACACATGTGTGCTGAGCTCCACTTGTCATGAAAGTGTCTGTTGCCTGGGAGCTCCAAGAAAGTCTGGCCTACTGCAAGCTGGAACTGAGGGTAGAATGCATAGGGGGACTGGCACAGATATCGTAAGAAATAAAATGATGCCTCTTCAGAAAAGGGATCAGAGAAGCCTCTGTGATAGGAGCAAGGAGGGTGAAGAACTGTAACACTATGGCACGCAGCCCACCAACGTTTATGTTTTACATTTTCTTTACAGGTTATTCAACTATGCTAGCTGGGACTGGTTGTTTAAAACTTCCTTTTTATAAATCCTTTGTTGGGCAGCAATGTTTTTTATATAGGTCAATAAAGAACTGGAAGTCCTTGTCAAGTGATTTTCATCATATCACAGATCACAGCTTAATCTGGTTCAAGGTCAGTTGGCATTCATCTGTATCCACTGCCCTCGGTCGTGGCTGTACATAGGCAGAATTTGTCTAGTGCACTTACCTGGTCAACAAAAACTAAATAAATATTCATTCTTATAATTTGTTTAAATCAAAATTGAAGCTTCATTTTATTGTTTCTACCACTTGTGATTGTTTTATTTGATTTTGTAATGTATGTGTTATACGTGTTGCATTTGTTTTTTGTACTTGGGTTCCCAGTGAAAATGGGCATTTGATGTCCTTGGGTTCTTACTCGATAAACACATATTAAATAAATAAATAAATATAGGAGTCCTAAATTACATTATGCTTTTGAAGAAGAGGACAGGTATTTGTATAAAGTGGATGCCTAGCTAAGGGACCTAGACAATCTCAAGTAGCGTTGTCCTCACTATGTCTGAATGGGGATTGGAGTCATTAATTGCTCTGGAGTGATCTACAGACCGCCAGCACAGGGGGAGGAATTAGATAAGGTATGGGGAGAAGCCACTGGCAAGATGGCAGAAAAGGGGGAGGTGTTGCTGGTGGGGGACTTCAACCCAGCAGCAGCTTCAGCTAGAATCAAGGACATCCTGGACTCTCTACAGGGGGCATTCCTCAGGCAACTAGTCAGTGAACCTGCTCATGATGGCGTATTACTGGACCTGGTACTCACTAACAGGGAGAGTGTTGCAGACGTCAAGGTGGGAGGCCAGCTGGGGACCAGTGATCACCATACAGTGTGGTTCAGTATAAGGATGGCTAAGGAATCTAACCACACAAGGGTGACAGTCCTAGGTTTCAGGTGGGTAAATTTTAAAAAGATGGGTGAATGCCGGAGGAAGAGTAGGCGAAGATAAAAGTGAGCTAGTAAAGGCAACAAACCTCGACATCAAAACAGTAAGCAAAAGCAAGAGGAAAAAGAGACTGCTATGGTTCTCGAAAGAGGTGGCTGAAAAGGTAAAAGCTGCCAAACTGCAGATCACTGTGCAGACGCTCACCCTGTTCTTCATTTCAGCTGGCTTTACAGCTTGCCCCAAACAGGGGCCCCCAAATCGGCAGCCGCCACATCCCTCTGCCTATTTGGGAAACTTACTGCTACACTGAAACAAAACATGAAAAAACACAAAAAGACAAAAAATGCAGAGATCACACTGACCAAGTGGGCAATTGGCCCCATTCGGTCCCTACACCACTCCTCTTTCTCCCCGGTTTCCCATACTCTCCCCTGATATACCTTCTAAAAGGTGCCAAGAAAACACCCTCCAAACAAAAGTCCAATCCGGACCGATTTCAGGGGTGCCAAAACCACTCTGTTCCCCAAAGACTTATAGGACCTGTAGTCCCTAAAATAACTATTTACAATTGACTTAAGTCAGCATCAGCCAGTGTCAAACTACTACCCTCCAAAATGGAGCAGCCGATCCTTTACATTTTCTCTGCTTGGCGGCCATGCATGCGCTGTAGTGTGGGCCACCATAACTATTTACATTAATTAAAATGTTTTTTTCTCCCCCACCCCAGTTCTCAGCCGGCCAGCCCAGAAAACTGGACCCAGGACTCACCATGTGCCTGGAGGTGCGGAAGCAAGAACCTGGTGCTTAGCCTCCCTGCCACAGGCCGAGACACTAGGATCCATCATCCGAGCTGCAAGCCACAATCGAGGTTGCAAGGCGTAAGTCCTCCCTGAGCCACTGACACAAACCATACCATGGGTGACAAGGAGCCACAGTTCCTACAGATAAGTCCATTTGGGGGGCTTGCATAAGGTTAAAAAGGGACCGGGGGGACTGTGCAGAGGGGGATCAGAAAAAGACAGACATCCTGAACAAATACTTTTGTTCAGTGTTCACAGAGGAAGGAGAAGGGCCACAAAACAGTAACAAAAGCTTTGGAGTGAGGGAGGGAGGTGGACACTGATCCTTTTCGGGAGGCGAGAGCCCCAAAAGGACTTGCTAATCCGAATGTGAACAAAGCAATAGGAGCAGACGGGGTATATCCTAGGGTATTGTGGGAGCTCAGTGAGGTACTGGCTATACCTCAGACAGTTCTATTTAACAGCTTACTGGAAACAGGAGTGGATCCGGAGGACTGGAGGAGGCAGATGTAGTCCCACTACACAAAAGTGGTAGCAGGGAGGAGGCTGGCAATTATAGGCCAGTCAGCCTAACACTGGCAGTGACAAAGTTAATGGAATCAGTGCTGAAGGAAAGGATTGTGGAATATCTTGAATCCAGTGGATTACAAGACCCAAGGCAGCATGGTTTCACAGGGGGAAGGCAATGTCAAATGAATCTGATAGATTTCTTTCACTGGGTGACCAAGGAACTAGATCAGGGTGTAGCGGTGCACATGGCCTACCTAGATTTCAGTAAGGCGTTGGACACCGTTCCGCATAGGAGACTAGTAAGCAAGCTGGGTAGCTTAGGAGTGGGTTCAAAGGTGGTAAACTGGAAAATAAATTGGTTAGAGGATAGGAGACAGGGTGGTGGTGAATAGCGCTCACTCCAAGAAAGGGAGGTTGACCAGAGGGGTGCCTCAGGCATCAGTGCTGGGACCAGTCCTCTTTAATGTCTTTATAAGTGACATCACAGAGGAGCTGGAAGGGGAAGGACTGCCTCTTTGGATATGACACCAAAATCTGCAATAGGGTGGACATTCTGGGAGGGGGTAGTGGTGGAAAGGATGAGTAGACACCTGAAAAAACTAGAGGAGTGGTCAAGGGTATGATAGCTGGGTTTCAATGTGAAAAAGTGCAAAATAATGCACTTAGGGCACAGAAACCCAGGAGCAGAGTACAAAATGAGTAGAGTGGTATTGATAACCACCAAGTAGGAAAGAGACCTGGGGGTAATCACATCAGATGACCTAATGGTGGCCGGGCAGTGTGACAAGGCAGTAGGGAGGGCCAGTGGGATGCAAAGGTGCACAGGAAGGGGTATCACCAGCAGAAAGAGGGAGGTAGTGTTGCCTCTGTATAGATCATTGGTAAGACCCCATCTGGAGTACTGTGGCCGTTCTAGAGACCACATCTCTGGAAGGACAGAGACAGAGTGGAGGTGGTCCAGAGGAGGGCAACTAAAATGGTGCAGGGTCTGCATCAAAAGCGCTATGAGGAGAAACTAAAGGACCTCAATATGTACGGAGGGGGGGAGGGGGAGACATGATAGAGACCCTTAAAAACCTCAGGGGGTAAATCAAGTGCAGGAGGGAAGAATATTTCAGAAGAAAAGGTGCTCAAGAACAAGGAGACATACTATGAAGCTGGAGGGGGGTAGATTCAGGAGAGATGTGAGGAAGTGCTTCTTCACAGAAAGAGTGTTGGATTCCTGGAACAGCCTTCCAGCAGAGGTGGTGGGGGTGTAAACAGTGGTGGGGTTTAACAATGCATGGGATAAGCACAAGGGCATCACAGTGGAAAGGAAAGGGGGAAGAAGAAGAAAGCCCTGTAGATTGGGCACAGTCTGCGGTAATAGTGTAGGTAGGTAGGAAGAAATGGGCAGACTGGATAGGCCAAGCAGTCCTTATCTGCCATCAAATTCTGTGTTTCTGTGTCTGTATATTTCCCTAGGGAGACAATGGAATTTGTAAGTAGAGAGGTAATGCATTTAATTTGCTGTTTGACTTTAAAGATGGTGAGGACAATTCATTTTGTCAAAAATAAGCTAACTGTTATATGGAGCATAGTGTCCAAGGGGATCCACCCGCCTGCTCTCTAGTGTCTGGACATGCTTTACAACCCTGCATGATTTACCTCCCATGTAGAGGGCCTGCAGTACCCAGCATCTAGGGGACCAGTTACAAATAATGCCCAAACAGTAATTTGGTTGTAATTTGAGGTTTCTCCGTATACAGAAAGTGTGCCTATTCTGGGAGGAAGAAGATATCCGAGCCCTGCCATCAGAGATTACCGTAGGAGCACTGCCCCTCAGGAGGCTGCAACACAAATCACTTCTGGATGACCACCGACATTAAGGAAGCAACACATCTGGCTCTTGGTTCCTCTCTCGAATCCCCAAACCACCTTTACAGTCACTCAGAGGAGTGTGACCTGCATCTCACCACTGTGATTAACAGAAAGAGCTGTGCTGTGCCGCACCCCTGCACCCAACCTGTGAGAGAGAATGAGTAACACTAAGTGTGCATCCTTACTAAGGGACTCAAAGAAACACCAGGTACTGTGACAGAACAGAACAGAACAAGACTTTGTGACTGTAGATAACGTTAAAACCGAGTTCCAATGCCACATGGATGTTGACACCCCCCAAGTACTCTCGTCTTGTCCCTTAAGCTAGTATCCTCAATCTCACGTTAATCATATCCTGACTCAGGGCCTATTTTTGTAAGACCCTCTGAAACTGTAGTACTGTCATGTGAATCATAACTGTCGACCCGGGACCTCTTTTTTAAGATCCTAGATGATGTAACCCTACTTTTACACTGCACCAAATGTTTAAATTCCTCTATCAATGTTTTAAGTTTGCTACCGTGCCATATGTTTTAAATTTGTACTATTGCCCAATGTATAACAGTTATACCCAATGTATTAAGTCTGTGATCCACAGTGTATGTTTCTTATTGACATGGAGCCTTTGTAAAGGAGTCGATGACTCAAAGAATTGTAATTCTGATATATTTCAATAAATAAAATAAATAAAAAAACACTGATCATCTGGGTCAATTGAGTGCAGCATGAACAGGATGCTATAAGCATTTAGAGTCAAGGGAATCAGTGTCAGTAAAACAACCCCCAAATTTAATGGACTGTGCATTCAAGACTGACAGTAGGGTATTAGTTTGGGCCTGTTACTGTCAATAATGATGTGAAGTTGCACCCACACCGCTGTCAGTAGGATGGGGAGGGAACCAACTGGTTGTCAGCAAAAAGTTCACTATTGTGTTGAGGTTTTAGGAGCCTGTAGCAGTTTTGGTCCAGCATCCTGCCTTACTCCTCAGAACAGGGTAGTACTTCTGCTTCAGCTGGTCCTTTTATGATTATCTTTTGACTTGCACTGAGGTCTTCAAAATTGAAAAAAGAATGAAAATGAATGCTCATAGTAATGTTACAGTGTTATACCATACTTACATTTCCCCAAATTTCGCTAGGTAAGTTACATATCAATAGCACTGACATTTCATATATATAAGTTGAAGTACTTAATATATGTCTATGTTACAGTAGGGGCTATTGTTCGATAGACCTCAACTAGAGTCTGGCATGCATCAGATTGCTTAGAGAATTGCCTTAACATTTCATATATTCAGTGATTGTACACCTCTATAATTGTTAAAGCAGCAGTACTATGTAAAAAAAAAATATGTGCTTTTTCATCAGTTTTATTTAATTATTTATTTATTACATTTTGGTGACCGGGTAAGCCCACTGGGCCCCGGCGGTCCCTTTTTCAGGGGCGACCCGGGATTACATGGCAAGTTTATTCCCTGTGCTCTGCTGAGCATGTACCTGGTAATCTTTCTCACCCGGCATTGTACTATTACCTGTAATTTGCTCAGTTATCCTTTGTTTTTGTTTACATTTCTACCACCCACCACATTGAAAGCAGCTAGATAGCAGCCACCATATTTACTGTAGATCTACAGAACTGAAAACGGATCACTTCCTGATTAGGTAGTACTGTTGCTATAAAGGAGAGGAAGGGTATTTCAGACAGATATTAGAGAAGCAAAGTATAGAAAGCAAGAAGAAGGGCAAATAGCCAAGGAAGGGGGCAGTTTTAGAGTAATTTGGTGTAGTGAGTAGCTTTTTCATGTAGTATCCAAGTTTAGACTTTATTCCCATGAGGACTACTTCAATTAGAGTGATGAGAGGTAGGGGAGAAGAGAAAATAAAGCTACCTTGAGTATGGCTAAATAAAACTTAAAGAGACCCCTCCAATTGAAACAACTCCCCTCAAGAGTAGTAGGGGCATTTCTCTTAATTGGATGTTGCCAGGAAAGTCGTCACGATGTGTGGCACAGCTGAGTTCTTCAGCCACTGTGTGGCCTTCTAATGAACGTTGAAATTTCAGCCTCCCCTGCTAAGTGTCCTAGCTCAATGTCTATGGCACTGAATCTCATCTAGTAGTATAGGCTTTGCACCACCGCTAGTGTCATGCCATTCAGTGGCTTTGGTGGAATGATCGACCGGGGGATAGAGCTGCAGTAAAGTTATAGTGGGGGCTTAAACATAAATATATGCCCACACAAATGGGGGGGATAGTTGTTAGCTTACAGTAAACCCCGTTATCTAAACAAGATATTTTGCCTTTATTAGATTATCCTGCTTGGTAGTATAACTAAGAAACATGATAATAATGGACTGGGGGTGATCCAATGAGGACTTTGGTTTTGACTGGAAGGCCCGATGTGCCCTCTCGATGTCCAGAGGATACTTGGGATCAAATTGCAGTACATCTCGTAGGAGGCTTTCTGTGTAGGCCCCCATGTCTCGGCCCTCCTCATCTTCTGGAAGACCATAAATTCTGAGATTATTGCTGCGAGATCTATTCTCAAGATCTTCATATTTTTCTTGAAGGGCTGTTCATTCCTGAATGGTGTGTATCACAAGGCGCTCCAGTCAGTTGGTTATTGGAATTGTGATTCCCAGCTGGGTTTCTAATTCCTGAACCTTATTTTCAATTTTGGACAGGTTGATTTTTAATTCCTCCTGAACTGCTTGTACTTCTGAGCAGAAATCCTTCAGTTCAGCCAGGATCGTTGCGTTAGATGGTTGTACAGCGGCCTGCTGATTTTCTGATGCCATTTCTGAGGTCTGAGTTGGGGGGTGTCAGAAGAGAATAGTTGTTTTTGGGAGTCCCCACTGCAAGTATTGCTTTTTTTCTTCTGCCCATCAGTTAAGTAAAGCTTCTTATGCTATAAAAGTAAGTGTTTTTAGGTAAATTGATTAGAATTTGAAGCTTTTGGTGAAGGTCGAGGTCCAGAGCTCAGTTCTCAAGCTACCTCATGCCCAGTGCCAGAACTGGAAGTCTGGGGAGTGGTACTTGTTACCAGTTCCAGGATCCAGGTCTCCTTCCAATTTTTCCAACTGTATGGTGGGGCTATGTTTTGCTAAGGCCCATCATGATGTGAGGCAGGGCCATTTTTGTTGATTTCCACCCGGATGAAGAATAGACATTTGACTGGTGCAGTATCCCTGTCTGTTTAGTGCAGCCAGAGTATCTTTATATTTCCTAACTCAGGGACAAAGACCTATGGCTGAGACTTGGGTAATAATAGAAACTCTGCAAGGGTGAAACCACTGAGAAAGCAGTGCCTGCCCTCTAGTAGAGACTGCAGTTCAAGACTTTCTCTCGGGATGTTCCCTGGCTGGCTTACACTCAACCCAGATAAGATGGAGGTATTAGTGATTGAGTCTAGTTGAAGGTTGGGTGTGGAGGTAACCATGGAGATGACTGGCTTTGTGCTGGGTCCCTCCAGGCTAGTAGCCTCTGCTAAGGTGAAGAATCTGGGGGTTTTCTGGATGAGGGTCTGACACTTGAGTCTCAGGTGTCAGCTGTAGTTTGGTGTGGCTTTAACCATCTCAGTAACATCGCCCTGATTAAAGCCATGACCTCTCTGAAGACTTACTAGTGCTGGTACATGCTTTTGTAACTTAAAGACTTGACTACTGCAATGCTGCCTATCTCAGAGTTAGTGGCGGGCTCCTATGATACCTGCAGTTAGCGCAGAATGTAGCAGACTGGTTGCTGATGAGCCTCCCAAGGTCCTGTCATATCACCCCCATCCTGCGTGATCTGCACTGGCTGCCAGTGAAGTGGCATATCTTCTTCAAGTTAGTTTGCTGACTATAACGTTCTATACTATACTATGCTAGTACCCGCATCTCATCAGCCAGACTTCTCCCGTGGCCCACTTGTACCAGCACCCCCAACTCTCCCCGACTTAGTCCAATCCCACCCTACACTGACCATGTACCCTGGCCCAATGCATCCACCCCCAGCTGCCCTCCCCTCTGCCTACCCTGGCTCCCCATTGTTGCAACTCGTCCTCGCCTTCCCAACCCTTCGAACATGACCCATTCCTTGTTCCCCTATGGCCTCCTCCCCATCCCAGCATACCCCCCAGAAGTTGACATACTGAAACCCCCTGGTCAGAGCCTTGGTCTTCCTACTACTCCTATCTGGAAATATACATCCTAACCCAGGCCCTGCCCCCTCCAGCCCACCTGCTAGGTCCACTGGTCTCTGTATAGCCTCCATGAACATATGCAGCCTACTGAAAAAATGTGATGCCCTGCAGTGCTGGGCCATGTTACATCAACTAGACATCATAACCCTGGTTGAAACCTAGCTGTCCAAAGCCATCCCAGACTCCTTTGTCTCCCTCCCAGGCTACACCCTCTACCAGGAGGACTGAGTAGGCAAACGCGGGGGTGACTATGCGATCTATACCTGGGACACAATCATCGGACAAGTACTCCCTGCACCCATTCTTGTGAATAGGGCCCAGGCCCTCACCCTTAAACTCACTCCTGACCCCTCCAGGGGCCCTCTCTATCTCACCACTGCCTATGTTCCCCCAAAGAACCAGAACCCAGCGCTGATATCTATAACAAAATATCTTGCCACCCTCCACCACAAGGCAGAACAAATCCTAGTAGGGGACCTTAACGTGAACTGGCTCAGTGCCTTCTCTACCACTATCCGAGATTCTTTCGCTGCCCAAGACCTGACACAACTCATCTCCCAGCCCACTAGAGTAAATCCAAAGAGAGGAACCAGTACCCTTCTGGACGTAATTATCACCAACCGCCCCCAAAAAATCCATAACATCCAGGTCCTCCCAGACTCCCTAAGTGACCACTCCCCTGTCCTATTCCTTTGGGCAGCCCCCACTCCCAAACCCATAGCCCAGACCATACTAAGCAGGCGCCTCCACCCTAGTGGGCTGAAAAAACTCAAGCAGTTTCTCACCCAGATTAATTGGGCCCCCATTCATCATGCACCCGACATTGACACTGCCCTTGCCTTTTTCTCCCAAACCTTTAACAAGGCCTGTGACCTCTTTGCACCGCTCACCAAAATTCGATCCTAAAAACATCATGCACACTGGGTCACCCCTGCCCTACAACAAATGCTCAGAAATAGGGATAACCCCTGGCACCTTGCTACTGAAACAGGCCGGATGGCTTATAGACAGGCCTACAATGCTGCTCGGAACAGGTACTCATGGGCCGTCCGTAAAGCCAAGGCCGACCATTACCAGGCCACCCTCACCTCCTCCTGGGGGTGTGCCCAGATTTTCTGGGACAACATTAAACAGCTAAATGAGAAATCACGTTCCCCTCCCCCATCACAGCTCACTATTGATGGCTCTACCTCCACCGACCCGGCCTGCATTGCTAACTGCCTAAACACCTCCTTTACTGACCTTAGCTCTGTCCTCCCCAGTAATTTATTTGACCTTCCCCCCATCCTACGGCCCCCTGTCCTCCAACGCCCCAGCTTCCACCTACGCAAGGTATCTGCCCAGGAAGCCAGACCACTCCTAATTAAACCGTTAAATAGCAGTAGTCCTGGCAGCAACTCCCTGGACTCCAGTATTCTCCAGCTGGTGCTGGATGAAGTCCTTACCCCACTCACCAGCCTACTTAACCAATCACTCTGCCTGGGGCAATTCCCCACTGCATGGAAAACAGCCACAGTCACACCCATTCATAAAGGGGGCGACAGGTCCTCCACCGGCAATTACCATCCAATCTCCATCCTCCCCCCTCTCTCCAAAGCCCTAGAAAAAGTGTTGGCCATTCAAATCTCTGAATATCTGACTAAGCATAACATCTTATGCCCAGAGCAGCACGGCTTCCGTGTTGGTCACAGCACCGGCACAGCACTAGTTGAGTTCTCCAATTTCCTACACTCCTCCCTGGATGCCAGTTCCCTAGCAGGTGCAGTGTTCATTGACCTCTCAAAGGCCTTCGACACTGTCTCCCACCCTTTTCTGCTGGATGCCCTCTGCCACACTGGTTTCTCTGCTGGCCTCCTCACATGGTGCTCAAGCTATCTATCCACTCGCTCCCAGTGTGTCAAAATCAATGGGACACTCTCTGAAACTTGTCCCATCTGCTCAGGGGTACCCCAGAGCTCCATCCTAGGCCCCCTACTCTTTTTACTCTATCTAAATACCCTGCCCAGTGCTTGCTCGGGCAAAATTCTTATGTATGCAGATGATGCTGTCATTTTTGCCACCCACCGCAATCCCATCTCCCTCCAGGACACTGTACAACAATCCTACAATGATGCCGAGGCCTGGTTTAAGGAGCACAGACTCATCGTTGATCTCAAAAAAATCAAAACTATGCTCTTCGTCCACCCCCAAAACAAAGTCTGCAACTACCCACTCCTTATCCTCCCTAGTACTAAACAACTGCTTGAACAAGTCTGGTTCTACAAATACCTTGGGGTTACCTTTGACTCAGCCTCACCTTCCACACCCACATCGATGCCCTTGCATCCGCCACTAACACAAGGCTTGGCATCCTCTACTGCTATAAAAATTGCATCCCCCCTGATGTTCTCTGACTTGCTGTCACATCTTCAGTACTGTCCCTTGTAGACTATGGCCTGCCAGTTTATGGTGCTGCTGACACTACTGCCCTCAACAAAATTTTACTCACCTTAAATAAGGCCTGCAGGCTGATTACTGGTGCCCCCAGGCTCACACATACATGTCAACTCTACGATGAGGCAAAGCTCCTTAACCTAGATGAATGGCTATGCTACCAAACCTGCCTCTTCACAAAAAAAACTCTACTTGGGCTCTCCTCTCCTGGGGTGACAGCCTCCATCCACCATATCCCACCCACTATCACAACCCGAACCTCCAACAAGACCACTCTACTGGTCCCCAGATCCAGGACCACCCATAGTCAGAGGTGTTTCTGCTACAGAGCTCCATCCTGGTTTAACTCTCTCCCTGCTTCCATCTCCAATGCCCCCACAATCTCTAACTTCAAAACCGCCCTTCAGAGCCAACTGTTTAACACTCGCAGCTGCTCCTGTCTCTAAATAAGACTTCGATCTCTCTACACTCGACAACGCCCACTGGGCGGCACTCCACCTCACCCCCCCACCTCTCCCTATGCATCCTGCCTCTGTTAAAACCAGCATGTGCTCAGCTGTATTCACTGTAACTGCTACTAATTGTATAATGTATGAAATCTTTCTGTGTAATTCTAAGTCAGTGACTTGTATTCTATAACCTAAATTTGTTCTGTCTGTCCTCACTGTGATGAGGTACCTTTGGAAATGAGCCTCTGGCTCAAAGGTTGTAAACCAATTTTTTACAAATAAAACAAAACAAATAAAGCGTGGGGTCTCATTTAGGGTAAAAGAAAAAGTCAGTGTGCTTTTCTGTGTTGGGGAAAGGGGACTGTATCAACTTCTTAGTTTGCCAAGTCAGGAGAAGAGAAGAGAAGTTAATTGGGGGTGTGGCTTAGGCAGTAGAAAACCAGGTGTATCCAATTACAGTTCCCTGCTGCTAACTTTTGGCAGACAGGAATATTGCTTTCAGAGTAAGGAGCAGCTGACTAAAGAGCTAGAACTTTTCTTACTAACAGAACACGTCTAACTTAGCAGGAGTCAGTGCCTGTTGGGATTAAGCAAACCTATACTTTATTAGAAGTGTGGGGTCTCATTTAGGGTAAAAATAGAAAGTCAGTGTGTTTTTCTGTGTTGGGGTAAGGGGACTGTATCAGCCTTTTAGTTTGCTAAATCAGGAGGAGAGAAGTTAATTTAGTATGTGGCTTAGGCAGTAGAAAACCAGGTGTCTCCAATTACAGTTCCCTGCTGCTAACTTTTGGCAGACAGGAATATTGCTTTCAGAGCAAGGAGCAGCTGACTAAAGAGCTATAATGTTTCTTACTAATAGAACACTTCTAATTTAGCAGGAGTCAGTGCCTGTTGGGATTAAGCAAACATGTACTTTTTTAGAAGTGTGGGGTCTTGTTTAGGGTAAAATAAAAGAAAGCCAGTGTGTTTTTCTGGGTTGAGGACAGGGGACTGTATCAGCTTCTTAGTTTGCTAAGTCAGGAGGAGAGAAGTTAATTGGGGGTGTGGCTTAGGCAGTAGAAAACCAAGTGTCTCCAATTACAGTTCCCTGCTGCTAACCTTTGGCAGACAGTAATCTTGCTTTCAGAGCAAGGAGCAGCTGACTAAAGAGCTAGAACATTTCACACTAATTGCCCTCCTTCCCTCCCCTCCACCCTCCCACCCTTAGCCAGATCAATTTTTATAGGCACTGGATTTGACTGACAACAGGAACTTCATCTTTGGCAGTAGGAAGAAAAGAATCACTGAGGCACATGAGTTTCATCATCCTTGAAGGAAAAGAGTAGCTCTCCCCCCCAGCTGCTGAAGGTCTGACTCTGAGCAAGGAAGAAATAGACTACCGAAGAATACAGGAAGTTCCTGTCTCAGAACAGGAAGGGCAAGAGCTGTAAGGGTACTTAGGCAGTAGGAAAGTAGGTGGAAAAATAAATAGAGGGAGGAGAGAGTAAGCATACAAAGCAACAAGAGAGAGGCCACAAAATAAGACATGAAGGGAGTGATGCAGTGCAATGGCTGTGGGGAGGCAGTCTTTCGGGAGACATTCTGGTAGCTGCGATGCTACCATCTTTGCAGGCACCTCTCTGGTCTGAGGAAGGAGGTTTCCCATCTCCAAGCCAACCTGGCTAGGATTCGTGAAACATCCTCCCCCACCCAGGGACCACCAGGGCCACTGCTGCAGCCTCAGAAGTTGCCAACAAAGAGGAGCGGTTGGACCAAGGTGGGCTCAGGGAGGGTGAGGGTGAGGGTGGTGGAACAGAGGTGCATCCCTCCAGCTGTACCTCTCCACAATTCATATGCCATTCTGACGGAGAGTGGTTCCTCTATGGAGGCACCTGCAGTGCAGACCAAGGAGGATGCTGGGAATCTCCACAAAGGAGACCCACAAGAGAGTGGCATGGGACCCCACAAGGGAAGAAAACAACTCCTGATGGGGGACTCAATCATTAGGGGGTAGAACTGGGGGAGTGAGGGGAGAGGGAGGTAAGGTACCTGCCTGGCACCATGGCTTGGAGGGGAAGGGAGCGAATCCTCAGGATTGCGAGAGAAGCTGCACTGGGAAGGGAGGTGGATGTCACTGTCCACCTAGGGACAAATTACCTGGCTGGGAATGGGATCAGAGCAGTGCAAGAGGAGTTTATGGAGTTGTGGAGGGGCCTTAGACAAGTAGTATGTACAGTAACCTTCTCAGAGGTGCTGCCTGTCTATGGCAAGGGTGATGCTAGGATACTCTGCACCATGGGATTCAATGAATGGTTGAAAAACTGGTGTAGAGCTCAGGGTTTTGGCTTCATTGGGGACTGGGGGTCTACCTGGAGGGATACAGGCCTATAGTGGCGCGATGGTCTGGATCTGTCCAGGAGAGGAACCAAAATCCTAGGTGATAGGCTTAAGTGCTTCATTGGCAAGCATTTGAACTAGCCAAGGGGGGAGGCACTGAAAAGGAGAAGGGAAATCCAAGCTTCCCCTCGCAAAACAGGGTAGTTAGCAAGATAAACACCAAGGTAGAGAAGTCAGTAGGGAGCAGGACAGGGGTAAATGGAGAAAAAGGCAAAGGCAATAATGAGAGGGATGGGGCTAAAAGGGGTAAGACCATCATAAAATGTAGAGTGATGAGTACCAATGCCCGTAGTCTGGGTAACAAGCTCCTTGAACTAGTGGCCTTGATGGAAGAGGGATGCCTGGATATCGTGGCAGTCACAGAAGCATGGTATACAGAGAACCATGACTGGGATGTCAACATACCAGGGTACACAATCTATGGGAGGGACAGGGAGGGTAAAAGAGAAGGAGGAGTAGCTCTCTATCTAAGGGAAGGGATCAAAGCAATGGAATCAAAGGGTAAACAGAGGGTAGAAGAGACACTGTGGATCACCCTGGAGACAGAAAATGGTACCACAATCTGCACAGGGGTTGTATACAGACCCCCATCTCAGGGGGAGGTGATGGACAAGGAAATGATAGAAGGCATCCTTAGAATGGCAGAGAAAGGGGAGACATTGTTGATGGGCGACCTGAATATGCCTGATGTTAACTGGAGCACCTTTGCTGCAGCCACATCCAAGAGCAGGGTCATTCTGGATGCACTACAGTGGGTATGCCTCAGGCAGCTAGTGTTGGAACCCACTCAGGAGTGAGCAGTCTTAGACCGGGTGCTCTCAAATGGGGACGGAGAGAGGATCTTGGATTTAGAAGTAGGTAGCCATCTGGGAACAAGCTACTACTAAACAGTGTGGTTCATGATAAACACAGCCATAGAGTCAAGCCAACAAAAACGAGTATTGGACTTTAGGAGGGCTGACTTTGGGATAATGGGAGTGTGCCTCAGAAAAGCACTAGCAAACAGGTAAGAAGGAGGGGTGGATGAACAATGGGGAATAATCAGAACAGCCATCACAGAGGCAACAAGCCTTTGTGTGAAGCAAATCAACAAAACAAAATGAAGGAAAAAACTGCTATGGTTCTAAAAAGAGGTGGTGGGGAAGTTTAGGGAGAAAAAAGGTAGCATTCAGAAAGTATAAGGAAACACAGAAGGAGCAGGACAGAAAACTGTACCAGTTAAAGCAGAAGAAAGCGGGGAATGCAGTCAGAATAGCAAAGGCCCAAACCAAGGAAAAGATAGCCAACTCAATTAAGAAGGGGGATAAAACCTTTTATAGGTATATTAGGGAGTGAAGAAAGACCAAGGGAGGGATAGTGAGGCTTAATAAAGGGAAGGAGGGTGGGCAGAAGGTGACAGTGAAAAAGCAGGGATGCTGAACGAATGCTTCTGCTCAGTATTCACAAAAGAAAAGGAGGGGGAGGTACCTAAACCAAAGAATAGAAACACTTTGGATAGGGGGGTCGATATCAGCCCATTCACAGAAGAAAGGGTCCTGAAAGAACTCCTAAAACTGAAAGTGGACAAGGCAATGGGGCCTGATGGGATTCACCCCAGAATTCTAAAAGAACTAAGGGGAGAACTTGTGACAGCATTGACTACCCTTTTTAACAAATCATGGGAGGATGGTGTGGTACCTGAGGACTGGAAAAGGGCGGATGTGATTCCCCTTCACAAAAGTGGGAGCAAGGCAGAGGCAGAAATCTACAGACCTGTGAGTTTGACCTCAGTGGTAGGGAAAATGATGGAATCACTTCTGAAAGAAAGAATTGTTGAGTACCTAGAAGCCAGTGGGGCACAGGACCCAAAGCAGCATGGATTCACAGCAGGAAGGCCATGTCAGACATATGAACATATGAAGAAGCCAGCAGAAGAAGGCCATTTGGTCTATCAAGTCTGCTCGTATTGCAGGGTCCACAGCTTGAGCTAATGTCCCTGTCCTCCCTTCCCACTACGCCCAACCTCCCTACCTTGATCCTTATCTTCCCCATCCCTATCCCAGCCTCTTTTAAAGCTGCCCACTGTCTTCAACAAGATGACCTCTTCTGACGGCACATTCCAAGTGTCCACCACCCTCTCTGTGAAGAAGTGCTTCCTGACCTCCCTCCTAAACCTCCCACCCTCCAGCTTAAGACTGTGCCCCCTCGTGTTATGGTTGCCACTTAGCTTAAAGAGATTCTCATTATCAACTTTATTTATCCCTTTCCAGTACTTGAAAGCCCCAATCATGTAACCTCTCTCTCTCCTGTCTTCCAGGCAGTACATGTTCAGTGCCCTCAACCCCTCCTCGTATACCTTACCCTGCTGACCTGCTGTCATCTTTGTAGCCCTCCTCTGAACCTTCTCCAGCAGGTTAATGTCCTTTTTGAGGTGCGGGCACCAGTACTGAACTCCATACTCTAGATGCGGTCTTACCAGTGACCTGTACAAGGGCAATATAACCTCCCCTCTCCTACTACTGATCCCCCTAGATATGCATCCCAGAATCTTGTCTGCCTTTGCTGCAGCTTTTTTGCACTGCATGGAGTGCTTCAGGTCACGAGTGATCATCACTCCCAGGTCCTTCTCCTCCTCCTCTGATGCAGATACTTGGAATCCACCCAGGTAGTACACTGTCCTGGGATTCTTGTATACGTAACTTTGTATTTATTGGCATTGAAGTCAAGCTGCCAGGTCCTGGACCACCTCCCCAGCTTTTCCAGATCTTCCTATAGGTCCTGTATCCCTTCAGCTGTGTCCACTCTCCCACAGAGCTTTGTGTCATCTGTGAATAGGCACATTTTGCTCTTAATGCCATCCCCAATGTCATTGATGAAGACATTGAACAACACTTGCCCCAGTACTTAGCCCAGTGGGACCCCACTGGTTACCTCTCTGGTGCCAGATAACTCTTCCCCCCCACAACCACCCTCTGGGTTCTGTCCCTCAGCCAGTTTTCCATCCATCTGGCCATCTTTTCCCCAACCACAAGATCCACCAACTTCCTGATCAACCTCTTGGAGGCACAGAGTCAAAGGCCTTGCTGAAATCAAAATAGAGGATATCTACCGCTTGGCCTCTGTCTGCTGTCTTAGTGACACAGTCAAAGAAGTCAATCAGATTCATTTGAAACAATCCCCCATGAACCCATGCTGCCTCACATCCTGGTGACCATGCTCCTCTAGATATTCCACCAACCTTTCCTTTAGTATAGTCTCTATGAGCTTGCCCACAATGGAGGTCAGACTGACTTGTCTATAATTCCCTGGGTCATTCTTGGGACTGCTTTTGTGGAGGGGCACTACATGTGCTGTTCTCCAGTCCTGCAGTATCACGTCTGACTCTAGTGAGCTATTAAATAAGTCTGCCAGTGGCCCTGCTAGCTTCTCAGCCAGTTCCTTTAGTACCCTTGGATGTACTCTGTCTGGGCCTGGTGATTTGTCCACCTTCAATGCCAGCAGCCCCTCCTTCACTCTATCCTCCTCTGTCACTACATCTGTGTTCCTCTCTCCCCCTGCTCCTCTTTTCCCTTCTGAAGGCACTGGTCCATCCTTCTCCCTGGTGAAGATGGAACAGAAGTATTCATTTAGAATCTCTGCTTTTCCCCCATTATCCTCCACCCACTGCACCCCTTTCTTAAGCCTAACAATCCCTTCCTTCTTGTCTCTTTTCTCACTTATATAGTGAAATAAAGCCTTCTCCCCCTTCTTAATTCCTTCAGCTATCTGCAGTTCATTCTGTGCCTTTGCTCACTGGACTTCCTTACTTGCCTCACTAGCCAACCTTAGGTAATTTTCACTATCCACCTCTCTCTTGGTCTTCCTGAATTTCTATAGGCCAGCCTCTTTTCTCTTACTGCCTTGGCAACACCAGAACTGAACCAGCTGGGCACATTGGCCCTTGTGTTCTTCTCCCTGAGCCTAACACACTCATCTGTGGCAACCAGTATTTCTTCTTTAATGATGGACCACCTTTTGTCCACCCCCATATCTGCTCTGATACCCACCAGATGGCTCCTTAGCACTTTGCCCATTTTACTGAAGTCCACCCCTCCTGAAATCCAAGATTTTGTTCTTAGATGAATCTAATCAATTTCTTTGACTGGATGATCAAAGTAGTAGACCAAGGAGGGGCTGTGGACATGGCCTACCTAGACTTTAGCAAGGCATTTGACATAGTCCCACACAAAAGATTAATAAACAAGTTAGTCAGCCTTGGAGTGGGTCCCAGGGTTGTAGCCTGGCTAAAACATTGGCTGGACAACAGGATGCAGAGGGTGATAGTAAATGGAGTCCACTCCAAAGAAAGGGGGGCTACTAGTGGGGTACCACAGGGTTCAGTACTGGGACCGGTCCTCTTTAATGTCTTTATAGGTGACATTGCAGAGAGACTGAAAGGGAAAGTATGCCTCTTTGCAGACTACACAAAGATCTGAAACAGGGCTGATACACAAGAGGGTGGAAGGATGAGAAGGAACTTGGCAAGGATGGAGGAATGGTCAAAAGTATGGCAGATTAGATTCAATGCAAAGAAGTGCAAAGTAATGTACCTGGGAAACAAAAACTGAGGGGAAGAGTACATAATGTGGGGAAGGTACTAACAACAACAAAAATGGAAAGGGACCTGGGGTAGTCATATCAGATGACTTAAAGGTAGGCAAGCAATGTGAGAAGGCAGTAAAGATGGTTGGGGATACTGGGTTGCATAGGGAGAGGCATTACCAGTAGAAAACAGAAAGTTGTTATCCCTCTGTACAGACAGTTGGCGAGACCCCATCTGGAATACTGCGTGCAGTTCTGAATACCCCATCTCCTCAAGGACATAGACAGGATGGAGGCAGTCCAGAAGAGGGCAACTAAAATGATGCAGGGTCTTTACCAGAAGCCATACAAAGAGAGACTAAAGGAGCTTAATATGTATACCCTCGAGGAAAGGAGGGAGAGGGGGAACATGATAGAAACACTTAAGTTCCTCAAGGGAATCAATAAAGTCCAAGAGGGTAATATCTTTCAGAAAAAGAGATATGCAAGAACAATGGGGCACAATTTGAAGATGGAGGGGGACGACTCAGGGGCAATGTAAGAAACTATTTTTTTGCAGAGAGGGTAGTGGATGCATGATATGACATTTCTGAGGAGGCTGTGGGATCAAAAACAGTGGTGGAATTCAAGAATGTATGGGACAGACATAAAGCAGTTCTTGTGGGGGTAGGAGGAAATAGGATCTGCAGCTTATCCAATAGGTAGGGAAATAGGCAGACTGGGAGGGCCTCTGAATTTATATTTAAAGTTATGTATTTGTTCTGCTTTTATTGGATTTATGCACAAATGCACACTGGGTACATGTGATACGCACATACCCAGCCTGCATAGCTACGTGCCCACAGACAGGCACACCTTGGCCAGCATTCATGAATGCCTGATGCCTGTCCGCAGCCTTGCCTTGGCATGCATGATTGTCAGGGGTGGTTTGCAGAACACAGGTGGGCATCCAATGGGATGCCTACCCTGGTCCCACAGTAGATCCCCTGCTCCACACGAAGTATGGGTCCTTGTTTTTAATAAATGCCAGGCAAATGTCTGACTGGATGCCTCTGGCCCTCCCTTTCAGCCCAGTGGGCCAGGGCAGCATCATGGTGTATTGTGCCATCCCATCACAGCTGGTGGCTGTCAGCTGCAGGGGGGTGCATAGCCTTTACGCCAGAGTCCTCCCTGCTGTATCTCATGCCCCATCATTGCCTGGCACTCTGCTCCTTAATGAATGATGCAGAATGCTGGCATGCTCCTGACACTTCCCTGGACTGCCTGTAGTGGGTGGCTAAGTGGTTGAATGTGCAAGGGGCTTGCCCACCTGCCATGAATGCGACCAGGGGTCTGCTGAACCCCCACTACATGGCATTTTGACTTAGGGTTGCCTACTCATCTCAGATAAGTGGCACGCAGGCAATCTGCCTTTTGATGCATGGAGCCCATTATATGTTTATATTTATATCACTTGAGCTTGTCCTGTAAAGTGTTCTGAGCCCCAGGGAATGGGTGTTAAACAAATAAAGGTACTGCTAGTACTACTACTACTACTACAATTCCAAGCTTCCAATTCCTTCAGTTACATAAAATGAATATTTTAGAGTTAAGTATTGGTGTTGTGTATTTGTGTTTGCTGCAGGAATAGGAATAGGAATAGAAAGATGATGAAGTGTTCAATCCCCCAGAAAGGAAGTCATGCAAACATTTCTTGAGTCATACATTGTGCTGTGATGGTGAATGTTCTATTACAGGTGCCCTGTAGATGAGGCATGTAGTTGCTGTATAATTCTTTGCAAGTTTTGAGAAGAACAGGAATGGTAAATGAAGACAGTCTTTGGCAAAGGAGAACTTTGGTTTCAGAGCAAAGAAACAGCAGTCTAGAACTACAGATTTTTTACTGATAAATCACTTCTATCTCAGCAGGAGTCAGTACCTGTCTGGATTAAGCAAACAGATACTTTATTAGAAAAAGGGGGTCTCATTTAAGTAAAAAAAGAAGAAAGTCACTGTGTGTTTCTCTGAGGAAGGGGACTGTATCAGCTTAATTTACTGAGTCAGAGCAGTGGGTGAATCTAATTGGGGGTGTGGCTACAGATTTTTTTACTAATAGCCCTCCTTCCCACCCAAAGCCAGTTCTAGTTTTATAGCCACTGGATTTGACTGACAACAGGAACTTCCTGTTTGGCAGTAGGAAGGGAAGGATCACTGAGACACATTAGTTTCATCAACCTTGAAGGAACCTAAAAAAATAACTCTTTCTCCCCCCCAGCTGCTGGAGGTCTGAATCCAAGCATGGAAGAAGGAGACTACTGAAGACTACAGAAAGTTCCTGTCCCAGAACAGGAAGGGCGAGAGTAGTAAGGACACATAGGCAATAGGAAAGTAAGTGTAAAAATACATAGAGGGAGGAGACAGTAAGCATACAAAGCAACAGGAGAGGGGACACAAAATAGGTCAAGATGGGAGTGGTGCAGTGCAATGGCTGTAGGGCAGCAGTGTTGCTGGTGACATTCTGGAGCCTGCGATGCTGCTTTGTTTGCAGGCACCTCTCTGGTCTGAGGGAGGAGATTGTCTGTCTCCAGGCTGACCTGGCTAGTATTTGTGAAACCTCTTCCCCCACCCAGGGACCACCAGGGCTACCACCATTACCTCAGAGGTTGCCAAGAAAGAGGAGCGGTTGGACCAAGGTGGGCTCAGGGAGGGAGAGGGTGGTGGAATAGAGGTGCATCCCTCCAGTTGTACCTCTCCACAATTCATATGCTGTTCTGGCAAAGAGTGGTTCCTCTATGATGGAGACCAAGAAGGATGCTGGGAACCTCCACAAAGGAGAACCACAAGAGGGTGACACGTGACCCCACAGGGGAAGGAAGCAACTCCTGGTGGGGGACTCTATCATTAGGGGGGTAGAAGTGGGGGAGGAAGGGGATAGGGAGGTAAGGTGCCTGCCTGGCCATGGCTCAGATGGACAGGAAGCGAATCCTCAGGATCGCAGGAGCAGCTGCATGAGGGAGGGAGCTGGATGTTATTGTCCACCTAGAGACAAATGTCCTGGCTGTGAATGGGATCAGAGTGGTGCAAGAGGAGTTTGTGGTGTTAGGAAGGGGCCTTAGACAAGTAGCATGTACGGTAACCTTCTTGGAGGTGCTGCCTGTCTATGACAAGGATGATGCTAGGGTATTCCACACCATGGGATTCAATGAATGGTTGGAAAATTGGCGTGGAACTCAGGGTTTTGGCTTCACTGGGGACTGGGGAGCCACCTGGAGGGATGCAGGCTTATACAGTACTGGTGTGATGGTCTGCATCTGTCCAGGGTAGGAACCAGGATCCTAGGTGACAGGTTTAAATGCTTCATTGGCAAGCATTTAAACTAGCCAAGGGGGAGGCACTGAAAAGGAGCAGGGAAATCCCAGCCTCCCCCCACAAAACACAGTAGCTAGCTAGGTAAACACCAAGGTAGAGAAGTCAGTAGGGAGCAGGACAAGGATAAATGCAGAAAAAGGCAGTAAGAACAGGGATGAGGCTAAAAGGGGTAAGGCCATAAAAAATAAATGGAAGGTGATGAGTACCAATGTCCGCAGTCTGTGCAACAAACTCCCTGAACTAGTGGCCTTGATGGAAGAGGGATGCTTGGATATTGTGGCAGTCACTGAAACATGGTACACAGAGAACCATGACTGGGATGTCAACATACCAGGATACACACTCTATAGGAGGGACAGGGTGGGTAAAAGAGGAGGAGGAGGAGTAGCTCTCTCTATATAAGGGAAGGGATTAAAGCAACAGAACTAAAGAGTAAACAGGAAGTTAATGAGTCACTATGGGTCACTCTGGAGACAGGAAATGGCACCACAATCCGCATGGGGATTGTGTACAGACCCCCATTTCAGGGGGAGGAAATGGTCAAGGAAATGATAGAAGGCATCCTTAAAATGGCAGAAAAAGGGGAGATATTGTTGCTAGGGGACCTGAATATGATAGATGATAACTGGAGTACCTTTTCTGCAGGCACATCCAAGAGCAGGGTCATTCTTGATGCTCTACAAGGGGCATGCCTCAGACAGCTAGTGTTGGAACCCTCTTGAGAGGGAGCAATCTTAGACCTGGTACTCTCAAATGGGGAAGGAGAAAGGATCTCAGATTTAGAAATGGGTAGCCATCTGGGAACAACTGACCATCAAACAGTGTGGTTCACAATTAACACAGCCATAGAGTCAAGCCATACAAAAACAAGAGTATTTGACTTTAGGAAGGCTGACTTTGAGAAAATGAGAGAGTGCCTCAGAAAAACACTAGCAAACAGGCAAGAAGGAGGGGTGGATGAACAATGGGGAATAATCAGAACAGTCATCACAGAGGCAACAAGCCTTTGTGTGAAGCAAATCAACAAAACAAAACAAAGGAAAAAAACACTATGGTTCTCAAAAGAGGTGGCAGGGATGGTTAAGGAGAAAAGGATATCATTCAGGAAATATAAGGAAACACAGAAGGAGCAGGACAGAGAACTTTATCAGTTAAAGCAGAAGGAGGCAGGGAAGACAGTCAGAATAGCAAAGGGACAAACTGAGGAAAAGATAGCCAACTCTGTTAAGAAGGGGGATAAAACCTTTTATAGGTACATTAGAGAGCAAAAGAAAGATCAAGGGAGGATACAGAGACTTAATAAAGGGAGGGATGTGGGCAGAGGGTGACAGTGAAAAAGCAGGGATACTGAATGAATATTTCTGCTCAGTATTCACAACGGAAGAGGAGGAGGTACCTAAAGCAAACGAAGAGAGAAACTCTGAATGGGGTCAATACCAGTCCATTCACAGAAGAAAGGGTTTTGAAAGAACTCTTGAAACTGAGGGTGGACAAAGCAATGGGGCCTGATGGGATTCACCCAAGAATTCTAAAAGAATTAAGGGTAGAACTAGTAACACCACTGACTACTCTCTTTAACAAATCATGGAAGGATGGGGTGGCACCTGAGGACTGGAGAAGGGCAAATGTGATTCCACTTCACAAAAAGTGGGAGCAGGGCAGAGGCAGGAAACTACAGACCAGTTAGTTTGACTTCAGTGGTAGGGAAAATGATGGCATCACTTCTGAAGGAAAGAACTGTTGAGTACCTAGAGGCCAGTGGGGCACAGGACCCAAGGCAGCATAGTTTCACAGCAGGAAGGTCATATCAGACGAACTTAATAGATTTCTTTGACTGGGTGACCAAAGTAGTAGACCAGGGAGGGGCTGTGGATATGGCCTACCTAGATTTTAGCAAGACATTTGACACAGTCTCACACAAAAAAGATTAATATACAAGTTAGCCAGCCTTGGAGTGGGTCCCAAGGTGGTAACCTGGATAAAAAACTGTCTGGACAACAGGACGCAAAGGGTAATAGTAAACGGAGTCCACAGTGAAGAAAGGAGGGTAACTAGCGGAGTACTGCAGGTTCGGTACTGGGACCGGTCCTCTTTAATGTCTTTATAAATGACATTGGGAAGCACCTGGAAGGAAAGGTATGTCTCTTTGCAGATGACACAAAGATCGGCAACAGGTTTGATACACAAGTTGGGGTGGAAAGAATGAAAAGGGACTTGGCCAGGTTGGAGGAATGGTCAAATATGTGGCAGCTCAGATTCAATGCAAAGAAGTGCAAGGTAATGCATCTGGGAAACAAAAACCCATGGGAAGAGTACACAATGGGGGGGGTGAGTTAATAATAACAACAAAAATCGAAAGAGACCTAGGAGTAATTATATCAGATGACCTAAAGGTGGGCAAGCAATGTGAAAAGGCAGTAAGGAGGGCTGGAGGGATACTGGGATGCATAAGGAGAGGCATCAACAGTAGAAAACAGGAAGTTGTTATCCCTCTGTACAGACAGTTAGTGAGACCCCATCTGGAGTACTGCGTGCAATTCTGGAGACTCCATCTCCGCAAAGACATAGACAGAGTGGAGGCTGTTCAGAGGAGGGCAACCAAAATGGTGCAGGATCTGCACCAGAAGACATACGAGGAGAGACTAAAGCAGCTTAATATGTATACCCCTGAGGAAAGGAGGGAGAGGGGGACATGATAGAAACTTTCAAGTATCTCAAGGGAATTAACAAAGTACAAGAGGGTAGTATCTTTCAGAAGAAGAGATGTGCAAGAACAAGGGGGCACAATTTGAAGATTGAGGGGGGACGGCTCAGAGGTAATGTTAGAAAGTATTTTTTCACAGAGAGGGTTGTGGATGCTAGGAACGGCCTTCCTGAGGAGGTTGTGGAGTCAGGAACAATGGGAGAATTCAAGAAAGCATGGGACTGGCATAAGGCAATTCTAGTGGGGAGTAGGAGGAAGTAAGCTGTTGATTAACTAGAATCTGCAGCTTATCCATGAGGTAGGGAAATGGGCAGACTAGGTAGGACAAGCGGTCCTTATCTGCCATCAAATTCTATGTTTCTATGATAAAGCAAAGAGTTAAGAAAGTGGCGGAAGCTGGCCCGATGGTGCTGAGAGTTGAGGCACTGGACGCCACACCTCACGCCACACCAGCAACCCAGATTCAGGAGAGAGCTTGGGCCATCATGTCAGCGGGAGAGGAGAGGAGAGGATTGAATGTCCATTAGACTGCTCTCCTCTCCTCTCCTCTCCTGAGGTGGGATTCAGGAACTCCCCTGCCAGGTAGCGGCTCCTAGTGGAGGCTGGGGGCACCACACACACCTTGGTGGGGACAACCAGTGGGGGTACAGTGTCAGCAGGCATCTGCAGGAGGGGACAGGAGCATGCCTTCCACATTCTGATGCCACTGCATGACTGCACTGGTGGGTGGAACAAGCAAAAATTCCTGGCACCCTGTAGGCAAAGGTGGGCCCAGGGATCGGCCCTCACACCCAATGCCAAGCCTTCCCAGCCCACATCTGACACTCCCTTCAAACTCTCCTTGGTCACTCAATTGGATTCTAGATAGAGCATCAGAGGAGTAGATGGTCCCGCCCCAGGGTGCTCAGAGCTGGGGGGTCCACAAATTGGGGGATGAGGAATGGAGACAGGCCCATGTCGGGTGTCAGTGCTGGAGAGCTTCAGGCAGGGCAGAACCAGGCTGTATTGAGAGGCTACACTGGAGAGAGTCCCAGGGTCACCAGCGTAGGAGGTATAAGGAAGTTGGGGAGAAAGTGGTTGAATAGAAAAAGTAGTGAGTATGGTTTAGTATCTGGGGTCCCAATCCCTTCCTCCTTAGTTCTGCCTGTAGTGATACTACTTCCATGACTACTTATGTCTCCTCATTGTTCATGACTCTGCTGGCCAAAAGTTCGGGTTGGTAATTCCGAATGCCCTCTCACAGGGGCACAAGGAGGGCTGGGTACATATCCCCTTACATAATACTTGACAAAGAGCACATTGCAGGGGCGGCTTTCATTGACCTATCAAAGGCATTTGATATGGTCCATCATGTCCTCCTTCTCGAGCAGCTCTCAGATATAGGTCTAGCTTCAGAAACCATAAACTGGTTTAGAAGTTACCTGAGCCTGCGCTCCCAGCAAGTCAGGATTGGGGACATCCTATCTGAAAGTAGACCTGTCAGACTGGGGCTTCCGCAAGGATCCATACTCGGACCATTACTCTTCAGCATCTTCCTAAACAACCTCCCGGCATCCTGCCAATGCCACATGCTCCTCTACGCAGATGATGTGGTTATCTTTGCAAGCAACCCAAACCCCGTACTTCTTGAATCTGACCTCCAAAGTGGCTTCACAACTGCTGAAAATGGTTTAAAGAACAAAAACTGGTCATGAATTATAAAGAGAGCACGATTATGCTCTACTCCTCTGCCCAAAACAAGCTAAATGGCTACCCCCTGACAATTCGGAATGACACCAGTAACACCCTGGAGTTTGTTCCCCACTTCAAATACCTAGGGATCACATTTGACTCTGCCCTGTCTTACACACAGCATATCGATAACACTGCTAAAGCCTTCAACACCAGGGTCGGTATTCTCTACAGACAGAGGCACAGCCTAACATTTGAAGCATTGAACCTGGCAATAAACAGCTCGCTCATAACCCTCATTGACTATGGTCTGGCTATTTATGGCTCCGCAACTGACTCAGCACTCCAACGCCTCTCAGTAGCTCTAAGCAAAGCCTGCCATCTGCTCACTAATGCCCCAAAGCTCACCCATACCTGTGAGCTTTATGCTTGGACTGGCTGGCTCTAACTGAGTGACAAAATCCGTTATCAAACTTGCCTCCTTGCAAAAAAGGTTGCTTTACATTTATTTCCCCCTGGGGTAGAGAGCCTTATGTCTCTGCCTTTAAATGCCAGACACACCAGGAGCTCGACCACTCAAATCTTCCTTGTGCCCAGGTGTCACACAACGATGACTCAGTGTTCCTTTGCTCACTGGACCCCTCTCTGGACAAATGGTCTACCTCATGACATCTCCGGTGCCACTACACGTGGTTCCTTTAGACGCAGGCTGCATCATCACATCACCAGTAGTAGTACCTGTATGTGCCCCCACTAAGTCCCCGCATGCAGCAATAGACTATCCCTAGCACTTCTAATTCCTATCCTACCAGGATAGTCACACCGCAGCACTTCACCACCCACTCTCCACTTCCCTGGGTCACCTCGTTACCTTTGCCCTTTCCTAACCCCAGCTCCCACTTCCAGCTTTTCTCTGCATCTCCCCTCCCTCACACTATTCCCCCCCTCCTCTGTCTCTCTCTTTCCTCAGAATACAGGCATACTTTATACAATGCCTCAGCACACCTAGTGAATTGTTGGTCAGTGACATCTATTGTATTTTTTGTACACTATACTTTGTATGTACAATATCTGTAGTTTGTCCCCCATTATTGTGACTTCTTGTGCTAATGTATTGACGTGGAACCTCTCAACGAGCATCCACTCACAGGTGTCATCCAAGATTTCAATTAATAAATAAAAAGATAATACTGTAGGTCCATGAAAGGACTGCAAGTTTTTAAGGGAGGGCATGTGTAACCAGCCTGTCACCCTTTCCCAGGTTTATCCACTTAATAAGAGTTCAAGGAGTTCATCAAAGAATCTGAGTTTGGTGGTCCTAGACTTCAGGAGAGCAGATTTTAGAGAAAGGGGAGACTGCCTTAGTAACTACCTTGAAGGGGGAGATAGCTGGGGGGGTGGAGGCACAATGGAATAGAATAAAGAAGGGAATAGTTGAGATAGTGGTAAGCTGTTTAAAGATAATAAAAGCAAGGGTAAGAGGAGAATGAGGCCACTGTGGTTTCCAAAGGAGGTGACTAAGGGAGTAAAGGAGAAAAAAACAGCTTTCAGAAAGTACAAGAAGACCCAAACGGAGGTGGACAAGGAGGTATATCTAGAGAAATAGAGAGGCAGGAAGGAGGGTAAGGACACCAAAGGCTTAAACCTGAGGAAAGGATCACCCAGGAGGTCAAGAATTGGGATAAGACTAACTTCAGGTAAGTGAGCAAAAAGAGGAAGACAAGGAGTGGTATAGTGAAGATTAAGAGTCCAGGAGGTGGGACTGTGCAGAGGAAGATCAAGAAAAAGCTAAAATTTTAAATGAATACTTCTGTTCAGTATTCACAGTGGAGTGGGGAGATGGCCATCCATGCATTAACAGGCACCATGGGGTGGGGTGGGGGGTGGACACAAATCCATTAACAGAAGAGAGAGAGAGAATCTGCTGTGGATTGGAAGCCCTGTAGAAAAACAAGGCAATGGGACTGGACGAGATCCACCCAAACATACTTAAGGAACTGACCACGGTGCTAGCCGCCCCTCTGGCAACACTATTTAGCATCTCACTGGAGATGGGGGTGGTTCTAGAGAAATGGAGGAGAGTCAGTATGGTCCCTTTGCACAAGAGTGGCAACAAAGAGGAGACCAATAATTATAGACCAGTCAGTCTCTCATGAGTAGTGGGGAAGTTAATGGAATCCCTGCTGAAGGAAAGACTGATGGAATACCAGGACACTGACGAACTGTAGGTCCACCAGCAGCACAGCTTCACAGTGGGGAGGTCATGTCAAATAAATCTTGTAGATTTCTTTGACTGGGTAACTAGGGAGGTGGATCAGGGGATGGCAGTGGATGTGGCCTATCCGGACTTCAGTAAAGCCTATCACACTGTGCCACACAGGAGGAGGACAAATAAACTTAGCAGCATTCGGGGGTGGGGGAGAAGGTGGTGTGCTGCGTATCAAATTGCTTGAAACATAGGAGGCAGAGGATGGTGGTACACAGCAGTCACTTGGAGGATGGGACAGTGACCAGTGGAGTACCACAGGGATCAGTACTGGGCATTGTCCTCTTCAGTGTCTTCATAAGTGACATTCTTGAGGAACTGGAGAGGTGCATGTGTCTCTTTGCAGGGAGGGGATATCTTTTTTCCCCCACTATCTGTATCCTCCTGGATGGACCAGGTGGCTGATCAGCCCTACCCCCGGGTGTCATTGGCCTGCCTGCTGCCTCTCTCCTTCCAGATTCCCCCCACAGCAGGGCCAGAGGGGAGGGCCATTCCTCCACCCCCTGACACTCACATCCAGATGACCTCATACCACTCCTGGAGTGGCGGGGAAGGTGGTGACACCTTGGGCAGGACTTCATTAAGTCCGGTCCCCCTCCATTTTCCACCTTCATTTTCACACCGGGATATGGAAAACTTGGATGGCGCATGCTCATGGATGCGCACACATGCTCCTGAACCACCAGCCCTTTCCAAATTCCACTCTCCCAACTTTACATCAGTTTCCCTTGTACTGGCACTACCACCAGGCCTCCACCTGTTGGCAACCAAGAGCCAGGACAGGACACCAGTCCAGGAGAGGAGAGTTGCCAGGTGGCCGATCAATCTTCTCCCCCCCATGACCCCTGGAAACCTGAGCTCGTTCCTGAACTCGGATCGCTGGCATGTGCGAGGTCAGGTGCTTTCCAGCACCTCAGCCCTCTGCACCATCAGGTGAGTTTTGAAGGGGGATCTCTAGCAGGAGGAGGAAGGCGGTGTTGTCTCTGTATCACTTAGTGGTGAGACCCTACCTGGAGTACTGCATCAAGTTCTGGAGGCTACACCTCTGCAAAGACGTTGACAGAGTGGATGCAGTCCGGAGGAGGGCTACTAAAACAGTGTGGGGGTTGCATGAGAAGCCACATGAGGAGAGACTGTGGTGGCTCAACATGTACTCCCTGGAAAAGAGGAGAGTGAGAGGGGACATAATTGAGACCAAGAAGTACCTCATGGGGTGAACAAAGTGCAGGAGAGGAGCAGGTGTTGCAAGGCCTCAGCCAAGTATTTTGGGGCCCAGGACAAGTCCTTTGAGATGGGCCCCCTCTCCCAAACCAGTTAAGGCGGGGGGAAGTCTGGAGGCTGCTTGGCCCCAGAAGCTCTGGGGGTTTGATGCTCTGTGATGAGTTTTGGGGATGTTATTGAAGATAAAAGACACTTTTGTTATGTCTTCCCTACCCCTGACTCCAGGAAAAAAATTATTCCCCCCCGGGAGCTAGGGGTTTGGTAGACTCTGGCCTGCCTTAGAGTCTGCAGCTGGAACTGGGGGTATGCAATTGGCTGACCATCAATGCCATCGACCACCCACACGAGAGGCATTGTTGTAATGTACTGTGAAATATTTTCATATAAAGGCTGGGTGTCTAGAAGCTTCAAGGTTTTAGATGCTCTGTGGTGAGTTTTGAGGCTTTTATTGAAGATAAAACACACTTTTAAACGTATGTAAAATTTGCCCCATAGGAATTAGTAGCCCATGTAAATAGGCAAAAACAACAATTCATGTTTTTCTTCTGCAGATATACATGCGGTGGCCAAATGTCTGCTGTTATAGACATTACCTTATTCTAACAACAGCTGAATACAGAAATCCAGATGTCACTGAAAAATTATTTGTTGTTTAATCTTTTCATATAAGTTTTGTGATAGTTTGTTGTAAACCTCCATTAAACTCTAACGACTAAAGTTACCCAGAAACCACTTATGAACTCACGTCAAGTTGAAGAATGTCACTGCAGCTGGATAAAGCTGTTCTTTTGGGAAATGGCCCCTACTAGCATGATGACAAGCAAATGTGACACTTCTATGAATATTCCAATAGAAAGCAGCAAAGAACTTTGAAACATAATGTTTGATTGCACTGTAACAGGACTAACAAAAAACAAGCTTTGTGCAAAAAATAAAACAAGCACATATAGTAAGAAATGACCTACGTAAAGAAAACAACTAACATTGTTAATCAAATTACTGCATGCTGTAATGTCTGTACATCTCTTTTGTATATGCATTTTTAATTAAGAAATAGTGCAAGTTTATCACACAGCGATATGCTGAACTGACAAATATTTGTTTTCCCTTTTCTGCTTCACAGTACCACGTTGCGTTCACAAGGTAACATTTGTATCCAGAGATCCAAACCAAAAACAAAGCATCCAAATGTTACTGAGGTACAGAGTTATGCGTACTACGTCTACATGCACAATAGAAAGCAACTGTCTACAACAGCAGTCATTAAATCAAAACGTGCAATGCTTATAATGTTGAGAAACAAAAGTAACAGCTGCAATATCAAATATTTAAGTACTTAGTGACTTGCATACAAATTGATCATCTTTGGTGTCCATCAGTCCATGAATTCTGGGTCCTTAAGTTGTCAGTAGCAAACACACAGCCGTGCTTTCTTGTTTGCAAAATCCTGAATTATATCTCTGAAGTCAATTTTGTGAGCAAGTTCAATCTCGGTTGACAGGATGGCTAAGCTACTTAAACAGTCCAGAGGCATAGCTGATTGCAAATAATTTTTGATAATAGAAAGTTTACTGAAAGCTGTTTCTCCTTCTGCAACAGTCATAGGCAGTGTGCAAAAGATCCTAATGATTAGGCAAATTTATCTAAATATTGTTTCCAGATTCATTCTGCAGGTTGAGTTCAGTAGGTCCAAAGGCCTTAAATTGTTCTGAAAAGTCGCACTGTAGATTTTTTTTAAGGTGTTGAATTTCACTTGCAAAAGCACTTGTCAGGTCCCGTGAATATCTGTTGGCTAATTTCTCACACAATGTAATGATTTCATTTGCATTCATGCCACTAAACTTCTGTACTGCAGCAAAGTCACTGCAGATGTCTCAAAGTGACTCAAATCTATGATTTAGTTTGCTGATGATGTCCATTGACACATAAAACACTATATTCCGAACTATACCCTCGGCACTTTGACTTGTGGCCTCATCTGGAGATTCATCATGAAATCACTTGCATTTTCTGTGCCGGTTTATTTCAAAGCTGAACTCAAGAACTACTTCTACTGAATTTGCCACTGTTCTTGCCTCTGAAATATTGACATTCCACTTGTTTCCGAAAACTGCATTTCCTCTTGTAGGTAAGCTATGTTGGCTGCTTCTATGTCTAATGAAATACTGTAGACTGAAGAAGCAAGTTTCTCTCTTCAAAACTTCGTAGAATTTTTACACAGAAAGTGGCAAGCACAATTGCATTGAAGGACTTGGAGTACCTTTGCAGACCTTTTGGCTTCTGACAGTGCTTCGTTAGAGAGCTTATTGGACTTGATGATGCTATCTAGGGCTGCAATAATGCTTGGAAGGTGTTTTGCAACAGGACTAATTGCTTTGATTCAAGCACTCCACCTGGTTTCAGACATGCTATGTAGAGAACAACCTGTTTTTTCTTTCAAAATAGCCCATCTTTCAGGGCAGCCACTGAAAAGAACACATAGCCGATTTACACAGCTGAAAAATATAGCTATTTCAGAGTATGATTCTGCTGCATGCACTCCAATGAAATTCAGAAAATGACAAGTGCACAGAGAATAGGTGGCAAGTGGGTTTATTTTGTTGGATATTAGCTTGAACTCCCTTGGATTTTCCAGACAGGTTGACTCCATTGTTAAACCCTGTCCTCGGCAATCAGCAATGTCAATGCCATGTTTTTGCAATCTCTGTAGCAACATTTCTGTGATTTCCTGTCCACTCTTTTGTGCAAAATCAAAGAATTCAATAAACCTTTCATAAACTTTCCAGTCTCTGGTGTCTTTATCCTTATGCATGTACCTCAGAATAAGTACATTTTGCTCAGTATGGGAGATGTCTGGGATAGCATCACAAGTTACCAAAAAATAAATGGCTTCACTTTGAGGCAGCGGTGGTGGCTCGGGTGGTCCCTGGCTGGGAAAGGATGTCCCTCGAATCCTGGCCAACTCAGCCTGGAGATGAACAACCTCCTCCCTCAGCCCAGAGAGGTGCCTGCAGATGGGAAGGAAAGACTCACCATCCTAAAAGGAAAAGAGGAGCTCTCCATCCCCTCCAGCTGCTGGAGGTCTCACTCTGAGCAAGTAAGAAGGAGACTACTGAGGAATACAGGAACTTCCTGCCCCAGAATGGGAAGATTAGGAGTTTTAGGGGCACAGAGGCAGTAGGAAAGTAGGGAGAAATTTTTTTTATAAAAAAAATAGAGAGAGGAAAAAGTATACAAAACAACCGTTAAGGGGCCACAAATAAGACATGATAGGAGTGGTGCAGTGCAGTGGCTGTAGAGCAGCATTCTTCTGGAAAACATTCTTGAGGATGCAGTGTTGTCTCATCTGCAGACACCTCTAAAGGCTGAGTTGGTCAGGATTTGGGGTACCTCCTCTCCCCACCCAGGGACCACCAGGGCCACCACCGCTGCCTCAAAGGTTGCCAAGAAAGAGGAGTGGTTGGACCACAGTGGGCTCAGGGAGAGTGAGGGTAGTGGAGCAGAGGCACATCCTTCCAGTTGTACCTCTTCACAATTCATATACTGTTCTGGCAGAATGTGGTTCTTCTATAGAGGCACCCACAATGGAGACTAAGGAGGATGCTGGGGACCTCCACAAAGGAGACCCACAGGAGGGTGGCGTAGGAGCCAACTGAGGAAGGAAACAACTCCTGGTGGGGACTCCATTGTTAGGAGTGTGGAAATGAGGAAGGAAGGGGAGAGGGAGGTAAGGTGACTGCCTGGTGCCATGGCTTGGAGGGACAGGGAGCGAATCCTCAGGATTGTGGGAGCAGCTGCATGGGGGAGGGAGCTGGATGTCATTATCCACCTAGGGACAAATGACCTGGCTGGGAAAGGAATCAGAGCAGTGCAGGAGGAGTTTGTGGAGTTGGGTAGGGGCCTTAGGTAAGTAGCATGCATGGTAACCTTCTTGGAGGTGTTGCCTGTCTATGGTATGGGTGAGGCTAGGGTGCTCTGCACCATGGGATTCAATCAGTGATTGAAAAACTGGTGCAGAGCTCAGGGTTTTTGTTTCATTATGGACTGGGGTCCACCTGAAGGGATACAGGCCTATACTGACATGATGGTCTGTATCTGTCTAGGAGGGGAACCAGGATCCTAGGTGATAGGTTTAAATGCTTCATTTGTAAGCATTTAAACTAGCCGGGGGGGGGGGGACACTGAAAAGGAGAAGGGAAATCCTAGTCCCCCCCCAAAAAAATCAGGGTAGTAAGTGAGGTAAACACCAAGATAGAGAAGTTGATAGGGAGAAGAGCAGGGGTAAATGTAGAAAAAGACAAAGGTAGTAAGGACAGGGATGGGGCAAAAAGGGGTAAGGCCATCAAAAAATGGAGGGTAATGAGTACTAATACCCGTAGTCTAGGTAACAAACTCCCTGAACTGGTGGCCTTGATGGAAGAGAGATGCCTGGATATCGTGGCAGTCACAGAAATATGGTACACAGAGAACCATGACTGGGATGTCAACATACCAGGGGACACAATCTACAGGAGGGAAAGGAAGGGTAGAAGAGGAGGAGGTGTACCTCTCTATGTAAGGGAAGGGATCAAAGCAGTGGAATTAAAGGGTAAACAGGGGGGAGAGGAGGCACTGTGGGTCACCCTGGAGACTGGAAAAGGTACCACAATCTCCACAGGGGTAGTATACAGACTCCCATTTCAGGGGAAGGAAATGGACAAGGATTAGATAGAAGGCGTCCTTAGGATGGCAGAGAAAGGGCAGAAATTGCTGATGGGGGACCGGAATATGCCAGATGTTAACTGGAGCACCTTTGTTGCTGCCACATCCAAGAACAGGGCCATTCTCAATGCCCTACAGGGGGCATGCCTCAGACAGCTAGTGTTGGAACCCACTCGGAAGGGAGTAATCTTAGACCTGGTACTCTCAAATGGGGATGGAGAGAGGATCTCCAATCTAGAAGTGGGTAGCCATCTGGGAACAAGTGACCACCAAACAGTGTGGTTCACAATAAACTCAGCTTAGAGTCAAACCATACAAAATGAAGGTACTGGACTTCAGGAGGGCTGATTTGTCAAAATGGGAGAGTGCCTTGAAAAGCACTAGCAAACAGGCAAGAAGGAGGGGTGGAGCAACAATGGGGAAACATCAAAACTGCCATCACAGAGGCAACAAGCCTTTGTGTGAAGCAAATAAACAAATTAAAACGAAAGAAAAAAACAGATGGTTCTCAAAAGAGGTGGTGGGGAAGATTAGGGAGAAAAACACAGCATTCAAGAAGTATAAGGAAACACAGAAGGAGCAGGACAGAGAACTGTACCAGTTAAAGCAGAAGGAAGCGGGGGAGGCAGTCAAAATAGCAAAGACCCAAAGCGAGGAAAAGATAGCCAACTCGGTTAAGAAGGGGATAAAACCTTTTATACGTACATTTGGGAGCGATGAAAGACAAATGGAGGGATACTGAGGCTGAATAAAGAGGAGAGTGGGTGGGCAGAGAGGGACAGTGAAAAAGCAGGGATACTGAGTGAATACTTCTCCTCAGTATTCACAAAAGAAGAGGAGGGGGAGGTACCTAATCCAGTCAATAGAAGCACTCTGGATGGAGGGGGCGATATCAGTCCTTTCTCAGAAGAAAGAGTTCTGAAAGAACTCCTAAAACTGAAGGTGAACAAAGCAATGGGGCCTGATGGGATTCACCCCAGAATTCTAAAAGAACTAAGGGGAGAACTAGTAACACCACTGACTACCCTTTTAATAAATCATGGGAGGATGGTGTGGTACCTGAGGACTGGAGGAAGGCAGATGTGATTCCCCTTCACAAAAGTGGGACCAAGACAGAGGCAGGAAACTACAGACCCGTCAGTTTGACCTCAGTGGTAGGGAAAATGATGGAATCACTTCTGAAGAAAAGAATTGTTGACTATGTATAGGCCAGTGGGGCACAGGACCCAAGGCAGCATTGATTCACAGTGGGAAGGTCATGTCAGACAAATCTAATAGATTTCTTTGACTGGGTGACCAAAGTAGTAGACCAGGGAGGGGCTGTGGACATGGCCTACCTAGACTTTAGCAAAGCATTTGACACAGTCCCACACAAAAGATTAATAATCAAATTAAACAGCCTGGGAGTGGGTCCCAGGGTGGTAACCTAGGTAAAACACTGGTTGGACAACAGGACGCAAAGGGTAATAGTAAACAGAGTCCACAGTGAAGAAAGGAGGGTTACTAGTGGGGTACCGCAGGGTTCAGTACTGGGGCCGGTCCTTTTTAATGTCTTTATAAGTGACATTGCAGAGGGACTGGAAGGAAAAGTATGTCTCTTTGTGGACGACACAAAGATCTGCAACAAGGTTGATACACAAGGTGGGGTGGAAAGAATGAGAAGGGACTTGGCAAGGTTGGAAGAATGGGCAAATGTATGTCAGCTTAGATTCATTGCAAAGAAGTGCAAAGTAATGCACCAGGGAAACAAAAACCCTAGGGAAGAGTACACAATGGGGGTGAGATACTGACAACAACAGAAATGGAAAGGGACCTGGGGCTAGTCATATCAGATGACCTAAAGGTGGGTAAGCAGTGTGAGAAGGCAGTAAGGAGGGCTGGGGGGATACTGGGATGCATAGGAAGAGGCATCACCAGTAGAAAACAGGAAGTTGTTGTTCCCCCATACAGACAGTTGGTGAGACCCTATCTGGAGTACTGCATGCAGTACTGGAGACCCCATCTCCGCAAAGACATAGACAGGGTGGAGGCTGGAGGGCAACCAAAATGATGCAGGGCCTGCACCAGAAGAAATACAAAGAGAGACTAAAGGAGCTTAATATGTATACCCTCGAGGAAAGGAGGGAGGGGGGGGGACATGATAGAAACTTTCAAGTACCTCAAGGGACTCAACAAAGTCCAAGAGGGTAGCATCTTTCAGGGAAAGAGATGTGCAAGAACAAGGGGGCACAGTTTGAAGATAGAGGGAGGATGGCTCAGAGGTAATGTGAGGAAGTATTTTTTCATGGATAGGGTTGTGGATGTGTGAAACAGCCTTCCTGAGGAGGTCATGGAGTCAAAAACAGTGGGGGAAGTCAAGGATGCATGGGACAGACATAAGGCAATTCTAGTGGGGGGTAGGAGGCAGTAGGCTGTTGGTTAACTAGGCTCTGCAGCTTATCCATTAGGTAGGGAAATGGGCAGACTATGTGGGCCAAGTGGTCCTTATCTGGCATCAAATTCTATGTTTCTATGTTTCTCTCTGTCAGAATTCTGTTCAAAACCTGCTGACCACATAATTCAATGAATTTGTTTTGGCTTTCACAGGATAGGTAATGAGCTTGCATCTTTTTCTCCATTTTCTTGACTTTGCCTTCCCTTTTCCAAGTGATCACACAGAAGGGGGTCGTAGTGAGAGATCAGTTCAAGCACTCCTAGAAAAGTACCATTGTGTGCATCGCCAGTTTTTGCAGTACTAGCTCTAAATGCCAAATTTCTTAATGCTAGAAACAACATTGCATCCAAAAGTCTCTCTAGCAATATTGTTTCTGAAGTTGACTTTCAATCCCTTTACCTTATAAAGATTGCTGGAGGTTTCTCCACTGCCAATGACAATGCTGATGCTTGAAAAACAAATAAGTAGTGACACACACTGGGAATGTGCTCCAAAAACATTTATTTCAGGACACCTAAGCAAAGTTTCCACGGCGCTTTGAGGGAACAGTCCCTCTGTATCAGGGGGTCAGCTGATCTCATTGTGCCACATATGGAGGTGGTCAAAGTGAACCGTAATGATAGCCGTAGCCACCAGCCCCAGCAGATGTAGCATCCTCACCTCATTCTGAAACTATGCAACCCCATGAAATTCAAAAAAATTTGTGTCCCATGCAACAATCCAGAAAGGCATGTCTGCCTTATTTCAAAGTTGCATGTCTCCATCACTATCTGATGTTGCACTTCCTTACCACATTTTGAAACTGCATGTGAACTACGAATTCTGAAACTGTGTCATAGACACATTCTGATAGTGTGCTTCCCACAATATTCTATAATTGCGTGTCGCCTCTGCATTAAGAAATTGCATTAACCTACCAGCAACACTCTGAAATTACATAGCACACCTGCATTCTAAATTGTGCTTCTTAAAGACACTGTGCACCCCCACCACATTATGAAATTGTGTGCCACTACTAGCATCCATCAAATTCCAGTACTGCACATCCCAACAGCCCCAAATCATGCATCTTTCACATTCCTTACTGCACATCTCCTGTTCCTCCCTACTACATTCCAAGACTGTGCATCCCCCACATTCTAAAATTGCATATCCCCAGTCCAAAGTCGTGCCTCCCTCACATTTCTTTTAATTAAATGCACTTTATTGAAATTTGTAATACTCTCCTGTCTGTCCCTACTACATTCCAAGACTGTGCATCCTCCACATCCCAATACTGCACATCCGCACAGCCCCAAATCATGCATCCCTCACATTCCTAATTGTACGTACCCTCCACATTCTGAAATGTCATGTTCAGAAACTGCTCATCCTAATCACATTCTAAAATAATTCATCCCCCATATTCTGAAGTTATATTTCTGTTGCATTAAAGGGACACAGTTAACCGCCGTAGGCCTCAAAGTGTCTCTAGTTTAAAAAAGAACTCATTATGGCTGGTCACATTCTGTGGAGATTGCTGATGTAGCTAGTAGTTTGATTTTTATTCCTTTTTCCTTTTTTAAAAGCAAACAGACTACCCACCATAATGGTGTTGCCATACTTAAATGTGTTTACAGTTCTTGATCAAGTCTCATTGCATCTTGCTTGGAGCTGGGAACACCCCCAACACTTTTCAGCCATTTACAATGCAGTGGGAGGAGAGGATCCTATGGCATCATGAGTGGCTGCACTGTTCGGGGGTGTTTCTAATATTCAGGAAGAATGCAATAAGAGCTGATCAAAGATTTGAAACAAAACAAGTTTTGGTATAATTATACCATTAGCATGCATTTCAGTTTTACTAAGAAAGGAAGCAGATAAAACAACCAGTCATAACCCTTTCAGCTTTCTTCCATTGGTGATAACTGTTGCTGTACTTAAGTAGTTGTTTAGAAGTGCTAGAGCAGTGCTTCTCCAGCCCCAAATTTTGGGGGTCTCAAACAACTTCAAAGTGTGGCCACCAGAACTTCCTGGTGGTCTCGTTCTTCATTTTGTTCATCTCAAATCCCTGAATATACCCCAACACCCCTAATATGACACATTTCATTTCACACAGCAACTGATAAATCAAATCCATGATGTATTGTCACTTGAAATGTATCTCCCATGTTTTTCTAAAGGTAAGAAAATGCCCATTCCATGTCCTTTGTAACTGGAACTCTAAGTGGCAACAAAAACGTGTGCTGCTGGTGGTCACAAGCTGCCGTGGTGGCCTCATTTGAGAAACACTGTACTAGAGCATTATTACTACTCTATCCTAATACAATAACAGCGTGTCCGCTGATTTTAACATACAGTACTATGGCAAGTTTTAACATCTTTATGAGACCTTGGCTTGAAGTAATTACTGTCATTTAAAAGACGGTGAAACTGCATTTTAGTTTTAATGCTGTCTGACTGGTATTGTAATTTAGGCTGATGCATTCACATGTTAGAGTAAATTGCCGATGACAGCTCAAAACCCTTGGGTGATCCTTGCTAAAGGACACTGAGGTCTGTTTGTTGCCTGAAAAGAAATATCAACATGCTGTAGCCCCACCTAGTGGAGCGTAACATTCCTTACTCATATTTAAAAATTATTATTATAAAGCAAAATCCATCTGAGTATTGTGTGGTTTCATTTAAGCAATATTCCCATGTTGCCACTAAAATAAGAGTTAGAAGTCAAATGCATGTATCATTATCGCTGGACCAGCAAATAAAGTCAGTGGCTGTGAAGCACAAATTAATAAAGAAAAAGACTTTATATAAAGTGAGTAATTGTCCATGACATCACTATATCATTCTAAATGAGATATATGCAATCAGCAGATACCCATTCATACACAGTACTAGATGAGATATGGTACCAGTTATACAAGCCTGGTAATCATATCAGAGATGGGCTGTCTCTGCAGCACAAAAGGATGCTCCGCATGACAGGTTTTTACAGAACCTACGGCATAGAAGAACCTGCAGTTTAATCAATATGTGCTAGAGCTGTATTTTGAAGCTAGGTAAAGAAGAACACTCCCATTGCTAACAAACTGTAGTTTTATAATGCAAATGAGATGACACCAACCATATCTGGCCCCAGAACTCAAATGTCTTTCTACATGCAGAGCACAGATTATGCAAGCATCAGCAGACCGTTTGAAGTAAGCACTTAACCGGTTAGGGGAAGGGGAGAAATTTTCTCAGTGGAAAAAAGTAAAAATGCAACCCACAAAGAAAAACGAGGGGTGTGCTTTTGGATTCATATGAAAAAACAGATGCACATGAAAAATAAGTCAATAACTCTATTCTGTAATAGATATTTTTTTACTTAGCATGCAGGAAATTGCACTTGTGGACAAGTCAATACCGTCTCCAGGAAAATAGTTTTTTCCCCCTGCAATTAAGTAGCAAAGCAAACACTTGGGATGAGGCAACAGCCACTGAACAGTCAGGTTGTGTGTCATTAACTTACTGTCTTATTGCCTATTAACAGCACAGAAACTATGGACAACCTGTACATTTTAAATCCCTGTCACTAGTTCGTGTCTAGTTACTATTAGCCTTTTCATCACAGTATTTTTTTAAAAGCAAGTATCTACTGAAAGCAACATCATTATGCTACAATTGAGGTACTTTCTAGATTTTGTTTGTCCTATCAGTCTTTTAAGAACACCACACAAATCTGTATTTTTCCACGTGCATCAATACTGCTCACAGACCTACTACTTGCTGTTTGCATTACATGACAGATTGTTGCCGTGAAAGGGGCTGTGGTATTATAAATGCACTATGTAAGACAACAGTCTGTATTATAAACTCTATACCTCCATGCCAAAGCTGACAAGGTAAGTTATAGAGATGTGCGAAGTGGGGAAAATTAACTCCGTGAAAAGATTAGTGGATTTTCTTCACTTTGCATAGCTGATCGGAGGAAAAGCCCAACTTCGCCCCCCAAAAAACTCCACAAAGCAGCAAAGTTTGAAAACTCCACTGGCAGAGTTTGAACTTCACCAGTGGAGTTTGGCTACTTTTATGTTTTGTTTTACAGGCAGTGCCCCCCCCACCACCACAGATCACTGGCCCCAATGTAAAATAAAAAAAAATCCTGGTGTCTAGTGGAACACCCCCAATCACATGTCCACTCCCTGGTGTCTAGTGGAACACCCCCAATCACATGTCCACCCTGGTGTCTAGTGGAACACCCCAATCACATGTCCACTCCCTGGTGTCTAGTGGAACACCCCCAATCACATGTCCACTCCCTGGTGTCTAGTGGACTCCCCAATCACATGTCCACTCCCTGGTGTCTAGTGGACTCCTCCCCAATCACATGTCCACTCCCTGGTGTCTAGTGGACTCCCCCAATCACATGTCCACTCCCTGGTGTCTAGTGGACTCCCCCAATCACATGTCCACTCCCTGGTGTCTAGTGGACTCCCAATCACATGTCCACTCCCTGGTGTCTAGTGGAACACCCCCAATCACATGTCCACTCCCTGGTGTCTAGTGGAACACCCCCAATCACATGTCCACTCCCTGGTGTCTAGTGGAACACCCCCCAATCACATGTCCACTCCCTGGTGTCTAGTGGAACACCCCCAATCACATGTCCACTCCCTGGTGTCTAGTGGAACACCCCCAATCACATGTCCACTCCCTGGTGTCTAGTGGAACACCCCCAATCACATGTCCACTCCCTGTTGTCTAGTGGAACACCCCCAATCACATGTCCACTCCCTGGTGTCTAGTGGAACACCCCCAATCACATGTCCACTCCCTGGTGTCTAGTGGACACCCCCCAATCACATGTCCACTCCCTGGTGTCTAGTGGAACACCCCCAATCACATGTCCACTCCCTGGTGTCTAGTGGAACACCCCCAATCACATGTCCACTCCCTGGTGTCTAGTGGAACACCCCCAATCACATGTCCACTCCCTGGTGTCTGAGTGGAACACCCCCAATCACATGTCCACTCCCTGGTGTCTAGTGGACTCCCCCAATCACATGTCCACTCCCTGGTGTCTAGTGGAACACCCCCAATCACATGTCCACTCCCTGGTGTCTAGTGGAACACCCCCAATCACATGTCCACTCCCTGGTGTCTAGTGGAACACCCCCAATCACATGTCCACTCCCTGGTGTCTAGTGGAACACCCCCAATCACATGTCCACTCCCTGGTGTCTGTGGAACACCCCCAATCACATGTCCACTCCTGGTGTCTAGTGGAACACCCCCAATCACATGTCCACTCCCTGGTGTCTAGTGGACCCCCCAATCACATGTCCACTCCCTGGTGTCTAGTGGAACACCCCCAATCACATGTCCACTCCCTGGTGTCTAGTGGAACACCCCCAATCACATGTCCACTCCCTGGTGTCTAGTGGAACCCCCCAATCACATGTCCACTCCCTGGTGTCTAGTGGAACACCCCCAATCACATGTCCACCCTGGTGTCTAGTGGAACACCCCCAATCACATGTCCACTCCCTGGTGTCTAGTGGAACCCCCAATCACATGTCCACTCCCTGGTGTCTAGTGAACACCCCCAATCACATGTCCACTCCCTGGTGTCTGAGTGGAACACCCCCAATCACATGTCCACTCCCTGGTGTCTAGTGGAACACCCCCAATCACATGTCCACTCCCTGGTGTCTAGTGGAACACCCCCAATCACATGTCCACTCCCTGGTGTCTAGTGGAACACCCCCAATCACATGTCCACTCCCTGGTGTCTAGTGGACTCCCCACCAATCACATGTCCACTCCCTGGTGTCTAGTGGAACACCCCCAATCACATGTCCACTCCCTGGTGTCTAGTGGAACACCCCCAATCACATGTCCACTCCCTGGTGTCTAGTGGACCCCCCAATCACATGTCCACTCCCTGGTGTCTAGTGGAACACCCCCAATCACATGTCCACTCCCTGGTGTCTAGTGAACACCCCCCAATCACATGTCCACTCCTGGTGTCTAGTGGAACACCCCAATCACATGTCCACTCCTGGTGTCTAGTGGAACACCCCCAATCACATGTCCACTCCCTGGTGTCTAGTGGACTCCCCCCAATCACATGTCCACTCCTGGTGTCTAGTGGAACACCCCCAATCACATGTCCACTCCCTGGTGTCTAGTGGAACACCCCAATCACATGTCCACTCCCTGGTGTCTAGTGGAACACCCCCCAATCACATGTCCACTCCCTGGTGTCTAGTGGAACACCCCCAATCACATGTCCACTCCCTGGTGTCTAGTGGAACACCCCCAATCACATGTCCACTCCTGGTGTCTAGTGGAACACCCCCAATCACATGTCCACCCTGGTGTCTAGTGGACTCCCCAATCACATGTCCACTCCCTGGTGTCTAGTGGACTCCCCCCCAATCACATGTCCACTCCCTGGTGTCTAGTGGACTCCCCACTCCTTCATGTACTTCCCCACTCCCCCCCATCCAGACCCTGAGCGGGCCACCGGCACAGCCCTCCATTTTCATCCATGGTCAGCAGCCTGACTGAGCACTCAGTGAATGAGTATGTGCTTGTACAAGCATGCGCTCATTCATTGCCAGCTGGCAGTCATTCTTTGATGTTTTTTTTATTTTTTTTTTTTTATTTAAAATTTTATACATATGCATAAAATCATATTTTCCGGAGTATGTGGAAAGAATCATTCTGTATCAATACACATTACAAAGGGGATGTGATCACCTACTACATTTGGTACATCTTTGGGGGTTAAGCTAAAGAGAGAAGAAGAAAATTTATACAGATTAATAAGCGACGTTAGGAGCCCTATATGCAGCCAAAGCCCCAGATTTTCATATCTACAAAAAAAAGATTGAAGAATATCTTAACCGACCACTAGGTCCTGTATTAATCACATATAATTAAAAAAGAAACTTTCACTATTTTCTAAAGCTCCTCAAAGCCTTCAATTACTAGAAATAAACACATCTTTAAGGCTTCACAATGTGCCTGATAAATACAAGAAAAGATAAAAGAAAAAAACAGACCTTTTAGTAAGCCAAATTTGTTTCCATAGGCTGAAAGCCAACTGCAATCCCCCTCTACATAGTAACAGGGTTTGATTAAGGTCCAAAATTATAGGCACTTCTTTAGAAAACTAATTATAAGATTTTGATCATCCTGGATAAAACAACAGGTAGACTACATCATGGTGGAAATGTACAGCCAACTTGTTATCTCAGCAGTTCTAGTTATTATTTAACCATAACTTCTCCTGGATATGTTTAGTTAAAAATGGTAAACTTCACTAAGTGCTGGTTCTAGTTATCAAGATGTTCAGTAACAGCACTAAATTAATATATCTGGATAGCGTCCAACCTGTGCAGTAATTTCGAACATCTGTTAACAGAGAACGTCAGGTCGGGCAAAAAATAAAGTTCTACATGGAGAGATAACCGAATAGACAACAACCAGCCCGATAAGTCCAAGATCAGGATGTTCCATGAAAGTCCCTGTTATTCAATCCTCCTCCAGTTCCTCATCTGATGATCGATCCTCTTGTATTCTTCGAGCTGCTATTCTCTTGACACATGCTCCTGCTTCTTTAGGGTCAGTGAAGCGGAATTGATGACGGCCTTCAGTGAAACATAGTCGGGCAGGAAAGGCCATGGCATAGGTAATACCCAAGTCGTGGAGCTTTCTTTTAACACCATCAAAGGCTTTACGATACATTCTTGTTGCATAAGCTAAAGCTGGGAAAAAAAGTATGCGGGAGTCCTCTACATATATTGGGCTTTTAGGCCGGATTGCTCCCAGTACCAAGTCCCTCTCTGCTGCTGAGGTTAGGGTAACCAGGATAGTGTGGGGATTCTCGAGGTTAGATGCTGCTCTGCAAGGGGTAATTCTATACACTCGTTGGATATTTACTGCCTCCAATCCTGTGATGCCCCTTAGCCATTGATCAAGAAAAGCAGTTAAATTATCCCCCTCTGTGCCTTCAGGGAGGCCGAGTATGCGAATGTTAGCAGCCCGCACCGTATTTTCCAATTGTTCAATCCGGCTTCGTAATGCTGCTTGTTCTTTAATGGCCGTAGCTGACGCTGCCAAGGCCTTCCCTGCAGTGGCTTCTGCATTTTTTGTTGTCTCCCCCATGGCATCAATACGAGATTCCATCGCCTGAAAATGTAGTGAAAAGGCATCAAGCTTTTGATCCATCCCTTGAACCGTCTTAGTTAAGGCATTTAGTGCTAACTGAAGTGAGTTCAAAGATGCCGATGTCTGCTCAGGGCCTACTGAGTTAGATGCGCCATCGTTTTGTTCCGATTGTTTCAATGGAGGAGAGCGTGGCTGAAAGAAATCTTGCTTAGGAGGTTTAGTTTTCCCCATAGCGACATCCAATATCTTCCAGAAGATGTAGGGACGAAATCCGCGGACTTATGTCTTAAATTAAGGTGGTTTTCAGGAAGAAGTAAAGGTTTTATGTTCAAATATATAGGCTCTAAGTAGGAGCTCCAGAAATGTGCTGCTTCTGGCTAGACTGCTGGCTCTGCCCCCCCCCCGATGTATTTTCAGTTGCAGAGAAGAGCAGAGGGATGCTCTGGCCCCAGTGGGGGGGGGGGATGGGGGAATGGCATTGTGGACCCCTGGGTCCGCAATGCCATTCCCCCATCCCGCTCCCCCACCGGCAAATGGAGCAGCCCTCCACTCTGCTCTGAACCCAAAATACATCAAAGAATGACAGCAAACTATCAATGAATGAGTATGTGCTTGCACAAGCACGTGCTCATTCACTGAGTGCTCAGTCAGGCTGCTGGCCATGGAGGAGAGTGGAGGGCTGTGCCAGTGGCCTGCTCAGGGTGCTGGTGGGGGGACCAGGGTGGGGCAGTACGTAAAGGTGGGGTTGGAGGGTCCACTAGACATCAGGGAGTGACATTCGGGGAGGGAGATAGGAGGGGACTCCACTAAACACCAGGGAAATTTCTGTGTGAGTGGTGCCTGGCAATGGGAGGCAGAGTACCACCTGGATTTAATTTGGCAATGGACCAGCGATTGGCTGAGGGGGGCCACTAGACATCAAGGAATGGGGATGATATTAATTTACATGACAGGCAGGCAGGCGATTGATGGGGGGGGCACTAGACACCAGGGATGATTATATATATTTTTTATATTGGGGCCACCAATCAGTGGGGTGGGGAACCACTAGACACCAGGAATTTACTATGTATTATTTTTACATTGGGGTTGGCCAGTGATCAATGGGAGGAAAGAGGACCACTAGATACCAGGGATTTTCAATTTGTAACTTCTCCATGCTTTGTTTTTTTTTAAGTGCAATTTTCACTTAAAAACCCTAAAAGCAAAGCAAAGTTACAGATGGTGAATTGTCCTTTAATGGGACAACTTCGCAAATTGATCTGTGTAGGCGAATTTGCTGCCTTTGTGGAAAATTTGCTGGCGAACTAAAACTTCGCAGCATCTCTAGTTATAAACCCTGAGGGATGCACAGAACATACTGTACTAAACAAAAACATTCTCACTGCTAAATTAACTACTACAGTAAATCTTAAAGTGGACACTTAAAAACTTTGAGAACTTTATAATGCAACTGCTTTTGAAAAAAATTAAAAAGTTCATGGGACTTTATTCATTAATGATATGTTGAGGATTGGCCTCTCAAGGTTAAGACATTTTGGACACCAGTTAGTGAATCAGGGAATCATTACCTTTATTTAAATTTGCTCCTGCCTGTTTTATGTGACATGATTCTAATAATAAAATTCTGTAAAATGTCATATTGTTGTCAACCCATCTTCCTTTTGGTGAATGTATTTTATGTGGCATTTCAATATGTCAGTCTCCTTCCACTTAGGGCAACTAACTGAAGTCTTGTGAATGAGATGTCTATGTGGAATGCAGGAGCAGGGTGTGCAGAGAGGCAGAGAGCCCCCCCCCCCAATATAATATACTGGGTACAAGGAATCCTCTCCTATCTTGATCTAGCCTGCATGGTTGCATCTATTGTAGCAACATATGGAAAACAACTTCACTTATAATATAAGAAAGTGCTTGCATTTCATAATAGAAGCATTGCTTATTACAGATCTCCACTGGCTTGACAATGTTTTCATTACCATCTATGCAAGGTTAAGGGTTTCAGAGTAATAAATAACTATGTGCCAGTCATACAAGTGTACAAGCAAGCCAGAAATGCATGCACCTGGGCAATACAACAGGCTAAATCAAAACACCACAAGGAGTCACTTACTGCCACCTGGGGCGACGGAAAGAACTTTTGGACCAACCTGAAGGAAGTCCTAGGGAAGGATGTGAAATCGGCACCAAACCTAATCAATATACAGGGAGCCCCTACCCAGAACCCACTTACTTTAGCCAACGCCTTCAATGAAGCATTCTCAGACCTCTCAGGGACACTCCCCCCAGACATCTTCGATGACCCTCCTCACTCCAACACCTCTACTACCAATACCGCCTTCAATCTGCCCCTCCTTTTTACTTCAAGAAACTTGCCCCCTCACTAGTCAGAAAATACCTCCTCAAAGTGCTCCGGAAATCGCGACAAAGTGCAGACACACTGGACCTCAAACGCGTTGCCCTCACTGTTGATGAAGTTCTCCTTCCCTTAACCAAGATCCTGAACATGTCAGTCTGCCACTTACAATTCCCACAGCTGTGGAAATTGGCTGTCGTGACCCCCATGTACAAAAATGGGGATAGGGCATCACTGTCAAATTACCGGCCCATCTCTATTCTGCCACTGCTCTCTAAAGCACTGGAATGCATAGTGGCTGACCAGCTGGTTGAATGCCTTGTAAAACACTTAATCCAGTGTCCGGAACAGCATGGCTTCCTTAAAGGCCATAGTACCTCCACGGCACTACTCAAACTCACTGGGTTTATTCACCGGTCTCTTGACCAAGGAACCCTAGCAGGGGCAGTATTCATTGACCTCTCAAAGGCCTTCAATACTGTCCACCACTCCCTCCTCTTAAACCAATTAACCTCCTTTGGCCTCTCAGCAGAATCAACCCTCTCGTTCAAAAGCTACCTAGGACAACTTACGCAGAGTGAAAGTTAACAATGCTCTCTCCGATTATCTGCCTTTAAAATCTGGGGTCCCTCAGGGCTCCGTTTTGGGTCCACTCCTTTTCAGCATTTTCCTCAACAATCTACCATGCTGCTGCCCACAGCAGATGCTACTCTATGCAGATGATGCAGTAAGTTTCTCAAACTGCCCACACCCAGAGGAACTTGAGGGCAAGCTGCAAAATAGCTTTGGGATTGTTCAGGAATGGTTCCCAAACCACAAACTTATTCTAAACAGCGAAAAAACCAAAACCATGATGTTCTGCAGTGCTCGAAGCAGGTACAAATCACACACTCTCAACATTAGCACATGATCTGGAACTCTCCTTGAACATACCCAGCACTTTAAATATCTTGTGGTCACCCTTGACAGCAGTCTTGCCTATGACCAGCACATCAGCAATGTGGCTATGACTGTCAACTATAAAATGAGTCTCCTCCATATGCACAATCACTGCCTCACTTCAGACGCTCTTAAGACTAGTTATCAACAGCTCCGTCCTCTGTGTCATAGACTACGGTTTGGTCATCTATGGTGCTGCTAGTCTCACCACCCTCCACAGAATATCGGTTGCACTGAACAAGGCCTGCAGGCTGCTCACAGGAGCTGAGCATCTCACCCATGCCTGTGACCTCTATGCGCAAATGGGCTGGCTCCAACTCAGTGGGAGGCTACACTACCAAACCTGCTTGCTGGCAAAAAAGGTGCAACTAGGTATTCTCCCCCATGGCACAGCAAACCTACTTCAGCCACACAGCAGCAACTCCCAAAGGGTAAGAAGTGCTAGCACTCACCTCTTCCATGTCCTGTGCCTTCAAACAACACAGGGTCTGCACTCTTTTTGCCTACAGAGCACCCCTCAGGCTTAATGACCTCAGCCAGGCCATCTCCGCTCAATCTACTCTGGGCCCTTTCAAGAAACTACTATGCCAGCAGCTTTCCGCATCCAGCACCTGTGACTGTTTCCACTAGTCCCTCTGCCATAGGACTCTGAACTACCCCTGTGGCTCCCAGTACTGGCATGCCTAAGCCACTTCTTTCCCACCAACTCTCCCTTCCTCCCCCTACTACAGTGACACAAGGTGGCTCACAACTCTGATTGACCACCTGCCGCATCCCTACCTCCCCCCTTGACAAGGTCTATGACTGCCGCAACTCATTCTCTCACTACCATCTCTGCACACCCATCATCATTTTAGCCATTCTCATCCCTACCACCTACTATTTCTCTCCACTAACTACCCTCTCTACTAATTCTGTCCCTACTCCCTATGACCATCAACTATTCTCTCCTCTAACTACTCTGTTTGGGGACCCAGGGTAACCCACCCTCCATAGTTTTGTCTTGTTTGTATAAACTGCCTGTATCAACCACTGTAACTATTGTCATTATTGTCCATGTCTTATGCTCTATGCTGTTTAAACCTTTGTAATATTGTCTTCCCTCCCACTGATGTGGAACCTTTGTAAAAGAGCTCTCAGCTCAAAGGTGTTCAATCCTAGAACTTAATAAATAAAATAAATAAATAAAAAGCACTGGGCAACTGAACACACCACTTACACTATACCTGAGCCAACTGTTAGGCTTTCTCAGAGAGCCAAGATAAACATACTCTCCTGACATTGTAATATCTCCATCTTTATTGTACCCTTACGTATTACTGTAATAATATCATAGCACTGCATTAATATGGAGTCATGAAAATAAACACTGGCATTACATTGTACATTAAAATATAACTATTTTTGAAGCAGCAGTCACCAGGGCATTTCAGTCACAAATAGATTGTTTTGAATGGTCAGTGCATGAAGTTGCAGTACACATGCACATTATACAAGAGTTAATATGAAAAAGGAAAACATGTAATGTTAAGCTAATTTCCACAGTGTCCTTGCTCACAGACCACAAAGCTACTTGACAGTCAGTGTGCAGACAAAAATATGTTCCCCAGTTTTGGCCAGAAATGAATACCATCTATGAAAATTTATAGTGGAGACAAATGTGTACACACACACACACCACCTGAAAACAAAGGAAAATTGCTATTTGTTCGTTACAGCTTCAAAGACTTGTAGGTCAGTGCACTAGTGGTTTTTTAAAGAGACATATAAGATTCCTTAGAAACTGCACAATTCATCCCTCTTTTCAGAGAATAGCAATCAGAGAAGTGCAAGTGCCATTTAAAACCCCAGGAAATCTTACTGTATTCTGACATATGCAGTATTGTCCTTCCATTGTACTGCCCCAGAGCCGAAATGGTTAAATAACCTGTGCTAATGATGGAACATTAGGCATGAGTTCAGTTTACAAATCACTGTCCCTGATCAACATTCTCAATCATCAGATTTTTTACTCCACTTGATTAGTAGGATGCCTTGGATAGCCCTCCTTCATCTTTCTTAAATATTTTATTTTTTCGATTTTCTGAAGTAAAATTCATTTCTGTTCATTTTAAAAATCACTGTCCTTGGTTTACAGGTAGATTAGTCTAGATTTAGTTGTATTCCAGTAAGTTTTCTTGGTTTCTTCTCGGTTCTTTTAACTGGAAGGAAACCGAGTTTCTTTATCTTTAATTTAGTTTTCTATTAGGTTTTGAAAAAAAACAAAAAACACTGAGGGTCCGGTTGGTTTACTCATTGAAAAACCGGGGTAATTCTTGTTTTTCCTTCGGTCGCTAAAAAAAAAAGTCACAGTATAGTTAATTCTGTGGTGGTTTTAGGCTTGTTTTAGTCCACTGTTTGTGGTCATGTCACTGCCTAAAAAGAGAACTGTCCCAATGGGTTTTCAGCATCGCACAGAGTACAGGGAACTGTTTGCAAAAGTGGATCCCCATTTCGTTTGTGTTCGGTGTCTGGGTTTTGATCATCTAAAGGCTGTCTGTGGTATCTGTAAGAATTTTCCTCAGTTTATGCTGGATAGGCACTTAAATCGACTGAAGGAAAAAATTTCCGAAAAAGCTGCTGACCCAGCAATGGACAAGGCCTCCACTTTTCAGAAAGAGAAGTCTTTTGAACTGAGTGAGCAGCCCTCTGACCATAGTGATGGTTCCTCGACTAGAAAAAGATCTGCAGAAACTACCACTGAATCAGCAAGTTTCTGCTAAAAAGAAGAGGAAAGAGAAGCACTCAACCAAGGAACCACTACCAATGGTTCCAGCAGTTCATACCGCAGAAGCTATAGCAAGTGCCATTAGCCTTTTGCAGGCGTTGCAAACCGGTACCACGGTATCGATTCAGCGCCCTGGTTCACAGTTATCGGTTCTGGATTTGGGTTCCTTTTTGGTTCCTGGTTCCTTAGAACAATCAATCAATGTCTTCCTGGAGGAGGAAGATGATTTTGATGATGAAGATGATGATGATGATGAATTTAGAGAACCCATAGAGCCCAAAGTTTCTCCAGATCCTCATGGGACTGATTCCCCAGAAAAGGCAACAGAGGATTACTCTACCCACTTTGCCTTTTTTAGACAGGTGGCATAGACCTTGGACCTCTCCACTCAGGAGTCCACAGAGGAGGAAGAGGAACAAGATTATATGGAAATGATGGATGTCCCAGCAACAAAAAGGATTTTGTTGTCCATCCATAAATCTTTAAAGAGACAAGCCACACAAATTTTAAAGACACCTACATCCATTCCTCCAGTGGACAAGAGGATGGACAGAAAGTACTGGGTGGCCAAATCAGAGGCTGAATTCCTTTTTGAACACCCCAGCCATGAGGGGGTGGTGCAGACTGCTGCCTGTGATAAGGCAGGCATTCCCCCGGCATCACATCCACCTGAAAAGGGCTCCAGGAGGATGGACTCCATAGCAAAAAAGTCATACCTGGGAACCGCTCTAGCTATCAGACAAGCAACTTACATGGCTTACATATCTAGATATCAGAGAAGTCTGTGGAATACAGTGCTAGAAATAGCAAAGGCACACCCTGCTCCTATGGCATCTGATCTTTCAGAGGCAGCTAAAAGGGGCATTGAAGCGTCTAAGTCCCAGTTTTGCATGGCAGTGGATGCCAATGATATTGCTGCTAGGCAGATGGCTACCTCGGTGTCCCAGAGGAGGTTTGTTTGGCTGAGAACAACAAATCTGTCTTAGGATAACCAGACAAAAGCTCTTGACTGTCCTTGTGAGCCCACTTCCCTGTTTGGGGAACAGACTAAAACATACATGAAAAAAAATGGATGACTACAAGGTAGGCTACAAGAGTGCTGCGACCAAGAAAAAGGCAGCAAGTCCACAAAAGTTCCAAGGAAGAGACAGGGGTAGAACCCATCACAGGCCTTTCTTCCAGGCACAGGCTTTGCCCTCTTATCAATCTTAAAGGGGGTACTTTAGAGGCAGAGGCAGAAGAGGCAGCAGCAGGGCCGGACCCAGTACCCAGACTGCTGCCCAAACAAAACAGACTCCCTGAGAGCCCTGTCAGGATCTTCTCCCTACCTCCAGTAGGGGGCAGACTGGCTCACTACATCCAGGCCTGGAAATCCATCACCACAGACAAGTGGGTCCTGGAGGTAGTGACCCAGGGTCTTGCTGTCTGCTTCAAATTCTTGCCCAAGTTGAGAGCAAGGCTATTCAGACCTGCCAATCCATCAGAGGTCTCCCCTGCTGGAAGAGGAAGTAGCCAAGCTCATGCAGGATCAGGCAGTAGAGCCTGTCCCCTTGTCTCAAAGGGGAAAGGGTCTTTACTCAAGATACTTCCTCATTCTAAAGAAAACAGGGGAGTGGTGACCCATTCTGGATCTAAGACACTTGAACAAACAGTTGGCAAAGCCAAAGTTCAAGATGGTCAGTCTGGCTATCATTCTCCCTTCTCTAAGGAGAAGAGACTGGCTGGCATCCCTAGACCTAAAGGACGCATACTTCCATATACCTATCAGCTTGTCACACAGGAAGTACCTCAGGTTCAGGTTGCCATCAAGTCACTACCAGTTCAAGACCATGCACTTCGGCCTTTCATCAGCCCCAAGAGTGTTCACTAAGTGCCTAGCAGTGGTAGTGGCACATCTATGAAAACAGGGAGTTACAGTCTTCCCATACCTGGATGACTGGTTGGTGGTAGGTCGGTCCCCACAGCAGGCAGAGAGGGCATTAACCATCACTCAGGATACACTAGGTATGCTAGGTTTCCTGGTAAATCAGAAAAAGTTGATCTTTTCACCACTTCAGCTCCTGCAGTTTATTGAGGCAGAACTGGACACCCTGAACTTAAGGGCATTCCTCCCACAGGGCAGGGTAGACAGCTTACTGCAACTAGCAAATTCCTTTCAGCTGCATACCTCCAGACCAGCAAGGCATTTCCTTCAGTTGCTGGGCCACATGGTGGCATCATCAGCAACAGTGTTGGGATCAAGATTCCAGATGAGGGACATCCAGTTCCATCTCAAGGCTCACTGGTCTCAGAGAAGAGACTCCCTGTCAAAGATGGTACCAGTCACAGGAACCCTGCTTCAAGCTCTGCAATGGTGGCAGGAAAAGGACAACCTCAGGGAAGGTGTGCCTTTCCTCCAGCTGCCACTGGCAGTAGTTCTAATGACAGATGCCTCCCTCCTAGGATGGGGTGCCCACCTAGGGGAGCATACTGCACACGGTTCTTGGCTCCAGCAGGAATCCCTGCTTCACATAAACCTGCTGGAACTCAGGACAGTTTATCTGGGCATTTAGTCCTTCACTTCCACACTACAGGGCAAGGTGGTTCAGGTCAGGACAGACAATACAACAACAAAGTATTACATCAACAAACAAGGGGGCACAAGGTCCTCACCTCTGTGCACAGAAGCCATGAAGGTATGGAATCTGGCTTACTCCCTGGGGATATCCCTTTCTGCAGACCACCTGACAGGAAAATACAATGTCCTAGCAGATGCCCTCAGCAGAATCAACCAGAACCACCATGAATGGTCACTAAGCAGACAGATCCTACAAGTGGTGTTCAGAAGATGGGGCACTCCAGAGGTGAACCTCTTTGCAGCCCCAGACAATCATCAGCTTCCACTGTTCTGTTGCAGACCTCCAGCAGTGGGCACAGTGCCACTAGATGCACTCCTGATGGACTGGACAGGGAAGTCCGGTATGCATTTCCCTTGCTGCTTAGAGTGCTGAACAAGCTCAGGGTTCAGCCAGCAACTATGATACTCATTGCTCCAGACTGGGCCAGGCAGCCTTGGTACTCAATGCTACTGACCTTGGCAATTTCCAAACCAGTCTCCCTACCCAGGAGGCACAACCTGCTGACATTCTCCCAGGACAGGGCAGGGTTCTGTACCCAAATTTTCAGTCCTTCAGACTCAAAGCTTGGCTCTTGAGGACCTAGAATATGCTGACCTCCACCTCTCAGAAGGGGTGTTAGAGGTCTTGAGGGTGTCCAAAAAACCTTCCACCGGAAAAACGTATTCATCTAAATGGAAGAGGTTTTCTATTTGGTGTGAGCAGAGACAGATAGATCACCTCCAGGCCAACCTGCCAATAGTTCTGGACTATCTAGCACATTTACATTCTCTGGGCCTTCAGCCCTCCACCCTGAAAGTGCACTTGGAAGCTGTCTCAGCTTACCTCTCTGCTGGAAAGGGAGCATCCCTGGCTGCTACCCAGGTATTCAGAAAGTTCTTGAAAGGACTACTGCACTTGCATCCCCCTCATAGGGAACCCACTCCTGCATGGGGCCTTAATATATGTATTGGCCAGTTGATGCAGCCACCATTTGAACCCCTGTCATCAGCTGAGCTTAAGTATGTGATATGGAAAATGGTGTTCCTAGTAGCCATCACTTCAGCCAGAAGGATCAGGGAGCTACAGGCCTTGTCCACAGAGCCAGACTATATAGCGGTCCCCAGGGACAAGGTGGTTTTGAGGACCAATAGGAAATTCCTCCCTAAGGTGGTATCAGATTTCCATCTTAACCAGTCAATGACCTTGCCAGTCTTCTTTACTGACCATTCCACCTTGGGGGAAAAAAGTTTACATAGCCTTGATGTCAAGAGAACTATAAGCTACTATTTGGATCAAACAAAAGGGCACAGGCAGGATAGAACACAGCTCTTCCTGGCCTATGGAGAGGTGGGTAAAGGCAAACCCACCTCAAAAAGGACTACTGCCTGCTAGTTTGTTGCCTGCATCCAATTTTGCTACAGCAAAGTGGGCAAAGAGCCTCCTGTAGGCCTCAGAGCCCACTCTACAAGGGGTACAGCTGCTTCTATAGCAGCTGCAAGAGATATGCCTTTGTTGGAAATCTGCAAGGCAGCTACCTGGAAAAAAGTTCACACCTTCATGAAACACTACAGCCTGGATACTCAGGCCAGAAGTGATGCCAGGTTTGGCACAGCAGTACTGCAGAACCTGTTTCCTAAATAGGTTCTCTACCCTCCTCCAAAGGTACTGCTTGAGTAATCTGCATATGTCAGAAAACAGTAAGATTTCCTAGGGTTTGAAGAAAAAATTACTTACCATAGTAATCTTGTTTCTTCCAAGGAAATCTTACTGTATTCTGAGCTCCCACCCTTCCTCCCCTGCTAGAACCTGTAGGCACTGCAACACAGGTGTTTTGTTGTTCAACCCTATGGGCATTTTTTCTGTTTTTGGGCTTAGCGACTTGAGTCTTAATCAGCCCACATTGTTAACTAGAGAAATGAAAAAGAGTAGTAGTTGTTTTATGGTTGCTAACTTGTTAGCTTGTTATAGACATAGCTTGGATAGTTGTCATTAGTTTGCTCTGTAAGAATCTGATGGTTGCAGAATGTTGACCAGGGACAGTGGTTTGAAAACCGAGCTCGAGCCTAACATTCCATCATTAGCATAGGTTCTTTAACCATTTTGGCTCCGGGGCAGTACAATGAAAAGACAATACTGCTCATGTCAAAATACAGTAAGATTCCATTGGAAGAAACAAGATTACTATTGTAAGTAATTTTTCTTCTATACATACTGCTGGATTCCGTATTATCTATCTGAAAATCTATGCTGTAAGCTCTGCTTTTCAGAGCAGTGACATTGTAATTAATGGGCTCTTCAGTAGCATTGTCCATCCACTGCAAGCATAAAATCCTCCAAATACACCTCTTGAAGTTGTCTGAAAGAAAGTCATGGAGGATAGGATTGGCACAGCTGTTGGCATAGCCCAGTATAACTGAAAGCTGGCTGACAGTCATATCATGCTTCCTCAAACTCATTCACCAGCTGCACAATGTAAAAGGGCATTCAACAGATCACAAATACAGTCACCACCATAATGGCCATGCAGGTAATCATCCTCTCTGATTTCTTGCGTTGTTGCCAGCCTGCCTTAGGGGCCACAATTCTCATTTTGACTATAATCTGAATGTAGCACATGCAGATCGCAATGACATGAATTAAGCCCCATAAGAAAACTGTATGCAACAAAACCTTCCAACCACTACCGCTGGGCCTCTGTCATTTGCATGTTGCAGGCAACTGAATCATCCAAATTGGCGACTGTGTTAGAAAAGATTATGATAGGCAAGATAATCACTATGGAGAGCAACAAGACACCCAAGTTGGTGGGTCTCCTGTATCTGGAAGCTGTGATGGGATATATGACTGCAATGTAACTGTCAATGCTGAGAATGGTGAGGCAGATGATGCTAGTGAACTTGTTATTGTATCTACACTGAGGACCAACTGACAAAGCAAGGATCCGAATAACCAGTGACTTAACAAAGTGGAGGTCACCAAAAATGGAATGCTTAACATCAGCAACTCATCAGTGATTGCCAAGTTCAAGGTGTAAATGTTGGTAGTTGTCTTAATCTTGGCATACCTCAAGATCTCATAAATGGCCATGGAGTTCCCATAGAGTCCAACCAGACACACCACGGAACAGATAAAGGAGATCAATATTGCACTGCCCTGGGAATTACTCACAGTTCCATTCTGGGAAAAGTTATAGACCCCATGCCATCATTAAGAATGCTCAGATGCTTGGAGGTGTTATTAGGTAGCATATTTAGAACACACGTCAGCACAAGTGAACAGCATAAAGTTTATCCAAGTTTGGTGAAATAAAACGAACATTCAGATTCACGTTTTAAACAGGAAATAGCTTCCAGAAATTCACCGCTGTATGATTTGCTCAATTTAATGATTTTTTTCTAAGGTACATCTTTAATTCTGCATGGTTTTTGAAACCTAAAGGCAGGACAACTACAGGACCACTACAGAGAATGTAGTGAATGACTCCTCTCGCTAGGCTGGGCACCCTGGATTTTGGGTACCCAGAAAATGTATTTCTGCAAACTTTAAAAAACAAATGCCAGAATCTAGCTTAATGGGTCCTGTTTAGCTAGTATCAGGTGTTTGTTTGTTTTAAAATACATTATTTTTATGTACTTTAAATGTTTGTAAGTTTAAACAGTAAAAAGAAAATGGCAGCCATACAAAAAGGATTTGTTCCTCAAGAAAATGGATTGGCCCCATACGAAAAATAATCCTTTTTCATATGCACCAAATTCTTTTTTCATTCCAAGCAGCTGTCCAAAAGACTGTACTGAGCATGCTCAGAACAGAAATTTTAAAATTTGATAACTTTGTAACAGATTAATGTTCTTTTCACCAAACTAATGAAAGGCACATCTGTGCGCCAAGCCCTTTGTATCCTGAAAATTTCATACAAAAATTCCAAACTGTGTGGGTGCAAGGCAATGACAAAAAAAAAAAAAAAAACGCAAAAAAAACCCTGTGATTTTTTAAAGTTTTTACACTATCTGCATCTCAGAATCTGTACATTCGACCAGAATGAAACTTGGCAAGTCAAGAGAACTACCCCACAAGACCATGCATGCACAATTTTGTATAAATCCTTTGAATGGTTGTGAAGATATTAAAGTGCCAAATGTAAGGTTTAACATAGAGACCATTGACAGAGCCAGGCAGAGGGCAATGGGCACACAAAGGGAAAGTCTTTTGAGTCAAAGTATATAATAAATTGAATTTTGTAACAACTAATAGCACACAAGCAAATGCCATTAGCAATATCGTCAGAAAAAATGAGTGCATACTGCATACAGAACCTAAACTTAGGGGTATGTCCTCATACTTTCCACGAATGGTGTACCGCCACCCTCAAAATATAGCTGATAAGATTACACATAGTCTACAACCAAAGTAATTGACATCTACTTGGTTGCCCCCATTGCCATCGGGTTGCTTTAAATGACGTCATTGTAAATATTGCCCAGTAATCAGAAATATCAGAGTTTTAAATAACTGGTATAGCATAGCAAAATGCTAAACAAAACAGGGAGCAATGGTAACCATTTTCAGACATGCTTAGCAGCAGACTGCTTACCCTTTTTTGAGTGAATCCATGACACAGTACACAACAATAATAAAACTACATAATTTTTTAACATTTTGCTAATCAATCTGTGCCAAGTGCTATGCGTTTTTCACAACTGATTAGCACTTTCATGTGTCAAACTGCTAATCAGTTTTTTCAGCTTATTTAAAACCCTGAATATGGAAATATTTTTCAACCCACATAGTGGAGAGCACTATACCATCAATAGGTTCATCAGCTGTGACTCGACCTATGTAATTTACATGGGCACTTGTACATGCAGTGCATGTTATATGGGCAGCACTAAACATAAGTTAATAGGGAGAGTGGGGGAAAGTGTAAGGGCAATCATACAGAAAATCGTGGAGTATGCTACAACAGCCCACATTTTTAACTCTGGTGCTGCCTCACATCATATATGGAATTTTGTGGGCATAGAAAAAGTTAAAGTGGGACCAAGGGGTGGCAATCAGGATTTGTCTGTAGCTAGAAGGGAAGCATTCTGGATTTTTAAATTGAATGCAAACAAATTCTGTGGTTTGAATGACAAAACTGAGATCCAGCCTTGTTCCTCATGTGTTAAATATTTGTAAGTATTGTTTTATATTTTTTATATATACTAAGTAAGCACATGTACAGTATTTATATGAGCACTGGCAAATTCATTATCTGTGGTCTGTATTGTTTGTCTATCACTTTAATTGATACCTCTTCAAAAAGCACGCAGGTGTGAAACATTGAGGTGTGTTTTCCTGGGCTGGTTGTGTCGTCGTGTGGGAGTATAAACATTAATAAAATATTCAGACACATTGGACCAGATATTCAAAAGTTTGCCCTGGTGCAAACCCAGTTTTCCCTCGCTAACCAGGTTTTGTGCTGAAGTCCCATATTCAAAAGCCTGGTTAGCACAGGTGTACTGGGCTTGCACCAGGGCAAACAGTGGAGGGGTGTACAAGGCAAAACTATGCAAATTTGGGGGCAGGGACCTGAATATCGCTACAATCCGATATTCAGAGTTTTTGCTGCATGCAGTGGGTGCTTTGTGTGGTCCCCTTGTGTGGAGAAAATACCGCCACCCCAAACCTTATCTTAATCCGATGCAACCCTAGTGGTTCCTGGAGGTAGTGCATCAGCCCCTCCAACACCACCACCATCCCAACACAGTATTCTCTGGTGGTCTAGTGGTCTACCCCTCGCTGATCGCCATCCTGATAATAATGATAGTACTCCCTGATCTGTCCATAAATTACAAGACCCCCCCACCCCGGCAGGTAGTGTCCCAACCTCCCCCATCCCAAACCTGAGTCGGTGGCCAGCACAGCCCTCCTCCCGTCATCACAGCCAGACACCAACTGAGCTATCAATGCATGTGTACTGTAAAGTATGTGACCATTAATAGCTCAGTCGGTGGCTGGCCATGGTGGAGAGAGGAGGGCTGTGCTGGCCGCTGACTTGGGTTCTGGATGGGGAGGAGCTGGGTGGTGGGACACTACCTGCCAAGGAGGGGGGTTCACTAGACACTAGGGAAAAATACATCTTACAATTTATGGACAGATTGGGGATAGGGTGGGGGGGTCTGCAAGACCACCAGGGACAGATGTTAATTTGTCATACATGGGATTGGGATGTGGGGGGACCACTGGACACCAGGGAATACTAACATTATTATCAAGCCAGCGATCAGCAAGGTGGGACCACTAGCCAACCAGGGTACTACGTTCATCATTTTTGGGCTGGCAATTGATGAGGGGGGACCACTAGACCACAAGGGGACACTATCGTCATTATAGGGCCAGTAATCGGCAAGATTGGGAACCACTAGACCACCAGGGAAATACTACCATTTGTATCAGGCCAGCGATCATGGGGGGGGCACTAGCACCAGGGATAGTTCACAGGCATGGGACAATTTGGGGGCTGCGAGCTCACAGGGTCAAGGCAATTGGGGGTGGCATGGTGCACAGCAGCCTCACGCGCCATGTAAATGAGCCCATAATGGACATTCAAATGGCCGCTTACTACCTTGCATGCCCAATGGGCTCATTTGTATGGGGGTTTTGAATATAGCAAATATTGCCCCAGCACAAGCCGTTGTGATGCCCTATTTCAGGGGCACTATCGGGTGGTGCTGAGTGGCTTACCACTGGGCATCAATGGACCTATATTCAGACAAATAGCACCTTGCACTATTCCTCTGAATATAGCATTTTTAGCATCCATGGTATTGCAAGGCGGAGCGCAAATGTTTGTGCTCCACTTTGTGTATTTCTGAATATCTGGCATATTATCTTTTGTGCCAAGCAGGGTTCTTTCTTTGTTTTTATGTGACATGAGTGTAGCAGTTTTTGGTTGTGGTCTATACTTGTATTTACCACCGGAACACCAACAGTGGTGAACGGCTTTCTTTCTTTGAACTGTTTGATTGTCTTCAAGCTACGCTTCTATGACACGTAGAAAACATCTGTATTGTACCGGTGTAATTTGTCCAACCTGACAACAATGGAAGCAAATACAGCAGCAGTTGCTTCATCATCTAACACCAGCCCAGGTATGAATTTGTTGGACACTGTTCTCAGTAAGCCTGGTTTTGATGTACCAATGGCCTAGGAAATCACTGCTACCAATCATGATAATGAGGACAATTAACTATTCATGAGGCGTTTGCTCAGTATGAGAAATTGGCATTTAAAATTAGAAGACTGGTATGACAGCAAGTTACACTGGAGATGTTTATCTGTGACTAGAGTGCCAAGGTGTTTAAAGATTCTCAAATTCTCCTCATTTGGAAGAGACAGGGATGATTTCTTTGAACCCTGGAAGGAAGAATTACATGATGCATCCCTCCAGCTAATCAACCTATTGTTAAGGATTTGGTGAAAATGCAATCTAAATTGGGTGAGGAACTTAAGCAAAAATAAGCTGTTATAAATCAGTTTATTGACTCACTTGAATTTATTCACCTTAAAAGAAAAATTAAACAAATCACTAGAGCAGCTGGACAAATGTCTCAAAGCCTATAAATAGAGAAGATTAATCAGAGATGAGAGAGTGATTACACAAATGGATGTGTCTTCAATTCGAAAAATCAGCCAAAATATATTCTGAAAAAGTCTAATGCTGAAAGTAGTCTGAATAATTCCAGTAATGCAGAAAATAACTCAGACATGGCTTCAAGTGTTTTTTTAAAGACAGTTATGAGGAACAAGAGAATTTCAACCTGCCCCTACACTGCAGCTCCAGGATCAGCTTTCAGGAGCCAAGTGTACATGGAGGGGCAGGAGGAGCAATTGGGGCTGCGGCAACAACGGGACCTATGATGGTGGCAACAATGCGTTGCAACAGTACCCTCAGAATAGAGGGAGAAGGAATCACTGACAAAAGAAGACAATGTTATAAATTTTCTGATTATGAACTGACTGATGCAGAGAGCGCAGTCTTAAATAAGGGACTGAACTTTGTGCCAACGTACAGCTTTGACCACTTTGATACATTGATTTTCAAAAATTTGCTAGATCTTTGAATTTAAGGTGCTTTTTTTCTAATGAAGGGAAGGAGGCTGAAATGGGGGGGGGGGGCAACTATGAATGATTTACCCCTTGACTGTGTACAGGACAACAATGACCCTCAGAACAATAGCTCATTAACTAACTCCTCAAATGATAATATTAGCACTGAATATAACAACAGTAATCAATACTTTTGTCCCAAATCTAGATTTGTTCCTCCAATGAACTCTGTGGTGAATGCTTTTTTAAGGGCTTGTGAACTGGATTAGCAGGAGCTTGCCAAAACTAAGCAGCAGCCCTCATATGTAAACCTGACTTTCACAGAGTTTAATGCCCTTAATGAACTGAATAATAATTTAGCCATTACTACCAAATCAACAGACAAGGGGGGCAGCGTGGTTGTGATGAACTCAGCAGATTATGAAGCTGAAGTTTCGAGACAGTTAAGCTATACTGCCTTTCACAAACCCCTTTCTGGGGATCTAACTGTCATTTAAAAAGAAAAGAGATCAATATTTGCAAACTGTATTTTCAACAGGTATCATTGATACCCAAATTAAATCTTTTCTGACCATAGATCACACAATCTGCTCTACCATGTACTGTCTGCCCAAGGTACATAAAAGCACCAATAACCCCAATGGTTCCATGTCATATTAGCAATCGTAAAATAGCGATCACTATTATGGTGAGTATATATCTCCAAAAAGTAAATAGGCGAGATACACTCCCAGGTGACCCAACATCTGGAAAAAGAAAAAAGTGTTTTTGTGGGGGGGCTGTGCCCCCCGCACCCCACCAAATAAGGATTCTCAACTCCAGGGTGGGTGCGTGTCAGGGAGGGGCAAAATCCCTGCATCTAAAAAATTAAGTGCTGTAGCCTCAGACAGCAGCAAAATTTTCCTGCACCCAGTCCCGAACCCTGAACCTGCTGCACCTGAGCTAGCCACCCACACCACCACACCACATCCCTAGCTCAGTGGCAGCAGGTACACCAGTCCCCCAAAACTCCTTCCCTGTCTCTCCTCCTTCCCCTTGCTATCCCCCCCTTCCTATCGCTGTGTAGTACCCTCTCATTCACATAGGGTTGCTATCCTTCCAGGGTAGCCCAGGAGGAAAGCTCTGAATATGAGTCACCATTTTGACTGTCACTCATATTCAGTCGCCATCCTCACTGGATACCTAACCCAATAGGGTCTATCACAGAGCCCCTATCCCAGTTTGTGGACTGGATGAGCTGCTAGTTACACTTGTTAATAAAGATTTGCACACCAGCATACCTCATGAGGGGGGCTTACAAGCCCTGGAATATTTTTTAAATAAATGTCAAAACCTGGGCACCCCACAAACTGAACTTATACAATAATTGGCCAGGTTTACATTGGAAAAAAAATGCCTTCATGTTCCTCGGTAATTATTATTTACAAATAAACTGCATTGCAATGGGAACAACATTCACGCCAAGTTTTGCGAATTTGTATTAAGGTAGGTGGAAGGAAAATGTTATCTGTGCTGAGTGTAGAAACACATTTTACAGTAAAATTACAATTTGGAAATGCTGTATCGGTGATTGCTTTCTAATGTGACAGGGGACAGAGGAGGAACTGCCCTTATTTGCTAGTTACTTGGAAGCATCTAATTGTAATCTAAAATCTACACTACAGCCCAGTAAGACAAGCCTGCAGTTTTTGGACATTTTGATTGCCAAGGATGATGATATGGATATTGTGACTGATCTATATTTCTGATCTTGGATTAACCATTTGAGCTCAGAGCTCTTTACATAGGTTCCACATTAGTACATTTAGAACAAGTAGGTGATTATACAGAGGGTTGAGACAAACAAGGCAATATAATTAGAATGAGAACATTTAGGTACATTTGGTCTTTAAATAAAGGAATGCAAAAAATACAGCGAAAACTAAAACTGGACTAGGTAAACACAGTCAGATACATACAGGAACAGACTAAATAACTGTGCCCAACAGGGAGCCTGTTAGTTGTCAGCAACACGAGGGGGTTAGCGCATAGAAGTGCTGGAGACACAGGGTGGAGGGTTGAGCTCCAAGTGCAGGGTGTCCAAGAGAGAGGGAGAGAGAGAGAGAGAGAGAGAGAGAGGTCTGTTTGGCAGAAGGTAGGAGATGCCTTTGGCTAGGTGCTAGCGATGGCAGACACATTGAGATTCCTGTATTAAATGGTTCTTTAGGTTCTTTTTGAAGGTCCACAGAGTGGGTAGGCTAATAATGTTCTCATGGAGGGAGTTGAACCACAACGGTGCCCGATAGGCAAAGGACCTTTGTCCTTGAGATGTCCGACATTTTGGAGTCAGGAAGGACTGCAGTTCTGAATTTTGGGTGGGCCTGGGATTAGTGCTGGGAACTAGGAGTTGTTGGACCCCAGTCGGGAGTTGACCAAGGCAGATCTTTTTGGCCAGGAGGCAGGACTGATATTTTAAGCGACCAAACAGCGTTAGCCAGTGAGCCTTTGCATAGAGATCGCAGGTGTGGGTTAGTCAGTGTGCCCCTAAGGTGAGCCTGCAGGCATTGCTAAGGGCATTTTTTATACATCGGAGGGCAGTATCTGTGGCAGAGCCAGATGTTGGCAGTCCGTAGTGCACTAGGGAACCCATTGAACTTTGGACAGCTATGCTGAGGGTTTCAGGGGTCAGGATCTGCCTGTGGCGATAAAGTAGCCCTAAGCGTTTGTTGATTGCCTTTGCTGTGATGTCTATGTGGAGGGTGTAGGAGAGTGAGCTGTCAAGAGTAATTCCAAGATATTTGAAGTGATGAACAAGTTCAAGAGGAACACCACCCCTATCACATATTGATAATGGGTAGTTTCTGTGCTTGTTCTTAAGGCTGGTGAACAACATGGTTTTGGTTTTTTTGTAGTTCATTATCAATTTATGATTTTTGAACCATGACTCAACGCTGGTGAAGTCATGTTGTAGCTGTTGCTCAAGAGCAGTGGGGTCAGAGCCATTAGAAAAGATAACTGCATCATCCACGTAGAGGAGGATAGGGCACTGACTGGCTAGGGGGAGGCAATTCAGAAATAGGCTAAAAAGGAGGGGGCCCAGTACTGACCCCTGTGGAATGCCTGAGCAGACAGGCTTGGTGTCAGAGATAAAGGTATCTATCCTGATTTGCTGTGTTCAGCAGTTTAGGTAGCTGCGGAACCATGCAGCTGCCTCAGGGGCAAGACATATGACAGTGAGTTGGTCAACTAGGAGGGCATGGTTGACCGTGTCAAAGGCCTTTGTTAGGTCAATATAGACAGCCCCGACTAGCTGGCCAAGATTGAGGGATTTGTGGATGAAGCCTGTGAATTCCAGGAGGGCTGTAGTGGTGCTATGCCCAGCCCTAATGCCATGTTGCTCTGCACATAGGAGCATGTGCTTATTCAGATAATTGACAAGTTGGTAGGCAACGATTCATTAAAAGGGTTTTCAAGAGTGGTGGTAATATAGAGATGGGTCTATAATTCCAAGGGAGGGCACGATCCCCACTCTTGTACACAGGGGTGACCACTGCAGTCTTCCATTTTTGGGGAAATACTACAAGACGGAGTGAGAGGTTAAGGATATGGGTAAGAGGGAACAGGATTTCTTCAAGTGAGAGCAAGATTAGTTTCAGGTCGAGGTTATCCCCACTGAGTCTCCCCTTCCCAAGCACTTTGCGCAGATATTTCCTGGTTTCTCCGAAGGTAATAGTCTTGATAATAATAATATTGTAAGCCTACAGATCACAATATGATATTATCGGTGAACTCCTGTCACCCACACCATATTATTGAGGGTATTCCATTGGAGCAATTTATTAGGGTATGTCGTACCTGCAGCACAGAGTCAACTTTTGAACTGAATGCTGATAAACTAGCTCACAGACTTACTGTAAGAGGCTACAAAAAAGAGACCTTTGACAGAGTCAGGCAGTGGGCAGCAGGCAAACAATGGGAAAGTCTTTTGAGTTAAAAGTAGTTCATGTGACCTAGTATATAATGAATTGAATTTTGTAACAACTTAAAAAGCATAAGCAAACGCCATTAGCAATATCGTCAGAAAAAATTGGCATATACTGCATACAGAACCTAAACTTAGGTGTGTGTCCTCAGACTTTCCACAAATTATGTACCACTGCTCTCAAAATATAGCCGATAACATTACACATAATCTACAAACAGAGCAACCAACATTTACTTGGTTGCCCCATTACCATCATGTTACTTTAAATGTCATCATTGTAAATATTGCCCAGTAATCAGCAATATAGGCTTTTTTTCAACCCACATAGTGGAGAGCGCTATACCATCAGTGGGTTCATCAACTGTGACTCAGCCTATGTAATTTACATGGGCACTTGTACATGCAGTACATTTTAAGTGCGCAGCACTAAACGTATGTTAATAGAGAGAGCGGGGGAACATGTAAGGGCAATCACACAGAATAATGTGAGGCATACTACAGCAGACCATGTTTTTAATAATAATAAACTTTATTTTTATGGTGCCTTTCAAAACCAAGGTGCCTAACAAAAGTAAAATCACATAATTAAAATTCAACAATATAATCAGTAACACATCCCAAGGCCAATAATATAATCATAAAATCTTAAACTCTTTCCATGCATTAAATGCCATAGGCTTGACTCCATAACCAGGTTTTCAGTGTTTGTTTAAAACCCTCCATGGTTGTGTGCTCACATAACCAACGAGGTAGAGAATTCCAAAGGGTAGGGGCTGTATACATAAATGTTCTGGCCCCAGAAGATTTCAAGCATACCCTTGGAATCTCTAGCAACCCCTCGTTGGCTGAGCAGAGCTATCACTCGGGGCAATGAAGAGCCAGGAGCTCTTTCAGGTAGTCTGGACCAAGTCTGTGTAGGGCTTTAAAAGTCAGCAAACCGACTTTAAAGGTGATCTGCCACTGAACTGGCAGCCAGTGCAGTCCGCGCAGCACTGGCGAAATATGACAGGACCATAAGGATCCCATCAACAGTCGTGCCGCAGCATTCTGCACTAGCTGCAAGCAGTGGATTGCCACCCCAAGTAGCTCTAGGTGGAGGGAGTTGCAGTAGTCCAAGCGCGAGGTCACAAAGGCGTGAATCAGAGTAGGAAGTTCGTCGGACGGAACAAGGTGCCTGATCCTGGCGATATTCCTCAGATGGTAAAATGAGGAACTGACGACAGCCAACACCTGAGAATGCAGGGTTAGCCCATTGTCAAAAATTACCCCCAGGTTCTGCACCCATTCAGAGGTTGGGAGTGGCTCACCCCCAAGATATAAACCAGAGGGCGAACCCCGCACCCAGCCTCTCTATCCAGTGACCAGGATCCACTACCAATGCCTCAGTCTTATCAGAGTTCAACTTTAGCCAGCTGGCATTCAACCACTCCTGGATTTCGACAAGACAGTTATTAAAGACCAAGACAGCTCCATCCTGATCGGGGGCAAAAGAAAGGTAGAGCTGGGTATCGTCAGCATAGCAGTGAAACCTCAGCCCATACCTCCTTACAATGTCTCCGAGGGGCAGCATATATACTGCGAACAACATAGGGGACAGCACTGATCCTTGAGGAACTCCACATGTTAACGAGACCAGGTCCGAGGAGAAAAACCCTGATGCCACCCTCTAAGATCTTCCTGTGAGGAACGATGTAAACCACTTGAGGACCGTACCCTACAGTCCACAAATGAACCTCAGGTGATCAAGCAGCATCCCATGGTCCACAGTATCAAACAATGATGAGAGATCTAGGAGGACCAAGATAGAATGGCTCCTCCCATCTCTAGCCATCAGGAGATCATTGAGCAACCGAATCAGCGCTGTCTCGGTACTATGCTTCTTTCGAAATCTGGACTGGAGAGGTTCATAGATGGCATGGATGGTCACGTGGTCCTCCAGCTGTGTGGCCACTACTTTCTCAATCACCTTCCCCACAAAGGGAAGGTTTGAGATTGGTCTGTAGTTAGCAAGGCAGTCTAGGTCCAAAGAAGCTTTCTTCAAGAGTGGTGTTACCACCGCCTCTTTTAGGGAGCTTGGAAACTCACCCGTCTCCAGGGAGCAACAGACTATCCGAGATAGGACCAGGTCCAATGGCATCACTACAACCCAAAATTAGAGAAGTAGGTCCCGGGTCCAAACTACAGCATGTAGAGCTCACACTCTGGACAATCCACATGACATCCATGAAAGCCGTCCCGCCAAAGGTACTCCAAGGAAGACCAAGATATGCAAACCTGCACTGGTCTACCACAGTGCCCATAGAGTGTGCCGGATGGAAAGCCGATCTGATGTCGGCAACCTTATTTGCAAAAAATCGAGCAAGTTCATCGCACTCTTCTTGCGAAAACACTTTACAAACTTGTAGACAGGCTGGGTTGCACAGTCTGTTGCCAGTTCAGAACAGCTGAGCCAGTCACTCTGGTGTAGCCTCACAGCATACATAGAATTTTGTGGGCATAGAAAAAGTTAAAGTGGGACCAAGGGGTGACAATCAGGATTTGCCCGTAGCTAGAAGGGAAGCATTCTGAATTTTTAAATTGAATGCAAACAAATTGCGTGGTTTGAATGACAAAATTGAGATCCAGCCTTTTCTCTGATTAAGGTTTTATTCTGAACTATAGGCAACCAGGCTTTTTGAGGTTCAACTGTCATTATGAAACAATCATTGTCACATTGTTGCTTAAACTATTCTCATCACAATACTAGACAACGCCATTGGTGGCTCCTTTATTGTATACCTTAAGGTATGTTTTGTAACTCATTTACATTGTTTTGGCTTTCTACTTGTCCTTGTTTCATGATGTGGAACCTTTGTAAAAGTGTTCTCCGAAATCTTAATAAATAAATAAATAAAATAAAACATTATCAATTAGATTGTTGTTCCTCGTGTTAAATTGTTTTATATTTTTATATATACTAAGTAAATTTAAATGAGTACTGACAAATTCATTATCTGTGGTCTGTATTGTATGTCCATCACTTTAAGTGTGGCACTATTTAAGGGGATGCCCACTATGGACCACAATACCTCTTGATAAAGTGCGCAGGTGCAAAATGTTGAGGTGTGTTTTCCTGGGCTGGTTGTATTGTTGTGTTGGATTTTAAACATTAGTAAAGTATTCGGACATGTTATCTTTTGTACCAAGCAGCATTCTTTCATTTTTTTTAGGTGAAGTGAGTGCCGTGGTTTTCAGCTGTAGTCTGTACTTGTACAGTATTTACCGCAGGCACCGCAGCAGTGGTGAGCGGCTTTCTTTGTTTGAGACACTATAATATATATGATAGACTTTCTGAGTCTGACACAGGAACATTGCACCACAGATTTAAGTAAGCAATAAAAAAATGACAGGGTGTGCTTTTTGGTGAAATAATTGCACACCTTAGGTGCATTGTTAGAAGTGCGATTATATCACCATAATGGCACACCTTTGACTGTTGTATGCTTATAAAATGTTTTTTAAGAATGTCTGACTTAAAATGAAGGGTAATGTTGTCCAGGACTCCAGGTAAAATCCCCTACTCCTGCAAAAAGTGCCTTGGGTTAATTTACTTCCACCTGAACACCCACAAGGATAGCATCAGAGACTGGCAGAAGTGACCTCAGTTTGTCTCATCCAAAAGATGTTACACCCCGACAGTACAGCATTCCCTGGTACTGTGCTCAGGTGCCAGCATGTATGGCATGAGTTCAGTCCTGCTGTGGGCACAGACCCCATGACCATCTGGTCCAGAGGTGGATGTGCTAGCAACTGAACCACATTGACATCTTACAGGCAAAGAGGCAGAACTTGAAGGCATTGCATGAAATTGTAAGTTTTGTCCCACTGGAAGTGCTATACTTTAACTGTTAGGTATCTGTTGGGGAAGCAGATACTGCAAGATTAGAACTGTCTTCTGTTTTGCAGTATTTAACAGATTGATCAATCTCAGGTGAAAACCGTAGTAGAGAATGGGTAAAGGGAGCGACCTAGGAGTCATAGAAACAGAAACATAGAATTTGATGGCAGATAAGGACCGCTTGGCCCACCTAGTCTGCCCATTTCTCTACCTAATGGATAAGCTGCAGATCTTAGTTAATCAACAGCCTACTTCCTCCTACCCCCACTAGAATTGCCTTATGTCTGTCCCATGCATTCTTGAACTCCTTGTTTTTGACCCCACGATCTCCTCAGAAAGGCTGTTCCATGCATCTACAACCCACTCCATGAAAAAATACTTCCTCACATTACCTCTGAGCTGTCCCCCCTCTATCTTCAAATTACGCCCCCTTGTTCTTGCACATCTCTTTTTCTGAAAGATGCTACCCTCTTGGATTTTGTTGATTCCCTTGAAAGTTTCTATCATGTCCCCCCCCTTTCTTCGCAGGAATACATATTAAGCTCCTTTAGTCTCTCTTTGTATGTCTTCTGATGCAGACCCTGCACCATTTTGGTTGCCTTCCTCTGGACAGCCTGCACCTTATCTATGTTTTTGCGGAGATGGGGTATCCAGAACTGCATGCAATACTCCAGATGGGGTCTCACCAACTGTCTGTACAGAGGGATAACAACTTCCTGTTTTCTATTGTTGATGCCTCTCCCTATGCATCCCAGTATCCCCCCAGCCCTCCTTACTGCCTTCTCACATTGCTTGCCCACCTTTAAGTAATCTGATATAACTACCCCCAGGTCCCTTTCCATTTTTGTTGTTGTCAGTGTCTTACCTCCCCAACCCCCCATTTTTTACTCTTCCCCTGCGTTTTTGTTTCCCAGGTGCATTACTTTGCACTTCTTTGCGTTGAATCTAAGCTGCCATACATTTGACCATTCCTTCAATCTTGCCAAGTCCCTTCTCATCCTTTCCACCCCACCTTTTGTATCAATTCTGTTGCAGGTCTTTGTGTCATCTGCAAAGAGACATACTTTTTCTTCCTGTCCCTCTGCAATGTCACTTATAAAGACATTAAAAAGGAATAGACCCAGTACTGAACCCTGCGGTACCCCACTAGTAAGGCCCCTTTCTTCACTGTGGACTCTGTTTACTATTACTCTCTGTGTCCTGTTATCCAGCCAATGTTTTACCTAGGCTACCACCCTGGGACCCACTCCCAGGCTGGCTAATTTGTTTATTAATCTTTTGTGCAGGACTGTGTTAAATGACTTGCTAAAGTCTAGGTAGGCCATGTCCACAGACCCTCCCATGTCTACTACTTTGATCACCCAGTCAAAGAAATTGATTAGATTTATCTGACATGACCTTCCCGCTGTGAATCCATGCTGCCTTGGGTCCTGTGCCCCACTGGTCTCTAGTTACTCAACAGTTCTTTCCTTCAGAAGTGATTCCATCATTTTCCTACCACCGACAGGTCTGTAGTTTCCTGCCTCTGTCTTTCTCCCACTTTTGTGAAGGGGAATCACATCCACCCTCCTCCAGTCCTCAGGTACCACACCATCCCACCATGATTTGTTAAAAAGGTTAGTCAATGGTGTTACTAGTTCTCCCGTTAGTTCTATTAGAATTCTGGGGTGAATCTCATCAGGCCCTATTGCTTTGTCCACCTTCACTTTTAGGAGTTCTTTCAGAACCCTTTCTTCTGTGAAAGTACTGATATCAACCCCCCTATCCAGAGTGCTTCTTTTGACTGGATTAGGTACCTCCCACTCCTCTTCCTTTGTGAATACTGAGCAGAAGTATTCATTCAGTATCCCTACTTTTTCACTGACCCTCTCTGCCCACCCACCCTCCTCTTTATTCAGCCTCAGTATATCTCCCTTTGTCTTTCTTCACTCCCTAATGTACCTATAATAGATTTTATCTTACTTCTTAACTCAGTTGGCTATCTTTTCCTTGGTTTGGGCCTTTGCTATTCTGACTGCCTTCCCCACTTCCTTCTACTTTAACTGGTACAGTTCTCTGTCCTGCTCCTTCTGTGTTTCCTTATACTTCTGAATGCTATTTTTTTCTCCCTAACCTTCTCCACCACCTCTTTTGAGAACTGTAGTGTTTTTTTCTTTCGTATTGATTTATTTGCTTCACACAAAGTCTTGTTGCCTCTGTGATGGCAGTTTTGATGTTTCCCCATCGTTGCTCCACCCCTCCTTCTTGCCTATTTGCTAGTACTTTTCTGAGGCACTCTCCCATTTTGACAAAATCAGCCCTTCTGAAGTCCAGTGCCTTCACTTTTGTATGGCTTGACTCTACAGCTGAGTTTATCATGAACCACACTGTTTGGTGGTCACTTGTTCCCAGATGACTACCCACTTCTAGATCTGAGATCCTCTCTCTGTCCCCATTTGAGAGTACCAGGTCTAAGATTGCTCCCTCCTGAGTGGGTTCCAACACTAGCTGTCTGAGGCATGCCCCCTGTAGGGCATCGAAAATGGCCCTGCAGCAAAGGTGCTTCAGTTAACATCTGGCATATTCAGGTTCCCCATCAGCAATATCTCCCCTTTCTTTGCCATCCTAAGGATGCCTTCTGTCATTTCCTTTTTTTTTTTGTTGTTGCTTTTTTTTTTCCAAAATATTTTTATTTATGGGATATAAAATATTCAATGCATAATGTTTATAGCATATAGTCAAATATTGCTTTTGTTACACAGATCAATATAGAAAAGTTATTCAAAATTGACAATCTGATTATAAATAAATATGCCATATCTCATTTTCCCCTTTTTCTTTTTTTTTCTTTCTACCAACCCCCAACACACACACACACAAAATAGTGAAGTTGAAATCTTACTTTATTGTTTACAGGTAATATCCTAATATGTTGGTATAGCACAAAATTAAATTTGCAATAGTGAAGGGAAAAGGTCAGTTAATTCCTTCCAAGCAAGTTTTTCCCCACCCTCTCCTTCATATGCTTCATCCATCAACTTTTCATAGTATAAAGTGCTTTTAAATACATAACACCATTTATTTAAGTCAAAGACCTCTATTTTGGAGGAGTTCCAATTAGCTAATATCAATCATTTGGTTGCCATAATAGCCAATGCTAAGATTTTCTTTTCTTTCCATTCAAGTTCCAAGGAATCGAAATCATTGTGAATAAAGATATTTGGTAAAAGGGGGAATTTCTTATTCATAATTTTCTCTAGTTGTCTTATAGTTTCTTTCCACCATTCCTGGATATCACCACATTCCCACAGCAAATGAAAATGATCAATTTTCTTTTCTCCTTCTTTGCATTTATGCCAGCACCTATCACTACAATTTAGATCTATATGATGTAACTTATTTGGAGCAATATAAGCTCTATCCATTATTTTATGTTGTATGGATTTGTTTTTAGCATTAATATATAATGAATTAGCATTGATGCATAATTTTTTCCATTGGCCATTGTTCCATTTTATTAACAATTCCTCTTCCCATTTTGTTTTAGTATTATACAAATTTTATCTGTGTTACTAGTAATTTTGTTAATTAGGCTTGTATAAACAAGCCCTCTAACACTAATCTTTATTTTAGTGGTGTTTGTCCTAGAATTCATAAATTGAATAAGGTCCAAATCTAATTTTTTTGTCCTATCGATTTTTTTCTCTACATGAGCTATACATTTGGCTCTAAGTAAGTTATACTTCAGCCATGGTTGTTTAATATCCTTCTCCAAACATTTCATATAGAAAGTTTGGTAATCCAAAAAGATATCTGTTTGACAGCAGTCTCTCCAATGGTATATATTTAATTTGTATAAATCCAAATCCGTAAGTGTATTTTCATTATATATATTCCAGATCTTTGAATTCCCATTTATGCTGGCAAATAGTAAAAAGTTGTTATTGTGGAAGAGTTTTATTACAGAAATACACTGCTTTTTGTACTGCTTTTATAATAGGATTTTGGCACTTCTCAAACAAAGAGGGGAATGCAAGGCTATCACAGAATTTTAGTTTGGATTGTGATAGATATAACATTTTATCTATAATTGATTGCTGAATATCTGTAGACTGCAAATCAGCTTTATCTTCATTAATCCAATTAATTACCTGTTTCATTTTTACCACCCAATAATAAATAATAGGGTCTGGACATCTCATTTCACCTTCCTTTCTTAATATCCTTATTTTTTTCCATGCAATTCTTGGAGCTCCTCCATGCCATAAAACATTTACAAATAGCCTCCTTATTTGTTCCAGCCATGTGATGGATATTTCTCCTTGCACTGCTTGGTATAAACACATCAAGTGGGGCATGATCATCATTTTAAGAGTTTCAGTTTTTCCCCAAAGGCAAAGAGCTTTGCTTTGCCATTGCATAAGCATATCTTTAACTTTAATCATGTGGAATTTCAAATTGAATGACACAGTAGTATCAATGTTTTTTGTTAAATGAATTCCCAAATATTTTATTGAATCCTGTATTTTAATTTCAGAAATAATCTGTCTGGTCTCCGGGGACATTTTATTTAAACATAGTGTACAAGATTTATTTTTATTTAGCGTATAGTTTGAATATACAGAAAATCTCTGAATCTCTGAGAGTAATTCCAGATATGATTCCTTAGGATTAGAAATTATTACCATTATGTCATCTGCATAGACATTCAATCTAAAATGCAATATACTGTTTCCTTGATTAGTAATTTTAGTATTCTGTCTGATATGATTCAGTAAAGGTTTGAGTGATAATATAAACAAAAAAGGAGAAAGAGGACAGCCCTGTCTTACTCCATTAAACATTGAGATAGGGCCATATTTATATTGGTTGATTTCAAGAACTGCAGTAGGAGATTTATATAATGCTTGAATAGTTGTTATTATAAATTTTGGAAATTCCCAAGTTTGTAAAGTCAGAAACATAAATTCCCAATTAATTAAATTGAATGCTTTGGTAGCATCTAACGTTACTGCAATAGTTTCCAGGTCTGATTCAGTGACTAAAGAAAAAGCAGCTTGTACTTCTCCTAATCCTTCAAATATATTTCTTCCCTCTATAAAACCTTTTTGGTCATTGTGTATAATTTTTGTAATCTGATTTTGAATTTTCAAAGTAATAAGTTTGGCTAATATCTTGTAATCCACATTAAGTAAAGCAATTGGTTGATAGTTTTCAGAGAATATTGGATCTTTGTTTTCTTTCAAAATCAATATTATATCTGCTTCATAACATGAATTTGGAACTTCTCCCTCAGTTGACATCTCCTCTGCCAGTTTTTGAAACCAATCTACTAATTCTGTTATAAATATCTGATAGAATTCAGATGCAAATCCATCCAGCCCAGGAGAAGAATTTTTTTTCATAGATTTAACGGCTTCCATTACTTCAGTTTTAGAAAATCCTTCTGTACATATCAGTTCTTTCTTCAAATTGCTACTCTCAATATATTGTTTACAATCTAATTCATTTTGTAAATTATGTTTTACACCAGTGTAATTATATATCCCTTCATAGCATGATTGGAAAACATAAGCAATCTGGCTGTCAGTAGTAACTATCTTCTGTTTATCTGTGTAAATTTGTGTTATAGTATTTCTTTCTCGTTGTTGTTTTAAAGCATGGGCTAGCATTTTACCACATTTGTCAGAAAACAAATATAACCTATTTTTAAGTTGGTAAATATTTTCCTCAGCCTTCCTTTTCAAAAGCAATTTTTTTTCCATTACTTTATTTTGTAATTCGTTTTGATATTTCATTGGTTCTAACCTATCTTTTTCTTGTAAATCTTATATTTCTTTATCTAACTTTTTCATATATCTCTGTTGCTTCTGCTTAATCTGTATAAAGTACGATATAACATATCCCCACATTGCAGCTTTAAATGTGTCCCAAATTTCCTATACTTTCTGACTTTTTTATAGTTTATTTCCCAGAATTCCTTTATATGATTTTTAAGATATGAAACAAAATGAATGTCAGACAGTAATGTATTTGGGAAATGCCATTGTGGTATTCTTTGTCTTTCTTGGGTGGGAATAAAAGTAATAGAAACTAACGCATGATCGGTAATAGATATTTCATGTATTTCAGCTTTAAGAATATACTTAATGAAATTGTTCTTTACAAAAATGTAACCTAATCTGGAATGTACACTAATGTGTTTTGCTTTAAATGTATATTTAACTATTAGAGGATTTCTATCTCTCCAGGGATCATACAGATCATGCTCCTTAAGAAAATTATTAAGAATAATTGTAGTTTTTTATCTGATTCAATTGGAGGTGATGATTTATCCAATTTGAAATTTAATAAATTAAAGTCACCACCTATTAAGATATTATCTGCTTCTAATTTAATGATGGCCTGTGAAACTTGATTAATAAAGGTTTCATAGCCCAAAAAGAGGGCATATATCGATCCCACTAAAATGTTCTTCCCATATAGTTTCCCTTTTACTAATATAATTCTTCCTTCTGTATCCTTCCAATGATCTATATATGTCACGTCTATATTTTTTGATATTAGAATTGCCACCCCTCTACTGTTTGTAGTTCCTTGTGAACTATAAATCTGTCCAACCCACCATTTTTTTAATTTTAAATTATTTGATTCATTCAAATGTGTTTCTTGTATCGAGGTTATTTGAATTTGTTTCTTTTGTAAATATTGCAGAAATATCTTCTTCTTTTTATTATTATTTAAACCATTTATATTTATTGTGGCAAAGTTCAATATTTTTAACTTGTTCGGCTGTCATATCTATTCACATTTTTATTTTTATTTTTTTCAAAGATGCCACTAATTCTCATAATATTTCTAGTTACTTCAAATTCAATACCAACATAGTATAACAATATACCCTCATCCCTTTTCCCATTTTCCTATTGTATATTAAAAATATACAACCAAATCTAACTCTACCAAATCTACCAAAAGACAAAAAACAAGGCAGATTAATCATCTGCCTGATGCTGGTAACTTTGTTCTTCACATGTCTCTACAGGTCTCCCAAGCACCCTCTGAGTATATTTATGTAAACTAAGCCTTACAGACATTCCAAACTGCATCCTTAGATTGTTTTTTAAATTGCCTATATTTCTCCCTCTCAACATATCGGGGGGGAGAAAAAAAATAAAGAACTTCCATCAATCAGACCATCTTATCTCCTTCCCCATCCCCCTTCTATCACTTCCTTGTCCATTTCCTCCCCTTGAGATGGGGGTCTGTATACAACCTCTGTGTGGATTGTGGTGCCATTTCCAGTCTCCAGGGTGACCAACAGTGCCTCCTCTCCTCCCTGTTTACCCTTTAGTTCCATTGTTTTGATCCTTTCCCTTACATAGAGAGCTATTCCTCCTCCTCATCTACCCTCCCTGTTCCTCCTGTAGATTGTGTACCCTGGTATGTTGACATCCCAGTCATGGTTCTCTGTGTACCATGTTTCTGTGACTACATCTATATCCAGGCATCCCTCTTCCATCAAGTCAAGTAGAGGAGTCGACTGACACTAGTTTTTAGGACTCCTGGAGAAATCCAATCTGGGGCACCCAGATAATATAACATAATAACAAAATTATAACAATATTTCTAAAAGTTCATATTTTTGCTTCATATACAGACCAAATAAAAAGATCTCCACAAATTTATGGCAAAGTACCGTCGCCAAAGTACAACTGTTCCATAAAAATGGCAACATTCTTCATTTATAGTGAGTGATTACATATCTTCCCTCAAAGCTATGTAAGATAATAAATGAATAAAGACCCCACCTAACAAGAAAATATGAAATAAAAAAAGAGCCCAGAAAAGAAAGAAAAAAATCCAAACAATAAAAGAGGCAGTTACAGGACAGAATAGGAGACAGCGATAAAAGATGACTCCAGAGGAAGAGGAGAGAGTCCAGAAGTGAAATGGTTTACTACAGTACTGTATTTAGCATTAAGCTATTATTTACAGGAGGAACTGCTGGTGAGATCACCTTCTTACATGGCTGCTTATGTTTTGGCTTTGTTTACCGTTTCCTATAATCAAGTGCCATGAGAGGAGTTTGGTTGTCATTTTATTACAATTTCAGCTCAGTGCAGCAGAATAAGATGCACAATATGGTACTGCCAGAGGAAAAAAAAAGGGAAAATGTGGCAGCAAAGATAAAATAAAAAAAACAACATGAAGAGGTGCACCTCTGCTCATGCAGCAACTCGTCTAGGGCCTCAGACTGCTCCCTCCAGTTCTGACCAGAAGACAATGATGTCAGATTATGCATCAGCTCAGTGTTCAGTACAGAAGACGCCTCAGCCATAATGCAAGTACTGTATCGTATTGATGGTAAAGTGTCCAATATCAAAAGGGACTTAAGGAAGATGGAGCAGCACACAGCTACCATGGAGCAGCAGGTGAGAGACCTTTGGGATGAGGCAGGCTGCTTCAGCTGCTCACTTCTCTGCCTGCACCAAAGAGAACTGACCTTGACTGAAAGAGCAGGGGATGCAGTATTGATGTTAGGCTTATAGCTCCAGCTGTTTGCATCCACTCTGTCCCCTTTCTTATAGCTAGAGACCACATACGCAGTTCGCCAGTCCTCCAGCACCTCCCCTGTTTTATAGGCTTTTATAAAAATAGACCTGACTGGTTTTATTGTTTGCAGCCATTTCCTTGAGTTGTCTACAGCTACAATTTTCAGCTCCAGGCACTTTCTTACCGTCCAGCTCCCTTACAAATCATCTTCTACCTCTAAACTTCTACCGTCATGAAAATATCCATTATTATGATAACACTGTCATATTTGCCTCAGGCTACTCCATACCAGACCTGACAAGTAGACTCCAACTGGCTTTCATCAATATCCAGCACTGGTTCTGATCAAAGCAGCTTTCCTTAAATGAAAAAACAAAACTGTCTCTATGACTTTCGGTACCAGACAAAAACTCTCTAAACTGCCAACCCTGCCCTTCTTCCACACTTTGGACAGGGCTAGCCTTGAAAATGTCACAACTTTCAAATACCTAGGAGTTTGGCTCGACAGTCACCTAGACTTCTCTGCTCAAGTGGACTACTTACACAAAAATCTTCACCCTAAACCTGGTGCACTGAATGGGAACTGAGGATGCATCCCTCTGCTGGGCTGCAGAGCCATTGTGCGGAGAATGATTGTTCCCCTCTTTGACTACAGTGACATCATCTATGCTAGTGCTCCCAAGTCTACTCTGGCCAGACTGGATCCACTTTTCCACTCCTTCTGTAGGTTTGTCCTAGATTGCCCTTCCCCAACCCCCCATGGACCCATCACTGCCACCTCTACACCTCTCTCTCTCCGCTTTTCCTCCCTTGAAGCCAGACAGCTTGTTCATTGCTCCTCCCTTATTGCTAAGTACTAGCTGGGCTCCCTCCCATCCTACCTTGTGTCTCTTCTCTCCTCCCCTTCAAACCCCTCCTACTCTCTCTGTAGCTCTGACCTCTGCTCTCTAACTCCCCTTCCAGGTGGACCCTGACTGGGCAAGCTGCTTTCTCTTTCTGCCTTCCCAAACTCTGGAACTCCCTCCCTGGCTCTATTCATTTTGTTACCTCCATCCTCTCCTTCTCCAGTCTTATATGTGATTACTCCGCCCCCCTGCTGTAACTGCCCTGACTCCCCCATTACTGCCCCCATACCTTCCTCTTCCTGGCACTCCCCTTCTCTCCCCACCCCGACTCTCATACTACATATCCCCTCCTCCCTCATTCATCTACAGTGGCGTGAAAAGTATTTGCCCCTTCCTGATTTTCTCTATTATTGCATATTTGTCACACTGGGTTTTCAGGTCTTTAGAGAAAATGTAATATTAGATAAAGGGAACCTGAGTGAACAAATAACACTTGTTTTTTTTAATTTCACTTATTTAATGAAAAAGTTAACCAACACCAACTGGCACTGTGTGAAAAGTAATTGCCCCTTACACTTAATAACTGGTTACGCCACATTTAGCTGCAATGACTGCAACCAAACACTTCCTGTAATTCAATATCAGTCTTTCACATCGCTGTGGAGGAATTTTAACCCACTCTTCCTCGTAGAACTGCTTTAATTCAGTAACATTTGGTATGTTTTGAGCATGAACTGCTTGTTTCAGGTCCTGCCACAACATCTCTATTGGGTTTAAGTCTGGACTTTGACTAGGCCACTCCAAAACTTTAATTTTACTTCTTTTTAGCCATTCTGATGTGGACTTGCTTTTGTGTTTTGGATCATTGTCTTGCTGCATGACCCAACTACGCTTCAGCTTCAGCTGACGGAAGGATGACTGGACATTCTCCTTAAGAATTTTCTGGTACAGAGCAAAATTCATGGTTCCTTTAATTATGGCAAGTCATCCAGGTCCTTAGGCAGCAAAGCATCCCCACACCATCACACTACCACCATCATGTTTGACTGTTGGTATGGTGTTCTTACTGTGGAATGCTGTGTTTGCTTTACGCAAGACATTATGGGATCCATGTCATCCAAAAAGTTCCACTTTGGACTCATCTGTCCATAGAACATTTTCCCAAAAGGCTTATGGATCATCCAGGTGCTTCCTGGCAGATGAGAGATGAGCGTTTATGTTCTTCTTGGTTAGCAGTGGTTTCCGCCTTGCTACTCTCACATGAAGCCCATTTTTGCCCAGTCTCTTTCTGATTGTGAGTCATGAACACTGACCTTAGCTGAGGCAAGAGAAGCCTGCAGTTCTTTGGATGTTGTTTTAGGATCCTTGAGAGACTTCTTGGATGATTTTACGCGCGCCTTGGAGTATTTGGCAGGCCGCCCCACCCTGGGAAGATTCACTACTGTTCCAAGTGTTCTCCATTTGGAGATTATGGCTCTCACTGTGGTTTGATGGAGTCCCAGAGCCTTAGAAATAGCTTTGTAACCCTTTCCAGACTGATAGAGGGCAACACATTTTTTTCTGATCTTTTCAGGAACTTCCTTTGATCATGGCATAATGTGCTTGTTGAATCTTTGTGCTGGCAACGTGACTCTGATGGTAAGGGTCAAAATAAGTGAGGTTTATATTGAGCAGGGCTGGCTGTAATCAAGCCTGGCTGTGTTCAACCAGCTGACTCTAATTATCCCTTTAATTGGGTTGATTTAACTAGGGGGCAATTACTTTTTCACACAGTGCCAGTTGGTGTTGGTTAACTTTTTTCATTAAATAAATGAAATAAGTAAAAAAAAAAGTGTTATTTGTTTACTCAGGTTCCCTTTATCTAATATTATATTTTGTCTAAAGACCTGAAAACATCCAGTGTGACAAATATGCAATAATAGAGAAAATCAGGAAGGGGGCAAATACTTTTTCACGCCACTGTATCTCCTATACCTACCCACCCTAATTCTGGACCTCTCTTGTCTCCTTCCTATGATCTACCTTCTCCTTTCTCCCCTCTCTACTCTTCACCCTTTGCTAGAATACCCTTAGCTACTTGCACTAAACTAGTTCATCCCCTATTCTTGTAAGCAAATGTTACTTACTGCTGTTGCTGCATTTTTTGTAAATAATTCCTATGTATATGCTCTTGTACATTCAATGTATATTACTCAATGTTTAATTTATGATATGTTGTATAAAAGTGTGCCTCAATATGAGTGCACATTCTCTGTAAATATTTTTATGCTGTATGGATACGTATTTCTCCCTCTACCCTCTCCCCCAGGATGCTTCTGGAAACAAGTTGTTTACAGCTAAGTATGTCTCTCCTGGTGAAACTTTTGAAATAAATAAATAATAAAATATTATTACCTGTCTGACTATAACTGAAAACAGAACTAATGTGATTGTTTAGTATTGTGGCCATATCGTCTTCCTTAAATTCTCTCTCCATTATATATTAGTGGTCCAACTGATATATCAGTGGACCTTTTATAGTTTATGTATTTGTAGAAGTCTTTTACATTTTTATTGTTGGTGGCTAAACTTTTCTCAATATGTTGCTTCTCTTTCCTTATTGCCATCTTTTTTTATTCTTAGGAGATTATTATATATCATATACGGATATGATTGTTGTACTCCTAGTTTTTATACAGTATACCATCGCTACCACAACAACTTCACAGCAACTGACACTACAGTGACAACAGTGCCAGGTCGCTGTAGTAACAGCGCAGGACCACAGCACTGCTTTCTGGGGGTATTGCACCTCCTCCTCAAAGCAGCTCCGACTCGGAGTTGATTAATATAGTAGCGGTGGTACGGGGGCAGAGCTCTGCACCTGGGGGTTTCAGGGGGAGAAGCCTCCCTGAAGAAAACATAGCCTGGTGTGACTCCCTTTATGTCAACCGCAAATGCTGTCCACATAAAGGAGTCATTGTAATGTCGGCTGACAATAAAATTGTCTACTAACTGTCATGGGTCCTTTTTATACTAAAGGTAGGTACAGGTTTTTTTTTTTATAATCCTATTTTTGGTGATTATCCACATTGGTTTCTTTCAATACAGTACCTGTTGTACTTCCTCTCTGTTGAGCTGTATCTGCTTTGTAGATCATTTAGTTTCTTTGTTATTATAATAAGGGTCTGAGAAAAGGAGCTTTCTGATTGGCTGTAAATATTCTAACAGCCTTATGTTAATCTTTTATTAACATACATGTGGAGCTTAATTATACGCTGAACAAGGTTTAACACTGTTTAAAAAAATGTTTTTATTACAATAGCAATAAGGCACTCCCAGGGGTTATGTTAATGGTCAGTTAATCACCCTCTAGGGACATGTGGCACTCGGCTACACCTCATGCCACATTACACCCCTAGAAGGTGATTAACAAACCATTAATAACCCCTGGTCATGCCTTATTGCTTAAGTATTTTCCAACCCTCTGGTGTATTTGCAACCTTAATGTTCTTTTCCAGTCCCATGCTTTAAAGACGTTCATGTTTATACTGACAAAGTCTGCTTTTTTGAAGTTGTATATTTACACTAACCCTGTGTCGCTAACCATTTTTCTGTGTAGACCACTCATTATGATGTGGTCAGTTACCACTTGGTTGGCACCACATACTGTACTTAAGGACACCTATTTTATCATTGATTATGACAAGAGCTAGAATTTTACCCAACCTACAGTAGTTGACTTTTTTTTTGCCATATAGGTGTTTTTTACCTCCCATGTCTATGGGGACGAGTACATCAACCTGTCCCCAGCTCTCCCAAGATGGCTCTCTGCTTCCTTCAGTATGCACCTGGTCATTGAGTTCCCCATGAGTTCCCCTCTCATGACAGGGCCAGAGAAGGTGAGCCACCCCCCACAAGTGCAGTAAGTCTGAGGTAGATCTGGTCATGTGCTGAGTGATGGCATGGGTGCAGAAGCAGCTGGGCAAGGCTTCATGTAGCCCCACCGACACACCATTTTCCACTTTTCTGGTTCCTCAGTCCCTACTGTGGAGCCTCGGACTCATGTGAGGAGGTGCACCCATCTAACATTCCCCACAGATCCCTCCCATAATTGTTGCCTCCCAGACCTGCTCTACCCCTAGACCTCTGGAAGTAGCTGAGGCCAGGCTGACAAGCCAATCCTCCTTGGGAGAGGAGAGCAGTCCCTCAAACACTTGATCCTCTCCCTCCCCTGCTGACCCCGATGACCCAAGTCTGTTCTCGAACCTAGGTTGCCAGCATGGGAAAAGGTAAGGCGCATAAGACACCTCAGTCCTCTTAACCACTGGGCCAACTTCAGTAGTTGGCTTTCTAATGTGCTGCACTAAACAGAGGTCACTCAGAGTTCCCAGTAACAATTTAGAACTCCTTACCTATGGCTGTATTGTTCTCCCAATCAGTCTTAGGTTAACTGTTCCCCCCATAATTAAACAAGGGCTCCCTATTATGCACTTAGTTTCTTTTAACATATCCACATTGTATCCATCATCATTTTCTGTTGGTCTATAAACATGTCTTGTAATAATTTGTGACTCATTACTTCCAGGCGCCTTCAGCCAGAGTGATTCAACCACGTCATTGAACTTGATGTCTCTTGTTATTTTTGTCCCAGTAAATTCGTGCTCTTTTTTTCCTTCATGAAGGATCTTATGCTCCTTCAGCGAGGACTGGGTCGGCTATCAGACCTGTCCTTGGGTACCATCAATCAGACTCCCTCTTCTTTGCCTTCCTCCTCATTCTGCTGTTCCAGCATGGTGGGTTGTGGTGCCTTGGGCAGGGATTTATTGAAGCCTGGTCGCCCCATCTATTTTCCTCCTTTTTTAACCCCCTGAGACTACAGCAAAGATGATCTTGCATACACATGGAGACATGCATAGGATCTGGAACTAGCAAACCCATTTCACCCACCTGATGTAATGCCATGCCTAGCATCGGCACTGTCACTGAACTTCCACTCAGTGGCAGCCAAGAGCCAGGATGGTGTGCCTCCCCGATCCAGGAGATGCGACCTGCCAGATGGGTGCTCATGCCTTCTACCATCCCCCCCCCGGCTGACCCCCCAGCATGACCTTTGAAAGAAAATAAGAATTATTACATAATGCAACTCTATGGAAAATAAGAAAAGGAGGGTCTGCAACCAGAGCCTGCAACTCTGATATGCATCTAGCAGATATCACAGCCACTAGGAACTGTTTCTTCCAAGAAAGGAAATGTAACTCACAAGTAGTGACAGGCTTAAAGGAAGATACAGTTAGGTTCTCTAGAACCAAATTAAAGTCCTACACTGTGATTGAATCATGGACCAGGGAGGTAAGAGGAGGATACTGCTGAGAAACCTATGGGAAACCTCAAGCTGGACCACTACCTTGCTTCTGTGAGGGCATGAAAAGCTGAAATTGTGGCCAAGTGAACCTTAATAGAGGAATACCTCTGTTCTGAGTCTGTAATGGGCAAGAGGTAGTCCAGCACTAGATTAACTGGACACCTTAAGGGATCAAGGGCATGAACAGCACACCAAACTGTAAAATGTTTCCAAATTTGCAACCAGTTGTACTGCATAGATAGCATTGTAGCTACCAGTAGAACAGCAGCAACTGCCTGAGAAACCCTGAAGCAGGATAGCTCTACCTCCTCATGAGCCGGCTGTAGAGGTTCAGAGACTGCAGATCCAGGTGCACCACAGCACCCATCTCCTGTGTCAGAAGACCCACCCACAGAGGGAATGAGATGGAAGTCCTACTGCCAATTGTTAGAGCAGAGGGAACCAAATTTGTCTGGGCCGGTATGAGGCCACCTGAATCAGGATGGATGACTCATCTCTCATTTTGACCAGGACACTCTGTATGAGAGGGAATAGGGAAGCCATTCATGAAACTCCCTTTCCAGGAGGACTACACATCTCATCAGAAAACTCCAGACCCTAGAGTGAGTGAGCAGAAACAAGGCAGTTTTGTGCTGTATGAAGACACAAACAAGTCTATGTCTCAGTGACCCCATGTTATGAAGAGGTCATCCACAATGGAGTCTAAGAGCTTCCATTCATGGCACAGTGACTGGGACCAACTGAAGTGATCTCTGGAGTGATGTGCTAGTGCATTCAGTGTACCAGCCAGGAACAATGGAGACAGAAACATGTTGTCTAGCCAGCCCAGTGACATTGAGGGCTGGGGCACTATTAGCACCTTATCTCCTGCCACACTGGTGAACTGTGTTCAGCCACTGACGTGGGTTGTTTGGGGTTGGCCGAGGAGGGAAAGGATTGAGCAACTGATGGCTGCTCTTCTTTCCTGGGGGGGCATGCACCCTCCATTGAATGACTGCCACCTGCTGGAGGTCATGTGGTAGTGTGGATTGAGGAGGGCAATGGAAGGAAGGACTGCGAGACTCCATGGTATGCAGGTGCCTCCATATGGGCATGTCTACATACACACCCCAGCATGGAGAAGAGAGAGATGAAAATGGAAGAGGGAAGGCTCCAACTTTGTGAAGCCCTGCCTGCCTGCCCCCACTCCCACGTTGCCATATGACCACTGCGTCAACTTACTGGGGGTGATCAGTCAGGCTGGTGTATTTCAGGTGGTGAGGCAGGGACAGGGCTGAGAGCCCACTGGAGCTGACCCTCTGGGAGAAAAACCTAAATTAAAAAAAAAGAAGCATGTTATTTTCCATCATCCAGGGCCAAACTCTCATTGCTGCTCTGCAGAGAGGATACAAGTGGACTCTGCCCTGTTGGTTGATTGTAATACATCACTTAAATACTGTCTGTATGGATCAGCATCTGCTGCCCAGGAAGGAGGGTAGCAAAGGCCTGCAGGTCATACAGTAGAGCCCTCATCTCCAGGGTGTTGCTGTTCAGAACTGTATACAAAGGTGTCCATGGGCTCTGAATTCTTAAGGGTTCCATGTGGGCATCCCAATCTGAACCCAAGGCATCTGCAGCTATCACCAGAAGGAGCAACAGACAGAGAAATGGGGATTCCATTTCTAGGTTGGAGCATTCCAACCACCAGAGCAGGGAATGACAAAGCGGAGGAATTACTGATATGGAACACTCTGACTCATCAGAATGTTGGCCACTGTGCTGTGTGCAGTCATTGCCAGATCCTCATGTGCAGACAAGGCCAGAGGGACAATCAGTATAGCAGGAACCATAAGGCCGATCAGCCACAGCAGGCAGCATATTTTTGTTTTCTTACTTTTTTAGATCATTTTGATTATCATTGCACAAAAAGGATTCAGAATAAATAGTAACCAAGTGAATAGGAGACTATATATGATGTTGTGGGCAACAAGAGGTACACAATAATTTAATGAGTGGTGTGGAGTGCCTTCAATGTACCCTTGGAACAATCTTCTTTGGTTATGTCTAATCCAACAAGCTCTAGCCAGAGCCGATATGGCTGTGGTGAGCTTCCAAAGCTCTGGAAAACTAACGCTGCTGAGTGCCATCTGCATGATGGCAGTGGTGACACAACTGCACATGCATGACATTTGTGTATGCATAGTTGCGGTGAATGGCAATATGCCATTCGCAAGATGGTGGCACCAGCGTGCATGCCACAGTTCTTGTCCCAGAATGTGGAAGTAACAGCTGAAACAGTGCGGCTGTTACTCCATAGTGGCTGACCGTGGTGGAGTGTTACTAGCTCTGTTGGACTTTCGGAAGGATACCACCAAAAGCTCAACAAAAGGTACCACAATCAGACATTTTAAGCCAGAGAAAGCAAAACAGCTGTAGGCTTCACCACAGACATAATAAAATGAATGCCCTGGAACTGAAAGGAGCTCAAGGAAGGTTAAAAGTAAGAAAAATAATTAACTGTGGTAAAAACAAAGAACTGACTGAATATTTCTTCAAGAAACACATTTGGAAGAGAATGACTTTAAATATTTATTGAATTTGTATGGCGGTTGGGGCATATATCTCCCCTATCAGAGTGATTCACAAGGGGCTGTGATAATATTTCCTAGAAAGTGCAGCGGTAAAACTGTGGATGTAGATATTTAATTATAAAAATCAAGGCTGCACAAGAATATTTTACCATGGTTTGAGCAAACACGTCCAATCACAATGATGCATGTTTTTTTTTGTTTTGTTTTCTTACAAATGTATACCTGAATATGGCCAGGGTTCCCTCTTCACATGTTTTAGTCGGGGGTCTAAATATAACTTTGCATCACCTACAAGGATCATGGGCTCAAAGGAAACCACAGTTAGCGTGGTAAGAAATTTGAAGATTCTACTTAAAGCATTCAATATGGTGGACGCATTCAGGTATTACAATAAGAAAGCTGAAAAATATTCTTTTTTCTCAGCTGTACATAAACTTTTTTGTGTGTAGACATGTGCATAGTCTCAAAATCTTCAATACATAAAATATTGTATATCGATTATGCTAATATTCACTTTTCAGACCATGCTCCATTAATGCTTGCTTTTGACCAAGAGGACATAAAAGCAAAATACTAACTGTGGAGACTAGATGGGTCATTACTTAAAGGGGAACAATCAGCACAGAGGGCCTCCATTCTCATGTGTGGGGGCTGGTCACAGTGTGTACTTTGTCTACAAGAATAGTTTAGTTTGCTTACTGTTTGCTGTAGCATAGTAGATTGTTTCAGACTAATTTTGCTTAGTTCTAGGCTGACATCTTCTTTTACTACAAGTCCCAGTTTATGGGGTGTAATAGACGATACTTAAATCCTGTGTACGTTTTCCTTTAATGTGATAAAAGGCTTCTTTTTTCCAGAGCAGTTCATAGGGAAGGTCATTAAAAATGTAATGCCGACTCCTGTGTACTCAGTAAAAGGTTTTTTTCCCCAAGTGGTCATTTGACAATAGACTTTTTGTTAAAAGTTCAGGAATTAGATAATGGTTATTGGTGGTTTTTTCTCCTTTTGTTGTCTTTGGCTTTAAGGCTCTTTGAGCTCTTTCCAGAGTATATGATGAAGCATCTGAGGGTGGTTCAGCTATTTTGGTGAGGAGATTATTAATCAAAGAAATTGTAAATGATCCCCCTCAGCCTTTAGGTATGTAAGCCTTAAGTTACAGTATTTCTTCTGTTTCTAGCCTCCTGATCATCTATTCTTTGTTCAGTATGGTTATTCTTCAACTATTTTGAGTTCTTTTTCTGTTGTGTTTTCAGTTTTATCCTCAGTGCTAGACAGCCTTGCTTCAGTGTCTGTAATTCTTTTTTTGTGTTCTTAGCATCTTCTTTAAGTTATTTCCAAAAGGCAATCAGGCCAGTTAGCGCTGTCTGCACAGTATCCATTTGAAGACAAACATAGAAACACAGAATTTGACGGCAGATAAGGACCGCTTGGCCCACCTAGTCTGCCCATTGTCCTACCTAATGAATAAGCTGCAGATCCTAGTTAACCAACAGCCTACTTCCTCCTACCCCCCCACTAGAATTGTCTTATGTCTGTCCCATGCATTCTTGAATTTCCCCACTGCTTTTGACTCTACGACCTCCACAGGAAGGCTGTTACATGTATCCACAAACCTTTCTGTGAAGAAATACTTCCTCACATTACCTCTGAGCCATCCCCCCTCTATCTTCAAATTGTGCTCCCTTGTTTTTGCACATCTCTTTTTCTGAAAGATGCTACCCTCTTGGACTTTGTTGATTCCCTTGAGGTATTTGAAAGTTTCTGTCATGTCCCCCCTTTCCTTGAGGTTATACATCTTTAGTTCCTTTAGTCTTTCTTCATATGTCTTCTGATGCAGACCCTGCATAATTTTGGTTGCCTTCCTCTGGACAGCCTCCACCCTGTCTATGTCTTTGTGGAGATGGGGTCTCCAGAACTGTACATAGTACTCCAGATGTGGTCTTACCAACTGTCTGTACAGAGGGCCAACAGCTTTCTGTTTTCTACTGGTGATGCTCTCCCTATGTATCCAAGTATCCCCCAGCCCTCCCTACTGCCCTCTCACATTGCTGGCCCACCTTTAGCTCATATGATATGACTACCCCCAGCTCCCTTTCCATTTTTGTTGTTGTCAGTATCTTACCCCCATCATGTACTCTTCCACTGGGTTTTTGTTTCCCAGGTGCATTTCTTTGCACTTCTTTGCATTGAATCTAAGCTGCCATACATTTGACCATTCCTCAACCTTGCCAAGTCCATTTTCATCCTTTCCACCCCACCTTGTGTATCAACCCTGTTGCAGATCTTTGTGCCATCTGCAAAGAGACATGCTTTCCCTTCCAGTTCCTCTGCAATGTCACTTGTAAAGACATTAAAAAGGACCGGCCCCAGGACTGAACCCTGTGGTACCCCATTAGTAACCCTCCTTTCTTCACTGTGGACTCCATTTACTATTACCTGCTGTGTCCTGTTGTCCAACTAGTGTTTTACCCAGGCTACCACCCTAGTACCCACTCCCAGGCTGCCTAATTTGTTTATTAATCTTTTGTGCGGGACTGTGTCAAATGCCTCGCTAAAGTCTAGGTAGACCATGTCCACAGTCCCTCCCTGGTCTACTGCTTTGGTCACCCAGTCAAAGAAATCAATTAGATTTGCCTGACATGACCTTCGCACTGTGAATCCATGCTGCCTTGGGTCCTGTGCCCCACTGGCCTTTAGGTACTCAACAATTCTTTCCTTCAGAAGTGATTCCATCATTTTCCCTACCACTGAGGTCAAACTGACAGGTCTGTAATTTCCTGCCTCTGTCTTGCTCCCACTTTTGTGAAGGGGAATCACATCTGCCCTCCTCCAGTCCTCAGGTACCACCCCATCCTCCCATGATTTATTAAAAAGGGTAGTCAGTGGTGTTACTAGTTCTTCCCTTAGTTCTTTAAAAATTCTGGGGCGAATCCCATCAGGCCCCATTGCTTTATCCACCTTCAGTTTTAAGAGTTCTTTCAGAACCCTTTCTTCTGTGAAAGGACTAATATCAACCCCTATCCAGAGTGCTTCTATTGACCAAATTAGGTATTTCCCCCTGCTTTTCCATTGTGAAAACTGAGCAGAAGTATTCATTCAGTATCCCTGCTTTTTCATTGTTGCTCTCTGCCCAACCACCTTCCTCTTTGTTCAGCCTCAGTATCCCTGCCTTAGTCTTTCTTTGCTCCCTAATGTACCTATAAAAGGTTTTATCCCCCTTCTTAACCAAGTTGGCTATCTTTTCCTCAGTTTGGCCCTTTGCTATTCTGACTGCCTTACCCACTTCCTTCTGCTTTAACTGGTACAGTTCTCTGTCCTGCTCCTTCAGTGTTTCATTATACTTCCTGAATGCTATCTTTTTTTCCCTTACCTTCCCTGCCGCGTCTTTTGAGAACCATAGTGGTTTTTTCTTTCATTTTGATTTGTTTATTTGCTTCACACAAAGACTTGTTGCTTCTGTGATGGTGGTTTTGATGTTTCCCCATTGTTGCTGCACCCCACCTTCTTGCCTGTTTGCTAGTGCTTTTCTGAGGCACGCTCCCATTTTGTCAAAATCAGCCCTCCTGAAGTCCAGTGCCTTCACTTTTGTGTGGCTTGACTCTACAGCTAAGTTTATCGTGACCCACACTGTTTGGTGGTTGCTTGTTCCCAGATGGCTACCCACTTCAAGATCAGAGATCTTCTCTCCATCCCCATTTGAGAGTACCAGGTCTAAAATTGCTCTCTCCCGAGTGGGTTCCAAAACTAGCTGTAGGGCATTGAGAATGGCCCTGCTCTTGGATGTGGCTGCAGCAAAGGTGCTCCAGTCAACATCTGGCATATTAAGGTCCCCCATCAGCAATATCTCCCCTTTCTCTGCCATCCCAAGGATGCCTTCTATCATTTCCTTGTCCATTTCCTCCCCCTGAGATGGGGGTCTGTATACAACCCCTGTGCGGATTGTGGAGCCATTGCCAGTCTCCAGGGTGACCCACAGTGCCTCCTCTCCTCCCTGTTTACCCTTTAGTTCTGTTGCTTTTATCCCTTCCCTTCCATAGAGAGCTACTCCTCCTCCTCTTCTTCCCTCCCTGTCCCTCCTGTAGATTTTGTACCCTGGTATGTTGACATCCCAGTCATGGTTCTCTGTGTACCATGTTTCTGTGACTGCCACAATATCCAGGCATCCCTCTTCCATCAAGGCCACCATTTCAGGGAGCTTTTTACCTAGACTACAGGTATTGGAACTCATTTCCCTCCATTTTTTAATGGCTTTATTTCTTTTTGCCCCATCCTTGTCCCTACTGCTTTTGTCTTTTTCTCCATTTACCCCTGCCCTTCTCCCTATCGACTGTTCTATTTTGGTGTTTACCTCACTAATTACCCTGATTTGTTGGGGGGGTGGCTAGGATTTCCCTTCTCCTGTTCAGTGCCTCCCCCCTTGGCTAGTTTAAATGCTTGCCACTGAAGCATTTAAACCTATCACTTAGGATTCTGGTTCCCCTCCAGGTTAGATGCAGACCATCACACCTGTATAGGCCTGCATCCCTCCAGGTGGAGCCCCAGTCCCCAATGAAGCCAAATCCTGAGCTCTGCACCAGCTTTTCAACCAGTCATTGAATCCATGCAGTGGAGTGCCTAGCCTCATCCATGCCATAGACAGGTAGCACTTCCGAGAAAGTTACCATGTGTGCTACTTGTCTAAGGCCCCTCCCCAACTCCACAAACTCCTGTTGTACTGCTCTGATCCTATTCTCAGCCAAGTCATTCATCCCTAGGTGGATAATGACATACAGCTCCCTCCCCCTTGCCACTGCTCCCATGATCCTGAGAATTCATTTCCTGTCCCTCCAAGCCTTGGTGCCTGGCAGGCACCTTACCTCCCTTTCCCTTCCCCTCACTCACCCAGTTCTACCCCCCTAACAATTGAGTCCCACACCAGGAGTTGTTTCCTTCCCCTGTGGGGTCCTGGGCCACCCTCCTGTGGGTCTCCATTGTGGAGGTTCCCAGTATCCTCCTTGGTCTTCACTGCAGGTGCCTCCATAGAGGAACCATGCTTCACCAGAGTGGTGAATGAATTGTGGAGAGGCACAACTGGAGGGATGTGCCTCTGTTCCACCACTCTCACCCTCTCTGAGCCCACCATGGTCCAACCACTCCTCTTTCTTGGCAAACTCTGAGGTAGTGGTGGTGGCCTGGGTGGTCCCTGGGTGGGGGAGCAGGTTTCTCGAATCCTTGCCAGGTCAGCATGAAGACGAACAACCTCCTCCCTCAGACCAGAGAGGTGCCTGCAAATAGGGCAGCAATGCAGTTTCCAGAATGTCTCCCAGAAGACTGCTGCTCCACAACCAGTGCATTGCACCAGAATTGCACCACTCCCCACATGTCTGTGTCCCTTCCAGTTACAGATGCTTTTTGGTTTTTTGTTCTTATTTTAGTGTGTGCAAGCTTGTGAGTGTCTCTACCCCTATTCAGTGTGCTGTGCCTTAAGTATATGAACAGGTGTATGTTGTTAGCAGTTTTGAGGAAGTGATATCAGAACCCCTGCTATAAAGGAAGTTATGTGTTTGGGAGAGGTGGGGTGGGGGAGGTGGGTGGAAGTAAACCTATGCTGTCCAGAAACAATCACCTACAACTCTTACCCTCCACCCTGGGGAGTGCCTTCCTTCCTTTCAGACACCTATTTCACAAAGGCTAAGTAACAGGTCTAGTCACAACTGACTGCAAATACCTCCCAGCTACAGTTCCTCCCAGGCAAATTAAAGTTAAAACTAAGAAAAGTCCACCCCAAAAACAGAATCAATAGTAGTTACTTACACAGGTCCAAAAAGTAATAATTCAGTTCAGTGCAGTCTAGAAAATAACCTCCTTAATTCAAGGAAGCTGTGGCTGCTTTCTCACTCTCCCTGTCTTCAATGTGAGAAGGAGACTGCAACACCTCTGAGACAAAAAAAAAACTTTTCAGCAAAAAATAAATAAATAAAATGGGGCAAATAGTTACTTTGCTTAGCCTAATGATAAAAAGTCACAAAAATTTAAGCACCACCTGTAATAATTTCACAGAAGATATATCCTGTAAGAAACACTTTGCTACAGAGAAAAAGAAAGCAGTAACAGAAGATATACCTTGCAAAAGACAATTTGAATCAGAAGATTACAGCAGTATTCTGTTTGCACACACCTGTAGGCACACCTTGTAATAATGCAGCAGAAGGTATACCCAGCAACAGCAATGTGAATCAGAGAAAAATAAAGCAATAAAATGTTAGCAACAAACAGTAACAATCCCTGTGAGTACAAAATAAAAACAACAATACATAGTAAATCTGCCTAGCCAAAAGTCTTAATCCTTTCCCTTAATCTGGTAAGGTTCTTAGTTCTGTCCTTTCAAGCAAGCTAGAAGGAAAGAACTCAGGTGAAGCTAGGTGCCTTGGCCAGCAAACCTAGCCTAGAATGTTTGTCCAGTGAGAGGTTGGGACTGTGCAAATTTCTTCTGTAGATTTATTGATTTTTTCATTTATTATACTCTCAGAATTTGACATACGTTAGAGTCTGAGACTCATTTGAAAAGGTTCCACGTCCAAAAGAAATCACAATTCACTAAATACAATAATGTAATAAACACATGACAACAATATAATAAAAAGAAAAACAATCAGAGCTGTTATTATATCAGACTTTGTCAAAGCTGGCAAATAAGAACCAAAAATAGATACCAGGGTAAAAGCTAAGATAGAATACAATAATGTATCAGTATGTGATAATAGGCAGTAAAGAATAACTTTGTTGAAGTCAATAGGTTAACATAGGTAAGACAAGACAAATTAAAAGGAGCAGTGAAAAAAGGAAAAGAGGGAGGTGGGGGAATAGGTGGAAATCAGGGTTCAGGAGTTATAGTGTGAGGTGAAGTAGAGAGGAAACATGTCAAGAGAGAGGTGCCTATGGGAAGGGGGGGAGTGGCAGCTGCTTAGCCAGGAAATGAGGGGATACGTGAGGATGAAGTAGCTTAAGTTGAGATCTATTACAGTATTTGTTAAGAGTAGATCTTTTATTTATTTCTGCCGCTCCTGCCTCCAATATTGTTCTTTTATTTCCCTTTTGTTTCAGGGGTTCCTGAGTTGAAGAAGTGTCCATATCTGCTATTTCTGTCATTGATGTTTGCTTTAAATCCAGAGTCCAGCACTATCTTCAGCTGCAGATCATTGAAAGTGGCCCTGTCAAAAGCCTTTAATCCAATTACTATAGTAACAGTTTATGATGAAATGTCATTCTGGTTTCCTGTTTTTTCATTACAGGAAAATAAAATTCTGTTCTATGAATACTGGTATAATTTTAAGTTCAAAAGAAATTTAAAATTGTGTCAAAATTCAGAAAAGGGGGTGGGGACATGGAGCCCAGCACATTGCTTCCTGCCTGTCCCACTACATCTGATCGAACCCCAGAAGTGAACAACTTTTAACAAAGAATCCGTAAGATGAAACTGATTACTCATCTGATACAATAAGCTATATGAGCCCCATATTCAAAAGGGGCTGATGGGTGGCACATTTAGATGCATTTTCCAAAAAGGTGCTCCTGCACAACTAAATGGTATATTCAAACAAGATGCGTGATCCCAATGGATCACGCATCCTGTTTGAATACTGCAACTGTTTTGGGCAGTGCAAATGGAGGACGGCCAACATTGTGCCCAGTACATCCTGGGGATGGGCTGAATACCGCCAATGGGGGATGCGCCGGCACATCCCAGATGCACTGCACCCTGAAAGGCGATATTCAGCCATGAAATGCAGATGAGCCCATTAGGCATGCATGGAGCACATGCCCCTCATGCATGACCATTATGGTCTCATTTTCATGCCTGTGCCCAGCAGGATGTGCCGGGCCAGGCGGGCCCCCCCGCCTAATCCCCATCCCTATACAATAATGTGGCTCCCCCCTTTTCCACAGTATAGGACACCCCCTTCCCTATCCACAGCCCTGTGAAGTGAATTGAAAGTCCCACATTTTTCTGTAGTGTAGGGAACCCCCCTACCTGCCCGATACACAGGCCTGTAAAAGAAATTGGAATTCCCCCTTTTTCCATAGTGTAGGGAACCCCTTCCCTGAAAGATCCACAGCCCTGTGAACTGAATTGAAAGTCCCCCACTTTTCCATAGTGTAGGGAACCCCCCTCCCTGCCTGATCCACAGCCCTGTGAAATGAATTGAAAGTGCCACACTTTTCCATAGTGTAGGATCCCCCCACCCCAGACCCATACCAGGATACCTGCTTGACTAAAAAAACCTTGCTGCACACATTCCCCAGTCGCACTCAAACCCCTGCTGTAATCATTTCCCAGTTGACAAACCCAAGCTGCATACTGTACCATACTGTAGCAGTTCCCAACCCCGGTAGGCATGACCCCCTCCCCGTGCCCCCCATGCCGACAACTGGCACAGCCCTCCACACACTGCCATGGCCAGTCACTGACTGATCCAACTGTACATAGTATGAGCTCATTGGCTGTCACCAATGGGTTTGTACTATGTACAGTACGAGTTACTAATCAGATCAGTCAGTGGTTGGCTGTGGCAGGGTGTGGAGGGCTGTGCCAGTCACCAGCACGGGGGGTGCCGGGGTGTGGGGAGGGAGTCATGCCTACTAGAGTGGGGGGGCTGCTACAGTATGGTAATTAGTTGCTGACTGAAGGTCAAAATCCATACAGCGAAATCCCCCACAGTGACAATTTCGACAGGTTTCAAAATTGTTGCTGTGGGGGGCCTGCAGGTGAAATTTTGCCCTTTTGCCCTCCCCCCTTTGAGTTAACTCTGACTCAGAGTTAGGAATCTTAAAGAAGGGGGGATGCAGATTGAAAACAAACCAATGTCTGACAGGCAAAATTTCACCTGTTGTCATCGGGGATCTCACTATGCTGAACCTCGATAACAGTGTTGTCGAGTCGGCATAGGTAAACCATCTGTAACTGATTACACCTCTGAAACAGTAATATGTAATTGGTTAATCCTCTGATGCAGTGATCGCTGTCTGATTACACAGCTGACATACTTAAGCAATTTATCCCTCGAGGGTGTGGGTATACTGGAGGATTTACCATGGCTGGTGTGGTTTGGTCACAAGGCACAGCCGAGTGACTGAACCAGACCAGTTGTGGTAAATCCTCCAGTATACCCACACCCTGGAGGGATACATTTTTATTATACAATGGGAAATGTTGTTGTTTTACATTTGGGGGGGTTATATGTTTTTTGTAGAGAAATATTGCAATATTTGTTGAAATATTCTTCCACTGAAAAAAATAGTTCTGTATTAGTATTGAAATAAATGGTAGGTGGAGATGGTGAATTTGTATTATGAAAGAAGTTTACTAATGCATCATAACATGTGATGAATAAACTGTTAAATCATTTTATTTTGTGAGTTTTTTAACATAACTGTTTAGGTAGGGTGAAAAATACATTTTCTGTGGTTTGTCTAGTACATGACTCAAAACTGTGAAAACAGATGTGTTATAAACAGATTTGTAAAGGAAAATTATTACGGTACTGATTTTATTACAGAAAAATTGTAACTTTGTTTGAGAACAGTATTGAGAAACAAAATATTTGCAGGATTACTGCAGCATTTCAGAGAAAAAAATTGTTTTATAAACTAAGCAGTAGGAGTCCGTTATTTTGGTTCTGTGCCTTTAAGTTCATGTGGTTGCTGGCTTGTTTTTCTTGCTTCCTTGATGTCACATGGATCTCGGTTGGTGGTGGTGGTGTCACAGTTTGGTTAGAAGCACTGTGCAGTTGGTGGCAGATGGTCTTCGTTTAGCGATTCGTGGTGCTCTTTATTGGAAAACGGAAGTATAATACTGCTGTTCGCTTGGATTATTACCTAGAGAGGAGAAAAAAGAAAATATCAAGCTAGGTTCTTTAGGAGTTGCTGTTTGTGGTATTGTGTTGTTATACACCTCTTCAGTTGAGCTTTTCTAGGTTTTGTGATTCTGATGATCCAAAGTGAAAGTTAATGGTTCTGTAGTTAATAAAATGGGAAAGAGTTGGCATTTTTTGTACTGCAGATTTATTTTGAAATTCAGGTACTTCTTTGCTTTGGTAGTCGGGCTGCAGTTGTTGTGGTTCTGCAGTCTCGTGCAGGTTCTTTAGTAGTTTTTTTTTGAAGAGAAGCTCTGTTTCATGGAGGAAATGTAGATCTGGTTCCATTTGTTGAATGAGGATGACTTGAGAACTTATTTCTTGACTTTGATGGTCTTCTGTAGCTTTTGAATAGAAGGTTGTCTGGCTGGATAGTAAGGTCGGAGGTGCTGTGTTTTGTGAATTGTCTTCAGGCACGTTTGTTGCTTGTATGGTGTAGAATTCTTTGCTGGTAGAAGGTTGGTTCTCATGCTCCGGTTAAAAAAATTGTTTTTGTTTTATTGGGATTTGTGGCTTTTTTGGTAGTAGAATGTGGGTTTGTTCCAGATATTATTGGTGCCCATGTCTCATGGTGAGTAAGATTTGGGCGCCAGTAGCTTTTCAGTGACATTTCATTTCTGTGACCTGTGATTTGCATGATTTATCTCGATTCTAATCCAGCTTCTGTTAGTAACATGACCGCCATCACTCGAAGACAATGGTTTGTGTAAATTCTCGAAAGACCCGCTTCCATGCATATTTGTGGTAGCATTTTTGCTAAGTAGTTTACTCCAAGGGATTCTTTGCTGTACCAAATGGAACATTTGTTTAATTCAGATTGTGGAAATTTTCTGGTATAGCAGAATAGTGCAGGAGGGTTGTCAGGTAGTTTATTTATGTATTTTATGAAGCTAGCAACCGGGCATAGGGGGTCGTTTGAGTGCTCGAACATGAACCCACATTGTTGTTGTCTTGTTGGATCATAAAAGTCCTTCTGGTTTTTGGTGTCTTTGCTGAGTGTTTTGGTAACATAGTGGAGACCATTGTCTGCTATTTGGATGTGGAAAGAGTTTACTGTGAAACGTCTAACTCCTTCATTGCCTCTACGGGCTAAATGTAATTGAATATCTAGCCAAACTTTGTTTAAGAGTCCTTTAGCAGTATCGGGAGACAGAGCTGTAGAGTGTCTTAATTATAGCAGCTCTTTGAGAGTTAGAGGGTCATGGTGGTTTGCTAGGTCTTTGCCAGCTTTTCTATATTGCTTGACGACACCTTTAAAAACATTGTTTGTTGTATTAAATTGGGTGTCTGTCATGATGTTTACAGCTCTACTATTGGGGGGTTCTTTTATATATTGGTTTAGTCCCACTTGGAGTCCAACCTAACTTGTTAGACTGTATTCTTTACCTGTGGAATTTCTGACGGTGCTGTAAAAATGTCTGAGTAGTTCACACAGTTGTTCTAAGGGCACTGTTTTTAAATCTACTGTTACATGTTTTTTTCTTTTAGCCAGTCATTAAATACATTTACAGACCATTTTGTTTGTTTTATTGTGCTTACTACATTGCGTGCTTTTTCTAGCTGCTGAAGTGCTGTTTCTGAAAGAGTTTTGTGTCACTGTTCTTGATGTTTATAGGTGGCCTGGTTATCTTCACATGTATGGACATCGGATGCTGACTGAGAAGTGACCAGAGTATGCTGCACTAGTGTGGGATCACTTCTGGTTTAAATGCTGGCGTCTGCTGCGGCAACTGAGATTTCAAGAGGTGTGTTACTTGGACGTTCAGACTCTTCTTGTATTACTATAAAAGGTGAGGAATTTGTGTCAGAAGACTCATTTTCCTGAGAAAAAATATTTTCTAAGTCAGAGAGATCATAGAGTTCGAATGAGGATGTCATTTTTTTTTCAACTTTACCGCGGTGTGTTAGGTGAGTGGCGATACAAAAAAATGGCGGCGTGTTCCTTTGAAGTTAGAGTGTCGTAGTGATGCGGTGATTGGCATGGTAAAGAGTTGGCTGTTACCTTTTCCAGTGGGTACACTGGAGGATTTATCACGGTGGGAAAGGTGCCAGCCAACCAATCAGGATGCAGTATTTGGGACATTGGATTTACCACATTGTATAATAATCTTTAACTGTTTACTCCTCTGACACAGTACTCTGGATCTACTGTAAGTACTCCCCTGTCACAGTGATCTCTAACTGGTTACTCCTCTGATACAGAAATATCTAAATGGATACTCCTCCAACACAGTAATCTGTAACTGATTCCTCTTCTAACAGTAAAATGTAACGGATTCCTTTTCTGACAGTAATTTGTAACTGATTACTCTTTGGATACAGAAGTCTGTAACATATTACACCTCTGCCAGTAATATGTAACTAAATACTTATCTTACAGTAATCTAATTGATTACACCTCTGACACAGCAATATGTAACCGAGTACTCTTCTGTTCTGACACAGTTATATCTGTCTTATTACTCCTCTGACAGTACTTTCTAACTGATCACTCATCTGACATAGCAACTGTAAGTGATTACTCCTCTGACACAGTAATCTAAAACTGATTATTCCTATGACACAGTAATGTAACGTATTCCTCTTCTTCTTTTTTTTATCATGTCACTATTTTCACCTGCTGCTGCGTCTAGCCGGCCGGGGGCATCCAGCCGTCAACCTTGCCTGCCGGGAGAGCAGCAGGCTTACTCGCATGATGGGGGTACCGGTATGACCATCATTGACCTGCTGGAGAGCTCCCATTACCCTACCATATCAGAGCAGCCCCAGACCCCCACAGCACGATTCCACAACAGTCCTCCTGGCACCACAGGGCACGGCCATCAGGCTGCTTAGTCCCGCCCAGCCATTTTCCTCCAGGTTGTCTCCCCATTGGGAGTATGGACATGCAATGACATCTGTGCACATATGTGCAGATGTCCACTGTGCTCCCCCTTAGTAACAGCAGCGCATACAGTGCCTCTGGGCGACCCCAGGGGCCGCCGCATTGGGTGTAGTTTCCCCAGCCCACCCTAGGACTGGGAGAGCTGTCTTCCAATGCTCAATCCTAGTCCACCCCTGCTGACCCCCGATGACCCAAGCTTGTTCCTGAACCCAGGTCACCGGCGTTGCGCAAGGTGTGGCATCCAGCGCCTCAACCCTCAGCGCCACTGGGCCGGCCCACGGATTCCTCTTCTGACAGCAACCTTTACCCGATTACTCCTCTGACACAGTAATCTGAAACTGATTACTCGTACGACACAGTAATCTGAAACTAACTGCACCTCTGACACCATAATATGTAACTGACTGCTCCTCTGACACAGTAATCCATAACTGATTATTCTTCTGTCAGTAAAATGTAACTGATTACTCCTCTGACGATAATCTGTAACTGATTTTTCTTCTGACACAGTACTCTGTAACTGATTGCACCTCTGATATAGTAATCTGTAACTGATTACACCTCTGACACACAGATATGTAGCTGATAACTCCTCTAACACAATAATCTCTAACGGATTACTTAAATGACACACTAATACACATGTATAACAGATTGCTATTCTGATACAGTAAACTTAAATTGATTACTCTACTGGCACAATAAGCTGTACCTGATAACACCTCTGGCATTAATATATGTAAACAATAACCCATGACAGGATATGGGGTTATTGGGGATTAATTGACACCCCGGTGCCAAGCTCCTTTTCAGCACCCAGGGTGTTAATTATTCCCCAATAATCCCATACCCTGGAGTGAGTTATTGCACTTATAACATGGGGCTAGTGCAGTTGTGGAAAGAAAAACAAGGAATCTGTGTTTTAAACATGAAAATGTTGAAATTTTAATAGATGTCCCTCCACCATTCAAAGTAGTGCCAGACGTCAACTTTGTACTAACACATGCTACATGATAGGGAAACAGCATCTCTCTCCTGTCCCAGTGCTGTCAGCAACCCCATTACTTAATTGAATGTTCACTACTGATGGCAGTGAGAGGTGTGCTGCAGTCGGTGTGTGTCTCCACGTCCTGATCCGACAAGAAGACGGCTACACAAGTGCAGAATTCTACAGAGCAATCCCTGCTGTGCATTAATGCTGACAATCCCTGGTACCTTGTGGGAGGAATGCCAGTGTGGGATGCCTTCTCTTCCATAGTCACAGTCCAGCATTGAGAGGTTTAAAGAGCACAGGGGACTGCTCAGGAATTGAACTTCAGATAACTGATGCTGCTGTGGGACTTTCTGTTTAAGTACACAAACCTTCTGGCCTTGGAAACTCCAGAGAGCACAGGCCACTGCTCCAGAACTTCACAGACATGTACATGGGATGAATAAAATGTGCAGGTGCAACTATTTACAGAATATGCCACTGGTCACAAACAAAGACTCAAGATTAGGGTCGACATTGGCAACTTCAAACCCTGGAGGGTAGTGATCAAAAACTGTGAACAACTGTCTCTGCTGTCAATTAGCCGTGCGGCTGCAACAAATCAAAGACCATGCCAACCGCTGGGTGCAGTTCAGAAACTTTGAACAAGTGTCCCAGCTGTGAATCAGCTGTGCTGCTGCAACAATTAACAGGCTGCAGACAATGGACCGAGGACACTGTGAGTTGCTGCTGCTGTGTCAGTCTCGCTTCTGGTCGTGAACTGCTGGAAACTGCACTCTGTCTCTCCCGAGTGCTGCACACCTATCTGGGGTTCTCTCACTCTTTCTCTCTCACAGGATAGGATAATGTGGATTGCTGGGGGGGCCCGCATTACTGTCCACTCCCTCACAAGCAGAGATTGTCAGGAGCGGGGGCCACCTACCGCATGCACTGTCAAACTGCTCACCACTGCACACTTCTGGTCCTTAATTACACAGGGTGCACCTCAGGAATGTGTCACAGAGCTGGGGTACGTTTGGAAGGCAGGAATTAACAGATTGAAAGAAAGTGGACTGGAGATAAGGAAAAGTGTGACTGTATGCCTGAACAGAGAATTCCACCTACCTCCTTGTCCCAGCGTGTCTCTCTCTCTCGCTTACTCCGCAAATATGCTTCCCAATTACTGTAGAGAGAAAGACACACAGATGGGACATTGCCATAATTTTCACAACATTAGGGACACAGGGAGGGAAAACAACAGTGCAGGATTGCGGTACACAGCATACCCCAACAATTGCAACTGTTCATTCACTACCTCTCGCTCCACTTGATTTACAAATGGCTGCCTTGCAGTTAGATTTTGTCAAGGACATAACGAGTTCCATTCTGCCCACTGATCCTGTATCGTCCCCCTCACACCAACTGTGTATACTAAGCATTAATCAACAGTCAGGTGACGCTGATTGACCAATTGGGTTCCTGTTTAATCATACCCCATGTTATAAAACTAATTACTTCTCTGACACAGTAATCAGTTTGTGATTACACCTCTGATACAGTAATACAGTGATGCCAGCAATGATGAAATGCAATAACTTGTAGTAAATGACGTCACAAAATACTGTATGATAAAAGGACTTCATTCCCATTAAACTACACAGTTCCCTGCAGTATACTGCAGCATTTTGTGAAAAAATGCAGTATTACTGGGTTACATCCTAGCTGGCACTGCTGTATGTAACTGACTGCAGCTCTGACACAGTAATCTCTATATGAATAATTGGCTGACACTGTGATCTCTGTTTACTCATCTGACACACTACTCTGTAACTGATTACTCCTCTGATAACTGCATCAGAGGAGTAATCAGTATGTCTGCCTGATAACTCCTCTAACACATTCATTTCTAACTAATCACTCATTTGACACAGTAATCTGTAACTGATTACTCCTCTGACACAGTAATCAGTCACTGATTTCTCCTCTAACACAGTACTCTGCAACTGATTGCGCTTCTGACAGTAATATGTAACCAGTTACTCCTCTCACACAGAAATCTAAATGGTTTACTTCATGACACAATAATCTGAATATGTAAGCAATAAGACACGATGGGGTGTGCATTAGACAGTTATAATTAATGGCTTCCTCTTTTTCCCATAGGTAAACCGTGGTGTAATTTGCCATTATAAAGGACCGTTTATAATGGCAAACACGTGCACGGTTTCCCCCACTTTGCGCATGCGCCTCCTCACGCTCCTCAATGCTCGATCGCCATCTCTTTCCCAACCATATGTGTGTGTGGATTCAGCAGGCAGTTTAACATTTAAGGTAAATCAGTTCCCAAGTAGTTTATGTTTTAGATTCGTCCTGTGAAAACATTGTATTGAACGTCTAAAAACACAACGCGTTACTATGAACAGTATTAAATTGAACTCTGCGGGTGATGAAGAGATACCGGGGTGTTTTGCTGTGCTTAAGTTAAAACAAATCGGGTCCACACATTCAGTGCAGATTGGTGTACCTTTCACTGAAAGACCAATTTTGCCATCAACCTTATTAACTAGAATATATGATCTATATTAAAGTGAAACTGAATCTTGCACAATAGTTTAAAATAAAAGTGAAAGCTGACTGCGCGCCATGACATGATTGGACGCGCAGCACAGCAGCTTTTTTATTTTTATATATTGCTGAGGGAAAGAGAAACCCAACAATTATATAAATAAAGTATGGGTCTGGGTGTAGAACGAATACACACACCCCTTGGGGTTTGATGCTACGCATAAACCCCTCGAGCTGCGCTCTCGGGGTTTATGTAGCATCAAACCCCTCAGGTGTGTGTAAATTCTCGTTACACACCCAGACCCATACTTTATTCTCCATATAATGCATGGCTAGTGAGACGTAGTGAAGCACGAGGCCACAGGCCGAGTGTGTCCAGTCCCCTAGCCGTGCATTAGGACTGTCTAATGCACATCCCCGGAGTGGCTTATTGCGCTTATAAAATGGGCCTGTGTATTCTAAATGGGGGTTCTAGTTTTAGCTGTGCATTAGACACATCTAATGCATGGCTAACAACCAATCAGATTGCTTGAAATCCTTTGCCCATTTTATATATAACTCTTCTGTCAGTAATCTGTAACTGATTATACATTTGACAGTAATTTGTAACTGATTACTCTTCTAGCACAGTAATGTGTAACAGATCACCCCTCTGGCAAAATAATCTGAAACTGATTACTCCTATGACAAAGTTATCAATAACTGATTATTCCCTTTATCTGAAAATGATTATTCTTCTGGCACAAAAATCTGTAACTGATTACTTCTCTGACATAATCTGAAACTGACTACTTCTCTGAAGCAGTGATCTATAATTCATAGCATCTCTTACACAGTAATTGGTAAAGGATTACCCTTCTGACAGTAAACTTAACTGATCACTCTTCTCACACAGAAATCTGTAACTGATAACAACTCTCACACACTAATATGTAACTGATTACTACTCTAACACAGAAATCACTGTTTGCTAATGTGACACAGTAATTTCTGATTACTACTCCGCCAGAATGATTTGTAACTACTCCTTTGACACAGTAATCTCTGATTACTCCCCAACACAGTAATATATAATTGATTACTTCCCTGACATAGTGATCTGTAACTGACTACACCTCTCAGAGTAATATGTTACTAATGGACACAGTAATTTTACTCATTATTTATTACTCATTTGACAAAGTAATTTGTAATGCATTACTCCTCTTACAGTAATCTGTAATTGATTACACCACTGACACTGTATTATGTAACTGATTATTCCTCTGATGTATTAATCTCTATGTGATTATACAATTGACACACTAATCTGTAACTGTTTACTTCTCTGACATAATACTCTGGAACGAATTACTCCCTGTCACAGTAATCTCTAATGGATTACTCATCTGACACAGTAATCTGAACATGATTACTCCTATGAACCAATAATCTGTAACGGATTCCCCTGCTGACAGCAAACATTAATTGATTACTCCTCTAACACAGTAATCTGAAACTGATTACTGTTCTGACACAGTAATCTGAAAGTAATTACCCCTCTGATGCCACATTATGTAACTGACCGCTCCTCTAATGTAATAATCTCTATCTGATTAGTCCATTGACACAGTAATGTGTAACAGTTTACTCATCTGACACAATAATATGTAACACATTACTCCAGTGACACAGTAATCTCTAATTATACAATGGCCAAGGAAATGCATACAAAATCCTGTGTTCTGATTGGCTGACTGGCACCTTTTCAGCGTTGTAAATCCTCCAGTGTACCAATGGGAAAAGGTGACAGCCACTAGTCAGCTGCAGCAGAACCCCTCTTTGAAATCACTCCGACCATGTCAAAGTCAGCACTAGCAAACCCAGTGCCAGTCATCGCATGGAACTCCGACTCCGAACATAATAGCTCTAAACCACTTCTAAGTCCCGCTCTGTAACTGTTGAAAATTCCAACACTCAACACACAGACACTCTGTTGTACATCAAATTACTGCCCCCCACCCCATTTGGCACTCAACTAACCAAATTTCAAAACATCTCTCTCCCAACATCTTCACCCTCCAGTCCCACCACTGCTGAAGATAGGGAATGGGAGGGCTGTCACAGGCTCCACACTTCCAATGTCTGGCCATTCTCACTTCGCACTGTCTGGTCTTGGCATGCTATGCTACTTCAATGGCCAAGTCACATGGGTCAGGATAAAAGAAAGCACCACCAACTTTCCCCATGATTACCATGGTCCAGAACCACAAAAGTGCCAGGAACAATTTAAACAAACAATGGCACCAAAATATGATCCCACGCATGTGTGCAATGCATCAGCTATGGAAGCAGTCAAAAGCACCACCAACTTTTTCCCATTATTACCATGGCCCAGAAGCAGAAAAGTGCCAGGAACAATTTAAATAAACCATGGCACTAAAATACAATCCTGCGCATGTGCACAATGCATCAACTATGGAAGCAGTCCTCTGTAGTTGAAATCATCTGCATACCAACTAATTAAAGCTGTCCAAGCTCCTAACAAAAAAATTGAACCTGGACACACTAAACTCATTACACTGGTCACAGAATAAAAGACTTCCCAATTTCAGACAAAGCATGGGGACTGGGTATGGGAAAGCAATACTGCGCATAAGCAGCACAACAGTATCCCACCAACCAAGGACTATTTTTTCAGGCGCAGCACTTAATTCAATAAAAAATATTACAAAACCCAAAGAAAAACAATGTGTTTGTTTATTTTTTTAACACGAAAAAATACAGAACACCATTGTATAATCGCAATATACCACTCCGAAGTATGGGTATATGGTGGGATTTACCCACTTCTGGTGTGGATTTAGTCACGAGGTGCAGGCGTGGTAAATCCCACCATATAACCACACCCTGTTGTGGTATATTGCTTAATTGATTACTCCTCTGACACAGTAATTTCTACCTGATTATTCTTCTGACACCGTAATCTGTAACTGATTATTCTTCTGACAGTAAACTGTAACTGATTACTCCTCTGTCAATAATCTGTAACTGATTATTCATCTTACCAAGTACTCTGTAACTGATTACACCTCTGATACAGTAATGTGAAACTGATTATACCTCTGACACACTAATATGTAACTGATAACTCCTCTAACAAATTAGTAAAATGTTGCACTAATATGTTATGGATTGCTAGTCTGATAAAGTAAACTTTAAATGATTACTCTACTGGCACAGTAATATGTACTGAATAACACCTCTGGCAGGTCACCAAGCAGCTAAGCATGACACAACACATAACCCCCCCCCTACAATATCCTAGACATAATATTAAGAGTACACAATATTAAAATCAACAAATGCAAGGTAGACGCTCCCCTTGGAATAAGTGACCATAATTGTGTTTCCTTCTCCTGTCATAACTCCTATACTAACATTAAAGGATACAGGAAAGTTTATGTTTTTGGCGCAGTGAACCAGGAAGCTATCAGGATGGATTTAAGTAAGATCAGTTGTTAAATAGTTTTAATGGATAAATCTGTCAGCGATATGTGGTCTATAATAAAACAAAACATCTTTCGGATATATGATAATCACATTAGAAAAGTAAAGAAAAAAATACAATAAAAGGGGAATTAAGCCAACATGGCTAATTAAAGATATAAATAGGTTTTTAAAGAAAAAACAAAAACTTTATAATCTATATATGCACAATAAATCAGAACAGGCTTTGAATGACTATAAGGCAGTATTAAAAAAATGTAAAAACAAAATCAATAAATCTAAAAGGCATTTTGAATATAACTTGGCAATGAATAAAACAAACCTGAAAGAATTCTATGGTTACATAAATTCACTAAGAAACTCTGAGAATAATCTCGGGAACATAGTATCAAATGACTCAGTCATTGATGAACCTGAGAAAATGGCAGAAGTATTCAATAATTACTTTGTTTCTGTATTCTTAACATAACTGAAGAAGAAATTAATAAGAGAATCCTGAAATTAAAAAACAGTCATTCTGCTGGTCCAGACAATATTTCCCCTAGAGTGTTAAAACTATTAGAACCATACGTATCTAAACCCCTGAAATATTTATTTTTACTGACAATAGAAACAAATGAAGTTCCAGATGACTGGAATACAACGAATATGATCCCAGTTCACAAAAAGGGGAGCAAAACAGACTATACACATTTTAGACCAATAAGTCAGACCTCAGTCCCAGGAAAAACTCCTTGAGGCTATTATAAAAGATAGGATCATAGAGCATTTAAAACATCACAAGTTAGTAGATAATGAGCAACATGGTTTTACAGCTAATAGATCATGTGTTACAAACTTGCTGTGTTTTTATGAAAAAATCTCATCTACACTTGATAAAGGCTTGCCAGTGGATTGTACTTATCTTGAGTTCTCAAAGCCATTTGATACTGTCCCCCATGGAGCAATCTTAGAGAAACTAAATGACCTTAACATTGATCACAGGATAGTAAGATGGATTCCTGTATGGTTGTAGGAGAGATCATAAAGGATCAGCATAAATGTTTTCCACTCAACACACAGGGTAGTGACTAGTGGAATGCAGCAGGGTTCCGAGCTCGATCCAGTTCTCTTTCAGCTCTTTATCTCTGATATGTGCAAATATGTCATAAACTGGACTAGCAAGTATACTGAAAACTCAAAACTTGCAGGGGTAGTAGGTACACCATAAGACAGCTCTTCATTACATGCAGATCTGGATTTAATAAAACACTGGGCCGATAAATGTGGTACGTCATTCAACTATGAAAAATGTTGTGTCATGCACCTGGGAAATCAACATCAAAAAACAAGTATAAGTTAGGAAATAATACAATCAGGGAATCCACTGAGGAAATGGACATGGAAATAAAAATCAACAGTAACTTCACTTCAACTGCACACTGTACCACTCCGATTGCAAAGGCAAAAAAGTTATTATGGAACATAAAGAAATATTTCAGGAATAGAAGCAAAGAGGTAAGTATGCCACTGTATAGGTACTATGTTAGGCCCATTTTAGACTATGGGAGCCCAGTATTGTGCCCACTTAATAAGAGAGATATTGGGAAAATCAAGAAAGTACAAAGGCATTCTACTAAAAATGGTTTATAATATCTAACACCTGCCTTATAATGAACGTTTAGAACATCTAAAACTAATGGCCCTTGAGACCAGAAGGTTGAGGGGTGACTTATTGCTATGTCATGACATAATGCAGGATGACTATTTGGTCAACAAATTGGGCTTTGAATTTAAAAATGATGCAGTGGGTATTAAAAGTCATCCCCTGCAAATAAGGCCTGTAAAATTTCAGACAAACAAAAGAAAAGCTTTTTTTTTTTCACACAACAAATAGTTAACTCCTAGAATAAACTACCCATGGAAGTAATCATTAGTAAAGATAAATCAGAATTCAAAAACAAGTATGACTTACATATTAAAGGGTAATAATCTCTCCTACTATGGATAACGGTTTTTTGGAGCACTTATGGGCCTACCGCCTTCTCTGTTCCTATTTGCCTTAGTAACATACAACTAATTACTCCTCTGACACAGTAATAGGGTTGTGATTACACCTTTGATAGAGTAATACAGTGCTGCCAGCAACAATGAAATGCAATTACTTCCAGTAAATGACATGTCACAGAATACTGTATGATAAAAGGAATAAACTCCCATGAAATTACACTGTTCCCTGCAGTATACTGCAGCATTTTGTGACAAAATGCAGCATTGCCGGATTGCATCCTGGCTGGCACCACCTTATGTAACTGATTGCAGCTCTGACACAGTAATATATAACTAATAACATCTCGAATATCATAATCTCTTTTTGATTTCCATACTGATACAGTAATCTTTAACTAATTACTCAGGTGACACGGTAATGTGTAACCAATTACTATTCTGATACAGTAATCTTTAATTGATAACCCCCCAGAGAAAGTAATCTGTATCTGCTTACACCTCTGGCTGCAATATGTAACTAATTATTTCTCTGACACAGTAATCTGTAACTGATTGCTCCTCTGACAAACTAACCTCTATCTGAATACTCGCCTAACACAGAAATTTTCAACAGCTTACGTATCTACAACATTAGCCTGCAACTGATGACTCCTCTGACACAGTCACATCTGCATGAGTACCCCTCTGACACTGTCACTTCTAATTACAGTACTCATCTGACACAGTCATCTGTAACTACTCCTATGACACAGTAGTCTGTAACTGATTACTCTTCGGACAGTAAACTGTAACTACGTACTCCTCTGACAGTAATCTACAATTGATTACTCTTTCTTACATCACAATTTCTAGCTGATTACACCTCTGACAGAGTAATATATAATTGTTAACACCTCTGATACAGTAATAAATAACTGATTCCTCCTCTAACACAGTAATCTGTATCTGATTACTGTTTAACAGACTAATCTCTAAGTGATTATTCATCTGACACAGTAATATGTAACTAATTACTATTCTAATACACTAATCTTTAACTGAATACCCCGACACAGTAATCTGTAATTTATTATACCTCTGATAGTAATAAGTAACTAATTACTCCTTCAACAAAGTAATCTATAACTGATTACACCTCTGACAGTAATATATAACTAATTGCTCCTCTGACAAAGTAATCTGGTTACCGATTGCGCCTCTGACACAGTAATATGTAACCGATCAATTATCTGACACAGTAATCTCTATATGAATACTCCACTGACACAGTAATCTCTGTTCACTCATTTGACACAGTAATCTGTACCTGTTTACTATTCTGATGAAGTACTCGTTAATGGGTTACTCATCTGACACCTTAATCTGTAACCGATTACTCCATGTAACTGATAACTCTTCAGCCACAATCATTTGTAACTGATTACTCCGCTGACACAGTAATTCCTAACTGATTACTCATCTAACACAGTAATCTGTAACTGATTACTCCTCTGACACAGGAATCTATAACTGATTACTTTTCTAATCCAGTAAAATCTTTCTGATTGCTCTGCTGACACAGTAATTGCTAACTGATTACTCATCTAACACATTAATATGTAACTGATTACTCCACCGAAACTTATCTTTGATTACTCACTTGGCACAGTAATATGTAACTCATTACTCCTCTGACAGTAGTATGTAACTAAGTGCTCCTCTGATACAATAATCTCTACCTGAATACTTGTCTGGCATAATAATCTCTTTTTACTCATCTCACAAAGTGATATGTAACTGTTCCTCTGACACAGTAATCTGTAATGGATTACTCCTCTGATGCAGTAATCTAGAACTGATAACTCCTTTAACACATTTATATCCATCTGATCACTCCTCTGACACAGTAATTTCTAACTGACTACTCATCTGACATAGTAATATGTAACTGATTACTCCGCTGACACAGTTATCCCTAATTGATTACTCATCTGACACAATATCGCTAACTGATTAATCCTCTGAAACAGTAATCTCTGACTAAGTACTTCTGTGGCATAGTACTCTCTGATTACACCACTTCCACAGTAATATGATTACTGATTACTCCTCCAACACAATATTCTCTGTCTGACTATCCCTGACATAGTAATCTGTGACTGATTACTAATAGCAATATGTAATTGATTACTCCTCTGGCATAGTAATCTGGAACAGATTACTTCCCTGATATAATAATCTCTAACTGATTACTCTGCTGGCACAGTATAATGTAACACTACCATCTGACACAGTAATCTGTACCTAATTACTCTTCTGACATTCATCTGTAACAGAGTACCCCTCTGACACAGTAATTTGTAACTGATTAGTCCTCTACCACAGTCATATGTAACTTATTTCTCCTCTAATAAGGTGTAATGTAACTGGTTATTCTTCTGATATAGTAGTCTGTAATTTAGCACTCATTTGACAGTATTACGTAACTGATTACCCCTCGAACACAGTGATTTGCATCTAATTACTCTTCTAACAGTAATCTGCAACTGATTACACCTCTGACACAATAATAAGTAACTGATTCCTCCTCTGTGACAGTAATCTCTGTCTCCTTACTCCACTGACACAGTAATTGCCAGCAGTTAATTTATCTGATGCAGTTATATGTAACTGATTACTCCTCTGATACAGTATTTTGGAAATGATTACTCCTCTGACAGTCATATGTAACTGATTTCTCCACTGAAACAGTAATCTCTACATGAATACTCCACTGACACTGTGATCTGGAACTGGTTACTCAATTGGCATAAATATCTGATTACTGATATAACAAAGTAATCTGTAACTATTTACTCCCCGTCACAGTAATCTGTAAGAGATTACTCCTCTGACACAGTAATCTGTAACTAATTACTTCTCTAACACAGTGCTATGTAACTGATTACACCTCTGACAGTAATATGTAACCAATTGCTCCTCTCATACAGAAATCTGAATGGTTTACTTCACTGACACAGTAATCTGAATGGATAACTCTTCTGTGAATAATCCGTAACTAATTATGCCTCTGGCAGCAATCTGTAAACTGATTATTCTTCTAACACAGTAAAGCGTAACAGATCACACCTCTGACAAAATAATCTGAAACTAATTACTCCTATGACAAAGTAATCTATAACTGATTAATCCCCTTACACACTAATCTGGGATTGTTTACTCTTCTGGCACAAAACATCTATAACTGATTACTTCTCTGACATAATATGAAACTGACTACTTTTCTGAAACAGTGATCTGTAACTGATAACACCTCCGACACAGTAATTGGTAACTGATTACTTTTCTGACAGTAAACCGAAACTAAGTACTCCTCTGAATGTAATCTATAACTGATAACCTTTCTCACACAGTAATCTGTAACTGATAACAACTATCCCTCAGTAATATGTAACTGACTACTCCTCTGACACAGAAATCACTGTTTGCTCATGTGACAGTCATCTCTATCTGATTACTACTCTGCCACAGTGATTTATAACTGATTACTCTTCTGACACAGTAATCTCCAATTACTCCCCCACAGGAATATCCAATTGATTAATCCCCTGACATAGTAATCTGTAACAGATTACACCTCTCAGAGTAACATGTTACTAATTACTCTTTGGACATAGTAATCTATGATTCATTACTCCTTTGAAAAAGTAATTTGTAATGCATTATTCCTCTGGAAGTAATCTGTAACTGATTACACCTCTAACAGTATATTATGTAACTGATTATTCATCTGATACAGTAATCTGTATCTGATTATACAACTGACACAGTAATCAGTAACTGATTAGTCCTCTGAGAGACTACTCTGTAACTGATTACTCCATGGTTATCACCTGTACATCAGGCATTGTCAGTTATAGTGTATGGGACTCGACATGAGAAGTTACACCCCCGCGAACACAAGTAATTTAGCCTTACCTTATTAATGAATCTGCACTACAGCCACATGATTGTGTAGGAAACAGTGTATTAGGATACTCGGACTGAATGACAGTGGGCAAAAATAGCACCTGAGTTAAAATCTCTATCAGACATAGAGATTGCTAGACTCAGTAACAGTAAACTGAGACAACTGGAATGTTATTTGAATATTGTACTGAGGTTAACAATCACATTCTGGTGTAGAATATTGAATTACACTGGGATTCCGTTTTGTAAACCCACTGCTATGACATACTGTAGATGAGATAGGTTTATAAGGTTCTGACATCACAACAGTGGGATTACAATAGAATAATAGATAGGTTACAGTAAATTACAAGGCTGTAATTCCATCAAGAGGTTCTGAGGACATATATAACCTTGACAGCAGAGCTCGAGAGGTTTCTGTGTCCCCAGAACCTTGAGATGGAATTTCAGCTGAGTATTTCACTGTAACCTATTTTTAATTTTTTGTAATATATGGATGAGAGAACCTGGTGAGGTCTTACTTGATGAAGCTTTGTGCAGGTTGAAATGTTCAACGAGGAATCAGGAAGTTGTGCATATTTTTTTCTGGCGAGCTGAACAGGAAAGTGCAGGAAACAGTTCAGTTTAACAGTAAGAGGGAAAATGTAGTTACACTTCAATGGAATGTGTAACTGTTACTTGTTTTTCTTTAAAAAAAAGAAAAGTAAGGTACTGTTCGGTTACTGTGGAGCTAGCTTTGAAATCCTTCATGCTGACTCTTGGAAAAGCCGGCTCATGGTCAGCGCAAGGCATCAGGCTGAACTTGCGCATTTGTTTCGGAGGGATAATATTATCATTAAAATGAAACAATGGTACTGTATTATTGGGAGTGAAGTATGGTATTATTGAGAAGGTGGTGTGTATTACAAGATTTTTTTTGCATTGTTTTTGATGCTATTATTTTAACGATCCATATATTACAAGGTTGTAATCTGCTTGATTTCAGTGGGTAATAAGGGCTACCCATACATTATTACTCTGTAACTGATTACTCCTCTGACACATTAATATGCAACTGATTACTCCTATGACACAGAAATCTGTAACTGATAACTCTTGCAACAGTAAACTATAACTGATTATTCCTCTGAGAATACTCTGTAACTGATTACTCTTCTGATACCATGATCTGTAACTGATTACAGCTTCAACACAGTCATCAGTAACTGATTACTCCTCTGGTACATTGATATGTAACTGATTGATCCTCTAATACAGTAAACTCTGTTTACTCATCTGACACAGCACTCTGTAAGTGATTACTCCTCTGATACAGTTATATCTGCCAAATTACTCCTCTAACACAGTAATTTCCAACTGATCACGCATCTGACATAGTAATCAGCAACTGCTTATTCCTTTGTGGCAGCAATCTGCTATTGATTATTCCTCTGACACAGTAAGATGCAACAGATTACTCATAAGACATAGTAATATTTAACTGACTATCCCTCTGACATAGTAATCATCAAGCGATTACTCCAATGACACGATAATCTGTAACTGATTTCTCCTATGACACAGTAATCTATTTGATTACTACCCTGACACAGCAATTGCAACCTGATTCCTCAACTGAGAGAGTAATATGTAAATCATTACTATCTGAATACTGTAATCTTTAATTGATAATTCTCCTGGTATAGTAATCTGTAATTGATTACACCACTGCCTGTAATATTTAACTGATTACTAATCTAACGTAGATACCTATAACAGATTACACCACTGACTGATTGCTCCTCTGTCACAGTAATTTCTATCTGAATGGGTTAGGGTTGAGTACCTTGGTATTTGGCTGTGATTTTGGCATTATTGTGCTTTCTTACCTCGAGTGCTGTACAAGTGGACTTTCTATCTGAATACTCCACTAACACACTACTCTCCAGCTGTGCACTCATCTCATTCTAATCTGATTGCTCCTCTAACACAGTAATATGCAACTGATAATTCCTCTGACAGTCATCTGTAACTGATTACTCCTCTCACATAGTCATCTCTAACTGGTTTCTCCTCTGACACAATCATCTTTGACTGATTACTCCTCTGATACAGCAATCTCTATCTAATTACTTATCTGGTACAGTACACTCTGATTACTAGAGGGGACACAGCATTTTACAGGTACATAAGTGAAAAAAGAAAGAGAAAGGGAGGGATAGTGAGACTGAAGGGGGATGATGGGAGCTGCGTGAAGGATGACAACAGTAAAGCTGACATACTGAACAGGTATTTCTGCTCAGTCTTTAATGAGGAAGAGGAGGGTAATGGGCATGAATGGAGCGCAAGGGGTGGGAACAGCGCAGAAATGGACATGAGTCCCTTTACATGGGAAAGGGTCCTAAAAGAACTGGAAGGAATAAGAGTTGATAGAGCAATGGGGCTAGATGGGGTGCACCCCAGGGTCCTAAAGGAACTAAGAGAGGTGGTGGCTGAACCTCCGGCAATCCTGTTTAGCTGATCACTGGAAACAGGAGAGGTATCCAAAGATTGGAGAACAGCAGATGTAGTCCCCTTATACAAAAGCGGGAACAAAGAGGAAGTGGGGAACTACAGACCAGTCAGCCTGACCTCGGTAGTGGGGAAGATCATGGAAGCACTACTGAAGGAGAGATTGGTGGAACATCTGGTTGCCAATGGACTACAGGACCCAAGACATGAGGGTTTCACTGGGGGAGGTCATGCCAGACCAACCTCATTGAATTTTTCAACTGGGTGACAAGAGGGGTGGATCAGAGGAGGGCAGTGGACATAGCCTATCTGGACTTTAGCAAGGCCTTTGACACTGTGGCACATAGAGAGCTATTAAACAAACTGGGGAATATGGAAGTGGGCAGGACAGTAGTGTGGTGGGTAGGTAATTGGCTGGATGACAGGACACAGAGGGTGGTGGTAAATGGCTATCACTCCACAGAGGGAAGAGTGACAAGTGGGGTACCACTGGGATCAGTGCTGGGACCGGTCCTATTCAACGTCTTCATCAGTGACATTGTGCAGGACCTAGAAGGCAGAATTTCCCTGTTTGCTGATGACATGAAGCTATGTAACAGTGTGGACATGCCAGAGGGTGTAGACAGAATGATGAGAGACCTGCAGAAGCTTGAAGAACAGTCAAGGGTTTGGCAGTTGAAATTCAATGCAAATAAGTGCAACATAATGCATATGGGGCACAAAAACTCTGGAACAACATATTGGGAGGTGAGGAGATAGCATGCACCAAGCAGGAACGGGACCTTGGGGTTATCATCTCTGATGACCTCAAGGTAGGGAAACAGTGTGAAAAGGCAGCATGTAAAGTAAATAGGATGCTGGGATGCACAGGCAGGGACATCACCAGCAGGAAAAGGGAGGTCATAATTCCACTATGGAAGATACTAGTGAGGCCCCACCTGGAGTACAGTGTGCAGTTCTGGAGACCTTACCTACATAAGGACATAGACAGGGTAGAGAAGGTTCAGAGGAGGGCAACAAAGATGGTAGAGGGATTGCATCACAATTCCTATAAGGACAGGTTGAAGGACTTGAATATGTACTCCCTGGAGGAGAGGAGGGAGAGAGGGGATTCGATAGAGACATACAAGTACCTTACAGGGAGAAACAGGGTGCAGGAATACACTATTTTCCAGTGAAAAAGATGTTCCAGGACTAGAGGGCATGGGATGAAGTTGGAGGGAGGGCAATTCAGAGGAAACATGAGGAAGAATTTCTTCCCAGAACGGGTGGTGGACAAGTGGAACACCTTGCCAGAGGAAGTGGTGGAGGCTGAAACAATCACGGGATTTAAGAATGCATGGGATAGACATAAGGGAATTCTTGAGGTCAGGAGTAAGGGGCAACAGATTTCTAGGAAAACAAAGTGAATTTACAAGCTCAAATGGGCAGACTGGGTGGGCCATAGGCCCTTATCTGCCAACAGTGTCTATGTATTTATGTATCTATGTACTCCTCCGACACAGTACTATGTAACTGATTACTCCTCTGACACAGTACTCTGTGGCCAATTACTTCTCTGACACAATAATCTCTATCTGATTACTCCCCACACACAGTCTTCTCTGATTATTCCTCTGATACAGTAATATGCAACTCCTCATTCTTTTGACATAGTAATCTCTATTAGATTACTTCTCTAGCACAGTAATCACTAATTGTCTTTCATCTGATACAGTGATATTAACACTGATTACTCCAATGACAGTAATGTATACTGTAACTGATTACTCCTTTGTCACTGTTATCTCTAACTGGTTACTAATCTGACGCAATAATCCCCAACTGATTACTCCTCTGAGACAGTAATCTCTACCTAATTACTCATCTAGCACAGTACTCTCTAACTGATTAATCCTCTGACACAGTAATAGAAACTGATTACCCCTTTAACACATTATTCTTTGTCTGATTACTCTTCTGAGACATTAATCTATGACTGATTATTCTTCTGATAGTAATCTGTAACTGATTACTCTACTGGCACAGTCAAATGTAACATTATCCCTCTGACACAGTAATGTGTAAACTAATTAATCTTCTGACAGTCATCTGTAACCGATGGCCCCCTGAAACAGTGATTTGTAACTGCTTATTCCTCTAACACAGTACTATGTATGGTAAGCTATTACTTCTTCAATATGGTATACACCTGGTCTCTGTTCGGATACAGGAATCTGTAACTGAGTGCTCTTGTGACACAGAAATCTGTGTCTGATTACTCCATAGACATAGTGATTTGCAGCTGATTACTCTCATAAAAGTAATCTTTTATGATTACGCCTCTGACACTGTAATCTGTAACTGATTACTCCTCTGACTAGGGATGTCATGATATAAAATTTTAGTAACACAATATTTGGGTAAAATGTATCACAATATATTGATTATCACAATAATCAGTAGAATTTAATTTTTTTTTGCCCATACAGCTATTTTGAGCTGATCACCACAAATTCCAGCCTTTGGGCACGCTGGTGCCCCCAACCCCACACTCCCCCTACTGTCTCACCAGTGGGGATCAACATGGGGAGGGGTCCAAAGGCTCCTGTTCACTGTTAAATTGACTGGTACATATGCCCCCCTTTTCTTTTTCCCGTCCCTCAGTCTGGCATATGTGTGATGGTGCATGTGTGTAACATAAAGATGTTGCATGTACTCAGCCCCTGCACTCAGACAGTCAGAAGGATGTTACTGCTGTGTCATTCAGCCTCCGCTAGATGGCAGCCAAGCAGTGGCTTGTGCTGTCCCCTCTCCCCATAAAAGGAGAGCAGTCAATGGATGCTAAGTCCTCCTTTATGCAGTCAGCCCTCAAGTGACCCAGGTCTATTCCTGAACCTGGCTAACCAGCATGCTGACAGTTGAGGCACCTAGGCCATCTAAACTCCATGCCACAGGGCCGGCACTGCATTTCTAATTTTAAGGAAAAATAGTAAAAATCTGATAGGAGGATGGTGGGGAATCACAAATCATGGTTGCACCTGGAAAGGGATGCACTAATGGAAAAGCAAGCTAAGGTGCTTTATCACTGTATATTGTGGTATATCGTGCTGCATGATAATTGCAATATTGTTTTTTACAATGATAAATTATTGTCAGTGGTAATTATCGTGATATAATCACCATATCGTATTATCATTACATCCCTACCTCTAACACAGTAATCTCCTACTGATTACTCATCTGATACAGTAATCTCTAACTGATAACACAGTAATCTCTAACTGATTAATTAACTGATACAGTAATGTCTATCAGATTACTGATAATAATAAAATAATCTATAATTGATAATTCCTCTGTGACAGTAACCTTTAACTGTTTACTCCAGGCATAGTAATCTGTAACTGATTACTCTTCTGACATAGTAATCTGTCATTGATTTTACTCTTCTGACATAGTACTCTGTCATTGATCACTCCTCTGACACAGTATTCTGTAACTGATTGTTCCTCTGACTACATTAATATGTAACTGATTGCTCCTCTGAAATGACAGGATGTAACTGATTACTCCTCTTACACAGTAATCTTGGTTTTCTCATCTGACACAGTAATCCATAATTGATTACTATTTTAATACAGTAAACTTTTACTGATTATTCTTCTGATACAATGATCTGTAAGTGATTACTCTTCTGATACAGTCATCTATAACTGATTGCCTCTCTGATACAGTAAGATGTGCTTTATTACTCTTCTGGCACAGTAATATGTAACTAATTACTTCTCTGACACAGTAATCTGTAACTGTTCACTCTTTTGACAGGAACTCTGATTACACAGTTATGTAGTTATGTTTGACTGGTTACTCTTCTGACACAGTAATTCTTAATTGATCACTCTTCTGACACAGTAATCTGTAACTAATTACTCCTCTAACTCAATAACATGGTACTGATTGCTGCTCTTGAACAGTATTCTAAACCTGATTACTGCCATAACACAGTAATCTGTAATGGATTTGTCTTCTGATAGTAAACTGTAACTGATTGCTCCTCTGACACAGTAATACTGTATGTGATTCATTGCATCTTTGACACACTATACTGTAACTGATTGCTCCTCGGACACAGTAATGCGATTGCAACTCTGACACACTCACCTCTATCTGATTCCTCCACTGACACAGTTATTAGCTGTTTACTCATCTGACACAGTAATCTGTAACTGATTACTCCTCTTTCACAGTAATATCTAATTGGTTATTCCCATGACACAGTAATCTGTAACTGAACACTCCTCTAACACATTAATATCTATCTGATTACTCCTCTGACACTGTCATTTCTAACTAATTACTCATCTGACACAGTAATATGTAACTGATTACTCCTCTGACATAGTTATCTCTAACTCATTACCTCTCTGACACAATAATCTCTAAATGATTTCTCTTCTGATACTGTAATTTCCACCTAATTACTTCTCTAGCACTGAACTCGCTAAGTGATTATTCCTCTGCACAGTAATATGTAACTGATTACTCCTCCAGCACAATATTCTCTCTCTGATTACGTCTCTGACACAGTAATCTATGATTAATTGTACAACGGCAAGAAAGAATCCTGGTCTCTGATTGGTTAGTCTGGGACTGGACCCGTGATGTTATTCCAGCACAACATTACGGGTCTGGTCTCAGCACTGTGAACCAATGTAGAAGACCTCTTGGACCCCTAGGATGTTCTCTTTTTTTTTGCATCTTCTCTTAAGAAACAAAAATATTCTTCCACACTAACAAAAACATTATTTAAAATTATTTTTTTATTCTGTATTACAACAAGCCATTGTATAATAGCAATAATGTCCTACAGGGTGTGTGTTTTGCTGGGATAACGTCATAGAAACATAGAATTTGATGGCAGATAAGGACTTCTTGGCCCACCCAGTCTGCCCATTTCCCCACCTAATGGATAAGCTGCAGATCCTAGTTAACCAGCAGCCTACTTGTTTCTACTCCAACCCCCTAGAATTGCCTTATGACTGTCCCATGCATGCTTGAATTCAACCACTGTTTTTGACTCCACAACCTCCTCCGGAAGGCCGTTCCATGCATCCACAACCCTCTCTGTGAAAAAATACTTCCTTACATTACCTCTGAGCCACCCCCCCATCTTCAAATTGTGTCCCCTTGTTCTTGCACACCTCTTTTTTTGAAAGACGCTACCCTCTTGGACTTTGTTGATTCCCTTAAGGTACTTAAAAGTTTCTATCATGTCCCCCCTCTCCCTTCTTTCCTCGAGGCTATACATATTAATCTCCTTTAGTCTCTCTCCAGATGTCTTCTGGTGCAGACCCTGCACCATTTTAGTTGCCCTCCTCTGGACAGCTTCCATCTTGTCTATGTCCTTGCGGAGATTGGGTCTCCAGAACCGCATACAGTACTCCAGATGGGGTCTCACCAGCTGTCTGTACAGAGGGATAACAACTTCTTGTTCTCTACTGGTGATGCCTCTCCCTATGCATCCCAGTATCCCCCCAGCCCTCCTTGCTGCCTTCTCACATTGCTTGCCCACCTTTAGGTCATCTGATATGACTACCCCCAGGTCCCTTTCCATTCTTGTTGTTGTTAGTATCTCACCCCCCATTGTGTACTCTTCCCCTGGGTTTTTGTTTCCCAGGTGCATTACCTTGCACTTCTTAGCATTGAATCTAAGCTGCCATACATTTGACCATTTCTCTAACCTTGCCAAGTCCCTTCTCATCCTTTCCACCCCACCTTGTGCCTCAACTCTGTTGCAGATCTTTGTGTAATCTGCAAAGAGACATACTTTTCCTTCCAGTCCCTCTGTAATGTCACTTATAAAGACATTTGTAAGAACCCCACCCCTGCCTTTTTACTAAAATGACAGGTGGCATGCTGTTGGCATTGGCAGCAATACCTGGTGGGGGACCTGGGTTCAGGGAGGATGAGGTTACCTGGCACAAGTGACCTAGGTTTGGCTACTCTGCACAGGGGCACCCAAGTAAATCCAACTACAGGAAGCAACAACTGTAATGTCCAGAACCAGAACTGGGATTTTTCAGTGTGGCTTTATTTATTAACTAACTGAACATAAACAAAGCATTGCATGGTCCCCCAAAGGGCTACGTTCACTGTATGTGCAGATTAGAGGTTAACCAAGCGGTCCATTTGAAGAATGAACACATTACTACTGTTGTCTGGCTTTGGACCCACCAGGCACTCAGCCCGGACTTTGCATGAGCTTTGGATACATAGCCCGACTGGCCCAGCTCCCCTGCCGGCCACTCGACTGATGGTCCACTTGAAGAATGAACCCAAACTTTACTTGGAAAGACATCCCATCAAACAAGGAGACTCCCAAACTGTGGCTCCCCACACCACTTAGAGTCTGTGACTCCTAGAGAGATTTGTTTTCTTACTTCCAATCGAACTCCCATCAAACAAGGAGACTCCCATCCAACAAGGAGTAATTTTCCCATCCTGTGGCTCCCCACACCATTTAGAGTCTGTGACTCCTAGAGAGATTTGTTTTCTTACTTCCAATCGAACTCCCATCAAACAAGGAGACTCCCATCCAACAAGGAGTAATTTACCCATCCTATGGCTCCCCACACCATTTAGAGTCTGTGACTCCTAGAGAGATTTGTGTTCTTACTTCCAATCGAACTCCCATCAAACAAGGAGACTCCCATCCAACAAGGAGTAATTTTCCCATCCTGTGGCTCCCCACACCACTTAGAGTCTGCGACTCCTAGAGAGATTTTCAAGTTGCGACCCATGTCTGGGCACCATCCCATCACTGGCCAAGTGCATGAGGCAAGTAGCAAAACACAGAAGAAATCCGTAGAGGTGGACCTGGTTACTAAAGATGGGGATTTTCCCACCTCCAGCTCCCACAGCCCATACCCGGCCATTTCTCTGGATACACACAGAAAACTTTAGAACTTTAAAATGTAGATTGAACGGTGGATGACCTGAAGCACCCCCTCTACAGCATTACTTGAAATCCAATAAAACTTTAGACTGTTTGACTGCTCCATTTGTTTGTCCTAGTAAACATAGTCCTCCCAAATAGCAATCCACATTCATTTCCCAACTGAAGAAAACAATTTGTTTGCCCCTTCAAATGGAGCCAAACACTCACCCATTCGTTGCAGGTGCCCCACAGGCGAAGTGTACTATAACCTTTGCTGTTATACAAGAACAGACTAAATAAAACCAGGCAGCTTCCTTCCATGGTGGGAGAAGGGGATTGCCCCTGGAACCCACAGAGAACTTTTCCTCCCCCCCCGGAGGGAGGGGGGCACTGAGACCGGGGGAGCGGTCTCCACCACTTTAAAAAAAAAAGGTAAACACAGGAACACTTCCTTCTTCTTTGAAACAAACTGAAGACTGACCGACTTCCTTCCTGTTTGCTTTAGGACAAATTGAAGAAGAATGACTTTGAAATTTCCCAAAGTTCTAAAACTCACTCCCTGAGCTGTAGATTCCAATGTGGCTCATGCAGCTGCGACAGTTCTATGGTGATGTCATCTCTCAAGTCTCAGCTGTGACTGAGGACAGAGTGAGACAGTGTGAAACCCATTTAACTGGAGTTTCACAAGCTGCCCTCCCTGTCTACCACTAGGTCTTACTGGGATTCTAGTAACCCCGGGTAGCAAAGGGGTTACACATTAAAGAGAACCGGTCCTAATACTAAACCCTGCGGTACCCCACTAGTAACCCCCCTTTCTTCAGAGTGGACTCCATTTACTATTACCCTCTGTGTCCTATTCTCCAGCCAATTCTTTACCCAGGCTATCATCTTGGGACCCACTCCCAGGCTGGCTAACTTGTATATTAATCTTTTGTGTGGGACTGTGTCAAATGCCGTGCTAAAGTCTAGGTAGGCCATGTCCACAGCCCCTCCCTGATCTACTACTTTGGTCACCCAGCCAAAGAAATCTATTAAATTCGTCTGGCAAGACCTTCCCGCTGTGAATCCATGCTGCCTTGGGTCCTGTGCCCCTCTGGCCTCTAGGTACTTGATGACAATTCTTTCCTTCAGAAGTGATTCCATCATTTTCCCTATCACTAAAGATAAACTAACAGGTCTGTAGTTTCCTGCTTCTGCCCTGCTCCCACTTTTGTGAAGGGGAATCACATCTGCCCTCCTCCAGTCCTCAGGTACCACTCCATCCTCCCATGATTTGTTAAAGAGGGTAGTCAGTGGTGTCACTAGTTCTACCCTTAGTTCTTTTAGAATTCTGGGGTGAATCCCATCAGGCCCCATTGCTTTGTCCACCTTCAGTTTTAGGAGTTCTTTCAGAACCCTTTCTTCTGTAAATGGGCTGGTATCAACTCCTGTATCCAGAGTGTTTCTATTGTTTGTTTTAGGTACCTCCCCTTCTTCATTTGTAAATACTGTGCAAAAATATTTGTTTAGTATCTCTGCCTTTTCACAGTCACCCTCTGACCACCACCCTTCCCCTTTATTAAGTCTCACTATCCCTCCCTTAGTCTTCCTTCGCTCCCTGATGTACCTAAAAAAGGTTTTATCCCACTTCTTAACTGAGTGGGCTATCTTTTCCTCGGTTCGGGCCTTTGCTGTTCTGACTGCCTTCCCAGCTTCCTTCTGTTTTAAATGATACAATTCTCTGTCTTGCTCCTTCTGTGATTCCTTGTACTTTCTGAATGCTTTCTTTTTCTCTTGAACCTTCACTGCTACCTCCTTTGAGAACCATAGTAGTTTCTTACATTGTTTTGTTTTGTTTATTTGCTTCACACAAAGGCTTGTTACCTCTGTGATGGCAGTTTTTATTATTTCCCTTTGTTCTTCCACCCCTCCTTCCTGCCCATTTGCTAGTGCATTCCTTAGGCACTCACGCATTTTGGCAAAGTCAGCCCTCCTAAAGTCCAGTACCTTTGCCTATGTATGGCTTGACTCTATTGCTGTGTTTACTGTGAACCATACTGTTCGATGGTCGATAGTTCCCAGATGGCTACCCACTTCTACATCTGTGATCCTCTCTCCATCTCCATTTGAGAGAACCAGGTCTAAGATTGCTCCCTCTCGAGTGGGTTCCAATACTAGTTGTCTAAGGCATGCCCCCTGTAGGGCATCTAGAATAACCCCACTCTTAGAAGTGGCTGCTGCAGCTGCACTCCAGTTAACATCTGGCATATTCAGATCACCCATCAGCAATATCTCCCTTTATCTGCCATTCTAAGTATACTTTCTATCATTTCCTTGTCCATTTCCTCCCCTGGGAGGGGGTCTGTATACAACCCTGTCTTGGTTGTGGTGCCATTGCCTGTCTCGATTGAACCACAGTGCTTCTTCTCCTCCCTGTTTACCCTTTTGCTCTGTTGCTTTGATTCCTTCTATTATGTGAGAGCTACTCCTCCTCCTATTTTACCCTCCCTGTCCCTCCTGTAGATAGTGTATCCTGGTATGTTTACATCCCTGTCATGGTTCTGTGTGTACCATGTTTCTGTGACTGCCACAATATCCAGATGTTCCTCCTCCATCAAGACCACTAATTCAGGAAGCTTGTTACCCAGACTATGGGCATTGGTACTCATTGCTCTCCATTTTTTGATGGCTTTACCTTCTGTAGCAGCATCCCCCACTGACCTTTCTATCTTGGTCTTTTTTTTCATTTAGTACCCCATTTTGTAGGGGGAGGCTGGGATCTTTCTGCTGCTTATCAGTGCCTCCCCCCTTGACTAGTTTAAAAGCTTGCCAATGAAGCATTTAAACCAATTGCCCAAAAGACTTGTTCCCTTCTTGGACAGATGCAGACCATCCTGCCAGTACAGGCTGGTGTCCCTCCAGGTGGAACCCCAGTCCCTAATGAAGCCAAACCCCTGTGCTCCACACCATTTTTTCAACCATTCATTAAACTGCATGGTGCAAAGTACCCTCGCCTCACCCATGCCACTAACAGACAGCACCTCTGAGAAGGGTACTGTGTGTGCTACTTGTCTTAGGCCCCTCCCCAACTCTACAAAGTCCTTCTGCACTGCTCTAATCTCTCGGCTCTAATCTCTCGACACTGCTCTAATCTCTCGGCTCTAGTCACGCCTAAGGTATTGGACGCACTCAGCCTGCGGCCTTGTGCCCAACCACCTGAGTCGTGATGTTATCCCAGCACAACACACACCCTGTCGGGCATTATTGCTTAATTGCTCTTCTGTTAGTAATCTATAACTGATTATGCCTCTGGCATAGTAATCTGTGATTGATTAATTCCTTGACATAGTACTCTGTAACTGATTATGCTACCGCATAGTAAAATGTAACATTACCCTTTGACACAATAATCTGTAACTAATTACTCTTCTGACAATCATCTGTAACTGATTTCACCTCTGACACAGTAATTTGTAACTGATTTCTCCTCTAACATAGTAATATGTAACTTATTACCCCTCTGATACAGTAATGTGTAACTACTATTCTGATGCAGTAATGTGTACTTGAGTACTCTTGTGACATGATAATCTGTAACTGAGTACTCCTCTGACACTGTAATCAGTAACTGATTACTCCTATAAGGCAATAATATCTATCTGATCACTCATCGGCTATAGTAATTTCTAACTGATAAATCCTCTAACACAGTAATATGTAATTAATTACTCCTCTAATACAATAATCTGTAACTGATTACTTAACTGACATAGTAATCACTGATTACTGATATAACAAAGTAATCTGTAACTGATACTTCATCTGTGACAGTGATCTGTAACTATTTACTCCCTTGTTACAGTAATCAATCAATCAATCAATCAATTAAATTTTATTTCTAAAGTGCTTTTCAAAAACCAAAGCGCGTATACAATATAAAAGCAGACATTTTATCAAATAAAACATAGAAAAGAAAGAGGCAGCAGTAATAAAACTAAACATTATCCTCAAAAGCTAAGCCAAATAAATATGTTTTCTATGAGGATTTGAAAGTCTCGGTGGACAGGCACTCTCTAATCTGATGAGGTAGAGAGTTCCACGGGGTCGGGGCTACAAAAGAAAAAGCCCTAGCACCTGAAGTCTGAAGACAGACCCTGGGAACCTCTAGCAATCCCTTATTGGCGGAACGGAGTGGATGGAGGGGGCAGTAAGGCCGGAGGAGGTCTTGCAAGTAACCCCGTTCCTGTCCATGCAAGGTCTTATATGTCAGCAATGCAACCTTGAAGGTGATCCTCCATTGTATCGGCAGCCAGTACAGTTCGCGCAGCACAGGCGTGACATGGCAAGTTCTTAACAACCTTATCAACAACCTGGCTGCAGTGTTCTGCATCAACTGCAGGCGACGGAGATCCACCCCCGGTAAGCCTAGGAATAGAGCATTGCAGTAATCAAGATGAGAGGACACAAAGGCGTGAACCAATATGGGAAGGTCATCAGGCAGAACAAGGTTCTTTATCTGGGCAATGTTCCTCAGATGGCAAAATGAGGACTTGACAACTGCTGACACCTGTGTTTTTAGCGTCAGTTCATTATCAAGCACAACACTCAGATTTCGCATCCATTTGGAAGGTCTCAACTGGTTACCCCCTAACACAAGGCCAGACAGTTGCCCAGGAGTCAACTTCTCTACTCAGTGACCCGGGTCCACCACCAACACCTCAGTCTTGTCCAGATTCAGTCTCACCCAGTTAGTACTCATCCAGTCTTGAATCTCAGTGAGGCAGTTGTTAAAGACCAAGATCGCACTATTCTGTTTGGGTACAAAGGACATGTAGAGCTGAGTATCATCTGCATAGCAGTGAAAACTCAGCCTATACTGCCTTATAATGACTCTCAATGGCAACATGTACACCATGAACAACATGGGGGACAGCACAGAACCTTGCGGCACCCCACAAGGCAAGGCAAAGGGGCCAGAGAGAATAATTCCTGACACCATCCTCTGAGTCCTGCCTGTGAGGAAAGAGTGAAACCACCTGAGGACTGTCCACGACAGTCCACAGAGTAGCCATAGGCATTCCAGCAACACCCCATGATCCATGGTGTCAAATGCTGCAGAGAGATCAAGGAGGACCAAGATCAAATGACTCCTCTGATCCCTCGCTATTAGGAGATCATTAAGTACTTGAACTAATGCCGTCTCGCTACTATGCCTCTTCCTGAAACTGGACTAGAGAGGATCATAGACTTCATGGGTGGTAAGAAAGTTCTCGAGCTGCAATGCGACTACCTTCTCAATAACCTTGCCCAAAAAGGGCAGGTTAGAGACTGGTCTGTAGTTTGCAAGACAGTCTGGGTCACAGGAAGGTTTATTTAAAAGGGGTGTCATCACAGCCTCCTTCGGGGGGTCTGGAAATAGACCCTTGTCCAGCGAGCACCAGACTATCTCAGCAAGTATCGGTCAGATGACATCCACACACCCCACAAGGAGGCATGTTGGACCATGATCCAAATGACAGTAAGTTGGTCGCAAGCCCCGAACAATCTTCATGATATTCACAATCGCTGGCTGGTCAAAATCTGTCCAGACAGACTGGGTACCTGTGCCCTTGCATCGAGCACAGCCATACTCATTTGAATGAGTTAAGCAGATCTCCGACCTGAGGGAAGACACCTTATCAGCAAAGAACCGAGCAAACTTAGAATGTGAAAAAGCTCTCTGGCCCCGAAGGCAGGCTGGATTGCACAGCCTGTCCATAGTCTGAAAGAACTGAGCCAGTTGATTCCTTGCTGCAGCAATCTCCCTGGACAGGAACTCTGCCTTCTCACAGGAGATTTCTGATTGATAGTCCGAATAATGGGCAATCAACCTAAGTCTGTCCTCCTCCAGGCCACATTTCTGCCAACAATGTTCCAACCTTCGCCCCACTCTAATCAACTCCCTCAAAGTCCCATCAAACCAAGGGGACTGAGGATGGAGAGGAAGGGGGCAAACTCAGACAGGAACTATGTAATCCAGGACCCTCAGCACCATACTATTATAGCGCATTACTAGGTCTCCTGGATCTAAGCATTCTAATGGCCAACTCGATAGGTCCAGCACTGCCAACAGACCCTCTAGGGTTACACCCCTCATAGAGCAGTACTGGACCATCTCCAAAGGGGCTGGTCTCACAGGGGGAGCCACAAAACTTAACCTTATAGAGTGATGGTCTGACCATCCAACTGGTTCCACCACCAAGTCAGTGACCTCCATCTCCAGAAGGAACACCAGGTCCAGGGAGTGACCCTGAATATGGGTTGCAGCGGTAACTACCTGTGTGAAGCCCAACAAAATCACCAGTTGGAGGAAGTTTTGGCCAAAATGCGAGAGTTCATCATCGATCCAGGCATTAAAATCCCCCAGGACCAACCACCTGGAGGATTCCAGCACCATGTCGACTATGAACTCCGTGTCCAGAGTAATCTGTAACTGATTACTCTGGACACAGTAATCTGTAACTGATCACTGCTCTGAGAGAGTAATCTGTTACTCAGCACTCAATAACTGAATACTCCTCTGATACAGTTACATGCAACTGATTGCTCCTCTAAAGAGTAGTATGTAACTGATTGCTCTTCTGACACAGTAATCTCTATTGGATTACTCCTCTGACAGCAATTTCTGTTTACTCATTCGACACAGTAATACTTATCTGATTACTAATTTAATATAGTAATCTAACTGATTATTCTTCCAACAGAATACTATGTAACTTGTTACTCCGGTGATACAATAATCTATAACTAATCACTACTCTGATAAAGTAATCTGTACCCTATTACTCTTCTGGTACAGTAATTTGTATCGGATTACTTCTCTGACACAGTAATTCTTAATTGTTTACTCATTTGACCCAGGACTCTGATTACTCCTCTGACACAGTTATGTCTGCCTCATTCCTTTTCTGACAGTAATTTCTAACTGATCAATATTTCTTACTGATTGCTCCTCTGTGACAAACATCTCAAACTGATTACTCCTCTGACACAGTGATCTGTAATTTATTACTTCTCTGATAAATAAATAAGTAACTGATTACATCTCTGCCACAGTAATGTCTAACTGGTTACTCCTCTGACACAGTAATCTGTAACTGATTACTTTTCAAATGTAATCTTAGTAGCCCTGCATACCCTACTCCAATAATGTGTCAAAAGGTACTGAAAAGAATATGTTAATAGTGTTTAGAACTCTATTTATGGCATGAGAGTCATACATGCCTATTTGGAAATATTAACTGATTTTTTTTCAGAAAATAAATAAACAGAAAGTTTAAAAAAAGTAATCTGCATGCCCCAAATATTTTTTCTTTGCAGACTAGGTTTCATAGACCGAATTAAATTTGGATTAGTATCTCCTGTTGTATACTTTTGACACATATTTTCCTTAAAATTCAGATGCTGGAACTGATAAGACAAGGCAGTTTGCGTTATCTCTGTTTCAACCACAAGATGGAGTTACAATCCTGTAATGAAGAATCTGCCTGAAACAGTGAGTCTTATTGTCTATTGTCTATTGTAAACCTCTGATTAAACTAATCTGCTCCCTTCAACAGTGCAGTCTTCATAAAGGTGACATGCCATGCTCATGTGAGAAACTTCCTAATCAGAAAACTTTCTTTCTATAGAAATTGTTGTTCTTAACTGAATTTTTTGTTAATATAATTCACTGTGTTATCCCCTCTTCCACCATGGGTCACCAGCCAAGTCGATTTCCAATAAAAAAATATTGAAAAAAGTTTCAGTCCCAGTAAAGATTTGAACCATGACCTCTTGCTGAAAATACAAAAATGTATAACCCCTACTGGGGATTAAATCCCTGTGGCTGGATTTTCAAAGAACTGCGGCATGATTTTGCCACAAATGCACTGCTTGTGACATGATTGGCACACTACAAACAAGCATTTGTCAATGCCGAATGTTTGCTTGCTGGTATTAGCATTGGAAATGCAGGAGTTAGACAGATGCAGAATAGGAATGGCAGTGAAGTATTGAACTTCACGCCAACCCCACCTCCACCCTGCAGAGACGGACAGGCATTGTGGTATGAGTTTGGGACGTCGCCCATAACATTCATGCCATTTCACCTCACCCTATCCTGCAGACACCGACAAATGTTGAGGTGTGCCTTGGGGTGTTTGGCTTTACAGTCACCCCATTCCATAAGAACGTAGGCTGAAATGGGTGCGGTATAGGAGAATGGGGTGAACTCTGGGGCCAAAGAGTCCAAGGCACAACTCGATGCCTGTCACTGGCTGCAGGGTGGAGGTGGAATGGCATGAGCATTACAGTTGGCAATCCAAAGGCACACCCCCAATGCCTGTCAGTCTGTACAGGGTGGAACGTTATGGTTAGAAACCCTAACACCCCAGGCGTTTGTTGGCATTTGCACTACAAATTTTCAACATGGCCTTTTTGAGCCCCCCAACTCATGAAAGCATTTGGGACCTCTTCTCATGAGCAGTGGCACTGTAATTTTGTTAATGTGTCCCGAACTTTGAGTTCCCACAGCAACCGTGCTATTCTGCACCAGATGTATGGAAACACAGATCAGGCAGGATGTGAAGAATGACAGATGTACCATTCATAAGGAGGTGTGAAGAGATGGGAATGTTGAAAATCTGTAGTGAAAATATTAAAAATGCTCGAACTTCTGAGCGTACATGGAAACTGCACAACACATGTGCGTAACGCAGTCATTTACTGGAATTATTTCACCAAATTTTCAACATAGGCATTTTGCGACCACCTCTGCTCATGAACACTGTCGCTATGATTTTCTCAATCTGTCCTGAACATTGATTTCCCACAGTGACCGCGCTATTCTAAGCCACATGTGTAAATGCATATTTCGGGCAGGATATGAAAAATGACAGCTGTACTGTTCATAAGGAGGTGTGAAAAAATGCCAATGTTGAAAATCTGGAGCGAAAATATTACAAATGCGTGAAACTGCAAAGGTGCGTGGAAACTGCACAATGTACACTTGTAACACAGTCATTTTATGGACTTTTGTCACTAAATTTTCAACTTGGGCATTTAAGTGTCTCTGATCATGAACAGTGTCACTCTGATTTTCTTAATCTGTCTCAAACACTGACTTCCCACAGCAACCACGCTATTGTGTGCTGGAAGTGTGAAAACACATTTTGGCCAGGATGTGAAAAATGACAGCTGTACTGTTCATAAGGAGGTCTGAAAAAATGCCAATGTTGAAAATCTGGAGTGAAAATACTACAAATGTGCGAAGTTACAAGGGTGTGTGGAAACTGCACAATGCACGCTTGTAATACAGTCATTTCATGGACATTTATCACCAAATTTTTTTCAACATAGGCATTTTAGGACCTCTGCTCATGAACAGAGTCACTGTGATTTTTTTAATCTGTCCCAAAAACCGATTTCCCACAGTGACCGCGCTATTCCATGCCGGAAGTGCGAAAACACATTTCGGACAGGATATGAAAAATGACAGCTTTACTGTTCATAAGGAGGTGTGGAAAATGGCAATGTTGAAAATCTGGAGTGAAAATATTACAAATTCATGAAGTTATGAGTGTGCATGGAAACTGCAATGCACGGCTAAGAAACAGTCATTTTGGGATTTTTCACAATTTGGCAACATAGGCTTTTGAGAGCCCACCTCATGAATAGTGGCACTCATTTCATTAATCGGTCCTAAAGGTGATTCCACGAGTGACTGTGAAATCACCTTTTGGGACCAAATAACACCATGACAGTGGCTGAATTCATGAGGAGGGTCCCAATAACCCCATGTTGAAAATTTGGTGCCAAAAGTCAAAAAAATGGCCGAGATATCCACATAAGTTGAAAAAACCCTATTTATGCCATTATACAGCTTACCAGCATTTCTTCAGTTTGCGGTCGGCTTTGAAGAGTGCAGACATGTTCCCGGTCCACCGAAGATCGTCACACCGGGCTCCAGAGGTAAGTATGGGGTGGGGGTGTGGGGAGGTGAGGTGCGCAGAGGGTGGCTGCAGGTTGGTGGAGGTGGCATGAAACACCGCAAGGAGCCATTTTCTTAGTTTCAGGGACAACAAAATAAACAAAAGACGTTGCAAGAAGGTTTTTTTTTTGCAGGCTTGCTTTAGTCACACTGGGGTGGGATCCCAGTGTGCTACCTGTGTTTTGGGGGATTGGGCCCCCCGTCGGCAAAGAAAGACCGTTTTGGGGTGCATGATACTGAGGGGGACTGGGCACCCCCTCGGCACACAACAAATCGAGGGGACATTATGCTGATGGGGAGTGAGCTCCCCCATCGGCAAATGAACTGGGTCAGGGCATGCCAATAGAGGGATTGGGCACCCCCATCGGCTTTCCTGGGGTTCTGAGGTGGACGGTGATAGCTGCCGCCACGTTCATGGAAATGTTACACCAGACAAGGCACCGCCCACAGTGACGGGTTGCTCCCTCATTGCAGCTGAATGGCTGACACTGTAATAACGAGGCAGCCCCTGATTGTGGCAGCCAAATTGTTTCAAGTTGGTGGCACTTCTGGAGAACCAGTGTCATCAGGACAGTGGGTCTGCATTGGTTGAACACTGCCAAGCCCACAAATGCAGTGCTGGCACTGGCTGCCATGGTGCCGCACCTCCACAACCCATTTCTCTCCTAAGCTGCAACATAATATTTCTTGCACATGTGTGCAAGCAAACATAAAAATTTGTTCTAACTTTATGTTGCAAGTGCTGCACAATGCACATCACAAATATTGCATGCATCAAAAAAGCATGCATTCATCCTTTTTCTGTTACAAATGCATCAAAATGTTTGAAGATCACAAAAACATGTTGGTGCATTTGCAGTGATGCAGCTTTGGCAGAACAGCTGCCACAAGCATTGCATCGAAACCTGTAAAAATCCAGGCCCTGGTCCTTTACACTCATAGCTAGTTTCATTTCCACTGTGCCATCAAGCTGCACTGAACTCAGCAGCAGCTTTGGTGATTTAGAGGATAAATCACAACACTCGAAGCAGGTGACACAGGTTCTAATCCCTTCAGGGACTTTAGCCCTGCAAGCTACAAAAATACTGAATGTGTCCTGGCAGGAACGTTTAATGAGTCAAATTTTTTAGCACAGCTCCAAGCACAGGCTACCTCATGACCAAATCCACTGAACTGGATTGCTTAGAACTTTTTTTACACTGCTGTGCAGTGTCTGTGATGCCTTTCTAATTTGGCAATTGCAGTTGTTATATTTGTTTCTATTTTGCTTTTCTGATTGTTATTCACAGCGATATCCTGTTCTAGTAGGACTTATAATCACGCAATGCCCTTTCTGTCAGTAAAACACCCTGTCCTGTAGGATGGGCATTCAGCTTCTTGAGCTGGCATTAACCCTTGTCTCAGTGCATTTGTGCTCAGGTTCTTTATCTTTTAGACAGCTTTCTGATTTTGGGCTCACCATCCTCACCATCTCCCAACCCCACAGACCATCATTGGGCTGTTTCCGCCTTCCTTTGGGTTGAGAATCAGATTAGGCATACTGGCGAGTCCTGAGAAGGATAAACATGTGTCTATGTCTTTTGTTCTCAGCCTTTGCAGATTGTGTGAGGGGCTATTTGGCCACATACAGTCCTGTTAAAGCAGAACCAGTCTAAAGTCTTTTATGGTGGTTTGCATATGCTTCCCATGATGCTTTGCATTATTGGTGTATGCAGAATTCTGTATTATGTTCAGTACCCGGCCCCCTTGTTTTCCCCATGTCCCCTTGTCCTCCACTCCCAATGATCAGGGTCACCATATCTGCCCCCTTCTTCAGGATAAAAGGGTGGCTTAGTGGATGTCTTCACAGTGAGTTCCAATGCTGTTCATTGATTGGCCAACAGCTGATGTATGAATGCCAAGCAGTCTGTACTTGCCTATCTCTAAGCCATTTCACCTCCTCGAGGTGTGGGCATGGGAAGTTTATGAGACAGTATAAAGGAAGATTTTTATATAAGTGAAGTACTGTATTAGGTGTCAGCAGTGCTCAGTTGGTAGCACAGCTGCCGCTGGACCAGAAGGCCATGGGTTTAAGTCCCAAACTGGGACTGGGCTCATACTAGAAATGCTGGTACCTGAGTACAGTACTAGGGGAATACTGTATAGTCAGGGTATCACACAGACAAGATGAAAAAGGCTCCTGCAAGAACTGTCACCAGAGCCACAGCATCAAAAACATGAACCCTACCAACCAGAGTTGGTCTACTCAGTGTACTGGAGTTAAAAGAACAAAATCCTGATATTTATGTTAAAAAAATCATTTATTCAAAAACATAATTATAGTACTCAACCACCAACGTTTTTCACTTGTATTGGGTCCTTTTTCAAGCTTCCTGCTTTACCCATAGTAACATTGTAGTCAGATTTTAAAGACACATTTGCATTTTTTGACATATGCTACATAAACATTATAAAGTCTAGTAAATATGTTAAAAAGTCAGATATTAAGTATAGAGTCCTGACTAGGATAAAGAAAAGAGGCCAGTGTATTTCCCATATCACTAAATAATTCACTAACCATCCAATTTAAATAACAATTGTACTTAATTGCATATAGTGGCAGACAACAAGTAACTATTAAAAATCAACAATCCCGAGAAATTAATACTAGAATAAATACACACTAGACAGTACTAAATCTAAATACAATCCTATAAACATACTGCACTGTATATAGCAAAGATTCTAAAAAGATTTATATCTATATTATAGGGACACATCCATGCCCCTATAGTTATGGTTAAGTAGCCTGTTTAATGTTAAACCTCAAATTTTGAACTTTAATAACTTTGAAACCAATCAGTGGATTTGCACATAATTTGGTATGCGCTGTTCCATGGGGTAGCTCTCTTGCTGTGGCAAGTTTTGTTCTAATGGGATGTACAGATTCTGAGATACGGACAGTGCAAAAACCTTAAAAATCGCCATTTTTTGCAGTTTTTTCCTCATCACCTTGTGTCCAGACAGTATGAGAGTTTGGTGTGATTTGTTATGGTAGAACCAACTTGGGTAACAGACCTGCCATGCTTTGTTTGGTGAAAAAATATTAATCTGTTGCAAAGTTATTACATTTTTAAGTTCCTACTGTTTTCAATGGGAATTCTCCTGTCCAAATTAGAGGGACAAAGTTCGACCAAGGATTAATCTCTTGAAAAAGGATTGGCTGTCATGGGATCAGTTCCTTTTCTGTGAGGGGAAAATCCTTTTTCATGAACCGCCATCTTGTTTTTTTCTTCCACCAACTAAAAACAAGGAAAATGCATAAAATGTCATTTAAAAAAAACAAACATCAGAATTTAAGTAAATGGGACCCGTTTAACTAGGGTTCTGGTGTTTGTTTCTCATGATTAGGGACAGAAATACTTTTTCTGGGCACCCAGATCACGGGTACACATAGAAGCCTTTCACTGCATTCTCTGTATGAGAACGGGATTTTCTTGAGTTATGTAGCCGCAGCTGAACTCCTGCTGCAGGCCGCAATGTAAGTCCCTTTGTCCTGGTGCCTAGTGGCACCCCTCATTCCCTGATCACTTTCCCCCTAAATACAAGATTTATTCCCTGGTGTCTAATGGCACCCCACCCACCCACATCGCCATCCTATAATGTTTATTTTCAACCCTGGTGTCTAGTGGCACCCCCACCCTCTGATCGGCTCTATCTTCTTTTTTAAATTTATATAATCTGACACTGTGATGCCAACCCCTGGTGTTGGATATTCTCATCCCCACCCCTGCAGCCTGTTGTTTAATTGATACTGCCAACATCGGGGGCCCAATCCCTGTGTCAGCATTACATGCCCCCCAAGTAGTGTGGGGCACTGGGGAGCCCACCCCAGTGTCCCAAAATAAGCATTTACTGTTATATCCTGTAGAAAATGAAAACAATCCCCCGATGTCCTTTTTTTAACCTGAAAAAAAGAAAACGGTCCCTCATCATCCCCACCATCCCCATCCCCATTCCAACCCTCCCACTGAGCACCCACCACCCCATCCCTTACCCTATACTCACCAATGGAGGTCATATACTGTCATCTTCTGCTGAACAAGACATGTCTGCACTCTTCAAAGCTGAACTATGAATTGAGGAATCAAGGTAAGTGCCATATAATGTATTTCAATGGTGTTTTGAGCTTATGTTCATAACTTTGCCATTTTGGGGAATTTTTTCACCAAGTTTTCAACTCAGCCTTTTTGGGACCCCACCTCAGGAACACTGCAACTGTCATTTAGTTAAATTGACATGTAAGGTGATTTTGCAGTCACTACATGTCTCACAGCATGAGGGAATAAACTTCAGATGAGACAAATTTACAGGTTTAAAATACACCTTGGTGTGATATTTATTTTTCAAAAGTTTGAAAAATAATAAATGAAAACTAAAAAAATTGCAAAGAAAATCACTACTTAATATCAGTAGTTTCTCATACAATACAGTTCTGGATTCTAGAGCTCCTAAGACCCTTCTCATCTGCATTCAACAGCTTGTCTGCAGTAGCACCTCTCTCCTTCACTCTCAAGACTGAACTCTACTAAACTGAAGTAAACTCTGTGCAAAGGTTTTTATATCTTTTTGATAGGGTCACCTGACTGAGCCTTTACATGTCTGGACATGTTTCAAAACCAAGGGGGGAGGGGATTGTGTTAGGGGATTTCCTGGTTCAGTTAAAGGTACAGTGTGTATATATCCACAGATACTGATTTTCTATATCTATGATCCACAGTGACTAAGCTCTTTTATACATAGAACCTTATACAATAACAGGTTTATAGTGTGAATTTGTGAAAATACCACAAGGATTTCTTATAACTGGATTAATCATGAAATGATTTTTGTTTTATATGGTTTCTGATAATTTTTCTTTAAAAAAGGCTTTACTGACTGAGTTTATTCCTGCTATCTAAAATAGCCTTCATGCTTTTTGTACACAAAATGCACTTATGCACTTTACATAACACCTCTCCGGGTGTCTGGCATCATTCCAGGGATGGGATGGATGGAAATGGAAAAAGAATGAAAGGAGAGAACTAGTAGGAAGTTTAGTAGGGACAGTAAAGAGCTGCGCTAGGTGGCCACCCTAGGGTAAGGGGGGAAAGAAGAAAAGCAAAGAGAAAAGCATTAATGGTTGCACAAAAGATGTTTTGGTAGCTAGCAAATAAGGAGAAGGAAAAGTGGTCCATCTGTCACAGCTGAGGGTGTAGCCTAACTCTGACACACATCTCCCTCTTAAGAAAAAAACAGTTCTCAAAACTATATTGTTTTTTCAAGAACTTCCTCTCAGTCATAAATATTTTACCAAAACAGTAGAATGGAGGTTGGTTGAAACTTTCTCTCACCCACTATGAAAGCTTCACCCCAGGGTCCCTTAATTCAGCTGTTTTTAGTACTGTCCACCATACAAAGTTACTGCAATATGGCAATACTTTCACAACACTACCCTGGGTCTGTCATACAGTTCAGCACAGTACCCATCTGTGCTCTCAGAGAACTTTAGTCTGTAGTGACTGTCTACCCCGTAACTATTTCACTCTGGTAACTACTACTCAGACATTTGATATGTAATATCAGGCACCCATCAATAGGCATTGTTTCAGCGCCCATCACTTAACATTGTTTCAGAATCCATCACTTGGCGTTGTTTCAGCACCCATCACTTGGCATCATTTCAAAACCCTGTGCAACTATTGTATCTTCATCCTTACATTAAAAAAGAGGAAGTAATACACAGCAGTTTTATGCTGACTTTAAGCTTCCTCCATACCCATCATTTGGCATTGTTTTAGCCCTGTGCACCCACTATCGTACCTTCATCAGTACATCAAAAAAGAGGAAGTAATACACAGCAGTTTTATGCTGACTTCGTGCTTCCTCCATACCCATCACTTGACATCATTTCCACTCAGGGGCCCAATCATAGGTTCCACCCCATATCTAAATCTTCCATGACCCTAGGTTCTTCATTTTAGATCATACAGTATAGACATTTTGTTTATGTTATACATTTCTTGCAATTATTTCATACATATCATTTATCCATTTTCTGTTTCATATATTTTCTGGCAGACAAGGAACCTTCTCATACTGAACATCAACCAGCCAGTTCCTAACTCCAAAACCTTTGGGGTTTCCTTTCAACCCTTATTTGTAACATACTTGGGGTTTCCTTTTAACCCTTATTTGTAACATACCAGGAGTTTCCTTTCTGCCCTGACACTGTTCTGGTACCCTCAACTGACTGTGCTCAGCACCAGCCTTAATTCTATATTCATGTTAAACATTACATGTTTCATACATTTCATACCATATCACAGGGGGTTCAAAACATGGGAAAGTCCATTCAACCACCATGGTGTCTTCCCTGTTGCTTGTAGTCTTCACCCCAGTATGCAAATGTCCTGAAACAGTCTTACCTGGGGCCCTTCATCTCATCGTCCTCCAAGTAGCAGCAGCCCAGAAAAATGGACAACAACGGGATCTCAAAAGTAGCTGGCAACAAAGGTTCCATGAGGGGATCCTCCTCCTCCTCTAGAACCCATGGATCCTGGTCTTCTGCCTCCACCATGAAATCCTTCAGTTGGGAACCCACCATCAGTACCTGGCAGTGGTGCTCCGCCTCTCTCCAGCTCTGGTCCACCTCCACGTTCCATCGAACTCCAGTTTGGTTGGTAATTCCCCTCTAGTCCTCCTCACCTGGGCTCTGGTATGCACACCGGGAAGCCCATCCTCCTTCAACAGATCCTTAGCATCCATGAAATCCTAGTGGTACACCATCCTGCTCTTTGCCCCCAGTGTCTGGATACCAGGGCTGGTATCTGGGTACTGGTCTCCCCTTTATTTCTCTGGATAACCAGTACTATCCCACTTGTGACACCAAGTTTGTCACAGCATGAGGGAATAAACTTCAAATGAGGCAAATTTACAGGTTTAAAACACACCTTGGTGTGATATTTATTTTTCAAAAGTTCAAAAAATAACAAATGAAAACAAAAAAATTGCAAAGAAAATCACTACTTAATATCAATAGTTTCTCACACATTACAGTCCTAAATTCTAGAGCTCCTAAGACCCTTCTCATCTGCATTCAACAGCTTGTCTGCAGTAGCACCTCTCTCCTTCACTCTCAAGACTGAACGCTACTAGACTGAACTGAAGTAAACTCTGTGCAAAGGTTTTTATATCTTTTTGGTAGGGTCAACTGACTGAGCCCTTACATGTCTGGACATGTTTCAAAACCAAATGGGGATGGGATTGTGTTAGGGGATTTCCTGGTTCAGTTAAAGGTACAGTGTATATATATCCACAGATACTGACTTTCTATATCTCTGATCCACATTGACTAAGCTCTTTTATACATAGAACTTTATATAGTAACAGGTTTATAGTGTGAATTTGTGAAAATACCTTAAGGATTTCTTAAAACTGTATTAATCATGACATTATTATTGTTTTATATGGTTTCTGATCATTTTTCTTTAAAAAAGACTTTACTGACTGAGTTTATTCCTGCTATCTGCAATAGCCTTCATGCTTTTTGTACACAAAATGCACTTATGCACTTTACACAACACCTTTCTGGGTGTCTGGCATCATTCCAGGAACTGGATAGATGGAGATGGAAAAAGAATAAAAGGAGAGAACTAGTAGGAAGTTTAGTAGGGACAGTAAAGAGCTACACTGGGTGGCCACCCTAGGGTAAGGGGGAAAAAAAGAAAAGCAAAGAGAAAAGCATTAATTGTTGTGCAACATATGTTTTGGTAGCTAGGAAATAAGGAGATAGAAAAGTGGTCCATCAGTCACAGCTGAGGGTGTAGCCTAACCCTGCCACAACATGAAATCACCTATCAGGACTGAATAACGAAATTTCACCATGAGTGTTCATGAGGTGGGGTCTCCCAAAAGGCCATGTTTAAAATTTTTTTATTGAAAAAATTCCTAAAAGTGGCCGAGTTACATGCATGTGTTGAAATGTTTCTATGCACGCACATAACTTTGGTAATTTTCAACATTTTGACTCCAAATTTTCAACATAGCCATTTTTTCACACCACCTCATGAATAGTACAGCTGTCATTTTTCACATCCTGTCCAAAATGTGTTTTCATGCCTGTGGCATGGAATGGCCTTTTGGCATGGATTGGAGAAGTTTCACCTATGGGGTTTATGAAGTGGAATCATAAGAAGACTATGTTGAAAATCTGGGGTCAAAATAAGGAAAAATGCAGACGTTATGGCCATTCATTGCAATTTCACTACACTCGCTCATAACTTTGGAAATGTTAAATATTTTTACCCCAGATTTTCAACATAGCCTTCTTATTACCCCCACATTATGTATGTCACAGCTGTCATTTTTTAAATCCTGTTCAAAATGTGTTTTCACACCTGTGACATAGAATGGTGTTGCAGTTGTGCAGAATTATGTTTTGGTGGTGATTCAAAAGTTTTCTGTACCTAGTACATGAGGTGGGGTAATAAGGTTTCTGTGCTGACAAGTTGCTCACTGTTGTCCTATAAATGGAAGTGCAGGGCCCAGAGGGCCCTGTGCTTCCACAGCTACATACATACTGTATTTCATCATTTTGAAGCTGCCCCCATTTAGAAGCCGCACAAAAAAAAAGTTTATCAGTAGATGCCACCCCCGATTTGAAGCCAAGGCTTCCAAAGGGGGCAGCTTGGAAATGGTGATATAATGTCAAGTCATTGTTAGTTGGCTAATTAGTTCCCAGAATAACCAAAATGCTTTCACGTATAGTACCTATTTAAGCTGCTCTGTCTGGGATATCTCTCCAGGATGTTCTCCCACTTTCTCCCACAAACACCAAACCACACAGTCAACAACAAAAGCTGCGTATGGCAATAAGGTTGAGATTTCAGATACGGCATGCCTTTCACAATGGAAGAAATAAAGTTAATAGAAACATAGAAGTTGATGGCAGATAAGGACCGCAAGGCCCATCCAGTCTGCTCATTTCTTTTTCTACCTTATGAGTGTGCCATTGGCCTTTGCTCTGTCAATGGCCTATCTATTCAATGCTCATCTGTATTGCTCCCTTATGCCTATCCCATGCCTGTTTGAAGCCCTGCACTGTATTCATATACATCACTTCCTGAGGTAGGTCGTTCCATGCATCCACCACCCTTTCTGTGAAAAAGAACTTCCTCACATTACCCCTTAATCGTCCTCCCTCTAATCTCATGCTGTGTCCTCTTGTCCTGCTATTTTTCTTATATTGAAACATGTTAGACTCTTTCACCTTGTTAATGCCCTTAAGGTGTTTGAATGTTTAGTTTTAGTTTTAGTTTAGTTTTAGTTTATTGTTCTAGGTATTATTACCTTTGAGCCAATGGCTCTTTTACAAAGGTTCCACGTCATCAATGTACAAACAAACAAGACATGTTACATAGAATGGTCAGCAAATTATAAAGGTTTCAATAAGCCGGTATAATACAGTACATCACAGGAAAAAAACAAAACACTGGAGGAATGGTCACGGTGGGAAGGGTAGGAGGAGATATGGAGAGGGGAGCAGACTTAGAGTAGTTAGAGGTACTCAGATGCCTTTGTCAAGAAAGGAGCAGAGGAGGAGGAGGATGGAAAACAGTAAAAACAGCCATGAGGGAAGAATCATAAGTCAAGGCAGTCACAGGAGCTAGAGGCTGAGAGGTGAGAGTAAAGCATAGATTTGAAAGCTCCTAGTGACGTGGAGGATGTAATGAGTGAGCTCAGGGCATTGTACCAGCTGGGGGGACGATAGGCAAAAGATCTTTGGCCCTGTGTGGTCCAGCATCTGGGGACCTGGAGAGGCTGGTGTTCTGATCTTCTGGTGGGACGAATGCTGGTATTCGGGCAAAGTAGGTCTTGGATACACGCCGGAGTGCTGCCCAAGATGGATTTTTTTGCCATCAAGCATGTGAGATACTTAATGTGATTTGAGAGTTGCAGCCATCCTGTTTCAGTGTAGAGCTCACATGTATGAGATACGCTCTATAGCCCAGTGAGCAGCCAACAGGCCTTGTTTAGGTGGTTGTGATGCGCCTTAGTGCTGTGGTAGTGGCAGAGCCATAGATAATTGCTTCATAGTCTATGATTGAGATGACAGAGCTTTGATAGCAATCCTCAGCGCAGCTTGGGTAAGGAATTGCCAGTTTCGAACAGGATACCAATGCGCTGGTTCACCGTTTTCGCTGTGTTATCAATGTGGGTTGCAAAGGTAAGACCTTGATCAAAGGTGATTCCAAGGTATTTAAATGTTGACACTTGTTCAAGGGAATTTCCTGGGTATGTTTTGATAGTAAGTGGAATTTGTCTTTTTCTGTTTTGTGGACTGGAGAAAAGCATGGATTTTGTTTTTTTGTGATTTAGGACCAGCTTGTGATCTAGAAACCACTTTTCAACATTGGAGAAAGCAAGTTGCAGGCTCTGGAGTAAGGGTTTCGGGTCCTTATGAGAGGAGAGAATCACTGCATTGTCAGCATAAAGGATTATTTGTTCCGGGCAGGATTTGGGGAGAGAGTTTAGGAAAAGGCTGAAGAGGAGGGGGCCTAGGATTGACCCCTGTGGAACACATGAGAGGACCGGTTTTGAGACTGAGAGAACTTCTGAGATTTTTACTGATTGAGAGCGTTGGGCCAGGTAACTTTTAACCCAGGCACCTGGTCCTTCTGAGAGCGCAAGACTGTGTAGTTGTGTGATAAGTAAGCCATGGTGAACAGTGTCAAACGTCTTTGTTAGGTCAATGAAAACAGCTCCGGTTTGATATCCTTTGTCCAAGGCAGCGTGAATTTCACCTGAGAATTCCAGTAGGGCAGTCAACGTACTGTGTCCTTTCCTAAATCCACATTGCTGCAAGCAGAGTATGTTATACTTATGCAGGTAGTCTGAGAGTTGGTCAGCCACAATGCGTTTGAGCGCCTTGGAGAGGGGTGGAAGTATAGATATAGGCCGATAGTTTCCTGGTAGGGACTTGTCACCACTTTTGAACACTGGTGTGACTATAGCAGACTTCCATTTGCTGGGAAATTGACTAAGGCAGAGGGAGAGATTGAAAATTTTGGTGAGTGGGTGCACCACCTCTTCCAGGGTAAGGGACAGAATTTTAAGATCAATAGTATCACTGCTTGCTCTGGATTTAGAGATAGCCTTTTCTATATATTTGTAGACTTCATGTGCCTTAACTATTTTGAAGTGGAAAAGCGGTTGGTCAGGTGAGGCAGTAGGAGATGTTGGTTTTGGCGAGTCCGTATCAGAGAAGAAGTCCGGCAGGAGGACCCCACTGAGGTCAGTGAAAGTTTTATTTAAGGCCTTTGCCATGACCATTGGGTCTAGGGTAGTGTTCCATCAACAGTCATTAAAGTGGGAGAGGATTTGGACTGCTTACCCATGATATTTCTGATGTTGTCCCAGAATGATCTCCCGTCACCCCAGGAGTTTGCGAGGGCATTTTTGAAATAGGAGCTCTTCATTAGTCGGATTTGTTTGGTACATTGGTTTCGTGCCTGTTTATACTTCTGGATATCCGTCAAGGAGCCTGTGGCTCTGGCTATGGCCCAGAGGTGGTCCCGAGCTTTGAGTTGGGCCAGTAGTTTGGACGTGAGCCAGGGATTTGAGAGCGCTTTGATTTTACACTTTTTTACTGGTGCGTAGGTGTCACAGGCAGTGTTGAAAGTTGTGATAAAATAATCTAGGGCTGCGTCAACATCTAGAGTATTGTATATTGGGGACCAGTCTTGCTGTAAAAGACAGGTCTTGAGCTAGTAAGGTTTCCATGGGGTAGCACTCTGCTTGAGATGGTTTTTGGAGGTGGTTTTTGGAACTTATTTGTCCAGGTACAGATCACAGGGGAGTGGTCACTGAGAGAGTCCGGGAGAACAACTGTGTTTTTTATGTGGGCTGGGTGGCTAGCAAGGATCCAGTCAATGAGAGTGCAAGTTCCAGTTTTATAGTTTTTTCTAGTGGGGGAGCTCACCATCTGTGTTAGATTAGTTGCTGGGATAGCATCCTTGAGGGACCCAACGTCTGATGCGAGCCAATTTATATTAAAGTCACCAAGGAGAAGGAGCTCGGTGTCAGGTGGTTGTGATCTTACAAATTCAAGAACAGTCTGGAGGCCGGACCCTGGATCTTTAGGAGGGATATAGACAGCGGCCACAGTAAGCACTTTATTTTGGGCACCAAGTAGTACCTTGACAGGAAGAAATTGTACAGAGGAGTTAGTGGTGGAAAAGCAGACAGGGTGGCTAGAGAGGTTGTCCTTAATGTAAATAGCACCACCTCCCCACCTTTTATTAGTCCTGTCCCATCTGAAAATATTGTAGCCTTGTAGTGAGATGGCATGGTCTGGAGTGCTTGGTGTCAGCCAGGTTTCAACAATGGCTAGTATGTCGGGATTGTGTTGACTGGCAAAGACTTGAAGGAATGCCAGTTTTGGAAGGAGGCTACAGATATTTAAGGTGGCGATGGTGAGACCCCCCCTCCATTTTTGCTAGATTTGTTACCCTGGTAGAAACAGGGCCAGGGTTTGGATGGACACTTCCTGACATCAGAAGGAGGAGGAGGAGGAGCAGGAGTTTAAGGGACATCTGCCGCAGCTCATAGTATAACATGCAACGCCTCTGTTTCTTGTTAGTTTGAGTACAGTGTAGTCATTTAGGGTCCCAGCGTAGGGTAATGGCTAGGAGAGGGTGTCGATTTGTCAACTTTCCAGTGGCGTGAGCTGTCATTTGCACCCAGTCCTTTGTAGGAGGGTGCCACAAGTGAGGGTAGGGAGGATTTGCCATGGTGCCAGGTTGCTGGTATCAAGCTTGAATGGTTAGTGTGAGAGGTAGAGGAGACTGCAAATGTTTACTGTAGCAAGGGTGAGTGTTCCTGAGTGACTCATGGTGAGCTACTGTGGACCAGAAAACTGATTGTTACTGTAGATCAAAGACGCAGAAAGTGTTAAATTCCTGAAGGTGATGAACATTAGCCTAGGGCATGTGCAGGATGTAAAAATCCTTTGTTAGAATCTTCCCTTTGTTCTCCAAAACAGTTGTGAATAGACCTCAAAGACTAGCACACATCCTTTAAGAAAGTCAGACGGAAATGTGGATTCAAATGCAGCACTCCACAACCCAGTAACTTGTATAAAAGATTTACTGACCTCACTTTTGCTTTTTGATGTCTTTCAAAAAGTTGATTTATGAAGAGAATGCCTATACCTGGTGGTGATGTTTTGTAGTTTCTTAGTCCAGGAAATGTTCACAGATGTTATGTCCAAGAATGGTCCAGTTCATCCAAGTAGAAACACATGAAAAACCACAAAAACTAAACTACTGACAGAGAAAAACACAAACAGCCAGCTACTGTATGTTCCTCATATCACCTCTCTCCCTCCTTTGTTCTAGGGTATACATATTGAGCTCTATTAATCTGTCCTTATATGTTTTCTGATGCAATCCCTGCACCATTTTGGTTGCCCTTCTCTGGAATGCCTCAATTTAGTTAATGTCCTTGTGAAGGTGTGGCCTTCAGTACTGCATGCAGTACTTCAGATGGGGCCTAACCAATGTCTTGTAAAGAGGGATTATTACCTCCCGCTTCTGACTTGTGATACCCCTACTAATACACCCCAACATCCCTCTAGCCTTACCTACTGCTTTAGTGGTCTGCTTGGATGATTTCAGGTCATCGGTGATGATGACGCCCAAGTCTCTTTCTTCCCTTGTGGCTGCCAGCAACTCCCCTCCCAGCCTATAGGTGGCTTCAGGGTTTCTCTTCCCTGTATGCATGATCTTGCACTTCTTTGTGTTAATATGTTGACTAAAAACAAAATGCCAGGCATTGACAGATGTACAGGCAAATGTTACTCAGTATTTAAAGAAAAATGAAGTCCTTGGTTGGAGCTGATCATAATGGAAATGACCAAGGGCTGGGTATTTCACAATGCTCTATATGGAATATCTCTCCAGGATGCTCTCCCACAAATGCCAAACCACATGGTCCCCCCAGCTCCTCTGTTTGGGATCTCTCTGCACATGAAGAGTTTCTGAAGAGGAAGAAACAGGGAGCAGGGATAGTGCTGGTAGCACTTGGCAACTACTATACTAGGCTTACTTTTGTTGGGAGGTTTGGATTCAGAGATATGCAAAATCAGCTGTTCACAATAGAGGCCACCCCTGTTTTGTAGCCACCCTCAATTAGAAGCCAAAGGGTAAAATTGAAACTTCTAATTCAAGCCATGGCTACAAAACAATGAAATATGGTATACCCATCTATGGAGGGATGGGAGTGCAAGGTCCAAAGGACCCTGCGCTCCCACAGTAAAGTAAGGATACCATTATACTATCTCAAAAGTTAAGGAAATGGGCTGCAAAAAACTTTGTTAATACTCCAGTTAGGGTCAAAGTGACAAAAGTTGGGAAATGAGGTGTTAGGGTTTCCCTAACACCCCACCCTCCCAAACCAGGCAGGAAAGTAGGTATGGGGTGTGCCTTGGGCTTCTCAAGCCAAACACTCAGCCCATTGTGCAATAGTGCAATGTAATGGCTGTGGGGCAGCAGTCTTCCAGGAGACTTTCTGGAGGCTGAGATGCTGCCCTATTTGCAGACAACTCTATGCCCTGAGGGAGGAATTTGCCCGTCTTCAGGCCACACTGGACAGCAGTAAGGGAACCTTCCCCCAGGCCAGACTGGATGGTAAGAAGGGAACCTCCCCATCCAGGGAGCACCAGAGCCACCACCACTGCCTCAGAGGTTGCAAAGAAAGCACAGCAGTTGGACCACAGTGGGCTCAGGAGGTGAGGATGGTGGAACAGAGGCACACCCAGTCAGTTGTTCCACTCCACAATCCATACACCATTCTGGGGAGCACAGCTCCCCTATGGATGCACCCACAGAGGAGATTAAGGAGGCTGAGGACACCTGTCACAAGGGAGGCCCACAGGAAGGAGGCAGAGGACACCACAAGGAAAGGAAGCAGCTCCTGGTGGGGACTCAGTTATTAGGGATAGAACGCAGGGAGCAGGAAAATCAAGTAAGGTGCCTGCCTGGTGCCATGGCTTGAGGGACAGGAAGCGCATCCTCAGGATCACGAGAACAGCTGCACGGAGTCTGAGCTGGACATCATTGTCCACCTAGGGACAAATGACTTGGCTCAACATGAGATTAGAGCAGTGCAGAAGGACTTGTGTGAACTGGGAGGGCCTAAGACAAGTAGTACACACAGTATCCTTCTCAGAGGTGCTGCCTGTCAATGGCATGGTAGGCGAGGGTACTTTGCACCATGCAGTTTAATGAATGGTTGAAAAATGGTGTGGAACACAGGGTTTGCTTCATTGGTGACTGGGTTCCACCTGAGAGGACACCAGCCTATACTGGCAGGATGGTCTGCATCTGTCCAGGAAGGAACAAGTCTTTGAGCAATCGGTTTAAATGCTTCATTGGCAAGCTTTTAAACTAGTCAAGGGGAGGCACTGATAAGCAGCAGGAAAATCCCAGCCTCCCTACAAAACAGGGTACTAAATGCGAAAAAGACCAAGGTAGAAAGGTCAGTGGGGATGCTGCAACTGAAGGTAAAGCCATCAAAAATGGAAAGCAATGAGTACCAATGCGTAGTCTGAGTAACAAGCTTCCTGAATTAGTGGCCTTGATGGAGGAGGAACATCTGGATATCATGGCAGTCACAGAAACATGGTTCACAAAACCATGACTGGGACGTAAACATACCAGGATACACTATCTACAGGAGGGAAGAGAGGGTAATAGAGGAGGAGGAGTAGCTCTTTACATAAGGGAAGGAATCAAAGCAGCAGAACAAAAGGAAAACAGGAGGAGAAGAAGCACTGTGCAGAATTTGGAGACCAGCAATGGCACCACAATCTCGACAGGGTTAGTATACGGACCTTTCTCAGGGGAGGAAATGGACAAGGAAATGATAAAAGTATACTTGGTAAGGCAGAAAAGGGAGATATTGCTGATGGGTGATCTGAATATGCCAGATGTTAACTGGAGTGCAGTTGCAGCAGCCACTTGAAGAGTGGGTTATTCTAGATGCCCTACAGGGGCATGCCTTAGACAACTAGTATTGGAGCCCACTCAAGAGGGAGCAATCTTAGACCTGGTTCTCTCAAATGGAGATGAAGAGAGGATCACAGATGTAAGTGTGTAGCATCTTGGAACTAGCGACCATCGAACAGTATGGTTCACAGTAAGCGCAGCAATAGAGTCAAGCCATACAAAGGCAAAGGTACTGGACTTTAGGAGGCTGACTTTGCTAAAATGGGTGAGTGCTAAGGAATGCACTAGCAAATGGGCAGGAAGGAGGTGGAAGAACAATGGGAATAATAAAACTGCCATCACAGAGGTAACTAGCCTTGTGTAAAGCAAATAAACAAAACTAAACGATGTAAGAAACCACTATGGTTCTCAAAGGAAGTGGCAGTGAAGGTTCAAGAGAAAAGAAAGCTTTCAGGAAGTACAAGGAATCACAGAAGGAGCAGGACAGAGAACTGTATCAGTTAAAGCAAAGGAAGCTGGGAAGGCAGTCAGAACAGCAAAGGCCCAAACTGAGGAAAAGATAGCCAACTCAGTTAAGAAGGATAAAACCTTTATAGGTACATCAGGAGCAAGGAAGACCAAGGGAGGGATAGTGAGGCTTAATAAAGGGAGAGGGGAGAGGGTGACTGTGAAAAGGCAGAGATACTAAAATATTTTTGCTCTGTATTTACAAAGGAAGAGGGAGGTACCTAAACAAACAGTAGAAACACTCTGGATACAGAAGTTGATACCAGCCATTTACAGAAGAAAGGGTCTGAAAGAACTCTTAAAACTGAAGGTGGACAAAGCAATGGGGCCTGATGGGATTCATCCCAGAATTCTAAAAGAACTAAGGGTGGAATTAGTGACACCACTGACTACCCTGTTTAACAAATCATGGGTGGATGGGGTGGTACTTCAGGACTGGAGGAGGGAGATGTGATTCCCTTCACAAAAGTGGGAGCAAGGCAGAAGCAGGAAACTACAGACCTGTTAGTTTAACCTCAGTGGTAGGGAAAATGATGGAATCACTTCTGAAGGAAAGAATTGTCGAGTATCTAGAGGCCAGAGGGCACAGGACCCAAGGCAGCATGGATTCATAGCGGAAGGTCATGCCAGACAAATCTGATAGATTTCTTTGACTGGGTGACCAAAGTAGTAGATCAGGAAGGGGCTGTGGACATGGCCTACCTAGACTTTAGCAAGGCATTTGACACAGTCCCACACAAAAGATTAATATACAAGTTAGCTAGCCTGGGAGTGGGTCCCAAGATGACAGCCTGGGTAAAAAATTAGCTGGAGAATAGGACACAGAGAGTAATAGTAAATGGAGTCCACTCTGAAGAAAGGGGGGTTACTAGTGGGGTACCACAGGGTTCAGTATTAGGACCGGTCCTCTTCAATGTCTTTATAAGCGACATTGCAGAGGGACTGGAAGGAAAAGTATGTCTCTTTGCAGATGACACAAAGATCTGCAACAGAGTTGATGCACAAGGTGGGTGGAAAGGATGAAAAGGGACTTGGCAAGGTTAGAGGAATGGTCAAATGTATGGCAGCTTAGACTCAATGCTAAGAAGTGCAAGGTAATGCACCTGGGAAACAAAAACCCAGGGGAAGAGTACACAATGGGGGGTGAGATACTAACAACAACAAAAATGGAAAGGGACCTGGGGGTAGTCATATCAGATGACCTAAAGGTGGGCAAGCAATGTGAGAGGGCAGCAAGGAGGGTTGGGGGGATACTGGGATGCATAGGGAGAGGCATCTCCAGTAGAAAACAGGAAGTTATTATCCCTCTGTACAGACAGCTGGTCAGACCCCATCTGGAATACTGTGTGCAGTTCTGGAGACCCAGTCTTCGCAAAGACATAGACAGGATGGAAGCTGTCCAGAGGAGGGCAACTAAAATGGTGCAGGGTCTGCACGGAAGACATATGAAGAGAGACTTAAGGAGCTTAATATGTATAGCCTCGAGGAAAGGAGGGAGAGGGGGACATGATAGAAACTTTCAAGTACCTCAAGGAATCAACAAAGTCCAAGAGGGTAGCATCTTTCAAAAAGAGGTGTGCAAGAACAAGGGGCACAATTTGAAGATGGGGATGGCTCAGAGGTAATTTAAGAGTATTTTTCACAGAGAGGTTGTGGATGCATGGAGCGGCCTTCCGGAGGAGGTCGTGGAGTCAAAAACAGTGGTGGAATTCAAGCATGCATGGGACAGTCATAAGGCAATTCTAGGGGGTGGGGGTAGAAAGAAGTAGGCTGCTGGTTAACTAGAATCTGCAGCTTATCCAGTAGGCAGGGAAATGGGCAGACTGGGTGGGCCAAGCGGTCCTTATCTGCCGTCAAATTCTATGTTTCTATGTTTCTATTCTCATAAAGTCTGCACATCTGACCCTATTTGGAGATGGAATGGAGTGAACATTAGGCTTGAGAAGCCCAAGGTACACTCCACTCCTGCTCTCCTGCCTGGTTTGGGAAGGTGGGGTGTTAGGCAAACCCTAACGCCTCATTTCCCAACTTTTGTCCCTTTTACCCTAACTGGAGCATTTTTGAAGTTTTTTGCAATATGTGCAAGGCCCCTAGAATTCTGTGGCCGCAGAATTTTGCACAGAACTTGCAATCTACCGCAGAACTTCTGCGGTGCCGCAGAATTCACTCTTCTTGTTGATTTTTTATTAATATTTCTGTTTTTCCATAGCATCTGGTTCCCTTCCCCTCTTTTTATATCCTAAACCCCCTATATGCTCAGAATGTGATGCTATCATTGCTATAACATCATACATTAGCTAATGAAATGGCTGCAATCTGCAACAGAAATGAACAGTCACTTTTCTACCACAGCTCCCACTGCCAGAGACGGAGGCACTGCACATCAGGCATGGTGATATTTGCACAACCTGCACTACAGCCTAATACAATTTTCAGTCTTACATTATTGCACTAGGGCCAACTTAAACAAAACCTTGTCAATAGCACAGACCTGTTAAGTCCATACCCTACTTTGTTCAAACCTATTTGTGCCTTTAAGGTATAGAGATGCCATCTGAAATGAATAACTGGTAAAATGAATTTAACTGTCATTTTAAAGAAAAATAAAGTAATTATGCCCAGAAAAGTGGAAAATAATAATGTGTAGACCCGTTGAAAGAATAGACCTGTTAAATAAATAATTGCACTGTATGCATTTTTGTCAGGGTTATTGATTACTTATTGTCATTGGTTGATAGAATCACCTAAAAGTTATGGAGAAATGTTGTGTGCAGGGACAGCTGTTGGGCAAGAGGGTTTCCATGCCGGCAACTCAGGTTCAGAGATTAGCTCTGGGAGTTGGCTGGGCAGCACAAGGATTGGTGGAACACATCATTGCTCAGAGCCTGGGAAGGTATGGTGCACTGTTCTGTCATGTGTGGACACATTGTGCTGGTCTGGAGAGCTCTATCTCACAATCGGTTCACATGCATGTCATGACCTGATGGTGTTACGCAGTGTGTTAGGGAAAGCAGGTTGACATCAAAAATGAGTTTTGCAATAACTCCTCTATTCCATTTCTAATGGGACCTGTATGAATGAAGATGCAAGTTCATGGAAATTAAAAAAAAATATATATATATACACACACACACATACATACAGTATCACTGTCTCTCTTGCCACACACACACATTTGTATGCATGTTACAGATTGCATATACTGTAAATATATAAGTGATACACAGTGGGAACCTCATGAGTGGTGTAGAAAGCACATACAAATATATAAGTGATAGACAGTGGAAACCTCATTAGTGGGATAGATAGCATGCATATAGAAATACCTTATTTATCACATAAGATCCCCTCTGCATATGTCATTTATGCAACAGGCTAGGACCTTAAGGGAGAGACATTTGTTTTGCCTTTTTAGGCATAAAATTATTTTTATAAGTCTGTTATTTTTTGAACTAGTGTTACTGTGCCATCATCCTGATTGCTATAAAAACTGCCATGAAAGTGAAGTCAGGATGGCAAGCTGTCACTGTGATGTGGTAGTTTGTTAGTGCCGCAGAACTTCTGCAGAAATTACAAACCACGCCAAGAAGTTCTGTGGCAAATGGTAGCCTTGCTCTAGAACTTGGTCCCACTATAGCCAGGGTGGGGCCCGAATATGTGTGTGTGCGTGTGTGTGTGTGTGTGTGTGTGTGTGTGTATAGATATAGGTATAAGTAGATGTAGATGTAGAACAGATATATATGTAGATATAGATATAGATATAGGTATAGATATAGATATAGATATCTCATATAGTCCTTGTAAAAAAACATTGCTAATGCTCCAGTCAGAGTTCAACTTAACACCACAGAAGTAGGGAAATGTGACATTAGGGTTTCCAACCCTAACTTTCCATGCCCCCCTCCCCCCCCCCACAGCAAAAGGAAAAAACATTAGGGTTTTGGGTCTCTGGATTCTTGGTAAATCAGTAATAGGGTCTTCCCCAAATCAGTGGTGGTTGTCAACCTTAATGCTCCCTCCTCCCCCTCCAAACTCGTAGCCTCCTGTCTGAAGCATGATTTACAGTTCCAAGCCAGTGCCTCATAGTGATACACTCTTCAAGGGTAGAGAAGTATGTCTTGCCACATGTTGCCAACACAATCTGTTGTACCATTCTTCTCAAGGGCCCTTTGGGCCCTGCATGAAGAAGATGATCATGTCTGACATTGTTAGCTCAGGGAATGGGGTGGGTATTAGGATTGATAAGCCCAAGGAAGACACCACCACTGATTCGCCAAAACACCAGAGACCCAAAACCCTAATGTTTTGTCCTTTTGCTCACTGCGAGGTGGTAGTTGGGAGTTAGGGTTGGATACCCTAATACCACATTGTCCTACTTTTGCTGCATTAAACTGAACCCTAACTGGTGCATTAATGAAGTTTTTTTTGCAAATAATTTCCTTTCTTTTTGAGACAGTGGAATCATATCCTCATTCACAAAGGCCCTTCGGGACCTCCGTGAACAGATGCAAATGCACAGGGCCATTTGGGCCCTGCACCAAGGGAAGACAGCATCTGCCTACAGAAGTGCAGTTCCATGCAGCAATAGATGTCAAGAATTCAAGGGATAATCTGAAGGGCTGCAGAAGCACAGGGCTCTCTGAACCCTGTCCTTCCTTGTGGCTGCAGATACAGGCATACAGGGAAAATGTCAATCTGTCAGCCAATGCACAGGGCCCTTTGCAACCCACAGGTGCAGACGTGCATGGCCCTATGCAAAGAGGACAATTGTCTTCACTATATGGTACACAGGCTGATGCAGACAGCCCTGCAGCTTTCATTCCCTGGCTAGGGAGGTGTCACATAACAGCGTCAGCCCCCCACCCTCACTGCATCCAACTGGGTCACTGAGCTCACCTCCAAACACAGCTCTCCACCACAGGATTTCAAAGTTTACCTGCTGGGGTCAAGACTGGCAGTACATGAGCCAGCCCAGTGGTGCAGATGGCTGAGACACCATGCCTTACCTGTCACCATGTTGGTGATCTGGGATTGGGTGCAATCTCAGGGCATTGGGGATCAGCCAGGGGGAAGAGGATCGAGCATCCAACAGACTCCTCTCTTCTTCCAGGGGGTGGGTGGCGAAGCACTTGGTGCTTGACTGACCCCTGGTGGAGGCCAGGGGCTGTCACAGCTGAGGCATGAAGGTTCTGGGAGGTGTGCCAGATGTGGGCACTTGCACCATTATGTCATTGCATTCCACACTTCCCAACAACAATGGGGAACACAGGACTCTGGCCATGGCAGGATGATGCCCGTCCGTGCCAAAGCCCCACACAGCTAGTGAGGCACTCCACCACCAGACTAACCATGTGGTACCATTCAGGGTGTAATGTGGGGCTCCCCCAATGGCCCCACCCTGGGGGACAATCCAGGGTGAATACCAGTGGACAGAGGTAAGTCCCAGGGGATGAGACGAGGCAGAGACGGGGACGAGGGCGAGCAAGCTGGAGACCAAATAAAATAAAAAAAACTGACAGTACACACGAAGTTTCTTCACAATGATATATACAGTATATAAATATTTTTTAATTTTTACCCCAAATTTTCAAGATAAGCGTTGTATGACTCGCTTTGTAAACATGACATGTAGTATTTATAGTATGTTGGCTGAAATGTCATTTTGCACCAGAAGTGCGAAAACACATCTCATCCAGGATTTAAAAAAAATGACACCTGTCACATTTATGAGGTGGTGTGAAAAAATGGCTATGTTGAAAGTTTGGAGTCAAAATATTGAAAATTAGCAAAATTATGAAGTGGACGTTGAAATACTGCAATGTTGACTCATAATCTGGGTATTTTACCATATTTGTACACCATATTTTCAGCATACCTTTCTCATTACTCCACCTCATGAACCCAGTTGTTGAACATTTTCAAATCCCCACCAAAATGCCATTCCATACCACTGAAACATAATTCTGTGCCACAGGTGTGAAAATACATTTTGGCCATGATTTGAAAAATGACAGCTGTCATGTTCTCAAGGTGGTGTGAAAAAAGGCTACGTTGAAAATTTGGGGTCAAAATATTGAAAATTGTCAAAATTATGGGTGAGCATAGAAACTCATAACTTTGTCATTTTTACATATTTTGACTCCGGATTTTCAACATAGCTTTCATGTGACCCCACATCATGAACAAGGGCAGTGACAATTTTCAAATCCCACCTGAAAGGTGATTTCATAAAGCTACCGCAAAATTCCCTTTCAGGCCAGATTTGCATAATTTCACTGTCATTAATCATGAGGTAGGGTCCCAAAAAGGCCATGTTGAAAATTTGAGGTTAATTTATGTAGAAATTACAAAGTTTTGAGTCAAAGTTCAAAACCCCATTGAAATACATTAAACCACACGTACCTGATTTTCTCCTATTGCAGTTGCAGTTCCAGAAGCAAGACGTGTCTTTGACTGGAGAGTGGATCTACACCATGAGACATGTTCAGTTGAGAGAGGGTATGTGAAGGGAGGTGAGTAAGGGGGTACTGAGTGGGAAGTCAGGGTGGGGTGGATGGAGTGGATGTGTGTGTGGGGGGGGCCAAATCAGTGAGGGGCCATTTTCATTTTTACAGAATAAAAAAAAATTGACGGACAATTTTCTTTATTACATGGGATTTTCTGACACTGGGGATTGGGCACTCCACTATTGGGCTACTTTTCAGTGGTACCAGGATGGACAACCTACTAATGCCATGTACTTAGTGGAAATGATGGGGGTGGCCTGGAGGGGTGGAGCTTCAAGACAGGAAGTGGTATTGGGGGTGGGCATCCAGGTCCACTCATATGGTTAATATATTTAAAGAGTAGGAAGGGTGGGCAGGTGACCTGGAGGGGAGGGGTAGCAAAGGTGGTAGCATAAAAGACAAGGTGTCTTTCGTATTGCCACCTCTGCATCCAGCTTTTAGTGCTTTGATTGCACATATGTCCGACTATAAATTTAATTCCACACTTGCGATTTATTAGCTGTTGTTTTTGCATATGCCGTCACTACAGCGACAACTTTACAGTGATGTCGTCGATGCTGACAACATTGACACATCACTGTAAAGTCCGTTTGGGACCCCGGCAATCTTTTCCAAGGTCTTGTACCCCCTCCCCAAATCAGCTCTGACTCGAAGTTGATTATATTAAGTTAGGGTCGATGCAGGGGGCACAGCCCCTCTGCAAAAAACACCTTTTTAGTCCCACGGCACAATACTGACCGCAATTGTGGTTGACATAGTGGTGTTGGGGAAACATTGCGTCAACAAGAAACTGTCGATGTGGCATCATGGATTCATGTTTTTTTACATATTGAGAGAACATACATCCATCTGTACTCTATTTCTTCTTTTTCTACCTCTCCTTTACCCCCCTAATTTTCCATTCTGTATTCACTTAATGTTTTCAGTTTTTCTTTACAGATGTGTTCCTCCAGTTTATGCATTTTAGCAGCTACATACTGTATCACTTTGTTACTTAGTATTTGTATTTGGGGTATTTCACTTTGCATTTTTTGCATCAGGGTGTTATCTACTTTACTATGACAGTTTCTAGTCTATCAGATTGGCTACAAATGCAACCATGATTGATGACGTATGTCTACTACCATACTTAAATGTAGTTTACCATGCTTGCAGCCACACCCCCTGAGGAAGGGTCATGCTTAGACCCAAAGCGTTGTTTTTTTGTTGTTGTTGCTCTTCAACTCTGTTAATAAAATCATAAGACAAATTCTAGGATGTCTTTCAGTATTAATTGCTGGCCAAGTGAGATGTTTTGAGTACTTGACAGAGAAAGGGGAGTACCCAATAGGAGTGGAGCGAAATTGAGCAGCAGTAATGTTTTTTTCTTTGCCTCTAATGCACCTGCTTGTAAAACTAACAAATAAATGCTGTAGACATGTCACAGACAAAAATAAACAGAGACAGGTATGTCAAAACCCACCAGGTCCTTATTGGAATGCATCCCATAGACAGCTGTCTTTAGCGATTAGTTGTCTCAAGGAATAAGATGCGCCACTCAACTGCTACTACCACTCAATCTGTATGCCAGTATTCAAAATACTGGCCAGTTAGCATAGCTGCAGAAAATACTCTTGTCTCTTTCTCAAAAGGAACAGCTGAAAGTACTTCTTTTCTTTTCAATATCCAATCATGGCACAACAGTTCAGTATTTTTGACAACCTGCACCTCAAGGAAGTGAAGTCCCTGCCAGCCTGCCAGTGCAGTGGTAGTGCTACCGCTTGTGATGCTGACAACCAGGTCCAGGAACAAGCCCAGAGCATCAGAGGGCTGACTGGGAAAAGATGGGGTGAGCATCCCATGAACTTCTCTTCTCCTCCAGGGGGAAAGGGGAGGTGAGGTCATAGGCACATGGTGCACATGTGACAGCCAGCAATGCTAGGAGTACACTGGCTGGAACCATGCAGCAAAGGGAGGAGATGATGGCAGATGTCTGCAAGGCATGTATGGGAGCATGCACGCCCATGCACTGATGTCATTGCACATCTGCATCTCCTGGGGCAGCTTATGAGAAAAGCCCTCAGGAGCAGCAGCAAAATAAAGCTCCCTCCTCCTCCTCCTCCTCCTGAAAGACACCGCAGCATAACTCTGCTGGGATGTAAGATGGATCTTGTTCTATACCCTTGGGGAGCCCCACCATAGGAGGCAAGCTACAGGGCCTCCAATCAGGGCAGCTAGAGGGGGATGCTGAGGTGGAGGATCAAAGGGGACTGATATGGGGTATATCCTGCCTGAGCCTGGGTGAATAAACAGAACTAAGAAAAAAAGGAAAAAAGTCTATGAAGTCCCTTGCTACATAAACAAGATGACTGCCAATGTAAGCTTTGTTGTTGAACTTGCAGTCATGCTGGAAGAGTTGAAAAATGATATAGAGCCTTTCGTTAAGACAGAGCTCCCTCCAGTAGCTACATCTTACACTGCTCCTGGAACTGAATCAAAAATTGCAAGTGTACCTGTATTGCCAAACACTAGTACAACTGCTAATCTGACCTCACTAGACAAGACAGTGAGATGAAAGAATTTATTGACAGAAACAGCAATTTAAACACAAACAGGAGTATTTTGAACGACAATTTTAACATTCAAAAAAGTAATAAAAAGGTGTGATAAATGCAAGTGCAAGGTTTTCAAGCATCTTTGCATTCATAAATATTTATTTTTATTTATTTTATTTGAAAGTTTGTGACCAGGAAAGGTACACTGAGCCATGGCTCGTTTCCAGGTGCGACCTAGGGCAAGGGAAGGGGAATATTTGTACAGATGTAAACTGACTTACAGAACCAGATTAAGCTGTTGGTGGTATTTTTAGTGAATGGGGGGAGTTTGGCCAGAACACTGGAGAAATTCCCCTACTCTGCCTGCAGGGGGCCTTGCTTTCTGTCAGCAAGCCTTCCAAGATGGCCACTGCTATGGAGGAGATGGACATGACTGGAGCGGGTTGGGGGGCTGGCCTCCTCCCCTGCTCTTACTGTTTCTGAGGCTGTTGAAAACATGATTGCCATACAAGACTTTCAAGAGGAAGAAATGGTGCAGGAACAATACTTTTCAGAAGATAATCTGGTGGATGGGGTATGTTCAGAAGTGGCTATTGAAACTGATACAAGAGCCTCACAGATGGTTGTTTCCCCAGACAAAAATAACAGCTTTTGTTAAAACAAATAAATGAAGAGCAACGGTTTATGGAAAGACAAAAAGAATTAAGGGAAAATCTGGAAGGGTTACAGAAACTGCAGATGTCAAAACAGTTTTAAGCTCCTGTCATAGTCACACAGCTGGAGAAGGATGACACAGGAACATCAAAGCAGGCCACCGCCTGCTTGACAGCTCTGCTACTGGGACCAGAAAGAAAGCGCTGGATACACAAGGTAAAGCTTTTACTTCAGCTACACATATACAAACAAAAAAATTGTTGGTGAATCCCAGGTTACAGAAGTAAAGTTAAACAAAGGGGATCTGCTCTGAATGGCAAATCAAGCCGGTCTCAGCTTGGCTACCAGCGTCCCCTGGGCAAACAAAAGCAAGCTAAAAATGCAGACTCAATAGTACCTGTCAAGATAAGCACTGTCTCTGAACCTCCCCTGCTTGAGACAGCTCAACAAGCAAGCAGCAGTACAGGAGATGTCCCAGCAAATTGTGAGGTACCTCAGAACAGTACTGTAATGCCTGAAAGACCTACAGTAAATATCCTGAACAACCTGATGGCCCACCAGGAAAACTGATCACTGGAATAAGCACTGGCTGGGGCAGGATGGGTTCAAACCACACAGGGGGAGTGGATCCTTGACCCCCAAGACAGCACTGTAATTACTAACATACTAAAATGCCAGCAGAATAGGCCTAATGGTCTTTCGTGTCTGCTCGTTTGGTCAGTCCCCAACCTGGGTGCTGACCTTGCTGTCCCCCTCGCCTTCTCTGGCTTCTCCCTTCCCAGTTCTGGATATTCTTGCTGCATTGGATTTTGCTTCCAGAACCCTTCCCCTGTACCTGTCCCACCCCCTCTTGAACCCCTCCACTGTCTCTGCCTCCACCAGCCCCCTAGGCAGTGCATTCCATGGCTCCACCACCCTCTCAGTGAAGTAGCACCTCCTCCTTTCTCCCCTGAATCTTCCCCCCTCCAGCTTCCAGCCATGCCCTCTAGTGGCCCCTTCCTCCTTCCTTCGAAGCACCCTGACTGTTCCTCCCCTATTTACCCTCTTCATGTACCTAAAGACCTCTATCATGTCCCCCGGTCCTTCTCTCTTCCAATGTGTACATATTTAGCTCTTCGAGCCTCTCCTCATAGGTCCTGTCCCCCAAGCCCCAAATCATTTTGGTTGCCCTCCTCTGGACCCTCTCCAGGAGGTTAATGTCCCTCTTTAAGTGTGGCCTCCAAAACTGCATGCAGTACTCAAGGTGCGGCCTCACCAAGCAGTTATACAGAGGGAGTATCACTTCCCTCCTTCTGGAGGTGATCCCCCTAGCGATGCATCCCAGCATCCTGTTGGCCTTGGCTGCTGCCCTCCTACAAGTCTCAGAGTTGTTCATCTTGACATCCACCACCACCCCCAGGTCCCTCTCAGCCATCGAGACTTGTAGCATTTCCCAGGGTGTACACTTGACCTGGGTTTCTGGCCCCCAGGTGGAGTACCTTGCATTTCCTGCATTGAACCTCAGCTTCCACTTTCTAGACCATCTTCCAGAGCCTTCAGGTCCCCCTGAGGGCCACCCTCCCTCCTCCCCATCCACCACCGCCCCCAGTTTCGAGTCATCTGCAAAGAGACTCATCTCACTCCTGATTCCTATCCTTATGTCAGATAAGTGAGGCGTTGAACAGAAGGGGCCCAAGGACTGATCCCTGTGGGACCCCACTAATGACCCTCCTTGGGGATGAGACTATCCCACCAACTACGACCCTCTGGGTCCGGTCCTGGAGCCAATTGCCTATCCATCTGATCATCTGGTTCCCCACCCCCATTTCTCCCAGCTTATCCAACAGGCCCACGTGAGGAACAGAGTCAAATTCAATATAATCAAGAATTTCCACCTATAGAGAAAAGGGCTGTGCCATCTAAAACTGTAATATCTGTACCTGTGATGGAACAAATTCCTGTACAAGGAACTGACATAGGGACTGTTGCTAAAACAGAAGCTGCTGATAATGAAACTTTGGAAACTGAAAACACATGCAATGTTCACGAACAATCCCCACAAAGAATGGATCCAGCAGCAAACGTGTTACAAGACCCAGCTAGAAGAGTATGGATGGACCCAATGTTCAGACTTTCAGACCTATTCCAAAATAAGGGGGAACCAGCCCCTAGGAGGAACACCGTCTATCTAATTCACAAAGGAGGCCTTGAAGATCCCCCAGATAGACTATTTATTGCCAAGCAATTGTTAAAAGGGTCAATGAAATTATTTTCTGCAGAAATCTTTGCCTTGATTCATTTAGGAAATGCAAACTTTGATGTCAGTTTCAAAAGAATTTCAGGTTTAGATAGGTTCTGGGCCCAGTATCATACCCTTAAGCACCCCCCCCATTCTGGATCCCCTTTTTGGCTGTACCCCTGACAAAGCCCTTAGTTAAAAACATCACAATTATGTTCCGAAACGAGGGGTCAATGTCGAAGAGATCTTGTTTTGGCTCAGACAGAGATGTAAGGCACTAGATAAACTTGCCCCAGTACTCGACAGTGAACAAATCTGGAATGGGGGTGGAAAATATGGGTAAAACTACTATCCACTAATAACGGCCCAGTACACCTGCCCAATAACTTTTTCTTGGGGAGAGATAGAGGTATGCTGTTTTATGCTGGCCAGCCCATATCATGTTTTAAATGTGGGGCCCGTACACATTTAAGCTCAGCTTGTGATACTCCTAAGTGCAATCATTGTCTGGACTACAGTCATGTTTCCTCAAATTGTCTTAAAATTTTTAAATGTAATTTGTGTGAGAAAACAGGGCATACCTATGGGAGATGCCCATGGGCATCACACAGTCAAGAAGATTGCCCATCATACGCAGGCTTAATCAACAAAGCACAAATGTTACAAGCTAAAAAGGTGGCAGAGCAAGAATGGCACCCAGCACTTCAGGAAGGGGAGGCAACACAATAACAACTAGACAGTGCCAGTAGAACAGAGACAATTCCAGAGGATGTTGTTGAGGCAGGCCAGGGTGCTACTACAGACAGCGTCTTGCAGGAAGATGAATCCAGTATGCATATAGAACCAGGACCCCAACCCCCTGAATCGGAAGCAATGCCTCCCCACCTCCAACTACTGGACCACCTCCTAAAACAGTGGCCTCAAAGAAAAGAGCTAGACAGGAGAAAACCCCAGACCCACAGGTCAGAATAGGTTAAAAAGGTTCAGAAAGAGGGGAAAACTACATGGAAAGTGGGGAATCCACTTTGCTTAATGAATATTTTGGGGATTTAGCAAAATACCATAAAAATTTAGTATCATCCGTACCCCAGTTCTCCCATGATGAAGGGAGTGATAGTCATCCTCACTTTTATTTTCAGATGATAACCCCAGAGATTGTTACATCTTATATTCTTAAGTATAATCCAAAGCCTTTTATTGGCCAGGACCTAGTTGATTACAGATTCCTTAAACTTGGTATTAAGGTTTTGGCTATCCCATTATCAGCTATTTTTAATTTTTCATTATGTCATAATGTTTTTCCAGGAGTTTTGAAATTGGCTATTGTTAAGCCCATTTTTAAGGCTGGTTGTAGGAAAACTGTTTCAAATTATCATCCTATTTCATTGTTGTCTCCTTTGTCTAAGATTCTTGAAAAAATTGTTTTTGATCAGTTTCAGGAATTTTTGTCTAAATATGATTTACTGTCTGAATGCCAGCATGGTTTTAGAAGGGTTTGTAATACTGAGACGGCCTTGGTGGGGTTCACAAGCAGTGTAAGGGGTGCCCTGGATTCGGGTCACTCCATTGCTGCGTTGTTTGTAGACCTCACCAAGGCCTTCAATCTTGTTGCTCACTCCCTGCTTTTGGAGTCCTTGAGGGAGGTTAGAGTTTTACATGATGTGAGGTTATGGTTATTTGATTATTTACAAAAAAGGGAACATAAGACAACTGTCTCCAATGTTTTTTCCCCAGTCTCTTCCAATCTATTGTGGGGTACTACAAGGCTCAATATTGGGCCCTTTACTTTTTTCCCTTTTTATTAATGCTGCCCCTCTGTCTTGTGTTGACTCAAGAATCATCTTATATGCGGATGATGCAGTAATATTTGCAGAAGGCCCGGATCCTGATACGGCTTTGGTAACTGTGCAACGTGACTTTGATAGATTTCAGAATTGGTTATGTTCTCATAGTTTGGTTTTGAATTCATCCAAGACTAAGGTCATGGTCTTTTCTTGCCCCAAGAAACTGAAGGATATCTCTGTTCCCATTTTAGATCTACAGGGTAATGTCATCCAATTAGTTGATAAATTTAACTATTATGGGATTACTTTGGATTCTCAATTTTCTTTTGTAGATCATGTTAATACATTAGTTAAGAAAATTCATCAGAGGTTGGGAATGCTCTTTAGGATAAGATCTTTTCTTGTTCCAGAATCTATAAAGTTGGTGGCTCACAGTCTACTATTAATCTTGTTGGATTATGGATTGCTAATTTATTCTGACACAAATGAAAAAATGTTATAGAAATTTAGGTCTACTTATCATGGTATTTTGTGATTTATGACTGGTTTGCCATATAATACACATCACTGTGTATCAGCCAAGGAAGCAAGCTGTCCCTTATTTCTGGACAGAATTAAACTTAAATTGGGAGTTTTTGCATTTAAGGTTACTCTTGGTCTTTTGCCCCCCCCCTTCTTAATCTTTTTTCAGTTTCTATGGGTCAAAGGAACACCAGGTTTCAGTCTAAGGAATTGTTCAGTATTCCTTTATATAGGAAAGTAATAGGTCAAAAATCAGTGATATATAGGGCCATTATGTTTTTCAATAGCATTCCCTTAACCTTAATTAATTTAAGGAAGGTGACGATTTTTAGGAATTGGTTGGTACAATGGTTGGCTGCTAAATCAGAGTGTAACTGCTTTCATTAATGGTATGATTCATCAGATTGTGAAATGTAATGTTAATGTTATTTATATGTACTTGTACTGTGTTTTGAATTTATGATGTGTGTTTTTTTTTTTTACTTTAAACTTTTCGCTTCTGAAAACAGGTAATTTGCCCGTCTTGATTACAAGTATAAAAAATAAAAATGAAATGAAAATGGATTGAATCAGTTTGCAGTCTTATCACAAGAGGGCCAGTGGGAGGATTCTGAAGAAGAGGAATCTGAAACTTCCTCCTTAGCTTCCTCCACCACTGACCTGACCTCGGATATAGAAGAAGGAGGAAAGGAAGACTGCACAGTTAGACACACTCGACGCAGAACTGCAACCCAAACCCTTTGATGCAATCTAAGTGTAACCCCCCTACAAATGGGGGTCACCGAAAAGACTTCCTTGGGTAAGACTAAATGCCCTCAGCCAGGCTGGTGTCCTGTATTTCAGCTGTTTTAAAAAATAATTGTGAGAGAGTGCCTAAGTGCCTCTGCTGCTGTCTCTTTAAGAGCTGCCTAATTGCAGTGGTAATCCTTTGACTTGGGGAACTGTTTGTTTCTGTGCCTGAGTCCCGCCTGGGCCACTGAGTAAATGCTCCATTTCTGCCATCGCTATATGTGCAGAGGGAGCTCTTTCAAAAGATGTAATTGTTTGCTGGTACTCTGTTGGAGTGATAATGAAAATGCAGTTTGTCTAACCTGCTTTCCCTTCAGCAAGGACTGTGTAGTGTAGCTCTTTCATTTTAGTCCCGGACTGCTGAAATGGACCAATCAATGGGGAGGGGGTCCTTAAAATGGAGCCTGCCGGCAAATCAGAACTTGGACTCTCAAGTGGAGCCAGCCACAAGGGGATTGTATGAAGACTCTGGGAAATGTAGTTTAGACCTTGTCGCCTTTTTTCGCCAATAGAGGGAGCCTGTTGTGACTGACAAGGAAAATCAGTCAACTGAAACCTTTTGAATTTGGGGGAAATGCCCGGACTGCCTGCTGAGACAGTCAGTCTGAGAATAGAGATAGAAGAGTGAGCAGCTCATGGGGCTGCTGCCCACGGGGCAGCACGGGAACCACGCAGAAGGCCTGGAGATGGCCTGTCTGCCTTCAGCTCTCCTGGAGGGAGAGAACGAAGGGACTGTGTTTCTCAGACCAAGTCTCCAAAGTTTGTGTGAAAAAGGAAAGCAGCTGTGTGGCCTGAGTCATGGGCACAATGCGTGGAGAAGAAAGAAAGAGAGGGAGAGAAAAGAACTGTGTTATTTTGGACTGTGACTCCAAATGGAACAAAAATTTTGATGTGCCCTGAGGTTTGGGGCAGAGAGAACTGTTTCGAAGTTGGAAGCTGAGAGGAAAACTGCCCTGTGTGTTTGTGCAGCCATTCGTTGTGCAGTAGTTTGCATGGGAAGCATGTGTGAGACCCCAAAGTCAGCCTGCAGCCATTAGTAAGTGTAATTCGGACTGAATCCAAGTTTTCAGAGTGAAAGAAGAAGCAGAAGTCATTTTGGGACCAGGCTTAACCTGAAGAAGACCAAAAGTGTGCAGAATTACGATTGGCCTGTCAGGACTCTGTGGTCTGGTACAATAAGTGACCTTTACATATAAATGTGCTTAGTGATTGTGGGGATTGAGATCTGAGTAATTCCCCATGTTGTGAACTGTGTGCTGTGCTGGGAGTGTGATTCCCTAGCAAGGTTTGGACTGAATCCGAGCAGAAAGAGAGAGAGAGCGAGAGAGAGAGAGAGGAAAAGTAATGTTCGGACTGAATCCGAGTTTGAGACACAGAAGAATGCCCCGAAAAGTGTAGCCAGGCTCAATCTGTTGAATAACCAAGATACCTGTAGAGTGCAATTGAAGCGACAAGCTGCTTGTCTGGTAGTGTTCTGTGTACATATAAAATGTGCAGCTAGCTGGAAGTCATAGCCATCATCACTTGGACTGCATCTGCCTGCATTGAATGCAAGTGAGCCTTGCCACGAGGGCTGGGCCAACTATTCTGTTTCTCCTGACAATCCAGGACAACCTGCATTCCATCCAGTTTTCAGCTTTGAGTCCGTGAGTACAAATCAGTGTAGCTCCCTACAACTTGTTGATCAATTGCAAGTGTGGCATCTAATTATTGTTGTTTCATTTCTTCACGAACTGAGCCCCAGGGCTCTGGATTACAACTGTGTGTTGTGCATATATTTTCTTCCTACAGGGCCCCATCTAACTGCACCTGCCGGCCAACCCCGGGCAACGGACCTGGCTAGCCCCACCCATCCTGGGTACCCAGAGTGTAACTTTTTGGACCCTATACGTATGCATAGTACTGTGATTTGAACATTGCCAAACCAAATCAACCTGATTGCCCCCTCCCATGTTACTGTCCCCTAAATAAATCAGATTTTTTGTTATTGAACTTTATACTGTTTGTGGTGTCAGTACATATAGAACCAGCATTGCATTGTGTTGTGTATGTTGTTTAACCTTGTTTTACAGGGGGTCATCAGAGAAGTGCTGCAGAATCAGTCTCGATGGTAAGTGGTATCTATATGTGTAAAACATGTTCATATGTGGGGTATTGAGAAGGTAACTACCACGTACTGTGTGGGCCACTTATGGGAACAAAGGGGGGGGTCACAATGTCCCAGAGGGCTGTGCCCAAGTTAATTTTACCACTGTCAACCCTGACCTCTGGGTGGAGGCACCTGTTCTAGAACCTAGGCCCCTCAACCTGTCAGTAGCCGAGCAGGCAGGGGTAGTAGCCCTTGGGATAGCGCTACCTAGGGGTTACATAAGTATTACAGTACTTCTCTTTAATGTCCCATGAAGGCCCTCATTATTACCACTATAAATGTGAATGTATAAAAAGCCATAGAAAACAGCTGACTGTTCTCTACTCATGCAAAAGCATAATAGTGATACCTTTTGTCTACAAGATACTAAATTAAAGACCACTAAGAAACTGCACCAGGCAGCTAACTTGCGGACCAAGGGCACCTCCTTCTGGTCAGTAGGAGAAGATCAGTGTGATGGCATTGGAATTCTGTTGACGAATTCAGCTATAAAAGTGTCTAGACTAGTAGACATATATCCAGGGAGGGCACTACTATTAGACGTTACTTATGCTCAGGAAATATTTCGACTTATATATGTACCACAAACAAAAGCCCAGAGGGTAAACCTCTTCTCAGAAGTACAGCCATATCTACACACATCTCAGCTGGTAATTTGAGCTGGGGACTTCAACTGCAGCTTACAAAACATGGACGGGGCCTAAAAACAGATAAACTCTTTTGTGACTCAGTGAAATTGCTAGATATTATCAAAACTGCAGGACTGAATGACACTTACAGAGCTGAACACCTAACAGGAGGGAATAGGTACTTCCATGGTACATTATCCATGAGAATTGATTTTATATTTGTTTTACCAACACTACAGGTTATTGGGGTAGAGGTACAGGTATGGGAATTTTCAGACCACCTATCCATACAGGTTCAAGTCCAGTGGGAACACACTCCACGAAGTAAGAAAAACAGTTGGAGACTAAACACCTCCATACTGACTCAGACACACATTCCAAAAGCTTGGAGGAAGGAATGGCAGGCAAGATTATCCACAATAGAATTATATGATGACATGGCTGACTGGTGGGAAGACACTAAACACATGTGGAAAGAATTTTTCCAAAAAAAAAGGCTAGAGACATATCTAACAAAGACTACCTAACTTGCCTACAGCTCAGAGATCAGCTGCATAAACTAATATCACAGTCAGAATTGTCTAACATGGATTCTAGCTCCCAAATTACATGCAACGAGAAACAAATATTCGACTTACAGTATGATCAAGCCAAGTCACGAGAACAGAAATTGCGTTTTGGCACACACACAAAAAAGGGTCCTTTGATCTATTTAAAGAATGCAAGAACAGCATAGACCATAGTATCTTATCAGAAGTAATCACAGACACAGGACACAGACAGACCACCCCTTTAGGAATTCTCTGAGCTATAGAACATTTTGTCCATGATACATTTGGCACTGCCATGGAGGTTACTTTAAATCCAAACACTTTCACTATCCAAAAGTTACCCCAGCCCTCTGATGCTGAAGGTACAGATTTACAGGGAGCCATTTCTTCCCTTAAAAATTACACTGCACCTGGGACTGATGGCTTAGGGTCAGAATTTTATAAACACTTCTCAAAGGAACTTGCCCCAGTACTGGTAATATTGTACAACCACCTCTTACTAAGGGGAAAAATGACAGATACCATGAATCAGGCCATCCTTATTTTAGTGTGTAAGAAAGGCCCAAGAGAAGATTTAAAAAATTGGAGCTCATGGTCTCTCTTGCATTCGGACTTTAAGATATTAAGAAAAATTATTTTAAAGAGACTTTCCTTACTAGTGGACAAACTAATTAGCCCACAAAAGGTATGTGCTATCCCAAACAGACACCAACAAGACAATCTTATTTTGCTCAGAGAATTATTTCACAGAGGGAACAATGATTTAGTACAAGACCTAGTTTTAGACCTGGACCAAGAGAAGGCATTTGTCAGGATATCACATGAATACCTGTTTAGGGTGTTAACTGCCTATGGCATCCCACAGAATGTGGTAGGATGGATCAAAAGCATGTATGAGTATGCTATGATCCTGCCAAATGTGAATGGATGGCTAGGGGGACACATTGCACTCAAGCGTGGAGTACAACAAGGGTGCCCGCTAAGCCTACTATTGTACGCATTTGGGATAGCTATCTTGCTCAGACAGATAGTAACACACGACAGAATAAAAGGCATACCCCATGCACCTGGAATGCATACAGTGGTGGTAATGGCCTATGCAGATGATATCACCCTGACTCTGGCCCCAATAACCTGTGAACATACCTTACAAGAAATATTTAAAGAATACTCAGACATATCAGGCTCTAAGATTAACTGACATAAAAGTAGGGGTATACCTCTTGGGAATACCCCTATTCCACAAGGACAACAATTTGCAGGCATTACGATCTCAGCAGAACCATTGAAAATTCTATGCATTGAGTTTGGACCGGGGGATTTAGCTACTGCAAACTAGGAATCTGGACTCCTGAGAGCTAATAGGCTAGTCTCTTGTTGGAAAGGATGCCAACTGTCAAAAAAGAAAAGAGTATTACTGATCAGATCATTGTTGATACCTGTTTTCCTATATATGAGTTATGTTTTCTCACCACCGCATTCCCTCACCACCCCACTATACAGTGTTTTTTTTTTTCAGACCCTACGGGGCAATAGGCTAAACCTTATAAAATGGGGCATAACGTATAGAAGTGTAGCAGAAGGGGGATTAAATATGGCTAATCCTGTTGTTTTCTTTTTCAGCATCTTTATTACTTATAATATTGGGACAACATTGAAACCTGGTGACAAACTGTGAAAACCTTTTGTATCTACTTGGCAAATGCCTTGTATACAGTGTTGGAGAGATAGTAAATCTAGACTACTAAATAGAGCACACCACCTACCAAAGTATGGCTTAGAACTATTGAAAAGCATTATTAAACGGAGGCTTACAATCTTGCAAATCCAAACTCTTGATAGAAAAACCTTATATGGCACTATTATTTCTATTGAAAGACAAGAAGACATTGTCTTTCCCCAATGTCTGGCAGGAAAGTAGCCCTGGATAATAAAACAATTATGGAACCCATGGCTACCAGCCTTCACATGGAACCTAGTATGGTTGGAGAATTTCAGAAGAATGGGAGTTAAAGGAAACAGCAAACAGAAGCAAATTATGGAAAGGCATTGCCCCAGAGAGTCCTGCATACAGGTGGAGGAGACATAAGAATACATGTTCTTTACATGTGGATATGTTAAAAGCTTTAGGGCATATTTGGCAAATGAATGGGAAGAACCCCTATTTCAGAAAATTACCTACTCTAACCTGTTTTATGGTGACCTGTCAGGTGGGTGGGGTAAATATAATGCAGATACCTTATATGTGGTAATGGCCATAATTAGATATTACATCTGGCAGTCAAGATGCTTATGGGTAACACAACAGAAAGTAATTACACACGTTAAACTGTTAAAAAACATGTTTTGCAGTAAATGGACTGGCACGAACAGATTGGGCTTTATATGCAGGGGCAAAGTACAATCAGTTATGGATTAACTGTACACACTGGATTTCTAGTTAAGAGGAAAATTATACTGTTATCCAAAATGTTTCTTTCTAGCTGACCTTCTAAACAGGCAGTATTATTCTATGTGCATACTGTTTTCTTTTCTGTATCTACGATGCATGTGTCTGTATATATACTGTATTGTAGTCCTGTACTTAAATAAGCATTCCCCTACTCACCAGTAGGGGGAGCTTTGGCTGTCATTCCAAGATGGCCACTTCTGGTGTGACCTTGGAGAGGATGGATGTGCATGAGGTAAGGGAGCTAGCCTCCTCCCCTGCCATGGACTCACAAGAGGCTGTTGAAAATGCTGTTATCATGGAGGAGCTATTGGAGGAAGGTATGGGCTCAGAGGCATTTGTTTCTACAGAGGACTTAGCAAACAATAATGACTGTGCTATTACCCAGAAAAAGTTGGAACAAGAACCCAGTATTTTGGAACTATCCCCTCTGCAGCCTGAGCTCCTGCTATCTCAGCTAGAGGAAGAAGAATTACGTTTAAATCTTAAGCAAAAGCAACTGCAGTTGAGAACTGCCTCTTTGAACGCTTGTCCTGTACCTGTCAGTAATTTGCAGCTGTCTGTCTGCAAGAATCAGCTGTTCAATGATGCCGGTGCATCAAACAGCTCAGTGACCCTGCCCAAGGTTGCGGGTCCCTCTTCTGTCAGGGATGACAATGCTAATGTTTCTCCTTGTGGCTGGCAGCTTTAGCGAATCTCCACTCATGTGCCGAGAGCCGGAGGAGAAAAGAGGTGAAGGGCAGAAACTGATCAGAAAATCACGGAGAAGGTTGGGCCCACAGAAATGTTTGGGCAGTGGCCAGGAGGAATAATGCTTAGAACGCCCTATGCTTTTTTTTTTTTTGAAATTCAACATTTTATTGAATTATGACAAAACAAGAAAATATTTGACAAGGAGAACATGAACCAGAATATAGAACACCAAATATAAAAAGTAAATACAAAGATAACCCCAGGATGTTACTGGATTCACTAAAGCTAAAAAAAAAAAAACTACTATACCCTACACCCCTCCCCTCTACTCTTACAGCCCCCTCACCCCCTACCCCAGGGATGTGCCTTATTGGAAAAAACATAGCAAAGCATATGCCAAAAACTAATCAATATACAGTAGCAGGTATCAATGAAAGATAATACAAACCAAAACAGCCAGAGGCATACATACATGAACCTTAATTCAAATATAAAGCATACAATCTACCCCATTTCCGATTGAAAGAGTTGAAACAATTCCGGGAGCTTGCTATTAACCTTTCAGTCTTGAAGCAAAGAGATATTTCTTTGATCCATTCCGCATACGATATGACCAGTTGGTCCATCCAATGCTTGAGAACCAGCCTTTTGACTGCTGTAGAGATTAAAGCCATATGAAACCTGCGCTCCAGAACCTTAATATTGGAGAACATCCCTAAAATACAAATTTCTATAGTAAACAGTTCTCTCAGTCCCAAGAGGGGATTTAAATTGGATTGGATTGAATGCCATAATGGAGCCACTTTGTCACAGTGCCAAAGAATGTGTACCAGGATCCCTTCAGCTAAAAATGTTACTAGTCTCAATAGATTTTGGGGCCTGTACCATGACTTAAAAAACTCCTTTTTGTGGGTCCCTTTTCTTGTTGTCCCACTTACTAAACCTTTAGTTAAAAACATAACCATTATGTTTCGTAACGAGGGTGTTAATGTGGAGGCTATTATGTTCTGGCTCAGGTAGAGGTGCAAGGTGTTAGACAAACCATTTTTCCAATATTGGATAGTGAACAAATTTGGAATGGGGGTGGAAAATCAAAGTGAAGTTATTTTCCTCCAATACAGGGCCTGTCCATTTGCTGAACAGCTTTTTCCTGTGTAAAGATAGGGGATCACTATTCTACCCTTGTCAGCCTAGGGCTTGTTTTAAGTGTGGAGCCAGAACACATCTGAGCTCTGCTTGTGATACGGTGAGATGTAGTCATTGTCTGGAGTATGGACTAGTATCAGCTAATTGTGTTAATCTTTTTAAATGCAATCTCTATGAAAAGACAGGCCATACCTATGGGAAATGCCCTCGGGCATCCCATAATAGAGATGACTGCCCATCCCGTATACGGCTTATAGACAAAGCACAACACTTGCAAGCTAAATTGGTAGCAACTCAGGAGGAAGCCGCCCTCAGGAACAGGGAGGACAGGGAGGCTCTGAATACACTATCAGTATCAGCAAATGATCCCCCAGAACAGGTAACAGTCATAATAGAGGAGGAGGAGCACATGGTAGAGGACCCTATTGCACCTGAGACCCCAATAGTGGAAACTGAACTCACTGGCCCTGGAAGTATTGCAACTCATGAGCCAGCTTCACCGGGAGTGATGCCCCCCCCCCACCCCCCGATCAAGGGTCCTTCACAACTGTGGTTTCCAAGAAAAGGCTGAGACCTGGACAGGTAATCCCGCAAGCAAAAAAAGTAAAGCACCCCCCCCCCATTCTTCTTGGAAAAAGGGGAACAAATTTGCCTCCTTAGCAGTAGATAGAGATAAAGAAGACTAAGCTGATGACGGTTCTGATTCACCTTCTCTGGCCTCTACCACCACAGACATCACATCAGATGTAGAATTGGGGGGGGGACACAATTGCTAAAAGAACTAGGCACAGGAGGGTATCCAAAACTCCCTGAGACATACTGTAGTGCTCAGATTTTAATTCCTAAATTTTTTTCCCAAGCACTCACTTTTATTAACAACTATCAATGTTAATAGTATAAAAAGCCACAAGAAAAGGTTGGAGGTGTTTCACGCATTGCAAAACACCACAGGTGATATTTTTTGTCTACAGGATATGAGGCTTAAGACCCTAATAGAACTTCACTTGGCTTCACGTTCTTGAACCAAGGGTGCTGCCTTTTGGTCCACTGGAGAAGATGTATGCAACGGCATTGGCATTTTATTTGCCAATCTGGAACTTAGAGTCTCTAAACTGGTAGATATACACCCTGGTAGGGCATTAATGCTCGATTTTAACTTCCAGTCAGAGAGGTTTAGACTTATCTCCATTTACGCCCCCCAAACAAAAGCCCAGAGGGTAGTACTTTTAAGGGGAATTCAGCCATTTCTAAACACAGCTAGATTGATCATATGGGCTGGGGACTTTGGGTCCTATTCTACAAGGATGGTGCAAGTCACCACCAAATGTGATTTACACCATTCCTCATTCCACCAAGGACCCAGTGCCTGATTCTGCAAGGGCAGGGTCCCCACGGCTAAGTTCTGTGACTTGCGACATGCCCACAGGTATGCCTAACACACGGCATACCTGAGGGGCATGTCACAAGCCGCATTCAACCATCCATAGGGGGCAAGTGCCCCCCCAGCCCCAGTCCCTATGCCTGTGAAGCCCTGCAGGGCTATCAGACCCCCTGTCCCCCAGTCCCCCATGGCGTGAATAGGTGAGTCCCTCAGGGTTATTGGACCCCTGTCTTGATCCCCAGATTCAAAAAACCCCACAGGGTTTCTCGCGACCCCCACCCAGCATTTCAGACCACCCGCACCCCCGACCCATACAGGTCAGCAACTCATATTCACCACTCCACCACCAGTGCCAGGCCGACTGAGCCCCGCCTGAGCACGACTGCATATATGACTCAACCGAATGAATGAACTGTCATTCATTCATCGAGTGCATACATACAGTATGCACTCAGATGGGGCTTAGTCGGCAGCTGGCCATGGTGGTGAGTGGTGGGCTGTGCCAATTGCCGACTGTGTATGGGTTGGGGGTGCGTGGTGGACTGGCAATGCCAGGTGGAGGGGTGGGGGGCCACTAGACTACCAGGGAGATCAGGGCTCTTAGACCTGTGCAGAACACAATTCTGGGGAACAGTGGGGGAGATGGGGCACTAGCCCTGTGGGGCATTCGGGATACATGCAGGGGATTGGGTGTGGAGGGGTGTGTACAAGCCCTGCTGGGCATGTATGTGTCTGTGGGGGGTGGGGCATTGTGGGCATGAATAGCCCTGTGGGACTGTTGTGCTACCATATTGTGGATCGGGGCATTGGGGGCACATGTTTCGGGAGCTGGCATGGTGGCAGAGCTGTATAACCCCCGGAGGGCGTAAGTACACTTACAGCGGCTAAAGGCTAGTGTAACTGTACTTTGGTGGATGTCCTCCAGGGGTTGTTTGTGGATAGTGGACCTGGAGACTTTGTTGCTTCCCTTCCAGAATAGGATGCAATTGCTGCTGTAAACCCCCTAGCACCATGTCGCAGGGGGTTTCTGGAGTACCTGATGACGTATGTCCACTTTGGTGCAAGCAGTCTGTGACATCTTTGCAGAATACCGCATGTTACAACTGCTGGTGTAACTTGCTACTTGAGCCATTTCCTTTGGCACAAGTCACTTTACATCTGGTGTATCCTTTTGAGAATCGGGCCCCTTAACTGTGGCTTTTCTCAGCTAATAGAGGATTAAAAACAGATAAACCTTTTTTGTGATTCTGTAGCATTACAAGACAAAGGAAACACAGCTGATCTGGAGGACTCATATAGACAGAAATTTCTATCTGGGGGGCACACCTACTTCAGGGGTTCACTTTCTACCCATATTGATTTTATGTTCATTTCCTCTGTCCTTAGAATCCTGAATGTGACTTCCCATGTGTGGGAGTTTCCTGACCACAAATCTGTCTCCATTAAAGTAGGGTGGGATGACTCCCCGAGATGTAAAAAAGTAGCTGGAGGTTGAATGAATCTTTATTGAACAATAATATGTTGTTATAATCCTGGAGAAGGGAATGGGAAGCCAGGTCTTCTGTGGTAAGTTATGATGATCTGGTGGATTGGTGGGAGGACACTAAAAAGACATGGCAGACGTTTTTCCAAACACAGGCTAGAGATAAGGGTAATGGAGACTATCTGAATTATTTACACTTGAAAGATCAGTTGCAAAAACTGACTTCTTTAACTGAAACTAACAAAATTGACTATAGTATGTAGCGGGGTTGTTGATCAGGAGACAATTAGCAGGCAGACATCCAGAGTTAGTGCATAAAAAAATGCCAGGCTGGCATTTATCATTTTATTATTTGTAGCATAAAATGATAATTATTTAGAACAGAAAATAAGAAAATTGTCCTTAAGTCCATAACATCAATGCTGTCTAGGGTATAGACACAAGCCTTCTAAACTTAAGGTCTTACACCTCTCTCAGTCAGTTCTAGACTGACGCCTTATTTAAATTAAAGCCTCTAGTGGCAATCTTTTATCCTGTGTCCTAGTGACATCACTTCCTTGGGAAACACCCACATTATGTCTTTTAACTAAAAACACATCTCTATGAGGCTCATATCCCGCCTAAACATAAGAAAAAGGATATTTCCAAGCTTAGTTAATAGGAGTCCTAGCAACATTAACATAATATTCATTCTGGCCTGGCTACACAATTTTATAGCTATGAGGAACTTAATTTCCCTAGCTCCACCTCTGGCAGTGACCTCACTAACTGGGAGTTCTACAAAAATCAGACAGTCTGTAGGCTGCCGGCCCTATAACAGCACCGTATACAGCAAAGGGGCACCCCACAGGTAAAGAATGACTGTTTCATAAAAGTTATCCTTAGAGTGTTATCTAGCTTTCTTGTGTTTTCTGACTTACAAACTGGCACTCTGCCTGCACTAAACTCAGGTAAGCATCTTGTAAATTTCCTTTGGTAATCAAGGCCCAAACATGTATTTTATTTTCTTCTACTTAAAGCAATGTGTACCTTACTAGGAGTTTGGCTAAACACCACAGATAATCTTAATGGGGCCCCAGAGTCCTACTGTCATTGTAACTGCGTTATTATTGTTTGAGGTATTTGTCTGCTCTTTTTAAACTTTCATTAGAGCAGATGAAAACCCTATACCACACAGAATGGTGTATTTTTAAGTAAAGCAGCAACAAGCTGCTTAATTAACTGCTCTTATTTAGAGCTGTAGAAAACAGTTCTCAACATTTGCCTACAGCTGTAAAGTGCAGCCATCAGCTTATTTTCATTTTGTCCTTTGCCAAAGGCAGTTTTAGCAAACACAGGGAACAGAACACAAAGGGACTGCTGTTCCTGTCCTGCACTTTTACTTTTGTTTCTGTGCTTCCTAAGCATTTTAGTGAGTCTTTGGGGATCTAGAACAGACTCAGGGCACCCTTCCATGACAGGGGTCACCCGGTCACATAGTAATCAAATTAACAAAATAAAAAAACATGAGGGACTGCCAGTATGATAGGGCAAAATCATTAGAGCAGGAGTTGAGATTTAGCACACAAGTCAAAAAAGGCTCTTTAGACCCATATAAAGAATGCAAAGAGAGAGTATGTCACAGAATAATGTCAGTGCTAAAAACAGAGGCAGGTCATAATACATCTTCCCATTTGGAAATGATGGGACTAGTAGAAAAATATGTTGTATCCTTATTTGGTACAGCTCCACAAACCTCCCTTGATCCTGAATTTTTTAAGAGTTTAAACCTTCCACAGCCTTCAGAGCAGGATGCACTATTGCTAACAAAAGATATCTTAGCTGAAGAAGTACTTTTAGCAATATCCAGCTTAAAAACACTGTCCCCAGTTCTGATGGGTTAGGGGCAGGTTTTTATAAGACTTCTCAGAAAGACCTAGCCACTGTCTTAGCCATTCTATTCAACCATATGCTAGGATCTAAGAAGCTAGCAGACTCCATGAGGGAGTCAGTTCTAATATTTCTATATAAGAAAGGAGCCAGGGAAGATCTTAGCAATTGGAGGCCATTAAGTCTTCTGAATACAGATGCCAACATTTTGAACAAAATATTACTAAGCAGACTTTCTAAAGTGGTAGCTAAACTCATTTGTCCTGCTCAGACTTGTGCAATCCCATCTAGAGGACCCCAAGACAATCTGATCACACTAAGGGAAATATTTCAAAAAGGTAATGCATCTAGGATACAAGGTTATGTCTTTAGATCAGGAGAAAGAATTTGATAGGCTAAGTCATGCCTATCTTTTTAGGACTCTCAAAGCATTTGGCATCCCAATTGCCTTTATTTCTTGGATTAGTTGTCTCTACCAGGAAGCTAGCCTCATTCCTACTGTGAATGGGTGGCATGGAAGAAAATCTTGGCAAGAAGGGGTGTACATCAAGGATGCCCACTCAGCCTGCTACTTTGTTTTTGGCATTGATATTTTTATTAGGAGCATAGAAAGTAATTCAGACATTAGAGGTCTTTCTCCAGAGTCAGGTGGCTACCCCATTAAAAATCTTGCTTATGCAGATGATGTTATATTCACTTTAGCTCCTGACACAAAAGAAGAAACTCATGTTTCCTTAATAAATACATTTTCACAAATTTCTGGTACCAAGATTAACTATGTGAAAAGCCAGGGGGTGGTTTTAGGGGACACCCCTATCCCAGAGGGGAATAGGTTTGCGGTGCTCCCCCTCTCTAGAAACCCAATAAATATCTTGGGGGTAGAATATGACCCACTCTAACTGGGGGGCAGGCTTGTCCAGGGCAAATAGGTTAGTATCAAGCTGGAAAGGTCAGAAAATTGCAAAGAAAAAGAGGGTGATATTAATAAAATCCCTATTAGTTCCCATCTTTCTTTATGTAAGTTATGCCCCACCCCCACCCTTTGTCAGTTCATACACCTCTTTATAACATTTTTTCAAGCATTATGGGGCAGCAGGTTGAATCCTATTGAAAGAGAATTGACTTATAGAAATATACAGGAAGGAGGTATTGGTAGGATGAACCCTGTGACATTCTTTACATGTGTAATTATGTCATATAATTTTTTTTGGGGGGGGGGCATTAAAACCAGGAGACAAATTGTGGAAGCTGTTTCTACTTGACTAGCTAACTCCCTGTTTAACCCCATTGGCATTAAGAAAACCAAGGTTATTAAATACAATTTCCAATGTACCTAGTTATGGTTTGGTTATACTAAAAAATGTAATCGAGTGGAGTCTAACAGAGGTACAGCGGCAGACTTTACATAGGAAAGCCATCTATGGCCAAATTCTTCATACTGTGAGGAAAGAGGAAGTGACATTCCCTTATTGTCCAGACACTAGATATAACATAATTATAAGGCAGTTATACAACCCTAGATTGCCTGATTTTCTTTGAGACATGGTGTGGCTAAGTAATTATGACAGATTGAGTGTAAGGAATAACAATAACCACAAGCAGGTGGGGAATAGATACTGCCTTAGAGAATCCTGTGTGCAAATTCTTGAAATTCAGGAGCATCTTTTTATCTAATGTAAATATGGAATAGATTTGGGGCTTTTTATATCCAAAGAGTGGTGAGACTCAAGGTTTAACAGTATGAGTTAATGTTCACTATTCCACAAGAGGCTGGGGAAAGCACAACAGTGATCCTTTTTTACATTTTCTTCGCTGTGTTAAGACATTATATTTGGCAAGTTGGATGCTTCTGGGTTACACAACAGAGACATGTATCTTATGTTGAGTTATTAAAAATGTTAAGATATCTCTGATTAGCAATTTCCAACATGACATGAAAAATTTCTCTTTGAAAAAGGTTTGTACAATATGGGCACAATGTACCCATTGGCTAGAACAATGATGGAACTTAGCTTGTCTGGTGCCTATAATTTTTATGTATATAGAAAATATGGTTCTTATATTTCTATGTAATTTTTGTTCAATTGTCTTACAGCATCTTCAAGTCTGTATTTTGATTTTTCTGTTGCTTGATATGTAATGATTATTGTTATTGTCTGTAGTCCTTTTCAATAAAAAATTTCCCTACTCTTATGGTAGGGGGCACTGCTGTCTTGGTTGCCAAGATGGCTGACCTCAGAGTGAGTGAGCAAGGAAGTCCCTTGCTGTCTGCTGATTTTCCAATGGCTGATAACCTTACTGTTCAGTCCCACTCTCCTTCATCTAGTTGTTTGCTGCCTATCATGGACACTCAATTTCTTTGAACCTGCACAGCAGATGATTTTTGAGTTACCGGGTTTTCCTATTTTGTTCCCGAGTCTCCTGACTGTTGTTTTGGATTTGACTCCAGAGGACCCTTTGCTGCTAGAACCTATGGAGGACAAACATTCAGAATTATTGACACTCCTGGATTTTCCTGACTTAGCTTCTGGCCTGAAATGTGATGCCCGAGGGACTTAAGAATTTTGGCTTTCTGCAGACCCCCCCCCCCCCGTGGGGATTTGCTATGGTTTCCCTCATAGCTGGCTTCCCTGGAATGTGTTTCAGGAGTTATGCTGCTGAAAGACTCGGGTGCTTCCATGCACTCACCTTTTGAGCTGCCCCATGCTGTTTCCATGAGCGATGCCTCCAAAAGGACAGGCGCCAAACAGGGTAAGGAAGTTTTACATTTTACCACTGTGCCCATCACTACAGTTGTTTTGACTCTTGTCTTGACATCTCCTGTTGCAGTGGCAGTACCTGTTGCTCTGAACTGAATGGCCCCATCTGGCTCGTCTCCCTGTTCCTTGTTGCAGTGTCAGCTTGGGCCTCAGGATACATTGCTGAGAGGGGCTGCTGTTTCAGCGGCTCACCCAACATTTCCCAGTCTCCCTGACCAGTGCCCTCACATCCTGGAGCAGAATTTAGGCTTGCCCTCCACTGCCAAGGCTGATCATTTGGGGATGTTGGGGGTCCCTTTACTGGCCTCACAGGTACTTCTGGACTCTGTGTCTATGCATTTTGGCCCTGACAATGCAACAGCACTGGGAGCACATCACCAGTCAGTCCCAGTGTCTACGGGGACTCCTTCAGTTGGGCCTCCTTGATTTCTTGACTCTCCCCTTGTGTCTGGCTTGACAGGCCTTTCTGATACTGCTAGTGGTACCCCAGTCCCTTCCTCAACAGTTCCTGCTTCTGAGCCTTGTTTGGCCTCTGTGTTGACAGCTCAGGGGTATTGCACAACGTCTGTACTATCACCCCTCCTCATTGGAGTACAACCTCGCCAAGAGCGCCTCACATGGCTGGAGTCTTGAAAAGGCCTTTAAAAAGGCAGGCTGGATTATTGGACCTGATGGCCATTCCTGGATCCCCGATCCAGCTCTCCTGCCTGATTACCCTATTGATACTTGTGAAGGATCCGGCCCGAAGCTCCAGCTGGCATAAGGGCCTATTTCATCTCCCTCACCTCTGCTGTTGAGCCCAAGGATGGCTGCTTCTACAGTGCACAGTTCTAGTACCTCTGCTGCGGTAGTTTCAGTACACCTACATCCCTTTGATTCTTCTGCTCTGGATGTCACTACATCTCCACCTAAATCATCTGGGACTCCTCAGGATGCTCCTTTTAAGCTTTTGGATCTTTTCTCTGCACAGCCTGTGCCTGCTCCTTAGTGCAATGCTGTTCAATGTAAATATATTGTATCAGAAGATCTTCCACCTGACCATTCCTTTTTGGTTGAGCGTCTCTTAATGGAATTTCTTGGATTTGTGCCGGCCTATATCTTTGCCATCATCTATGTCTCCGGCTCCAGTTTTTATGATGTGAGCTTTCAACTTCACTCCTCCTTGGACCATGTTTGATCTAAGTATACTTCTTTGAAGTACTCAGAGTTCTGGTTATCTTTTCAGATGATACCCTTGACCAGACCAACCTCTCCTACAGTGACAGTGATGTTCCGTAATGAAAGGGTTGATGTAAGGAATGTTACTTATTGGTTGAAACAATGATGTGAGGTGTTGGGCAGCCATGATATGATTCAGGAGAAGTATGGGATTTGGACTGGGAGTGGAAATATAAGTTTCAGCTTTGAGCCACTGACTCTGGCCTTAGGCACATCCCCAATAGCTTTTTTGGGGGGCTGTGACTGTGGTGTGTGTTTCTATTCGGGTCAGCCAAAGGCATATTTTAAGTGTGGCTCACTTTTCCACTTCAGCAACGTGTGTGACCAGAGGCTTTGTAGCCTCTGCCTGGAACATGGCCACATAGCCTCTCAATGCACCAATAGGCTAAAATACAATCTATGCTGCACAGCAGGTCACTTATTTCATGATTGTCCCTGGGCGGCCTACAACAAACAGCTGAAACTCCACAGGAGGGCCCACCTGATCCCGTCTTAAACCCCCCCCCCTCCAGGATGGATTGATTTTGGAGGTACCTGCTGCAGCACTCTCTGATGCCTTGCCTTCCACAGTGCCTTCCTTGAATGTGTTTCCGTGCCCCCACCTGTGTCCACTGTAGCTCTGTCTGACCCATTACTGGATTTGGCCTCTATACCTTATGGCTTGCCAGATTCCCTTCCTGCTCCTCCTTCTATGGCTGTGGCTCTATTGGTATCATCGAGCCTCCCTGATATTTCTTCCATGCCTCCACCACCTACCTTCACTTAAGTGCCTCATAGGTGGTCTCTTCGAAACCGAACGACTTGAGCTGGGCCCCAAGGGGCCTCCCCTGAGGCTCTTCCCCTTTATAACAGATTCCATTCTCTGGTCCCCTCCAAGAACTGGAGTGATACCAATGCTGAAATTGATTCTGATGCCTACTCCACTGTATCACTGGATTTGGCTAGATTTCCAGACTCTGAGGATACTACTCCACATCGAGTAAAACCTCATAAGTGGAAAGATGGTCCCTCCCCCGATCTAAAGTTAAATTTAAAAAGAAGTACACTCAGCCACCCTAACCCTGCCAGTTGACCAATCTAATGTTTTGACCTTTTCCTTCCTTTTACCTCATGTAAGAGGGTTGCATCACTGAATGTCAACAGCATTTACAACCTCTTCCATAGGAAGAAGGTTCTGCTAGTTCTTGGGAATTCTTGTGCTGATTTATTTCTCTTGTAGGATATTAGGTTGCAAACTTTAGCTGATATTGCTACTACACAAAGACTCTGGACTTCTGGTGTCTCTTATTTTTCTGTAGACACTGAAACCTGCTCTGGAGTTGCTATTTTGTTTAACAAACTTTCTCCCACTATTTCTAGGGTGCTAGATGTGCAACCAGGCCAGGCCCTGTTAATTGATTGTTGTATCGATCACTCTGCTTTCTGGATAATTGCAATTTATGCCCCTCAATCCAAATTTGATTGGGGTTGCTTTGTTTAAGCTAATTCAACCGTACTTATGTATCTCCAGGACTATTACAGTATATTTGGTGGAGATTTTAACTGCCCTCTTCATCTCCAAGATAGGGTGCCTGGACCACCAAGTTATTTTGTGACTCCCTGTGTCTAAAAGCTATTTGTACTGAGTCCCACCTGGTTGACACATTTCATACATTACATGCTACCAGGGGTTTTACGTACCACCGGGCACAATTTGCAACCTGTATTGACTATATATTTGTTTCTTGTAGATGCTCCCTTTTATCAGCTACAACATGTCCCGTGAAATTTACTGATCATTGCCTTGTGAGTTGCTCTCTCTCTTGACACATCTCTGCTGCTGGAAAGATCCAGCTGGAGGTTAAATAATACCATTCTGCGGGACTCTCCCTTTTAGACTTCACTGAGATCCCTTTTGTGGGCTTGCGCGTGTCAGTTTAGGACCTCTATCCAGATGTGTCACTTTGGTGGGACCATACTAAGGTTGCCATAGGTGATCTGGCTAGCAGAAGTTCCAAGTCAGTGGCAGATCTAACTATCTGGCTTATCTTGATTTGCATTATGCTCTCCTTAAGCTTATCTTCTTACAAGACAAGAAGGTGTTGTCCTTCCAGCTCAGATTCAGTCTGTTAAAGACCATATAAGGGTCTATCAATATGACAGGGTGAAGACCCTGTCCTTTGAATGCTCCTGTGGTACCCAGATCAGGCATTTGACTGGAGATTTTTCAAAATTGTTTCCACGAAGTCCAGTTACGACACATGACTCCTTTAGTTGACCTAGTAGGGACTGTACATTCTTCCAGCACAGGGATGCTTAGGGTAGTCCAGGACTTTTTGCTCAATACAATGGGATCTTGTTGCACATATAATGGGGCTGCCGTGCATTTTATGGACTTCTTGTACCTTCCACAGGTGGCACCCGCTAACAATACCTTCCTTACTCAGCTGGTAACTGAGGATGAGGTTCTTTCTGCCATCCAGACCTTGCACAAGCAAATTTTCCCTGGTACAGATGGCCTGACATCTAAGTTGCACCGGTTGTTGCCATCCATCTTTGTCCCTGTGCCGACCTTTGTTTTTAATTCCATTTTGGCTCATGGCTCCCTCTCTGGCTCGATTATGGAGGCACTCCAAATTATTTTGTTCAAATCTGGTGATAGGCGTTATCTCTCTAATTGGAGACCTATCTGTCTCCTAAATAATGACACTAAAATTTTGATGAAAATTCTCCGTAGTCATTTGACACTGTTTTTTTCCCACTATCATATATCCCCTCCAGTCCTGCTACATCCCTGGCCGTAAGGTTCAGGACAATTTATTTTTGATAAAGGACATGATCACCTCTTGTCATTCTTGCCAGGTGGGACATTTTCTTTTTGCGCTGGATCAGGCCAAAGCCTTTGATAAGGTTTACCATGATTATTTGTTTAAAACCCCGGGAAATCTTACTGTATTCTGACATATGCAGCATGGTCTCACTGTAGGACTGCCCCAGAGATGAAATGGTTAATAAAACCTATTTTAATGATGGAATGCTAGGCTTGAGCTCAGTTTTCAAACCACTGTCCCTGGAATACATCCTGCAACCATCAGATTTGTTACTCCGCTTGCCTAAGCAAGATGCCTTGGAAAGCTCTCCATCTTTCTTGATTTTATTTTCTCATTTAAAAAAAAAAAACGATTATTTCTTTTTGTTTTTAAAGCACTTGCCTTGGTATTACAGGTAGAGTCCAGCAAGGCACTTTCTCCAGCTGTTAGGACACATGGCTGCGTCAACAGCAACAGTGCCAGGTTCCAGATGAGAGATATCCAGTTCCATCTCAGATCTCACTGGTCACAGAAAAGAGATTGCCTGTCAAAAATGGTGCCAGTCGCAGGAACCTTTCTTCAAGCACTCCAGTGGTGGCAGGAAAAGGACAACCTCAGAGAAGGTGTGCCTTTCCTTCAGCAGCCACCATCAGCAGTGCTAACAATGGATGCCTCCCTCCTAGGATGGGGTGCACACCTGGAGGAGCACACCACACATGGTTCTTGGCTTCAGCAGGAGTCTCTGCTTCACATAAACCTTCTGGAACTCTGGGCAGTTTACCTAGGCATTCAGTCCTTTGCCTCAGTGCTGCAGGGCAAGGTGGTTCAAGTCAGAACAGACAATACAACCACAATGTACTACATCAACAAGCAAGGGAGCACACAGTCATCCCCCCTGTGCACAGAGGCCATGAAAGTATGGAATTTGGCCTACTCTCTGGGGATCTCCCTCTCAGCAGTTCATCTCCCAGGGAAGGACAATGTCCTCGCAGATGCCCTCAGCAGGATCAACCAGAATCACCACAAGTGGTCACTAAACATGCAGATCCTGCAAGTTGTGTTCAGAAGGTGGGGCACCCCAGAGGTGGACCTCTTCAGAGCTCCAGACAAACACCAGCTGCCACAGTTTTGCTGCAGACCTCCTGCAGTGGGCACAGTGCCTCTGGATCCACTGCTGTTGGATTGGACAGGAAAGTTTCTGTCTGCCTTCCCTCCATTTCCCCTGTTGCTCAGAGTACTGAACAAGCTCAGGCTTCAGCCGGTGACAATGATCCTCATCACTCCAGACTGGGCCAGGCAGCCCTGGTATTCACTGCTCCTGACCCTGTCAGTATCCAGATCAATCTTCCTCCCCAGGAGGCACAACCTATTGACCTCTTCACAGGGCAGGATCCTTTACCCCAATCTCCAGTCCCTGAGGCTCAAGGCATGGCTCTTGAGGACTTAGAGTATGTTGACCTACACCTCTCTGAAGGGGTTCTAGAGGTCCTCAGAGTTTCTAGAAAACCTTCTACTGGGAAAACGTACACCTCTAAGTGGAAGAGGTTTTCTATTTGGTTCCAGCAAAACCATATAGACTATACCCAGGTTGGCTTGCCAGTTGTTTTGGATTATCTGGGCACACCTTCATTCCCTCGGCCTCAGGCCATCAGTCTCTGCTTGCCTTTCCGCGGATAAGGGTTCATCCCTGGCTGCGAACCAGGTATTCAGAAAGTTTTTCAAAGGTCTGTTACACTTGCATCCCCCACACAGGGAGCCAACTCCTGCATGGAACCTCAATATATGCATTGGCCAGCTAATGCAGCCACACTTCGAGCCCTTGTCTTCAGCAGAGCTTAAATAAGTGACATGGAAAAACAGTGTTCCTAATAGCTATCACCTCAGCCAGGAGAATCAGTGAGCTCCAGGCCTTGACCTCAGAGCAATATATTTAAGTCCATAGGGACAAGGTAGTCCTCAGGACTAACAGGAAGTTTCTCCCCAAGGTGGTGTCAGATTTTCACCTGAATCAGTCCATCATTGTTGCCAGTCTTTTTCACTGACCATTCTAGTTATGGGGAACATAGGCTGCATAGCCTAGATGTCAAGAGGGCTATCAGCTACTACTTAGATCACACTAAGAATCATAGGCAGGATAGTAATCAGCTCTTCCTAACTTATGGAGAGGTGGGCAAGGGCAAACCTGCCTCAAAGAGGACCCCTGTATGCTGGATTGTTGCCTGTATTCAATTCTGCTACAGCAAAGTAAGCAAAGAACCCCCCTGTGAGCCTTAGGGCCCACTCTACAAGGGGTACAGCTGTTCCTATAGCAGCTGCAAGAGATATTCCTTTTTTGGAAATTCATAAAGCAGCTACCTAGAAAACTGTTCACACATTTACCAAACACTATAGCCTAGATACCCAGGCCAGAAGTGATGCCAGATTTGGTACAGCAATACTGCAGAGCCCATTTCCTAAATAGGTTCTCTGCCCTCCTCCAAAGATACTGCTTGGGTAGTCTGTGTATATCAGAATACAGTAAGATTTCCTGGAGTTTGAAGAAAAAAATTACTTACCGTAGTAGTCTTGTTTCTTTCAAGGGAATCGTACTGTATTCTGAGCTCCCACCCTACCTCCCCTACTGGAACCTATAGGCGCTGCACTACAGCTGTCCATGCTGTTTGAAATTTGTGAGTTGTTTCTTGTTGGGGCATCTGTGACTTGAGTCTTAGTGATGTCCTCACTTATAAATAAAGGGATTGTTTGTTTTAAGGGGATGTTAGTTATTAGGATAGTTTAGATAGCTTGTTCTTGTGCAAGCTCCATAAGAATCTGAGGGTTGCAGGATGTATTCCAGGGACAGTGATTTGAAAACCGAGCATGAGCCTAGCATGCCATCATTAGAATAGGTTCTATTAACCATTTCAGCTCTGGGGCAGTCCTATGGTGAGATCATAATACATACGTCAGAATACAGTAAGATTCCCTTGGAAGAAACAAGATTACTATGGTAAGTAATTTCTTCTTCTGGTATTCTGGAAGTATGGATTTTCTGACCTGTTTATTAACTCGGTCCTTCTCCTGTACTCTTGTTCAATGATAATTTCCACCGTAAATGGATAGACAGGTTTCTGCCTTCAACTCTTTCAAGGGGTTAGGCAGAGATGTCCATTAAGCCCCATTCTTTATGTTTTAACCTTGGATCCCTTGTTAAGGGCTATTACTCAGGCTCTCCAAATTTTCAGCATTCCCCGCCCCCTTTTGACATTGTCTGTAAAATTGTCGGCTTACGTAGACAATGTAATTCTGTCCATACAAGATGCCCCCGCTGGTGGGAATGCCCTTTGGCTATTACTGAAATTGCTCTAATTACAGGATCATGTATAAATTACTCTAAATATCGGGTGATACCATTTTGGGAACCATGAGGATGTTCCTTCCTCCATTGAGAACATAGCGGTTACCTTGGAACTAGTTAAAATTCTAGGCATTTATTTGGGGGGCATGAATTTACCTGACTTGAATTGGAGTTAGCTTTTGGATACTGGGGTAGTCAGGGTGGCGCTCTGGAAATCCTGGCAATTTTTGAACCGGAAGAGTTGGCATAGTCAAAACTTTTCTGATTCCAGTGTTTCTCTATGTTAGTGCCATTCCCTCCCCCTTCCCCTTCGTTTTGAAACCACTTGTACAGCATATTTTTTACTATGGTTTTGGGGAGTAGACTCAATCCTATTAAGAGAGACATTCTTTATCTCACATATGTGGCTGAAGGTCTGAATATGGTGAATCCCGTAGCTTTTTTTAATAGTTTTTTTTTATTATAACTTTTTCCCCCGGTTCTTCAGTCCTCCTTCCACTTGGAAAGAATGAGCATTGGATGACACCCCCTCCAAACAGAATGGAGTAGACTGACACCCTTTTTCTGGCAGGTTGGTGATTTTCCTGAGTTTTTAGCCCCCTTTTTGAGGTTTATTAAACAGCATCGCTTATCCTGGGACTTAATTCGCACCCAACATAGGAAGGCCTTTTCTAAGGTGTTGCTCCTCACAGATGTAGATATTATGCCAAGGTTGTCACCCACCCTTAAACAACAGGCCTTGTTACACTTGAATGATGCCCATTTCCCATCCCATTACTGGGGTGTGATGTGGCTATGCTGCCATGGCAAGCTCAATGTTAAGGGTAACAACAAGCATAAGAGCATCACGGAACAATTTTGTCCCAGGGACTGTTGCCAGGATACTTTTGAAACCCTTCAGCACTTGTATTTTGAATGCCCATACATTCTTCCTTTTTGGTCGGTCTTGGGTATTTCTTGGGCAGGCCCCTTTTGGCGCTCCCTCAATTTTGACACCCTTATTTATGGATCAATCACTGCTATGTCCTCCAAACATACTCCTTCCATGTTGTTGCTGATTTTTTCCCGTCTCAAGGTTATGATCTGGAGGGTCCACTGTAAGTATGTGTTACAGCAGCAGTCATTGGATCATGCCTCACTAGTGAAAATGGTGGAATCTGACCTTCGATGGTAATGTGCCACAGAACATCTGATGTGCTCTCCCACTTTATGGATTCACTGTTGGATGCATTGCCCATGTGCCCTTTTTTGATTTCCCCTTTTATGTAACCATTATTGTTTTTTATAGCTGGTTTCTTTTTTATTTGTTTTATTTTTTCACTTAGGTCAGGTTCCACCTTTTTCATTTGGACTCATTTTTCCTTTTCCTTTGTTGTTTCTACAGGGGTTTTCTCCAATAGCCATGTTTTTTGATTTTGGTTGTCTTTTCTGTGCTTGCTCCTTTTTTTGTTCTGACTGTATCATTAATCATTGCTTCACATTTCCAATAAACAATTCCCCTGCTCTTATTCAGAAGTGCCATGGGATCTTTAATATCCACCTGAACAACCACCAGAACAGGCAGACAGTACTTCAGTTTAACGTCTCATCCAAAAGACAGCACCTCAGGAGTGCAGCATCCCCCTCTTGATGCACTACAGTGTCAGTATTGGGATTTATCCTATGTTCCCAGTGTGGAGCTAGAACCCACCACCTTCTGATCTTCTGGCCTCAGAGGCGAGTGTGCTACCTGCTGAGCCACACATTTTGCATTACAATGCTGTGTGTTACTCCAAAGTCTCAAAATAAACTAGTCTGATTATTCAGCACAACAGCTGTTGGATGATTCCTCTTTTCATTTATTTTTCTACTTCCATCAAGGCAGTATAACAAGTCATGCGAAGGGTAGACATATTCAGTATTCCAGTGACCTAATATGCCAAACATGAGTTGTAAAGTGGTACAAAAATGCATGTGAAGAACTCCTCAAAAATGAACCCCTCCTTCCACTTTTCTTCTGTTTATAGTACATACTACCCATGCCCTATAATGAGGTACAACACTTTGGGTACTAAACTGCACAGAAAGAACAGCACTGCTTCACCTCTGTCCATAGATTCTCCCATCTCCCAAACTCCAGGGAGCAATATATAAAAAATACACAAAATATACTACAGCATACTGAATGAGCCACAGAAATAACAAAGTACTTACCTGCAAAATGTCACTGTGAGATCATGATAAAAAGTTATAAATGTCCTGAGTGACATAATACTTGCTACTGAAGAGAGATCCTTCCATCTGAGCTGCTAGTGTCACAGTAGTGGTGACAATACTCTACCCTCAGAGTCCAGCGCAATACCAAAACTGACACAGTATTTCATACTGTCGAAACAATAGGCTAGAATATCATTTACTCCTTATGACCACTCGGCTAGGTCTCAAGCCTGCCTTACATACCATAAAAAATATTGTAAAATTAGCTCAGGTTTTTCTTTTTTTAACCTACTGCATTCCAAAAGGGGACTCTTGTAATTATAAATGAACATGGCATGTGGCAACCTCAAAGTGATATAAAAACAGACGTTACTATTCCTGTACAATATAAACTAATAAGGGCAATACAATATAGTGCATAGATATATCAAGGCTGGTAAATATTGTACAAAAATATCACAAGGCAAACTAAGCAACAAAACTTTCAAAAACAACAATCAAAAGTAAACGGACACAATATGCAGTCATAGCAAACTTTTGAAAAAGGCAACATTCTCCTTGCATAGGTACTGTAAGTAATTTCTTTACATAGGTATTTTAAGTTGTTTCTTGGCATTTAAAATGTTTAAATATTCCTTTGCACCCCCATATTTAACACAGGTTAAAAGAGTTACCATTAAATAACCACCCCTTTCCTAAATTACACTAAAAATATATGAAAAGATTAAAGTAATACTCAAACTCTTGGAGTTGGCAAACGTGTGTTTATCTTTATGGCGCAAGAAATAATGGAGAATTCTTCTTTCTCTGCTAAGTCCTTCTGGTTTTGCTGGCTTCTGCTTCACTTCCCACACTGGCACTGAAAACCTTTTCTGGCACAGACACAGAAACACAGGAAACCCTTCTTCTGGAACAATCGAGTGAGACAGAGAAATCCCTTCACAACATGCAAGAGAAAAATATAAATGACAGTAAAAAATTATTCAATACAGCTCTTAAACAGGAACTAACAAAGCGATGCACACACTTCGATTAGAATTAATAAATGAATGAAATAAGTGAATTATTAGAAATGTTTAGGAAATATCCATGCTAGAATATAGTAATACTTTTCCCTGTTCTTATACTGTACCTTAGGGTATATGTTATTAAGTATTTGTATTAATTCCTTGTAGGAAAAATTGTGTATTGTATGTTTTAAGTAACTTATGCGCTAAGAAATGATATAATTTCAGAAGCACCTTGAAAATGGGACTTTGATCCTAATGGTGTATTTGTGTCATCAAATCCTGTTGAAAAAATAAAGGTTTTACTACTACTACTACTACTACTCTTCTGGTATCTGTCAGACAGACTTAGGCTCTTGTTGGGAAATGTTATCAGCCATAAAACACAGTTTCAACCAACACGGACTTGCACAGCATCTGGGTTAAAGAAATCTGGCCAGATATTTGAATACCTGGCTCTATAGTCAGTCTCATCATGACATCATATATTCTAATTCACCAATTTTGATTGGCTCTTGCAAATGAAGAGAGAAGAGCAAATTCCTTCTTCTTAGCACCACCCCTCTCTGGTATAGTTTTAACTTTTGAAGGAATTAAAATTAAAGTTCTTTTCCATCCTTGCATGGATGCCAGCAGGTACATGTGTTAATATACACATCTTTGAATTCAGCACAATATTTGGCATATTTTGGTATGTCTTTTTTCTCTAGAATCCATTATTCACAAGATAGCCCATATACCTTGTTTCCAAGCAAATATCCTGAAGATTATCATACCTGCTCAATTCACACTTACTGTGCTTTAAGAAGATATATATTTTTTTTCTTTCAAATAAACCTACAGGAAATAATTCAAAAGACACAAAATCTCTTCTGAGCAAAGTTTTTCTCTTTGTCTGTAGTTTTCCTGGGCTGGCAGCCTATAAATTTTAGCTATCAGAGAAACTTTTCCAAACAGTCAGCAGGACTTTAAACCAATATAACTTCTCTCTGCAACCACTCAGATGCAGAATGTTGCCTGACGTGTGCTTTCAGATAAGTCCAAACATGAACATTTTAGCTTTTAAACTATTAGCAAAGGACATATTTGCAAATAACTTCAGTTTCATAACAGATGCATTTATAAATATGGAGTTTCCAGCAGATAAAAACACATGATGTCAAATTATGTTATTTTCAAATCTGTAGTATTGTTGGTTTTGTCAGTAAACAAAAAATACATGTTTAATATTAAAACATTAAATTTTTCCTTCTTGCTATTTGGTGCCCCACACTGTAACAAGACCTTATCAGTGGTCCAAGCAGCTAGTATGCAGGTTGCCATAGGAATCTCTACACCGCTGACCTTTTGTATCTGTTTGTGTTTTGCTTCATGGGGCCCTTCTTCTCTCTCGCTCTCTCTGGAAGGACAACAATTTAAAACCCAGCCTTGTTTTTTTCCTTTTACTTGAGTCCATTCAGGGAAATAGGACTACTTGTAGCACTTAAAAACTCAGCTTATCCTCAAGCCTTGATTTGTTAATCCATCCAGATAAATAGAATTATTTGGAGATTCAAACAAGTCACCAATTATCTTAGTATCACATGACACCCAAATAACCATTCTATACCAAATATGTAAACAATAAGACATGACAGGGTGTGCATGGAACATATTTTAGTGCACGACTAGGGGTGTAATAAGGCACAAGATCTTGGCCGAGTGCCTTTAGCCCCTGGTGTGCGGTAAAATATGTTCCATGCACACACCTGGAGTGTCTTATTGCACTTATAAAATGGGCTACTTTTTTAAAATATGTTTCACACCCTAAAAAACTATATTTAAATATCTAAAAACAGAAATCTTTGTGTTAATTTGAAATAAAATAGTCCTTCCGCCTGCTACCTGATGATGCCACTGTATTTTGCCACTGGGCATTTCTGTCCTTCTGTGGCATCCATACTTCTGAAAAAGCTCCCCCCCATTTACTTTATTTTTTTTTTTTTTTTTACTAGTGGGTCTGTTATTTACTGAGCAATTTTATCTGTTTTTTGTTTTATTTTCTACCTTAATTCCTTTTCCTGATTCACTTGATCAAGCATCCTGTTGTTTTTCCCCAGTTCCTCCATGACTACATGCTGCTAATTTAATGCAATGCAAAAGTACAATCTGAGATATGAAATGAAAAGGTGAGATTTTTTTAACAGCCTTACTGGCCTCCATTGCAAATCTCTTGATTTTAGGAGTGGCATTAAACAACTGAGACACCCATTAACACGCTTTGTTGAGACTTCGCTCTCTGAGTAAATCTCACTACCGATGAGTAAGACTTGAAAAGAGGGGTGGAGAAGCTGGCCCTGCATAGTTATACTGTTGTCATGAAGGCTCTTCAGGGCTGAACTTCCTTGGAGCCGGGGTCTGTACTCCAGTCTCGGACTGTCCATCAGCCTTGCTTCAGTCAGGTTTCAGTTTCATTTCGAGCCCTCGGGGACTTCTCTCCACCCCTGCCTCTTGCTCTGTCCCTTCTTCCCTGGCAGTGATTGAGGAGTCAGAGAAAGGGCTGGCCTTTAGACGGGAACCAGTACCTGGAAAACTACAGGCAGGCCTCTGGACTGGGAACCAGAGAATAGGTCAGGCTACAAGAAAAGGACTTCTTTGTGGAAGCGAGGTGCAGCCGATTTTAAAAAAAAAAAAAAAAAAAAAAAAAAAAAGGCAGCATTTGAAAAAGGAACATTTAAAAGGCTTATTAATTTCTTTTTTTATACTAGGTCTCGCTTTTTGTTACAATAATCAAAGTAGCTTTTTGTCCTGCTTGGCAAATACAAAGATGTAAGACAGTAAATATACCAACGTTCCATGGCTTATGGATATTGGCCTTTTTACTGCCAGCCCCTTTTTTTACCAATGCATGGAACATATTTCATGCATGGGTAACTAGCCAATCACATTGCTTGATTTAGCCTACCCATTTTATAATATAAAATAAACACATTTTTATTACTAGCTCTTTGCTACAACAATATGTATATACAAACCATGCTGTCCATCAACCAGTGCATCCTATTGGAGGCAGGCCCCTTATTTAGCTTTAACCAATGCCAGTGATTTTCCTACAATCAATCCGCTAGTCACAGAATAAACATCATAGATGGATGGTATCAGTGGTGCAAGTGGTAGACAAGAAGTACAGGAACTCGGACATTGGCAAATGTGAAATGCAGAACGAAGATCTTCAATCTGAAGGGTAGAGTTGTCAAGACACGTCTATCTGTTTAGGCACAAATAGATTCAGTTAGAGATATTGAAGTATTTCTAGGAGAACAGCATTGTTGTACAAGTCAAATGTTGTTATGAAACCCTGATTTCAGATCACAGGCCCAGAAACTGTCATTATGCTGCTGGTTTAAGAATTTCAGTTCCAGTGTCAGTGGGAAGAAGTACAGGAACTCCGTTCCTGCTGCAAAAAAGGTACAGGAACTGAGTTCCTGTGCGTTCCTGTTCACTTTCATCACTGGATGGTATCGATGAAAGCAGTTTGGGCTTGTCCGTATGCTGTGAGAAGAAATGCAGAATAACCAAAACTAAAAACCTCAAGTTCACAAACCAAATAAAAAAAGCAAACTTTTTAATTTCATTAAACAGAAAATGAAACTTAATGCTGTAGAAAAACAATGGGTGTCATACTGGATACACTGCACATGACATGGCTTGATTGTACATACTATTTTTATCTGATGTGAACTGGCAATACACTCAAGGCTTTGCTATGCTCCATCACTTGAGAGTAATAAGGTCACATCAGACTCATAATGATAAAAATGCTATCTGCATTTAAGTCATATCATATCCACATGGTTTCCTGTAAATTAATATTTCAGTACACCTACCAATTATTTAGCTCTGTATCTCACCCAGCTTTATGTTACTGTATAGTTACTTCCTGATCTGTGCACAACCACACCGTCTACTATGTGTGACCCACTCTTCTCACCTACTACCAGCAAGTTGAGACACTTTATGATTGCGGCCAGCAGTCTGTTGCAAACTAACTGTTCTCACCTCCCTTACACGCTTGTTCCACAGTACAAAGCCTGCACATAGGAAAAAGCCCTTATTTGCTTCAACCACTCCTGACCTTTCTTCTGTACTTAAAGTGGCCTCACTCTACCTTGGTAAGATGCTCTGAGAGATGGAACACAGAGTGGAGAGAGTAAAAGATTACCTCTGCAACTCTTAAAAAAGTTATGGGCATATACTGCACCTCTCGTGATGTGTCTGGTCATTAGGGCACCAAGTTCCAATGTCACGGCCTCCGTTTGCGAGGGGCTATGTCCCCATGCCCCCCTTTCTAAATATTCCAACTCCTGGGGGGTGGACCTCAGGAAGGGGGTGGTGAATTTTGCCATGTGGTGCCCTAATGGCAGGTGCTGTGCCACCAGCACACACACACACATGGCCAGAAGGGTTTTAAAACACACATAGAAGGATCAGCTCAAAAAATGATTATAGCTACACAGTGTACAAGATATACAAATAACAGATGGATAAACTTTACGCACTCAAGAAATTAAAAACAAAAATAGTAGTAAACAATAGAATTACAAAAGACACACACACAAAACAAAACAAAACTGAAGCTCAGATTGTCTTACCACAGATTCATGTAAAAAGAACAATCCACACAGGTGCACTTTCTTAGCAAATGCACAACACTAGGAATGCTCCTCCTCCCTTTATTGCTTCCCAAAGGAACTCACAGCAATTGGAGAGGCCTCTTGGATGCAGGATACACACACACACACCACATAATTCCGTTCTTTTCTAGAAAAAGGGGTATGATTATTCTAAGCTTTACACCCAAGTTATAATGGACCCGATGTTTCTGACATTCCTAGGTTTGGCTCATCTTCTCCATAATGTATAGATAGTTTTGCCCAAAGATAATGACTTTTCTTTTTTAATTTATGGTTTTTGGTGCCCACCCACTGCCGGGACCATCCGCCCAGTCACGGGCCCCTCAGCTGCAGCTTCCCCACATTAGTCAGTCTCCCAGTACTCTCTGGCTTGCCCCCCAGGGCAGGGTTGTGGCACCCAGCCCTTCTGAAGGGCACCATGAATGATGGGATAGGGCAAGAGTCAGTCTGGGGAGCTGACTGCAGCCAGGGAGTGGGCTTCATCAAGGCAGTGAGCAGGCTTTTGTTTTCCCCCCTGTAAGTGGGGGCAGGAATGTGCAATGACGCCAGCGTCCGGCCTCCATCGGGTTCCCCCAAGCACCAGCGACACACCGCACCCTCCCCCCTGAGAAGGAGAGCAGTCCATTGGACACTTGATCCTTCTCCCCCCCCCGGCCAGTCCTCCATTAACCCAGGTCCAGTCCTGAACCAGGGTCGCCGGCATCGCAAGCAGAAATTCAACTGCAGCACCGATGGGCTGGCTAGGTAATGACTTTTCTTCCCCCACTGGGTACTAGTATAAGAAGTTAGAGTTGGTTACTAATAAAGAAGAAGAAGCATTAATGTAGTGCTTTTTATCTGGCCCGGTGGCACTGAGAGTTGAAGTGCTGGACGCCACACCTCGCGCCATGCCGGTGACCCAGGTTTGGGAACAAGCCTGGGGTCAGTCAGGGAGGAGAGGATTGAGCATCTGTCAGACTGCTTTCCTCTCCTCTCCTGGGAGGCAGGGGGGCATTGTCCCACAATGCTAGTGGTGCCCAGTGGAGATTGGGGGCACATCAGTTGGGGACCATGTACATGGGGTGACATCAGGCAGCCGACCTGTGGTGTGGGTGGGAACACGCATGTCTCACATTGGATGGTGACCAAACAAGGAAATTCCCTGGTGATGGGGAGGTGGAGGTGGATGCCCAGTGGCCATGCCCACACACCCAATGCCATCCCACACCGATGTTGCTCTCCATGGTCCACTGCCACTCCTGATGGGTCAGCGGGAGAAGGGGGAGCCAGCATATCCAATTTCCTTGTGGGGCAAGTGTTCAGGTGGGTGGTGGAGGCATGGACCAAGCGGGTCCACTGGAGAAATGCCCCAGAGCCAAAGCAAGGAGGTATAAACAGAGTCCACAAAAAAATGTAGTGCTTTTTATACACACTGTATTCCCAAAGCACTTTACAAGCAATGATGGACTGGTAGTGAGAAGACTGTAAATGTGTAGTGGCAGTCATTTCACATGTCAACACCCACACACAGCCTTGAAAGGGTTGAATAAGACCATGTCCAATTTGTTATGCAGAAAGAGTTAAAAGCAAAGATATGTTCTGTCCTCTCCTTTTCTGTCTCTTGTCTGTATGATTGCACAATCAAATTTTCTTCTGAGACCTAGGAACTGATCACTCTGACAGTCTCACGATTCCCCTATTTCCCTGCCTTCACTTGCTGTTCCTATATTTTCTTCCCCCTTGCTTATCTGTGGTTATAAGAATGTATGTGGATCTTCATGCAAAACTAGGTTCTCTGGTTTGAAAATGTATACAGTTATATTGTTGAAATGATCAGAAAAAGTTATTTGGAACTCAGGGGGTTAACCTTGAGATGCAGTTTGACCTCCACAAGCTCATAATGCAGAGTTGTCAACAGGAGATCAATTCTGGTACAGATTGTTCTATCTTGGTGCGCCTGCAAGGAAAGAAACTGACAAAGTTATGGGACATTGCATGAAAACAGGACATGTATGCTAACGAGCTCAGGATGCAGAAGTTAATTGTCAGGAAAAGATATATAAAGAGAGCAATCTTTTGTTAGAGAGAGAGATTGAAATTTAGAATTAGAGACACCCTCAAATGAAGGACTGCTTTGTTTGCACTGCCTTTGTAAAGAGCTATCCTAAAGCTATTCTGAGCAATTTTATTTTTTATTTTACTGTTATTTATAGTAATAAAATGCTACTTGTGAAATGTATAACTGCTCCTGGTTTTCCTGTGCTTTCTGACCTGTACCTCAATGACATAGCCTTGGACAACTGCATGAACCGATTTTATGAGAAGGGGAATGTTGGCCAGGATACCAGGGAAAATCACCCACGCTTGTTAAAAAAAAACCTTGAGTTCTTCAATTTCCACCTGGACACTCACCAGAACAGCACCAGAGATGGACAGAAGGGACCACAGTTTAAAGAAATAGTGAAGCCAAAACAGGCAGAAAGGAAAATAGTACCAATTTTAAAAGTAGTCAGTTGTAACTTTTTATTTCTGAAGTAGTTTTCTTTTTCTCTTTTGCTCAGTAGAAAGTCTTCTGTGAGGTAAAATTGTGCTGATGTGTGGAACAGCTCTTAGCCTGGCAGCTGATATATCTGTCTCTATCCCCTCACCACTACATCATGTGCATTATGCTCTCACTGATGGTGACATCACAGGTGACTGAACTGGCAGTCACTGAGTGACTGCTCCTAAGCAGCAGTGATGTCACAGTCGGTGAGGTTACAATGCTGATGATGTAGTGGGGGGGGGGGGGCAACAGAGCCAGATATGTCAGTTGCCAGGCAGAGTGCTGTTCTGCACATAACACCTATTAACATCAGGTAAGCAATCTTCTAATTAAACAAAGGGAAAATAAAATGTACCTCAGATATAAATGGTAATGGTTGGCTGCTTTTAAAATCTAATATTAGTTTTAGGCAGTACACTAGCTCTTTAACATCTCATCCAAAGGATGGCACACCCTAATAGTATGACAGTACAGAATCCCCCAAGTACTGCACTAGGGAGTCAGCATTTATGGTATGAGCCCTATCCTGGTGTGGGACTAGAACCCATGACCTTCTGGCCGATAGGCAGATATGCTACTAACTGAGCTATGCTGACATCTATACAGCAACTGATGGTCCCCATTCAGCTTTAAAATAGCCATGGTAAGTCTATTGACCTTGTTCTGCCCCAGAGCCTTGCTGTCTCCACTGCCTTTGCATGAAAAGCTATTTCCCCACTGTCCTCTTGCTTGTCTTTACATCTTTTCCCCAGGGGTGCTGGGGAAACTGATTGTCCTCCCTCCCCCACCACCTCCACTCCTAGGAGATGCAGGTTTCCCTCATATCTCCTTCCTGTTGCTGAAATGGCATAAAATTAGTGTGTTAAAATACAGTTGTTATTACAGTACTACTGTTATACAGTACCTTTTGAGTCACTGAAATATCTGACACCAATCACTATGGCCATACAAGCCAAAATATGTGGCCTGATGGGACAGTTTCAAGTCGGGCAGACTTAAACCTGATTTCTGCCTTATTTGGCCTGATATAAAAGAATGAGTCACATGGTCTAAACTTGTGGCCTGACCCAATTCACAGCGCTACCAATCACACCTAAATATGGAGACACTGTACAGTATGAGTCCTATTCTGTTACCTGCAGGAAGAGGATTGGGGTCTGTCCAATGCTAGCGAGCACTGATGGACCCTGTAATACATATCGTAATGATAATTATCATTACTGTGGCTGGAACACTGAAAATTTACACTGTACAGTACATTTTATTGATTATTATATTATGTGACAATCATGAAATGCAACATACAGCGGTCACAGACATTATCATCCCTCGGCACGCCTGGTGGTAAGATACATGGTTACAGGCCATCTCCAGCGGGGAGGGGAAAACTGTGTGGGAGCACAGAATTGTCCTGCTGCCACAGAACAGTATTGGTGGCCTCACCCTAGAAACCCTGCAACAATATAAATACGGCAGGGGGATTCATTAATGTCACTGATCATCACCAAAAATTGTAAAGTTAAGTTCAGTATGGTATGTGCACAGTGTGGTTTGGTGCATACCTAAACAGCACTTATACAGTACTGTGCTTACCAGTGCTGGGGTTGTTATGTGCCAGGTATGCACCTCGGGGTCTTTGTGATCACCATCCTGACAGTGCAGAGCAGATGGTAGAGGTACCTGACAGCAAAGCTCCATTGCCATTAGGAGTGGCGAATGTGTTTTCTTGATCTTCTCCACTGTCTATATTGACTGGCCTATGACCACCATGCTCACCTAGTATAACAGATGCCTGGAATCAGCAGTGTATTTTTTTTAATTTATTTTAATGAATCAATGTTTCCCTGTCAGTTGTAATTAGAGCAGTTTTGCTTCTCATGTGGTGTTCCTGGTTGAAAGGTGAGGAAAAGTGTTTATTTTTTTTTATTCTATTTTCCTCCTGTCGCAGCCCACGGGGGAATCTCTCTGGCATCCTGCCTGATCCTGCCCGACTGAGGTCACCCTGAACCTGTGCCTATTCTCTCCACCCCTCCCACAGCCAGCACCCCCAGCTTAACCCCTCCAGGGTGGGGCTGCCCCTCCTCGTTGGGTGCTCTTGCACACATAGACTCCGGCTATGGGAGTGGGCCCTGGGCGGAGGACCTGGAAGGTCAGGCAGGGTAGATCCAGCGGTGGGAATGGGGGTCAGGTGCAGTCGCCTCCCCCACAGAGCTGAGTTTTTCTGTTTTCTTGGTGCCCCTCCCCCTGCATGGTGTACCCGTGATGGTCTGGTGCAAGGCAACTCTGCCAGCGTGATCCATGTTGCATGACGTGCGGCCGATGCGATCTCCACCGGGAGCCGCTGGCACACAGAGTTATCCCTCACCCTCCCACAGGTGCTCTATCCTTGCCCCTTCCCTGCCAACCCCCAGCACCTGAGGTCGCTCCAGAAGTTGGGTCGCCAGCGTGGTGCGAGGTGTGGCGTCCAGCACCTCAACCCTCAACACCACTGGGCCGGCCCCGGAAAAGTGTTTTTAAAACAAATTTATTAGCATGACCTCTCACTAAATGCAACTGAGCCTGTGTGGCCTGACTACCTGACTCTTTGGTAACAGCACTCTCTGTTGAGTCAACTGTATTGCTGAGCCCCTGTGACCCAGTTATATGCCCTCAAATTGTACAGTGAAAACCAAAATGGTTACAGGATGAGCATACACCCAGCACATGGACACACACCCCTGTGACATATACGGCTGCACTTCTAGAGTCTACACAGTGTGTTTGTATTGGAATGTATTGGTTTTCTATTAAAAACCCTAAAGCGATACCATTCTGCCAACTGTGGGACCAGTTCCACTGTTGTCTTGCCATCCAGAGGGTGTGATACAATTTGAATTGAAGTGTTCTAGACTGCTGTCAAAATCATGCTCTGAAGATACCCTACATAGCAAATGGAAACCCTGAGTCACAAAATGTCTGAGATTGTTGCAGTAAGCCTTCAACGGCACTGCAGACTGCAGAAGATTTTTACAGAACGATGGCAGGAGTTCTGGTGAAATCTCGCTATGATGATCTCATCAGCCATTTTGTGAGTCAGGATCTACATTTGCTCTGCAGGAGATTTCACAGTATAATGGCAGTACTGTTGAAATCTCACTGCGGCAATGTTGCAGTGTTCACAGTAGAGAAAAGGCAGATCCCAACTCACAAAATTGCTAACAAGATTGTCACAAATGGCAAAATTATACATTATGGATTTTGTACTCTTTAGTTAAACACCAACTTCCCCAACAAAAACAGTCATTGCTTTATTTCATTTGAAATACTGTAAACTTGTTTGAAAGACATGAAACATCACACTGAACTCATCAAATGAACACAACAAATAACATTTTATTCAAGAACTACTCAACAGTGTAGTTTTTCTTGGATTTCTTGTTAATGTATCCTGTGCCTTATGTTTCAGAAGTGGTTCGATCCCATTTCAAATAGTGTCGCCTGACCACCTGTAGAACCTCACTGCTTTAGTGCTCCAGGACATTCTTTTTTTTTCCCTTGGCTACAATCCCAGTTTACGTTTGCCCATTGTGAGGTGCTGGTTTTGGGGTACAAGATGTCAGTAAACTAGTGTGGGTAGCTGATCTGCACTACCTCCAGTCAATGTAATCTATTCAAGCTCTTTGTTGTTACTCAAAGTGACCAATTCAGTGACAGGTGAAGTTCCATAACCTTCATCCATTGAATATCCATTTGCACTGGTAGCTGGATTTACAACTGAAGTCAAGGTCTGTGCTTGTGAGGCAGAAGGTGGGATACAGGTCTAGGAATGTGAGGCAGCATGTAAGGGCTATGTCTAGACATGTGAGGCATAGTATGGGGGCAAGTTCTGGGCATGTGAGGCAGAAGGTGGGGTTGGGTTCTGGGCATGTGTAGCAGAAGGTGGGGTTGGGTTCTGGGCATGTGAGGCAGAAGGTGGGGGTTGGGTTCTGGGCATGTGAGGCAGAAGGTGGGGGTTGGGTTCTGGGCATGTGAGGCAGAAGGTGGGGTTGGGTTCTGGGCATGTGAGGCAGAAGGTGGGAGTTGGGTTCTGGGCATGTGAGGCAGAAGGTGGGAGTTGGGTTCTGGGCATGTGAGGCAGAAGGTGGGAGTTGGGTTCTGGGCATGTGAGGCAGAGGGTGGGGTTGGGTTCTGGGCATGTGAGGCAGAGGGTGGGGTTGGGTTCTGGGCATGTGAGGCAGAAGGTGGGAGTTGGGTTTTGGGCACGTGAGGCAGAAGGTGGGAGTTGGGTTCTGGGCACGTGAGGCAGAAGGTGGGGTTGGGTTCTGGGCATGTGAGGCAGAAGGTGGGGTTGGGTTCTGGGCATGTGAGGCAGAAGGTGGGGTTGGGTTCTGGGCATGTGAGGCAGAAGGTGGGGGTTGGGTTCTGGGCATATAAGGCAGAAGGTGGGGTTGGGTTCTGGGCATGTGAGGCAGAAGGTGGGGTTGGGTTCTGGGCATGTGAGGCAGAAGGTGGGGTTGGGTTCTGGGCATGCGAGGCATAGTATTGGGGCAAGTTCTGGGCATGTGAGGCAGAAGGTGGGGTTGGGTTATGGGCATGTGAGGCATAGTATGGGGCAAGTTCTGGGCATGTGAGGCAGAAGGTGGGGTTGGGTTCTGGGCATGTGAGGCAGAAGGTGGGGTTGGGTTCTGGGCATGTGAGGCAGAAGGTGGGAGTTGGGTTCTGGGCATGTGAGGCAGAAGGTGGGGTTGGGTTCTGGGCACGTGAGGCAGAAGGTGGGAGTTGGGTTCTGGGCATGTGAGGCAGAAGGTGGGGTTGGGTTCTGGGCATGTGAGGCATAGTATTGGGGCAAGTTCTGGGCATGTGAGGCAGAAGGTGGGGTTGGGTTATGGGCATGTGAGGCATAGTATGGGGGCAAGTTCTGGGCATGTGAGACAGAAGGTGGGGTTGGGTTCTGGGCACGTGAGGCATAGTATGGGGCAAGTTCTGGGCATGTGAGGCAGAAGGTGGGGTTGGGTTCTGGGCATGTGAGGCATAGTATGGGGGCAAGTTCTGGGCATGTGAGGCAGAAGGTGGGGTTGGGTTCTGGGCATGTGAGGCAGAAGGTGGGGTTGGGTTCTGGGCATGTGAGGCAGAAGGTGGGGTTGGGTTCTGGGCATGTGAGGCAGAAGGTGGGGTTGGGTTCTGGGCATGTGAGGCAGAAGGTGGGGTTGGGTTCTGGGCATGTGAGGCAGAAGGTGGGGTTGGGTTCTGGGCATGTGAGGCAGAAGGTGGGGTTGGGTTCTGGGCATGTGAGGCAGAAGGTGGGGTTGGGTTCTGGGCATGTGAGGCAGAAGGTGGGGGTTGGGTTCTGGGCATGTGAGGCAGAAGGTGGGGTTGGGTTCTGGGCATGTGAGGTGGCAGGTGTTGCAGTTTCTAAACCAGAGGTATCAGCACAGTGTGGGAAGGCAAATGAGTCCAATAGTTATCTAGGCTGTTGTGGTCTGTCTGTCTGTCTGTCTGGTGTACAGGATCATCTGTGCCAGAGAACAGCAGCTCTGTGAATGAGCTCAATGAGGATGTTCTCTCCTGTGGTGCTGGTGCCTTTAACGTGCTGTACAGCTGCAGCAACATACCCAGCTTCTGATCCAATTTTTTGTACTGTTCACAGACATCCTGCACTTCTGCTGGACCAGCTGCAACTGTTCGTGGAGGTTATTCACAGTCCTCAGTATTTGAAATAGTGTTTGAGCCCTGAAATTATCATGACCCATCAGTCATGGGACCTCATGAGGTACCGGAAAAGGCAAAGCAGGCATGGAATGATCACTTTACTGGTCATCAGTTGTTGATCCTTTTTTTAATTTCTTGTGATCTTTAATAGATAGATGAGTTTCCTGCAAAGTTAAGATTGGCATGCTATTTTATTTTTTCATATAGCATTATGAGTTCTTTCTTTTTATATTTGTTAAGGCTATTATATTCATCGATGAAATGATGCTCTCAGGAGAGTTTATATCTGTGTTAGCTAACATTTTAATTTAAGAGAAAAAGTAATTTGCAGAAATTCCATGATTTTCTTTTCTTTTGACCCCTCATTGCTGTTTTATTATTTTTTTTTTTTTATCATTTGCCCCACCTTATAAGCCACCTTGCTTTACTATTATCCACCGAAAAATCCCAAAAGTGAAACAACTTGACACTACTAGGTGTCTTAATACTGAGTGGGGGTATCCTGTGATCGGTGCTAGTCGCAAGTGGGCACCTATTGAAATGGCAACCCACTTGCAGCGCATAACCAGATGGTGAGGAAGTAGGGAGGGTGACCGGATGGGGAGGGTTCATGAATGGTGACGGGATGTTGCTATACGTACACATACATGGGGGAGAAGCAAGCACACTGAGCAAGGGATGGGAGGGTTTGTGAGGGGTGGTGCCGTGGTCAGTCACTGAGCTAGCTCCATGGCGTGGTGGGTGGGTGCTGGGCTGGGGTGGCTGGGATGCAGGGTTAGGGTCCGGGTGCAGGTATGTTTTGTTGCACCCGGCCCGAGTCGGTTAAATTTTTGCACTGTTGCACCCCCCCCCCGGAGTTGAGAATATAATAGTAAGAGGGTGTGGGGGGGGGGCACAGCACCTGCATAAAAATAAATATTAGTGTCTCTTGTGCCATTTTCTTTGTTGCCAGGGGTCTCCATCTTAGAAACTGAAATTTGGTGATGTACACTCGCCATAATGACAATTGCCTTTCAGCAATCACCCTTATGACATAGAACCCTGAGCGGGTATTATGCTGACATGCATTTTGTACAGTATCCCCTTTAGAGGTGAATATTGTTTCTTTATCTCTTTTTTTCATTTTTTCCTCCCTTACAATTAATATGAGAATCCATTTATCACTCTCTAAAATGGTGAGTAACAACAAGATGCAGCAACAACCAAAACAAATGAGAGAGAGAGAGAGAAAAACAGACCATTTGTCACAAATATTTAGAGCAAAAATGACATTTAAAAGAAAAATAATAAAAGAAAACGGATGAAAATGAAGAGAGAAAAAAACCATTGAATTCTCAATATTAGTAGAGATTAATCATGAGTCCTCATTGCATCAGACTTGTTCTGTTTTCTCTTCTTTCCAGTATTTCCGGCCCTGAATATTCCAGTTAGGCTTTAAAAAAGCCTGGAAAATGTCTTAGTAAGTCTTTTTTGACTTCTTCCGCACATGTGTACGCCCATTGGTTATCTTTAGTAAAGACTCTGGGCAGGATTCACAAAGCAGTTGTGCTCAGCGTATCTGAGATGCGCCGGGTCAAATGAGATGTGCTGTCCCCAAACAATGTTATTCACAGCAGGATGTGTCACAAGACGCACTATGAACATCCCCACTGTGAATACCACTGAAGCGCCATGGCGCAACCAGGATGCACAGAAGCACCCTGGACCACAAAACAATGAATAAGGAGCAAGTCAGCAAGGAACACAGGAGCAACAGGGGGAGACTGCAGTGGCGCAAAGTACGCTGGTGAACAGCCCAGCAGGGACTGGCACAGGGCCAAAGTGCAGAGAGTGGCCCACCAAAGCTGTTAAGGTGCACAGACAGAGCACAGATGGTGACACCTGGTAGAATCACAGACACACAACCAACATGGGACCAACAGGCACAGACGCCATGCAAAGGGGTGACTGAGAAGGTGTGGCACAGCAGCAGAGCTGCACTAGTCAGCATGGCAGAGGGAGCCACACATGTCCCGGTGCACAGGAACACAGCAGGGCATACATGGAAGCTGCAACACAGGCAAACACAGGGGGACAAGCACAATAGCACAAAGGTCGAAGGCCGTGTTCTGCACAGGTGGAACATGCTCACTGGCACTGTGGACTGCAAAAAGAGCAGCACAACAAGGGACCACCACAACAGAACAAAACATCACGCACCACACACAGAATAGGGGTACTGTGCAAGCCAGCACAGTGGAAGGCCACCCAACAAGCCAGATGCAACATGGAGGGCACACACTGCAGTGTACATGAAAGGTGGACATGGTGCATGGATGTGCAGTACCACAGGGGCACATGTGGAAATGGGAGCAAAGGTACTGTGGAATCCAGCAAGCACAACAGGGCACCAGCACAAGGTAAAATGAATGACCACAGACACCGTCATCAATATCAAAAGATTCACTGAAGCAAGTATATATAAACAAAAATCAAAATGTACACAAGTATAAATAACAAAGAACAGGGATAGGGTGATGTGGGAATGAACAAACGAACAATAAATAGTGAACACCTAAAAGGGATGGTATGTGGAGGGGGACAGGGGAAGACTGCTAGTAACGGTGATGGTCATGGAGGGTAGGCGGTCAGTCAACAAAGGGGCTATTTATAAATGGCCCAGTGGCTTAATGTCCAGGATGGGCCAAACTCAGGCATCCTTCTCTCCTGCCCCCTGCACATAGTACCTTCACAAGCAGGGTAATCACCTGTAGGAGCTGCCCCTGCCTCCTGTACAGTGTGCCATGGTCCTCCAGAGCACCCTCCACAGCTGAATCCCTGCTGGCCATAGGAAGATCCAAGCCCTCCTCCTCCTCCTCAACACATCCGGCTGTACTCTCCATGGACCTACAGTGGGGACACAGACAACAGGAACTCAGTGCCATAGTTCATACCGCCCCCCCCCCGACTACCAAGCGCAGAAGGGCACACAGACATGTCCCACACAGAATGTGCAGATGCCAACCGGTTGCACAATTGTGCAGGCCCCTTCCGACCACCAGTGGAGCACCACAGTGTGAACATGGTCCTGAGCAGACGCATACATGGTGGACGGACACAAAGGAGTCATATACACTCTGGCCCTAGCATGCGCTGCCAAGGTGACATCCCATGTGTGTGCGCAACATGCAGCAAACGGACATGCACATGTGGCAGTCAATGGCCTGCTGTGGGCATAGCCCCAACCCCCCCCGATGAACAAACAGAGGATGCACATGCGATACACTCACCTGCACCCACACAACCAGAACCTGGCCTCCTTCATTGGCCCTAACGTGCCTGGCCTCCTCTGCCTCCACAGCCCTCCACCGGAAACACAAGCAAAGAGCACTGTGAGGTAACAATGGGTGTGTACATACCTGCCTCAGTGACCCTCAGTAACAACACTAGTGCCAGCATGCAGTGATGGACCCACCCCCTCAGTGACCCAATGTAACAGTACCCTGGGCAGTGTGTCGTAACAGACACCACCCCAGACCATGCCCACCATGGCAGTGTGTGGATGGATGTGTACCGTGCCACTGTCAAAACCACAATGCACCTGCCACAGTGACAATGCAACTCCCCTGTCATGCACCAAGCCACACACATCGATGCATGGTGGTGGCAGCACCAGCAAGGCATGTCACACGTGTGTGTGTGTGTTTTGGGGTGGGGGGGTTGTGCATCAGAGCACACTGCACCACCCCCCTAGAAACAAACATCTGCCCACTAGAGTGGATGTAAGTTGATGTGACTTACCTGGGTGTGGCACTGCACCACTGCATACCTGGTCATGCATACATAGACAGTGTTGGCAGATAAGGGCCTATGGCCCACCCAGTCTGCCCATTTGAGCTTGTAAGTTCAGTTTATGTTTTCCTTGAAGTCTGTTGCCCCTTACCCCTGACCTTCAGAATTGCTTTATGTCTATCCCATGCATTCTTAAATCCTGTGATTGTTTCAGCCCCCGCCACTTCCTCTGGCAGGGTGTTCCACTTGTCCACCACCCATTCTGTGACGAAATTCTTCCTCACGTTTTCTCTGAATCGTCCTCCCTCCAACTTCATCCCATGCCCTCTAGTCCTGGAACATCTTTTTCGCTTAAAAATAGTGTATTCCTGTACCCTGTTCCTTCCTGTAAGATACTTGTATGTCTCTATCATATCCCCTCTCTCCCTCCTCTCCTCCAGGGAGTACATGTTCAGTTCCTTCAACCTGTCCCCATAGGACTTGTGATGCAATCCACGCACCATCTTTGTTGCCCTCCTCTGAACCTTCTCTACCCTGTCTATGTCCTTACGTAGGTAAGGTCTCCAGAACTGTACACTGTACTCCAGGTGCCTCACTATGTCTTGTATAGTGGAATTATTACCTCCCTTTTCCTGCTGGTGATGCCCCTGCCTATGCATCCCAGCATCATATTTGCTTTACCTGCTGCCTTGTCACACTGTTTCCCTACCTTGAGGTCATCAGACATGATAACCCCAAGATTCCTTTCTTGCTTGGTGCATGCTATATCCTCACCCCCCAACTTGATATATTGTGCCAGGGTTTCTGTGCCCCATATGCATTATCCTGTACTACTTTGCATTGAATTTCAACTGCCAAACCCCTGACCATTCTTCAAGTTTCTGCAGGTCCCTTCTCATTCTGTCTACACCCTCTGGTGTGTCTACTCTGTTACAGAGCTTTGTGTCATCAGCAAACAGTGAAATTCTGCCTTCTAGGTCCTTCGCAATGTCACTGATGAAGATGTTGAATAGGACCGGTCCCAGCACTGATCCCTGTGGTACCCCACTGGTCACTCTTCCCTCTGTGGAGTGACAGCCATTTACCACCACCTCTCTGTGGCCTGCTGCCCAGCCAGTTACCTACCCACCACACTACTGTCCTGCCCACACCCATATTCCCCAGTTTGTGTAATAGTCTTCTATGTGGCACAGTGTCAAAGGCCTTGCTGAAGTCCAGATAGGCCATGTCCACTGCCCTCCCCTGATCCACCTCCCTAGTTCACCCAGTCAAAAAATTCAATGAGGCTGGTCTGACATGACCTCCCCCTGGTGAAACCATGCTTCCTTGGGTCCTGCGGTGGACACCGCCGCCCTAGGGCCACCTGACCGCTCAGTGACAGGCAGGTAGCACAGTGCTGCCGCAGCAACACAGCAGCACTGGTGGCAGTTGGACGCACACCCATCCCACCAACAGCTGGTACACGTGTGCAATGGCCGCCCCACGGTGGCATGCACACCACACAGTGTGCTGCACACAGCTGACATGGCACACGGTATAGTTAGCCATGGCTGCACCCCCACCCCTGCTGACCACCCGGTAAGGAGTAGAGGAAGAGAACAGTGCCTACCTGCCCTCTGCAGCACTGCACGCACTGGTCCCGCAGCTGCTCCATCTCATCCACTTGGGCCAGCTCCCCCAGCCTGATGTCCCGCAGCGGCCAGCTGCAGCCCACCAGGCACCCGTGCTGCCCTGGCACGGCGCTGCTCATCAGGCCCTAGGAATAGAACACATACAGGCACACATCAGATCACAGCCACAGCATGAGCCCACCGCCCCCACCCCTGTGCACAGTGTGCGCACCAGTCTAACATGACTCGCAGGGCAGTGGCTCAGTGCACCCAGTGGCTGGCAATGTCACACCACATGGCACACGCCGACAGTGCCAACAGGCATGTCAGACAGCCCAGCCAACACCACGGTACAGCGGTTGGGCACAGAAGCAGTATGTGCTGACTTACCTGGCTGTGGCATGGCCCCCCCTGCAGACACATGCCTGCAGCATCCTCAGCCTCTCATGGTCCCTCTGCATGAGGTCGCAGTACCGGTGGCAGCACTGCTCACCAGTACGATGTACCCCGGTGTCCTGGACCAGGTCAGCAGCAATGGCCTGCCAGACGTCTGTCCTGGCCTGCTGCAGGAGTTCCTGTCCAAACAGGCCGGGTGCATGTGGTTGCACCTGGGCCACAAGGTTAACCAATTCCAACTCGCTCCAATTGCGAGCACATCGCACCCCTCACTGCGCCATGCTCCCTATATGAGTTGTTGAACCAAGATGGTGTCCGTAGCACACATGCAAATGTGCACAGGATGCATGCCACATGGAGGAAGTTGTTACATTCGTCAATCACAAGATCGCCATGGATGCACGGCATGGGTGTGGCTCCACTTGGCATATGGAACTGGAGTTCCAAGGGAACATTGGGTCGGGTCAGGTCAGGGGACAGGGGTCACCCGGCGCATAGTGTGCAGGAGTGCTATAGGGGTCATAGTGCGCCTTGGGCCCTGTAGCGCTCAGGCGCTATAAGGGCCATAGCGCATAGTGTGCCTTGGGCCCTATAGCACTCAGGCGTTATAGGAGCCATAGCGCATAGTGCGCCATGGTCCCTATAGGCCTGAACAGTATAGGGCCCATGGTGCATTAGGGCACAGTGCACAATAGGCAGTAGCACAAGTCACGACGCATGCATACTGTGGGCAGGGCACTGCGCATGTCATGACATGCGCCGCAGCAATTCCATTGTGCAAGGAGCAAGTGCGCGATATTCAGCCATCACATGCTAATGAGCTCATCAACCAACGGGCAGTGCAATGGGGATATTAGCATGTCATTACTGTTGCGCAACAGCTCATTTGCATGTGATGCACTATGAAGGCACCGCACAACAGCAAAGGCCATGGACCGGTATTACACCATTTGAGGTAAGTTGCACCTGCCGTGGGAACAGCCAGCACAGCAGAGTGGATGGGGTTGGCCGCTGCAGGCAGTAACACACTTATCTATGTCCACAGGTAGCAACATGTCAGAGCATGAGGAGACTGAGGAGCGTGGGCCTGCCTGCAAGCGCAGGCCCAACTTTATGAAGGTGGAAGCCGATGCACTGTTCGAGGCCTACCTTGACAGGGAGCAATTGCTGAGTGGTGCCACTGGCACACCACAGGCCAGGGCTGCGGCCTGGGTGGAGGTGGCAGTGGTTGTGAACCAGCAGGGCAGCCATCAGTGGTCTGTGCAGGGGTGCAGAAAGAAGGTGGGCACTGACAAATGCTGGATTAGAGAGAAGGTGGCGGCCATACAGGCTGCCAGGACAGCCACTGGTGGGGGCCATGCTGCTGTGCCACAGCTCGGAGCGCAAGAGGAGCTGGTGATGACCACCATGCAGCACAGCATCATTCAGGGTGTGCCAGGTGGTGGCTTCCAGACAGGAGGGAGCCCATCACTGCATGTTATGTATGCCATTCCCGGGGGGGGGGGTTCTGGAATGGCGGCACTAACACATCTGTTTTCTCTTACAGCACTGGCACGCCAGCATGCAGTGGCAGGGGCACCAGCGGCTGCCATGGGGGCAGGCCCAGCCCCGGAGAACCAGAAATCCACCTCCACGGACAACTGGGGACCCGATCGGCTGCAGCACACCACCGCCATCCAGTCGGATGTCCTGGGCTTGGTGTTGGACAAGGCCCAGGCTGTGTTCCAGCAGGATGCCAGCCATAGAGTGCTCTGTGTGGAGACACAGATCGGGGTGGGTTCTGACACTGAGGATGACATGACCATCATTCTGGACAGCATGGGTGGTATCGTGGGGGAGACATCCATACCTACCATCATCACTGACAGTGTGGCCAGTGGCCTGTCGGCAGTGGAACAGCTTCCCGCCGGTGCCCCTGGTGCTGCCGTGTGCACAGCCACAGCAGTGCTGGGTGGTGGTGGTGGTGCAACCGCTCAGGAGCTGGCCAGCGCACAGTGGCTAGAGAGGCAGCAGCGGCAGACAGCTGGGGACATTGGGTGGCCAGATGCAGAGTCTGCTGCCAGTGCACCTGACAATGACCTACCCCATGGGGACCCCGCTGTGCAGTGTCCACCTTAGCGGGGGGCAGTGCAGCGTAGTCGTACACCAACGGTGAGATGGCAGCATGCCCATGCACCCCTGGGTGCTGACCCATTGACAGAGCACACCCGATTGCTGCGGGCCTCCATGGAGCAACAGGTGCTGCTCATAGCTGGGGTGCATGCACTTCACGCAGAGGTGTGCCAGGCAGCCAAGCTGTGCAAGAGGGGCACCGTGCAGGTCCTGGAGGCCATACAGTGCCTGCGGGAGGACACGACCATATCCCTGGATCAAATTGCCAATGCGATCTCAGTCGGCCTTGCGCCACTGGCTGCCACAGGGTGTGGCCGCCAGCCACAGACACCACGGAGTGCACTGTCCACCCCATGGACCCAGCGTCAGGTGACTCCCTCAATGTCGATCCCAGGCTCTGCTGTCAGCATCCTAGACACGCCTGGGGTGGGCCTGTTTGGGTGCCTACACACCCCTGCGAGGACCCGGTCACGTTCCCGCAGTTCGACCCCTGGGGGGCAGTTGCATACCCCCCGTGGCCATTGAGCAGCCAGTGGCCGTCGACCGGTCCCACGCGGTGGATCTGATGTGCGTGCCATCCTGTCTGCAGTCTGCTGCCACTGCCCTGTGTGCACATGGGTGATGTGTGTGGGTGCATGCCACAGTCATGGCAACTGTGTGTCGCGCCATACGCTGCCTGTGTGCGCACCCAGCCGGTCGCTGGCCCATGTGGCGTGTGCGTGATGATAGCAGCACAGCACTAGTTGTGCCTCTGTACCGGCGCCCTGCATCTGATCCACACCACGTACTAGCACCTGTGTGTGCCAGTGTGTGTGTGTGTTGCTGTACGGTGCTACATGGTGTTGTGTGTGGCTGTGTGGCACCGCCACCCCCACCCCTGCCCCATGCCTGTGTGTGCAGGCCCATAGCCATGCTTGCCCATGCCCTGTGCCATTGTGTCTGTTCACTGCATGGGCATTGCTCCCCCTACCTGCATGCACCAAAGTGCTCCTGTGCAATCATGTCCCGGTACTGGCATGCCATCTTGAGGAGCCGGGGATCCCTCCACCCGGGGGGCTGCCCACCACCCCCCAGCCCACTTCCCTCTTCATCCCCACTGCTGCCTGTCCCCCTCTTCAGCCTCGACAGCTATCCCACAGTCAATGGCCATGTTGTGCAGCATGCAGCAGACCAGGAATAGGCCACAGGCTTTCGAGGGGCTGTACTGTAGGGCACCACCAGAGTTATCTAGGCAATGGAATTGTGCCTTCAGCATTCCAAACACATGCTCAGTGATGTTCCACATGCTGGTGTGTGCCTCATTGTACTGGTCCTCTGCTGGGAATGACGGGCGCTGGTAGGGGGTGAGTAGCCAGGGCCTGAGTGGGTAGCCACTGTCACCTATGTGGACAGATACATGGTTAGCACCTGGTGTCCTCTGTCGCTGTGCCTCTTGCACATCCCTGGCACTCCCACCAGTGCACCCACCCTGCCTGCCTCTGTCCCATGCCCTGTTGTTCCCAGCTGCCCATGGTCATCCCATACTCACCCACTTGGTGGCTCGTGGGGATCTTCCCACTCTCAAACCTGTGGCACAGTGCAGAGCTGTGCCAGATGAATGAATCATGTGCACTCCCAGGGTGTGTGGCCTAGACATTGGTTATGCGCCCCCTGGCATTGCACACCATCTGGCAGTTGACACTGGGGTAGCCCTTCCTATTCATGTATGCTACGCCTTCCAGGCCAGGTGACATGTGGATGCCCACATGGATGCATTCAATGGCCCCTAGTACACCAGGCATCCGTGCTACCCCGTGGAACTCCTGCATGGTTGTTGTACACTTTGCCTGTGTGTTGGGGAAATGGATGTATTCCGCAGCATGTGGCAGCAGGGTGTTGAGGAATTGTGTTAGGAGGCGTGACGTGGCCAACTGGGTTATGCCTGTGGTGTCCCCTGTTGGTCTCCGGAAGGTGCCCATGGCGAGCAGTCACATGACGGCTGTCACTTTCATCTCCACTGTCAGGTCATGGCTCTGTCTAGTGGGTGCCTGCATGTCCTCACTCCACAGCTCACAGAGCTGCCTCAGAATCACCCGGTTCAGGCGATACCGGCCCACGATCTCCATATCAGTGTGGTTCTTGAAGCTGATGTGGGGACGGTGCCACCTGTTCTGGGCGTACCGCCGACGGACCCTTCCACAGTCACGTCGCTCTGCCTCCTGCCTCCTCACACCACTCATTATGGCCTCCATCTGGAAGGCTGCACTGGCCATGGCCCCTGTTGTTCTGTCTCCTCCTGGGCGTCTGGCTCCAGTGGTCCACTTGCCACTGTGGGGCAGTGCCTGTCACTCCACCTGGCTCCCTCTTGAGACACCTGACCCTGGCTTGCACATGCCTGCCACCTCTGTCCCACGCCCCTGTGGATGCCTGTCACTCCCTCCAGGGTCTGGTGGCTCTTTATCTCTCATTCTCTGTCTTCCTGTCTCTCTCTCTCTCTTCCCCCCCCATCTTTCTGTCTCCCTCTGTCTCGTTCCCCTCTGGCGCAAGTGCTGTCCCCCTGCTTGCTCCCTGTATTTATGGTTCAAGTCTGCTCGGCGCATCTAGCCATTGCTCCACACTTGCACCATGGGTTGGGGGTTGAATATCACACTGTGCCGCATATTCATGGGAACGCCCTCTGCCCTTGCGCATGCATTCATTAGAGTTGCACATTGGCGCACGGCTACTTTCGCTGCACAATGGCTCCCGCTAAATATCGCTCCATGACGCAGTTCTGCAGTTGTGCATGTGCAACTGCTTTGAATATCCTGGCCCTTGAATCTTATTCAAGTCTGCGCTTCTACCTTTTTCAGTCATGCAGAGGTCCAGAAAGGTGACTTCTTTCTGGCACAACTGTGCTTTAGAAGGGTTGCATTTGATGCCTGCCCTCTGTAAGAGAGTCAGTAGCTCATCAAGGAGAACCAAATGTTCTGTTTTGGTAGCTGTGGACAAGAGCAAATCATCCAAGTACTGCAGAAGGCATTCAGGGGCTGAAAATCCCCATAATGCATCTTTCATGTGTACATGAAAGAGAGAGAGGCTACTATAAAACTCCTGAGGGAGGCATGTCCAAGTATACTGACGCCCTTCAAAAGTGAAGGTAAATTTATATTGACTTTCCTTAGCCAATGGTAAAGACCAAAATCCATTGGAAATGTCCAATGCACTGAACCATTTGCAGTCAGGTGTTTAACATCCTTAACACATCTGGTGCTGATGCCACTGTTGGGGCACAGCTTGGGGTTACTTGATTAAGTTTTCAAAAATCAGTTGTGAGTCTCCAAGCCCCAGTTGGTTTCTTCACGGGCCAAATGGGGGTGTTTGTGGTTGAAACACATGCCTGTTGGAGTACAGACTGGATAGTCTCTCTCAGTAATGGCAGGGCTTCTGCAGGAAAAGGGTATTGTTTTTGTTTAACAGGGTCTGGGCCTGTTACTTCAATGGATGTTTTCATCCTGCCACAATCATGTTTGTTTGTTGCAAACACATCTTCGTGTTTTGCAAATATATGCTTCAGCTCATTATATGAGTCATGATCTTTCTGGACATTTATGACGTTATACTCAGTGTCATTGTGTGTAATGGCAGCCAGGACATGTGAATCACATATCATGATAGTATGGTATTGGCCTGGAATCTGAATCATTAGCCTGTTGACTAAATCCACAACACAGCCGTGCTATGCAAGGAAATCAGTCCCTAAAATACTGGGATGATGACGTAATACCATGAGGTCAAAACTGAATTGTGTGTTTAGGATACCCACTACCACTGGAATGGGGATGGACCTGTATGTCTGCAATATGGTACCATCCACACCTTGAGCACCAGTCAACCTTCCAGTGGACCAGTGTGAGGAAGCAGGGTCCTCATCATGTAGTACTGACATAGCTGCTCCTGTATCAAGCAGCATTATCTGTCGGCAGCCCCCTACCATGGCCTACCACTTGTATCCACAACCAAGGGGAAACAATGCAGACTGATAATTGTCATTGTGACATATTAGGGCTCTCCCCTGTGCGTTGTGCAACTATTGCTTGTACTTTCTTACCAGTTCTGGCTTCATTCACATTATAAACTGGAAATAATTGACTTTGTCTAGTAGTAGCCATTGCTGCCACAGGAGATGCTACAGTGGCAGGTGTCAGTGGAGAGGGCTGCATGGTAGGTGGAGCTGGTGCTGTTAATGGGGGGGGGGTGGGGTGGTGTTGGAGCAGTAAAAAGAGGCTGCAAGACCTGGACTATTTCAGGTCCTGTATCCCCTCCCACCCATCGTGGGTTGGAATGCTGGAACAATGGCTGCCACGATGTGGTCACTACCAGGGGTCTAGCAGATCTGATGTGATCTAACATCTCTCTCAATCTTTTTAATTTTTTTTAGCAATCTGTTTATATATTGGTCCAGTTTTGTAATTCACGCTGCCTTTAGTAGTCCTATATTGATTAGCACTACTGTACTCCATACCCTGATAGTTATTTTTGTTATACTTTTTTTTATGCCTATTTCTGTATCTCCCCCCACCCTTGGTCGGGGTAGTGGTGGCAGCTGAGCTGGGTGCTTCCTTCCCCCCTTCCACTGCATAAGTGGTGTAGCCTCCAGTAGGCTGTTGAATTGCAACAACCTTGTTTTTGTCCTTATAATTGAGAGACCGGATATAAATCTGATACAGCCTCTCAGTTACCGTTTGTATTTTATCAAATGTGTCCGGTTCTGGGAACACTGCACACTCAACCCTCTCATGTAGGGCTGATGTCATGTTTCTGATACACAAATCCTTATATTCAGTCTGTTCTGTGCTATGCTCCTCCTTTGCAAGGAGCTTGCCTGAGTGATAAGCCATCCACAAGCGGGAATGGTACGGGGCAGGGGATTCTCTAGCCTGTTGTCTCACATTCAAGGCTAAACGAACATCCACAACTCCTGGGTTGGCAGCAGATAACAAATTAGTACAGATATTATCAAAATCCATGTTAACACCATTCTGTACAGCTGGCTTAAGTTTGGGCCAGAGCTCAGGTTCGATTGTCAACCTTAAGGCTTTAACCTTACAGTCCTCTGGAAGGCTAAGCATTTCACAGTGTGAGCTCACATCTGCCAGATGACAGCTCAAATTATCATTAGGCAGCATACGCCCAATGCTGTCAGCAATCTGTTGTACTGAATGGGCAACCTGCACGGGGTTGTCTGTAGGTGGTTTCTGGTCAGCTTCTAGAGCTACCGCTCTGGAGGTTTTGTGTGCAATTTCTGCAGCAGTCTGTGCAACTGACTTCAGTACACATTCCTGTTAACTACCTTCCTTAATCATTTTATTAACCTCCTCATGCAGTCTGTTTCGCTGCTGATCAGCAATCTCCAGCTTCTGTATTTCCTCTTCAATCATAGCATTAATTTCAACTCTGTCCTTTTAATTCTAAACAGAAATTGCAGGGGGTAGGATAGCTTTAAGTTATCCTTGGCTTGCTGCCATTGGCTATTTTGTTGTTGGGCACAGGCTGTATGGGTACAGCCACTTTGTAGGAGGGTGTGGGCATGGCTATCTTGGTGGAGGACCTCCTGAGGGTGGCCATCTTGTTGTAGGTCAGTGCCATTTTGGCTGGGCTGTCAGTATAGCCTAGAGGTTAGAGGAACAAGGTGCGAACAAGCTTGATACATCCAGCAGACCAGACCCGAGTTTGATTCTCACAACCTCCACTTGCATACTGTGTGACTCTGAGCAAGTCACTTAACCACCCAGTGCTCCCTGGTAGCCCCTGAAAACAGGCTCTTGTGCTTAGTGGGCCTTACCCGGTTACCAAAGACTAAAATAAAAAAAAAAAAAAAACAATGTTGTGAATGGCACTGCTGCACAATATGTTGACATCCACCTCCATTTAGTGAATGAGGACATCCACCATTTTGTGACAAAACAGGAACAGGGACAGCCTGTATTGCACTGTACCACAACAAATGGTTGGGGAACCCACAAGATTAAACAATATACTCGATATAGTACTCACGGACATGACTAACAATGTGGGGGATGTCACAAATTTTTTTTTTATTTAAATCTTGGATTACATATACCTTTGAGCCAAGAGCTCTTTTACAAAGGTTTCATGTCAGTAGAAAGGAAAACAGATTAAACAGGACAGTAAAGTATGGCACAATAAAGTGTAAATAGGAGGTACACAAATCATAATGGACACAAAATCATAATGGACAGTCAATGTAAAACAACAGAGACACATTATGCTAATCAGTTTCAGACACAGGAAAATGCATACAGTACATTGATATCGGCTAGCAGGCTTTGTCAAGACAAACAAGGCATAGGATGCAGGAGGGTGAGCTGGGAAGAGTAAGAGGGGTGGGAGTAGAAGATGTGAGGAGAGGTGGGTCAAGGGAAGGGGGCGGATGGGTGGAGAGCAGGGTAGGGGTAGGGGTAGGAGACAAGAGTGCTAAATTACTATGAAAGAGGTCGAGTGCTAAGGTCGAGGTTTGGGAAAACATGGTTAAGGGAGACAGTCACAGGTGCTAGCTGTAGAGAGTAGTGACCGAAGCTTGGATTTGCATGGGCCCAGTTTAGTTTCGGAGGCAATGTCACTGTTGAAAGCATTCATCCAGAGGGGGGCACTGTAGGTGAATGATCTTTGCCCCTGGGTGGTTTGGCGATGAGGGACCTGTAGGAGCTGAGATTCAGAACCTTGGGTGTGGCGTGGATTATGAGGGGGCTGAGAAGATCTTGTACTCCAGGTGGCAAGAGGCCTAAGGTTACTTTCTTGGCCATCAGATAACAATAAATGAACCCTTACTGAACAGTGATCATGATATCATTACATTCACTTTTTCTAATAATATAAAAATAATTAAAGGCAACACAATTGACTATGCAAGAGCAAATTACAGCTCTATCACTAGATATCTGAAAGAGTGGGATTGGAAAAATACTTGTAATATTTTATTGTTTTTTACACTGATTTGTTTATTGTACTGATAGCATGCTTTTACTATGGGCGCCAGAAAAAAAAAGTGCCTTGCCTTACAATACACACAACATTAATACATTTTGGACTGACATCAAAACTACATTCTTGACCTTAGAACGTAGATTCATCTCTAATAAGAAAATCTATAACAAAAAAGGTAAAGTACCCCAGTGGTTCTCTAATAGAATTAGAACGCAGTTCAATAAAAAGAAAAGAGCCTACAAAGCAATGAAAAGGGACAACAATGCTTATAACAAACAGAAATATAGAATGAAACTTAAGAACAGTAAAAGATTAATAAAGAGTGAAAGACGAAAACTAGAGTTTAAGATCGTCTATATAAAAGATGAAGGAAAGTCCTTTTTTGCTTACAGTATGTTAATAATAGAAGGAATGATAGGTTAGTGGGTCCACTAAAAACATGTACAACAGAGGTATCAGATCCAAAACAAATGGCAGAAACATTTAATAATTATTTTTGTTCAGTGTATGCCAAAGTTGATCCATTACATCATGACATTACAGAATCAGAAAATGAGGAAGTTAACATACAAAGCAATTTGTTGGATAACTATATCAATATCGCTAAAGTAAGAGAACAATTAGATAAAATAAATACTGCCAAATTAGCAGGGCCAGATGAACTACACCTGAGATTATTGCAGGAGATGGGGAGAGTGGATAGCATCCCCCTTAAATGCCCTATTTAGATTGTCCCTTTTTACTGGAAAAGTTCCAGATGATTGGAAAAAGGCGATTGTTGAGCCAATCTTTAAAAAGGGAAACAAGACCAACCCTTCAAACTGGTTCCATGTTAACACAGCAGCAACAATGTTGTCAACATGCCCGACAGCAAAGGGAACAACGCCGACTGTCAGCATTGTTCCCATCGGGACAAAGTGCTTTTTTTTTGGGGGGGGGGCTTTGCCCTCCGCAGCCCCATCTCTAAATATCCAACTCCAAGTCGGAGTTGGTTTGGGGTAGGGGCGTAACACCCGAAAAGAGAGCAGCAGTGTAAAGCGAGACCATCACAGCAACCTGCCGAGATAGTTGCTGTGCTGGTCTTCACTATAAAATTGCCGTTGTGGTGGTGTGCTGCCCAACAAACTATAAGCCCATTAGTTTGACAGCAGTGCTCAGTAAAATCATGGAAATATTAAACAAATGTTAGAGTCAGATATGAAAAATAAGAATATCAGTCACGTTGGGCAGCATGGGTTTAAAAAGAACAGATCATGCTTAACAAATTTGTTGGTCTTTTACAAGAAAGTAAGTCAAGCAATTGACAAGAATGAACCAGTCGATATCATATATCTTGACTTCCAAAAAAGCATTTGATAAGATTCCACATGTTTTACTTATCAGGAAGTTATATGATTAAGACTTGAATGTAAAAATAACAACATGGATAAAAGAATGGCAGAAAGACAGAATTCAGCAAGTTAGAATACTTGGAAACCTATCAGGCACTGACGGAGTTACCACCGGGGTCCCGCAGGGATCGGTGCTGGACCTGGTTTTGTTCAGTTTATTCATTTCAGATGGAAACACAGAAACATAGAATTTGATGGTAGATAAGGATCACTTGGCCCACCTAGTCTGCCCATTTCCCTACCTAATGGATAAGCTGCAGATCCTAGTTTACCAACAGCCTACTTCCTCCTAACCCCCCACTAGAATTGCCTTATGTCTGCCTCATGCATTCTTGAACACCCCCACTGTTTCTGACTCCACGACCTCCTCAGAAAGGCTGTTACATGCATCCACAACCCTTTCCATGAAAAAAATACTTCCTCACATTACCTCTGAGACGTTCCCCCTCTATCTTCAAATTGTGCCTTGTTTTTGCACATCTCTTTTTCTGAAAGGTGCTACCCTCTTGGACTTTGTTGATTCCCTTGAGGTACTTGAAAGTTTCTATTATGTCCACCCTCCCTCCTTTCCTCGAGGGTATACATATTAAACTCCTTTAGTCTCTCTTCGTATGTCTTCTGGTGCAGACCCTGCATCATTTTGGTTACCCTCCTCTGGACAGCCTCCTTCCACCCTGTCTATGTCTTTGCAGAGATGGGGTCTCCAGAACAGCACACAGTACTCCAGATGGGGTCTCACCAACTGTCTGTACAGAGGGGTAACAACTTTCTTGTTTTCTACTGGTGATGCCTTTCCCTATGCATCCCAGTAACCCCCAGCCCTCCTTACTGCCTTCTCACATTGTCTGCTCACCTTTAGGTCATCTGATATAACTACCCCCAGGTCCCTTTCCATTGTTGTTGTCAGTATCTCACCCCCCTCCACTGTGTACTCTTCTCCTGGGTTTTTGTTTCCCAGGTGCATTACTTTGCACTTCTTTGCATTGAATCTAAGCTGCCATACATCTAACCATTCCTCCAACCTTGCCAAGTCCCTTCTCATCCTTTCCACTCCAACTTGTGTAGCAACCCTGTTGCAGATCTTTGGGTCATCTGCAAAGAGACATACTTTTCCTTCCAATCCCTCTGCAATGTCACTTATAAAGACATTAAAAAGGATTGGACCCAGTACTGAACCCTGTGGTACCCCACTAGTAACCTCCTTTCTTCACTGTGGACTCCGTTTACTATTACCCTCTGCATCCTGTTGTCTAGCCAATGTTTTACCTAGGCTACCACCCGGAGACCCACTCACAGGCTGTTTTGTTTATTAATCTTTTGTCCGGGACTGTGTCAATGGGCCACTTGAGGTCGCGAGGGTCTCGGAGCTGCCCTCCCCCCACACCAAACTTGTTCAGCTGGGCAACTTGAGGTTGCGAGGGTCTCGGGGTTGTCCTCCCCCGACACCGAACTTGCTCAGCTGGGCCACTTGAGGTCGCGAGGGTCTCAGAGCTGCCCTCCCCCCACACCAAACTTGCTCAGCTGGGACACTTGAGGTCACGAGGGTCTTGGAGCTACCCTCCCCCCACACCAAACTTACTCAGGTACGCTATGGGAAAACAAGCATTAGAGGAGCCTGCCAGTTTCACTGCTTGCTCACTGCCTACCAGCTCTCTGGACTATTGGAATTTAATTATTTAATTTAGATTGCTAAAGGGGCTAAATTTCTTTTGTGCACCCACACATGTGGAGACAGTTTATTTTTGCTTAAAAACCATCCGAAAGCAGGGGCCATTACATTTGTCTTGCAGCCCTGTACTGAAGTTTGTGTTTTGGCACCAAGTCTTTGTTTTAAAAAAAAAAAAAAAAAGCCTACGGTTACCTGTCTGACTGTGTGCAATGTGACTCTGCGCTACCTGCCTTTAATTTTATTTAACTCTTAAAGCTCTATCTGCCACCAGCCCAAGCTTGATTTATAATTTAAGGATTTATTTAATCTCCCTATCTCAGTCGGGCTGCCTGCTTCTACTGCAGCATTAGGCAGTTTTAATTTAATTCTTAACAGCTCTATTTGCCACCAGCCCAGGCTTGTTTTATTAAAAATAAGGATTTATTTAACAGCATTATGCCCTAAGGGCAGAGAAATAAAGTCTGTACTAAGTTAGGGAGTGCCAGTCAGCTCAGCAATCCAGAGCTTTGCTCTGATTTCATTGTGTTGCCACTCCAATAATTGGTGCCTTCTGTGCATGTAAGCCCTCCCACAAGTCTCCTTAATTAACTCTGTTCCCTTCTCCTTATCCTTTGTCCACAGCTGGGTCACTTGAGGTAGCGAAGGTCTCAGAGCTGCCCTTCCCCCACACTGAACTTGCTCAGGTAAGCTACAGGAAAATAAGCACTGGAGGAGCCTGCCAGTTTCACTGCTCGCTCACTGCTTAGCAGCTCTCTGGACTATCTTTCCCTGCCAACGCTCTGCGCCGGCTGCCCCACCACCACCCTTGGCTGACATTGGGCTATATACCTACGATCACATGATAGTTTGAAACCAATCAGCCCACTTTGTCATCTGCAGCCTATACTAGCTCACCACTACAGGCCACCATCTTAATTAATTTGCCTTTAAATACACATTTCAAATACAACATGAATAGCTTCTTTCGGTCCTTATCCAAACCTGCACAATACTGATTTATTTTTCTTCCTCCCCTCCCACTCACCCCATGGAAAAGCCTCTCATATGGGTTCCCCAAGTATGCTTCCCTAATCACCACCTCAGAATTACTCCCCTTCTGTACCACCAAAATTCCTTCTCCCCTGTTCTACTCAGCAGCAATTATACCCCCAACCTAAGCTACACTGCAATCAGGACCTTGTTGGAACTACCTCCCCTCTTCCCACACAGTTACCCACTATGTAGCCCCCATCTCTCCTTATCTCCAGCCCTGTTAGCCCAACTTGTCCGTACCATCCCTAAATCAGTCGGGCATACCAAAATCACCACTACCCCAAGCTTCCGCCGCTCCATATCCAAATTACTCCGGAAAGCTCTTGTCCGGCATGCTCTCCTCCTCCTCCTTCTTCTCTCAGGGAATGTACATCCTAATTCAGGACCACCTTCGACTAGTGTTACCAAGGAGGGTAGGCGTGGTGGCCTACTACTGGCCTCCCTTAACATTTGCAGCCTACCTAGGAAGTTCACCCCTCTCCATGGCTGGATCGCCCAACACACCCCTGACATCCTGGCCTTATCAGAGACCTGGCTGTCTAAAAATATCCCAGATGCCTCTGTCACCCTGACTACTCCAACTTCTGAGCAGACAGGACAGGCAAGAGGGAAGGTGCTTGTGCCATCTATGTTAAAACATCTCTGCAAGCCCTCATGGTCCCCCTTCCCCAGCCAGCATATGGTGTCCAAGCCATAACCATCAAAGTCACCCTTGGCACTCCCGGTAAATTGCTATACATTATGGCGGTTTACATTCACCCATCGAATCAAAAACACGCCTTTGATTCTATACTATCCAGCATCACCCATCTCCCTCCCAAGAGCGAAGTGATTATTATGGGAGATTTTAACATGAATTGGCTATTCACCTCATCAACCACCTACAAAGATGCTGCCTGGGCTTATGACCTCTCCCAGGTTGTCCAGTCCCACACCAGGCATGACCCCAGATCAGGGTCCTCCACTCTAATCGACCTCATCTTTACTAACCTTCCCAATCACCTCTCCAAGGTTAAAGTGCTCCCCATCATGATAAGTGACCACTCCCCTGTCTCCTGCTGGTGGTCGAATAAAATCCCTCCTAGCCACCCTAAAGTTGCCGTCCAAAGACGCCTCAAAAAAGTGCCCTCTCATGCCTCAAAATGTACCTCTCTTCCTGTGACTGGTCACCCATCCACACTGCCCAGACTGTAAATGCTGCCCTCATCACCTTTATTACCACCTGCAACACTGCCTGTGATATCTTCGCCCCCTTCACAAAGCAGGTCTTAAAAAACAGGGATACCCTATGGATCACACAGACCCTCCTTGACCAGATGCACCACAGAGATAACCTCTGGCATAGGGCCCTGAACTCCCAGCTACCCCAGGACAGACAACTCTACAGAGCGGTGAGAAACAAATGCACCTGGGCCATCTGGCTAGCTAAGGTAACCTACTATAAGCAAGCACTCACCACCACATGGGGCTCATGAAAAAACTTCTGGAACAATATTAAGGAACTATGCAGGAAAACCGTCTCCCCTACCCCGATGCAGCTTCAAGTCAAGAGAGCCCTCTCCCAGGACCCCACCACCATATCCAATGCCCTAAACACCACCTGCTCAGACCTCAGTCACATCCTACTGCAAAACTTCTTTGACCCTATCACTAGCTGCCCCTCGGTCACCTGTGCCTCAACAACCCCCCCCTCTTCCTTATGGTTGCGAATCATCTCCTGCAGGAAAACTAAACGCTACCTGTCCAAAGCCTTGCACAACTCACGCTACAGCAGCGACTCCCTTGACCTCAAAATTTTCCGACTAACACTGGATGAGACCCTGCCACACCTCACCAAACTACTAAACTGGTCGCTGCGCCTAGGTCAATTCCCTGCTCTTTGGAATAGAGGAATTATCACTCCGATCCTAAAGAATGGTGATCCCACCTCCCTTGGTAACTATAGACCCATTTCTACCCCCCCCCCCAAAGCTCTCGAAAAAATTGTGTCGGACCAGCTCACCGATTACCTGGCCAAACACAATCTGCTCTGCCACGAACAACATGGTTTCAGGAAGGGACACAGCACAACCACAGCCCTACTCGAATTTACATCATACATACACGAGGCACTGGAACACGGGTCAACAGCAGGAGCAATCTATGTCGATCTGACCAAAGCGTTCAACACCGTCAGTCATGCACTACTTCTTCACTTCCTCCCTTCCTACCATTTCGCACCTGAGGCTATCTCTTGGTTTAAAGACGATCTCACTGGCCAGACGCAACAAGTCAAAATTAACTCCACTCTCTCCTCCAAGCAACCAGTCCTAACAGGTGTCCCTAAAGGGTCAATTCTAGGACCACTACTTTTCACTCTCTTCCTAAACTCCCTCCCACAATCCTGCAGTGGAAAGCTCTTGCTCTGTGCAGACGACACCATAGTATTCTTAACTCTCTACAAAATACCCTACAAGGCTTTTTTAGAGAATTAGAATCCTGGTTCACTGACCATCACTTAATACTAAACTACAACAAGATGAAATCTATGATCTTTGCCCACCGCCAAAGTCCATACAGTAATGCCTTGCTATCTATCTCATACTCACAGGGCCTTCACATTGAACAAGTCTCAAATTTCAAATATCTGGGTGTCACGCTGGACACATCCCTCACCTACCACACCCACATTAAACACCTTTCCTCCTCTGTTAACACCCGACAAGGGATTCTACACAGACATAAACACTGCCTACCCCCCCCCCAGGTCTTATGTCTTGCTGTAATCTGCTCAGTCATTTCACTGGTCAACTACAGTATTGTAATTTATGGCACCGCTGACCAAACAGCCCTACATTGCATTAGCCTAGCTCTCAACAAAGCCTGCTGACTGGTCACAGGCTGTGATAGATTAGCCCACGCGTGAGAGCTCTACAAGCTTGCAGACTGGCTGACCTTCGAAGGGAGACTTAAGTACCACCTTGCCTCCAAGCAAAGAAATACTTATGAATCTTACACCCAAGGGCCTCCACCCCATCATCCAGCCAGCCCCTCACAGAAGGGCCCCTAGGCAACCTGCAAGTATCTCCCTCCTAGTCCCCCACTGTAGGACCTCATTGGGGAAAGGTCTTTCTGTTATCGTGCTCCCCTCTGGCTTAACAACCTACCACCCTCCATCATCTTGGCCCCTAGTCTTGTCCAATTTAAAACTAGTATCAAGAGCCTTCTTCTTGACCCGGAGGCCTGTGGCTTTTATCAGCATTCCTCCCCTAGTCTGAATATGACCGATGACTAGCTTATCCCCTTACTACATCCCCAGGCCTACAACCTAGCTGTATTTAAACCTCAACTCAGGGCTCTGTAAATGACCCTCCGATTCTGAAACCTGACTTACTAACATACTAAAATGCCAGCAGAATAGGCCTAACGGTCTTTCGTGTCTGCTCGTTTGGTCAACCCCCACCCTGGGAGCTGACCTTGCTGCCCCCCTCGCCTTCTCTGGCTTCTCCCTTCCCAGTTCCAGATATTCTCGCTGCATTGTATTTTGCTTCCAGAACCCTTCCCCTGTACCTGTCCCACCCCTCTTGAACCCTCCATCGCCTCTGCCTCCACCAGTCCCTCAGGCAGCGATTCCATGGCTCCACCACCCTCTCAGTGAAGTAGCACCTCCTCCTTTCTCCCCTGAATCTTCCCCCCTCCAGCTTCCAACCATGCCCTCTAGTGGCCCCCTCCTCCCTCCTTCGAAGCACCCTGACAGCTCCTCCCCTATTTACACCCTTCAAGTACCTGAAGACCTCTATCATGTCCCCACGGTCCCTTCTCTCTTCCAATGTGTACATATTTAGCTCTTCGAGCCTCTCCTCATAGGTCCTGTCCCCCAAGCCCCAAATCATTTTGGTTGCCTCCTCTGGACCCTCTCCAGGAGTTTAATGTCCCTCTTTAAGTGTGGCCTCCAAAACTGCACGCAGTACTCGAGGTGTGGCCTCACCAAGCAGTTATACAGAGGGAGTATCACTTCCCTCCTTCTGGAGGTGATCCCCCTAGCGATGCATCCCAGCATCCTGTTGGCCTTGGCTGCTGCCCTCCTACAAGTCTCCGAGTTGTTCATCTTGACATCCACCACCACCCCCAGGTACCTCTCAGCCATTGAGACTTGTAGTATTTCCCCCCCAGGGTGTACACTTGGCCTGGGTTTCTGGCCTCCAGGTGTAGTACCTTGCATTTCCCTGCATTGAACCTCAGCTTCCACTTTCTAGATCATCTTTCCAGAGCCTCCAGGTCCCCTTCCCCTCCTCCCCATCCATCACCTCCCCTAGTTTTGAGTCATCTGCAAAGAGACTCATCTCACTCCTGATACCTGCCCTTATGTCAAAGACATAGGCGTTGAACAGGAGAGGCCCAAGGACTGATCCCTGTGGGACCCCACTAATGACCCTCCTTGAGGATGAGACTATCCCGCCAACTACGACCCTCTGGGTCCGGTCCTGGAGCCAATTGCCTATCCATCTGAACATCTGGTTCCCCACCCCCATTCTCCCAGCTTATCCAAAAGGCCCTCATGAGGAACAGAGTCAAATGCCTTGCTGAAGTCTAGAAAGAGGACGTCCACTGGTCTACCCAGGTCCAAGGCACTCGTCACCCAGTCATAGAACTCCACAAGGTTTGTCTAACACAATTTCCCCAGGATGAATCCATGCTGTCTATCATCCAGGCACCCTGACTTTCCAGGTCCCCCCCTAGCCTCTCCTTGACAATACCCTCCATCACCTTGCCCACCACCGATGTCAGGCTTACAGACCTGTAGTTCCCTGCCACCTCCCTTGATCCCCCCCTTGTGGATAGGCACTATATGCGCCACCTTCCAGTCCTGGGGCACCCACCCTATCCTCAGAGAGAGGGTGAAAAGCTCCGCTAGGGGTTTTGCCACTCCTTCAGAACTCTGGGATGTAATTTATCCGGCCCCGGTGCTTTCTCCGTCTTAAGGGACCTGAGGGCTTCCCTCACTCTCTCTGCTGTGATTTCCACTTCCGCTACCTCTTCTCCCTGCTTAGCCTTCCCTCCTCCTGCCAGTGATGCCTCCCACTCTCCCCAGACCCGCCGATCGGTAAGGGTCCACCCCTCCTCAGTATCACTGTCTCATCCCATGTATGATGCAGCACCCCCATTTTCCTTGGTGAAAATTGAGGTGAAGTACTCATTTAGTACCTCAGCCTGCTCCCCTGGGGCTTGTGCCCATCTCTCCCCTGTTTTAATCCTGCTAATCTGCCCCTTCACCCTTCGTTTTTCCCCAATGTATCTAAAGAACCCCTTGTTCCCTCTCCTAATTTCCCTGGCCAGGTTCTTCTCGTTCCTTGCCTTAGTGGCCCTTCTAGCCATCAGCTCATACTCTTTCACTCCTTGAGCACTTGAGTTGCCTATAGGCTGCCTTCTTTCCCCGCACCACCTCCTGGACCTCCCTGGTCCACCAGCAGGGTTTCCGGGCCCTACTGCATTTTTGTCTTACTCTTGCACAGGTGCTGGTAGCATCCTGTTCCCCTCTCCTGATGATTTCCCACCTATCAGCGTCCATGTCTGACCCAATCACATCCAAATGCTCCTTAAGGATCCTTCCCATTTCCTTAAAATCCACCCCCTGAAGTCAGTTACCTCCGTCTTTGTGCAGCCTTCTACCCCTCCTAGGTCCAGGCAGAACCAGACCGTGGCATGGTCACTCCCTGCCAACGGGTCCCTTACCTCCAGGCCCCCAATCTGGTCACTGTCTACCAGACCACATCCAGCACCCACGCCTCCCTGGTCGGTTCCCCCACCTGCTGAGTTAGGAACACATCTTGAAAGACATCCAACAACCTCTGTTTCCTGACTGAGGACAGCTGTACCACTTGTTTCACTACAATGACCCAGGGTCCTCTAAGACCCTAGAGATGGGAACCAACCAATGTTAATACACTGTACTGTGACCTATGTATAATATGTTTAAATGTAATGTTTGTGCTTTTGTAATGATTTGTTGTATCAGTCAGGACGCACCTGCCTTTCTCTCTTTCTTGGGTCTGAGTTGCCCCTACTCTGTACAACTGGTTGTGCTGTGACTTTGCTGATCTCTTATCTGTTGGCACCCTTTGCAAACTGTGTGAGAGGCCTTTTGGCACCATGCAATTCTGCTTAAAGTTGAACCAGCATAACATTCTGTGGTGATTTGCATATGTAACCCATGATGCTTTGCACTGTGTGGGCATGTGTGATTTTGTATTTTCTTGAAACTTGGCTTCCCAGCCAAATGCCCTTTGGGGTAACCCTTGCCTCAGTGTTTACGCACAGAGGTTCTTTGTCTTTTTCTAGATCTGCTTCGCTGCCTTGTTCTCCCTGGTGCGTTCTCTCTCATGGCTTTTTTCTTGGGAACCACAGCCTGCTGTTTTAATTTTATAGCTAAACAAAATTTTGTCCCACACCGCTCTGCCTCTATTAAATACACAGTAGCCACGCCCACCCTAGCTAATTCCACCCACTTCAGCTACAAACTGCCAATGGCCTCTTAAAGCTGTACTGCCTGTTTGTTACCCACCATGTATAGTTTTTAACAGTACAGCCTCACTTTGTCACCAGTGTGTGTCAGACTCGATGACTGAATCAAGCTGCCATGTCCCCTATCAAGGGGTGCTATCTCCTTCTGCTCCTTGCTACCCGACTTGGTACAGCTAGCACCAGATGCCTAGCTGGGATGTCGCTACCCCCTCTGAACCACTATGGGGCAGTGCATGGCTGTCAAGCACACCTTCGGAAATTGCCTAACTTGGCTGTGGGCAGTGACTCACTCAGCCTTACGCTACAAACATGGGTGGCCATATGCCCTCCCCTCGCATAGGGGTAGTAATGGTTAGCTACACCCTAATTATTAAACCGGTGTCCAACCACCTGAATCACCTGAAGCCTCAGCGGTAGAAGGTAAGAGCCAAATTTAGCATAAACCTTTCTGCCAGAAAGGTTATCTTTATGTTCCTGCTCCTCTCTGACAACATTCACTCAAACCCAGGCCCACTCACTTCAACGGGCCCTGGTGTTCATAAGGTTAAAGGCCTAAAAATAGCCACACTGAACATCTGCAGTTTAACTACAAAATTTGACCAACTACAGGCATGGATGGCCCTCCATACCTCCGACATCCTCTGACCAATGGAGACCTGGTTGACCAGTAGGATTAAAGATAGCGAAGTTGCCTTCAAAGGCTTCCAAGCACACAGGACTGATAGAATAGCCAAGAGAGGCAGGGGATGCCTCATCTATGCCAGGGACTCTATGCAGTGCTCCGTTCTCCCTGGAACCAGGGTGGCTGAGGACCATAAGATAATAGTGATAAAGACACAAGTCGGTCAGAATGGCAAAATTCTCATCCTTGCCACGATCTACCTACCCCCTAAGAAAGCCACAGCAGGACTTCCCACAATATGGATGTTATTAGCACCCTTCCAAAGGGGATGGAGCTCGTCATTACCAGGGACTTTAACATAAACTGGGATGGAAAGGAGGCTGCCCCTTTCAGGGATCTGATAGCCACCTCCAACCTGACACAACTTGTCACCTGCCCCACCAGGCAGAACTATAAGACAGGAAACAGTACCCTCCTAGACTGGGTCCTAGCAAACTCACAATCCTGGATCTCTGAGGTCAAGGTTCTCCCGAACACGCTAAGTGACCACTTCCCAATCACCTTCCTGTGGTCTAATAAATTTACCAAAAGCCCACCCATCCTCACTGAAAACAGAGTCTTGAGGAAGGGTAAACTTGGAGCCCTCAAATCAGCCCTTGCCCTACATGACTGGACTCCTATCGATCTGGTGCCTACCCTTGATCAGGCCCTCAGTTACTTCATTAAGGGCTTTAGCTCCATCTGTGACAACTATGCCCTGCTCACAAAAAGAAAAATTCAGGGGCAGGCAAATGGCTGGATTGATGGAGAGCTCCTCTCCCACCTGAAAGAAAGGGACATACTCTGGGAGAAGGCCAGAAACACAGGTAGCAAGCATGACTACCAGTGTTACAGATCGGCCATGAACTGCTGCACCAAGCTAATCCGGCTCGCCAAAACCAACTATCATGAGGCCCAGCTTTGCAATTCTTGGTGTGATGGGAAAAGATTCTGGGTTAACATCAAAAGCATCCTTGGAAAGGAGGACAAGAAGCACCCTCAGCTGCACAGTATCAGTAACACCCTCACTATAGACCCTCTAGCTATTGTGGAAGCCTTCAATAAAGCTTTCACTGATCTTACTCCAGTGCTACCACCTGCCTATTTTCAACCTGGTTTGAACCATTTCAACAACGTATCTACTGAGTGTTCTCACCCGACCTTCTACTTTAAAAGGGTGACGGTGAAGGAAACCCTAACTATGGTCAAGAAAGTACTAGGTAAGACCAGGCTGGGCAGTGACGGGATAGACATGAAACTTCTATCCCTCACGCTGGACGTTCTTATAGTGCCTATTGCCACGCTGTACAATAAGTCCCTGGCCCTTGCCCAATTCCCGGCGATTTGGAAGCAGGCCCTAGTTATGCCACAGTGCATAAAGGAGGTGACAAGTCTCTGGTAGCCAACTACAGACCCATCTCAATCCTCTCTCCACCCCCCCCGTCCAAGGCACTGGAAAAGATTGTGGTGGGTCAACTCATTGACTACCTCAATAAGTATAATCTACTACGCCCCAACCAGCATGGTTTCAGACAAAATCACAGTACCACTACTGCCCTGCTGGACTACACGGACTATGCACATAAGGCCCTGGTTGAAGGCAGACTGGTGGGGTCTATCTTTATTAACCTCACCAAAGCCTTCAACACAGTCAACCACCCCCGTTAGTGACCCAAAAGCAAAACATGGGTGTGGCGCCCAATGCCCTTTGCTGGTTCCAAGACTACCTGATATGGAAAAATCAATGTCTCAAAAATGGGCAAACAGTATCCAGCGCAAGAGGTGTACCGTTAGGGGTACCCCAGGGATAAATACTGGGATCCCTACTCGTCAGCCTCTTCTTAAATGACCTTCCCACAGGCTGCGACACCAAACTCACACTATATGCAGACGATGCTGTGCTCCTGAGCAGCAGCATGTTTCAGGCTGCCCTACAATCTGAGCTGCAGAACTCTTTCCAAACTCGAGGACTGGTTCTGTAATCATAAGTTGCTACTAAACTACAAGAAGACCAAGGCAATGCTTATATCCAGCCCCCACAACAAAAATAAGCACCACCCCCTCATCACTCCAACTCATGCAGTGAGCCGCTGGAACAAGTCCACTTGTTCAAGTATCTAGGGGTCATAAATACAGGTTACTCACCTGTAACAGGAGTTCTAGGAATGGTATATGTTGTTCATCTACACTTATTGGCAGGTTCCTTGCCGCTTTAAATCTTGCTGGAAGGTCTTCAAGCTGGCTCCTCCCACCCACCCGGGTGGTAAAACTCTCGGCTCCGCCCCATGACACCAGATCTAGCCCGCTGGAAGCCAGGTTGTGCGTCGAAGCCGGGGAGGTCAGGTGGGTTGTGTGGATGAACAACATACACCATTCTTAGAACTCCTGTTACAGGTGAGTAACCTGTATTTCTAGGACATTGATATGTTGTTCAATCCACACTTATTGGCATACTCTAGCAGTTCTCCCGGGAGGAGGGAGGCAAGGCGCACACCCGATACTTACTTGGGAAAAGAGACTGGAGAACCGAGGCCCCAAAACCAGCATCCCGGCGTGACTCAAGGTCGATGTGGTAGTGGGTAATAAAGGTATGTGCCAACTTCCAGGTAGCAGCCCTGCAGATATCCTGGATAGGGACATCCCTGGAAGCAGCTACTGATGCAGCGGTATGGCGGGTAGAATGAGCTCTTATCCCTCTGGGAGGCTCCATGCCCGCCAACCTATAGTAGAGCTCTATGCAGGAGGTGACCCACCTACTTATCATCTGCTTGGCTGCAGGTCTGCCAGGTGCGGCTTCAGCATAGGTGACAAACAGCTGGCGAACCTCTCCCCGAACTTCAGCCTTCCGCTCCTTATAATAAGCGAGCGCTCGTCCAGGGTCCAAAGTATGGAGCCTATATTTGGCCTCCGAGGTGTGATTGGGGTAGAATACCGGCAGAGTCAACACCTGGTTAAGGTGAAACTCCGACACCACCTTCAGAAGGAATTTCGGGTGGGGGCGCAGGACAACCTTGTTCCTGTGGAAGACAAGATAAGGAGACTTGATGGAAAGCGCCTGGAGCTCTCCCATCCTTCTGGCTGACGTGACAGCCACCAAGAAGGCGGTCTTCCACGACAGGTGTGAAATATCGCACCTGTGCATCGGTTCAAATGGCTTGCCCATGAGCTTGGCCAATACCAGCAGTAGATCCCACGGAGGTGGAGGTTCTCGTGACCCGAGGGGAAATGTGGTCAAGGCCTCGAAAGCACCGACCATCTTCCTCTGTGCCATCGACTGCTTCCGCCCGCCCGTAAGCAGAGATGGCTGCCAGGTGCACCTTTAAGGTCGCCGACCGAGCCCTTGCTGAGAAAGGGACCACAGGTAGTCCAGAATGCTTGCGAAGTGACAGGCGGAAGGGTCCAAGCCCTTCCTGACACCAAATGGAGAATCTCTTCCATTTGAAGACGAGCATTTCTGGTTTACTCCTACGGGTGCCTCAGCGACATTGAGGACCTCGTCAGAAAGACCCAAGGCCTGGAACTCTAGCCTCTCAGGAACCAGGCCATCAGGTGCAGGGATTGAAGGTCCGGATGGAATACCTTCCCCTGGTTGACTGAGATCAGGGCCGGGCGGGCTGGAAGCCGCCTCGGGAGCCTGGAGCTGAGGCTGAGGAGATCTGGATACCAGAACTGACGGGGCCAGTCTGGGGCTACCAGAATCACCCACACCTTGTCCCTCCTCCCCTTGAGAAGCACCTTGTGGATCAAGGGAAATGAGGGAAAGGCGTAGAAGAGGCCCGGGGTCCACGGCCTCGAGAAGGCATCCCCCTGCAGCGAGCCCTGCTGAGGGGGGCGGGCATGGAATAGACTCAACTTCGCATTCTCCCTGGAGGCAAACAGGTCCACCTGAGGCATGCCCCAGTGGGAGAACGGGTCTTGTACTACCTCCGGCAGGAGAGACCACTCGTGAGATGCAGCCCCTATCCGGCTTAGGGCATCGGCCAGGGTGTTGGAGGCTCCTGCCACATGAATGGCTAGGAGATCCACCTCCAGGCTGCGCACGAGGGACCATATACAGAGATCTTCCTTGCATAACAGCATGGAGCGCGTCCCGCCCTGGCGGTTCAGATAGTACATGGTCATGGTATTGTCCATCTGGACCTGAACCACTTGACCCCGTAGAAATGGAGCGAAGGCGGTGAGAGCTAGATGGACCGCTCAGAGCTCCAGCAGGTTGATATGGCATCGGGACTCCCGAGGGGACCAGACGCCATGCGCTCGGTGTTCCCCCAGATGGGCTCCCCAACCTATCAGGAATGCATCGGTCAATAGAGAGACCATCGGCTCGAGGCGGACGAATGGGATGCCCTCCTGCAGATGTGCCTGAACGATCCACCATTGGAGAGCGTTCCAGATCTCCTGGGTCACTGTCACGGGCTGGTCCAATGGATCGCAGCATTGTGACCACTGGCTGGGCAGTCCCCATTGAAGGGGACGCATGTACCAACGGGCCCAATGGACCACGCTGGTGCAGGCCACCATGAGGCCCAGGAGGCGCAGGAAGTCCCAGGCAGGGCGCAATTGCCCAACCAGAAATGATTGGGCAAAGGAGGAAAGAACCTCGGCCCTGTCCACCGGGAGCTGTGCTCTGACTCGTAGAGAGTCGAGCTCTGCCCCGATGAATTGTATCACCTACTTTGGCACGAGTTCCGACTTGGCCTCGTTGATGAGGAGGCCAACCTGAGAGCAAACCTGGAGGGCCAGATCTCTGGACCGCTCCGCCTCTGCTCTGGAGGGGGCTGCAATTAGCCAGTCATCCAGGTAGGGGTACACCCGGACCCTTTGGTGCCACAGGAACGCTGTCACCACTGCCATGCATTTGGTGAAGACCCTGGGAGCTAGGGAGAGGCCGAAGGGCATGGCCAGGAACTCATAAAGGGATCCCTCCATTCTGAAGTGGAGGAATCTCTGATGGGACGGACAGATTGGGACGTGAAAGAACGCATCCTGGAGGTCGAGGGAACAGAACCACACACCTCGTTCCAAGGATGGGATTATCTGAGCCAGAGTGACCATCCTGAAGGTCCGAGACCTTAGGAACTTGTTCAGGTCGTGCAGGTCGAGAATGGGGCGCCAGCCCCCCATCCGTTTTGGGACCAGAAAGTACCTGGACACAAACCCGGTCTGGAGGAGGATCCGCCACCTTCCTGATCACCTCTTTTTTGAGAGCAGGGCAATATTGGCTCGGTGGGCGACAGGAGCTACGGACCCCTTGGCCCCGAGCGGCAGCTCGAAAAGGTGGAGCCTGCTCGAACTCCAGAGGCAGGCCTTTTCCTACCACCTCCAACACCGAGTGGTCCATGGTGATAGCGGACCAGGCGGAAAGGAAGTGGCGGAGCCGTCCCCCCCCACAGGAGGAACCCAGGGGGGAGTGACGAGGCTGGGGGCGGCACCCCTCAACCCGTCACTGGGCAGGCTTGGAGGAAAAACCGGCTGAGGGACCTCCTGGGCCTTTACTTCCTTGCTTCCTGTTGGAGGAAGCAGCCAGTTTGGGTTTGGGACGCCAAGCGCGAGCCTGCTGGCCCTGTTGCTGGTGCTGCTGGGCCGGTCGAGATGCAGGGGCCGAAGGACGAAAGGACTTCTGCTGCTGATGGTGGCCTTTGTCCCTCTGGGTGGAGGTGACCGAGTCCAGGGTGGCATTGGACTTCTTGATCCGCTGGAGGTGTCCCTCCACTCCAGGGCCGAAGAGGTCAGTCCACAAGAAGGGGACATCCGCCAACTTGTGCTGGGTATCTGCCGTGAAGGTGGATATCCTCAGCCATGCCCTGCGGCGCATGGTCACTGTGGCCGCTACTGACATGGCACAGGAATCACCTATGTCCAGAGCAGTCTGAAGCTGCTGCTTTGCCACCGCCCTACCCTGGTCCTGCACCTGGCGGGCCGTGGTCTGCAGGTCAGTCGGGAGATGAGGAACAACCTCATCCCGGGAGCCCAAGAGGGTGTGGGAGAAGTGTGCCATCAGCACGGCCGAGCTGGCCTGTCATAGAAACATAGAATTTGACGGCAGATAAGGACCGCTTGGCCCACCTAGTCTGCCCATTTCCCTGTCTACTGGATAAGCTGCAGATCCTAGTTAACCAGCAGCCTACTTCTTTCTACCCCCACCCCCTAGAATTGCCTTATGACTGTCCCATGCATGCTTGAATTCCACCACTGTTTTTGACTCCACGACCTCCTCCGGAAGGCCGTTCCATGCATCCACAACCCTCTCTGTGAAAAAATACCTCCTTAAATTACCTCTGAGCCGCCCCCCTCTATCTTCAAATTGAGCCCCTTTGTTCTTGCACACCTCTTTTTTTGAAAGATGCTACCTCTTGGACTTGGTTGATTCCCTTGAGGTACTTGAAAGTTTCTATCATGTCCCCCCCTCCCTCCTTTCCTCGAGGCTATACATATTAAGCTCCTTAAGTCTCTCTTCATACGTCTTCCAGTGCAGACCCTGCACCATTTTAGTTGCCCTCCTCTAGACAGCTTCCATCCTGTCTATGTCTTTGTGAAGACTGGGTCTCCAGAACTGCACACAGTACTCCAGATGGGGTCTGACCAGCTGTCCGTACAGAGGGATAATAACTTCCTGTTTTCTACTGGTGATGCCTCTCCCTATGCATCCCAGTATCCCCCCAGCCCTCCTTGCCGCCCTCTCACATTGCTTGCCCACCTTTAGGTCATCTGATATGACTACCCCCAGGTCCCTTTCCATTTTTGTTGTTAGTGTCTCACCCCCCATTGTGTACTCATCACCTGGGTTTTTGTTTCCCAGGTGCATTACCTTGCACTTCTTAGCATTGAATCTAAGCTGCCATACATTTGACCATTCCTCTAACCTTGCCAAGTCCCTTTTCATCCTTTCCACTCCACCTTGTGCATCAACTCTGTTGCAGATCTTTGTGTCATCTGCAAAGAGATATACTTTTCCTTCAGTCGCTCTGCAATGTAAGCATAAAGACATTGAAGAGGACCGTCCTAATACTGAACCCTGTGGTGCCCCACTAGTAACCCCCTTTCTTCAGAGTGGACTCCATTTACTATTACTCTCTGTGTCCTATTCTCCAGCCAATTTTTTACCCAGGCTGTCATCTTGGGACCTACTCCCAGGCTAGCTAACTTGTATATTAATCTTTTGTGTGGGACTGTGTCAAATGCCTTGCTAAAGTCTAGGTAGGCCATGTCCACAGCCCCTCCCTGATCTACTACTTTGGTCACCCAGTCAAAGAAATCTATCAGATTTGTCTGGCATGACCTTCCCGCTGTGAATCCATGCTGCCTTGGTATTGTTGGAGGCCGAGGGAGGACAGTGTACACCTTGCGCCCGGCAAAGTCCAGCTTTTTGGACTCTTTGTCGGGGGGCTTATCCACATCCCGAGCGTTACCGGAACACCGGAAAACGCTGTCAGTGACTAACCCTCGGTAGAGGTGCTCGCAAACCGGCAAAGACGGTAGGGACCGATACTTCCTGGCCATCCTGGCCGAGGGTGCAGGACAGGAAGCAGGCTGCTGCTAAAGCTCTAAGCTGGGCCAACAATGGCCTCAGCCACGGAAAAGCCTCTGTGGGGAATCCCCTCGGTCCAGTATCTCCGTCAGGGATGCCAGCCCGTTGGACATGGGCTCAAGCTGCATCCGGTGGACTCCGAGATGAGTCGAGAACAGACCCAAGAGGACGATGGGCTATCGCCCAATGACTGGCCCCGGAAGACTCAGGTCGACCTGCCTGGAGAACATGGAGGAGTAGTCGTGGATTCGAAGAGTCTGCGAAGAGCTGCCTCGGCCCTGAGCCACCCTCCACCTGCCGAGGGCGGTCGGGAGTGAGGGTGACCGACAACCTGTGGGGCAGGCCATGACCCGACCGAGAATCCTTGGTCGGTGCCCCCGACTTCGGTTGTGGAGGCGGAGGTTCCTCCACAATAGGTGGAGCAGCTGGTTTTGGCCGAGCATCTGGCCCTGGAGCGGGCAACTCAACTGGGGCGAGTGGTTGCTTCGGTCATTCAGGTGACAGCCATTTGATGGCCAGGGGCTGGACTGGGGTTGGCTTAGGCCCGGACAACAGCAACTGCTGCCACATAAGCTCCTCGTAGCGCCGGCGTAATTTACGCCAAAGTCTCCCCTCATCTGAGGAAGAGGACGAGGAGGAACGGTGTCGCCGCTTACCTCGGTATCGAGACCAAGACCGCCGATTTCGGCGGGAACGGCTACACTGAGAAGAGGTCCAGACTCGAGACCCCTCGGGGGACCGAGGGTGTGTATGGGAAGGGGCGGGGGACACCCGCTCTTCCCTCGGCTCGGGCACTTTAACCAGGGACTGCGGCCCAGAAGGCACAGGCAGATCCTCGGTATCCACTGGGGGGACCGGTGAAGGAGGGTTGTCAGCTTCTCCAGTCGACAGCCCGTCTAACGGATCGAGAAAAATCTCGACTTCGTCACGGGAGTCTCGGCAGGCTGGCCTGACTGAGGGGCAGCGTAAGCCAGTGGGCCATAGCCGCAACCTCGACCGGAAGTTGACGGTCGGCTGTCCGGGAAGGGACCTCTCCCGCTCCCACGAACACCGACGGTGGGACTTACCTTTCGACTCCTTCTTCTTGGGCCGAGAAGAATGTCCCGATGGCCCCTCTCCCTTCATGGAAAGGGACTGACAAAGCTCCTTGAATGAAGCCGTATACGAGGAACTCGGAGAGAGCGGGATAAATGGCGCAGCCGAGGAGGAGGAAGATGCAGCCTGGGCCGCCTCTACCTCGAGGGCGACCATCTGCTCGAGCTGCTCAGCCGAGCCAGCTGCAGCGGACACTGCCCAATGAGCCTCTTTTGATTTTACCGCCGGGAAACGTTTCTCGGGGCACCCGAGCTTCAATCGGGCAGCACGATCGTCCAGGACGTTGGCCAAGAAAGAGCAGCACAACTCGCAGGCCTTCGGGTCATGATCTAGGCCTAGGCAGTAGACGCACGTGGAGTGTGGATCCGTCCTGGACATTTTCTGCCCACAAGGGCACCTCCGAAAGCCGGGAATAGATTTGTCCATCGCAGCCGCGAGGGAAGATGAAGACCGAAGTTTAGAAAACTTCAAAACCAATTTTGGACGAACTGAAGAGTTAGGATCCAGTCTAAAACGCAGAGCGCTAAGGAGGGAACCTGAGCTTCCAAGCGGTAAGGAAGATCTGGCGTCATGGGGCAGAGCCGAGAGTTTTACCACTCGGGTGGCTGGGAGGAGCCAGCTTGAAGACCTTCCGGCAAGATTTGAAGCGGCAAGGAACCTGCCAATAAGTGTGGATTGAACAACATATCCATGTCCCTAGAATAGATGATACCCTCATGTTTGCACACCATATTGACAGTCTGGTCAAGACAGTCTATACCAAGATTGGTGTCCTGTACAGGCGCAGGCAATACCTCTCTCTGGGGGCCCTCCACCTCTCAGTCCACAGTTCCATCATATCTACTACTGACTATGGACTAGTGGTCTATGTGGCGGCAATGGATACAGCACTCATGAAGGCTCAGACTGTGCTCAACAAAGCCTGCAGACTCACCCTGGATGCTGAGCATGGCACGCACACCTGTACTCTGTACGAACGCGCAAATTGACTGTCATTAAGAAACAGGGTCAAATTCCAGACTTGCATCCTAGGGAAGAAGGCTCTATTGGGTAAAACACCGCCTTGTATAGGCAATTTGATTAAGGTGGCCAACTCGTTACAGGTCACCAGGGGGAGGACTAGAGGAGCCTTGGCTATTCCCTTCCATCGCACATCGCTTGGGCAATGTGCATTTTCCTACTGGTCCCTCCTGTGGATGAATGAACTCCCCGTGCACCTCTTGGCCACCAGTTGTCTGGCCCAATTCAAAACTGACCTCAAACAGCACCTAATAACACTCTCTAAGTGCACTTGCCCCTAAGTCCAGCCACACCCGCTCTCTCTGCCCCCCAGCAAGCACTAGGCAGGCCTCAGGTACCCCCTTCCTCTGTCCCTTCTCATGACTTGTCTCAACAATCAGTTTGAATCATGCTCCTTTGGCACCCACCACCCCACCTCCCCCCTCCCAACTCCCAGTCCCATGAGTTTCCCTAACAGTTACTACTAATACAAGCTGCCTGACCATGCCCCCTCGCACCCCACCATTTACTCTAGCACATCTTCTCTGCTTAGCCTCCCCTCACTCCCCCTATTTCTCCCTATACCTTATCACCTTTCTTCCCCCACCCTTCACCTCCACTACAGTACATACCTTTCTCTCTCGTACCTCCTTTCTTCACCCCACTGCCAGCTATCCCCATCCCTCTGAACTAGTGACAAGGCACTTTGTGGCTGCTTATTCCCCCTCATCCTCATAAAGTGTTTTTCTTATTTTAACTTGTACCTATGTTTTGAGTTATTCCGTAAGTTCTGAATCCAAGCTGTAGCGTTCATTGTGATGTATCTTTGCTTTCTCCTATTGTACTTTATTATACAATCTAGGACGTGGAACCTTTGTAAAAGAGCTTGCAGTCAAAGGTCTTTTCTAAATCACTAAATAAATAAAATAAATAAAAAGTATAAGACTGACATAAGGCCCCATCTTGATTATTATTCCTCACTGTGGACTCCTCACTTAAAAAGGGGAATTAAAGTCTAGTATGAATATAAAATTAAACACAAGAATGCAACACCTAAGATGTCACAATAAACAAATTTCCATTGAAAACACCAAGAGGAATAACAGAAGAGGCTTTTGTACTTACAGAGCCTCCATACTATGGAATTCACTACCAAGAGAAGTGGTTTCAGCAGAATCTTTTGGTATTTTTAAAAACAGGCTAGATGATTATCTATGCCAGCAGATGGAACATTGATCCTGCAATGCGGGAGGCAGGCTCGATGAGCCATTGCCTTCTCCTGTCTACCTAGTATATTGCAGGTTCAAGACAATGCCTCTTCCTGAACAGTAGCCCTACCCTTATTCTTATCTTTTTAACTAAGTTGTCAATGTGGCTACTGCCTGACCCATTGGGGTCCATCCAGAAAGTACAGTTACGTAAGAACTTATCAGAACAATAGATCTTCAAGAGGAGCTCTTGCAGCAGACTATTACCATAAGGACTATGCTGCTAGGTACTAGGACCCCACAGAAACCTTCTAGCTAGCAGTCTTCAGTGGGGACCACCCCCAACGCCAGCCAATGGTATATCAGGGGGCGGTCCCCAGACCCACCTCAGTTCATCCGCCAGAGACCTATTGGTAAGGTCGGCAGACAGACCGGGCTGAAGCTTGCCATAAAAGATGCAGAGACTCACCAGGATGAAGGAGGGAGGAAAAGCAACGCCTGCTACAAGAGCTCCTCTCGAAGATCTACTGTTACGGTAAGGTCTTACGTAACTGTACTATCTTACTTCGAGTGGGAGCTCTTGCAACAGGCTATGACCATAAGAACTTAGTCCCAAGCAGTCCCAGAAAAGGATCAAAATAGGTTCGGGAGGAGGCTGAAGTGCAACTGCCAGAAGAAGGCATCAGGATAGCAGGCCTTGAAGGACAGCCAGACCAAAATCTGCCCTTCTCCTAGAGGCAATGTCCAAGCTGTAGTGCTTAATAAAGGTATGCACTGAGCTCCTGGTAGCTGCTGCGTAAATGTTCGCTATTGAGACATTATACATCGATGCAAAGGAAGTAGCCACTCCCTTGGTGGAATGACTCCATTCTGAGCCCGGAAGGGGTTTGTTGTACTTGTCGTAATAGAAGACAATGCAATTTACCAGTCACTTAGATAAGGTCTGTTTAGACACAAACGCCTTGGCAGCGGGGCATGAAGGCCACAAAAAGCAGGTTACTCACCTGTAACAGTAGTTCTAGGAGTGGTATATGTTGTTCATCCACACTATTTGGCATGTCCCTTTCCTTTTATGATCTTGCCGGAAGGTCTTCAAGCTGGCTCCTCCCACCCACCCGGGTGGTATAACCCTTGGCTTGACCCCATGATGACAGATCTTGCCCGCCGGAAGCTAGGTTGTGCGTCAAAGCTGGGGAGGTCAGGTGGGTCTATGTGGATGAACAACATATATCACTCCTAGAACTACTGTTGCAGGTGAGTAATCTGTTTTTCTAGGATTGTGGATATGTTGTCCATCCACACTATTTGGCAGACTCCTAGTAGTTCTCTGGTAGGAGGGAGGCAAGGAGCACACCCCTACTTTGGGAATAAAGACTGGAGAACTGAGGCTCCAAAACCAGCATCCCAGCGTGACTCAAGGTCGATGTGGTAACGGGTAATGAAGGTGTTTGCTGACTTCCAGGTAGCAGCCCTGCAGATATCCTGGATAGGGACATCCCTAGAAGCAGCCACCGACACAGCGGTATGGCAGGTGCAATGAGCCCTTAGCCCTTCGGGAGGCTCCCTACCCGCCAAACTATAGCAGAGATCAATGCAAGATGTAATCCATCTGCTAATCGTCTGCTTTTCTGCAGGTCTACCAAGTGCGGCTTCAGTGTAGGTGACAAACAGCTGGCAAACCTCTCACTGAACTTCAGCCATCCACTCCTTATAATAAAAGAGAGCTCGTCTCAGGTCCAGAGTATGGAGCCTGTACTCGGCCTCCGAGGTGTAGATTGGGTAGAACACAGGCAGTGTTAACACCTGGTTAAGGTGAAACTCAGACAACACCTTTGGAAGGAACTTCGGGTTGGGGGGGGGGGGGAAGGACAACCTTGTCCCTGTGGAAGAACAAGTAAGGGGACTCCATTGAGACTGCCTGGAGCTCTCCAGTCCTTCTGGCTGATGTGACAGCCACCAGGAAGGCGGTCTTCCACGACAGATGTGACATCTCACACCTGTGCATTGGTTTGACTGGCTTGCCCATGAGTTTTGCCAAAACCAGCAGTAAATCCCACAGAGGTGGAGGTTCACACAGCAGAGGGGATGTGTTATTGAGGCCCTTGAAAAAGCGCCAGATCACTCTCTCTCCTGTGCCACTGTCCACTGACTGGCCCATGCCCGGTAAGCAGAGATGGCAGCCAGGTGCACCTTAAGGGTAGCCGTCCAGAGACCTCTTTTTGGAGAGGGACCAAAGGTGGTCAAGTATGCTGGCCACAGGACAGAAACTAGGGTCTAGACCCTTGCCCTGACACCAAATGGAAAACCTTTTTCATTTGAAGGCATAGCACCTCCTGGTCGACTGCTTCCTAGATGCCTCAACCACACTGAGGACATCGTTGGAAAGATTGAAAGCCTGGAACTCTAGCCACTCAGGAACCAGGCTGTCAGGTGCAGGGATTGAAGGCTCAGATGAAATACCTTCCCATGATTTACTGATATCAGGTCTGGGCATGCTGGAAGACACCTCGGGAGCCTGTTGCTGAGGCTGAGGAGATCTGGATACCAGAACTGGCGGGGCCAGTCTGGGGCCACCAGGATCACCTTTGCCTTGTCCCTCCTCACCTTGAGAAGCACCTTGTGGATCAAGGGAAATGGAGGGGAGGCGTAGAAGAGACCTGGAGTCCATGGCCTTGCAAAGGCATCCCTCTGCAGCAAGCCCTGCTGAGGGGGGCGGGCATGAAACAGCTTCGGTATTGTGTTCTTCCTGGAGGTGAACAGGTCCACCTGAGGGGTGCCCCACAAGGAGAACAGGCTACAAACTATCTCTGGGTGAAGAGACCACTCGTGGGATGCCTCGCCTACATGAATGAGGGCACCTGCCAGTTGGTTTGAGGCTCCTGCCACATGGATGGCTAGGAGATCAGCCTCCAGTCAGCTCACAAGGGTCCAGATGTGGAGCGCTTCCCTGCACAGAGGCTGAGAGTGTGTGCCGCGCTGTTTGTTGAGATAGTGCATGGTCGTGTTGTTGTTCATCTGGACCTGGACCACTTGACCCCGCAGAAATGGAGCTAATGCAGTCAGCACCAGCCAGATTGCTCAGAGCTCCAGCAGGTTGATGTGGCATTGCAACTTAACAGGGTTCCAGAGCCCGTGTACTCTGTGGGTCTCGATGTGGGCTCCCCAGCCTGTGAGAGAGGCATGGGTCATGCGAATGACCGTCGGCTCTGGGCAGACAAACGGGATCCCTCCCTGCAGATGTTCTGGGACGGTCCACCATTGGAGGGAGTCCCAAAGCCTCTGGGTTACCATGACCAGCTGGTCGAAATGACCTAGGTACTGGGACCACTGGCTGGCCAAGCCCCACTGAATGGGATGCATTCGTCAATGGGCCCAATGGATCATGGTAGTGCAGGCCGCCATGTAACCCAGAAGACACAGGAAGTCCCGGGCAGGGCGCAATTGCCCAACCAGAAATGACTGGGCAAAGGAAGAGAGCACCTCCACCCTGTCCACCAGGAGGCGGGCTCTGACTTGGCAAGAGTCGAGCTCTGCCCCGATGAAGCAGATCATCTGCGACGGCACGAGTTCCAACATGGCTTCGCTGATTAGGAGGCCAAATACGAGACAGATCTTGAGGGCCAGGTCCCTGGACATCTCCACCTCCAATCTGGAGGGACCCACTATGAGCCAATCATCAAGGTAAGGGTACACCCTGACCCCTCGATGCCAAAGATGGGCTGCCACCACTGCAATGAATTTGATGAAGACCCGAGGGGGCCAATGACAGGCCTAATGGAATTGCTTGGAACTCGTAGAGGGTTCCATCCGCTCGAAAGTAGAGGAACCTTCAGTGTGATGGATGGATCAGGACATGGAAGAATGTGTCCTGAAGATCCAGGGAGCAGAATCAGATGTTTTGCTCAAGGGATGGTATGATCAGGGACAGAGTTACCATCCGAAAGGTGCACAACCTGAGATACTGGTTTAGGTCATGCATATCCAGAATGGGATGCCAGCAACCCCCCATCCATTTCGGGACCAGGAAGTACCTGGAAATGAACCCTGGGTCAACTGGGGGATCTGTCACTCAAGCCACTACCTCCTTGAGGAGGAGTTGGGCTATGTCGTCTCTCTGAGCTGACCGAGTGTGGACTGATACCCTTTCCTCACACGGGGTGCGGGCTCAGCTTGGCGGGTACTGCTCGAACTCTAGATGCAGTCCCTGGCTGACCACTTCCAACACCCACCTGTCCGTGGTAACAGCGGACCAGGCAGAAAGGAAGGAAGTGGTGAAGCCGACCCCCCATGGGATGACCCAGAGTAGTCATGATAGGTATGGGCTGGTCACCCCCATCCCCAAGCAGGCCTGGAAGAGGAGGATCTGGAAGTGGGACCGCTAAGACCCTTCCCTCCCAGTTTGCACGACTGAGCACCTGACTTGGGCCAAGGGTGCCAAGACTAGGTCTGCTGCTGATGCCCAGATTGAAACTCGGGCTACTTGGCCACAGGGGCAGAAGGACGAAATGGCTTCTTCTTCTTCTTCTGCTTCTTCTTGGAATCATGGGATTCCTTTTGGGTAGACATAGCGGAGTCCAACGTGGTATTGCACTTCTTGATACACTCCAGGTGATCGTCCACTCCTGGACCGAACAAGTCTGTACCCAGGAACAGGACATCTGCCAACTTATGCTGGGTGTCATCAGTGAATGTCAAGACCCGCAGCCAAGCCCTGTGGTGCATGGTACCTGTGGCTTCATCGGAACGGGCACAGGAATCCCCAGAGTCAAAGACCGTTCGGAGCTGTTGTCTGGCAACAGCCCGGCCCTGGACCCGGACCTGCTTAACCATGGTCTGTAGGTCTGCGGGAAGGTGAGGAAGCACCTCATCTAAAGAGCCCAACAAGGCGTGGGAGAAGTGTGCCATGATTACAACCGAGCTCGCCTGACGGAGGCCCAGTGAGGAGGCAGCATAGACCTTTCAAGTGGAGTGATCCAGTTTCTTGGATTCTTTGTGCGGTGGTCTATCAGAGTCTCTGGAGTTCCCAACCCACCTGAACACAGACTCTGTCACCACTCCCTCAGCTGAGGGATGTTGTGAAAATCCTGAAAGGGAGCCTGTAGGTACCGTGTACTTGTGGGCCATCCTGGAGGACAGTGCAGGACAGAAGGCTGGGTGCTGCCAGAGCTCCAGAGCTGGACCAACAATGACTTCAGCTACTGTAAAGGCCTCGGTCGGGGAATCCCCCCTTCTGAAGATATCAGTTAGGTGGCATTCTACCCATTTCTCAACAGGCTCCAGCTCCATCCACGTAGACTTGGAGATGAGGTGGCGGATGCCTATTAAAAGAGGTGGGCCCTTCCTCGGCAGATAGACTCATGGAATCGTTGTCCCGAGAATGAGATGCCAAATCTGAGTCGTCGGACTCGGATACAGCAGTCTGCCACCAGAGTCACTGCGAACCTGCCACGGGCAGTCAGGAGTCAGAGTAATGGACAGCCTGTGCAAGAGGCCTGAAGTAGGCCGAGACTCCTTGGGAGGAGCCCCCGAGGAAGGGTGTTTCTGTGGCGGATCTACCGGAATAGGTGGAGAGACTGGCTTCGGTCGACTTGGGAGTGATGCTACCGGCTCCGCGAGCGAAGGGGGGACAACGACCGACTCTGGAGTGGTTGACTTCAGCCAGGAGGGTGACAGCCAGGTAATGGCTGGGTTGGAAGGGACCACCTTCAGCCCAGCCAGAAGCTGCTGCCAATGCATGTCCTCGTAGTGCTGGTGCAACTTGCATTGGAGTCTCCCCTCATCCGAGGAGGACGATGACGAATGGCAGCAGTGCCGCTTCTCAGAGTGCTGCTTATGCGACTTCCTTGGCCTTTGGGTTGAGGATGTCCCTGACCTGGATGTTGACTGTTGGGGGGGACTGATGGGGACACTCAGGAGACGGCAGGGAGAACCCGGTTCCTCCGGGTCAGGGACGACCACCAACCCCGGGGCTTCCCAGCTGGCTGGGTCACCCCATCAGCAAGGTCCAAAAGGACTGGAGTCCTAAATAAGGAGTTGTTGGCCTCCTTGGTCAATGGCAGGTCATGGGGTTGAGGATTATCTTGACTGGATCATCGTCCAGCGTTTGGGATGGCTGACCTGACGGGGGGACCATGAGGTCAGCAGCCGAGGCCACGACTTCTACCGAAGTCAAAAGAGGAGACTCCTGGGACAGAGATTGCTCTCTGTCCCAAGTGCTATGTCGACGAGACATGGTTTCTCTCAGCTCCTTCAATTCCTTCTTATGGGATCTGGAGATGTGCGAGACAGGGCCTTCCCCACAAGTGGGAAGGGATTGGACCAGCTCCTTGAAGGAACCCAAGAAAGAGGAGCCCAGTTTTAGTGGAACAAAAACCGAGGGTGAAGACGAGCACTCAGTGGCACGAGCCGCCTCTTCTTCGAAGGCCTTCATCTGTTGCAATTGTTACACGGACCCCGCGGTTGTGGAGATCGCATGGTGGGCATCCTTCAATTTGACCGACGGGTGCTGTTTTTCCAGACGTCCGAGCTGGAGACGTGCGAGGCGATCATCCAAAACATTTGGATGAAAAGAGCGACATAGGTCGCAGGCTTGAGTGTCATGATCAAGACCCAGGCAGTACACGCACGTGGCATGCGGGTCAGTCTTAGACATTTTCTGCCCACAGGGACACCTGTGGAACCCGGGTGAGGACTTGTCCTCCATCACAGTCACTAGAACAAAATAATTCCTAGAGATTCTGCAAATCTTGATCAGCAAAACCGAGTTTTGGAGCACCAGAGCCTACTACACGCGGGAGCAAGAAGGAGGGAACCTGTATCTTTCAGTGGAAAGGAAGATCTGGCATCATGGGGTGGAGCTGAGGGTTATACCACCTGGGTGGGTGGAAGGAGCCAGTCTGAAGACCTTTCGGCAAGATCTTAAAGGGAAAGGGACATGCCAAATAGTGTGGATGAATAACATATCCACGATCCTAGAACAACTGATTCGTCTTACGGTGTGGAGAAGTATGGTTGAAATAATACTGTAGTGCCCTGTGGATATCCAGAGTATGCAGGAGCACTTCCCCTCAGTTCGAGTGATTAGAGTAATACACTGGCAGATTAATGTCCCGATTAAGTGTGAACTTGGACACTGCCTTGGGTAAAAACGTAGGGTTAGTACATCAGGACACCCAGTCCTTATGGAAAACTAAATAAGGCTCCTTACACAACAGGGCCTAAAGCTTGGAAATCCTTTGAGCAGAAGTAACAGCAACTAAAAATAACACTTTCCAAGATAGGAAGCGAAGCTGCACTCCGCAGCAGGCTCAAACGGGGGAAGAGTAAGTTTTTCTAGCATAAATAGAGATCCCAGGGTGGTATGGGATCTCTGATGGGAGGCTTAATATGCAATATGCCCTGCAAAAATGTCCGGGACACCCCCAACATGGGTACGTGGTAAGCAGAAATTGCTGAAAGATGTACCTTAATGGAGGAGTAGCTCAAGCCTTGGTTTGATAAGGAAGAGAGATACTCTAAGACAAAGTTCACTGGACAGGTAAGTGGGTCCAAGTGACGGGGTGAAGCCCATAAACAAAATCTTCTCTGCTTCATGGTAAAAGTGGCTCTAATTGAGGGCTTTCTCGCTGCGATGAGAACGTCTGCCACCTCCTGGGAGACTCGATACCTAGACTTAACTAAGTCTGCAGGAGCCATGCATGAAGATGCAGGGATTTGAGGTCCGGGTGGACCAATGTACCCTGATCCTGCGATAGCAAGCACGAGCATAGCGGCAGCTGTATTGGAGGCTCCATTGCCAGCTGCTGAAGTAGGGGGAACCAAGTCTGAAGACAACAGCAGGGAAAATGCTGCGACTCAGCTGGATCAGTTTGGTGCTCACCACAATGAGCAGCCAGCTCGTAACGATAACAAAATCCAAAAGTGGTGTCATTCAGGTCTCTCTTTGTGGAAAGAATTCAGCTGACACGCCAGTTGCAAACGTGAAACGTATTTATTAACAAAGAGTACCAACAACAGAAGGAACTCCCTCACCCAGCGCTTTGACTTCTAACAAGTCTTCCTCAGGGGTGTGGTTTCAATACAGAACGTCACCCTTTAAATACACCTGTTAATACATAATACATGAAATAGTACATTTAACTATCAATTTAAAGAAAACATATATTAAAACAGTGTTCTAAATACTTAAACAGTGTGTTATCAAAATAAACAAATGTCATTCTCTACCAGAGATGCATTTCACTTACAAAACATTAATGCTAAATTATTATAAACAATATTATGCTTATAAACAAATTACTGAAGGCTGCCACAGGTGCTCTCCAAAATAATTTTGCTTATGTAAGTAAGTGATAAGAAATCCATTTTTATCAAGATTTGCAGGAACAATGCCTTAATTTCTTGTGCTTTCCTGGTAGATGAAAATTATCTAAAAGGGAGAGAAAAGAGAGGTTATATATATATCTTTACATGGGTAAACACCAAAACAGTTTGATTAAACCTTTATTACTTATTCAAAAATGGCTTAAGGTCCCATCTTTCATTCAGACCTTGGGGTTTGACACAGTTGAGTTTAAAGATTCAAAAGCTTTCTTTCTTTCTCTAATAGTCGGTTTGGTCCATCACCCCCTTGTATTAAGGACGGGATCCATTCCAACCCTATAAATTTAACATCTTCAGCTTTAGAAGAATGATGTGTTAAAAAGTGCATGCCAACTGGTGTATCCTGTCTCTTGTTAAGTATAGCTCTGATATGTTCTTGAATTCTCTGTTTCAAAGGACGAACAGTTTTACCAATATATACCAATTTGCAGGTACACCATAGGGCATAGACAACATAACTAGTGTCACATGTAATCAGTTGTCTAATATCAACACTAATGCTAGGCTCCATAGGATGCTGAAATATTTTCCCTGATGTGGTATATTTGCATACATTACATCTGGAGCACTTGAAAAAGGCAGATGATCTTTGAAGCAACCATGCAGTTGCCATTTCTGTTTGTACAGATTGTAGTCTACTATGGACTACAAAATCCTTAAGATTCTTAGCTCTACTGAAGGATACTCGAGGACTAAGTCCTACTGATGTTCCTACTGTTTCATCTGAGTGCAGGATGTGCCAATTACGGTAAATAATATTACCAATTCTGCCTGCTTTATGATTGTACTCTGTAATAAATGTACATGGTGCTGAGTTAGTTAGTAAAGTTTCTGACTTCACTCCTGTAATGAGTTTAGTTCGTTCTAAATTACTCAATTTCTCCTTTAGTGTTTTTAAAAGGGTATGATCATACCCTCTTTTTAGAAGTCTGTTAATTAATTCCTCAGCCTGTATGTTGAACATGTCCTCAGAGCTACAATTTCTTTGAATTCTTAGTAGTTGACTATAAGGTATAGAGTCCTTGAGACTTTGTGGATGGGCACTATCGGCATGCAACACTGAATTCGTAGCTGTATATTTACGAAAATCTGGTGTATTAATGATCTTACAATCTTCACTTACTGTAAAAGTCAGATCTAAAAAATGCAATGTCTTCTTATCTACTTAAAAGGTAAATTGAAGATTTAGATTGTCATTAAGCCACTGCATAAATTCTGGTATTACCTCAGTGCTACCTTGCCAGATACATAGAACATCGTAAAGAAATCTAAACCAGTGTTTAATGTGTGGAAGGTATGGGTTCAGTTCTTGGTTAAAAATGACCTTCTGTTCCCAGTGTCCTAGGAAAAGGTTGGCATAACTAGGTGCCATAGCTGCACCCATGGCTGTGCCACATTTCTGTAAATAGTATTGGCTCTCAAATTTAAAATAATTATGTCTTAATATAAACTCAAGGGCCTCTACCAAAAATTCCCTAGGAATTGTTTCATCTAAGATGGTTTTGTCCAGAAAATATTGTACTGCTGCAAGGCCATGATTGTGTTTAATAGATGTATACAAAGATTCAACATCTATACCTACCCATGTCAAATCCTCACTCCAGCTCAAGTCTTTAATCTTGTTTAACAAATCCTTGGTGTCTTTCACATAGGAATCTAGTTCTAAAACACTCTGCTGAAGAAAGAAATCAATAAACTTGCCTAAATCCTGAGTTAAACTATCGACACCAGAGACTATAGGCCTGCCAGGTGGATTTTCTTTGTTTTTGTGTATCTTGGGCAAAATGTAAAAGCTAGGAATGACAGGATACTCTGACCAGATGTATTGATATTCTGTCTCAGTGATGTCCCCTTTATTTACATAGTATGAAAGGAGACATTGCAACTCTTTTCTAAAAGCCAATGTAGGATCTGATTTAAGTTTTTCATAATTAGCATCATTTTCTAATAATGTCAATACGTTTTTATACTGTTCTCAACTAAATATAACTATATTTCCTCCCTTATCTGCAGGTTTTATAACAATTTAGGTGTTCTTTGAAAGCATATTAATGGCATCCCGTTCAGCCTGAGAAACGTTAAACTTAGGAGGAACATTCTCATTTAACACAGATTTAACCTGCTGACGCACTACTTTTTCAAAAGTACTAATAGCGGTGTTATAAACATTTGGACAAAATGTAGATTTTGGTTTAAATAAAGACCTTCTTAGTTTTAATAAATGTTCTCTAGCACCAAAGATACCTCTGTCTGACAATTGTTGGGAGGTCAAAAGGTCAGAATCAATACACTGTTCCTGCAGTAGTGATTCTAATGCCTCTAGATCTGTAGAGAGCTCATTAAAAGGATCAACTTCAGTTTCAACAGACAAAGTGGGAACGTTTTCCTGGTCTACAATTACAGAAGTTAAATTACTTACTAGATCACGATTATATTTTATATCTGTAAACCCATCATTAACACGATGTAAATCCTTTGTCATTGAAGCGGTGGCCCCATATTCAGAGCCTTCAATAAAACTTAAAGATTCTTTAGGATTCACAAATCTAGTAGTTTGTAAAGCATCAATTTAATAGTCAAAATCGTATGAATGTTCAGATGTCACCACTTCATTGTTGTTACCGATGTTGACAGTATCAACATATTCATCCCCAGTTTTGGATGTCATTAAAGTAGGAGGAAGCAGGCACATTGCGTCGAGATTAGTGCTAGCTGTTGTTCGTTTGTGTAGAAAAAATAGTTTGAGTCTCAGCTTCCTGAAGAATTTAAACAGGTCTACAAAGATTTGGAAGTCGTTAATAGGGGGGGTTAGGTATAAAACTAAGGCCCTTTTCAAGTACTTTTGCCTGATGTTCTGTAAGACAAATAGTGGAGAGATTAATGATCTGTAGTTTATTTATCTCTTTTTCTCCCTCCGTGGATAAGAAAAAATTACTCACCTTAGTAATTTTGTTTCTGCTAATGGAGTCTTGCTATATTATGACATATGCAGTGAGTCCCAACCTCCGAACTGCTCCGGAAGTGAAAGAGTTAACTTTACATGCCAGGCATGGAACGCTGAGCTCGAGCTCGGTTGAAACTCTGTTGTTCTTCAAACTCAAACTGTCAGATCTTTATGAGCTAAACTCACTGAGGTCCTGTGTGGAAGCTGTAAACCTACACTAGCCAACTGGCTACTAAACATAAGAACACATTATTTGGTCCCAAAACAAAGACTCAAGTCAGGAGACCCAAAAAATGAAAAACACAACACCAAGTCACCCCAAAAAAGGAGGGGTGAAACAACAAGGTGGGCATCTACTAAGTGCCAACACTGCACTGCCCACCCACATCCCAAAAACAAAGGTTCTGAGAGGGGCAGGCGGAGGTCATAATATAGCAAGACTCCATTAGAAGAAACAACATTACTAAGGTGAGTAATTTTTTCTTCAAACAACATGAAGTCTTGCTATATTATGACATATGCAGACTACACAGCAGTACCTCCATGGAGGAGGGACAGAACCTACTTAGGAAATAGGCTGTGAAGCACAGCTGTGCCAAACCGAGCATCACTCCTAGCCTGGATGTCCAGGGAGTAATGCTTGGTAAAAGTGTGAACTGTTTTCCAGGTAGCTGCTTGACATATCTCTAGGATAGGGATGTCCCTGGCAGCAGCTGGGGAAGCAGCTGTACCTCTGTAAGTGAGCCTCAGGCCTGAGGGAGGGTGCCTGATTTTCATAACAAAATTGGATACAAGAGACAATCCACCTGGCAATGGATCTTTTAGTGGTAGGTTTCCCTTTGCCAACCTCACCATAAGTGAGAAAAAGTTGAGGGAGTCAAACCTGTGACCCTTGGTATGCTCTATGTAGTAGCTAAGGGCTCTCTTCACATCTAAGCTGTGCAGCCTCCTCTCACCAGAGGAGGAATGGTCAGTGAAGTACACTGGAAGAGACATAGATTGATTAAGGTGGAAATTTGAAACCACCTTAGGCAAGAACTTCCTGTTAGTCCTGAGGACCACCTATCTCTATGAAAGGAGATAAAATCAGGCTCCACTGACAAAGCTTGTAATTCACTTATGCGTCTGGCAGAAGTGATGGCTACCAGAAACACAGTCTTCCAAGTCAAGTATTTAAGCTCTGCTGAAGACAGAGGCTCAAAGGGAGGGTTGCATAAGCTGAGCAATGCAAATATTAAGATCCCAGGCAGGGGCAGCGTCCCTGAATGGAGGGTTGGTGAAGCAATCCCTTAAGAAACTTGGAGAATACAGGATGAGCTGAAAGAGAAGAGGGTTTACCTGCTGAAATAAAAGCAGACACAGCTGTCAAATGTACTTATAGGGTAGCTGGTCTCAGCCCCAAGGTATTTAAATGGACCATATAATCCAGGACTGTGGGTAAATCAGCAGATTCTGGGGAAATATACTTCCCAGAGCACCATATGGAAACCCTCTTCCATTTGGAGTTATAGGTAGCCCTGGTGGAAGGTTTCCTAGAAGCCTTCAGTATATCCATTATACCTTGGGAGAGGTGTAGGTCAGCAAACTCTAACTCTTCAAGAGCCAGGCCTTGAGATTGAGAGATTTGAGGTTCGGGAACCAAACCCTCCCCTGGGCACAGGTTGTGATTCCTGGGAAGACACAGGGGAAGATGGACTGCTAAGGACAGTAGGAGTGGATACCAGGGCTGTCTGGCCCAATCTGGAGCAATCAGGATCATCTTGCAGGGTTGAGATCTGATTTTGACTAGCACTTTGAACAGGAGAGGGAAGGGGGGGAAGCATAGAGAAACTTCCCTTCCCAATTAAGAACTAAGGCATCCAGAGGGACTGAGCCCAACACTGGGGTCCTGCAGCAGAAAAGGGGAAGTTGGTGATTGTCTGGGGCTGCAAAAAGATCTATCTGCAGGGTGCCCCATCTGGAAAATATCACCTCCAAGACCAGGGGGTCCAGTGACCATTCGTGATGGCCCTGGGAAATCCTGCTGAGAGCATCTGCCAGGACATTGTCCTTGCCTGGGATGTGAACTGCCACAAGGGAGGTGTTCAGGGAGTAAGCCAGAGACTGCAACTTCATTGCTTCGGTGCACAAGGCCATAGATCGAGTGCCCCCTTGCTTGTTGATGTACCACATTATGGTGGTGGTGTTGTCTGTTCTGACCTGTACTACTTTGTTCTGAACAGATTTGGAAAAAACTTGAAGTGCTAGAAAAACTGCTCTGAGTTCCAACAGATTGATGTGGAGCAGAGATTCCTGAGGGGACTACAATCCCTGGGTGGTGAGGTCGCCCATGTGAGCTCCCCACCCCAAGAGGGATGCATCTGTAGTAAGGATTAAGGAGTGAGACTGAGTGACAAAGGGAACCCCTTGTCTCAGATTGCTCTGATCCTGCCACCACTGTAGGGCCTGGATCAGGGTTTGAGTTACTGGGATCAATTTGGTTAGAGGGTCTTTCCTTTGAGACCAAAAGGCTCTCAGATGGAACTGGATGTCCCTCATCTGAAATCTTGCTCCCTGCACGACTGCTGTAGAGGCAGCCATGTGCCCCAGGAGCTGTAGAAAATGCCTTGCTGGTCGAGAGACCTGCAGGGTGAAAGAGGAGGCCAGAGAGACCAGGGTCCTTGCCCTGCCCAAAGGAAGGAAGGCTCCGGCTTTCTCTGTGTTCAGCTCTGCGCCTATGAAGGTGAGGAGCTGGACAGGCTCTAGAACTGACTTTGAAAGATTCAGAGGAAACCTAGAGAGGTGAGCAGTTGCTGAGTTATCTGTAGATGTAACTTGACTTGGTCTGGAGACTGGCCCACTATGAGCCAGTCGTCCAGGTAAGGGAAGATGGCAATTTTTTGCCTTCTTAGGGAAGCAACTGCTACTGCCAGGCATTTTGTGAATACCCTTGGAGCAGAGGTGAGGCCAAAGGGCATTGCTCTGAACTGGTAATGGCCTGAGCCTGAGGTACTTTCGATGGGAGCTTCTGATGAGAATATGGAAGTAGGCATCCTTGAGGTCCAGGGACGCTAGCCAGTCCCCTGGCCTTAGAGAGGGCAGAATAATTCCCAGAGTCACCATTTTGAATTTTGGTTTTAAAAGGTACTTGTTTAAATTTCTGAGATCCAGGATGGGCCGCCATTCTCCTGTCTTTTTTGGGGTAAGGAAGTACAACCCTTTGCCCTGGTGTAGGGGTGAAACCCTTTCCACAGCTCTGAGAGCCAGGAGGGAAGAGACCTCTGCCTCTAGGGCAAGTGCCTCTGGTGGATTTGCAGGTGGAAAGGATCTGGTTCTCATCTTTGGGAATTTTTTGAAGCTGAGAACCAGTCCCTGGCTAACTACCTCCAGGACCCACTTGTCTGATGTCAGAGACTTCCAGTCCTGGACAAAGTAAGCCAGCCTGCCCCCTACAGGTAGCTGAGAATCGCCCCTGGCAACCCCATCAGGGTGCCTGCTTAGCAGGGGCTTTGGGCTGAGAGGTGGAAGCAGGCCTGCTTGTACCCCGTCTGCCTCTCCCTCTAAAGAACCCCCTCTGGGCATAAGCAGAAGAGGAGGCCTGGGCTTGGTAAAAAGGCCTATGAAAAGGCCTGCCCCTGCCCCTGGAAAGCTGTCTTTGAGGAGTGGCCTGCCTTTCCTTAGCCTGTGCACTCCTATAGGTGGTTCTATACGCATCCATTTTCTTCATGTAATTCTCTGTCAGAGAATTACCCACAACAGGAAAATCCATGGCCTTAGTCTGGGTATCCTGTGACAGGCTAGTACATCTGAGCCAAGCCATTCTGCGAAGTGCCACAGATGTAGCCATGACTCTTGATGACACATCATTAGAGTCCACTGCAGCATGGAACTGCACCTTGGATGCCTCAATACCATCAGCAGCCACCTGCTCCAGCTCCTTGGCAAGCTGGCCAGGGACCTGTTTTGCTACAGCCATAACAGTATCCCATCTGGATTTCTGATATCTAGCAACATAAGCCATATAATTTGCCTGTCTGAGTCCCAAGGATGCTGCCATGTACTGTTTCTTTGCCATGGCATCAATCCTCCTGGAGTCCTTGTCAGGGGGGTGTGAAGCCAAGGGAATATTTGCCTTGTCACAGGCTGCAGCCTTCACTACCCCAACATGGCTGCATTGTTGTGTAAGGAACTCCATATCAGAGCCTGACAATGTGTACCTCTTGTCCCATTCTCTTATCGACAGGAGGTATAGTGTGAGGAGTCTTTAGAATTTTAACTGTCTGTTTCCCAAAAGATTTATGCAAAGGAATAGACAGCCTCCTTGACTCTGGGATATCCATCATTTCCACATAGTCAGGCTCCTCTTGATCATCCACAGCTTCCTCTATAGGAAGCTGGAGGGTTTCAGCCACTTTCTTATAAAACATAAAATGAGAAGGGGACTCAGAAAGCCTAGGGGGAGACACTCCTGAAGGTCTGTCTGGGGAGATGTCCGGGTCAATGGGCACATCCAGACTTTCAAATCCACATTCACTCTCCTCATACTCCTCTTCCCCCTCCTCCAGTTCATAATATTCCTCTATATCATAATCCTGAACCGGTGGAACCGGCTTGACGGATATTACCTGATGGTGCCAGTTCGGTCGGAACGAAGCGACTGGACAATTTTAATCGCTTTGGCTATTTTTCAGCGGTTGGAGAGGAAAGTTTGGCTCACACCAGCTGATTTCCTAGTCCTTTTGCTGGAATCGACTCCTCGGAGTCGGATCTCCTTGCCCTAGGAAATCTCGCCTGGTCCGAGGGCACTCCTCTGGTTCGGTTGGAACTCTAACCGGCTGGCCATCCGTTCAGCGGACTTTTGGCCTCCTTTCCCTGAGCCTACCAACTCTCTTTTCAGGGTAGCTGCAGGAAAATTTTACAAATCTGGCAGTCTGCATTGAGGTGGTCAAACCCAGACAATAAACACAGGTGGTGTGGGGTCAGCCTTGGCAAAGACTTCCCCACAGACACTGCAGTGTTGAAACCCAGTGAGCCCGGTTTTCTTTTGGGTTTCTCAGACATAGTGCCAGTCCTAACCAAACTTTCCGTTTATGGCAATCCATAGTAGGAAGCCTCTTATCGGTTCCCCAGCCGTGTCACGGGTCGTGGAAAACCATAATAAAATCCATTTTTTTTAGAACCAGTAAGAACCGGTAACCACACTCTAAATGACAGATTAATATATTTTAAACAATCTGATCGGTTCAAACCGAACCGATAAACCGTTTACAAGTCCCACACAGAATAGAAATCAATGTAAAACCTATCTAGTACTCACGAATACCACAGACAGAGTCTGAACCGACCAGTTGTGGTTTAATTTTGGTCGAAAATCGAAAAAAACAATACTTTAACCGACAAAATGAACTGAGCAGAAGGAGAAATCTCTGGAGCGACTGTTCAGTGAGTCGGAGTAAAGAATCTGACGGTTTGAGTTTGAAGAACAACAGACAGAGTTTCAACCGAGCTCGAGCTCAGCGTTCCATGCCTGGCATGGAAAGTTAACTCTTTCACCTCCGGAGCATTTTGAAGGTTGGGACTCACTGCATATGTCATAATATAGCAAGACTTCATGTTGTTTGAAGCCAGTTTTTCTTTTGGATCTTTTACCCCCGCGTTTGCTTCTCCTTGTTTTCCTGTTTCTCCATTTTTTGTCCCCTGTTTGATTGCAGATGTTCCTGCTCCTTCAGATTCATTTATTGCCACGTCTTCTTCTTGAGAGTTCACTTGTCTGAATTTACTTTTATTTTTTGCAGTATTCCTAGAGGCAAATCTAACTCTGGACCGCCCCCTACTATTAGAACGATCTCCCTTCGGTTTAGGCCAGCTTACTATATTCCCCTTCTCGTAATCCTTCAAATCTCTTAGTAGTTTGCTAGCTTTGTGTTCTGTGATTAGTGCCTCATATTTGGAAAGTTTACTTTTGAGACGTGACTCAAATGTTTGGTATTGTATTTCATGTTTAAGGGACAAAACTTTTGTTTTAGAAATATTGATTTCTTCTAGAAGTGCCTCGTATTGAAAGGTGTCCCTTTTGATTAACAATTTAAGGAATATTATAGAGCATTCTGAAGCAGCTGATATATATTCATCTTTAAAGGGGAATTCTTCTAACCCGCTAGAAGGAACTACAGTTACATGAAGTCCCCGTGGTGCTTGGCCTCGACTGAGATATTCCTCTAATGTAGAGATATTATATGAAATATCAATTTCTTTTATAAGCAGTTTTTCAAAATCAGCAAAGACAGTTTTAAGGTTGTTATCAATTTCGGCGTTTACCTCAGAGCCTTGTAGGTGTTCCCTTGCTCTCCGTCGGTGATCGTTAAAGAAGTCTGTATGCTCCCATTCATATACCTCTGGCATTTCTATGTCCGTAGCTCCTTCTGTCTGGTGCATAATTTTCGATTTGTCGAAATATTGAAACGGCACCCACAGCACTAACGGATTGAAGTGTCTTAATTCATACTAGGAGGTATACTGAAAAGAGGGTAAGTCCAAAGAATGTTGTTGTTCTGAAAAGACCAGCGCAGGTAAACTCTTCGACTGTCTGCAGCAATGGCGGCAAGTTCAAACGACAACAACAGGGAAAATGCTGCGACTCAACTGGATCAGTTTGGTGCTCACCAGAATGAGCAGCCAGCTCGTAACGATAACAAAATCCAAAAGTGGTGTCAATTGGGTCTCTCTTTGTGGAAAGAATTCAGCTGACACACCAGTTGCAAACGTGAAAAGTATTTATTAACAAAGAGTACCAACAACAGAAGGAACTCCCTCACCCAGCGCTTCGACTTCTAACAAGTCTTCCTCAGGGGTGTAGTAATTTGTTTATATGCATAATATTGTTTATAATAATTTAGCATTAATGTTTTATAAGTGAAATGCATCTCTGGTAGAGAATGACATTTGTTTATTTTGATAACACACTGTTTAAGTATTTAGAACACTGTTTTAATATATGTTATCTTTAAATTGATAGTTAAATTTACTATCTCATGTATTATGTATTAGCAGGTGCATTTAAAGGGTGACGTTCTGTATTGAAACCACACCCCTGAGGAAGACTTGTTAGAAGTCGAAGCGCTGGGTGAGGGAGTTCCACTTTTGGATTTTGGAACCAAATCTGCCAAGGCCAATAGGGGGTGATGAGGATCATCTCTGCTCCCTCAGCCTGCAACGTCAGGAGAACCCTCTGGAGAATGAGAAAGGTGAGAAGGCATACAGAAACCTCCCTGTCCAACAGAGGGACAAAGTGTCTGGCCAGAAAACACTAGGTGCGGGCTCTAGCGAGCAGAAACTGGGCAGTTTGGTGTTGACTGGACGCACAGAGGTCCAACTCTGGACGGCACCATCTATTGAACAGTTGATCTGCTACCAAATGAAGGAGCTCCCACTTGTAAGCCTTAGACCGAGACTGGCTTAGGCTGTCGATCAAGACATTTTGGATGCCGGGAACATGAACAGCGGTGAGGTCTAAGTGGTGTTCCAGGGCCCAATACCGACCCTTATCGCCTCTGGGCTAAGGAGGTAAGAACGTGTGCCCCCTTGCTTGTTGATGTAAAACACTACCAACATGTTGCCCATCTGGATGAGAAGAGGGCTTGGCAAAAGGTCCGACTGAAACACTTGTAAAACATTCAGGACCACTCGCATCTCTAGGACATTGATATGGAGCATCTGCTCGTCTGGAGACCAGGTCTCCTGGGTCTGTCTGTTCTCCAAGTGAGCACCCCAACTGAGACCAGAGGCATCTATAGTCAAAATCCATCTCGGGGGCTCCTGCCCTCATTCCAGGTTGGAGGGGTTTAGTCACCAGGATAGAGTCCTTCGGACTGGGTCGGATATCCTGACCGGCTGGTCTAGGTCATCTGACCTCTGGTCCCATTGCACCCTGAGCGTCCACTGGGGGACCCTCATGTGGAGGCAGGCCAAGGGAACTGTAGGAATGGCACCACCATGTGCTCCAGAAGTCTGAGGAAGGTCCTGGCTGGGATCTGGGGAGCCATGGATACCGCTCGGGCTAAACTCCTTAGGCGATCTCCCCTGTCTTCTGGGAGAAAGGCCATGTCCACGACTGCTCTGTTTAAAAGAAGTAATTGACTAGGCCATGGGAATAACTTTGGAACATCAGTGTCTCTCCATGCTGATGTACCTGGGAGACATCTGACCATTACCCTTGGCCGGAGGTAGGTATCAACTCCCCGAATCGTGGAGTCTCCTATGATCAGAAGTGTTTTGGTCCCTATTATGGATGAGTTGTGTAGTGCCAGTTCCTGTTCTGCAGTATCCTGCTCTGCAGTGTCCTCTGCCCCTTTGTTTGATTTCGGAGATAGAGGCAGATACCTGTTTGTAGTTTTTATATGGTTTGTGGAGGTGATACACTGGTGAGCACTGAAAGATGGGGTACCCACTTTGCCCCTCCTAACCACCTGTCAACCTCCTGGACCAACTACCCTCTATGGTCGAGGTGCTTCAGTTGGATGTTGGGGAAATGGCGGGCAGTTCTTGTAATACATTTCCTCCTGAATATGCGATTTGAGGCGTGCAATCTCTGCTCATGCTGCCCAGAGCTGAGCTCTTAGATCTCCGATGGTCCAGCATGTGGGACAGTGTCCTAAATCCTGTAGAACTGCCTTTTTGAAAAGTGTCCCTCAATACCTGCAGTTAATAACATCCATTCCAGTTGAGTTGCCAAGTTTATAACCTGGTCTGAGTAATCAGAAGGAAAATGAAAGCAAATGTATTTTTTTTGATGTTTTTTTTTGTTTTGTTTGTTTTTGCATAATTAATTGTGCCCCTTCAAGTGATGTCACTGTGTGGATACCCCTCTGATCCTCCCCTTCCTGCTTTGCTACAGGAAATGTCATGACTATGCTGCTCTATAAAAAGAGTGTGGCATGGGGTGGTTGGGGATAGGGGTGCATGGGTTGGCTCTTCCCCTGCCAAAAAAGAACCACGGGCAAAAGAAACAAGGAGGTGAGAGCAGAAATAATTAACCAGCAACAAATGCAGATGCTACCCCTCAGTCTGTATCTTGTATGTGCTCCTGTAATTAGCCCTGAAAGCTTAGTGGGCTCTTCCCCTGCTGAAAAAGAAGAACCATGGATGAAAGAAACAAGAAGGTAAGAGCAGAAACAACCAACAACAAATGCTGATGCTGTCCCTCAGTCTGCATTTCACGTGTGCTCCTGTAATTAGCCCTGAAAGCTTAGCCTGATGATAGATTTATTTTATTTATTTATTTATTTAGTGATTCGGAAAAGACCTTTGAGCACAAACTTAGATAACTGAGACAAAACTGAAAAACCTGCAACCACAAAAAGTAACAAAACCTGTAAGAACAACCTGCAGAACAATTTAACAGAAGATATACCCTGCAAAAAACACTGCTTTAGAAAAATAAAACAGTAATCTGTAAGCACAAAAAGTAACAAACCCTGTAAGCACAACCTGCAGAACAATTTACCAGGAGATATACCTTGCAAAAAACACTTTGAATCAGAGAAAAATAAAGCAGTAATCTGTAAGTACAAAAAGTAACAACCTGCACAGCAATTTAACAGAAAATATATCTTGCAAAATACCTTGAAAGTTGAAAGAGAAAAATAATGCAGTAATTTGCAAGCACAACACAGCATCAACCTGCAAGCACACCCTGTAACAATTTAGCAGAAAATATACCCTGAAAAACACAATTTCAATCAGAGAAAAAAAATAAAGCACTAAACTGTAACACCTGTAGGCACAACACAGTAACAAAAACCTGTAGTCACAACCTTGAACAATTCCACAGAAAATATACCCTGCAAAGAAACAATTTGAATCACAGAAAATAAAGCAGTACTCTGTAAGCACAAAACAGTAACAAACCTGTAGGCACACCCTGTAACAATGTAGGAGAATGTAAACCCTGCACAAACAATTTGAATCAAAGAACAATAACACAGTATTGTAACATGGCTCTGCGAAGGGGAGTGAAATGGAGTGTTCTGATTGGTCGAAATGGGTCAGCTGAACGAGTTCTAGTGGTGATTAAGCCACAAGTAATGCCCGCTAGGCTAGTACCCACAGTGTCCAAAAACAGCAGCACTCAGAGCCCGCTGGGTTAGTACCCAGATTGTCCATCAGCCAGAGGGTGCCGCACTGGGATGGGAATAAAGAGCGCAGAGATGCCATCGGGAGCGCACCGGGGAGCAGCGGCAGACAGAGACAGCACCAGTAGCTATCCACAGAAGCCGGTAGATGGCAGCAGTCATTAAGCAGCAATGAAGTGGCCAGCGAAGTTGCACGCAGCACCCAACCCCCGCCGAGTCGGAGGATGTGAGACACAGCACAGGACTTATTGAAGTGTGGCAGGAACAGAAACAAATGCTGAACATGGACATATGGTGGCAGAGAAACACACAAGGTAGATAAGCCCAGTACAGGCATAACAACTGTCTCAATATTTGGTAGTCGCACTGAATACTTTTCCCATACTGCACTGCTTCCACCGGCGATCGGTATATAATGTCTAACGAGAAATGATACAACACCTCGCTACGAAGACAAAAAATGTACCGTTGTCTCTGTCAGACAGTAATCCTCTGTTGCTGTCGGGTGAGAAATAGGCGCCACAATGTAAAAGATTGTGCAGCGTGCATCGGGAACGTGCATCCAGGCACATCATCGCAGTGACTGCAATGCAAGCAAAACTAGGATACTACAGGAGGTAGCAGTATGACTGTCGACAAGTGTTCTCTATTTCCAACTGATCTACGGCTTGCACAATGTCCCCGTCGTGCTTGCCATGTTACAAACGCATTAATCTCCTCCAGCGTCGGGCTCTACTGGGGATTAATGCCTGCTGGGTGGTTGGAAGCCCTTGGGCTTCGTCCTCGTGCACCAACCCCCAAGCAGGGCATTAATCCACTGGTAGAGCCCTCCTCTGTCGGTGATTAATGCTTACATATGTAAGCAATAAACAGTAACAAAACCTGTAAGCACACAAGAAAATAGTAACATACTGTAATAAATCTGCCTAGCCAAAAGAAGCCTTAATTTTTCTCCTTGCTCTGATAATGTTGTTCTTTGCTCTGTCCTTTCAAGCAAACCTAGATGAAAAGAGCTCAGGTGAAGCTAGGTGCCTTTGCCAGTAAACCTAGTCGTGATAGACCATCTGGCCTAGACTTGATAGACCATCTGGCTTGTATCTGCTGGCAGTTTCATATGTTCGTAAGGTGCACCTGGCTGTCATTTCAGCATACTGGTATGCTGACTGTGGCTCAGGAAAAAGTGGTTGGGTACTTTTTCAAAGGCCTGGACCACCTGTTCCATCCAGTGCAAGAGCCTCTGCCACTGCAGGTCCTACATCTGGTACTAGCAAAGCTGATGGATAAACCATTCAAGTCCACAGATGAATGTGAGATGTCACACCTGTCATTGACACTCATCACCTCAGCCAGACTGGTGAGTATGCACCATGTACTTTCTGTGGAGTCTCCACATCTGATTTTCCACAAGGACAAGGTCATCTTTGCCCCTACATGAAATTTCTGCTGAAACTGGTCTCGGCATTTCACCTTCACCTTAACCTGGTGATTTATCTCCCCATCTTCTTCCTAAAGTCACATGCTTTGGACATCGAGCATGTGCTTCACTCACTGGATGTTTGTCAGGTGCAGAGGCTACCTGTTTTGGTCACAGTCAGGAACTGAAGAGGCTCTTATTCTTGAGTCAACATAGGAGGGATAAGTTGTGGGGAAACGTGCTGAAGCAGTGTCTTAATTACTATCTGTAGGGTAAACTGAAATCAGCCACAGTAGTCCACATTTAAGGGCCTTATTAAAGAGCACTGTCTTGCCCTGTAGTTTGGGAGTTAGGTGAGAATTTTCTGGCCTGGGGCCTCTGAGTTAGGTGAAAAATGGAGAAGGGGTGGCAGGAAGTAAGGGATCTGACCTTTTATTTAAAAATACTAAAGGGGCTTTTACAGTACCGGATCTGCACCAGTGCCAGGGGTGCAGATCAGTTGTGCCAGTGTAGATCCAGCAGCTAAAGAGCTGCCGGAGCATTCCAAGCCACTCCACTACAGCAGAACGCGTTCACTGGTTTGTTGGCTACATGGAGCGGAGTGCACCGGTGCAGACGATTTTTGCAAGCATGTAAAAACGCTGCTTCGCCTGCACTGGTGCACTCCTTTTCACTAACCCCTCCACTGGAAATGTCCCCAAAACATGAGAAGGCCCTCAGGAACACTGTACTGCTGCAGAGTGTAAAAGGAAAGGGCGATGGTGTGAGTGGAGTGGAGCAAGCCAATTCAAGATGGCAACACTCCAAGTAAAGTGTAATATATAAGCGACTAGTTAGATATATATTCAGGACAGCAGTCCCTGAAGTGCAGCAAGCCAGAAACCAGCATGTCTATGAGAGGCTATGTCCAGACTGTAATATTTAGTGAAGGTGTGGACAGTGCTCCATGTGGCTGCAGCACTGTCAGACGTAAAAATATTTCTGAAACAAGCAACAGAAGTGGCCATTCCCCTGGTGGAGTGACCACGAACTGCACCAGAGGTTCCTTACTGTACTTCACAGAACATAATGCAATGTGCCAGTTATTTGGACAGGAAATGTTTAGGCACAGGAGTGCCCACTTTCCCAGGGGTGGATGAAATAAAAATCTGACAGGACTTCTTGTATTCCTTGGTGTGATTAACATGATATCCGAGTATTCACTGTACATCTAAAGTATGGAGCAGTGCCTCACTGTGACTGGCATGCTCAGGGTAGTAAACAGGAAGGTATATCATTTGATCCTGTGTAAATTTAGATAACACCTTCAGAAGAAACTTAGAATTTGTGCACAAAGAGACTGTCTTTGTGGAAAATCAACTAAGGAGGTTCACATATTATAGCCTGTAGCTCCGAAATCCTTTGAGCTAAAGTTAGTGCAACTAAAAATAATGTTTTCCATGGCAGGAAACAAAAGGCACAACTCATGGGCAGCTAAAACGGAGCCAATGTCAGTTTCTTAAGCACATAATTCAAGTCCCAGGATGGGACCGGATGGCAGTAAGGAAGTTTCATGTGAAGAATACTTCTCAGGAAAGTGGGGCACACCTCTTATTGGGCAACTATATAGCCATCAAAGGGTATGGAACATGCATATAGTGGCCAAATGCACATTCTTAAGTGAGGAATACTGTAGACCAGAGTCTGACAGTAACAGTAAATATTCCAGCACAGCATTTACAGGTTATGTAAATGGGTCCAGATTCCTGGAAGCAGCTCACAGAGTGATCAGCTTCCATTTCAAGGAATAGGTATGTCTGGTAGAAGGCTTTCTAGCCACTATCAGCACATCAACAACTTTAGGGCATACCCCAAAATGTGCATTGGCTTTGCCTTCAGGAGCCATGCATGCTGATACAGGGACTTCAGGTCTGGATGGACCAGGGATCCCTTGTCCTGCAACAACAGGCTCGACATAGTGCTAGCAGGACAACAGGTTGCACTCCCATCTGCTGTAGAAGCAGAAACCATATCTGGCAAGGCCATACTGGAGCAATGAGGATGCGAGTGGCACTCTCCATCCATGGCTTGAGCAGCACCCTCTGCATTAGAGGAAATGGGAGAAATGCATACAGGAAAGTACAGTTATGCAAGAACTTACTGCAACAGAAGATCTTCGAGGGAATCTTTTGTATCAGGCCACACTTATGGAACTGTAGAGCCAGGTTATAGGACCACGTGGAAACTTTTCTAGCTAGCGGTCTACAAGGGGCCACCCACGATGACATCATATGCTGATGACATCCCTCTCATATAAACGTGAGTGGCCCCGCACCCTCCTTAGTTCTCCCGCCAGAGACCATATACCAAGGATCTCCTGCTGAGAAACCAAGGAGGATCAGAGGTTCCCGCCATAAGAAAGGTGAAACAGAAGGTTTACCATCCTGGAGAAGGACAGAAATACACAAAAATGCCCCAAGGCCAAGTGGGACGGGATGTAGGACAGCATGGCCTGAAGCAACAGATTTCTTTGAAAATCTAATGTTATGATAAATTCTTACATAACTGCACTATCTTACTTTGGGGATATCTCTTGCATCAGGCCACACCTATGGAACGAGTCACAAGCAGTACTGATAGAGAGACAGTCTGGGTGGCTGGAGAAAATAGGCCTAATACAGGAGGCCGTGATGCACAGCCAGGCCAAATCTTGCCCTTCCCCTAGATGCAATGTCCAGACTGTAGTGCTTTGTGAAGGTGTGGACAGAACTCCAAGTGGCAGCAGTGCAGATCTCTGCAGCGAACACATTTCTGAAACAGGCAACTGAGGTGGCCATACCTCTAGTAGAGTGGCCATGCACAACCCCAGGAAGTTTCTTACCATACTTCCTGTAACAGAAAGTAATACAGTTGGCCAAACATATAGACAGGCATGGTTTTGAAACTGGAATGCCCTCTTTCCCAGGGGTGAAAGAAACAAAACAGCTGCGAGGACCTCCTGCAGTCCTTCGTACGATGAGTATAGTACCTGAGTATCTGTACATCTAAAGTATGGAGCAATACTTCCCCTGGATTGGCATGCTCTGGATGATATACAGGCAGGTGGATGGACTGATTTAAAGTAAACTCAGACACCACCTTGGGAAGAAACTTAGGACTGGTACGCAAAGACACCCTGTCTTTGTGGAAATTAAAATAAGGCTCACGCATGACAGCCTGAAGCTCAGAATTCCTTCGAGCAGAAGTAATGGCAGTCAAAAATAAAACTTTCCAGGACAGAAAGCGTAGCTCGCATGTTGTGGCCAGCTCAAAAGGATTCAAAGCAAGCTTCTCTAACACAAAATTCAGGTCCCAAGGCAGAACTGGACTGCAGATGGGAGGCTTCAAATGAAGAATGCCTCTCAAAAATGTATGGGACACCTCCAGTTGTGCCACTTGTACAGCCATCCACTGGCAAATGGAAGCCAGAAATGGTGGACAGGTGCACCTTAATGGAGGAGTATTGCAGACCAGAATCTGAGAAGGAGAGAAGATACTCCAGAATCTGATTCACTGGACAAATGAAAGGGTCCAAGTGATGGAAAACCGCCCACAGAGCAAAGCACTTCCACTTCATGGAATAAGTGGCCCTGGTGGAGGGCTTCCTAGCAGCCACCAGTGCATCAGCCACCTTTTGAGACTTCCCAGATCTAGCCATGGCTATGTCCTCAGGAGCCATGCATGAAGACAGAGTGACTTAAGGTCCAGATGGACTAGGGTACATACATACATACATAGATACATAGACAGTGTCGGCAGATAAGGGCCTATGGCCCACCCAGTCTGCCCATTTAAGTTTGTAAGTTCAGTTTATGTTTTCCAGGAAGTCTGCTGCCCCTTACCCCTAACCTCCAGAATTCCTTTATGTCTATCCTATGCATTCTTAAATCCCGTGATTGTTTCAGCCCCCACCACTTCTCTGGCAGGGTGTTCCACTTGTCCACCACCTGCTCTGTGAAGAAATTCTTCCTCACGCTTCCTCTGAATCGTCCCCTCCCTCCAACTTCATCCCATGCCCTCTAGTCCTGGAACATCTTTTTCGCTTAAAAATAGTGCATTCCTGCACCCTGTTCCTCCCTGTAAGATACTTGTATGTCTCTATCATATCCCTCTCTCCTCCTCTCCTCCAGGGAGTACATGTTCAGTGCCTTCAACCTGTCCTCATAGGACTTGTGATGCAATCCATGCACCATCTTTGTTGCCCTCCTCTGAACCTTCTCTACCCTGTCTATGTCCTTACGTAGGTAAGGTCTCCAGAACTGTACAGTGTACTCCAGGTGCGGCCTCACTAGTGCCTTGTATAGTGGAATTATGACCTCCCTTTTCCTGCTGGTGATGCCCCTGCCTATGCATCCCAGCATCCTATTTGCTTTACCTGCTGCTTTGTCACACTGTTTCCCTGCCTTGAGGTCATCAGATAACTCCAAGATCCCTTTCCTGCTTGGTGCATGCTATATCCTCACCCCCAACTGATATATTGTGCCAGGGTTTTTGTGCCCATATGCATTATCTTGCACTTCCTTGCATTGAATTTCAACTGCCAAACCCCTGACCATTCTTCAAGTTTCTGCAGGTCCCTTCTCATTCTGTCTACAACCTCTGGTGTGTCTACTCTGTTACAGAGCTTTGTGTCATCAGCGAACAGTGAAATTCTGCCTTCTAGGTCCCGCAATGTCACTGATGAAGATATTGAACAGTACGGTCCCAGCACTGATCCCTGTGGTACCCCACTGGTCACTCTTCCCTCTGTGGAGTGACAGCCATTTACCACCACCCTCTGTGTCCTGCTGCCCAGCCAGTTACCTACCCACCGCACTACTGTCCTGCCCACACCCATATTCCCCAGTTTGTGCAATAGTCTTCTATGTGGCACAGTGTCAAAGGCCTTGCTGAAGTCCAGATAGGCCATGTCCACTGCCCTCCCCTGATCCACCTCCCTAGTCACCCAGTCAAAAAATTCAATGAGGTTGGTCTGACATGACCTTCCCCTGGTGAAACCATGCTGCCTTGGGTCCTGTAGTCCATTGACAACCAGATGTTCCACCAATCTCTCCTTCAGTAGTGCTTCCATGATCTTCCCCACTACCGAGGTGAGGCTGACTGGTCTGCAGTTCCTCGCTTCCTCTTTGTTCCCACTTTTGTATAAGGGACTACATCTGCTATCCTCCAGTCTTTGGGTACCTCCCTGTTTCTAGTGATCGGCTAAACAGGATAGCAAGAGGTTCAGCCACCACCTCTCTTAGTTCTTTAAGGATCCTGGGGTGCACCCCATCTGGCCCCATTGCTTTATCAACTCTTATTACTTCCAGTTCCTTCAGGACCCTTTCTCGTGTAAAGGGACTTGTGTCCATTTCTGCGCCATTCTCACCCCTTGTACTCCATTCAGACCCATTACCCTCCTCTTCCTCAGTAAAGACTGAGCAGAAATACCTGTTCAATATGTCATCCTCCACACAGCCCCCATCCTCCCCCTTCAGTCTCACTATCCCTCCCTTTGCCTTTCTTTTTTCACTTATGTACCTGTAAAAGGTTTTGTCCCCTCTACCCACTGATTTTGCAATGTGTTCTTCTGTCTGAGCTTTGGCTTCCCTTACTGACCTCCCTGCCTCCCTTTGCTTCTCCTGGTACTTCTCCCTATCCCCTTCTGCCTGTGTCTTTTTGTATTGCCTGAATACAATCTTTTTGGCTTTCACTTTCTTTGCTACCTCTTTGGAAAACCATAATGGTCTCCTCTTCCTTTTGCTAACCTGCTTAATACATAATTCTGTTGCTCTTGTAATCCCCATTTTAAATACTCCCCACTGTTCCTCAACCCCTGATTCCTGCCCCATTCCCCCTTAATGCCTCTTTCAAGTAGCTCCCCATTTTCTCAAAGTTTGCCCCCCTAAAATCCAGGATACGTGTTTTTGTGTGGTTTGGTTCTGCTCTTTCTGTGATTTCAAACCACAGTGACTGGTGGTCACTGTTCCCCAGGTGCTCCACCATTCTTACCCCCCATCACACTGTCCCTGTTTGTGAGCACAAGGTCCAGTATTGCCTTCTGCCGAGTTGGTTCCATGACCAGTTGCTTGAGGAAGGCACCCTGAAGGGAGTCCAGGATAAATCTGCTCCTAGTTGATGCTGCTGCTGGGCTGTTCCAGTCCACCTCTGGAATATTGAAGTCTCCAACCAGTACTACCTCACCCTTGTCTGCCATCCTCTGGATGGCTAGCATCAGCTCCCTATCTGTTTCTTCCTCCTGGGCTGGTGGTCTATAGACCACACCTGTGCGGATGGCTGACCCCATTTTCCTTTCCAGCTTAACCCACAGTATCTCTCCCCCATTTTGTTCCTCCTGGATCTCTGTGGCCCTTAAGTCATTTTTCACACAGTGCCACCTCCTCCCTTCCTGCCTGCCCTGTCTCTTCTGAATATGTTGTAGCCAGGTATGGCCAGCTCCCAGTCGTGGTTATCATTACACCAGGTTTCAGTGATGGCCACAATGTCCAGGTCTGACTGCACCATGACAGCCTCAGATCTTCCATCTTGTTGCTAAGGCTCCTGGCATTTGCACACATGACTTTCCATGATTTGACCTCCCTAGACTGTTTAGCTGTTCTACTCCAGCCCTTCCTTGGTTGTCCTTTATCCCTGGTTCACCTTGCTGTCTGCCCTTCTGCTGAATTTTGCCTCTATTCTGCCTATCCACCTCCTGGGTGCTAATCTCCATCTTTTGCACTTGGCTAACCTCCACATCCTTTCCTTCCATTTCTCTGGGTACCTCTATTTGGTTGTCCCTGTTTGGCAGTGTGGCGATGAGTTCTTGAGTGAATAGGATCTGGGATGTGCCTCTTCCTGACTGGTCTAACCCTCCCTGAGCCCACTGTCATCCAAGTACTCCTCGTTCTCTGCATCCTTTGAGGCAGCTGCATTGGACTGAGTGGTCTCTGGATAGGGGTGATGGTACTCCTGACCCAGTTTACTTCCGCTCTGAGTCTGGCTACCTCATCCCGCAGTCCAGAAAGATGCATGCAGATAGGGCAGCACCTCAGTGTCCAGAAGATCTGCCTGAATATGGCTGTCCCACAGCCACTGCATTGCACCACTCCCCACATTATACTGCAATTATACTGCTATTCCACTACTTGTCTGCTACTGAAGCTCTCCTAGTTCCCTTTTTATTAATTTACTGTCCTAAAAATCCTGCCACTGTTCCTCTATAATATTTGAAAATACATACACTTCTATCTCACCTCTTTATCCTTACCATCAAAAGGTAACTACGATCACAATAATCTACCTTCTACTAATACAGATTCTATCACAGAATCAGAGCACAATGCAAAAACATCTGCTACTTAGCAACAACAAACAGGTGACAACAAACCAAGTTGATGTAGCTTTTTTTAAAATAGAAAAAAATGTAGTCGTTAAACCAATAGAAATCAGCAGTTCCAAAAGCACCTTGAACTACAAGAAAGAACACAGTACCACACCTCTGCCACAATAACTAAACAGTTCTAAAACATTGGAGAAAGAAGAGAAAATCAGAGACTGAGCAAAAGATGCAATGTACTATAAAGTATTAGGCAATAGGTATACTCAGCTGTTTAACAAAGAAAATAAAGTACCTACCAAAACAGACAGGATACCCACAATTGACACTTAGGTTCTCAATATCAGACACCACCAAAGGCACATACAGAAAGGGTTTAAACTATAGTATTAAAATTAACCACATCAGAGTAGAAAGATCACACTAAATAAATGTGTTGATCCTTCTGACTTCCAACAAATATCTACCACACAAATTTTATATCTTCCTGGAGCCTACAGGGTTGTCTTTCACAAGGGTGTCCTGTTCCTGGGAAAGCAAGCCTCTGCACAGAGGCAGGGGCACTGAGGGTTCCACCGCCAGCTGCTGCAGTAAGAGGAACCAGATCTGATGAGGCCAGAAGGGGCAATGAGGGTCAGAGGAGTGGCTTCTTCCATCAGGAGTTTGACCAACACTCTCTGGATTAGAGGGGAGGGAGGAAATGCATAAAGGACCCTCCCTTTCCAAGAGAGGGACAATGTGTCTCCACCAGAAAACTCCAGGCCCTGGAGTTAGCAAGCAGAAACGTGGTCATTTTGCATTGAGTGGGGACACAATAAGGTCCAACTTTGGATGACCTCACTTGTCAAACATGTCTTCTACAACCAAGGTCAGCAGCTCCCACTTGTGCATCTGAGACTGCAGCTGGTTTAGTCTGTCCACCAGGATTTTTTGGAAGTCAGGAACATGGGTGGCCAATAGTTCTAGACTGGGTTCTAGAGCCCAGTACCAGACCCTCATTACTTCCTGACACAGAGGGTACAAATGGGCACCCCCCTGCCCCATTTGTTGATGTAGTGTACCACACTGATGTTGTCTGTCTGCACTAGCAGATAGCCCAGGGACAGATGGGTCTGGAAGGCTTGCAAAGCATACATAATGACCCTCATCTCTAGGATGTTTACATGGAGGGCAGCCTCTGTGGGGTCCATGTTTCCAGAGTCTGATGAGACCCCAGATGAGCTCCCCAGCCCCACCCCGAGGCATCTGTGGTGAGGATCTGCTAGGGTAAGGGAATGAAGAAGGGAATTCCTTTCAACAAATTGCTAGGTTCCATCCACCATAGCAGCACCTTCTTGACTGGGGAAGAAAGCAGAACTGGCTGTTCCAGGTCATTGGTGCGCTGATCCCACTGGACCCTTAATGTTCATTGGGGAATCCTCATGTGCAGCCTGGCTAGGGGTACTATGACAATGGCTGCATTCAGGAGGCGTACGAGCCTCATGAAGGTTCTGGCTGTGACATATCTGCTGTTGTAAAGCAGCCAGACCCGAGACATTAAATGGTCTACCCTATCCTGTGGTAGGAAAGCAAAGCCCTGAACTGTGTCCAGTACCACCTCTATATACTGTAGGTGCTGGCAAGGGGTCAAGACCAACTTGGGCAGATTGACCGTGATCTCCAGGGTATGTAACAACTCCCTGGCCCGAGCTAGGGTCTTAAGCAACTGTTCCCGGACTGTGCTTTGGGCAACCAGTTGTCCAGGTAAGGAAGAACGTACAGTCACTCCCTCCTGAGGGGTGCCACAACTACCGCCAAGCATTTGGTAAAGACTTGTGATGCAGAAGACAAGCCAAAGGGCGATGCTCTGAACTGGTAGTGCTCCCTCTGGAAATGGAACCTGAGGTATCGTCTGTGGGGAGCATATACCTAGATATGCAGGTATGCATCCTGCATGTTGAGGGAGCAAATCCCATCTCTCTGGTACACGAGAGGCAGTAGGTCGTGCTGAGTCACCATCCTGAATTTCTTGTGCTGGATGTCGAAACTCAAGTTTCTGAGGTCCAGGATGGGCCGTAAATTCCCTGTGGAATTGGGGACCAGAAAGAAGTGGGACTGGAACCCTCTGTTCCTCTGGAACAGACTCTATGGCTCTCTTCTGCAGCAGTGTGCAAATTTCCACCCACAACACTGGAATGTGGTCTGAAGCATAGCTTGAAAGAACTGGAGGTAGATCTGGAGGCCACTCCAGAAGTTCTAGAGAGTGGCCTTGCTCTATGAGCTGCAGGACCCAAGCATCTGTTGTGATCTCCCTCCACCTCTCCAGGTGGAGGGAGAAACAACCCCCTACCACCGCCTCCTGCAGTGCTGGGGGGGGCAGGCAAGGAGTCGTGCTAAGGTAGCATCTGCAGCCGGAGCAGCACCACCTCCTCTGGGGGCCTTTCCTGCAGTAAAGGTAGGGGAAAGCAGGGCTGTTGCCCTATGCTTTCCCTGGGGTCTGGTTCCTTGCTTAAGCTTATAAAAGGCCTGGTGAAAGGGCACCTTCTGGTCACTTTTTGGCTGAGCGTGGTATAAAGAGTGGACAGACTGTAGCGTCCTACCAGAGGCCTGTAGGTCAGCAAGTATGTCCTGAACAGCCACCCTGAAGGGCCTATAGCCTCTGAAGGGGGCATTCAAGATGGACTGCTGAACATCAGTAGCAAATCTGGACACCCTAAGCCAAGAATGCAGTCTCAAGCAGATGACTGATGCAGCTGCTCTAGAAGAGTCGTCAGCTACATCACAGGCAGATCTCAAAGGATGCTTGCCCACATCTGCCTCAGATTGAAGGGCCTTGAGCAATTCCTGCCTCTGAGGACCCTCCAGAGGAGTCCGAGTAGCCACTTTGGCCTTCTTCCAAAGAGTATTCTGAAATTTGACCATGTGGCAATATAATTCAGGACCCACATGGACAATGTGGCAGAGGCAAAGGTCCTTTTCCCAAAACAGTCCAGCTTTCTGGACTCCTTATCAGGGGAAGAAAGCTAAGGTGCTTAGGCCTCTTGGTCCTATCATGGGCAGCAATAAACACCACTGAATCTACCTGTGGTTCCTCCACAAAGTATGGTTTCCCTGAGGGAGCATGGCACAATTTGTCAGTTTTTCTGGGCATGGCAGGAATCAGATTCGACTGGTACCAGGCTGCCATTGTGGCATTCTCAAAGACTGGTATTAGAGGAGGAATGAACGGGGGAGGGTAGAATCTGGAAGTTCCAGGTAATCGGTCAGATTTCTTGTAGTGACATCCTGCTCCTCAGCATCGAACCCTATAGCGGTCTGTAACTACCACATCAGTGAAATGAAAGAGGGGTCATGGGGGGGACCTCAGGGTACAATTAGTGGTGTCCTCGCCCCACTGAGGAAACAGTGGAAGTAGAGTGAGAGGGGCTAGCACCCCCTCACCTTCTTCCTCCTCATCCTCACAGTGGAGATCAGGATGGCATTCTTCCTTATTGCCTGACTTAAATGGGCACCAACAGTGTAGAGGACTGAGAATGTGCAGGGTGTGGCACCACAGAAGGCATCGGCGTGGAAGCAGGCCTATCAGGTGCCACTATCACGGGCATCAGAGGTGGCGCAAGGCAGTGCATGAACTCTCAAAAGGAGTATAGCATGGGCTGGATGTCGACAGTGACCAGCATCGGGATGCCCTGCGGTGCTGGTGGGGAAGCCAGAGGCCCTGGCATTGGTGGAACGGCCTGCAGCATCAACAGGAGGGGCTGAGGCTCCGGCATTGACATGGTGAACTGGGACATTGTCAGGGCTGACTGAGACCCTGAAGACAATGTAGTGGTCTGGGGTGATGGTGACGGGGGAGGCTGGATCCCCGACGTCAGGGCAGAAGCCCCAGCAAAGGCCGAGTACATTGCTGGGGAGGATAAAAGAGCCCCGATGATGGTGAAGCAGAACCAGGGAAGCTCCCTGACTGGAGGCCTGAAAAGAAGAGGGGCAGGAACAGCAGGGGCTGGAAAGTCAGCAGGAGCGAGAGAAGGCCTGATGCTGAGGAGCCAATGCCAGCTAAAGTGAGACTGGCAGGAGATATTGCCAGAACAGACCCTGTAGAGGAGAGGGTATGAGTGGCAGAGGGGGTCACCACCGAAGTGGCCGACGCCTGAAGCAGCAACTGTGAGCGGGCCAGGGAGGATCCCTCCTTGCTGCGATCCTTGTCCCGGTGCTTTCATTTCCCCACCAATTTGTCCCAGGCCTTGGAGGAATGGAAGCATGAGGATGGGGCCAGGGAGGCAGAGGAGCTTCTGGCCTGGAGCTCCTTCTCCATGCAGGTGACCTTTTGTTTTAGCAGGAAGCTTTAAGGGCCCTCTAGCAACGTCACCGGGTAGACTGGTTGAATCCGTGGTAGACTTCGCAGGCCATCATGTCAAACTAGCAGACACGGGCATCGTGATTGTCCTTATCATAGATGTTCTGGCTGCAATTGCTGTATCGAAAAAAATTTTCGAGGTTGGTGAGCAAAAGTGAAAGACCGAAATTACTTTAAAATAAAGTGATTACAAGCACTAGAGTGAGAAAAGAAAAAAGAAAATTTGAAGAAACTTGGCAGTCGACTGAAGCGGCAGTGTCTCCCAGAAGTCCGACGTGCAATGGTTAACGGTGGAAAAAGAACTGAGGGTGCAGGGCTGCCCACGTTTGTATGGAAGGGAAGTCGTCAATGTATGACATCGTCATGGGTGACCCCTTGTAGATTGCTAGCTAGAAAAGTTTCCATGTGGTCCTAGTTCCTGGCGGCTATAGTTCCACAGATGTGGCCTGATACAAGAGATAGCCCTGAAGTAAGATCTTCCCTTTCCAAGAGAAGGACAACCCATCTTGCCAGAAAACTCCAGGTCCTGGATCGCAGGAATAGAAACGCAGCAGTTTTGTGGGGAGACCAAAAGGTCCACCTCTGGATGACCCCATCTCAGAAAGATACTGTCTACCATGGAGGTCAGCAATTCCCATTCGTGAATCCTGGACCGGGACCTGCTCAGTCTGTTTGCCAAAGATGTTTTGTCCACCTGGGAGAAGCACGGCTGACAGTTGTAGGCCATGGGAAAGAGCCCAGTACCATGCTCTCATTACTTCCCTGCACAGGGTACAGTAATGACTGACCCCTTGTTTGCTCATGAAATGCATTACACTGGCATTGTCTGTAATAACAGAAGACTGGGGCACAGATGCTCCTGAAATGTCTGAAGGCTATACAGGACAGCTCTCATCTCCATAACATTCATGTGTAACCTGGCCTCCACCCTGATCCATGAACCCTACGTCTGTAAGGGCCAAGATGAGAACCCCAGCCAGAGCCTGAGGCATCTGTGGTGAGGCTCTGTAGAGAGGCTGTTAGAATGAATGGAATGCCCTTTAATAAATTTTGTTGATACATCCACTACTGCAATGCTCTGCACAGTGGGGTTGTGACAAGAACTATTTTGTCCAGCTAAAACTGTGAGCTGATCCCACTGGACCCAGAGTGTCCCCTGAGGGATTCTCATATGTAAGCAGGCCAGTGGCATAGTCACCATGGCTGCAGCCATGAGACCCAGGAGACATAATGTCCTTGCAGAGACACAGTGACTCTTGTCTAAGAACTGCATTGGGAATTACGTTTTCTGCTCTGTCCCGTGACAGGAAAGCATAACCATTCCCTGTGTCAAAGACTGCTCCTATGTACTACAGTCACTGGTAGGGAGTCATCATTGACTTTGGCATAGTTACTGTGAGTCCCAAGTCCTTGAACAATTGCTATGTCCAAGACAAGGCATACAGGAGAGCTTCTCTGAAACTGGCTTTTAGCAGCCAGCTGTCCAGGTGGGGAAAGAAATGGAGGACTTCCCTGAGAAGGGCTGCTGCCACTACTGCCAAGCATTTGGTAAAGATCTGTGGCACAGAAGACAAGACAAAGGGCAAGATTCTGAACAGGTAATGCTCCCCCTCCAGGATAAAGTGGAAGTATTGCCTGTGAGCTTTTCTTTTCCATATAAGTGTTTTTCCTCCTTGGCAGGACAGGTGGCTGTATTCAGCCCAGCTCCCATCAGTTGCAGCTGTCTCGGGTCTCGTCTAGTCTTGGGGGACTGTAATCCCCCATAGAGTGCCCCCCATGGTGGAGTTGGGAAGGGAGGGCTGTCCTCCCCCACTTGGAACACATATCCAGACTGACCCTGCAGCTGGAGAGATCGAGCAGGCCATCAGCATGACGGGCAGTGCTTCATGAAGCCTGACCTCTATTTTTCCTCCTGTTTTTTTTCCCTTGGGATGCACGGACATGCAATGAGCATGCTGTGCAAATTACGCCTCTGTGGAAATGCCCTGGTGGTCTGAACGTGCACCCTTCCCACTTACTGTGTCTCGTACGCACCACCACCTGGTTCCTCCAAATGGCAGTCAAGTAGCGAGGCACAACACCCCCCCCCCACCAAGAAAGGAGAGCAGTCCTATGGACACTCAATCCTCCCTCTTCCAGTCGACCCCTGAGTGATCACGTCCTTTCCTGAACCAGAGTCGCCAGTGTGGGAAGAGGTAAGGCGTTCATAATGTCTCAGCCCTCTGCACCACTGGGCTGATCTGCCTGTGAGCTTTTCTAATCTTGACATGAAGATATGCATCCTTCATGTCCAGTGAACAAAGCCAGTCTCCTTTCTGCAGCAGGGGAATGAGAGCTTGCAGTTACTATACCTCTGCCTTCAGACAGGACAAATGGCTTGGTGGACAGGAGGAAGGAGGTAGAGGATGATCTGGACGGGTTGCTATAAGCTCCAGAGCATGCCCCATTGCATTTATCTCCAGGACCCACTTGTCTACTGTAATTTTCATCCACTGTTTCGGATGCAGGGAGAGTCTGCCCTGTCCACAACCACTCATGGAGGTAACAATGTGGGTAGGCGTGTATCCTGCAGAGTCATGCGGAACTGGAGGAGCCAGCGCCACTGGTAGCAACTGCTTTAGGTGCTTTTGTGTGGGCACCTGGGGGGAGGGGACCAAACAGGCACATCTGCCTCTGGCAACAGGCTGATGAAAGGAGCTCCTCCCACGAGCCCTAGCTGGAGTGGGATGCAGGGACTTGACAGATTTTAGAGTCACTTTTGATATCTGAAGGCCTCTTAGGGCCTCTTCAACATCATAACCAAACAGTTTTTTCCCTCTACAAGAGGCATTCAAAAATGCTTGTTGCACATCAGTTTAACAACCAGCAACCCCAAGCCAAGAATATCTCATACAAATGCCAGAAGCAGCAGTCCTGACAGAGGCATCATAGGTTGAGCAGAGCAAGTGTTTGCCAACCTCAGCACCAGATGTTAAAGGTTTTAAGCAACTCCTTCCTGACACTGCTATCAGTAAAGCCTGGACTGTAGTTTGTGCAGCCTTACACAAGCCGCTTTGATATTTGATCATACGGTCTTGGTAGTTTGCCATCCTAAGGCCTAGTGAGGCAGAGACATACACACACTTCTCCATTACATCCAGCCTCCTAGATTCTTTATCAGGAGGCAAAGTACTCATGTGTTTAGGTGCTCTAGACCTATCATGAGCAGTCATGAGGACTACAGTCTCATTTTCTGGTGGGTTAACATAATAAGGTTAGCTTAATAAGGTTTAGCAGATGTGGCTGGATACTGCTTATCAACCATTCTGGGGACTGCAGGCAATAAGTTTGGTGGAATTATGATGGAGGGTGCACAAGGTACCTCCAAAGATTCCATGAGGTTTCTTTTTGTGGAGTCTTCCTCCTCCACAGCAAAGCCCATGGCAGTTTTCATTTGCTGAATCATGGCTTGAAAAGTAGGATCCTCAGGAGGAGACCTCAGGGTATATACCACGAGTCCTCATTGCAGGATGAGAGGATTGAACTAGAGGGAGGTACAATATACTGTTCTCCCTCATACTTCTCCTCTAACACTATAAGGTCAGGGTTATATTCTACCTCATCGTCAACATCCCTATTGACAACTGGAGCCCCAGAATGTAACGGTGACACTGGTGGCTGCTGAAAAGGAAGATTCTGTGATGCACTGGTTGCAGGTGTCAACAGTGTTTGAGTACTCAGAGGCCCTGTTGATGTAATACAGGCAGAATGTGTCGTATGATATCTGAAAATGACACCTGCACAACTTGAGAGTCAATAACATCCTGGACAGGATTCGGGACTATTAGAGTCAATGACAGGCCTTGGTCCAATGATGATGGCATCCTATCATCCATAGTAAGTGCGGAAGGGCCTAAGCTAGATCCCAGCCTAGCTGTTTCATCGGCGGTTGGAAGGGGTTGTAGTCAACGCTGCCAGAGTGGTCAATGATGTAGTAGAGTTGCTTTGTCTTACCGGCGACTGAGACCTCACCAGTGAAGTAGATTTCTTTTTTCCTATGCTTGTAGCCAGATGATGGGGGGGGCTCCACAATGACAACCATTCCTTGTCCTGGTCCTTTGACTTCAGTAGCCGTTTCTTGGACAACGGTGATGATGCAACAGATTTTTGGGCCCTGGTCCTTATCCATGACTTGTAAAGTTTTATAGAGTAGGAGATTTTCTAGAGCTTTCTTGCAGCGTCGCCTTGTAGCCCGGTTGAAGCTCTGGCACATCGCACAAATGCTCATGTTCTGAGACAGACCCAAGCAGCACACACAAACGTTGTGTGTCTCATTTTGTAAATTTTATCTCCGCACTCACAATACCAGAATAAAGGCCCTCTTGATTTTGGCAGCATGCACAGATGAAATAAACTGTCAAAGAATAAAAGGCAATGGCTAGTTGATGATATTTCCTTCAGCAGGTCTGATGAGGATGACTGTCGGTGGGAAATGAACTGAGGAGTTATGGGGCTGCCCATGTTTACATAGACGCTGATGCAGGATGTCATCATGGGCAGCCCCCAGCTAGCAAAAGTTTCCGTATGGTCCTAGTGCCTGTCGGCTATAGTTACAAAGGTGTGGCCTAATGGAGAAGATATCCTCAAAGAAGATCAGTCATTTCCAGTTTGAATTTCTCAATGAAGATATTACTGGTCTCACTGTTACCTGACTTTTTAGGTACCAGACCAAGCATGCATTGTTCCCATTCTCAGATTAGAGAGAGAGAGAGCCATCCCAGTCGTCTATAAAGTTTACAATGATGGGTTTCCTTCGGGCCACTGAGCATCAGGCTTAGCATGCGATTGTACAGGATATCCAATTTGTTAAGCCTGTCACAGGTAGCACAGTCATAAAGGATGCCAGCATAGTCAAATAAAGGGAACACTTGAGTCTCAACTATCTTCTGACATATTATCTAGCCTAGTGTGTGGAGTGGAAAACACTACAAGGGTGTTTCCACATACTTTTATGTATCAGGGCTCACTTTTTAAGGGCTTGAATTAAGCTTTTATCTTTGGGGCAACACGGAAACTTGAACAGTGACCTCTGACTCCCATACACGAGAGGCAGAGGTTGCTTGGCTACTGCTCTTGTGGGGTAGTTGGAGGAGCTCCTTAGCACTCCCTGGCAGCTTTTCAGTTTGTCTTTTTACAGGCAGACCATGGCTGCAGCCTTCTCCGGTTCTCTGGTACTGTGTTGACAGTTGCTAGGCAACTACCAGGTCATAAGGGAACACTACTTCCACCTGGCTCCCTACTTAAGATGAGCCTCAGCAAGTGGAAGTGAGCGCTGGGTGGAGGCGACACTGGCAGAGGCAAGCAGCATCTGCCATGGTAGCCGGGGAGCAGGGTTATACCCTCAAGGAGCGCCAAGAGAAAAAAGATCACCACTGGTGAGTTCAGAGATTTTAAGGAAGGTGTTTGTATTCCAAAGTGCAAACCTATTAAAACATATCTATATTAGCAGCGACCACGGCTGGAGGGAAATCCATAACATTTTGTAGATTCAGCAGGATTCACTAAGCAAAGCATATTCAAAATGGATATGAGTGTTGTTGCACTAACAAATGGAATGCTGAGCATTAAGTGTACTTCTTGTCAAAAATTTAGCACGGAGTCGAATACTTACATTTTCAGTATATATATATATATATGCAACCAGTGTACTGATAAAAAGACTTCATACTCAAATAACAACTGTGGAACAGGAGTTAGTATCTTTCCGCACAATAATCTATTAAAAGGTACAGAATATCAGCAAACAGGCAGGGCCAAGCGCATCAACAACTGCACTAAATAACAAAAAAAAGAATGAGATCCTGCTGAAAATGAGACCAATGAGTGGAGAGTAGTTGATAATGATAATAGGAGGGTTAAAAAAGGGAGAAGTGCGGAAATGTTCTAGCTTGAAACAGAAAACAGGTTCTCCCCATTGGCTGAGTTAATTACGCAGACAGAAGACCAATCCCAGGAATTATTAGAGATTGCAAGTAGCAATGTTAATCATGACCTAAAAATAGGATAACATCCCTGCCTCTGTGGAAAATAACTGTAGTGTAGAAGAGAACACAGAGGCCAGACAGATCTATATAATGGGGGACTCAATGATTAAATATACAGACTACTATAGCACAAAGGGGGAATAACGAGAACATAGCCTCTAGTTATTTTTCTGGTGACAAATTGATGACATAAAACACACAGTATAAGACATAGTAAAACCCCAGGCAGTAATTCATTTGGGTACTAACAATGTGGGAATACAACAGAAAGAGGAAATAATCAGAGATTTTAAAACATTGAAAACCATGATAACTGAGAGCAATTATGAAATAATGTTTTCCGAGATCCTGCCAGTACCAAGGGTCAGTAGATGGAGAAATAATAAAATCAAAAGAATAAACAATTGGTTAAGAAGTTGGTGCCTGGAAGAAGGTATCAAGTGCATTACAACTTGGGAGATGCTTGAAGGAAAACATTTTTTATTTGCATTAGATGGTCTCCACCTTAGCAGGAAAGGTTCAAAGATGTTTGGAAACATTTTCTACACACATATTTATCCTAATGGGTTAAACTAGGAAGGTGGGGGGGAGACGCCGTCAGTAAGGAAAGGAACACCAAATAATAAAACTAAAAAGGCAGACTTCAAATTTCTCTTGACCAATGCACAGAGCCTGAATGTCATTAAGAAATCAGACTTAGAACTCATATTAATAGAAAGACATAGCGATATGGCGGCAGTCACCGAAACATGGTGGAATGAAAATAACACCTGGAACAGAGACATCAATGGCTACAATTTACTATACAGAGACTGGGGAGCAAGGAGAGGTGGGGGCATAGCAATCTATGTTAGAAATAGCACTGTATGCAATTAAATATCTAATCAGAATGAGAATCAGCTAGAAAAACTGTGGTTAGAGATTAACAGGAAAGATGAAGAGAAACTACTTGTAGGCTTACGTTACCAATCACCACATTGTACTGATCAGGAATACAGAGAACTAACTAAAAACATAATGGATACGGCCCAGAGGGGAGACATCATTCTCATGGGCAACCTTAATCTCCCAGGTATTAACTGGGAAAATCTCTCTGTAACTAATAGAGAACAGTTATTTCTTAACATGATACTTGAATGTGGACTGCAATAAATGGTTAGGGAACCCACAAGAATAAACAATGTACTCAATACAGCACTTGTCACAAATGCACTCCGCAGGTCAGGCCCTCTGCTCCCACAGTGCCAACCTCAGAGTGCAATAGTGTGAATAGGTAACAGACAGGGCAACCCTCCTGTCTGCTTTGGGTCTGAATCACCTTTAGCCTCGAGTTCTGGAGGGATTCAAACTGTGAACCTTATACTATCATACCCAATTACAGGCTCAGATATTTACCCTATTTGGGACTGCGGTACAATCTTTCGCCAGGGGCACCCAGCCAGGTCTCCAAAATGAACCCTTAAAACTCTATAAGAGACCTTAGGTGTATTCTTACCTTTTAGCTTAGCAACACAATCAAGCTTTTAACAGCTGTCAGACTTAACCACATATACATCACATGCAAAAAAAGGAACTGAAAAGACACCCAGGCAGTATTTCAAAGAAATGGTTGTTTACTAAAAATATGATAAAAAGGTAAAATTAAACACAGAACAATATATCATACAGCTTACAATCTTGTAAAACAAAAAGAAAGTATCAGAACAAACACTCCTACCACAGATAATTATTTTCTAGCTATTACCTTTCTAAGTGTTTTCCCAGTTAGAGTCAAGAATCATATGTCACCATCCCATATACAATGTTTCATTTTTAACTCTGTTTGTTCCCACCTCCTTTTAATGAGGTCTGCTAGAACCTCCCTTAGATAATTTTCTGACATAAGTGTCTGAGGATGCGAGTCATTGCTTTGAAAAATCTGTAACTAGCCATTTCCCAAATATGACAGTCTTTAAAGGAGAAGTCCACCCAAAACTTGAAAAAATATATGTTGTGCAGAGTGTTTTAATTTGTATGTGAAGTTATAGTGTTTCCTTCCCTCTGACTGGTATTAGGAGTTTTTCCTAAATAAGCCTGCTAGCTTTAGGGTAGTTTTACAACCTCTGGAGATCTCCATATCAAACAGCTTAATTGTATTTCTTTGTCCTACAATGCACCTTGTTTCATGTGATGGTGATGTAGCAGAGACCATAAATCCAGCAGAAAGCATTGCTTTACAATCAGTTCACAACAGTAGACATGGCTATATTTTAAAATCTGTAGAATTCAGCTTGGTGACCACCCTCATCGTAAAGGTCTTACTGTCCTGAAAAACTTTGCTGCTGATATTTTTTGTGCAGCTTGTAAAGCTTCCAAGGTATTTAGTTTGTTTTGGCATGTGTATGCTGAATGTTGGGTCTCTCTTACATCACTGTCACATTAGAAAAGATGCACTGTGGGAACAAGAAATACAATTAAGCGTCAGGGATAAAGATCCCCAAGGGTAGTAAAACTAGTATAAAGCTAGTAGGCTAATTTAGGAAAAATTCCTAATACCAGTCAGAGGTAAGGGAACAGTAGAACTTTACACAGAAATTAAAACACTCTGCACAACATATATTTTTTCAAGTTTTGGGTGGACTTCTCCTTTAATTAAACATTTTCTCTTTGAACTTAATCCCACACTCGTGTCCTTTTGGGCTGATTTCCTGTGCTAGGGTGATCTGAGGGATTTTATGACTCTTCACACATTTCTGGTTATATGCTAAAAGGAGAAGAACCAGCCCAATTACCCTGCCTCCTGTAACGTCATAAAACTCACATTTGGTTTTCAACTTCAAAAGCCTGGGCAGATCATAAAAGGGCAATAAAATACACTTCTGTAAGGAAGTCTTAATTAACTGGTCCTTCTGGTCTGTTTTACAACAGCCTGTGGTTTCAGCTACTGACCTTGAAAGTTAAATGCCAACTCTCTTACATACTGACATTTCATACAGAGACCATGGGCCCAATTCTAGAAGGCTGGCGCAAATCGCTGCCAAACGTGAATTGCGCCAATCACAACTGTGACATTGACCCTGCGCCCTATTCTAGAAGAGGCAGGGTCTCTGCACCTAAGTCCTGTGACTTTCGACATCGCGCCAGGTACGCCGAACAGAGGGCACACCTGGCGAGCATGTACATGCCGCTCATGGAGTACCACGGAGTCGCAAGTGCCCCCCATGCCCAGCAAGCCACAGTAGGCATCCAGAGCGTTGACTTCCCTGCCCCCAATGTGTACATGAGACGCCAGAGTTGCCCACACCAACTGCCCGATCTGTAATACATGAGCTCCTGCAGGGCTGCCCACACCAACTGCCCTCTGATGTGTAATACATGAGCCCCACTACTGCTAAAGCTCAGTGAGCTCAGAAATTAATTTCTAAGCACATCTTTTCAGTATGCACTCCAACTGAACTCAGTCAGCGGCTGGCTGTGGAGGTGAGAGGTGGGCTGTGCCAGTCGCCAGCTGGGGATGGGTGGGGGGTGCTGGGTGGACTGGCATGGCTTGGTGGGGGCCACTAGACTACCAGGGCTGGGCTGCGTGTATGCCGCATTTGCGGTGGCGACTCTGGGTCGGGGCACGGGTGGGGGGTGACAGCGCTGCCCTGTGGGGAATTTTGCAATTGGGGAATTGGGGGGCTGGGCAGCCCTGCGGAGCTCATACTGTACACTTCAGGGGCTGGGGGTGTGGGCAGCCCTGCGGGGCACATAATGGAAGCATAGGGGTCAGTCAGTGTGGGCAGCCCTACGGGACTCATGTATTACACATCAAGGGGGAAGGGGGTATGGGCAGCCCTGTGGGTTACCACTGGGGTATGCTGGGCATGGGGGGGAGGGAAACTGTGGAATGACTGCTGGCAGGCCTACAGGACCCCAGGGGGGTGTCCGTAAGTTACACCAGCTAAAAGCAGGTGTAACTTACGTTGCTGGTTCTCCTCCGGGGGGTCTTGTAGAATCCCATCATTGGGGACTTTGTTGCTGCCCTTCTGGAATGGGGCGCAACTGCTGCCATAAACCCCCTAGCGCCATGTCACAGGAGGTTTATGGTACAACTGCCAGCATAACAACTGTTCGGCACAAGTAGCCTGTGCCATGTCGCAGGCCACATTGTAGAATCGTGCATGTCGCAACTGCTGGCGTAATTTGCTACATGTGCCATTCTACTTGGCGCAAGCTCTGTTACACCAGGCATAACTGTACTAGAATTGGGGCTCATGCATTTACAATACCAATATCATAAAACAATCATAAGCAGGGCACAGTGTCACACTCCTTCCCACCTAGACTGAATTTGGGGGCTCTATCCCCTGCATGGGATGAGCTCCACAAGTCAGTTCATTCCTCATATAGATGTGATAAGCCATCTGCATCCTGACTGGTTGCTCCAACCCTGTGTGAGATCGTCATGTCATACTCTTGCAAGGCAAGACTCCATCTTAATAGTCTACCATTCATTTTTCCCATTTGTGTCAGCTAAACCAGGAGGTTGTAGTCAGTTTGTACCTCAAAATGCTGCCCATATAAGCATGGCTCTAACTTCTTTAGGGCCCACACTATGGCAAGACACTCTTTTTCCACAGTAGATTATGCCTGCTCCTTGGAAAGTAACTTTTTACTCAGGTACACTATGGGATGATCTTTCCCTTGGTTGGATGTCTGACTCAGCACTGCCCCAATACCCACATCTGCAGCGTCAGTCTGAACTACAAAGGGTCTGTTGTAGTCTGGACTTGTCAATACAGGAGCACTGCACAGTGCCTCCTTCAGTCTGGCAAAGGCTTTTTCACAGGCTGGTTCCCAGGTAATTTTCTTAGGCATCCTTTTCTTTAACAGGCCAGATAGGGGAGCGGCTAGGGCACTGCAATTTGGTACAAATTTCCTATAGTACCCTGCTGTCCCTAGAAAACTCCTGACCTGCTTTTGCATTTCTGGTTTGGGCCATGCCTTGATCACTTCTATTTTGACTTGGTTAGGACGGAGCTGTCCCCAGCCTACAACATGCCTGAGGTATGCCACTTCAGCCATGGCCACCTGGTACTTCTCAGCTTTGAGAGTGAGGCCGGCCCTCTGTATCATGCCCAGCACTTCCCTAAGGTGGGACAGGTGTTCCTCCTAGCTGGCACTAAAGATGGCAATGTCATCTGGGTACGCCACGGTGTACTCCTCAGCACCATTTAACATCGGGTTCACCAACCTTTGGAAGGTGGCCGGGGCATTCTTCATTCCGAAAGGCATTACTTTGAATTCAAATAACCCTACTGGAGTGATGAAGGCCGACCTCTCCCTAGCTCTGGTAGTTAACTCCACCTGCCAATACCCCTTTGTCAGGTTAACAGTGGTAAGGTAGATTGCCCCTCCCAACTTGTCAAGGAGTTCATCCGTCTGTGGCATCAGGTGGGCGTCTGACTTCATGACAGCATTCAGTCCAAGGTAGTCCACACAAAAATGGGTAGAGGCATCTGGCTTGGGCACAAGGACTATGGGTGAGGTGCAGGGGCTGTGGGATTTGTGGATTACCCCTAAATCCAGCATTTCCTCCACCTCCCTCCTAATATCCTTTTAGACAGCCTCTGACACCCGATATGCTGTCTGCCATATGGGTGTTTGTGTCCCTGTCTCCACATTGTGCGTCACTAAGGGGCTTAGTCCAGGCTTGGCACTAAACAATGGGACAAAGTCTGCTAAAACCTCCCTTACTTCCAGGATCTGGTCTGGGGCCAGCTGGGGTGACAATTTAACTGCTTCCACAGAGGACTCCTATTTGCTTGCTTTCTTCCAGCAAGTCCAGAAGGGGTTCTCCTTCGTCCGTCTCCTCCCTAGGATTGCATACTGCAAACACCATCTCAGCCCTATTAGCATATGACTTCATCATGTTGACATGGTACATTCTTTCTGTATGTCTTCTGTCAGGTAACTCTATGATATAGTACACGTCATTTACCTTTCTGACTACTTTGTACGGTCTTGCCCACTCAGCCTGTCCTTCTGGACTGGAATGAGGACCATGACTACCTGACCCACCGTGTACGAGTGAGCTCTGGCTTTGGGGTCATACCACACTTTTGTTTCTGTTGGGCAGCTGCCAGGCTGCTCTAGGCTGTCCCCATAAACTCCTTCAGCCTTTCCCTAAACCTAAGAACATAATCCACTATGGGAGTCCCTTGGGTGGCGTGCTTGCCTTCCCAGTCCTTCCAGATCAAGTCTAGGGGTCCACGTACCCTACGTCCATGTAAGAGCTCAAAGAGAGAGAACCCTGTCGACTCTTGGGGCACCTCCCTGTATGCAAACAACAGGTGGGGAAGGTATTTCTCCTAGTCCCTCCCATGCTGTTCAGCAAACGCTTGCAGCATTGATTTAAGGGTACTGTTAAATCTTTCCACAAGCGCATTGGCTTGCGGGTGATAAGGTGTCATGCATCTTCGCACTACCCCACACTTCTCCTACAAACATTTCATCAGGTCTGATATGAAGGAACCCCATTGATCGGTGATAACCTCCTGCGGAAACCCAACATGGGAGAAAATCCCAAGTATGGCATCTGCCACTTTGTCTGTCCTCAAAGAGGATAGGGCAACTGCCTCTGGGTATCGGGTGGCATAATCCACCACAGTCAGGATGAACCTCTTCCCGGAGGAGCTGGGTGTATTTAAAGGCCCCACAATATCCATTCCCACCCTCTGGAATGGCTCCTCCACTATGGGCAATGGAATAAGGGCGGCTTGGCTTTTCTTTTCATCAGAATGAGAATCGGCTAGAAAAACTGTAGTTAGAGATTAACAGGAAAGATGAAGAGAAACTACTTGTAGGCTTATGTTACCAATCACCACATTGTACTGATCAGGAATACAGAGAACTAGCTAAAAACATAATGGATACGGCCCAGAGGGGAGACATCATTCTCATGGGCAACCTTACTCTCCCAGGTATTAATTGGGAAAATCTCTCTGTAACTAATAGAGAACAGTTATTTCTTAACATGATACTTGAATGTGGACTGCAGTAAATGGTTAGGGAACCCACAAGATTAAACAATATACTCAATACAGTACTTGTCACAAATGCACTCCGCAGGTCAGGCCCTCTGCTCCCACAGTGCCAACCTCAGAGTGCAATAGTGTGAATAGGTAACAGACAAGGCAACCCTCCTGTCTGCTTTGGGTCTGAATCACCTTTAGCCTCGAGTTCTGGAGGGATTCGAACTGTGAACCTTATGCTATCACACCCAATTACAGGCTCAGATATTTACCCTCTTCGGGACTGCAGTACAGTCATTCGCCAGGGGCACCGAACCAGGTCACCAAAATAAACCCTTAAAACTCTAAGAGACCTTAGGTATATTCTTACCTTTTAGCTTAGTAACACAATCAAGCTTTTAACAGCTGTTAGACTTAACCACATTTACATCACATGCAAAAAAGAAACTGAAAAGCCACCCAGGCAGTATTTCAAAGAAATGGTTTACTAAAATATGATAAAAATGTAAAATTAAACACAGAACAACATATCATACAGCTTACAATCCTGTAAAACAAAAAGGAAGTTTCAGGACAAACACTCCTACCACAGAATTATTTTCTAGTTATTACCTTTCTAAGTGCTTTCCTAGTCAGAGTCAAGAATCATATGTCACCATCCCATATACAATGTTTCATTTTTAACTCTATCTGTCCCCACCCCCCTTTGATGAGGTCAGCTAGAACCTCCCTTCCTTTAGATAACATCTGACATAAGTGACTCTGAGGATGTGAGCCATTGCTTTGAAAAATCTGTAACTAGCCATTTCCCAAATATGACAGTCTTTAATTAAACATTTTCTCTTTGAACTTAATCCCACACGCATGTCCTCTTGGGCTGATTTCCTGTGCCAGTGTAATTTGAGGAATTTTAACTCTTCACACATTTCTGGTTATATTCCAAAAGGAGAAGAACCATCCTAATTACCCTGCCTCCTGTAACGTCATAAAACTGACATTTGGTTTTCAACTTCAAAAGCCTGGGCAGATCATAAAAGGGCAATAAAATACCCTTCTGTAAGGAACTCTTAAATAACTGGTTCTTCTGGTCTGTTTTACAACATCCTGTGGTTTCTGCTACTGACCTTGAAAGTTAAAGGGCAAATCTCTCACATACTGACATTTCATACACAGACCATGTATTTATAATACCAATACCATACAATAATCAAAAGCAGGGGCACAGCGTCACAGACATAACTAACAATGTGGGGGATATCACAATAAATGAACCCTTACTGAACAGTGATCATGATATCATTACATTCACTCTTTCTAATAATATAAAAAGAGTTAAAGGCAACACAATTTACTACGTAAGAGCAAATTACAGCTCTATCGCTAGATATCTGAAAGAGTGGGATTGGAAAAAGACTTGTAATACAAACAACATTAATACATTTTGGAATGACATCAAAACTACACTCTTGACCTTAAAACATAGATTCATCCCTAAAGAGAAAATCTATACCAAAAAAAGGTAAAGTACCCAAGTGGTTCTCTAACAGAATTAGAACGCAGTTCGATAAAAGGAAAAGAGCCTACAAAGCAATGAAAAGGGACAGCAATGCTTATAACAGAGAGAAATATAGAATGAAACTTAAGAACAGTAAAAGATTAATAAAGAGTGAAGGAAGAAAACTAGAGACTAAGATCGCCTATACAATATATGGAGGAAAGTCCTTTTTTGCTTACAGTATGTTAATAACAGAAGGAATGATAGGTCCGCGGGTCCACTAAAAACATGTACAACAGAGGTATCAGATCCAAAACAAATGGCAGATACATTTAATAATTATTTTTGTTCAGTGTATGCCAAAGTTGATCCATTACATCATGACATTACAGAATCGGAAAATGAGGAAGTTAACATACAAAGCAATTTGTTGGATAACTATATCAGTAGCACTAAAATAAGAGAACAATTAGATAAAATAAATACTGCCAAATGAGCAGGGCCAGACGAACTACACCCAGGATTATTGCAGAAGATGGGAGAATGGATAGCAGCCCCATTGACTGCCCTGTTTAGACTGTCCATTTTTACTGGAAAAATCCCAGATGATTGGAAAAGGGTGACTGTTGTGCCGATCTTTAAAAAGGAAGACAAGACCAACCCATCAAACTATAGGCCCATTAGTTTGACAGCAGTACGCAGAAAAATCATGGAAACATTAGTTAAACAAATGTTAGAGTCAGATATAAAAACAAGAACATTAGTGACGTTGGGCAGCATGGGTTTAAAAAGAACAGATCATGCTTAACAAATCTGTTGGTCTTTTATGAGAAAGTCAGCCAAGCATTTGACAAGAATGAACCAGTCGATATCATATATCTTGACTTCCAAAAAGCGTTTAATAAGGTTCCACATGTTTTACTTATCAGGACATTATATGATTTAGGCTTGAATGTAAAAATAACATGGATAAAAGAAAGGCTAAAAAAACAGAACTCAGCAAGTTAGAGTAAGGGGAAACCTATCAGACACTGGAAGGGTTACCAGTGGGGTCCCGAAGGGATCAGTGCTGGGCCTGGTTTTGTTCAGTTTATTCATTTCAGATATGGACAAGGAAACTGGGAACTGGTTGGTGAAGTTTGCCAACGATTCCAAACTGGGGGCAGTAGTAAGGATACAAGAACAAATAGATAACCTTAAAGAAGATCTGAAAAAAGTTGATATACGGGCAAAAGACAATGACATGTACCTAAATATGGACAGTGTGTTGTCCTACACTTCGGAAAAGAGAACTCTAATGCTACATATAGTCTAAAGGGTCATAGGTTGAGAGATGTAAATACAGAGAACGATCTGGGAGTACTCATAAAGAACTCTTTTGGACACCAATGCAATAAAGTTATACAGAAAACAAGTGAGATCTTAGGTTGCATAAGAAGCGTGTTTGTCTCTAGGGCTAAGAACTATGTAATGACTCTGTATAAGACCGACACAAGGCCTCATCTTGATTACCGTTCCTCCTTGTGGAGTCCTCACTTAAAAAGGAACATTAACAACACTAAAAGAATACAGCAGTGTGCCACCAAAATGATATCGGGACTGGGACATAAAACTTATGAGGACAGATTGAGGGATTTGCGGCTGTATACTCTGGAAATAAGAAGACACAGAGGGGACATGCTTCAAATGCATAAAATTATGTGCAATGGGGAATTAACGTCTAGTATGAAAATAAAATTAAACACAAGAATGCAAAACCTAAGATGTCACAATAAAACAGGTTACTCACCTGTAACAGTAGTTCAAGGAGTGGTATATGTTGTTCATCCTCACTCTTTGGCAGACTCCTAGCAGTTCTCCGGGAGGAGGGAGACAAGGTGCACACCCCCTCCTTAGGGAACAGAGATTAGAGAACTGAGGCCCCAAAACCAGCATCCCGGTGTGACTCAAGGTCGATGTGGTAGTGGATTATGAAGGTGTTTGCTGACTTTCTGGTAGCAGCCCCACAGATTTCCTGGATAGGGATGTCCCTGGAAGCAGCCACCGATACAGCAGAATGGCAGGTAGAATGAGCTCTTATCCCTCTGGGAGGTTCCTTGCCCGCCAACTCGTAGCACAGACCTATGCATGATCTGATCCATCTTGTAATAGTCTGTTTGGCTGCAGGTCTGCCAGAAGCGACTTCAGCGTAGGTGACAAACAGCTGGTGAACCTCTCCCCAAATTCCCACCGTCCTCTCCTTATAATAGGAGACAGCATGTCTCAGGTCCAAGGTATGGAGCCTGTACTCTGCCTCCAAGGTGTAGTTGGGGTAGTACACTGGCAGAGTTAACACCTGGTTAAGGTGAAACTCTGACACCACCTTCGGAAGGAATTTTAGGCTGGGGCGTAGGACAACCTTGTCCCTGTGGAAAACCAGATAAGGGGAGTCCACCGAAAGCGCCTGGAGCTCCCCCGTCCTTCTGGCAGACATGATAGCCACCAGGAAGGCCATCTTCCACAAGTGTGACCGGGCTCACTTGTGCATTGGTTCGAATGCTTGCCCATGAGCTTTGCTAGTACCAGCAGTAGATCCCATGGAGGTGGAGGTTCATGCACCGGAGGGGATATGTGATGCAGGCCTTTGAAAAAGCACTCTACCACTGTCTCCTGCGCCAATGTCAGCTGACCGACCCACGCCTGGTAAGCAGAGATGGCTGCTAGGTGCACCCAAAGGGTCTATGACCATAGACCCCCTTTGGAGAGGGACCAAAGGTAGTCGAGAATGTTAGCCACTGGGCAAGATAAAGGGTCCAGGCCCTTGCCCTGACACCAAAAGGAAAATCTTTTCCATTCGAAGGCATAACATTTCCTGGTCGATTCCTTTCTGGATGCCTCCACCACAGTGTAGACATCTTTGGAAAGACCCAAAGCCTGGAACTCTAGGCGCTCAGGTAATAAGCTGTGAGGTACAGGCGTTGAAGGTCCGGATGGAATACCTTCGCCTGATTAAGTGATATCAGGTCCAGACATGCTGGAAGCCGCTATGGGTGCCTGCAGCTGAGGCTGAGGAGATCTGGATACCAGAACTGGTGCGGCCAGTCTGGGGATACCAGGATACCCTTCGCCTTGTCCCCCCTCACCTTGAGGAGCACCTTGTGGATCAAGGGAAATGGAAAGAAAGTGTACTGGAGGCCTGGGGTCCAAGGCCTTGAGAAGACATCCCCCTGCAGTGAGCCCTGCTGAGGGGGGCGGGCATGAAACAGCCTCAGCTTGGTGTTTTCCCTGGAGGCAAATAGGTGCACCATCGGTTTGCCCCAGTGGGAGAACAGGCTGTAAGCTACCTCTGGATGGAGAGACCACTCATGGGATGTCTGGCCTAAGTGGCTGAGAGCATCCACCTGATGGTTCGTGGCTCCTGCCACATGGATGGCTAGGAGATCTGCCTCTAACTGGCTCATGAGGGTCCAGATGCAGATTGCCTCTTTCCACAGCAGATGGGAGTGCATGCCACACTGTTTGTTGAGGTAGTATGTGGTCGTGGTATTGTCCGTCTGGACTTGAACCACTTGACCCCGGAGCTGAGGAGTGAAAGGCTGACAGTGCCAGTCTGACTGCTCTGAGCTCCAACATGTTGATATGGCATCGATCAGGACTCCTTGGGAGTCCAGAGCCCATGGGCCCTGTCGTTCCCCATGTGGGCTCCCCAGCCCATGAGAGAGGCATTGGTCATGAGGAAACGGGATCCCTTCCTACAATTGGTTTGGGCGGTCCACCATTGGAGGGCGTCCCACATCTTTTGGGTTCCAGTGATCAGCTGGTCAAAATGACCGTGGCGCTGAGTCCACTGGAAGGCCAGCTCCCATTGAAGGGGGCGCATGTGAAACCAGGCCCAACGTACCACTGAGGTGCACTCTGCAATGTAACCCAGAAGGCGCTGAAAGTCCAGGGCAGGGTGCAAGTGCCCAACCAGAAATGATTGGACAAAGGAGGAAAGAACCTCTGCCCTGTTTGCTAGGAGCTGAGCTCTGGTTTGACAAGAGTCAAGCTCTGCCCTGATGAAGCCCATCACCTGAAAAGGCACGAGTTCCGACTTGGCCTCGTTGATCAGGAGGAGAGTTGAGAGCAGGTCAGAAGGGCCAGGTCCCTGGACCTCTCCACCTCCTGTTGGGTGGAACCTGCTAGGAGCCAATCTTCGAGGTAGGGATAAATCCTGACCCCCCCGATGCCGGAGATGGGCCACCACCACTACAATGCACTTGGTGAAGACCCATGGAGCCGATGACAGGCCGAATGGCATGGCTCGGAACTCAAACAGGGTTCCTTTGACCCTGAAGCAGAGGAACCGCTGAAGGGATGGATGGATTGGGACGTGAAAGAACGCATCCTGCAGATCCGGTGAACAGAACCACATGTTTTGCTCCAAGGATGGTATGATCTGAGACAGAGTGACCATCCGAAAGGTGCGTGACCTGAGATATTGATTTGGGTCGTGTAGATCTAGAATGGGGCACCAGTCCCCTGTCCGCTTGGGCACCAGGAAGTACCTGAAGACAAAGCCTGGGTCTGCTGGAGGATCTGCCACTGGAGCTACTGCCTCCTTGAGGAGGAGCTGAGCGATGTCGTCTCAAAGAGCTGACTGGGTCTGAGCGGATACTCTTTCCTCCCGAGGAGCACGGGCTCGGCTTGAAGGGTACTGCTCAAATTCCAGAGGCAGTCCCCGACTGACCACTTTGAGAACCCACCTGTCTGAAGTGACAATGGACTGGGCCGAAAGAAAGTGGCGGAGCCGGCCCCACACGGGAGGACCCAGAGCTAAGGTGACGGGAGAGGGGTTGACAGCCTCCACCTCATCACTGAGCAGGCTTTGGAGGAGGAGACTCCAGGACCTGACCTTAGGCCTCCTTTATGGGCCTGCTGGGGTCTGAGCTTGGGCTGAGGGTGCCAAGCTTGAGCCTACTGTTGATGCTGGTGCTACTGTCCACCTTGAAAGGAGGACTGCTGAGCTGCAGGGGAACAGTGCCGAAAACGCTTCTTTTTATTCTTTTGGTTCGTGCCCTAAGAGCCCTTGGCAGAAGTAGTGTCCAAGGTGGCACTGGACTGCTCAATGTGCTGAAGGTGACTGGCCACTCCTGGGATGAACAAGTCGGTCCCAAGGAAGGGCATGTCAGCTAGTTTGTGCTGGGTATCCGCTGGAAAGGAGGAGAGCCTCAGCCAAGCCCTGCGATGAGAGGCAACTGTGGAAGCCATTGAGCGGGCACAAGAATCCCAGATGTCTAGGGCCAGCTGAAGCTGCTGTTTGGCGACAGCTTGGCCCTGATCCTGGACTTGCTTTACTGTGGTCTGCATGTCCATGGGGAGATGTGGGAGGACTTCATCTAGTGATCCCAGATGGGCGTGGGAGAAGTGTGCCATGATGACGGCCGAACTTGCCTGACGAAGGCCCAAGGATGAAGCCGCATAGACCTTCCTGGCTGAATGGTCCAAAAGCTTGGACTCTTTATCAGGAGGTCGGTCAGTGCCAGCAGAACTGCCAGTACACTTGAACACAGAGGCGGTCACCAGGCTCTGGGCCGAAGGGTGCTCTGTGAACCCCACAAGGGACCCCATGGGCACTGCATACTTGCGAGCCATGTAGGCAGATGGTGCTGGACAAGAGGCAGGACGCTGCCAAAGTTCTAGAGCTGGGTCAACAATGGCCTTGGCCACAGGAAAGGCCTCCGTCGGGGTATCACCTCCCTTAAGGATGTCCGTAAGAGGGTACTCCGCCTTCTTCTGGATTGGCTCCAGGGGGCATCCCTGTAGATTCAGAGATAAGGCAAAGGATCCCTTGAAAAGACGAGGGACCCTCCTCCGTCTCTAAGCCAATGGTCGACTCATCATCTCCTGAATGTGAGTGCAAGCCAGTGACATCTGAATCAGAGGAATCTGGGTACAAGGGCCTACCGCACAGGTCACTCTCGACCCGCAAAGGGCAGTCCGGGGTGACTGACCGACAATTGCTGGGGAAGCCTGGTGTCTGGTCTGTCTTCCTTGGAAGGAGCCCCTCCCACAGGCTGTTTGGGTGGCGGTTACACCACAATTGGTGGAGAAGCTGTTTTGGGCCGAACCGGTAATTTTGCCGGCTCAGCGGGCTGAGGAACCAATTTGATCGGCTCCGAGGGAGTCGGCTTCGGCCTAGGAGACGAAAGCCAAGTAAAGGTCAGTGTAGAAGCCGGGGTGGGCTTGTGCCCAGACAAAATCAGCTGTTGCCACATGAGGTGCTTGTAGTGCCGGAGTTTCGGAAAGAGTCTCTCCTCATCCGAGGATGACCAGTGGCGTCACCTCTTTTTACAGCGTTTATGGCTCTTCCTTGGCCTTTCGGCTGAGGGGGTCCAAGACCTTGATCGAGATCGGGCATGCCGACTCGGTCGCTCAGGAGACACCGGCAGGACAGGTGATTTCCCGAGATCAGGGACCACATCTTCGATGGGAGTCCCAGCAGGCTGGGTCTCGTCATCTGGAAAAAACAGATTGGGTGTTCGATCGAGGGAATTGTCGACCAGAGTCGGCGATATTGGACTGATAGGATCGATCACGGTCTCAACCTCAATGACAGATAATTCGGTCGACTGACCAGACGACAAAACCGAAAAGCCAGCGGCCGAAGAAGCGATCTCAACGGAAGTCGAGACCGCATGCTCTTGGGAACGAGATCTCCCACTCCTAAGAACATCTCCGTCAAGATGAAGACTCACCTGGGTCCTTCTCCCGCTTACGGGATCGAGAGGATTGTGAACACGCAGGCACCTCTCCCTTGGTCGGGAGAGACTGGCACAACTCCCGGAAGAAGCCAGAGAAGGTGGAGACCAGGTTGAGTGGAATGAAAAATCTCAGAGGAATCCGGAGCGTGAGCCGCTTCCTCCTCAAACGCTTGCATGCGCTTCAACTGCTCGGCGGATCCTGCAGCCACAGAAACCGCCCACCGGGCCTCTTCGGATTTCACCAGAGGGTTCCTCTTCTCCGGCCTCACCAACTTCACGTGTGCGAGATGGTCGTCAAGGACGTTGGGATGAAAAACCAAGCACAGACTGCATGAAGAGGTGTCATGGTCGACACCGAAGTAGTAGACACACGTGGTGTGGGGATCAGTGCGCGACATCTTCTGGCTGCAAGGGCACCTACGAAATCTGGGGCAAGACTTGTCTTCCATAATCGAAGTGACAAACTTGCGATTGCAAATGCGAGTAATGCAAATTTTCAGTAAAACCGAAGGTTTGAAAGCCAGGGCCTACAAAATGCGTGAGCACGAGGAAGGCAACCTGAATCTTCCAGCGGAAAGGAAGATCTGGCGTCATGGGGCAGAGCCGAGGTATATACCACCTGGGTGGGTGGGAGGAGCCAGCTTGAAGTCTTCCGGTATATCTTAAAGTAGAAGGGGACATGCCAAAGAGTGTGAATGAACAACATATCCACGCTCCTCGAAAACAAATTTTCCATTGAAAACACCCAAGAGGAATAAGAGAAAAGGCTTTTTTACTTATAGAGCCTCCATACTATGGAATTCACTACTAAGAGAAGTGGTCTCAATGGAATCTTTTGGTATTTTTAAAAAAAGGCTAGATGATTACCTATGCCAGCGGATGGAACATTGATCCTGCAATGCAGGAGAGAGGCTCGATGGGCCACTGCCTTCTCCTGTCTACCTACCTAGTATCTTGCAAGGTCAAGGCAATACCTCTTCCCGAATAGCAGCCCTACCCTCGTTCTTATCTTTTTAACTAAGTTGTCAACATGGCTACTGCCTGACCCACTGGGGACCATGCAGAACCCCAAATACTTAAAAATCTTATCTTGATCTAGTAGCTTATCTTCAAGGGCCTGAATAGTCAAATTTGGTTTAGGAAAATATCTCAATTTAGCTTGTGGTCCAAACAGCACTGGCTTAGTTTTGTTGGAGTTCAATTTGAAACTTAAGGGATCATACAATGATTGGAGCCCTTCAAAAATCCTGCTGGAGCTTGTCCTGCACCACCAAAAGAAGCGTCAGGTGACTTCAGCCTGGGCCTAAAGACCTCAGGGACCACTGCTGCCACAATGTCTCCTCATATGTAAAGTGCAGTCGACTGAGATCACCCGACAATGACCACTGGCCATGCTGGTGGCAGCATCAAAAGTGACAGTGACAGTGAGACCATGACCATCAATTCAAAGGCTGATACTGGCCTGAAGGAGGTGGAGCCACGTACACCCTCAATCTGGGTACCAGAACCACCACGGACTGGACCAGAGTCCAAACTGGAGTCTGGACAACCGGTAGGGGCTGCACTGGGGTAGGCTCGGCCAAAGGTTCAGGTTTGCCCGAATTCTCCACTGGAGGAAGCTATGGCAGCACTGGTATCCAGGTGATAGATGAAGCCTTGTCCCCCTCGGATTCCAGATTGACCGGGTCGATGATGATCCTGACTGACTCATTAAATGGAGTCGACTTGGTTGGCAACTGCTTTGTGGGTACCACTGGAGTGTCGACCTATTCCCTGACTTGAACCAAAGCTGTGTGCTTCGGGGAACCTATGACAGTGAAGAGTGGGAATGCTACCCCTCTCAATACTGATGACAGCATTTCTTGCATTTTTGATTATGGGGGGACACTACGTCAAGCAAAGATGGCATAAACTGAAAATGTTACCAGAACTCCGGGTGATTTTGGAAGGAGACCTGCTCAATGGATGGCCCTACTGGTACCAACCCTAGGGACGGCTAGTTCTCCATCACCACCTCCTTCTCCATAGCATAAAGTTGTGCTGCTGAGCCCACAGCCACTGAGACTGCCCATTCTTGAAGCCTACCTTGGAGGAAGCGAATCCTCTGCTCACTGAGGGATGATGGGTACATTTCCTGACAACATGGACAATTTCCCACTTCATGTTGTGCCCCACAGCAATAAACACAGGATTCATGGCCATCCATGGTAGACATTTTCTGTCTGCACAGGACTCATCTCTTAAACCTCGACTTCTTGCATCCATTTGGCTGGTCATCAATGGAGCAATGTCACGTCAAACGGGGAGAAGCCAGAGCAAGACACCATGGGTGGTGGAAGGAATCAAGCTTGAAGATGTCCACTGACCGAGCTACACCAAACGTGACTTCTTCAATGTGGATAGTGAACTATATCTAGGTATTTAGAACTGTCCATTTTCAAGTGTGTCCCAGGTCACAATGCCGTACAAAGACAACAAATACAGCTTAACATTTTCCACCCTGATAGCTTGGTATTTAAGCACATTTGTCACAAAACAGGCCACAATCTGACAATGGAAAAAATTCCCAACAGAATGACTGTACTTACATTTATTTATTTCAATGATACAGAATTTATGTGTATTTGAATTAGGCATCAAAACTGAAAACATTTTAAGTTGATACAAATTCATTAAAAAAAAAAAAACTCCATTCCAAGTAGCCACCTGTACAGTGGTGCCCCGCATCAGGCTGCATCCTGACTAAATACAGCAGGATACTGCTGTCTTAATGCCCCCGGCCCCCCGTATCCACTGTAATAATTATGTCTAGATACTGCTGTCTTAAAGTCCTCAGTCCCAACTAGTTGTAATGCCTGGTGTCACGGTTTTTACATGCCAAAAATATACACTGCCATCTGCGGGCCTGATCAAGAGCAACAGGGGGCACTGAACAGAAACTGTACTGCGCATGTGTCTCCCCACAGGTCCTTTGGCTTGCGGGCTCTAGAAGTCAGCTGGCAAACTGCACAACATGCAAGTGCAAAGTGATGGCCTTGATTGTTCTTCACTCAAGACACTGACTAACAAGAACTTCCTGAAGAATAAAGTACTTTGCTTCCACTGCAGCATTTTTATACAGTTAAGATTACTTTCCTCTCTCTCTCTCTCTCACTTTCCTCTCTCTCTCTATATATATGCACACACACACACACATCTGTCCATACAGTGTATCTAAACTGTTTCATAGTATACTGTTTCCCTTACTGTGCATGGATTTCCATCCTAACTAAAAAGCTGTTGTACCATAGTTCAAAGGTCATATAATGCTACTGTACCCCTCTGTCGAACTACAGCTTTTTTAACCAAAATAAAACATATAATTGTCATCGTAACTATTCCTTGTTGCACGATTTGCAATACCAGAGAAAGGACATGCATCCAGGAAGTGTCGGGTCCAACCATGTGAGCCTGTAGCTCTTTGCTTAGAGCACTGGGACGGTATTCCAGGAGCCTGGGTTCGAGTTCCAGTAGGTCAAATTATTTCTTCCTTACTACAATCTGTTATCTAGACTTCTTAGCAGAGGCTAATGCACCAAAATCATCTAACTGTCATCACGATTGTTCCTAGTTGCAGCATTTGCAATACCAGAGAAAGGAAGCGTATCCGGGAAAAGTCAGGTCTAACCATGTGAGCCTATAACTCAGTGGTTAGAGCACCAGGACAGTATTTCGGGGGCCTTGGTTTAATTTCCAGTAGGTCATATTTCTTTCTCACTACGATTTGTTATCTAAATTGCTTAGCAGTAGCTAATACTATACCAAAAACATCTCATTGTCATACAGCTTTTTTCATTAGAATGGGAACTCATGTCATCTGTTGCTGTACTTTCCTTTTTCCCCCACACACTCAGAAATCAAACCATCCCCTAACACAAGAGCTTCTGTTGTTTCATCATTTTAAAAACAGAAATCTCACCCATTTGGGTTTTCAGTAGCTATGTCAGACGTATTTTCTGTTTTATTTTTTTTCAAATAATCAAAAATTGCACTGAAGATTTCTTGGGACGAAAAAACACAGAAAGCAGCGGGAAAGCACCAGGAACCAGGCACGATGCCCCAGAAGAAAAAGGAAACCACCAACAGTACTTTCAAAGTAACCACAGCAAGGAATAGGCTTAGACGGTAACAAAAGTTACAAAAGGCTTATCGTTTATTCCATAAGTGTGCAGTAGCAGCTACAGCCATGACCATCAATTTGACGGAAGCAACTTGATGACAAAACCAGTCATCAAATCTTTGCCAGTAGGTTGCTTCCATACAACTGTTGTGAAAAAAAAAAAAAAATGTTTTTAAATTTTGTGTTTCAAACCATATGCTATACAAACAGAGTAATGGATAGGTCACCAGGCATTACTGGTGAATAATACCATCAAGAGGTTCCTGTGTCCAGAACCTCGAGATGGAGTGGTACCGGTAATGACCGGTGATTTATCCGTTATTTATTTATTTATTTTTTTAATATATGGATGCGATTTTTATTTTGTTATGAGCTGCTAAAGGACTGTCCGCGTCCTGGCCGACCAGTGCACTGTGTCACGCTGCCTGTTTCAGACCCTCTTGCTCCATACAACCTGCTTGCACCATAGAGTAGAAAAAAATGATAGGCAGTTCTACCTTTTGATGTTTTGGGGAACGGGGGAAAGCAGGATCAGCAAGATAATTGTGTTTCTGGCCAGAGTTTAAAAAAATAAATAAATAAATTGCGAGCACCCAATTTACTCGTGCTAAGCGGGAGATGGCTGCCATGTTTCAACTGTTGTTTTGCCCACCCAGTAAGGAAAAAGCAGCCACTCAGCAGTCACACTTTGAAAGATGCTGATTTGCTGTTGGGCTGTACAGGTTTAGTGATTACACTAATGTTCTGTTGTGGAACGATAGGATTAACACTGATTGATAGTAGTATTAACACTGATTTACAGTAATATTATCACTGAGCCTTTTGGGGTATTACCAAGTTTTTTTTTTTTTGTGTGCTTTACAGATATTAAATTCAAAATCCATATATTAAAAAATAATAAACTTCATTCTCAAGGTCCCTATGATGTTATTTGAACCCCTTGATGGAAATACAGCTTGTTGTGCATGGTTGCCCATGCATTATTCTGTATTTACCTCTGCTTTAGACCACCTGCATGAGTAGCTTTATAAGAGTTTGTGAATGGCAGTCTGGCAGCTAGGTAAGCTAAATTGTAACAGAAGATTTAAAACAAACACAATTTCAGGTGCTTTGATGGTACAGTGAGTAGTGCACACACCTTGTAACAGTTTGTTAGCTTTTCATCTTATCTCATTTTCTAGCAGACATCAGTCCATATCACAAAACCACCTCATACAATAACATTCATCAAGGTTTAGCACAGTTGTTAGTGTTTGTTCAAAGGAGTGCATTCATGAACCACAAATACAGAATTACTCCCTCTCTTGCATATAGTAATATGGTTTTCCCAGGTTAGCACAAGGAAGTACTGTATTGTAGGTTATATTAGCGCTCCGATAATTTTAGCGCTATTAGTGGACCCAACAACATGCACTAAATTTAACTGACCGCTAATATTGTAGTCGTACTGTACCATACTAAGTAGAAGAATGACAGAATTGACTGCTACTTCAGTCAGTAATACAACCAGGTACTGCATCAGACAAAGTAAAAGAATGACAGAGCACTCTAATTTGGTTGTGTGTATAGTCATTTTATTTAATTTAACATGAAAGTAAAGAGAACATAAACACCAGAGTAATATTTTTATATGTTTTTCCACAAACCTGTGACATTTTGAATGGAAGCGGAGCACAGAACTATGCTGTAACAGCTGAAAAGAGTAGGACACATACCACAGAGCCACGTTTCCTGAATTTAAAACAGTTGTTGTTTTAATATGCTTCTGCATTGTAAAACTACGACTGATTTATCATAAACATAACGTCAGCATTACTAATGGAGGGACATATTGGTAGTCGCACTGTCCTGCGGTAATACTACTGAGGAAACACGCATTAGCATTCGCTCTATTTGGTACCAACCACCCTCAAAAAAATACAAATTTAAATATGTTCTCACTCAGGCAGTTGTGGTGGCTGTCGAGTATCCCAGCCTCATGAAAGGCTCTGATGATGTCCACTGGCCTTCCTTGCAAGGAGGTAATCGCAGTCTCCACCCACCGAAATGATGCACTTGATACACGGTACCAAAATATTACTATATCAATTAAATCAATGGTCATGACTGCTTTTAGAGGAGACAGGCATTTAAGTAAGATGTGTAATTGAAATCAGCTGCAGTTCAGTATCCCCGCATGGCTCATTACATATACAGTACTGTACTAGACCATAACTACAGGTACAGCAAGTGCTAAATATATCGGGCGCCAATATATGTACCAAGCCTGCATCTGCTAAATATATCGGACGCCAATTTAACCTGCTATACAGTATGTTCTGACAACCCGTAATGCAATGAGCCGAGGGATAAACAGAAGGCTTTAATCTCCAGTGGCTTTCATGATATCTAAAACGTGTACAATTAGTATAATTTAATATACTAGCTACATAACAGAAAATGTTACGATTAATTTATTACAGTGGTGTCCGCCATGATCAGATGCAATGTAACTGTGTGTTATAGTTTTCTGCATAACAACTGCCAATCAATTGCACTGCTTCCTGCAGAATTCTGCAGAGCAGGTGTCCGATCCTGGCAGACCCAACTGCATATTACAGTAGTTCTGAATGCTGAGTCTCACAATCCAGTTCCGTGTCAGTGCTTACTGGAGTTACAGAAACATGATCAGTATAGGAAAATGCACAGTACTTGTCAACACACTGCTTTTAACTCAGTCTCTCAGAGGTGGCCATTTTGTGTCAGGGTTAAGCAATGCAGTGAGAACATTATAATCAGGTCAGTAAGAAACTGGGCTCCCTGTAGCCAAAAAGTTTAAAGTCTCCTTGAAATCGTGCATAGAGACGTCTTTTATCCCTTTTGCTCAGACCCAAAAAATACTGCTCCACCTTGGTTCTGTTGTATTCTGTAATGCCTGGAGGAATTGGGGGATATGATATCAAATGGTCAACTCCTGCTTTCTTTAGAATATAGGAAGCATCATTATCCAATGTCTCATGATGTCCAATCACGTTATACTGTATTTCACATGGAGCTCACAGTTCTACATAGGTAGTCCAGTGGATAATATGATCTCCAAATTGAACATCCAGCCACCGGTGATTAGGATCGCCGAGATAACGGACAAAGTCCTCAAATTGCAGGCCCTTGGCTTCATTGCGATTTTTTCTATATTTTTGAATAATTGCAGGAGCAATATCATGTTTATACCACGGTTCGAATCTAGGGTTATAGAGAAATTTGTCCTTGAATGCAGAAATTAGTCTTTCAAATGGGTCCCTTACTATTAAGAACTTGAAATACGAATTTAATCTGAAAATAGAAAACAGAAAAAACATTCTTAAAAGATGTGACAAACTTTAACATACTGTACAGTACATCAACACTATAAACCTATGCAGGTCAAGTCTGACCACTTTAAACTTTTTGTGTGTGGTCCTGTGAGGTTTGAAAAGGTTTAAAAAAACAGAATATAACTCTGGTGTCTAAAGGGGAATACCTGTGTAGCGACCCCACACCTATTTGTACTTTTAGCATTTTTAAAATTAATTTCCTTACCTTTTTGGGTTAATGCCTTCTTTACCTGGTTAATCCTGCAGGCTCCCCCACCTGACATCTTTTACAGTCCCCTGTGGCTGACATCACAAACTATAATCAGCAGCAGGATATTCAAGATGGGGAATCACTTCTTGAGCTTGAAATGCTTTGCTCTGGCCATCCTGTGGTAAGCACAGGTCTAGATACTGGCCTGCTGGTGAGGAGAACTGAGGCGCAGGACACCTTATGTTACATTATGCCATTATGCCAGTGATCTGAGTTTGGGAGTGGGCTCGGGCCGCTGGAGGTAGGCCAGGGTGGGAGAAGATGGCACGTATGAAGGATTGCTCTTCTGTCCTGGAGAGGGGGGGGACATGATGTGCAGTTCCTAGACTGCCACCACATGGAGTCATGGTGGCATAGTAGTTGGTGCATCTTCAAGGATGTCTGTGGCTTGGGCTTGCATGCCTCTACACGCACGTGCACCTGCATCATTGCATACTGCTGGATGGGGTTGGGAGCCTGAAAAGTGTGAAAAACCTGGCTCTGGCAAATGAAGCCAGATCCGCCGACTGACCTATGTTGTTGCCAAGGACCACCATTATTGAGCTGCGCTCTGGGGGTGAGGAGGAAGAAGCGTCTACCCTGGCCCTGCCACGGGTGTGTACTAAGGTAGGTCCTGGGGGAGGCAGCTGCCGGTGGGGTGGGAGTTGGGGCTGATAGCCTTGATGGAGCTGAGGCCATAGAAATACCTCTATAAACAACAATAAAGTATAGCCCTAGATGCTGATGTTAATCTTCAGTACTATCATGGGACTGCCAACATGTGAATTGGAGCTCTTAAAAACTCAGGAAGTGATTTTCCCATACTGAATCTCCTGTGGCTGATCCACATTCATGACATCAGCTGTAAGGGATTCTGGGAGGCTGTCTGAATGGCAACATGCTTAAGATGTCGGACAGGGGCGCTAGCAGGATCAACCACAGAATTACAGAATGCGTTGGCAGAAAAGGACCAGTAAAGCCCATCTAGTCTGCCCTATTTTTTCTGCCCAACACTATACCCTGGACTCTGGTCACAGGTGTCCCAGATAAAGAAGACAGAGTATACCCCCATAAAGGAAGGAATTGTTTTTAAACGCATAAAGTGCAACTCGGGGACTTTCCCACACAATTTGAGTGGGACAACCACATGGACATTCTTCTTTAACATGTCTGAACACGGTTTATTAAAAATTAAAAGTCTTTTTGCACATTACTAATGGCACTGTCTACATGCCAGAAGCTTACTCAGTAGTTATAACTACACCTTGGATTTATTTTAAAGAAAGTAGATCTTATTCAAATGCCTCAAACATGGAGTACAAGGCTTTGCTTAAGACAAAGAACCTCTGTGCGCAAACACTGAAGCAAGGGTTACCCCAAAGGGCATTTGGCTGGGAAGCCAAGTTTCAAGAAAATACAAAATCACACATGCCCCCACAATGCAAAGCATCACGGGCTGCATATGCAAATCACCACAGAATGTTATGCTAGTCCAACTTTAAGCAGAATTGCATTGTGCCAAAAGGCCTCTCACACAGTTTGCAAAGGGTGCTAACAGAAGCATTGTTGGGGCATGTATGATTTTGTATTTGCTTAAGACATATTTTGGGTGTCTGGGAACCCTCCCCACTTTAGTTTATAATTACCCAATTCATCCAGTGTGTGGTGGGGGTGGAGTGACTAAGAGTACTGAGGGTTATGACTGAGGAGGTTAAACATATTTTGTTTCCAGAATCCCTTCTTCAAGGAAAGTTCTTCTATAGCATGCTATTATTCATGAAATTTGATCTCAATACATTTTAAATGATTCTAAGTATTGGCAGTTTGGAAATACAAAGCTGATGGGACTACTTTGGAACCACTTGTTCTAAGAAGTAGTATTTAATTAACCCTGAGCCGCACTTACAGTGTTCTGTGAAAATGTTGGTAATGTGACAAAAGGGTAATAGTAAATGCATGCTGAAAACAGAAACGAGAGTAGAATCAATGTTTCAACCACAGGTCGTCTTCAGAAAATAACTATAAAGGTTAAAAAGCCCCAACAAGCCCCTTATTTTTTTCTTTATTTTCTTGTCTTTATGGATATTTCATAAAAAAACCTATGGTTAAAATGTTGATTATAACTCTATATTTTTAGTGTGCACAGTATGTATCTTGAGTACTGTGTGCGTTCTGCAGTCTGCATCTAAAAATGGATGGGACAGACTGGAGACCATCCAGCAGAGGGCTACTAAAATTGATCCAAGGACAACATGGAAAACAAACTCTAGCAAGAGACAATACGGCTGCAAAATAATGGTACTGTGGGGAGTGAGAAATGTGTAAATTAGCAAATTTTTGCACTAACCAATGAGTCACCTAACTTGCACTTTCTAATTGTTGTGACATAAACACACTACTACATACACACACACACATAATATATATATATATATATATATATATATATATATATAAGATAAAGAACCTCAGCACGCAAGCACTGAGGCAATAGATTACCCAAAGGGCATTGGCCGGGAAGCCAAGTTTCAAAGAAATACAAAATCACACATGCCCCCATAATGCAAAGCATCATGGGCTGCATATGCAAATCACCACATAACATAAAGTGTGTCAAGTAATATGGGTGCAGCCAATTAATTTTCCAACACCTTTGGGGTAACCATTGCCTCAGTGCTTGCACGCTGAGGTTCTTTGTCTTCTAACTTGTTTTTTGTTTTAATTGGGTTTACCACAACATAACCCAGATACACCATCTTAGGGTAGCTGGTTGATTCCACTGGGGTGTCAAACAGACAAGGCACACTGATGAGTCCTGGTAGGATGAAACAAGTGTCTGTGTCTTCTGTTGGCACCCTTTGCATACTGTCTGAGAGGCCTTCTGACACCATGCATTTCTGCTTAAAGTTGAACAAGCATAATAGTCTGTGGTGATTTGCATATGCAGCACATGATGCTTTGCATTATGGGGACATGTGTGATTTTGTATTTCTTTATTTCCCTACCTAGACTTTAGCAAGGCATTTGACACAGTCCCACACAAAAGATTAATATACAAGTTAGCCAGGCTGGGAGTGGGTCCCAAGATGACAGCCTGGGTAAAGAATTGGCTGGAGAATAGGACACAGAGAGTAATAGTAACTGGAGTCCACTCTGAAGAAAGGGGATTTACTAGTGGGGTACTGCAGGGTTCAGTATAAGGACCGGTCCTCTTCAATGTCTTTATAAGCGACATTGCAGAGGGACTGGAAGGAAAAGTATGTGTCTTTGCAGATGACACAAAGATCTGCAACAGAGTTGATGCACAAGGTGGGGTGGAAAGGATAAGAAGGGACTTGGCAAGGTTAGAGGAGTGGTCAAATGTATGGCAGCTTAGATTCAGTGCTAAGAAGTGCAAGGTAATGCACCTGGGAAACAAAAACCCAGGGGAAGAGTACACAATGGGGGGGTGAGATATTAACAACAACAAAAATGGAAAGGGACCTGGGGGTAGTCAGATGACCTAAAGGTGGACAAGCAATGTGAGAGGGCATCAAGGAGGGCTGGGGGATACTGAGATGCATAGGGAGAGGCATCACCAGTAGAAAACAGGACGTTATTATCCCTCTGTACAGACAGTTGGTGAGACCCCATCTGGAGTACTGCATGCAGTTCTGGAGACCCAATCTCCTCAAAGACAAACAGGATGGAGGCTGTCCAGAGGAGGGCAACTAAAATGGTGCAGGGTCTGCACCGGAAGACATATGAAGAGAGACTTAAGGAGCTGAATATGTATAGCCTCGAGGAAAGGAGGGAGAGGGGGGACATGATAGAAACTTTCAAGTACCTCAAGGGAATCAACAAAGTCCAAGAGGGTAGCATCTTTCAAAAAAAGAGGTGTGCAAGAACAAGGGAGCACAATTTGAAGATAGAAGGGGGCGGCTCAGAGGTAATTTAAGGAAGTATTTTTTCACAGAGAGGGTTGTGGATGCATGGAACGGCCTTCCGGAGGAGGTTGTGGAGTCAAAAACAGTGGTGGAATTCAAGCATGCAAGGGACAGTCATAAGGCAATTCTAGGGGGTGGGGGTAGGAAGAAGTAGGCTGCTGGTTAACTAGGATCTGCAGCTTATCCATTAGGTAGGGAAATGGGCAGACTGGGTGGGCCAAGCGGTCCTTATCTGCCGTCAAAATCTGTTTCTTTTATATATGTGTGTATATGTATATATATATATATATATATATATATATATATATATATATATATATATATATATATATATATATATATATATATATTCAATGTAAAACTTTTGATGCATATTTAGGATTAAAACACAAAAGTCAGGAAATGAGTCCTTTAGTTCCCCTCCGTGGACTCACCATCATCCGAGATTGACAGCTGACAGGGTGTCATTGAGTTAGGAGGCCTAAATGTCACCCCATTCTTATTTCCTGTGGCTTGTCAATATGATTACACATGGAATGGGGTGACATTTAGGCCTCATAACCAGACACACCCCGTCAGCTGTCAATCTCGGGATGATGGGCGGGTCCATGGGGGGGAGGGGGCAACCCTAAAGGTCTCATTTCCTGACATTTTGTGTTTTAACCCTAAATGATGCATTAACAAAGTTTTTTTTTTTTTATACACAGAATTTCCTTACTTTCTGAGAAAGAATAGAAAAGCAGAAAGTTGTACAAGTTGGTGGCAGCACGGGCCCTTTGGACCCTGTGCTTCCACCAACTTGCAAATTCCTGCCTAATATAAGAGTACAAGTACTGAATATCATATGTATTGCTGGCTGCGCATATGGGTGGGAGTGTGGGGCCCACCACCTTGAAAGAAACCAAAGTGTCAGTCATCAGAGTGGCATAATTCAACACCTGTTTATATATCAGACACCTAACCACTACAAATTACCTCCATGGCAGTAACGTTAGGCACCCTATAAATGTGAAGCCAGTACCACAATGCAAAACGTCACACGCAAAACATAAAGTGTGTCAAGCAATATGGGTGCAGCAAATAAATTTTACAACACCTAAACACCATAATTTACATGGACAGCACATCCCCTCAACACACTCCAAATTTCAATGTAAAAGACCAAAATGTTTCCGAGATATAAAATGTGAAAGTTTCAGATTTTCATTCGTCGCACTGGCAGAATTCCACACCTATTAAAATTTTACACACCTAACGACTGAAAAGTACATCCATGGCAGTAAGGCTAGCTACCCTAGTAATTTCAAGTTTCTACCACCATGGAAAACTCTTTCCGCAAAACGTAAACTGCACCACGCAATATCAAAGATCGTGATCAAAGAGGCTCACGATCAAACAATTTGCAGGCTCGTGGACAAAGAATAAAAAACGTTAAAACTCAATTTTTAGAGAAAAATACATGAAACTACAGCCATGACTCAACAGAATAAAGGCCCCAGACCAGGTCCCACCCTAGTTTGCCTTTTGAAGTGACCCCCGTGCAGAGAAAATTAAATTTTTTAATGTGGCTATCCAGTCGCGCCCTTGCGGTCAAAGAATCTCATGATCAAAGAGTTTGCAGGCTCGTGATCAAACAATAAAAAAATGTTAAAAGTCCATTTTTAGTCAGAAATGCATGAAACCACAGCCATGACTTGATAGAATGAAGCCCCCTGAGCAACACCCACCCTCATTTGGCTTAATAAGCCACCCCTGAGCTAAGAAAACAGATTTTTTCAAGTGGCCATCTAGTCTTGCCCTCACGGTCAAAGAATCTCGTGATCAAAGAATTTGCACGCTCGCGATCAAAGATCGTTAGCGAGCCACGATCAAAGAATTAAAAAGTAAAAATTCTCTTTTTTGACCATTTTGAAAGAAACCACAGGCATGGCTCGATAGAGGGAAGACACCTGAGCAAAACCCACCATAGTTTCACCTCAGAAGTTCACCCTGAGCCAAGATATTTGATTTTTTTTAACCGCAAACTGAAAACAAGATGGCGGCTGTCGTGATCAAAGAATTCCTCGCAATCAAAGATTCTTTGATCGCGAGCCTGCAAATTCTTTGATCGTGAGGTGTGACTACATGGCCCAAATCCCATTCTTCTTCCGCAAAATAACTATATAAATTTTCCCACTGACTTATAATGGGAAATTAAAAGTTTAATAATTTTTGAATGGATTAATATCTTTTCACCAAACGAAAAGTAGTATGTTCCTTGACCCAAGCTCTTTCAGACGAGCCAAGTCGCAGAGCAGCATACCACATGACGGCCGTGCAGCGGCACAGACAAAATCCGGAAAACTGACCACATAACTGAAGAAAAGTGCATTTTTCAGCATTTTGGTGCACAAAAACCGTAAATCCGACCGAAATGAAATTTGGCAAATCAAGAGATCTGCCATGCCCCACCGCGCATACCGAATTTCATGCAAATCCATTGAAAGGGTCTAAAGTTATTAACGTGAAATTTTCGAGTTTAACATAGAAGTGGCTTCATACCTCATATAATATATTCCATGTCTGAGCACGCTGGATGGCTGCCACACCAGAGAATGGGTGAGATGTGGAGGCCTCACAACTCAATGAGACACACCCGGCGTCTGTCAGACTGTGGAGGATTGGGGTGGCGTGTGTGTGGGGGGTTAGGGGTTCAACCCTAATGTCTCATTTCCTGACTTTTTTTGCTTTAACCCTAAATGAAGTGTTAATGCATTTATTTGCATAGAATTTCCTTACTTTTGGAAAAAGTGTAATATACTGTAAGTAGTAAAAAACACGTATTGGTGGGAGTGAGGAGCCTAGCTCCCACCAAGTTGCCAATTTTTCATAACAATATGCATCTGGGCCCATGCTCCCACTTACGCAAAGCTATGGAGCCATGCAGCAGAACTATAGGGCACCAAAGCCTTGTAACAGTAGCTTGCACATATCTTGGGAACCGTAAGCACTAGAAAACAAATTCTAGCATCATTGTAATCATGACAGTGAGTACTTCACAGAACATCAGAAAAACTGTACCCATATCTCACATCGTTTCCGAGCTATGGGCACCGAAAAGTACTGGACAGGCACTCTTTCATCCCTTGTGACAGTAATTTCACAATATCTCATGAACTATGCAACGTATAAACAAAATTCCACTGCAGGCTTACTCTACAATTTCAAATCTTTTTCCAGTGGCTTGATCACCTGGATCTAAGCCACCTGTAGCGAAAAGTCTGTATCTCGCTTCGTTACCAAAAATTATGACTGACTGCAATGTACTCCTATAGAAAAAATGTCAATTACTTCATTGAACATTTCTGCAACAAATTATCTCCCCAACACCTAAACAGCATAGTTCACATCTCTGTGACAACTCCTCAACACCCTCCAAATTTCAATTTAAAAGACCAAACCGTGTCCGAGATATAACATTTTAAAGTTTGAGATTTTCATTCGTCGGAGTGGCAGAATTCCACACCAGTTTACATTTTACACACCTAACGACTGAAAAGTACATCCATGGCAGTAAGGCTAGCTACCCTATAAATTTCAAGCCACTACCACAATACAAAACGCTGTCTGCAAAATGTAAACTGCATCATGCAATATCTCCTCAACAAAAACAGGTTACTTACCTGTAACAGTAGTTCTAGGAGTGGTGTATGTTGTTCATCCACACTGTCTGGCATTGTCCCTTTCCCCTTTAAATCTTGCCGGAAGTCTTCAAGCTGGCTCCTCCCACCCACCCGTGTGGTAAATACCTCAGCTCCGCCCCATGATGCCAGAACTAGCCCGCTGGAAGCCAGGTTGTGCACCTTAAGCCGGGGAGGTCGGGTGGGTGCCTATGGATGAACAACATATACCACTCCTAGAACTACTGTTACAGGTGAGTAACCTATTTTTCTAGGAGTGTGGATATGTTGTTCATCCACACTGTCTGGCAGACTCCTAGCAGTTCTCTGGGAGGAGGGAGGCAAGGCGCACACCCCCTACTTAGGAAACAGAGATTGGAGAACCGAGGCCCCAAAACCAGCATCACGGCATGACTCAAGGCCGATGTGGTAATGGATAATGAAGGTGTTCACTGACTTCCAGGTAGCAGCCCGACAGATTTCCTGGATAGGGATGTCCCTGGAAGCAGCCACCGAAGCAGCAGTATGGCGGGCAGAATGAGCCTTATCTCTGGGAGGCCTTGCCCGCCAATTCATAACACAGACTTATGCATGATGTGATCCATCTTGCAACAGTCCACTTGGCTGCAGGTCTGCCAGAAGCGGCTTCAGCATAGGTGACAAACATCTGGCGAACCTCTCCCCAAATTTCCGCCGTCCTCTCCTTACAGTACGAGAGAGCACGTCTGAGGTCCAGAGTATGAAGCCTATACTCGGCATCCGAGGTGTAGTTAGGGTAATATACCAGCAGAGTCAACACCTGGCTGAGGTGAAACTCTGACACCACCTTCGGAAGGAATTTCGGGTGGGGGCGCAGGACAACTTTGTCCCTGTGAAAGACCAGATAAGGGGAGTCCACCGAAAGCGCCTGGAGCTCCCCTGTCCTTCTGGCTGACGTGATAGCCACCAAGAAGGCAGTCTTCCACGACAAGTGTGAGAGCTCACACTTGTGCATGGGTTCGAATGGCTTGCCCATGAGCTTTGCCAAAACCAGCAAGAGATCCCACGGAGGTGGAGGTTCACGCACTGGAGGGGATATGTGATCCAGGCCTTTGAAAAAGCGCCCGATCACCGTCTCCTGAGCCAACGTCGGCTGACCGGCCCGCGCCTGGTAAGCAGAGATGGCTGCCAGGTGCACCCTAAGGGTCGATGACCGAAGACCCCCTTTGGAGAGGGACCAAAGGTGGTCTAGAATGTTAGCCACTGAGCAGGATAAGGGGTCCAGGCTCTTTCTCTGACACCAAATGGAAAATCTTTTCCATTTGAAGGCATAACATTTCCTGGTCGATTCTTTTCGAGATGTTTCCACCACAGTGTAGACATCCTCAGAAAGACCCAAAGCCTGGAACTCTAGCCGCTCAGGAACCAGGCTGTGAGGTGCATAGATTGAAGGTCCGAGTGGAAGACCTTCCCCTGGTTCAATGATATCAGGTCCGGCCGTGTACAAAGCCGCTCCGGGGCCCTGCAGCTGAGGCTGAGGAGATCTGGATACCAGAACTGGTGTGGCTAATCTGGGGCTACCAGGATCACCTTCGCCTTGTCCCTCCTCACCTTGAGTAACACCTTGTGGATCAAAGGAAATGGAGGAAGTAGAGAGGAGGCCTGGGGTCCACGGCCTCGAGCAGCATCCCCTGCAGTGAGCCCTGCTGAGGGGGCGGGCATGGTACAGCCTCAGCTTGCTGTTCTCCTGAGGCAAACAGGTCCACCAACGGTTTGCCCCAATGGGAGAACAGATCATAAGCTACCTCTGGATGGAGAGACCACTCGTGGGATGTCTGGCCTATGCGGCTGAGAGCATCCGCCAGCTGGTTCGAGACTCCTGCCAAATGGATGGCTAGGAGATCTGCCTCCAGCAGGCTGATGAAGGTCCAGATCTGGAGCGCCTCCTTGCATAGCAGACGGGAGTGTGTGCCACCCTGTTTGTTGAGGTAGTACATGGTCGTGGTATTGTCCGTCTGGACTTGAACCACTTGACCCCGGAGTTGAGGAGCGAAAGCTGACAGGGCCAGTCTGACTGCTCTGAGCTCCAACAGGTTGATGTGGCATCGGGACTCCTCGGGGGTCCAGAACCCGTGAGCTCTGTTGTCCCCCATGTGGGCTCCCCAGCCCAAAAGAGAGGCGTCAGTCGTAAGGACAGCCATCGGCTCGGGGCAGACAAATGGGATTCCTTCCTGCAAGTGACTCGGGACAGTCCACCACATTGGAGAGTGTCCCACATCCTCTGGGTGACCATGACCAGCTGGTCAAAGAGACCCTGACGCTGAGACCACTGGGCGGCCAGCTCCCATTGAAGGGGGTGCATGTGCAATCTGGCCCAGTGGACCACTGAGGTGCACGCTGCCATGTAACCCAGGAGACGCAGGAAGTCCCGGGCAGGGCGCAGTGCCCAACCAGAAATGATTGGGCAAGGAGGAAAGAACCTCCGCCCTGTCAGCCGGGAGCCGAGCTCTGGCTTGACAAGCGTCGAGCTCTGCCCCGATGAAGCCCATCACCTGAGAAGGCACGAGTTCTGACTTGGCCTCGTTGATTAGGAGGCCCAGGTGGGAGGAGGTTCGGAGGGTCAGGTCCCTGGACCTCTCCACCTCCTGAAGGGAGGAACCTGCCAGGAGTCAGTCATCTAGATAGGGTTAAATACGAACCCCTTGATGCCGTAGATGGGCTGCCACTACCGCGATGCATTTGGTGAAGACCCTTGGGGCCGATGACAGGCCGAACGGCATGGCTCTGAACTCGTCCAGGGTCCCTTCGACCCTGAAGCGGAGGAACCGCTGACGGGACAGACGGATTGGGACGTGGTAGAATGCTTCCTGGAGATCCAGTGTACAGAACCACATGTTTCGCTCCAGGGATGGTATGATCTGGTTCAGAGTTACCATCCGGAAGGTGCGAGACCTGAGATACCGATTTAGGTCGTGGAGATCTAGAATGGGGCGCCAACCCCCCATCCGCTTGGGCACCAGGAAGTACCTGGAGATGAAGCCTGGGTCTGAAGGGGGATCTGGCACTGGAGCTACTGCCTACTTGAGGAGGAGCTGAGCGATGTCATCCCGAAGGGCTGACTGAGCGCCAACTGAGATCCTTTCCTCCCGTAGGGCACGGGCCCAGCTGGGGGGGTACTGCTCAAACTCTAGAAGCAGTCCCTGCACGACCACTTCCAGAACCCACCTGTCTGAAGTGATACCGGACCAGGCGGAAAGAAAGTGGCGGAGCTGGCCCCCCACGGGAGGACCCAGAACTGGCGTGACGGGTGCAGGGGAGGCCTCCCCCAACCCATCACTGTGCAGGCTTGGAGGAGGACGAGGCACCTGGACCAGCACCTCGGCCTCCTTTGCATGGCTGTTGGGGACCTTGCTTGGGTCTAGGGCGCCAAGCTCGAGCCTGCTGCTGTTGCTGACCTCCCTGGAAGGAGGACTGTCTGACCACAGGGGAAGAATGCCAAAAGGACTTCTTCTTGCACTTCTGCTGGTTCTTTCCTGAAGAACCTTCAGCAGAGGTGGCATCTAAGGTGGCATTAGACTGCTCAATGCACTGTAGATGACCTGCCACTCCCGGACCGAAGAGGTCGGTGCCAAGGAAGGGCACGTCAGCTAGCTTGTGCTGAGTATCAGCAGGAAATGAGGATAACCTCAGCCAAGCCCTGCGGCGAGAGGCTACTGTGGCAGCTAGTGAACGGGCACAGGAATCACCAATGTCCAGAGCCATCTGGAGCTGCTGTTTAGCAACAGCCCGCCTCTGGTCCCGGACCTGCTTGACCGTGGTCTGCATGTCTGCCGGGAGATGAGGGAGAACTTCATCAAGCGACCCAAAAAGGGCGTGAGAGAAGTGTGCCATGATCACTGCTGAACTAGCCTGACGAAGGTCTAAGGATGATGCTGCGTAGACCTTCCGGGCCGAGTGGTCCATCAGTTTGGACTCCTTGTCCGGAGGGTGGTCAGTATCCGTAGAGCTGCTCGTTCGCCTAAACACTGAGGCAGTCACAAGGCTTTCTGCCGAGGGATGCTCAGTGAAGCCCGCCAAAGACCCCATGGGCACCGCGTACTTGCGGGCCATGCGGGCAGATGGAGCCGGGCAAGAGGCTGGACGCTGCCAAAGTTCCAGAGCTGGGCCAACTATGGCTTCGGCCACTGGGAAGGCCTCCGTCGGGGTATCCCCCCTCTTGAGAATGTCCGTGAGAGGATATTCTGCTTTCTTCTGAATGGGCTGCAGAGGCATACCTGTAGACTCTGAGATAAGTCGAAGGATGCCCTGGAAGGAGGAAGGCCCTTCCTCCATGCCTGACACCGACAGCTCATCATGAGAGTGAAGGCCGGTAGTATCCGAATCCGAGGAGTCCGGATACAAGGGTCTCCCACCTATATCCCCCTCGATGCACCTAGGCGATCAGGAGTGACCGTGATGGACAAACTATGGGACAGGCTTGTAGTCGGTCGGTCCTCCTTAGAGGGAACCCTCCCTGAGGCTGTTTTGGTGGTGGTTCCACCAAAATTGGTGGAGCCCGTAACAGGCTGAGCTGAAATGCGCATCGGACCCACTGGAGGAAGAACCGGAGTCCGCGGCACCAAGGGAGTCAGTGTCAGCCGAAGAGGATGAGGCCAAGTAATGGCCGGTACTGCCGGGCAGCCGGCTTTTGACCTGTCAAAAGAAGTTGCTGCCACATGAAGTCCTCATAATGTCGACGGAGCTTCCGTCTATGTCTCTCCTCATCCGAGGAGGATGAGGAACGGTGGCAGCGCCTCTTCCAGGAGTGTTTGTGGCCCTTTCTCGGTTTCTCGACCGACGGGGTCCTACTCCTCGATCGAGATCGACGGCATCGGCTCTGTCGGTCGGAGGAAGTCGGATTCAGCGAGAACCGGGGTTCCGGCTCCTGTCCCTCAATCGGGATGCCCGTGGGATGGGTCTCCTCGTCGGTGAAGGAGAGAATAGGAGTCCTCTCCAAAGAGTTGTCGACAGGCGTCGGCAACGACGGCTCGATCGGGTCGAGAGAAATCTCAGCTGGTTCTGCCATATCCTCGGCTTCGGTGCCCTGGCCTGACGGAAGGTCCGAAAAGCCAGCAGCCGAGGAAGCGATCTCGACCGTGGTCGAGACCCCTTATTCCTGAGAGTCGGACCGCTCTCGGTTCCAGGAGCGTCTTCTTTGGGAAGAAGAAGGTTTAAGATCCTTATCCTTCTTCTTGGATCAGGAGGAGTGCGAGCCCAAGGGTGCCTCACCCTTAGTAGGGAGAGACTGGCACAACTTCCTGAAGGATCCCGTGAAGGTGGAGCCCAAGTTGAGCGGCACGAAGAAGCTTTGGTTGGCGGAAGCTTGGGCAGCTTCTTCCAAGGCTGCCATCTGCTCGGCGGATCCCACAGCCGTGGAAACCGCCCACCTGGCCTCCTTCGATTTCACTGGTGGATTGAGAAGCTCCGGTCTCCCCAACTTAAGGCGCGCCTCACGGTCCTCCAGAACGGTGGGATGGAAGGCCGAACAGATGGTGCATGCCGAAGTATCATGCACGGCGCCGAGGCAGTATACGCATGAGAGGTGGGGGTCGGTGCAAGACATTTTTTGTCTACAAGGACACCGGCGAAACCCGGGGGACGACTTGTCCTCCATATCCGAAGCATTCGGATCTGAATTGTACACTCTTATGAGTTTTAAGGCGAGTAAGTGTAGCGAAAACCGTCGATTTGACTCCAGGGCCTCTGTTACTGCAAGGTAGCACGAGGGAACCTGTATCTTCCAGCGGAAAGGAAGATCTGGCATCATGGGATGGAGCCGAGGTATTTACCACCCTGGTGGGTGGGAGGAGCCAGCTTGAAGACTTCCGGCAAGATTTAAAGGGGAAAGGGACAATGCCAGACAGTGTGGATGAACAACATATCCACTTTCCTAGAAATGTATTTTCTGACACCTAAACACCATAATTCACATCTAAAAGGACATCCTGTCAACACCCTTCAAATTTCAAGTTAAAAGACCAAACCTTTTCCGAGATATTTAGTTTTAAAAGTTGCTAAAATTGGACTACCTGGTCCCTCCAAATCTGGCCATCTAGTCCCTCCCTCGTGATCAAAGAATCTTTGATTGTGAACCTGCAAATTCTTTGATCATGAGGAGGGACCAGATGGCCAAAACCCCATTCTTCATTCGCAAAATAACCATATAAAATTTTCCCATAGACTTACAATAGGAACTTAAAACTTTAATAACTTTTGAATGGATTAATATTTTTTCACCAAACAAAAAGCATCATATTCCTTCACCCAATCTCTTTCAACGTGCCAAGTTGCAGAGTGGCACACCACACAACGGCCATGCAGCGCCACAGACAAAATCTGAAAAACTGCCCACATAACTGGCGAAAAGTGTATCCGTCAGTGTTTTGGTGCGCAAAAACCGTATGTCCGACCGAATCGCAATTTGGCAGATCAAGAGATCTATCATGCCCCACCGCGCATACTCAAAATTTCATGCACATCCGTTGAACAGGTCCAAAGTTATTAACGCTAAAAATTTTGAGTTTAACATAAGGCTCTCATAACCTAAATTTAGGCGCACCAGCCCCTATAATTAATGTGTGTGTGTGTATATATATATATATATATATATATATATATATATATATATATATATATATATATATATATATATATATATATATATATATATATATATATATATATATATATATATATATATATATATATATATATATATATATATATATATACAACACACACACACACACACACACACACACACACACACACACACATATATATATCTCTCTCTCTTATATATATATATCTATCTATCTATATAGTTTTCCATGTTGTCCCTAGCCAAAATACACCTCTTCGTGGATGACACAAAGCTCTACACTAGTGGGCCATCTCTCGATGCAGTACTCTCAACTCTCCAGAGCGAATTCGATCTGCTGCAACTCCAGCTCCTAAAACAGAAGTTGCTCCTGAATGTGAAGAAACCTAAAGCTATGCTCTTCTCTCCCGTGTCCAACTCTTCTATCCTGCTCTCCCACGGTTCTCTATCCCCCATCTCCACCATCCTGGGGGATCAGTTGGAACATGTGTCTTCCTTCAAATACCTTGGGCCTGGATCGACAGCTCTCTTGCCTTCCAGAGACATAGGGAAGAGCTAATAAAGAAACTCTGACAGAGACTGGGACTATTATTTAGGATAAAAAGCCTACCGTGGGAGGCCAAAAAGCAGCTAGTCCAAACAACATTTCTTCCCTTGTTAGACTATGCAGACTTCCTATATAGCCAAGGCCCTGCTGGTACTCTTGCCAAACTCGATACACTCTACCACAGAGCATTAAGGTTCATAATGGAGCTCCCCTACTCCACCCATCACTGTCTCCTATATACTGCTGTGGGCTGGCCTTCCCTTAATCTTAGGCATCAGAGAAATGTGGAACTTTGGACCTACACAGCCATTACGAATAATCTGTCCAGCTATACTGCAGCTTGTCTGCGTTAAGTCCCCAAACTAATTATGATCTGAGAAGTGCTTCTTACGTAACACTGAAAACACCTAAAGTTAGATCCTGCTTTGACAGGGTGTCTATAAGCCATGTACTTCCCTTGCTGTGGAACAAGCTGCAAAAAACCCTGAAAATAAACCTCCCCTTTAGGCTTGCTGCATTTAAAGCTTTAATCATCCGCCAATTTAAGGAATCCTGCGACTGCTTCCCTTAATCCCTTGGATTGCGGCCGCTGTGCTAACCCCTGCTCCTTCTCCATCACCCCTTGGCCCAACTCTCTGCCCATGCCTTGCCACCTCTCTTCTAAGCATTCTCTTGCCCTTCTGCCCCCTTTACTAAAAATAAAAAAAATAAAACGTGACGTCTCCCCGGTGAAGACCATAACTAGTTTATTCCAGTTCTGTGTATTACACTATACCATGCTTTTAACCTCTACATATCTATTGCTGCACTTTATTTTGTATTCCTTGTGTGTGATGGCTCTGCGCTAGCCTGTTTATATCTGTTATTATGTATACTGCCATGTTTGGCAGCAATTTCAATCCTGTTTCCTTCTGTACCCCTGTATTGTTCTCCCAGGTTCACCTCTAAAATGAGCTTGCACAACGGTGTCCGCCTGGTTAAATAAAGATTTTGATATATACTGTGTGTGTATGTATGATGTATATATGTATATATGTATATATGTATATATGTATATGTGTATATGTATATGTATATGTATATGTGTATATGTGTATATGTGTATATATATATTGTGTATATATATATATATATATGTGTATATATATATATACACTGTATGTGTGTGTGTGTGTATATATATATATATATATATATATATTCAGTGTAACATAGCAGTGCACTCTCTACAGACATTTTTACAGATTAAAAAAAAAAAAAAAACATCAAAGAACTATTTTCTCCTTTTCAGGCTCCGAGGGACACTGGAGGGTGGGGGGGTTGCCACTACACAACTCATTTAAATCAGCAATGACATGCATTAGGCTGAAACTGATCTAGATAAATGGTGGAATGTAGACCAGCAATTTTTGCACAAACCACTGAGCCACCTAACTGCACTTTCAAGTTGTTGTGATACATACACACTGACTAATACAGATACACACGTACTGTATGCATGTACAATCCAGTATAACATAGCAGTGCACTGTCTACACACGTTTACAGATTAAAAAAGATATTGAGGTGCCGGCCTGGTGGCGCTGAGGGTTGAGACGCTGGGCACCACACCTCGCACCACGCCAGTGACCCGGGTTCAGGAACGAGCCCGGGTGCTGGGGGTTGGCATGGAGGGAGCAGGAATGAGCGTCCGGAGGACAGCTCTCCTCTCCCTGGGGTGGGATCCAGAGGCATCCTGGCGCAGTGACCTCCAGTGGAGACCGGAGGTACTACTGATGCTGGGAGCACACAGGGGACGTGCGCAGCTGATGTCTATGGATATCTTCATGTTGACGTCATTGCACGGCAGTGCGCCTAGGGACAAACACGGAAAAACACATCTCGGCATGCTGCATGAGGGCTGATCTGGCGGCCTGCCTGGCTTCAGATTCTGGATGCTCCCGTGATCCGGGCCCCCGCTTCTGCAGTGGTGGTTGCGTACCTGCCGTGTAGAGAAGGACCGATGTGCAGGACCGAAGAAGAGGTCGAGCTTGGGGACTGGGGTTGAGCAGGGCTGTAAGGTCAAGCCGGACTGGGGGGAACCACAGGTAACACCCCCCAGCCGCAGAGGTGATATAAAGTATAACTGAAAAAAAAAAGATATTGAGGGACCGTTTTCTTCTTTTTAGGCTCCAATGGACATAGGAGGGTGGGGGACTGCCACTAGACACCTCATTTAAATCAGCAATGACATGCATAAGGCTGAAACTGATCTAGATAGTGGAGGAATGTAGACTAACAATTTCTGCACTAACCACTGAGCCACCTAACTGCACTTTCAAATTGTTGTGATACACACACACACACACACACACTACACAATATACACATATATGCATATATATTCCATTATAGCATAGCAGTGCACTGTCTCACAGACAAAGAGCATGAAAAAATTACTCACCTTAGTAATTGCTTTTCTTCTCATGGAGTCTTGCTATATTATAACAATAGCAGTCAGCCACTGCAGCTGAACTGCCCCGGAGAGGAAGGAGTTAACTCCAGAAGATCTGGAGTTCTACAGCGCGAGGGCGCTGTGCCCAAAGCTCTATCTGGCAGTTTCAAATGAAACTGTCAGATCTTTACGAAGCTAACATCAAAGGACGGAAAGTCTGTGTGGAAAAAACTACACTAGCCCATGGCTACCTACTAGTAGTAATAACAACAATATAAAGAACAAAGAAACACTCAGAGCCATAATAACAAAAATTGATGGTATTATGGTTCGTTTTACCACCCTTGACAAGCACATATGAACCCCCCCTTCCCCCAAAGACTCAAGTCCAGGAAGGGGGCAATATAAATAACCTAAATGAAACAATCTAGATCCCTAACCCAAAGGAAAAGAGGGTAAGGGAAAAACTACAATGGCATGACACAGTGCTTGCACCAATTCGCCACCCCTACCCAAGTAGAAGTTCTGAGAGGGGTAGGAGGGAGGGTGGTTATAATATGCAAGACTCCATGAGAAGAAAGCAATTACTAAGGTGAGTAATTTTTCTTCAAACACCATGAAGTCTTGCTATATTATAACAATAGCAGATTACACAGCAGTACCTCCATGGAGGAGGGTCAGAACCTACTTAGGAAATAGGCTCTGAAGCACAGCTGTGCCAAACTCAGCATCTCTCCTGGACTGGACATCCAGGGAATAATGCTTGGTAAAGGTGTGAACTGTCTTCCAGGTAGCAGCTTGACAAATCTCCAGAATGGGGATGTCTCTAGCAGCCGCTAGAGACGCAGCTGTACCCCTGGTGGAGTGGGCCCTCAATCCTGAGGGGGGTACTCACCCAGTTTCTGATAACAGAATTGGATACAAGAAACAATCCACCTTGCAATTGTTCTCTTAGTGGCAGGTTTCCCTTTGCCAACCTTGCCATAGGTAAGAAAGAGTTGGAGGATTCAACCTATGACCTCTGGTGCGCTCTAAATAGTAGCTAGGCTCTTTGACATCCAAGCTGTGCAGTCTCCTCTCACCTGAGGAAGAATGCTCAGTGAAAAATACTGGGAGAGAGACAGATTGATTCAGGTGGAAATCAGAAACCACCTTAGGCAAAAACTTTCTATTAGTCCTAAGGACTACCTTATCTCTGTGGAAAGAGATAAAATCTTCTTCCATTGACAGGGCCTGTAGCTCACTTATGCGTCTGGCAGAGGTGATAGCTACTAGGAAAACGGTTTTCCAAGTTAAATACTTGAGCTCTGCAGAAGACAGAGGCTCAAAGGGGGGTTGCATTAACTGAGCAATGCAAATATTCAGGTCCCAGGCGGGAGCTGGTTCCAAAGGAGGTTAGTATGAAGTAACCCTTTAAAAACTTGGAGAACACGGTGAGAGAAGAAAGGAGGCAGGCTTCCTGCTGACACAAAAGCAGAGACAGCTGCCAGATGAACCTTCAGGGTAGCTGGTCTAAGGCCTAGGAATTCAGATGGACCAAATAGTCCAGTAGAATGGGAAGATCAGCAGATTCTGGGATAATCTGCCTCTCAGAGCACCAGATGGAAAACCTCTTCCACTTAGAATTATAAGTGGCTCTAGTGGAAGGCTTCCTTGAAGCCTTTAAATATCCATGACACCTTGAGAAAGTGTAAGTCAGCAAATTCTAGCCCTCAAGAGCCAAGCCTTGAGGTGGAGGGATTTGAGGTCCGGATACCACACTCTCCCTGTGCACAGGCCAGTAAGTCGTGGACTCTGGGCAGGTGGCACTGCCAAGGACAGGAGCAGAGGGTACCAGGGCTGTCTGGCCAATCTGGGGCAATCAGAATCACTCTGCAAGGTTGAGATCTGATTTTTACTAGTACCCTGAAAAGGAGAGGAAAGGGGAAAGGCATACAGGAACTTCCCTTTCCAGTCCAACAGAAAGGCGTCCAGAGGGACTGAGCCCAGAACTGGAGGCCTGCAACAGAAAAGAGGAAGTTGGTGGTTGTCTGGGGGCTGCGAAAAGATCTATCTGAGGAGTGCCCCATCTGGCAAAGACAGACCCCAGCACTTGTGGATTCAGAGCCCATTCGTGATGGCCCTGAGAAATTCTGCTGAGGGCGTCCGCCAGGACATTGTCCTTCCCTGGGAGATGAACCGCTATCAGGGAGGTGTTCGGAGTAAGCCAGAGACCACAACTTCATTGCTTCGGTGCACAAGGCTGAAGACCGAGTGCCCCTTGCTTGTTGATGTACCACATTGTGTGGCATTGTCTGTCCTGACTTGAACCACTTTGTTCTGGACAGAATCTGAAAACACCAAGAGCTAAAAGACAGCTCTGAGTTCCAAAAGACTGATGTGGAGCAGAGACTCCTGAGGAGGCCATACCCCTGAGTGGCAAGGTCGCCAGGGGAGCCCCCACCCTAACAGGGAGGCATCCGTGGTGAGGGTGAGGGAGTGAAATGGGAATGAAGGGAACCCCCTGTCTTAAATTGCTCTGGACCTGCCACCAGTGGAGGGCTAGGATCAGAGTTTGAGTAACTGGGACCAACTTGGTAAGGGGGTCCTTCCTTTGAGACCAATAGGCCCTCAAATGGAACTGAATGTCCCTCATCTGGAATCTTGCTCCCTGCACGACAGCTGTGGAAGCAGCCATGTGCCCGAGGAGTTGCAGAAAATGCCTTGCTGGTCGAGAGACCCGCAGGGTAAAGGAGGATGCCAGGGCGATGAGTCTGTCCACCCTTTCCGAGGGAAGAAAAGCCCTGGCTAACCTTGTGTTCAATTCCGCCTATGAAAGTTAGGACCTGAACTGGTTCCAGAACTGACTTTGGTAAGTTTAGCAGGAATCCCAGGAAGTGAGAAGCTGCTGGGTGACTTGCAAGTGGATTTCACCGACCTGGAGACTGACCCACAATGAGCCAGTCGTCCAGGTAGGGAAACACAGCAACCCTTGCCTTCTTAAGTGAGCCACTACTACAGGAGACATTTTGTGAATACCCTTGGCGCAGAGGTAAGGCCGAAGGGCATTGCCCTGAACTGGTAGTGGCCTGAGGGCAGTTCGAACCTGAGGTACTTTCGGTGAGAAGGCCTGATCAGAACATGAAAATAGGCATCCTTGAGGTCCAGGGAAGCTAGCCAGTCCCCTGGCCTTAGGGAAGGCAATATCATTGCCAGAGTCAACATTTTGAACTTTGGTTTCAACAGATGCTTGTTCAAGTATCTTAAATCTAGAATGGGCCGCCATTCTCCTGTCTTTTTTGGGGTAAGAAAGTATCTTGAATAAAGCCCCTTGCCCTGATGGCAAGGAGGAACCCTTTCCACTGCTTTGCAGTCCAGCAGAGCAGAAACCTCTGCTTCCAAAGCAAGGGCTTCTGAAGGATTTGCAGGTGGAAAATGCCTGGCTCTCATCTTTGGAAAGTGTTTGAAGCTGAGAACCAGACCCTGGCCTATTACCTCCAGAACCCATCTGTCCGTAGTTAGGGACAGCCAGTTCCGCTGAAATAAACCTGCCCCTACTGGTACAGGAGAATCGGCCCTGGACACCCATCAGGGTGCCTGCTTAGCAGCAGCCTTAGGCTGAGGGGAGGGGACGGTCTACTTGTGCCACGCCTACCCCTGCCTCTGAAGAAACCCTCTCATAGACAGCAGAGGAGGCTTGAAATTGGTAAAAGGCCTGAAAAGGGCCTGCCCTTACCTCTGGGAGCATGCCTTGTGGCATGGCATGCTTCTCCTTAGCCTGGGCACTTTTGTAGGTAGTTCTGTATTCATCCATCTTTTTCATATAGTTTTCTGTTTGCTCCCCAAAAAGAGAATTTCCCACTACAGGAAAATCCATAGTCTTTGACTGGGTATCTTGGGACAGATTAGTGCATCTGAGCCATGCCAACCTACGGGAAGCTACAGAAGTGGCCATGACCTTAGAAGAAACATCATTAACATCAACAGCAGTATGAAATTGAACTTTAGAGGCTTCAATGCCATCAGCAGCCACCTGTTCCAACTCACTAGCCAGCTGGCCATGCTGCTTGGCTAACTGCAATACTGTGTCCCACCTAGATTTCTGATATCTAGCTACATAAGCCATATAATTTGCCTGCCTGAGTCCCAAAAAGAAGCTGCCATACTGTTTCTTCGCCATGGCATCAATCTTCCTGGAATCCTTATCAGGAGGATGTGAGGCCAGAGGAATATTAGCCTTGTCACAGGCTGCAGCTTGTACCACACCTACATGACTACACTGCTCAGTAAGGAAGTCTGTATCCGAGCCTGACAAAGTATACCTTCTGTCCATTTTTTTTTTATCTACAGGAGGGACAGAATGAGGATTTTTTAAAATCTTTGTTGTTTGCTTCCTAAATGACTTATGCAAAGGAATAGACAACCTCCTAGACTCTGGAATATCCATCATTTCCACATAATCAGGCTCCTCCTGCTCATCCACAGCCTCCTCTAAAGGAAGCTGGAGGGTTTCTGCAACCTTTTTGTAAAAAAATAAAGAAAGAAGGGGACTCAGACAGAATAGGAGGAGATTCTAAAGGTCTGTCTGGAGAAATGTCCGGTTCAATGGGCACGTCCAGACCCCCCCAGCCACACATATATTGATCAAATTCCTCCTCCCCCTCCTGTGGTTCATAAAAATCCTCAACTTCAAAATCCTGAACCACTGGGACTGAACGAACCAACCTTTTACCAGCTGTTGGTGGTTCTACAGATCCCTGAGACAGTGACTGGACAATCTGAATGGCTTTAGCTATCTCTGCAGCAGTTGGAGACACAATTTTGGACTCCAGACCTACTGATTTCCTTGTCTTTTACTTGGGACTGGTTCCTCTGAACCAGCCTTCCTTTGGCCCGAGGAAGTCTCGCCCTGGTCAGAGGGCACTCCCTCTGGTCCAGTGGGTACTGGACCGGGCTGGCCATCCGGGTCAGCGGACTTTTTGGCCTCTCGTTCCCTAAGCCGGCCCAATCTCTTCTCCAGGGTGGCTGCAGGGAAATTTTTACACACCTGGCAGTCTGACAGGAGGTGGTCAGCCCCCAGACAATAAACACAAGTGGTGTGTGGGTCAGCCTTGGCAAAGGCGTCCCCACAGACATCACAGTGTTGAAACCCAGTGGGCCCGGTTTTTCTTTTGGGTTTCTCAGACATGCCAGCCTAACCAAAACTTGCCCTTTTGATGGCAGTGCCAGGCAAGACACCCTTATCGGTTCCTAACCGTGTCACGGGTATTTGAAAAAAACGTTATAATTCCGGTTTTTTTAGAACCGATAAGAACCGGGAACCGCACTCTAAAACCCACTGTACACTTTTAAAATGCAGACAAAAACCAACCGATCGGTTCAAAACCGAACCGATAATTAATTTTCCACACAGACTTAAATTTTAGTACTTACGGTTACCAGATAGAGCTTTAAAACCGAAATGCGGTAAAAATAATAACTTTTGCGGTTCAAATGACCGAAAATACTCGCTGAACCGAGAATGAACCGAGCTGAAGGAGCTGATCTCGGGCGACTGTTCAGTGAAGCGAGTAAAGAATCTGACAGTTTCATTTGAAACTGCCAGATGAGACTTTTGGGCACAGCGCCCAAGGCTGTAGAACTCAGATCTTCTGGAGTTAACTCCTTCCTCTCCGGGGCAGTTCAGCTGCAGTGGCTGACTGCTATTGTTATAATATAGCAAGACTTCATGGTGTTTGAATGACACACACACACACACACACACACACACACACACACACACACACACACACACATATACACACACACACACACTTTATAAAGCATTTATTTACTTTTATAACATGGGTTCAGAAGAGCAGGCAACCTAATTGGGTAAAGAGCATCACTGGACCATGTATTAAATTCACTATTTAATCTTTGGTTGCTGTGAAGCTCCCCAAGGCATATCCCTGTGCAAAGTCAGCACTCGTTAGGTGTTGCAGAAGTGAAAGGCAAACGGCAGCCATTAAAAGTTAGGTGACAGAGACTGGCTGCCAAGTCACACCCTGACATTTAACTCTGTGGCGGAGCTAGAGGGGGTGCTGAGGGGTCGGTCGCCCCTCCTGGCTGCCCCAATGTGAGCAGTGGTGCCCCACCACCATCTTTATTCACTGTTTAGTGCCCATTGTGGAGCTCATGCTTGACTGAATGGCGCCCCCCCCGGCTCCCAAATGCTCCCAAACCTGGCTCCGCCACTGATTTAACTCAGCATTGCTGCACTGTAATGTCACTGTGTGTCTCTCTCTCCGACTATCAGTGTGTGCAGCTCGAGCAGCATGCACCAGTTTGATGGGGCTCGGACATTTGCGGTATGGAGAGGTGGGACTGTGACCGGGAGGCAATGTTCAACAGTTGCTAGAGCGCAAGCCTGTTTAAACTGTCACAATCGGCCAGCCCATACACTACAGAACTGCTCATGAGAGAGACAGGGAGAGAGAAAGAAACACACACACACACACACACACACACGGAGGGGCAGCAGAAATGGAGCACCCTGTGCTCCACAGTGGCAGTCCTGCAGCCCCCCTCCCGACAAGACAGTGTACCCAAAGTAAGAGATAGACACCTGACACAGCTAACATCAGGCTGCCCAGAACCCGACTCCCCCTCCCACGATACACAGTATGCTGTCCATTCTCCTTGGAAATGCCAATAGCAGCTCTGTACAGAAACAGACAACCGTGGCTGCTTGCTGCTCGTGTTGCAAACAGCTCTCGTTGCTTTTCCCTCAGTTTCTCAGCAGTCCTGTTAGTACAGGAGTGCAGCGCATGGTTCAGCAAGACAGCCAGAGCTTGTGCACACAGACAGATTGTGTAGAACGAGAGAGAGAGACAGCGGGAGCGACCTGCACACTGAACGGAGACAGAGTGAGTGACAGATCAGGAGCACTAAGTTGTGGTAATGGTGAGGGAGAAGCATAACGCGCAGCTCAGACACACAGACAGGGAGGTAGTGGAGTTCCTGGCAGAGAGTTCCTCTCTGTCTGGTAGTGATGGAGACACCGACAAGCACACTTATGTGCTGCTGCAGTGTTCTTGTGACAGGAGGCACTCTGTCAGTGTTGCTGGCTGGCAATTTGGAATCACACTACTCGCAGCACAGCGCAGGGGAGAGACAAAGAGACACACATACACACACTCTGAGAAGTGTAGCAGTTACCAAGTTCTGTGTGTGTGTGTTGGGGAAGGGGTGAAACAGCAGCACCCTCAGTGGTGATCTGCATCCGTGTGACACTGGGAAGACTGTGTGTCAGGCTGCAAGCAGCAAAATGTGCTACAGAGTTGCAGCTGGCCACTATCGTGAAGCCCTGCACAGTTGTCATTTCGCTCCTTTTGTGTGTGTGGGGGCACATACTGTAGTAGTGTCGCTATGTGCAACATATGTCATAAATCCTCTCTGTAGTATATTTGTGACATTTCTATGTGCATAACAACAATAAGATACATAGCCTTTGTTCCGGACTATTTTTCAAGGTGGCAGGATACAGTACCTTTTTTTTTTTTAAAGGGCTGAAATACCCCTTTTAGTGCATTTTCCCATGTTCTGCACAGAACCCATGTTATAAGCACAATAACCCATGATATGGTATGGGGTTATAGGCATTTAATCCACACCCTGGGCGCTGTGAGGACACTCAGTCTTTGCCCTTGTGCCTCACACTGCACCCGAGGCATGGATTAAATACCTATAATCCCATACGCTGTCGTGGGTTATTGCTAACATACATCTAACCCTAACGTTTAGTGTATTTATGATAAGCACTGTGTTTTGCACTAACTCATTGTACTAATCTACGGCATGACTGGGTAACTAAAGCAGAGGACCAGGGAGGTGAGGTGGATGTGGCCTATCTGAACTTCACTGGGGACACTGCAGAGGGACTGGAGGAGAAGGTATGCCTCTTTGCAAATGATACAAAGATATGCAATAGGGTGGACATGCTAAGGGGGGTTGAAAGATGTGGGAAGACCTTAAAAAAATGGAGAAATGGTCTGAAGAATGGCAGCTGGGATTCAATGCAAAGAAGTGCAGGATCAGTACAGGTATGATAATAAAAGAAGTTTTGTGAGACTGTGTCTCGATATGAAAGAAATACATAGCAGAGTTACAGTTATATGGCATTAATGGGAGAGCGAAAATCATATAGATCAGATATTATGTTTTTAGTGCAACACACAGTTATAGACAGAACATGTTTAAATAGAGCAAACTTGAATATTCACAAATAATACTGACAAATGAACTCATAGTTACAGACAGAAACACATGTACACAGTGCCAGCACTGAAAATGCAATTGAAGTGGGTCTTTCAGCTTCTCTAGTCTTACAGACTTCAACACTGGGATGTTTTATGACCTTGTATATCTGCATACCGTGGCTTCTGACCTTCAGACTGCCACATCTCATCTCTAGTGCTGTGCTTTCCAGTTAATTATTTCTCTAAAGCTTTGGCATTCATGTATAGAATTAAACTTTTTGTTTTGAGAAGGCCTGCTATGAAATCACCTCTTCTGTGCATCTCAGTGCAACACAGGCAAGAGGAAAAGAAAGAGAAGGAGATATCAAGCTCAATTACAGTTAAAAGGCTGATTAAGTTGACTTGTTTATGAGCTAAATAGTGCTTTCAAGACTGCTCAGCTTAATTCAACTGGCGCAGTGATTTTACAAAACCTCCAATATTAGCAAGTCCATTGGGTATCTGGAGAGCTCTTTTTCTCTACATCTGCAGGGCTATGCCCACTGTAGCCGTAAAAATCATGTGAGGAAAGATCGAGAGTCTTAATACATACTGTCTGGAGGCAAAAGGGAGAGGGGGATATGGAAGAGACCTTCAGGTTTTTGCAAGGATACCACAGGATCCACCATTCCAAACTTTTTCCAAGTAAATAAGAACTTAACCACAAGTGGCCACAACCTTACAGGAGATAAAAAGTACAGTTACGTAAGAACTTACCGTAACAGTAGATCTTCGAGAGAAGCTCTTGCAGCAGGTAACACTTATATAGGACTGACGCCACCTGGCGGCAGATCTCGGCATTTCTTTTCTCTAGCAGTACCGACGTGGGACTGCCTACCCAGTGTCAGCCCCACCCCTGACGTCACGCAGTATAAAGGGCATAGGCAGTCCCCACATGCTCCAATACTTGCAAGCCCAAAGCTAGGTCAACAAACAACCAACACTGTGGCCAAAAATATACCACAGAAAAAACAATATGCAAGGCCCACAAAGGGAGCTGAGCTTGACCCACAGCAGAAAAGGCTTGTTCCCGGGGGAAGGAGGGAGGGAGTGTACTGTTACAGTAAGTTCTAACATAACTGTACTATCTTACTTCGAGAGGAAGCTGTTGCAGCAGGTAACACTTATATAAGACCGATTCCCAAGCAGTATAAGCTAAAGACAACCGCTGGGAAAGGATGGGGAAAAGTAAAAATATGAAACCTCTCCCAGAGGTATAAACTTAAGACAACCCCTGGGAAGGGGAGTCAACCAACACAAACCCATTCTAAGTCTATACTCAAGACAACCCGGAATGGGAAGGAAAGGAGAGGCTGGAAACCTCGGAAGACAAGACCTCTTCAGGAAATAAGGCCCTGGAGGACCACCAAGCCTAAACCTGCGCGACGTCTGGAAACGATGTCCAGACTGTAATGTCTGATAAAGGTGTGAACAGAGTGCCAGGTGGCAGCAGCACAAATGTCAACTGCTGACACCCTCTTAAGGGCTGCGAAAGAGGTAGCCACCGCCTTCGTAGAATGAGCCCTGACAGAGCCCGGCAAAGTCTTGTTAGCCTGCTGATAACAAAAGGATATGCAATGAACCAACCATCGCAAAAGCATCTGTTTTGTAACCGGGCATCCCAAGGACCTATCTGCAAAGGATACGAACAACTGGTTCGATTTCCGGATACCCTTGTCCTAGACAAAAAAATACCGGAGAGCACGGTGCACATCCAGAGTGTGCAAAAGAACTTCTCCCCTATTGGAATGCTCCAGAAAATAAACCGGAAGCTGAACTGACTGATTAAGTGTAAACTCTAACACTACCTTAGGAAGAAATTTAGGATTAGTACGGAGGTCAACCCTGTCCTTATAGAAGATAAGGTAGGGCTCTCGACACACAGCATGAAGCTCCGAGATGCATCGAGTAGAAGTGACCACCACCAAGAGCAAAGTCTTCCATGCGAGATAGCGGAGTTCACAAGACATGTCCGGTTCGAAAGGGTGAAGCAGGAGCCTCTCCAGAACAAATAAGAAGTCCCAAGGAGGAACAGGGTCCCGGACCAGAAGGACGGAGATGTAAAATCCCCTTCAGGAAAGTCTTTACCACCTCCAATTGAGCCACAGTTTTGTCCTTAACAGAATGATAGGCAGAAATCACAGTCAGGTGTACCTTAATGGAGGAGTAACTGAGATCAGATTCCAACAGGGTTAACAGGTATTGTAAAACCAAAATAACCAGACAGACAAGAGGGTAGAGTCTCCTGGCTGTGGCCCACAGGTAGAAGCGCTTCCACTTCATGGCATAAGTGGCCCTGGTAGTGGGCTTCTGAGCCTCCACCAAAATCTGGGCAATAGCGTCAGAAACTCCAAAGCGAAGCTTTGCTAGGTCTGCAGGAACCAAGCATGCAAGTGAAGGGAGCGCAGGTTGGGATGAACCAAGGTCCCCCGTTGCTGCGAGAGTAACTGACCCGAAATGGGAAGAGACCACGGAGCTTGCACCGACAGATACTTGAGAAGCGGGAACCAAATCTGTCTGGGCCAAAGAGAGGCTATCAGGATCATAGTGCCCCCTCTGATTGGGCTTTGAGGAGGACCCACTGCAAGAGGGGAAAAGGAGGGAAGGCATAAAGGAACCTCTTGCTCCAGGATAGGGACAATGCGTCTTGCCAGAAAGCTCCAGGCTCTGGAACGAGCGAGCAAAAACTGGGCAGTTTTTTGTTGCAGCGAGATGCAAAAAGGTCTAAATTCGGCATCCCCCACCTTGAGAATAGTTTGTATGCCACAGACTGTCTCAGGGACCACTTGTGCCAGAGTGGTCTCACCCTGCTGAGGGCATCTACGACCACATTCAGGGACCCTGGAACGTGGACCATGGAAAGATGAAGATGGTGTTCCACCACCCAGTCCCACACTCTCATGGCCTCCCGACAAAGAGGGTAGGAGTGGGTACCTCTCTGCTTGTTGATGTAGAACACTACCGAAGTGTTGTCTGTCTGAACAAGTAGGTGACCGGGCGACAGAAAAGGGGCCAGAGCCTGCAGTGAGTACAGGACTGCTCTGAGCTGGAGCACATTGATATGCAGGTTCTCCTCTAGCGGGGACCACAGACCTCGAGTCCTGTGGATCCCCAGATGAGCCCCCCAATCCATCCCGGATGCGTCTGCGGTGAGCGTCTGGACAGGACTTCGGCTGGAAGGGGAGTCCTCGGCAGAGATGCTGGGGAGACACCCACCAGCGGAGTTTGCGACGAACTGGCTCCGAGATCCTGATCGGTAAGTCCCAAGTCGTCCCTGGTTTGGTCCCACTGGACCTGAAGAGTCCACTGAATGGTGCGCATGCACAGTCTGGCAAAGGGGTCTGAGACTATGTGTCCCAGAAGCCTAAGGATGGATCTGGCTGGAACCACAGAGGCTGAAAAGCTTTCAGACACCAGAACCTGAATGCGCTCTGCTCTGTCCGAAGGGAGAAAGGCCTTCACCAAGGTGGTATCTAATAGAGTGCCTATGAACTGAAGACACTAGGAGGGACAAAGTTGAGACTTTTCTGGATTTACTGTGATCCCTAGGCGCTGACAAAGGGACAGCATAGCCAGGATGGTGTCAGCAGGAGCCAATCATCGAGGTAAGTGAACAAAAAGTGTCTGTCTCGGCACAAGGCTGCTGCAACGACGGCGAGGCATTTGGTGAAGACCCTAGGAGCAGAGGAGAGGCCGAAAGGCAGTACCTTGAACTGCTAGGCCCGGCCCTTAGACTTGAACCTCAGGAATCTCTGATGACTGTGGCAAACAGGAATGTGGAGATATCCCAGACCGATAGGAAGGGGAGGAGATTCGGAAGCGACACCATGCGAGATCTGCGGTGAGCGACCCATTGGTTGTGGTCGCTGAGGTCCAAGATCGGTCACAGCTCTCCCAACTTCTTGGGAACCAGAAAGATGTGTGAGTAAAAACCAGAGTTTCTTTCCACCTCTGGAACGTACTCTGTGGCGTTCTTGTCCAGGAGAGACCGGATCTCCTGTCTGATGGGAGGCCTGTAGTCTCTCGGGTAGTAAGATGGGGGTGGAGGACTGTCTGGGGGCAGAGACTAACGCTATGGAGTGCCCGAACTCCACGAGGTTGAGGACCCATCTGTCAGAGGTTACTTCTCTCCAAGCCCGATTGTGCAGAGAGAAATGACCTCTGACCCACTCTCCTGATATCAGGTCTGGGAGGGAAGGGTCGTTTAGATAGTCAGGTGGAAAGAGGGGGTGGGAGGGCGGCTGCTGGAGGTCTAGCCTGTCTAGAGGGGGCGGAGACAGCACCTCGGTGACCCCACCGTTGACCAAAGCCACCCCGTTGCGTGTGAGGCTAAGCACGGAGTTGCTGAGGCTGATGTCCCCCGCTGCCACGAAAACGGGGCAGACGAAAACGCTCCCATTTCAGGCGGTACATAGACTGCACTGTATGGACCACTTTACCAGAGTCCTGTAGTCTAACAATCACCTTCTCTGTGTCTTCACCGAAGAGCACAGAGTCCTTGAAAGGGGCGTCCAGAAGTGTGGTCTGCACCTCTGGGTCGAACCCTGAGACCCAGAGCCAGGAGTGGCATGGAAGGCAAATTCCAGTGGCAGCCACCCTTGCCGAAGTGTCCACAGAGTCGTACACTGCTCGAAGAACTTGGGTACCCACATCCGAGCCCATTTGTAAAAGCTTTGCAAGCTCTGTCCGCTGAGGACAGTCAGGCAACCCTTGCAGAATATCCAATCCTTGTTCCCAGAGGGCGTTCTGGAACAGGACCATATGAGTCAAAAAATGTAGACTCCGGATACCGCAGATGGCAGAAGAGTGCACCCTATAACCTAACGAATCCAGCTGCTTTGACTCCCTGTCCGGCAGCTGAGTACTTAGGTGTTTTGGCCTCTGTGAATGATCATGCGCGCTGAGATAACCACGGAGTCAGCCATGGGATGCTCGGCCAAATAAGCATAGTCCTTGGAGGCCTGGTACAAGTGGTTAGCCTTCTGTGGCACCATAGAGGACACATGTGGAGGCTTCCAAGTAGCTACGGTAACATCCTGGAAGGTGTCCACCAGGGAAGGGATTACCACCAGCTTGGGATCCTTCCGGCGCAGGTATTTTGCCAGGCACAAGCGTTCAGGGTCCAGGGCCTCCGTATCCAGGCCTATGTTCTCCTGGACGCGCCGCATGACCTCAAAGAAGCTGGGGTCATCGGGAGGAGACTTAGGTTGGTCCTCAGTGTCCCCAGGAAGTGAACCCAGGTCAGAATCTGGGTAGGAGTCAGATTCACCATAGGCAGAAGAAGAGAAGGAGGAAGACAAAACCCGTTGACATCTCCTCTTGTGCCTGGGTCATTTAGGAGAGGGAGAGCGGGAGGAGGATGGAGTCCTGGTCCTCTTCCGCTTGTCCCTGTGCTTCTTAAGACTGGCTGGTAACTTGTCTCCCTCAGTCCCTGAAGGGGCAGGGGAAGCATGCCCTTTGGGCTGAGGGATGGGAGGAGCAGGTCCCACAACATCCTGCTTAATGGTCTCCCACCAGTGTGCAAAAAGCTCCTTGACCTGGGACATCCCCAGCTTTGTAGAATCAGGTCTAAGTGGCGACGTCGGTCGGCCAGCAGGAAGACGGGTGTCGGTACGGACCGGTGTCGGTGGGGCTGGTGACGCTGGTGAAAACTCAGTGACGACAGGGAGCTCCGGCATCGAGAGGACCGGTGAACGGTCACGAGGCGGCATCGGAGGGACAGACGACAATTGTGGTACAGGTTTATCCAGCACTGGAGGAGGCAGAGGAGCGACCGGTGTTGGTACTGCAGCCATGTCCAACGGACGCCCCTTGGCCGGAGAAGGACGGGGACGGTCGGACGAAGAGGACTTGGAGGGCCAATCAGCTTTAAGCTTATCGGAGTGATGTTGGTCCGGTTTTACGGATGGACATCAATCCTTCTTGTGTTTAGGCGGCAAAGAAGCGGCCCGATGAGAAGAATCACCTGAAAGCTGCTTGACATCCCAGGGGTCAGCGTACGCCAAATGGAAGGATTTCTTCCCTGTAGAAGGCACTGAGCTGGAGTCAGAGTGCCTCTTGTGGCCAGAGGAGCCCGAAGTGGATGGCTTCTTGGCACATGCCCCAACATCCGTGGGCCTGGAGGCCACCGTAGAACCAGAATCCATCCAGATCCTGATGGGTTGTAAGGTGGGCACCTTAGCAAGAGAAGCTGGAGGCTTGAAACAAGTGAGCCGGACCTCATGTCCGGAGGTGGCGGAACGACCAGCTGAGCTGGAAGACCTGGGCCTGGATGGTTAGCAGTCTCGATCCCTATGGCGGTGCTTCTCCTTTCCTTTTTTGGGGGAGTGGGGGAGTGAGACTCCCTACTAGAGGACATATTCTGCTGCATCTGGGCGAGCTGCTGCTGCGCAAGGTGGGCCTGAAGCGACTTTTGCCTTCTGATCCTGGTCCGACTGTTGAAGGTCTGGCAGTGGGTACAGGCGTCGGTGTCGTGGTCTGGGCCCAGACAGAAGAGGCAGGCAGAGTGACCATCCTTGGCAGGGATCTGCCATCCGCAAGAGCACTTGTTACAGTGCCCGGTCGAAAGGGAGGACATACGTCGTCGAAAAGATTTGAAATAAACTATTTTTGATACTTTCTAGAGCTGAGGAACCCGAAGGCGAGCCAAGAGCCGTACTATCGAGCGCCACGGCGGGAAAGAACTGGAGCATGTGGAAACTGCCTATGCCCTTTGTACTGCGTGACATCGGGGGCAGGGCCGATGCCGGGTAGGTGGTCCCACGTCGGTACTGCTACTCTAACCGTTGGCAGCAAGTAAAATCCAATGGTGAACTTTCTCCTCTTAAGCTCCTGAAATGAGGGGTCCCACAAGGATCGATCCTGGGCCCACTACTGTTCACAATTTACATGAACAACTTGGACAATAACATAACTAAGGCCAACATTCTTCTATTCGCAGATGACACGGTCCTTTACCTAAGCCGCTCCTCTCATGAAGCAGCCTACAAAGATCTACAAATCGGAATTTGACATCCTTCAGAGCCATCTGCTTAACAAAAAATTGTTATTAAACGCAAAAAAAGCCCAAGGCTATGCTGGTCTCACCTTTCCTCTCAGATGCTAATCCAGCCATGGCTAGTTCCATTCCTCAGATTACCACAATATTGGGAGAAAACCTGGAATACGTAATCAAATTCAAGTATTTGGGGGTGTGTCTCGATCACAAACTTTCTTTCATGGAGCATATCGAAGACCTCCTAAAGAAACCGAGACAGAGGCTTGGCCTCTTCTTTAGGATAAGTAACTACCTCACCTGTAATGCCAAGAGTAGGCTGGTACAAACCACATTTCTCTCCTTGATCGACTATGCCGACTTTCTCTATAGTCACTGCCCTGCCTCGCATCCTGCTAAACTTGATACTTTGTATCACAGGGCCCTGAGATTCATCACTGGACTACCTCTCACCACTGTGACCTTTACACAGCCGTGGGGTGGTCCTCCCTTCACTTCAGGAGACACAGAAATGCTATATTCTGGACCTTCAAAGCTATTATTAAGAAACTTCCCCTGTATATCTCCGCTTGTCCACTGCTATGCGAACCTGGTGCCTATGCCCTGAGAAGCTACTCCCTCATCTACCTAATCTAAAAAAAAGTCTCGGGAGATCGGCCATAAGTTTTGCACTGCCCTCTTTGTGGAATACTGTACAAAAAAACTTTGAAGCTCAGCTCCCTAATCAGCCTATTCTCCTTTAAAACCCTATACGACCGCTTAGTGAAAGAATTCTACAACTATTTCCCCGTCATAAAAAAAAACAAAACAAAAAAAAACTGCACCATGGCCGCCTACGCCCACTTGGGCCCCGCAATTCAGCCTAGCTCATTTGGCCATCCATGTTCTTCCCCTAGCTCACCTTTGCGCTACAGGCTCATTGCCATGGGCCTATCAGTGGCCCTCTGTCCTGGTATATCCCTCTTCCCCGTATCAGTGCTGTCCTGGCTACATTCCCTATCCCCCGCCATCCAGCTCCTATTTTTTCTTATCCCCCCCCCATCTCCTGCCCTCCTGGGCCCACGAGAACAAGTAGGTCTCCTATGTATCTTTTGATCGTGTATGTGTCACCAGTTTGCCTATGTTATGCCTGTATCGACCATCTCCAAACGGAATCATGTCCATGTTGACTTGCACTAGAGCACTTTTTATTGTTAAAGTTGTATTGTACTTTTGTTCCTTATATGTTCCTAACTGTGCATCATTACATTGTTTGGATTGTATCTGCTTTTTTGTCACCTTGCGTAACAGGCCCATCTTGTAAATAAGCTTGCTCAATGATATTCGCCTGTATAAATAGACTCTGATTGACTGATTGATTGAGAAAAGAAATGCAGAGATCTGCCATCAGGTGGCGTCAGTCCTATATAAGTGTTACCTGCTGCAAGAGCTTCCTCTCGAAGTAAGATCATGTGTGATGATTGGAACCAGTTAGTAAGGGTCCCATTAAACTAAAATTCATACCACCAAATGATTCAAATGTAACTGTATCTGAACAAACACCAATGTGAAAACTGTTTTCAGCAGTTTTCTTTTTATGGACCACATTCTGCACAGTTCTATTCATGGAACCAGTAATTTGGATTTTTTACTATGTCACAGTTTGTGTACAAAATGCTATGCATGATTTGTCGTCCTATCAGGACGCATACTCAGAGTTGGGGGCGGAGCTTGCCATCTAACATGGTGGCAGTGTAATTTTTAAGGGAGAACACTACGGGAGCAGTTTCTCGACCATCCGTCAAAAAAGCCAGCTGTTTTAATTCTGACAAGCCACAAACCAGCTCAGGAAACCGAGCGCTACAAAATGATACCAAGTTCAACCGAATCGTTGCTCAGGAAAGGAGTTTGTCTGTTAAATGCTAGCTCTGCCAGTACGACGAGGCAAGAGGCCGACCAAGATAGGTAAGCTTTATTTCTTCTCTGCCCACCATAAAGCTCCAGCGTGGCAGCACTTCCAGGGGGTAGGCATGGCCGCCAAGCATCACACACATCCGGAGGCAAGCCCCCAGGCAACTCAAACTGCTTCAGACATCAGCGCTGTTATAGCTAAACTTGATAAACTATTAATCGATACCACAGACTTAAAAATAGCAGCCCAGAAAACAAGTAGTGACTTGGCACGTTTAGCCTCGAGGGTTACCCATGCTGAACAAACTATCCAGCATACAGTAATGACTATTAAATCACAACAAGGTACTCTACAGGATCATCACCTAAAAGAAAAAAATACTCACCACAGTAATGTTGTTTCTTCTAATGGAGTCTTGCTGTATTCTGACTTAATGCAGTTTGTCCCAGCTCTTGAACTGCCCTGGAGAGTAAGGAGTTAAACTTTGTGCAGGAGCATAGAACGTTGAGCTAGAGCTCGGTTTTCAAACCTCTGTCTGTGGTACTTCCCAGTGTAACCGTCAGATTCTTTACTCCGCCTAACAGTGAAGTCACTCCGGAGATTCCTCTGCTCAATTTGGTAAAGTTTAAAAAGCGTTCGGTTTAAACTGTTCTATTTGTTATTTTTTCAGATTTCCAGCGCAACTCACTGGTGTGCTCCGGCGCGATATTCAAAAGGGAAAAGTGCGCCGCAAAAATCCTGATGCGCCGGAGCGCATCGGTAATGTATGCAGGCACAGGTGGGGGGCTGCTCATGCATAACCTGCACAGCCCGAATTTAGCCCGGATGTGCAGAGCCATGTATGTGCTAACCCCTACTTGTGCCAGCACAAAGTTATCCCCAAAGTGAACAACTGATGGCCACCCACAGGTGAGCTGCTGCATTGCAGGGCGCAACACGGCAGCTGCCACCTGTGGGTGGCCACCCGAGTTCTGGCTGCACTTGGTGGCGCCCCCCCATGCCCGACCGTGGGCATATGTTTAAAAATAAAGTCCCCGTCCAATATCCCTGGTGGTCCAGTGGACCGCTATGTGCTCAATCGCGGGCATCCATTTTAATAAACCCCCCATCCAATATCCCTGGTGGTCCAGTGGACCAAATGCTGCCCGATCAGAGGCATCTGTTGAAATGAACCCCCCCCTCCAATATCCCTGGTGGTCCAGTGGACCGAATGCTGCCCGATCATGGGCATCTGTTTCTCAGACAACGTCCTATTACCCTGGTGGTCTAGGGTACCCCCCAGCCCACTGAGTTCCCCGCTCAGCGGTGGGTGGCAGCAGCCCACCTGCCTGCCGCCCGCTGCCTGCCGACTGACACCTCGGTAGGGCTGCATGCCCATTGGTTCACAGTGTGAGCCAATGGCGTGCAGACCCTACCGTCTACACATTCAGATATGAATAACCCCATTGGCTCACGCCAGAACCAATGGGCAGCCCTACCGAGGTGTCAGTCAGTGGCATGCAGGTGGTGCGCTTCCCACCGCTGACCGGGAGGAGCAGGGACCCAGTGGGGGTGGGAGGGTACCTTAGACCACCAGGGTAATAGGACGTTGTCTGAGAAACAGATGCCCATGATCGGGCAGCATTCAGTCCACTGGACCACCAGGGATATTGGACCGGGGGTTCATTTCAACAGATGTCCATGATCGGGCAGCAGTCGGTCCACTGGACCACCAGGGATATTTGGGGGTCATTTCAAACATGCCCACGATCGGCAGCATTCGTCCACTGGACCACCAGGGATATTGGATGGGGGGAGTTAATTATAATGGATGCCCGCGATCGGGCACATAGCAGTCCACTGGACCACCAGGAATACTGGACGGGGGGGGTAATTATAACGGATGCCCGCGATTGGGCACATAGCGGTCCACTGGACCACCAAGGATATTGGACGGGGACTTCATTTTTTAACAAATGCCCGCGATCCGGCTGCAGGGGTCATCAGTCCTCACGGCTGCTGCCTGGCAGGGCACCAGGCACAAGTCGTCGGGGATCGGTGCACCTGCATGCTAATGGGATGCAAATGGGCCATAATGACATGCAAATGGCCCCATGTGGCCTTGCATAAATTATGGCCCCATTTGCACGTCACCTTTTGAATATCGCAGGTGCTGTGAATGACGCAATGGCACTTGCGCTAGCGCATCTCCATGCTCCACTCTGGCCACATGCGCTGGCACAGTGCCACTGCGCCATGCACAGTAGGGGTGGCCAGGGTGCGATATTCAAAGCTGCTGGGCCATGACGCAGCCCCTTTGAATATCGCCCAGGCCACACCCCTGCGCAGCCAAGTTGAGCTGCACCCAAGCTTGCGCCACAGCCTGGCGCAGTTTGAATATCTGGGCCCATATATATAAAATATAAGTGTGTGTGGAATTTGTTTTAGTATAAGCCAAAAGGCAACAATTTGGGCCCAGAAGACTCAAGTTGAGAACCCAAGGAGAAAAAGGTTGTGACAACACCAAACAGATTCATAACACAAACAGAACTAACAATAACCCACCCAAGATGAGGGGTGAAGGTACACCCGAGGTGCAACACTGTACGTGCCAGCCCATTTCCCAAAAACTAGGTTCTGAGAGGGGAGGCAGAGGTCAGAATACAGCAAGACTCCATTAGAAGAAACACTACTATGGTGAGTAATTTTTCCTTCAAACAATATGAAGTCTTGCTGTATTCTGACTTAATACAGACTACCAAGCAGTTCCCTATGGAGGAGGGAATGCAGAACCTACTTTGGGAACAAACTCTGCAGTACTGCTGTGCCAATTCTAGCAACACTCCTAGCCTGGATGTCCAGGGAGTAATGTTTGGTGAATGTATGTACTGTTTTTCAGGTGGCTGCTTTGCAGATCTCTAACAAGGGTATATTTCTGGCCGCAGACAGAGTAGCAGCTGTATCCCTAGTGGAGTGAGCCCTCAGGCCTGAAGGGGGTGTTCTACCCAATTTGTCATAACAGAATTGCATACAAGAAACAATCCACCTGGCAATAGTTCTTTACGTGGCAGGCTTACCTTTCCCCACCTCGCCACAGGTGAGAAACAACTGAAGACAGTCATTCCTGTGAGTCTTAGTGTGCTCTATGTAATAGCAAAGAGCTCTTTTAACATCCAAGCTGTGCAGCCTTCTTTCACCTGAAGAGGAGTGGTCAGTGAAAAACACAGGAAGAGACACAGACGGGTTCAGATGAAAATCTGATACCACTTAGGGTAAGAACCTTCTACTGGTTCTTAGGACCACTTTATCCCCATGGAAGGATATGAAGTCAGGTTCCAGTGACAAGGCCTGTAATTTACTAATTCTTCTGGCTGAAGTAATGGCTACCAGGAACACAGTTTTCCAGGCCAAGTATTTCACATCAGCCGAAGCCATGGGTTCAAAGGGGGACTGCATGAGCTGTGCAATGCAGACATTAAGATCCCAAGCCAGGGTCGGTTCTCTAAATGGAGGGTTTGTATGAACCAGACCCTTGAAGAACTTTTTAAACACATGATGAGAAGCCAGGGAGGAGCCCTTCCCTGCTGAAAGGAAAGCAGAAACTGCTGCTAGGTGAACCTTTAGAGTTGCAGGCCTAAGGCCTACGCCAGTGAGGTGAACCAGATAATCTAAGGCTGTGGAGATGCCTGCAGAATCAGGGACAATGCCTTTCTGAGAACATCACATGGTAAACCTCTTCCATTTGGAATCACAAGTCTTTCTAGTAGATGGTTTCCTGGAAACCTTCAGGATATCCATGACTGCCTGAGAAAGATGCAGGTCTGCATATTCTAGCACTTCAAGAGCCAGGCCTTGAGATTGAGAGACTGGAGATCGGGATACCAGATCCTCCCCTGGGAAGAGGACAGAAGATTGTGTCTCTTGGGAAGGGACAGAGGACGAGACACTGTCAGGGACAGGAGCAGAGGGTACCAAGGCTGCCTGGCCCAGTCTGGAGCCACTAGAATCACTGTGCAAGGCTGAGTTCTGATCTTGATCAGAACTCTGAACAGCAGAGGGAATGGAAGGAAGTCATAGAGGAACCTGCCCTTCCAATCCAAAATCAGGGCATCCTGTGGCACAGTCCCCAGGAGTGGAGGTCTGCAACAGAACAGAGGGAGTTGATGATTGTCTGGGGCTGCAAAGTGATTATCTCTGGAGTGCCCCATCTGGAGAAGATAATCTACAGTACGAGGGGATTCAGGGACCATTCGTGATGTCCTTGGGGTATTCTGCTCAGAGCATCTGCCAGTACATTTTCCTTCCCTGGAAGGTGAACTACTACTAGGGAAGTCCAAAGAGAATAGGCCAGAGACCACAGTTTCATGGCTTCCGTGCACAAGGCCGGGGACTGAGTGCCTCCTTGTTTGTTGATATACCACATTGTGGTTGTGTTGTCTGTTCTGACTTGGACCACTTTCCCCTTGACCAAGCCTGAGAAGCACTTAAGGGCCAGGAACAATGCCCTGAGTTCCAGAAGGTTGATGTGAAGGAGAGACTCCTGTGGAGACCAGACCCCTTGGGCTGTCAGGGTCCCCAGGTGGGCTCCCCAACCTAGGAGAGAAGCATAGTCAGAACTACTGAAGGAATCTGCAGGAGAAATGGGACTCCTTGTCTGAGATTGTCCTGATCCAGCCACCACTGGAGAGCTTGGACCAGAGTCTGAGTCATTGGAATCAGTTTGGTAAGATAATCCCTTTTCTGAGACCAGAATGACCTTATGTGAAACTGAATGTCCCTCATCTGGAATCTAGCTCTCTGCACCACTGCAGTGGAAGCTGCCATGTGGCCCAGAAGCTGGAGGAAGTGTCTAACTGGGCGAGAGACCTTAAGTTGAAAAGATGAAGCAAGATCCACTATGGCCTTCACCCTTGCCAGGGGAAGGAAAGCTTTTGCTTGTACAGTGTCCAAATCTATTCCTATAAAGGTGAGAAGTTGAACTGGTTTGAGGACAGACTTTGGAAGATTGAGAAGAAAACCCAGGGAATTGACTAAGTCCTGGGTAGTTTGTAAAGCTAACTTGTCCTGTAAAGATGACTGACCCACAACGAGCCAGTTGTCCAGATATGGGAAGATGGTGATACCCTGTCTTCTGAGGTAAGCCACCACTACTGCAAGGCACTTTGTGAACACCCTTGGAGCTGATGTTAGGCAGAATGGCATGGCTTTGAATTGGTAATGGCCTGAAGGCAACACGAACCTGAGGTATTTTCTGTGGGAGCACCTGATAGGGATATGGAAATAGGCATCCTTGAGGTTCAGAGATGCTAACTAATCTCCTGGCCTTAGAAAGGGAAGGATTAATCCCAGAGTTACCATTTTGAATTTGGGCTTTGAAATGTGCTTGTTCAAATACCTTAGGTCTACGATGGATTGCCACTCCCCTGTTTTCTTTGGGGTAAGGAAGTACCTGGAGTACAGTCCTTTTCCCTTGTGCTGAGTAGGAACCTTCTCTATAGCTCTGAGAGCTAGAAGAGAGGAAACCTCTGCCTCTAGGCCAGGGTTTTTGAGATTGATGCAGGTGGAAAAGACTTGGCCCTCTTTTTTTGGAAACTTTTTGAAGCGGAGGGTCAGTCCCTGGCTTACTACTTCCAGGACCCACCTGTCTGAGGTCACAGACTTCCAGGCCTGAAAGTAGTAAGCCAGCCTGCCTCCTACTGGAATTGGGGAGTAGACCCGGGCTGACACATCAGCGTGTCTGCTTGGCAGGAGCCTTAGACAGGGAGGAGGAGGGAGCAGCCCTGCTCATCCCCCTCCTGCCCTTCCCTCTGAAGAACCCCCTCTGTGGAAAGGGGGATGAGGCCTAGGCTTGGTAAAAAGACCTGTGAAAAGGCCTGCCCCTGCCACTGGAGCTGCTGCTTTGTGGGAGTGGCTTCGCCTTGGCCTCTACGAACTCCTGATCGGTCCTGTATTCATCCATTTTCTCTATGAAGCCTCTGTTTGCTCCCCAAACAGAGAGTTACCTACTACAGGAAAATCCATAGCCTTAGTCTGGGTATCCTGTGAAAGGCTAGTACATCTGAGCCAAGCATGTCTCCTGAGAGAGACAGATGTAGCCATGACTCTAGATGCCACATCACTGGAGTCCACAGCAGCATGAAATTTCATTTTCGATGCCTCAATTCCATCAGCAACCACCTCCTCCAGCTCTTTGGCTAGCTGGGGGGAGACCTGTTTAGCCAGTTCCAGAACCGTATCCCATCTGGATTTCTGGTATCTGGCTGTGTAGGCCATATAATTAGCCTGCCTGAGTCCCAAAGAGGATGCCAAATACTGTTTTTTGGCCATGGCATCCACTTTCCTGGAGTCCTTATCCGGGGGAAGCCAAAGGAATGTTAGCCCTGTCACAGGCTGCAGCATGCACTACCCCAACATGGCTGCTATGATTATAAAGGAACTCGTAGTTGAGCCTGATAACATATACCTCCTGTCCACTCTCTAGTCCACAGGAGGTACTGAATTAGGAGTTTGCAAAATTGCGTGTATATTTCCCCAAGGACTTATGAAGAGGGACAGACAGCCTTCTGGACTCTGGGATGTCCATCATTTCCACAAAATCAGGCTCTTCCTCCTCCTCTGCAGCTTCAACCAAGGGAAGCTGAAGGGTTTTGGCCACCTTTTTGTAAACCAAAAAGTGTGAAGGGGACTCAGAGGGCCTGGGAGGAGAGACACCCGAGGGCCTGTCTGGGGAGATGTCCGGTTCAATAGGCACATCCAGATACCCCTGGTCATAATCATCATCACCGGGATAATCTTCGTCTCCCTCCCACTCCTCATAATAAGCATCCGGATCATAATCCAAATGAGACGGATCCGACTGAACCCACTGCCTAACCGGCGGTACTGGTTTGGACAAATCCGGTCTAAGCCATTGAACAATACTAATTGCTTTGGCTATTTCGTCCGCGGTTGGAGAATGCGGTACAGGATTCGAACCAGTGGACTTACATTTTTTGACGAACCGCCCTCAGGGTAGGCTCTCCTTTTGCCCGAGGAGGTATCACGGCAGTAGGCATCTCCTCAGGTTCGGCCTCAACCGACCGGGCTGGCCATCCGGAACTACGGACTTCTTGGCCTCCCTTTCCTTCAGCCTACTCAGTCTCTTATCTAGAGTGGATTGAGGAAAGTTTTTACAAATTTGGCAGTCCTACTTGAGGTAGTCAAACCCCAGACAAACACAGATGAGGTGGGGGGCAGCCTTGGAAAAGGCCTCCCCACACTCAGTACAGTGCTGAAACCCAGTGGGAGCGGTTTACTTTTTGGGTTTGTCAGACATGGCCAACCTACTAAATTACCCTATAGAAGCTTTCAAGCCAGGTAATGAAATAATCGATCGGTTACAACCTGTGCCACAGGTTTTGAAAAAGAACCAGAAAAGGCCCGATTCTTTTGAAACCTATCGATACTGGATCACCACTCTAATCCCAGAAAATTTTTCTCAGATAATAGAAATTATACAAGGTCAGTTCCTAACCAGACCAACCAGAAAGAAATAGAGGAGAAGAGTAATTTCCACACACACAAGGAAAATAAACACAGTCACTACCTATCTACAACACTATCTGTACCGTACACAGAGGCTGGAAATCTGAAGAAATAAACAGAACAGTTTAAACCGAACACTTTTTAAACTTTACCAAATTGAGCAGAGGAATTTCCGGAGTGACTTCACTGTTAGGCGGAGTAAAGAATCTGACAGTTACACTGGGAAGTACCACAGACAGAGGTTTGAAAACCGAGCTCGAGCTCAATGTTCTATCCTCCTGCATAGAGTTTAACTCCTTACTCCCCGGGGCAGTTCAAGTGCTGAGGCTAACTGCATTAAGTCAGAATACAGCAAGACTTCATGTTGTTTGAACTGCAATATCTACTAAATAAGGTAGATGACCTACAGAATCGTTCCTGCCGGAAAAATATCCGAATTGTGGGAATCCCTGAGGGGGCTGAGGGCCAAGGCATGACGGGCTTTTTACAAGAACTTTTGCCCACCATTGTGAAAGCCAATAATATGCCACCTCCAGAGATAGAGAGGGCACACTGGTCCCTTGCCCCTCACCCCCAGCCGAGATAAACATCCAAGACCTATTATCTGTAAGTTCCTACGCTACCCTGTCAAGGAATTCTATTTGAAACAAGCAATAGACTAAGAGGCATTTTAATGGCACGGCTGCAGGGTGCAGATGTTCCAGAATTTTTCGTTGGGACTTATCAAACTGCCGCAGAGCCTAGACTGGAGTCAGATAAAAAGGCTACCACCTAAACATCCTCACATCCCCCAGATAGCCAGCTTAATTAAGGATGCAAGTTTTTTTTTTTTTAATTCTGTTTATCTCATACCAGTCCAGGGCATCTCTCAGGCATTCCTCGCTCAGCCTGCAGCTCTTGACCATCCGCCTGAACGGCTCTCCCCGACGACTACATCAGTATCAAGACCCTGACTCTCCAACCTCCTTAGAGAGGCCAAGGGTCCCCACCAGGAGGAGAGTTAGGGATTGTGGCCAGCATTGGGCATGTGGGCCTTGGCTCCCGGAGGCCGCCACCTCACCGGCCGAATTTTTTTCTTTCCCTCGAAAAGCGGACGTGCAATGATGTCCCTGACATCTGCCGCAACTCCACTCCTGCTCTGGTCCCTCTACTCCAGCCCTAAGCAGCTCAGTACTTCCAGTTTCCACGGAGGCCACTGCTATGCCAGCCAGACCCCAGATCCCTCCCCAGAGAGAGGAGAGCTGTCCTCCGGATGCTCGATCCTCTCTCTCACCTGCTGACCCCCCGACGGCCCGGGTTCGTTCCCCGAACACGGGTCGCTGGTGTGGTGCAAGGTGTGGCATCCAGCGCCTCAACCCCATCAACGCCACCGGGCCGGCCCTGAGGATGCATGTTAATGGGGAATTCTTGACAATTGATTCCCCAAAAGCTGCTGAGCAATATGTTAAGGAGTATCAAGAACAACAGCTGTGCTAAACGCTACAACAGGGCTCTCCTCGTGGCACACTTGAAACCAACATGGAGGTTTCCTACTCTGAAGATAGGAGGGAGAATCACATAGAGGAGCGGGAAAGCACCGCTGCACCAGCTTGGCAACCAGAGGTCATCCACTGAAGAAGACCACCAAAACAGAAGACAGAGGTCTTGTAGTAGACAAAGGAGGTTCATCCCATTGGACGCAAGCAGCTGTTCCCCTGGGGTCACTCCAATTAAGACTTCAAATAGGTACGAACCCCTGTGGGAACTTGTAGCAGCAGCATTGTACTTATTGCTAGTCAAGAGACATAATGAACTCTGTAGTTGACCTTGAAGAGGTTACCAACTGGTCCTCTTTATCTTGGACTTTACCTGCTGCATACCAGATGATCCAAAAGGGGAAGAGGACTCAACTGAGAGACTTGCAGATCTCCTGGCTGCTTCTGATAATAATCCCATCGCACCTTGTGCAAGCCCTGTTTTTTGCTGGGGTGACCAGTGCCAATACAATGTGAGGCGTGCTCCTCTCTGATTGGATGACCATCCAAGCAATTTTGAAGACTACATGAAACCCCTTTGTAACTTGGGTTACAGTTGGATCTCTGACTTTTCTGTCATATGAGAAGCCACAGGCTAGAGCAGGGGAGCTTGCTGCTCAGACAGGGACAGGCACTGTGAGCCTTTCAGTATACCCTCGCCTGTACAGGTAAATGCTTGCCCTGACATCTCAGATCAGGGGGACTACAGGGACACCTCATCCTGTAGGCCCCAACTGACTCATCCCTTCCGGGGCTTACTCTACCCGCCCTACTAGTACGGTAGTAAAGGCCTGCAGAAATGCTGCTTTAACAGGTAGAGCCAGAGTTGTTACACTATGTGATGGTACTGCCGGCCTTATCATGGACTCCTTCTTCGTTATCTACTCCTGTGAGGGCAGGAACAGCTGGGAGCTTAGTTTGAGATGCAGGTGTGGCTAACTGGTTAAGGGTGGTGGGAGCAGGTGCTCTCCCCATTCTTTCTTCTCATTAGTATACAGCTATTGTTTTGGCTCCTGGTGGAGGTCCCAGGTTTAATATAGGATAAGTTACCACAGTAGCCTAGGGAAATGACTATTTTTGAACTTAATCTGTTAGTAATGAGGGTTACAACGTTAACTGCTCAGTTTAATGATGCCCCTGAGAGGGTCCCCCAAGCCACTGGGGGAGTAACTGGCCGTCTCCTCCCGGCATTAGCAGGGGCCCAATCACTTCTATATGGGGAGGGTTTAGTTGCCCTAGCCCCAGTTATGGGGGACTTGTCCCCTTCTGGCCCACAAATTAGCCATACAACTTGGTGGTTCCCACTCCCCATCCTATAGTTGGGCTGTGGGCACAACAACGATGAGACAGAAAAAAAAGAAGTCTGAGCACAGACTTTTGGGTTTGTTGCAACTAGCACACTGTGGATTGACAATCACCCGTACATGGCTGTTTTGAGCAGGCCTCTTGGGGGACAGCGACTTTATGAGCTGGACTCCCCTCTTCCAACAATAAATAACAAGGGAGGATTGCTTGGCAATAACAGGAATTTTTTTATATATAAAATTCATTTATGGAGTCCCCCTGACGGTAACTTTTACCACATGGAATGTCAGGAGCTTAAATGATCCGATTAAAAGGAAGGAGGTAATGTCCAGGCTTAAAAAGTTAAAAACACAGGTTGCTTTCCTCCAAGAGACCAAGGTCAATCAGAAAGAGGCTGGGAAAATGATGAGGCAATGGGTGGGAAGATCTTAGTGTCTCAGGGAAAGCCAAAGGGTGTATCAATCTTATGCCACAAGCTCCTCAAATAGCGGATCTTGGAACAACATGAGGATAAAGACAGGAGGTGGCTACTGGTTAAGGTTACTACAAACAGAGGGCCCTTAATCCTGGGAAATATATACACCCTGAATGAAGACAAACCAGAGTTTTTCAATGTAATTTCCCAGAAGTTGCTAGAAATGTCTGAGGATCACCCTGACATAATCCTGGGTGGGGACTTTAACATGGCCATGGACCATATGCTGGACAGGACTAATGCTAAACCAGAACCGCATAGCAAAGCATTAAGAACCCTATCTGATCTGCTGGCCTTGCATCACCTCACAGACACATGGCGTACATATCACCCTTCTATGAAGGACTTTACACACTATTCTGAGGCGACGTCTATGGCCAGTAGACTTTGACTATTGGTTCACTACAAGTGATCTAAATTGGTCATAGCAGATGTATCCATTGCCCAACTGTATGTATCTGATCATGCCCGGTGGTACTCCAGGCCTATTTAAATCCAGGTAATGCAAAATCTGTGACATGGAGGTTAGACCCCCTCATGTTGGCTGACCAACACTTCCAACTCTGGCTGAAGACTGAAGTGGCCAACTATTTCCAGGATAACCCTGAATCTTGTGCATCCTCTCACATGATCTGGGAAGACTTTAAGGCCACATTAAGGGGTAGAATCATCTCCTATGCAGTGTATATAGGAGAAAACAAAGGAAAGCTGAGGCAAATCAGACAGAAGCACAACTGAAGTAGAAAGAGGCATTTACAAAGTGGATCCCAGTCAATTAGATGACCAAGCCTTGAAATATGAGCTATCAGCTCTCCGACTCAGACTTAATACACTTGCCACCAGGAAGGCCGAGCTGCAAAATGGCCAGGTTATGCCACAAATACTGGGATCAGGGGAAATGGTGGAAACTGCTTGTGAGTAGGCTAAGGAAACAAGCAGCTCAAACGGCACATAGATAAACTAAGAGACAAATCAGGGTGGTCCAATTTTCCTCAAAGAAATAAATAGAATCATGATGGCCTTTACAGCAACCTGTACAAAGCCCAAGCTCCTTCACAAGCCCAGTTTTGTTGCATTCATAGCACAATCCACCCTTCCCACGCCTCAGAGGAACATAGGCCATGCTGGAGGCACCCATTGATGAAACAGAGCTGATCAGAGCTATAGAAGGGATGGCATCGTATAAGGCTCCAGAGAACGATGGCTTCCTGTGGACTTTACAGAATCACCAAGGATATAATCAGTAGGCCAATGCTTAAAATGCTGTGGGAGTCACATGCCTCACAGACCCTCCCAGGCTCCCTAAAAGAAGCAGTGATCACGGTCTTTGCTAAAGAAGGTAAAGATCCTCTTTTTCCCCGCGAGTTACAGGCATATTTCCCTGATAAATGCAGACGCCAAATTATTAGCCAAAATCTTAGCCACCAGACTCGAACAGGTCCTACCATCTATAATCCACGAATCACAAGTGGCCTTTGTCAAGGGAAGAGCTAGTGCTGACCACCTGAGGGCTTTGGTTACTCTATTTCAGCAAGCCTCCAACTTGATAGCCCCAGCAGCCGCCATCACCATTGACTTCGAGAAGGCCTTCGGTCGTTCGAATGGGACTATCTCAAGGCAGTCCTAAAACAATTTAATGTAGGTCCAACATTCGGGGGATGGGTTAGCACCATATATAATGGTCCAACTTCGAAGGTCCTTACCAATGGCCTGTTATTGGAGCCATTAACCTTGCACAGGGGCACGAGGCAGGATTGCCCCCTCTCTTCCCCTCCTCCTCTTCATAATGGCCATAGAGCTGCTGGCTTCGGTTATTCGGGCTCATAGTAACATCCCAGGAATAAAGATAGGTCACGAAGAGTTTAAAACCAAACTGTATGCGGATGATTGCCTTATCCTGACCAGTGATATCCATAACAGCTTTGACCAGGTCCTGAACATATTTTGAAAAACTATCTGGTTTAAAGATTAATAAATCCAAGTCAGAAACAATGCCCCTTAATAAACACACTACGGAGAAGATGGGGAAATCATCGGACTTGGCATGGGCAGGTTCCCAAATTAAATACCTAGGGATAATTCTAACTCCTGCAATTCACAAACTGTGCCCCTTGAATTTATTCCCAATGATTTTAACATTCCAAAGTGAACTGAACAGATGGCACCATTAAAACCACTCCCTTCCAGGGAAAATTGACTCAATTAAAATGATGCTGGGCCCCCAGAGCCTACTATCGTCTGGCCCACCTTCCTATCCTAATCCCTGATAAATGGTTCCAAAAGCTAGACTCCCTTATAGGTCACTTCCTATGGGGAACCTCTCCTCCCAGATTTAGCAGACCCAAGCTCAGGGCCCATTGGTCTCGGGGTGACTGGAACCTTCCGAACTTTAAGCATTATATGTATGCCTTTACTACTGCTAGAACGCTACAAGTCTTCCATTCTGTGACTTCAAATCTCCCAGTCTGGTGTAGAATTGAGCAACAAGTGATGGAGGTCAGGCACCTTTCCCTCTAACTGGGTATCCCACTCCCCCATGAAGTTACACAATGGGTCACGATCAAGTCCACACACAGAGCATGGTCACAAACAGCAAAAATAACCAAGAGGTACCCCAGGCTAGGGAGTTTTATGTACCTGTGGGGCAACCCAGACCTCTGTATAGATGGTGTACCAGTCCATTGGCTCAAATGGGAGAATAACTCGATCTGTACATTAAGGGACCACTTAAATGCAGATAACAGGAATTTTGAGACCTTCCAAACATTACAAATGAAATACAATTTACATAAAACAGACTTCTGGAAGCTTTTGCAGATCAGATCTGTTTATACTCAGTGGCATAAAACTCAATGTAAATGTCTGGCCTGCAAAGGTAGCAGTATATAGCAGGTAGCAGTATATATGAATACCAGCTGGTTAAAACTAAATTCCGACAAGATTGAGGTGTTGGTGGTGGAACCGGGTCACTGGATAGAAGGGTTAGCGGCAGAATGTCCCTCAGGGCTTTGGCTTAGGGGTTCCCAGTTGCTGACCTCTGAACAGGCACGGAATCTGGGGGTGGGGTGTGAGAGATACTTGACGACGGGCTGACACTTTGTTCTGCACGTGTCGGCTGTGGTCAAGTCCTCTTTTACCATCTGAGGAACATCTCATGGATCAAGCACCTTGTTCTGTCCGGTGACCTTCCAACTTTGGTCCATGCCTTTGTGACATTGCACCTTGACTACTATAACTCTCTGTACCTAGGGCTTCCGGGGGTTGATATCTGCCGCTTGCAGCTGGTGCAGAACGCTGCAGCCAGGTTGTTGTCTGGATCAACCCAATCCAGTCACATTACACCTGTGGTGCGCGAACTGCACTGGCTGCCAGTTCATTGGTGGATCACCTTCAAGGTCAGCTTGCAGACCTATAAAGCCCTATACGGACAGGGTCCACGTTATCTGCAAGATCTTCCAAATCCTTACTGTCCCCTCTGACCACTCCACTCAGCCGATGAGGGACTGCTGGAGATTCCCAGGGTATGACTGAAAACTTCTGGAGCGTGGGCATTTGTATTTGCTGCCCCCCCCCGTGGAATTCTATACCTCGTCACATACGAGAGTGCCTGACAGTGGGGAGCTTTAAAACTGCTTTAAAAACACATTTTTGGACTTGCTTTTGCTGAATACATTTAAATTGATGAGGAGTAACATGTTAAGATTTTAAGTATTTTTATTGGTTTTAAGATAAGGTTAGGAATTGGAGTGTTTTTATGTTTTAGAATTCCTACCGATTTTAAATTGTTTATCTTATTTTTTGTACAGCGCTTTGGTACATCGTGAATTGCGCTTAAATAAATATTACTATTATATAATGTATGGGAAGCCCTTATTAACTGAAATCAAGCAGATTACAACCTTGTTATGCCATTGTTATGACATCACTCTGTTGTTAACTCTTCTTGAGTATGTCATATCAATGGAGTAACAAAATGAAATGCTCAGAACAATCAATGTTCTAACAAAACAGAATGCTCACAGCAATCAATGTTCTGTAAAGTAATTCAGTAAAGTACTTCAATCTGCGATTACACAATCTAGGTAGCCCATACACTATAAAATATAATGTATGGTCTTTGGTTAACAACTGTGCTGAAAACACATCTTGAGGTTGCCATGACATCTGAAAACCTCTTGAGCTGCGCTCTTGAGGTTTACAATGATGTCATGGCAACCTCTCAAAGTGTTTACAGCATGGTTATTAACCAAAGATCATACATTATCCTCTATGTAAACTGCAAAGATTTCAATAAAAAGATTTAACTGTAGAAAAGAACCATGCTCAGAGTTCTGTTCAAAAACTGTGACAGTTAAAATTCCAGATCACTGGTTCCAAGAATAGAACTGTTAACAGGATGCGACCCATAAAAACAAACAATGCAAAATTCAGTTTTTCATTCAGCTACAGTTACATATGGATCATTTAGGGGTTCGAATATCACTTCTGTGAATGGGAACATTATAAATTGCTGCCGATGAGAACATTTCCTGTCCTCTTTAAATGGATGGTGATGGTGGTAGGCAATTTTAAAAAGGAGGTGAGGAAGTTCTTCATAGAATGAGTGTTAGATAAGTGGAGCGTACCAAGCATGGTGGTCAGCGTGGGCATCACTGCCAGGATCAAAGCTGGCTGTAATGGTTTCAAAGAGCTTATTTAAAGGGAACAGTCAGCATTAAGAACCCCTCACCAAAGTGTGGGGCTGGTTCCAGTTTGAAGTTTTTTTCTTATACATGCTGTTTACTGCAGTATAGAAAACTGTATCAGGCTGATACTGCTGACATATGCTGTACCTAGAAATCAGCTGGACTAATACGGATACCACATTTCTTACTCAGGAAATGACAACTGAGCAAAGGCTTATTTTCAGTGGCATTATACTGACCCTATGTCAGGCCACGAAGACCACGCTTATGGGTGTAAAGGCCTGGTGACATTGCCTCATTTGCACTGCAGCAACCCAGCTGCTCGGGCTGCTGTAGTGCAAATGTGGCTGTGCAGATACTTAACCGATCATGGTACGTTGACGCCCGATACACTCCTGGAGTTCCAGCTGAGTTGGGGACATGTTGCGACGTGTGTGGTGTTTGCTGCCATTTGGGGTCCTGTGAAGCTATGGTTGCTACATCAGCATGGGACAAGGGATGACTGGAGTGAAGCACTGCAGTCTTAAGTCGGCTGTGTAAACACGTTTCCTTGCCTGCAAGTTTAGGGCGATGCCAGCGCTATTGCCAAAATTAATGGAGACCATGGCTTAAGAGTGGTCTCACATGCATTCTTAGGGTATGAGAACCACGGACCTATGGTGAACAGTTGATATCCTAAGAATATAAATGAGTCTCATAACTGTAACGGTAGTCCCTATGGTAGTATTACTATATTCCTGATTGAGGGTGATCAATAATACATTAAAAGTTTAAGAACCCATCCCCAAACAAGCCAGTTTTCTGGGCATCTGAGCATGAGGCACTCTTTACAGAATAAAAGTGTCTCACGCACAGGAGAAAGGAGGAGTGCTCTGATTAACTGGAAGTGCTCCCTTGCTCTGTAATTAATATCTGATTAAAAAGGCTAAACCTGTGTCATTATTAAGCAGCAGTGTGCCACAGACCATCAGCTGGTGTTACTCTCTGCAAGTGCATGGAGTATATCGGATTAAAATACTGAAAACAAATTGAAGACTGGTGTTTAGAACAATTATCTGCTACAAACATGTCTGCAAAGACTCTCAGGCCTAAAAGAAGGGTAGAGTAAGGTAAGGACTATTAATTGTACTGTATGCCTACATTCCTAACCAGTTTCACATCTCAATAAAAAAAAACAATTTCTGAACAATACATTTCTAAATAAGCTCATCCACTTTCACTGCCATAGTCTTACAAGAATATGTTCTAATAATTACCATTCAGAACTAAAATATAGGTGTGATCCTCCTTTATGGGATACTACAAGTATGTAGTGGCCAATATCATTATCAAGCCTAGTCCATCTTCATGGAGAAGTTTTTCACTTGCTTTTTGAACATGTCTGGCTCATTTCAAACTAAATAACATTATGGTTCAATGTGTATTAACACACAGAAACTGTATTGACAGGATCCAGCCACGCCAAACTTATTCCAAGCTTTCATTTAAAAAACTTTAAGTTCATGGCTCTAACAGTTCTAAAGTTAACTATGCTTACTTTTTTCTTTATAGGTAATTCCTAATAAAAACCTATGGTTAAAATGTTCATTCTAATTACATTTTACCTTACCCTTTTATACAATATGGATAAGTCTTACATGGTACTGTGAATACAGTTTTCAAGTGCCGATATATTGCCCCCCCCCCCAATCAACAACAATACAGTTATCATTATAACGTTGGAGTTAAAGGCAATATAATCTTTTTTTATGTATTTTTTTAATGTACATGGAAATTTGGGTATGAGCAAAATCTGTTTAACAACCCCAGAGTACTGTTTCATGAGTTTGTTCTGAAATAGTCACATTTTATTCTATTTAGGGTACCTTGTTAATGCCGCCTTCTTCCCCGTTCAATATATATAGGTTACTCAGCCGTAACCATAATTCTAGAGGTGGTATGCAATTCTCATTCACACTCTGGCAGTTCCACTGGAAGGGCTGATTCATCAGATGTCTTTAAAGAGTAACTCTGCACTTCAGCATGTGCTTTCATAAATAAGACGTTTCAGCTGTCACAACTTTCTACAGAATACATTTTTTTTTCCACTTTCAATGTTCCTTTCCATGATTTACAGCACATCCTGGTAGTCCACCTCAAAAGTCTCTACAGAAAATGTTTGCATCTCCTCTGTTAACCTCACAGTGCCTTTGTTTATGGCATTATAGTGCTCGTCGTAACAACAGACTGTGATGTTACAAACAGTAATTGTGTGGCTAGGAGGGGAGAGTCAGATGCATTCTGAAAGACTCAGTGAAATAACTGCTGCATTATCTACAGTGTTTAGTAGACCAACAGCAAGGGAAAGTACAACAACAACAACCACCACCAACAGAAAACTAGAAAACTAAAACATAACTGGTGTAAATCTATTGTTTTAAGTTTATTTTTATTACAGAGTTGCTCTTTAAACTAAGCTTCTCCCACCACCCAAGCAAAACATCCTTTGGTTCTGCCCTCTGACATCAGATGTTTGCACGCTGGAAGAAGGTATAGGTATGCCACTTGCCCAGGGAGGTCAGTTGGGTTGCATGGATGTGAACTGTATACCACCCCTAGAACTACGGTTACAGGTAAGTAATCCATAGTTCTGCATTTCTAAGAGTGTGGATACAGTTCACTACCCACACTCTGGCAGACTCTTAGCAGTTCTCCAGAAGGAGCGGGCAGTGGCAGAGACTGGAGATCTGAGGTCTCAAAAGCAGCAGCCCACGTGACTCTAGGCTGATGCTGTACTGGTATAGAAAGGTGTGTGCTTTCCTCCAGGTAGCAGCCCTAAAGAGTTCCTGTATTGGGATGTCCCTGGAGGCAACAGTATGTCTGGTGGAATGAGCACTGACCCCTTTGGGAGGCTCCCTGTCAGCCAACCTGTACCAGAGGTTGATGCAGAATATTATCCACTTGCCAGGCATGGCTTCAGCGTATGTCACAAATAGCTGGTGAGCCTCACCTCGAACTCCAACTACGTGCTCCTTATAGTAAGAGACCACCCTCCACAGGTTCAGGGTATGAAGCCTGTAATTGGCCTCCATGGTTGTGTTAGTAAAGTATACTGGTAAGCTAATCAACAGGTTAAGATCTTTCGTGGAAACTTCAGGTATGCACAAAGGATGACAGACCAAGTAAGGAGACTTCACCAAGAGCACTTGGAGCTCACTAATCTGACGTAATGGCCACCAAGAAGGGCATCTTCCATGACAGGTGAGATATTTCACACCTGTGCATAGGCTCAAATGGCCTGCACATGAGCATAGCCAGCATCAGCAGTACGTCCCACAGCTGTAGTTGTTCATGCACCGAAGGGAACAGGTGGTCAAGGTTCTTGAAAAAGCACCCAACCACCTTTGGTATACAAGGCTGCACCTGGTATCCAGAGAGGGCTGCCAGGTGCACCTTGAGCGTCGCTGCTCACAGCTTCAACTAACAGAGGGACCAGAGGTACTCCATGATGCTTGCCACAGGGCAGGCAAGCCCCTTGCCCTGACACAAACTGGAAAACTTCTTCCATTTGAAGGCCTAGCATCAGCTGACTCTTTCCAGGAGGCCTCCACAATGTGGAGCACAGCTTCCACAAGACCTAAGGCCTGGAATTCTAGTCACACAAAAACTAGGCCATGAGATGCAGGGATCAAAGTTCTGGGTGTAGGACCTTCACCTGATATTTGTGGTCAGCACCTCTTGACGAAGAGGCAACTGCCACCGAGGCTTGCTGCTGAGGCTGAGGAGATCCAGACACCAGAACTGTGTGGGCCAGTCTGGCACCTCATCCTTCCAGGCCTTGACCACCAACTGATCACCACCTTGTGGATCAAGCGGAAGGGAAGGGAAGGAAGGAAGGCATACACAAGGCCTGGGGTTCAGGGCCTCTCGAAGGTATTCCCCAACAGTGCCCCAAACTGTGGTGGGTGGGCAAAAAAACAGCCTCGACTTTCTGTTCTCCTAGGAGCAAACAGATACACCAGAGGGGTGCCCCACGGGAACAAGTGGCTTATCCCCTTCTTGATGCAAGGACCACTCATGCGACGTATCTCCCATCTGGCTCAAAGTGTCTGGCAGCTGACTGTGTACTCCTCCGACACGTATCACCAGGAGATCTGCACCCAGGCTGTGCATGAGTGCCCATGTGCGGAGGGCCTCCCAACACAGAGAAAGGAAGTGAGTTCATCCCTGCCTGTTCAAGTAAAACATGGTCGTGGTACTGTCCATCTGGACCTGCATGGCCTGTCCCTGACCAGGGAAGCAAATTCTGTGATGGCCAGCATGGAGCTCTAGCAGGCTGATGTAGTGGCAGGACTTATTGTGTGACCAGAACCTGTGGGCTCTGTGGTCTCCCAGGTGCGTTCCCCACCCCACCAGAGACATGTCCATCGTACATGTGACAGTCAGCTCTGGGCGGACAAATAGGATTCCTTCCTCCAAATATTGAAGGACCACTCACCACTGTATGGGATCCCACATTGGTTGGATCACTAAGACTGGCTGGTCTAGATGATCTAGGCATTGGGACCACTGGTGACCTAGCTCTCACTGCAGGTGGTGCATCTGCCAGCGTGCCCAATGGACCACACTGGTAGTGAATGCCATATAACCCAGCAGACACAGGAAATTCCGGGCAGGGCACGAAGGTCCATAGCCTGGTCCACAGGGAGACAAGCCTTGGCCCACAGGGTGTCTAGTTCTGCCCCAATGAACATGATGACCTGCGAGAGGATCAGTTTGGACTTGTCCAGGTTGACCATTAAGCCCAAGTCTCTGCAGGTCTGGAGGGTTAGATTTCTGGATCGCTCTACTGCCATCTTGGACGGCCCAGCTATCAGCTAGTTGTCCAGGCAAGGATACACCTTGATGCCCTTATGCTGCAGGATGGGTAGCACCACTTTCATGTACTTCGTGAAGAACCTGGATATGGATGAGAGGCCAATGGGCATGACCTGGAACCAAGAGAGAATCCCTTCTGTGTGGAACTGAAGGTACCTCCAGTGGTACAGACTGGGATATGGAAGAATGCATCCTGGAGATCCAGGGAGCAGAACCACACCCTGCTACAAGGATGGTATAAGCTGGCTCAGAGTGACAATGCTGAAAGTACAATTATCTGAGAAGTTACTGTAACAGTAGAACTTTGAGAGAAGCTCTTGCAGCAGGCCACACTGGTAGGACTAAGCTATCAGTCTACGACGGGGGACCGCCCAACACTGACATTAGCCTCTGACGTCGGCCTATCCTACAAAGGCAGGCGGTCCCGCATACCCTCCTCAGTTCTCCCACCGGAGACCTGGAGCAGGCAGCGAATTAAGAACTGAGGAGGTTCCCGAGAGCCAACGAAGGAACACGAAAGTCAGAAGGAAACAGCAGGGGGAGGGAGGGAAAGCAAGGCCTGCTGCAAGAGCTTCTCTCTAAGATCTACTGTTACAGTAAGTTCTTATGTAACTGTACTATCTAACTTCGAGGAAAGCTCTTGCAGCAGGCCACACCAGTACGACGGAGTCCCAAGCAGTACCAGGCATGGCCAGAAGAACAGCATTGGGAGGATTGGTAAGCCACCAAAGGCTCAGGAGAGCAGGCCCTGAAGAACAACTAGGCCAAAACTGGCACTGCACCAAGAGGTGATGTCCAGACTGTAATGCTTGGTGAAGGTATGGATAGAACTCCAGGTGATAGCTACACAAATGTCCGCAGCAGACACATTCCTGAAACAGGCCACGGAGATGGCCATACCCCTAGTGGAATGGCCTTAACCACTCCTGGAAGGGCCTTATTATTGTACTTGCAGTAACAGTAAACAATGCAATTGGCTAACCACTTAGACGAACATTGCTTATAAACAGGAGCCCCCTCTTTCCTAGTGGCGAATGAAACAAACAACTGGTCATATTTTCTGAACGGCTTAGTGCAATGTGTATAGAATTTCTGCAGGAGGTGGTGGACATCATTCCCGACAGGGTGTTGGAATCACCCAGATGGCTTATTCTGGGGTACTTCAATGCCTGGGTCAATGATGAATCCTCTCAGCTTGGTTTTGACTTCCTTCCTCCTTCCCCTGTTGAGATGATCAGCTACCGCCTGTTAAGGGGACTGTCCCCAGAGGAACTGATGGCGGTGGTTGATTTTCCCCGGTGTTAGTGCGGCTGGCTTGGTGAGTCAGTAGCAGCCTATAACAAGGCTGTCTCTGAGGTACTTGCCATCACACCAGTCCGTATACGACTCGGGTCCCCTCGCCTGAGACCCCCATGGTATAATGGGACTCTCAAGGTGATGAAGACCATGGGTCGGAGGTTGGAGTGTTGCTGGTGCAGGCCTCAGCTAGAGGAGGACAGACTGGCTTTGAGGAATCACTGTGCTGATTATCAAAGGGCAAGTGACCGTAAGAAGGCAGAGTTCTTGTCCAGGGAGATTGCTGCAGGGAAAAACAGACCAGCTTAGCTCTTTCAGACTGTGGGCGGGCGTCTTCATCCTGTCTGTCTACAGCCGAAAAGAGCTTTTTCAGTAGCACTTTGCGAAGAGTTTGCTCTGTTTTTCTCTGACAGAGTATCCTCTATTTGGGCCAGGATCTCGCCAGTGGGTCTGGATCAGACCCGCAGAGTGGGGTCAGGGTGGAGCACGGGCACTCCTATTGCCTGGCCAAAGTTTCGGCCAGTGGAGGTGGCTGAGGTCTCCAAGGTAATTTCAAAGCTGCGGCCCACTTGTTGTGAACTGGATCCTGGCCCAGCGCGTCTCCTAGTGGGCTGCACTGAGGCTATCAGTCCAGTGTTCATCAGGATAGCCAGGTGTTCGCTTTTGGAGGGGGTCTTCCCTGACGCCCTGAATGAGGTGCTGGTGAAGACCCTCCTTAAAAAATCATCTCTCGATCCCGACGTTCTGGCAAATTATAGACCAATCTCCGTCTCATTTTTAGGGAAGGTTGTCGAGAAGATAGTGGCTCTGCAGCTCAAGGAACATCTGGAGACCTGTGACATCTATGAGCCATTCCAGTCCAGGTTTAGGATGAGGCACAGCACAAAGATGGCACTAGTCTGGGTGTATAATGACCTCCTCATGGCAAGAGATTGAGGGGAATGGTCAATTCTTATTCACCTCGATCTGTCATCAGCATTTGATACCGTGGACCACGTCATGTTCTTGGATCGCCTTAGAGAGTATTGTGGACTCACAATACTGTCATCAACTGGTCTGAGTCCTTTCTCTCGAGTAGGGGGCAGAGGGTAGTGATGGGGAATTTCTCCTCCTCCCCGATGCCTCTAACCTGTGGAGTTCCTCAGGGTTCGATCCTATCACTGATGCTGTCCTCTGTGTATGTGCTGCCTTTGGGAAGAATCATCAGACAGTACAGTCTGGGTTTTCACTGCTATGCACATGATACTCAGCTGTACATGTCTTTTGCACCAGGGACAAATGGTGCATCGCAGTGCTGAATAAATGCTTTGCCGAGATCCAGGATTGGATGAACTATTAACTGGCTGAGACTTAACTCGGACAAGATGTAGGTACTAGTTATTGAGCCAGGTCAAGGGTGTAATGGGGATGCCTCTGGGACGACAACAGGTTTGGCCCTTGGGTCGACACCATTGATGGCGTCCTCTAGGGTGAGAAATCTGGGCGAGATCCTCGATGATAAGCTGACATTTGAAGCTCAGGTGTCACCTGTCATCAAAAGTAGCTTTTACCATCTGAGGAACATCGCCTGGATTAAACCCCCCTAATTCCGTCCGAAGACCTACAGTCACTGGTACATCCCTTTGTGACATCTAGACTCGATTACTGTAATGCTCTGTACCTCGGGGTCAGTGGAGGGAACCTCCGCCGGCTGCAGCTAGTGCAGAATGCAGCAGCCAGGCTGCTGACAGGACTTACCTAAGTCCTGTCATGTGACCATGGTCCTGTGGGGTCTGCACTGGCTGCCAGTCAGGTGGTGGGTTCTCTTCAAGGTGGGCTTGCACACCTATAAGGCCCTATACGGATCGGGCCCTGGCTACCTGTCAGACCTCCTTACTCCAGCAGTCCTGGCACACTCCCTTTGATCCTCCACCTAGGGCCTCCTGGCGGTTCCGAGGACTGGGCTGAAAACCTTGGGTGATCGCTCATTCGGGGTGGCCTGCCCAGTCCTCTGGAACTCACTGCCAAGATCCTTAAGCGAGGCCCCTATGGTAGAGGTGTTAAAGGGGGGCCTAAAGACTTATCTGTTTAATCTAGTCTATCCTGCAAATGTTTTTTGGTATGTCTTATATAATATTTTTATAATAATTTTACATTGTTGCTGATTATTTTAATTGGAATGTTTTAATAACCCTGTTAAACGGCTGGCCCGGTGGCGCTGGGTGCCTTACCTCGCGCCACGCCGGCGACCTGTGTTCGGGAGCGAGCAAGGGCCGCAGGGGGTTGGCGGGGTGGAAAAGGATTGAGCGTCTGATGGACTGCTCTCCTTCTCTGGGAAAGGGGGGCTCACTTCCCGATGCCCGATCGCCCTCTGGTGGAGGCTGGGGGTCAGGGAAAGGAGGTGACAGCTCGGGGAGGAGTCTGGTCAGACGCCTGGAGGGAGCATGTGCGGACGTGCACGTGTTTCCCTCCACTGGCGTCACTGCACACCCTAGATTCCAGGGGAAAAAACAGCAAAAAGAAAAAGTTACTTACCATAGTAACCTTGTTTCTCCCAGGAGATACTCCAATATTCATAACTCTTCTGCAGTATACCTTTAAGGTCAGATCTGCCCGGAGATAGAATGCTATGCTAATGACGGAATCATTGGCACCTATCAACTGCCTACATTCTAACCTTCAGATTTCATGGGCGCCTGGAAAGACAGGGCCCAAAATTTAAAATATAACTTAAAAATTTCCCACCCAAACCTCCAACTGGAGGAAATATAAACTTATCATAAACAATCCCACAAGCTCCTATGTCAGAATCAACTGAAAAGGAGAAAACCAAAGAACAAGTTCCAATAAATGTAGAATGTGGCATGCAAACACTAAAGTACAGCATGGAGTACAGAGGCCACTGGTTCTTAAGTGGGAGGGAGGGTGGGAGAGTTATGAATATTGGAGTATCACCCCAGGAATACTCCAATATGCCTAACTCTTCTGCAGACTAAAAAGCAGTACCTTAGGAGGCGGGAAGAACCTATTTTGGAAACAGGTTCTGCAGGACAGCTGTACCAAACCTGGCATCAGCCCTAGCCTGCATATCCAAGCTGTAATGCTTGACAAATGTGTGTACTGTTTGCCAGGTTGCTGCTTTACAGATATCCACCAAGGGTACTGTACATCTCTTGCAGCTGCCAGTGTTGCAGCTGTACCCTTGTGGAGTGGGGTGGGCTCTAAGCCGTGCTGGAGCTTCCTTGCCCATCTTTGAATAGCAAAATTGGATGCACTGGACAATCCAACGAGAAATGGACCTTTTAGATGCTGGATTTCCCTTTTCCACATCCCCATAAGTGAGGAAACTGTGTGTTCTGTCCTGCCTATGGGGCTTAGTCACTCTCATGTAGTAGCTCATAGTTCTTTTGACATCTAGGCTACGTTCACCAGAAGAAGAACGGTCAGTGAAGAACACTGGCAAGGCGATAGATTGGTTCAAGCGGAAGTCTGAAACCACTTTGGGAAGGAATTTCCTATTTATCTATATGACTACCTTATCCCTGTGGAAGGAAATGTAGTCCTTTTCAGTGCATAAAGCTTGGAGCTCACTAATCCTTCCAGCTGAAGTAATGGCCACTAGAAACACTGTTTTCCATGTGACATTCTTCAAAGGTGCTGAAAACATAGGCTCAAAGGGAGGGACCATGAGTTGGGCAATGCAGATATTAAGGTCCTATGCTGGCACCGGTTTTCTCACCGGTGGATACATATGAGAAAGGCGCCTGAAGAACCTTTTAAATATGGGGTTTGATGCCAAAGAAACAGACTTGCCTGCAGATGCATAGGCCGAGACTGAAGCCAAATGCATCTTTAGTGTAGAAGGCTGTAAGCCTGTGTAATGTAAGTAGACCAGGTAGTCCAGCACCAACAGCACTCCTGCCTGGGTTGGCACTATACTCCACTAAAGCACCAAATAGAAAACCTCTTCCATTTTGCAGCATAGGTTTTCTTAGTAGAGGATTTCCTGTATCCTCGTAAGACATCCATAACTGGCTCAAAAAGATGTAAACTAGCATACTCTAGGTCCTCAAGAGCCAAGCTTTGAGCCTGAGTGACCTGAGGTTCGGATACAGAAGCCTCCCCTGGCTGGAGGTCAGAAGATTGTGCCTCCTGGGAAGGTACATTGGTTTGTCCACTGACATGGACAGCTATAGGGAGTACCATGGCTGCCTGGCCCAGTCTGGGGCTATCAGAATCATTGTTGCTGGCTGAGACCCGAGTTTCAACAGCACCCTGTATACCAGAGGAAATGCATACAGGAATTTCCCTGACCAATCCAGAATAAGGGCATCCAGAGGGACCGTGCCCACTACTGGAGGCCTGCAACAGAACTGTGGCAAGTGGTGACTCTGATGAGCGGCAAAGAGGTCTATTTCTGGAGTGCCCCACCTCCTGAATAAGGTCTGCACCACTTGCCTGTTCAGGGACCATTTGTGATGGCTGATTCAGCTCAGGGCGTCTGCCAGAACATTGTCTTTGCCTGGCAGATGTATGGCCTGTAGTGAGGAGCCCAGTGAGTAAGCTAGGGTCCAAATTCTCATGGCCTCCGTGCAAAGGAGGCTTGATCTTGTTCCACCTTGCTTGTTTATGTAGTACATGGTGGTAGTGTTGTCTGTCCTGACTTGCACTACCTTTCCCTGTATTAGTGGCTTGAAAGCTTGCATTGCCAGAAACACTGTCCTGAGCTCTAACAAGTTTATGCGTAAAAGAGTCTCTGCACTTGACCAAGTGTCCTGGGAAGTGTGCTCTGCTAGATGAGCCCTCCAGCCCAAGAGGAATGCATCTGTTGTGAGAATCATTGATGGAAGTTCTTTTTGGAAAGGAACCCCTTCTCTGAGGTTGGTTTCCTCTTTCCACCACTAAAGAGCTTGGATAAATGTTTTTGTTACAGGAACGAGCTTTGACAGGGAATCCTTTCTTTGGCACCAATGAGCTCCTAAGTGAAATTGGATGTCTCTCATCTGAAACCTGGAGCCTAGCACTGTGCCTGTTGCAGCTGCCATGTGGCCCAGAAGTTGACGAAAATGCCTTGCAGGTCTTGGGACAATGAGCCTGAAAGAACCTGCTAACTGCAGGATGCTTTCTACCCTGTTTCTGGGTAGAAAGGCTCTATCCACTATGGTATTTAATTCTGCTCCTATGAACTGCAGAATTTGAGAGGGAAAAAAAACTGATTTTTCTAGATTTAAAAGGAAATCCAGAGATTGCAGAAGCTGCTGAGTGAGCTGTAGGTGTTCTGCTAACTGTAGTGGTAAATTTCCCACCACCAGCCAGTTGTCTAGATAGGGGAATACTGTGACACCTTGTCTGCACAGGTGAACCACTACCACAGCCAGACACTTTGTGAACACCCTTGGTGTCATACCTCTCAAGTGTCCCTGATTTTCAGGGACGTCCCTGATTTTGCCTCAAAATTTTACTCTGTCCCACCTAAAATTTGTGTTTTTGGGGCTAAACAGTGGGGACTGTAAGCACAAAACAATGTCAAGCATTAAAGTTACAGACTTGTTCTTCTTTAGAAAATGCATTTTGCACTAAGCCCCATATTCTACCAGCTTTCTGGGTGGATATCTCTAATTTTAAAGATGTGTCCCTGATTTTGGCCCTTTGTCCCTGATTTTTTTAAGCCTTGTCCCTGATTTATGAGGCAGGAGGTTGAGAGGTATGCTTGGTGTTGAAGTGAGACTGAAAGGTAGAGCTGAGAACTGATAATGACCCGACAGGAGTCTGAACCTGAGATTCTTGCTGTGAGACTCCCTTATGGGGATGTGGAAATAGGCATCTTTCAGGTCTAATGATGCCAGCCAATCTCCTTTTCGGAGTGCTGGTAGAATCAGAGACAAAGTCACCATTTTTAACTTTGGTTTTGCTGGGAACCTGTTGAGGACCCTGAGATCCAAGACAGGCCGCAGCTCTCCATTTTTCTTTGGTGTGAGAAAATACCTTGAGTAAAGTCATTTTCCCCTTTGATGCAAAGGCACTGGTTCCACTGCTTTTAGTGAAAGAAGATGTTTCACCTCGTTTTCCAGCCTTTTGCTTTCCAGGAGGGAAGCTTGTTTGAAAACTGAGTTTTTGAACAGGGGAGGACTTGAACTTAAAGACAGGCCCTGACCCACTATCTCCAGAACCCACTTGTCTGTTGTGATGGTTTTCCAATTCTGGAAAAAATGGGTCAGCCTGCTCCCCACTGGCAAAGGAGAGGCAGCCTGATCGACGAAGTCAGGAGTCCTGCTTAGACTGGGGCTGAGACTGGGCACCACGCCTGGCACCATTTCTGCCCCTACCCTTGAAATACCCTTGCTGCGGGTATTGGGGTGCCTGAGGAAGTACCATGGCCTGATTAAAAGGTCTAGAATGGAATTGTCTGCCCCTGACTCCCCTACTGAAAGGTCTAAAGGAGGTGGAGGGTCTTTCTTTTGCAGAATTGCTATGGAATATGGCTTTATACTCATCCACCTTCTTCATATAGGCCTCTGTACAGCTGCCAAATAGGGTAGTGCCCTCAACAGGAAAATCCAGAGTCTTATTCTGGGTATCCTGCCTAAGGCTTGTGGCTCTCAACCAAGCAAACCTTCTCTGTGCGATGGTATTTGCCATACACCTTACAGCAGTCTCATTACTGTCTGCTGCCATCTGGAACTGGTATTTGGCAGCTTCCAGGCCAAACCTAGCAGTTTCAGCTAGGTCTGCCTAAAGAGCAGAAGGTGCTTTCTCAGACATGTCCAGGACAGACTGTCAGAGAGCCTTCTGGTACTGGGCTGCATAGGCCTGATAGTTAGCTTGCCTAAGGGCCAGAGAGGCTGACAGGTAACCTTTCTTGGCCGGTTCCATGTGAAAATAGTGACTGCATAATCGCGAGGAGCAAATAAGTGAGCATTTACTAGCGAGTGTTAATAACGCGACCTCACAGTACAGCGCCTTCAAATATAGCTCCCGTGTGTTAATCGCGAGCAGTATGCTAGTGGTTTCTTCCCACCTAGCCACTCGCTCACCTGTCCCTCATCTACAGAACGTTGCCACTCCTTCCCCTTTACACCCTCCACAGTCACAGGATACTCCCTTGGAAAATCAAGCATCTGCACATTCTGAAAGCAGAGGTACTCCATGAGGATGTTCAACAGATCAGTGCTGCAAGAATGCAGGTCTGCAGCAAAAGAAACTCCGGCTAGGAGGGCATACAGACATGGACCGTGTGGTTTGCGAGTCAGCAGGTAGCTGGTGTCCCGCTGTCTGAGACTGGATAATTGTAAGTTTAATTTTAAAAGAAAGAGCAGCTACTAGGTGAGCAGTGCACCTTCAAATCAGGCAGCACAAAATCACTGGGAACAGTGGCATTTTGGAAGCCAGTGCTGTTGCTGTCTGTAGATCGCCCCGAAACACTAGCCACTGTCAATAGTGAGTATTCAGTCTCAATGGCAGAATGGAACAGACTGCCTGTTGCACTATGAACCATCGTATTTTTCTGTCAAAGTGGTGGGTTCTGGTGGTCTGCAGGATTCCTAGCTGTTCATACTCCTAGTGCCTTTTTAGGTAGGATACTGCCTTCCAGCTCTGGATCAGCGCAAGTGCAGTGGCAGTCTCTGGGTGTACCAACCTTTCAGGTGCTGCAGTGAAGTATCATGGGGGTATGTTACTGATTGGGGGGCACCAAACAGCTGTTGCTGTCTGTAGATCGCTGGATTCTAGCTGCTGTCAATAGTGAGTATTCAGTCTCAATGGCAGAATGGAAAAAAATGCCTGTTGCACTACGGGCCATCGTATTTTTCTGTGTAATGGTTCTACTCAGCAGAGCGTCGCCATTTCAATCATGCACTCTTTTTGTAGCATGTATGGCAACCAGAATAGCTGTTTTAGTTCACTCGCTTTTGTTCAGCAGCCACTGTATTTAAAATCGCGATTAAGTATTTGTTAAAATGCACTCACTATTATTCTGTTGCGATTATTACGGGATACCTCTTGGCCATACTTTCAATTTTTCGAGAGTCCTTCTTTGGAGGGTGGGAAGCCAGAGGGACTTTTGCCTTGTCACAAGCTGCAGCTTGCACCACCCCCTGGTGGTCAGGGTGTGAAAATAAGAATTCAGTCCCTGTTCTGTCAAGCTCATACTTTTTATCCAACCTTTTGTCCAAAGGACGGACAGACCTAGGTGCTTAGAGGAGTTTTAAAATATCTCTTTTAAAAAACTTGTTTATGGGGAGTGACAGTTTTTTTAGTAGGAGTCAGCCTCATCATTTCCAGATATTCAGCCTCCTCCTCATCCACTACAGCTTCAGAGGTAGGGATGTCCAAGGCATCAGCAATTTTCCTGATAAAGGAAAAATGAGAAGAATAATCTTCTGTAGTCCTGGGAGGGAAGCCAAACTCCTGTTCAGGGGAGACAGCAGGCTCTATAGGCTCATCATCTTCTTCCTCCTCCTCACCATGCTCCGCAGGAAAGGAGGATGGGTTAGAGGGTGCAGGGTCTGGACTGGGGACTGTGAAACCACAGGCAGCAGACCCTGCAAAGTTTGCATTATTTTTATTGCCTGTGCAATCTCTGAAGGAGAAGGCACAGTGGCAGGCTCCACAGAAGTCCCCTTTTCTACAGGGGGATTCAGTCTGCTTTGTTTTCTTTACTTTTTTTCCTGGAACCGGAGAGCTAGCCGGTTCAGAGGGTCTCTTTTTACCCGTATCAGGGGTAGAAACAGTAGAAGTTGTGGTGTCACCCACAGACCCTGAGGGTTTCGGCTGGTCAGAGCCAGATGACTCTTTACACCCCTGTGCGACAGCTCCGCTCAGCTGACAAGGGGTTGCTGGAGATTCCAAGGGTTAGTCTGAATTCATCCGGGGCACGCGCTTTTATGTTTGCTGCCCCAACCCTCTGGAATTCTCTGCCCCGTCAGCTATGGAAGTGCAGGACGGTTGGGAGCTTTAAGCAGGCACTGAAGACATTCCTATGGAATAGGCATTTCCTGAATCTCTGTCATTTTAACTATGTTTTATTGTATTATCTGTGAACCTGTGAAGAGCCTTGATACTGTGAAAGGCGCTCAATCAAATAAACATTATTATTATTCTTCAATTTCTTATTTACTCTCTCCAGACGTTTTTCAAGCGTCTTTTCAGGTAAAGATTAGCAAATTTCATAATCAGTTTTTAAATGATCAAAACCAAGGCAGAATACACAAAGAGAGTGCTTATCAGCCTTGGCGAAAACTTCACCACACTCAGAATAGTTTTTAAAACCGGTTTCTCCGGTTCTCTTTTAAGGTTTTTCTGACATACTGAAGAAAAACAGCAACCACAAAACACTAAAGGTTTTTAAATTAAAAATAAATAAATAAATAAATAAAATGTATTGGTTGCGGTCAGTTCTGGAACCGATTGGAGAAATCGAGCAGAACCGGGAACCGACAGAAATAGAACCGAGATTAGCGGTTTGGAACTGAAATTATCGGTTCTAAGAAAACAACGATTTTAACACATAAAACTTACAGAAACTAGTAAATAAATGCCCCGAAACTAACTAAAAGTACCTCGGTTCCTCAGCAGTTATCCCGAACCGTGAGAAACCAAGAAAACAACACAAAACTAACTAAATAAACTAACGGTTATTAAAATAACACTGATAAGAGGCAGCAAATGAAAATAAATGAAAAATTCTTAAGTATTTGTTATTAATGAAGGCTTCTCTGACTAGATGAGGTGGAGGAAATCTCCAGGCGTCTGGTTTTGACAGGCGGAGAGAGAAATCTGAGGGTTAGAATGTAGGCAGTTGATAGGTGGCAGCATTTGAAAAGTGGCTCATGACAACTATTCCATCATTAGCATAGCATTCCATCTCCGGGCAGATCTGACCTTAAAGGTATACCGCAGAAGAGTTACGAATATTGGAGTATTCCTGGAGTAAGAACATGGCACTTCTCAAGCGGCTGGATGGCAGTCCGTGCGTGTTCGCCGGGCTACTCAGGCACCCGAAACTGGATCGGTGATGGGTGGGAAGGTGGGGACTCCCTACCGCAGGGGTTAGAGGGTGCCAGAGAGTGTGGCTGTGGCAGAGACGGATGGCAGATGGATCCCCAGTAGGAAGTGACAGACGGGGAGAGAAGGTGGCCAAGAAGGCAAAAAAGTGTGTGAAAAAAACAAACAAAACCCTGTTAAATATGTTCTTGTTGTATGGCCCTTGGGATTGGGCGCCTAACTAAATAAAGTATTACTTACTACTTACTTACTATAGTAATAGTGCTGCAAAATTCTATGCATATCCAAAGTATGGAGCAAAGCCTCCCCCGATTAGAGTACTCAGGATAATAGACTGGTAGGTGGATGGATTGGTTCAAAGTAAACTCCGACACCACCTTAGGAAGAAACTTAGGATTTGTACGCAAAACCCCCCAGTCTTTGTGAAAAACCAAAGAAAGCTCTTTACACATCACAGCCTGAAGCTCAGAAATCCTTGGAGCAGAAGTAAGGCAACTAAAAAGAGCACTTTCCAAGACAGAAAGCATAGCTTGCAACTAGCAGCTGGTTGAAAGGGAGGTAAAGTGAGTTACTCCAACATAAAACTGAGGTCCCAGGAAGGGACTGGGTCCTGAATAGGGGCTTTCAGATGTAGGATATCCCGCAAGAAGGTGCGGGACACCTGAAGCTGAGCAATAGCCCTGCCCTCGATAAGTGCATGGTATGCAGAGATGGCGGAAAGATGCAACTTAAGAGAAGATAACCCAATCCAGAGTCTGAGAGGGACAGGAGTCACTCCAACACTTGACTTATTGGGCAGGTGAAGAGATCCAATTGGCGCAAAACGGCCGACAGGGCAAAATGCTTCCATTTCATGGCATAAGTGGCTCTGGTGGAAGGTTTACTAGCAGCCACCGAGACATCCGCAACTCTGGATGGCTAAGGCCACAGGAGCTATGCATGAAGATGAAGGGATTTGAGGTCATAGAGGAACGAGGTGTGAGGGCTGGCAGTACAGCCTAGAGGTTAGAGGAACGAGGTGTGAACAAGCTTGGTACATCCAGAAGACCAGACTCTAGTTTGATTCTCACAACCTCCACTTGCATACTGTACAACTCTGAGCAAGTCACTTAACCACCCAGTGCTCCCAGGTCGTCCCTGAAAACAGGCACTTGTGCCTAGTGGGCCTAACCCGGTTACCAAAGACTAAAAAAAAATTAATGAAAATAGATGTACCAGGGAGCCCTGGTCCTGGGAGAACAAGCCAGTGCACAGGGACAAAGGCACTGGAGGTTCCACCACCAACTGTTGCAGTAAGGGGAACCAAATCTGTCGTGGCCAGAAGGGGGCTATAAGAATCAATTCCACCCCCTCCAACTGGAGCTTGAGCAAGACTTTCTGCAGGAGCAGGAAGGGGAGGCATACAAAAACCTCCCCTTCCAAGAGCAGGACAACGCATCTCGCCAAAAAACTCCAGGCCCGGGATCGAGCTAGCACAAAAGCGGCAATTTTGTATTGAGTGGGGACGCAAAATGGTCCAACTCAGGATGACCCTATCTGTCGAAGAGATCTTCGAATACCGGGGTCAGAAGCTCCCACTCATGAACCTGCGACCAGGAGCGGCTGAGACTGTCTGCCAAGATGTTTTGGACGCCTGGAACATGGACGGCCGAGAGCTGCAGTCCGTGCTCGATGGCTCAATACTAAACTCTCATCGCCTCCCGACACAGGGGACAGCTGCAAGTCCCCCCCCCCAGTTTGTTGATGTAATACACCACACACACATGTTGTCCATCTGCACCATTGGTGGAGCAGGGAGGAGATGAGTCTGGAAGGCCTGCAGAGCTTAAAGGACTGCTTCATCTCCAGGACGTTGATGTGGAGACCACATTCCAATTCTGACCAGGTGCCCTGGGGTCTGGTTATTGGCCAGAGGAGCACCCTGGACCCGTCCGTCGTGAGAATGTGACCTGGGGGGGCGGGCTGAAAGGAAACCCCCCTGAAGGAGGTTGGCCAGCTCCAGCCAACATGACAGGAACATCCTGACCAGACTGGAGACCATGACCATCTGGTCCAGGTCATCCGTACATTGGTCCCATTTGACCCATGACGTCCACTGAGGAACCTGCACGTAAAAGCGGGCGAAGGGGACCGTGGCAATGGCTGCTGCCATGTGGCCCTGAAGGCGCAGGAAAACACTGGCAGAGACCTGGTGATTTAAAGAAACCAGATGGGTCCTGCTCCATCAGCCACTGTGCCCTGTCCACAGGTAAAAAGGCCATGCCCTGGCTGGCATCCATACTGACAAGGAGAGAGGCAGGTATTCAGCAGATTGATGGTAATCCCCAGCATGGCCTGAAATAGACAGAAGATGTATTCCAAGGTCTGAACCAGACAGTCCCTGGAAGGGGCTGCTAGCAGCCAATCGTCCTGGTAGGGGAAAATGTAGAAGCCCTGCCTCCTCAGGGCCACCGCCATCACCACCAGGCACTTGGTAAAGACCCTGGGGGCTGAAGAAAGGACAAAAGGGAGAGCCCGGAATAGAAAATGGACTTCCTGAAAATAGAAGCGGAAGAAATGACGACGGGCAGGAAAAATTTGGATATGCAGGCAGGTATCTTGCATGTCCAAAGTGCAAAGCCAATCCACAAAAGGGGAAGCAACCACTAAAGGGTGACCATCCTGAAATGCCTGTACCCTGTGTACAGGTTCAGATGACTCAGATCCAGGATGGGCCAAAAATCCTGTCTTCTTGGGGACAAGAAAGAAGTGGGAGTAAAGCCCCTTCCCTATTGAGCCATAAGGAAAGGCTCTATGGCCCTTTTTTTAGCAGAAGAGCCTGAATTTCTTCTCAGACAAGGGGCAGGTGGGCTGGGGGCTAAGAGGAGTCTACTGGAGGATTTTCTGGAGGCCACTCCAGGAACTACAGAGTATGACTGTGCTCTATGATCTGAAGCACCTAGTTGTCCGTAGTCAACTCACGCCACCCTTCGAGGTGGAGGAAGAAACAATCCAACAGCCCCCCCCAGAACCCTTTGGGGGGGGGTCAACTAAGGAGTTAGAAGGTGGGAGCAGGCACTGGGATGGTGGCCATGGGTGCTCAGAGGGGCTCTGATGGTAGCGAGAGCCAATGCTGCCTTGCGCTTGCCCTGGCCTTTGGCAGGCTGATGGCAGTGCTTGCGTGAGAAGCAATGAAAGGTGGGGTGCTGCTCCGCTCTAGGCTGAGTATGGTACAAGGAATGGACTGACTTAAGGGCCCGGCCCAACTCCTGGAGGGTGGAGATGATGTCCTGCACATCTCCGCCAAAAAGGACAGAGCCTCATAAGGGGGCGCCAAATATGCTGGATTGCACGCCCAAGGTGAATCCAGACACCCGGTGCCAAGAACGGCACTGGAGACAGACCCCAGCTGCTGCCCCTGCCTGAGGCATCCGCATCATAAGCTGCCCGGGGTGACCAGCAGGGTGTCACCAGGATCTGTGCTGGGACAGTCCTCTTTAATGTCTTCATAAGCAACATTGCAGAGGGCTGGAGGGTAAGATATGCTCTCTGCAGATGACACTAAGATATGCAACAGGGTTGACACTCGAGGGAAAAAATGAGAAAGGACCTAAACATGCTTGAGGACTGGTTGAGAGTGTGGCAGCTAAGATTCAATGCAAAAGTGCAAAATCATGCACCTGGGGCACAGAAATCCAAGGGAGGAGTACAAGATGGGGGGAGAGGTACTGACGGACACCAATCAAGAAAGGGAGCTGGGGTAATCGTATCTGATGACCTAAAGGTAACCACACAATGTGAGAAGGCTGTGGGGAGAACTAGTGGGATGTTCGGGTGCATAGGGAGAGGTATTACCAGCAGAAAAAAGGAGGTGATTATACCACTGTACAAATCACTAGTGGGACCTCATCTGAAGTACTGTGTCCAGTTCTGGAGGCCGCATCTCCGGAAGGACATAGACAAAATAGAGGCAGTCCACAGAAGGGCAACAAAAATTGTGCAAGGACTGCACCAAAAGTCATACGAGGAAAGACTAGAGGACCTCAATATGTATTCCCTGGAGGAGAAGAGTGAGAGGGGGAATTGATAAGAGACATTCAAGTACATCAGGCATATAAACAAGGTACAGGAGGGTAGCATCTTTCAGAAAAGAAGGTGCACAAGAACAAGGGGGCATGATATGAGACTAGAGGGGAGTAGGCTCAGGGACAATGTGAGGAAAAACAGGTTACTCACCTGTAACAGTAGTTCTAGGAGTGGTATATGTTGTTCATCCACACTTGTTGGCATGTCCCTTCCCCCTTTAAATCTTGCCGGAAGGTCTTCAAGCTGGCTCCTTCCACCCATCCAGGTGGTATAACCCTCGGCTCAGCCCCATGACGCCAGATCTTGGCCCGCTGGAGCCAGGTTGTGCATCGTAGCTGGGGAGGTCGGGTGGGTCAGTGTGGATAAAAACATATATCACTCCTAGAACTACTGTTACAGGTGAGTAACCTGTTTTTCTAGGGGTGTGGATATGTTGTTCTTATCCACACTTGTTGGCCGACTCCTAGCAGTTCTTCAGGAGGAGGGAGGCAAGGTGCACACCCCCCACTTTGGGAACAGAGACTGGAGAACTGAGGCCCCAAAACCAGCATCTCAATGTGACTCAAGGTCGATGTGGTAATAGGTGATGAAGGTGTTTGGTGTCTTCCAGGTAGCAACCCTGCAGATTTCCTGGATAGGGATGTCTCTGGAAGCAGCCACCGACGCAGCGGTATGGTGGGTGGAATGAGCCCTTAGCCCTACGGGAGGCTCCCTACCCGCAAACCTATAGCAGAGATCAATGCATGATGTAATCCTTCTGCCCATCATCTGCTTTACTGCAGGTCTGCCAGGTGCGGCTTCAGCGCAGGCGACAAACAGATGGCAAACCTCTCTCCGAACATCCACCATCCTCTCCTTATAGTAAGAGAGAGCACGTCTCAGGTCCAGAGTATGGAGCCTGTACTTGGCATCCGAGGTATAGTTTGGGTAGAACACAGGCAGAGTCAACACCTGATTGAGGTGAAACTGACACCACCTTCAGGAGGAATTTTGGGTAGGGGCGCAGGACAACCTTGTCCCTGTGGAAAACCAGATAAGGAGACGCCACCGAGAGTGCCTGGAGTGCCCCAGTCCTTCTGGCAGACGTGATAGCCACCACGAAGGCCGTCTTCCATGACAAGTGTGACAACTCACACTTGTGCATTGGTTCGAATGGCTTGTCAATGAGCTTTGCCAAAACCAGCAGTAAATCCCACGGAGGTGGAGGTTCACGCACTGGAGGGGATATGTGATTGAGGCCTTTGAAAATGCGACAGACCACCTTCTCCTGTGCCACAGTCTGCTGACCGGCCCACACCTGGTAAGCAGAGATAGCTACCAGGTGCACCTTAAGGGTTGAAGACCCCCTTTGGACAGAGACCAAAGGTAGTCCAAAATGCTCGCCACAGGACAGGACAGAGGGTCCAGGCCCTTGCCCTGGCACCAAATGGAAAACCTTTTCCATTTGAAGGTGTAACACTTTCTGGTTGACTCCTTTCTGAATGCTTCCACTACTGTGAGTACATCCTCAGAGATACTCAAAGCCTGGAACTCTAGCCACTCAGGTATCAGGCTGTCGGGTGCAGGGATTGAAGGTCCGGATGGAATACCTTCCCCTGATTCACAGATATCAGGTCCGGGCTTGCAGAAAGACACCTCGGGAGCTTGTTGCTGAGGCTGAGGAGATCTGGATACCAGAACTGTCATGGCCAGTCTGGGGCTACCAGGATCACCTGCGTCTTGCCCCTCCTCACCTTGAGAAGCACCTTGTGAATCAAATGAAATGGAGGGAAGGCGTAGAAGAGGCCTGGAGTCCACAGCCTCGAGAAGGCATCCCCCTGCAGCGATCCCAGCTGAGGGGGGTGTGAAACAGCTTCAGCTTGGTGTTTTCCCTGGAGGCAAACAGGTCCACCATCGGTTCGCCCCAGTGGGAGAACAGGCTGTAAGCTACCTCTGGATGGAGAGACCACTCGTGGGCTGTCTCGTCTATGCGGCTAAGAGCATCCACCAGTTGATTTGAGGCTCCTGCCACATGGATGGCTAGGAGATCTGCCTCCAGTTGGCTCATGAGCGTCCAGATGCAGAGCGCTTCCCTGCACAACAGCCGGGAGTGTGTGCCACCCTGCTTGTTCAGGTAGTACATGGTAATGTTATTGTCCGTCTGGATTTGAACTACTTGACCCCGAAGCTGCCGAGCGAATGATGACAACGCCAGTCTGACCACTCTGAGCTCCAACAGGTTGACATGGTATCGGGATTCCTCGGGGTACAGAACCCGTGGGCCTTGTTGTTCCCCATGTGGACTCCCCAGACCATGAGAGATGCATCGGTCGTGAGGATGACCATTGACTCAGGGCAGACAAACGAGATCCCTTCCTGCAACCGGTCTAGGACGGTCCACCACTGGAGAGCGTCCCACATCTTCTGGGTCACAGTAATCAGCTGGTCAAAATTACCTAGGTGCTGAGTCTACTGGGCAGCCAGCTCCCATTGAAGGGGGTGCATATGCCACCGGGCCCAATGGACCACACTGGTGCAGGCCGCCATGTAGTCCAGAAGGCGCAGAAAGTCCCAGGCAGGGTGCAAGTGCCCAACCAGAAGAAAAAATTACTCACCTTAGTAATGTTGTTTCTTCTAATGGAGTCTTGCTGTATTGTGACATATGCAGTTAGGTCCTGCCTTTCAACTGCCCCAGAGAACAAAGAGTTAAACTTTCCATGACCAGCATGGAATGTTCACCACGAGCTCGGCTGAAGCCCCTGTCTGCTGTTGTTTAAACTGCAACCGTCAGATCTTTACGAGCAAAAACTCACTAGATGTTCTGTGTGGAAACTGTAAAATTCTTACTAGCCAACTGCCAAAAGGAAGACTCAAGTCAGGAAACCCAAAAACAAAACATATCCAAAACACAACCTCTCACCCAAACCAAAAGAGGGTGAAAAAAGGACACCCCTAGGGTGCCAACACTGCTCCTGCCCACCCACATCCCAAAATCTAGGTTCTGAGAGGGGAGGCGGAGAGGAAGTCAGAATACAGCAAGACTATTAGAAGAAACAACATTACTAAGGTGAGGAACTTTTTCTTCAAACAACATGAAGTCTTGCTGTATTCTGACATATGCAGACTATCAAGCAGTACCTCCATGGAGGAGGGACAGAACCTACTTTGGAAACAGGCTCTGAAGTACTGCTGTGCCAAACCGAGCATCACTCCTAGCCTGGATATCCAGACAGTAATGCTTGGTGAAAGTATGGACTGTTTTCCAGGTGGCTGCTTGACAGATTTCTAAGAGAGGAACATCCCTGGCAGCAGCCAGGGAAGCAGCTGTACCTCTAGTGGAATGAGCCCTCAGGCTTGAGGGTGGAGTTCTACCTAGTTTTTCATAGCAGAATTGTATTCAAGAAACAATCCACCTGGCAATAGATCTCTTAGCGGCAGGTTTGCCCTTACCAACTTCTCCATACTTAAGGAACAACTGGAGAGATTCAAACCTGTGATCCTTGGTACGCTCTATGTAGCAGCTAAGGGCTCTTTTAATGTCCAAGCTGTGTAGCCTCCTCTCTCCCGAGGAGGAATGGTCAGTGAAGAAAACAGGGAGAGATATAGACTGGTAGAGGTGGAAATCTGAAACCACTTTAGGTAAGAACTTTCTGTTAGTTCTAAGGACCACTTTATCTCTATGGAAAGAGATGAAATCAGATTCCACTGACAGGGCTTGCAATTCACTGATATGCCTGGCAGAAGTAATGGCTACCAAAAACACAGTTTTCCAAGTCAAGTACTTAAGCTCTGCTGAGGACAAAGGCTCAAAGGGAGGTTGCATAAGCTGAGGGGTTCTAGGGTCCATTCGTGATGGCCCTGGGATATCCTGCTGAGAGCATCTGCTAGGACATTGTCCCTCCCTGAGGGGTGAACTGCTATCAGAGAGGTTTGCAGGGAATAGGCCAGGGACCACAACTTCATTGCTTCTGTGCACAAGGCCGTAGACCGAGTGCCTCCTTGCTTGTTGATGTACCACATGGTGGTGGTGGCGTCTGTTCTGACCTGAACCACCTTGCTCTGTACAGATTTGGAAAAGCTTGTAGTGCCAGAAACACTGCTCTGAGTTCCAAGAGACTGATGTGAAGCAGAGATTCCTGAGGTGACCACAGTCGTTGGAAGGTAAGATCCCCCAAATGGGCTCCCCAGCCCAGCAGAGAAGCATCTGTGGTGAGTATCACTGAATGAGACTGAGTGACAAATGGAACCCCTTGTCTCAAATTGTCCTGATCCTGCCACCATTTCAAGGCTTGGATCAGGATTCGAGTCACTGAGATTAGTTTGGTAAGGGAATCCTTTCTTTGGGACCAGAAGGCTCTTAAGTGGAACTGAATGTCCCTCATCTGGAATCTTGCCCCTTGGACCACTGCTGTGGAAGCTGTCATGTGGCCCAGAAGCTGAAGGAAATGCCTTGCTGGTGAGACACCTGTGGGGTGAATGAAGAGCCAGTTCCATGAGTCCTTGCCCTTTCCAGGGAAGGAAGGCTCTTTGCCTTTACTGTATCCAGTTCTGCACCTATGAAGGTGAGGAGCTGTACTGGTTTCAGAACTGACTTCGGAAGGCTGAGAAGGAATCCTAAGGAAGTGAACACTTGCTGGGTCACTTGTAGATGTGACTTGACTTGGTCTGGAGACTGACCTACTATGAGCCAGTCATCCAAGTATGGGAAGATGGAGATCTTTTTTCTTCTCAGGAAAGCAACTACTACTGCCAGGCACTTTGTGAAAACCCTTGGGGCTGATGTTAGGCCAAAGGGCATTGCTCTGAACTGATAGTGGCCTGAGGGAAACTCGAACCTGAGGTACTTTCTGTGGGGCACCTGATGGGAATGTGAAAATAGGCATCTTTGAGGTCCAGGGAGGCTAGCCAGTCCCCTGGCCTTAGAGAGGGAAGGATAATTCCCAGAGTTACCATTTTGAACTTTGGCTTCAGAAGGTGTTTGTTCAGATATCTTAGGTCCAGGATGGACGCCATTCTCCTGTCTTTTTGGGGGTTAGAAAGTACCTGGAGTACAATCCTTTGCCCTTGTGTAGGGTGGGAACCCTCTCTATAGCTCTGAGAGCTAGGAGAGAAGAAACCTCTGCCTCTAGGGCATGGGTCTCTGAGAGATTTGCAGGTGGAAAGGATCTGGTTCTCATCTTGGGAAATATTTTGAAGCTGAGAACCAGTCCCTGGCTTACTACTTCCAGGACCCACCTGTCTGATGTAAGAGACTTCCAATTCTGGACAAAGTAAGCCAGCCTGCCCCCTACTGGTATGGGAGAATCGGCCCTGGCAGACCCATCAGGGTGTCTGCTTGGCAGAGGCTTTAGGCTGAGGGGTGGATGCAGGCCTGCTCACCCCCTTCTGCCTCTCCCTCTAAAGAACCCCCTCTGTGAAAAGGAAGAAGAGGAGGCCTGAGCTTGGTAAAAAGCCTTTGGAAAGGCCTGCCCCTGCCTCTGGACTGCTGCCTTTGAGGAGCTGCTTGCCTTTCTTTGGACTGAGCACTCCTGTAAGTGGTCCTGTACTCATCCATCTTTTTCATGTAGTTCTCTGTCTGCTCCCCAAACAGAGAATTACCAATTACAGGAAAACCCATGGCCTTAGCCTGGGTATCCTGTGAGAGGCTAGTACATCTGAGCCAAGCCATCCTCCGAAGAGCCACAGATGTAGCCATGACTCTTGATGAAACATCATTGGAGTCCACAGCAGCATGAAACTGTACTTTCGATGCCTCAATCCCATCTGCAGCCACCTGCTCCAGCTCCTTGGCCAGCTGGTCAGGGGGCCTGTTTAGCCAGAGCCAGCACAGTGTCCTACCTGGACTCCTGGTATCTGGCTGTATAGGCCATATAGTTAGCCTGCCTGAGTCCCAAAGATGCTGCCATGTATTGTTTCTTTGCCATGGCATCAATCTTCCCAGAGTCCTTGTCTGGGGGGTGTGATGCCAAGGGAATATTTGCCTTATCACAGGCAGCAGCCTGCACGACCCCAACATGGCTGCATTGCTGAAAACGGAACTCCATGTCTGAGCCTGAGAGAGTGTACCTCTTGTCCATTCGTCTGTCCACAGGAGGTATAGAATTAGGAGACTTAAGAATTTTATGTGTCTGTTTCCCAAAGGATTTGTGGAGGGGAATAGACAGTCTCCTGGACTCTGGGATGTCCATCATCTCAACATAATCAGGCTCTTCCTGATCCTCTACTGTTTCCTCCACAGGAAGCTGGAGGGTCTCAGCCACTTTTTTGTAAAACATATAGTGTGAAGGGGACTCAGAAAGCCTAGGAGGAGAAACACCTGATGGTCTGTCTGGGGAGATGTCCGGGTCAATAGGCACATCCAGACTTTCATAATCACCATAATCAGCCTCATACTCTCCCTCCTCCTCCTCTGCTTCATAAAATTCTTCCAAAGTATAATCCGGAACTGGGGGAACCGACCGAACTGAGCCCCTGCCAGATGGTGCCGGTTCGGTCGGAACCGAACTAAGCGACTGTACAATCCTTATCGCCTTGGCTATCTCATCGGTGGTCGGAGTATGAATTTCTGGGTCTGAACCAGACAATTTATCTTTTCTCTTTCTTTTCACCGGAACCGACTCCTCAGAATCGGCTCTCCTTTTGCCTGAAGAAGTGTTGCCCTGGTCACAGGGCACTCCTTCTGGTTTGGTCGGAACCGAACCGGGCTGGCCATCCGGGTCAGCGGACTTCTCGGCCTCCCTTTCCCTCAGTCTACCTAATCTTTTTTCCATGGTAGATTTGGGAAAATTCTTGCAAATTTGGCAGTCTGAATCGAGGTGGTCAAACCCCAGACAATAAACACAGGTGGTGTGGGGATCAGCCTTGGCAAAGACTTCCCCACACACACTGCAGTGTTGAAACCCAGTGGGCCTGGTTTTTTTCTTGGGTTTCTCAGACATGCCCAATCCTATCCAAAAACGTACCCTTTTTTCGGCAATCCGCCAGGCAAGACTCCCCTATCGGTTCCTGACCATGTCACGGGTCTTGGAAAAAACTGTAATTAAATCCTTTTTTTTTTTAGAACCGATACGGAGCGGTTACCACACTCTAAAGTAAGCACAAGCTTTTTTACTTCAAACTGATCGGTTCAGCCAAACCGATCCACAATTTACAAGTTCCACACAGAAACAAAACAAAAAGTGCAGTGTCAGTGGCTCAGTAGGTAGCACACTCGCCTCTGAGGCCGGGAGATCAGAGGGCTGTGGGTTCAGTTCCCACATCTGGCACTTAGGTTAATATCCCAGTACTGACACTGTAATACAGCATGAGAGGGTGTTGCATTTCTGAGGTGCCGTCTTTCAGATGAGGCGTTAAACCGAGGTCCCATCTGCCTGGATTGGTGGTAGTTCAGGTGGATGTTAAAGATCCCATGGCACTTATCGAAAAGAGTAGGGGAATTTCCCCGGTGTCCTGGCCAAATTTCCCTCATTCACTAAAAATACCACCAACAGCTTAAACTGGTTCAAGGTCAGTTGGAATTCATCTGTATCCCCCTCCCCCGGGTCATGCCTGAAAATAGGCAGGATTTGTCTAGTGCACTTACCGGTCAACAAAAGCTAAATAAATAAATAAAACCTATCTAGTGCTCACGGTACCACACACAGAGACTTGAACCGACTAGGCGGTAACAGCAATTCGGTAGAAACTGACCGAAAACCGACACTTCAACCGACTTTTTGAACCGAGCAGCAGGAGAAATCTCCGGAGCAACTGTTCAGTGAGGCAGAGTAAAGAATCGGACGGTTGCAGTTTAAACAACAGCAGACAGGGGCTTCAACAGAGCTCGTGGTGAACATTCCATGCTGGCCATGGAAAGTTTAACTCTTTGTTCTCCGGGGCACTTGAAAGGCAGGACCTAACTGCATATGTCAGAATACAGTAAGACTTCATGTTGTTTGAAATGATTGGGCAAAGGAGGAGAGAACCTCTGCCCTGTCCGCCGGGAGCCATACTCCGGCTCGGCAAGAGTCGAGCTCTGCCCCGATGAAGCATATTACCTGAGAAGGCAAGAGCTCCAACTTGGCCTCGTTGATCAGGAGGCCAAGATGAGGGCAGGTCTGGAGGGCCAGGTCCCTGGACCTCTCCACCTCTTGCTGGGTGGAACCTGCCAAGAGTCAATTGTCGAGGTAAGGGTACACTCTGACCCCTCGACGCCTGAGATGGGCTGCAACCACTGCAATGCATTTGGTGAAGACCCGTGGGGTGGATGACGGATCGAATGGCATGGCTCGGAACTCGTATAGGGCTCTCTCTGCTCTGAAGCGGAGGAACCACTGGTGGGATGGAAGGATTGGGACGTTAAAGAATGTGTCCTGGAGATCCAGTGAGCAGAACCACATGTTTTACTCCAGGGATGGTATGATCTGAGACAGAGTTACCATCCTGAAGGTGCGTGGCCTGGGATACTGATTCAGGTCGTGCAGATCTAGAATGGGGCGCCAGCCCCCCGTCCAATTCGGGACCAGGAAGTACCTGGAAACGAACCCCGGGTTGACAGGAGAATCTGCCACTCGAACCACTGCCTCCTTGAGCAGAAGCTGGCTATGTCGTCTCAGAACCAACCAAAGGTGTGCTGATACTCACTCCTCCCTTGGGGCGTGGGCTCGGCTGGGAGGGTACTTTTCCAATTCCAGAGGCAAACCCTGGCTGACCACTTCTAAGATCCACCTGTCCATGATAACAGCGAACCAGGCGGAACGAAAGTGGTGCAGCCGACCGTCCACGAGAGGACCGAGAGCTGGCATGATGGGGATAGGGGTGGCAACCCCTATCCCATCACTGGGAAGGCTTGGAGGAAGAGGGTCCAGGGCCTGAACCCTGAGCTCCTTGTCTGAAGGCTGGTGGAGGCCTGGAGTTGGGTCGAGGGCACCAAGCCTGTGCTTGCTGTTGCTGTCCAGTATGAAAGGAGGGTTGTTGGGCCGCAGGAGCAGGGTACCGAAGAGGCTTTTTCTTTTTCTGCTGCTTCTTGGCACTCTGAGCGCTTTGAGCAGAAGTGGCAGAGTCCAAGTGGCACTGGACTGCTCGATTCGCTGAAGGTGACCATCCACACCAGGGCTGAAGAGATCGGTGCCCAGGAAAGGAACATCAGTGAGTTTGTGCTGGGTATCTGCCGTAAAGGTGGAAAGCCTCAGCCAAGCCCTGTGGTGTGAGGCAACCGCGGCTGCCACCGAATGGATGCAAGAATCCCCAAGGCCCAAAGCTGTCTGAAGCTGCTGTTTGGCAATGACATGGCCCTTGTCCTGGACCTGCTTGACTGTAGTCTGAAGGTCCGTGGGGAGGTGCGGGAGACCTTCATCTAAGGAGCCCAACAGGGCATAAGAGAAGTGCACCATGATAACAGCAGAGCTCGTCTGACGGAGGCTTTGAGAGGAGGCTGCACAGACTTTCCTGGCAGTGTGGTCATTTTTTTTGGACTCCTTGTCCGGGGGGAGATGGAGGGGGGCGTCTATCAGTATCAGCAGAGCTGCCTGTGCGTCTGAACACAGAGGCGCTCACCAATCTCTCGGCCGAGGGGTGTTCTGTGAACCCCAAGAGGGACCCAATGGGCACCGCATAACTGCGGGCCATCCGGGCAGATGGCGCTGGGCAGGAGGCAAGATGCTGCCAGAGCTCCAAGGCTGGGCCAACAATGGTTTCGGCCACAGGAAAGGCTTCCATGGGTGTATCCCCTCTTTTAAGGATATCTGTAAGAGGTTACTCTGCCCTTTTCTGGACAGGCTCCAGGGGCATCCCCGTGGATTCAGAGATAAGGCGAAGAATCCCCAGAAATGACAAAGGGCCCTCCTCCGTCCACAGACTACCGACAGACTCATCGTCCAGAGGGTGAGAGTGTAGGTTGGTGTCATCTGTATCTGAAGAATCCGGATAAATCGGTCGACCACCAAGGTCCCCTTGAACACACCTGGAGCGATCAGGCATAAGGGTGACCGATAACCTATGTGGGAGTCCTAGAACCATCTGAGAATCCTTCGTAGGAGCCCCTCCCAAAGGCTGTTTAGGCGGCGGCTCCACCACAATCGGCAGAGATACCGATTTTTGGCTGAATTGGAACGGATATGGCCGTTTCCGCAGGCAGGGGAACCAATTTGACCAGTTCCAAAGGAGTCTGTTTCAGCCTAGGAGGCGAAAGCCAAGTAATGGCCGGAGTAAAAACGATGGCCGGCTTCAGTCCCTACAGAATAAGCTAATGCCACATTAAATCCTCGTAGTGTCGATGGAGTTTCCGCTGAAGCCTATTCTCATCAGAGGATGACCGGTGGAGTGGCCTCTTTTTGGAGCATTTATGCGCCTTCCTTGGCCTGTTGGTCGAGGGGGTCCTAGATCTCGACCTCAAGCGGACTGGCCGATTCGGTCGCTCAGGAGACACCAGGGAAACCTGTGATTTAGCTGGATCTGGGACAGGTTCCTCGATGGGATTCCCAGCTGGCTGGCTGGTCTCCTCATCAAGAAGAGGCAGGACCGGAGTCCTAGTCAAAGAGTTCTGGGCCTCGTTGGGCGACAACGGGTCGACAGGATCGAGAATGATCTCAACCTCATCGATCAAAACCTCAGACGACTGGCCAGATGGCAGGGCCAAAAAGTCAGCGACCGAGGAAGCAATTTCGACCGAAGTAGATACTGCTGGCTCCTGGGACTGAGATCGCTCACGATCCCAAGAGCACCTCCGCCAAGAGGGAGCATCTCCACCAAGAGCAAAAGTTTTTCAGATCCTTTTCCTTCCTACGAGACCGGGAGAAATGCAAGCCAGCTGGTCCCTTGCCCTTAGTGGGGAGGGACTGGCACAGCTCGCGGAAGGAGCCCGAAAATGTGGAGCCCAGGTTGAGGGGAATAAAAATCGACCAAGAAGAGGATTCTGTGGCCCACGCCGCTTCTTCCTCGAAGGCCTGCATCTGTTCCAACTGCTCAGAGGACCCCGCCGCTATGGAGACTGCCCACTGGGCCTCTTTGGATTTCTCAGGATGATTCCGTTTTTCTCGGGCCTGCTGAACTTAAGGTATGCGAGGCGATCGTCGAGGGGCGTTCAGGTGTTTCTAAAACATCTTCGCAAGTCTGGGTGTCAATGGCTGACACCCAGTCAGTATACATGAAGTGGTATGCAGATCAGTGCACAACATTTTGGGGTGCATAGGCACTGGCGAAATCCAGGGAAAGATTTATCTTCCATGACCGAGTAACAAATATCACAGTCGCTAGCTCGAATGAGCCGAATTTTCGGAATAACCGAAGGGTTTGAAGCCAGGGTCTACAAAAAGCGTTGGCAAAGAGGAGGCAACCTGAATCTTCCAGTGGAAAAGAAGATCTGGCATCATGGGGCAGAGTCGAGGGTTATACCACCCGTGTGGGAGGAAGGAGCCAGCCTGAAGACCTTCCGGCAAGAATTAAAGGGGAAAGGGACATGCCAACAAGTGTGGATAAGAACACCATATCCACATCCTTAGAAGTACTTTTTCATAGAAAGAGTAGTGGATGCTTGGAACAGCCTTCCTGCGGAGGTGGTGGGGTAAAAACACAACTCAAGAATGCATAGGACAGACGTAAGAGTACTCTCACAACTGGGAAGAGAGGGTAAGCCACAGATCAATTAGGGTCTGCGGTAATACATTAGGTAGAGAAAAGGGGCAGACTAGGTGGGCCACATGGTCTGACATCACCTTCTAGGTATCTATGAGGGCATTATTGCCTATGTCGTAGCCTGACATAAGAAGCTGGGCAAGTTACGTCTTAGTGGGGTCCTCAGGCAACGCCTGCACTAAGTCCTTGGCTTGGTCCCAGAGGATGTTTTGATATTGGACCATATGGGCCAGGTAGTTAAGGGCCCCTGACAGCTAAGGTGGTGGAAGCAAAGACACGCTTCCCCAGGTGATCCAGTTGCCTGGACTCCCTGTTAGGAGGAAGGGCACTATGGTGTTTAGGCTTTCTGGCACAGTCACAGGCAGCATTGATGACCACTGAGTCAGCCGTTCAGATGGCCACCTAAGAAAGGCTTACCAGCAGGGGCATGGTACAGCCTGTCTGCCTTCTTGGGCAGAGGGAGAATAGAGGACGGGTGATTCCAAGCCGCCCTAGTGACGTCCTCATAGGAATCAATAAGAGATGGCACTACCACCAGGAGGGTATCCCGTTGCCCGAGGTAGATGGCCCGGCGATGTCTCCCCGGGTCCTGCTCATCTGCTTCCCAGCCCATAACAGACTGAATATGGCACATGATGTCCATGAAAGATGGGTCGCCAGGTGGGAACTTGGGAACTACCTTGGGGGTATCTTCATTTACAGAAGACTCTCCCCGTGAGGAGGAAGACTGAATCCTCTGGAGCATCCTCATTTTGTGTCCTCCTAGTCACTTTCAGGCAGCAGGCGCTCGTCCCTGTGTGAGCCAGAACTGACGTTGGGCAGAGACCTGGAGGACCCCAACGTCCGGGAGCCGCCAGCACCAAATCTGCCCTGATCCAGGGGCGGAAGGTGCCTATCATGGACCCGGGGGTGGGCCCTGAGGAGCAGGGGTCTGCTTTTGAATGAAGGACCACCATGCTGACAACAGGGCATTGTAACCCACCAGAGGCAGAAAATTATACACTGGTGGATAGGGATAAGCCAGCACCAAGAAAAGGTGTGATGGCTGCGGAACCATTGTTGGGTACCCTAGCAAGGGGATGGTGGGCTTCAGCAGCGGGAGAGGTAATGCCGGCATAGGTCCCACAGGCTGAGGCAAGGGTACGACCACCGGCAGTCCCATGGGCCTCGGTAAAGAGCACCCGGGAGAAGTCAGCCAGAGAAGCAGGTGCCTGGGGGGCAGAAGGGGACTGCCCAGGCAAAGGCAGACGCTACGCTGGATTGGGAGATGCAGCATTAGCCTGCTGCAGGTGCTGCCTAGGACTGGCGCTGGGTCCCACGAGGGACGGGGGCGGTGCCGGTGGAGGAACCAATGCCCAAAACACCAACACTGGCCAAGCCTCCTTGCTGAGAACCCGTGGAAGAGATGGGCCTCAGCATCAGGGGCTGAGAGATTGGAGACATATGAATATATGAAAACTGCCAGCAGAAACAAGCCGTAGTGGTCTATCGAGTCTGCTTGCGTGTGCAGCTCAGTCTGTTTTACCGGAGCTGCCCCCCCCTTCCCCCAGTGCTATCTCCCCTTTCCCCCATCCCTCCTCTCTCCTGTTGCCACTCTCCTTTTTACCATTTCCCACCCCCCTTTAAAACTTCCTACTGTTTTCAATGGCATCACCTCCTCAGGTAGTTCATTCCACTTTGACACCACTCTTTCTGTGAAAAAGTACCTCCTCATTTCCTTTTTAAATCAACCTACCACAAGTTTCAGACTGTGGCCCCTTGTGGTCCCTTCCCTTTTTAAATTGAAAATGCCCTCCACTCCAACCTTGTTTATACCTTTTAGGTACTTAAAAGTTTCTTATCATATCCCCCCCTTTCCCTTCTGTCTTCGGAGGAATACATACTGAGCTCCCCTTAACCTCTCATCATACGGTCTGTCCCCCATGCCCTGGATCATCTTGGTAGCCCTTCACCCCCAGTAGTTTGATGTTCTTCAAATAAGGGCACTAGAATTGCATACAGTACTCCAAGTGCAGTCTCACCAATGACCTGTACAAGGCCAGAATGACTTCCTCCCTCCTGGAGGTGATTCCTCTGGAGATGCAACCCAGTATTTTATTTTTACAGCCCTGCGCAGTGTGTTTCATGTCACCCCTGACAATCACCCGGATCCTTTTCCTCCTTTGAGATAAACGCCCGTACGTCCCCCCAGCCAGTAGCTGGCCCCTGGGTTTCTAGCTCCCAGGTGCATAACCTTGCATTTCTTGGCGTTGAACCCCAACTGCCAGATGCCAGACCAATTCTCTAGTCTGGCCAGATCCTTCCTGAGTTCCTGTCTCCCCTCCTCCATGTCCACCCTCCCACAGAGCTTAGTATAGCCTGCAAAAAGACAGACTTTACTTTTAACCCTTACTGCTATGTCTCCAACATAGATGTTGAACAATATTGGACAGAGCACTGATCCCTGTGGGAACCCCGTGGTTACAGGTCTAGTCTTGGATAGTCCCCCCCCACCCCCCACCATCACTCCCTGTTTCCTTTCTTGCAGCCAGCTCCTGACCCACACCAGCAACTTGTCCCAAACTCCCAGGTTACTCAGTTTGCTGAGCAACCTTCCATGAGGCACTGAGTCAAAGGCCTTACTGAAGTCCAGGTATAGTACATCCACTGCTTGGCCCGTGTCCAACGACCTTGTGACCCAGTCGAAAAATTCTATCATGTTCATCTGGCAGGATCTCCCCATGACAAACCCATGCTGCCTACCGTCCTGGAGACTGTTAACCTCCAGAAAAAGTTTACCAGCCTTTCTTTTAGAATGGTCTCTATTACTTTGCCTACTATGGAGGTTAGACTGACCAGTCTGTAGTTACCAGGTTCATCTCTGGGACCACTCCTGTGAAGTGGGACTACATGAGCCATTCTCCAATCCTGAGGCACACACCCCATCTCTAGTAGGGTGTTAAACAGATCCTCCAGGGGGGGCTGAAGTCCCTGGCCTCAGAGAGCCACCACCCAAGATAACAATAAGGGTGGGCAGCAGAGCCACCGGTAGCTTAGCAGAAGAAAGGGCTGGAAGGGCTGTGGGAGACAACCCCCCCTCCCCGAGGGAGAACGACCCTGAGGTGGTTGCGGGTTTGTGAAGTGACCGCGAGCAGGAAGCAGACCGGTCCCGATGCTTGTCCTGGTGTTTATGCTTACCACCGGATTTATGAGAGGATGATGAAGCCCCGGAGGACTGCACCAGTGAAGTGGAAGAGGTCCTGGCCTGCAGCTCCTTCTCCATTGCGACCAACTTCTGCTTTACGAGATGGCGCTCCAGAATTTTAAGACGACACTTCCGAGTGGCCTGACTGGATTTCTGGCAAATCTGGCAGGCTTTGGTGTCGAGGCTGCGGCCTAGGCACAGGAAGCAAGCAGAATGGGCATCTGTTTCAGGTATCTGTTTGTCGCAGGCACACTTTGTGGAGTGGTTGGAAGATGAAGTTGGTGTAAAAGACAAACTCGATGGCTGAAAGACTGAAAATTCAATGTTGTCAACTAATATGGTAAAGAAAATAAAAAAGCGCAGCAAGTGCGGCGATGGCGGTGAACTGTAGCTGCAGCGTCTGCAGAGGTCTGACATGCACTGGTAGATGCTGGGAAAAGAACTGAGGAGGGACTGGGAGACTGCCTGCCTTTACAGGACAGGCTGACGTCAGAGGCTGATGTTGGTGGTGGTGGTGGTGGCCAGCCCCTGTAGCAGACTACTAGCTAGAAGTTTTCCGTGTGGTCCTGGAAACTGATGGCTTAGTCCTACCCGTGTGGCCTGCTGCAAGAGCATTCCTCGAAGAAAGATCCTGCGCATCTGCATGATCTGGTTCAGAATGTGCAGATCCAGTATGGGCAGCAGTCCTCCACCATCTGCTTTGGGACTAGGAAGTGCCTAGACACGTACCCCTGACTTGTCAGGGCATTCTGTAACACTGGCTATGGTTTTTTTTTTTTTTTTACCAAGAACTCAGCAATGTCCTCCCTTAGGGTGGACGTGTCCTGTGATTCCGAGGACTCCTGAGAAGCATGGAGTCAGTAGAGCAGGACAGCCTTCAAGTCGAAAAGCAACCTTCTGCTGTCCACCTCCAGTACCCACTTGTCCATGGTAACGACGGAACAATGTGGCCAGAAGTGGCATAACCAACTCCCCACAGGAAGCTGGATCAGGGACTGGATGGGTGGGAGGATGACCCCCTCCTGAGCCATCACTGAATAACTTTGGAGCAGGCACTGGGGCTGGAGGGGCATCACTTCCCCTAACCCTACCTCTTTCTGGCCATTGACCTTGGTCTTGGAGCGTCCGGCTTTGTATTGCCCCTGCTGGGGCTGCTGCTGCTGTGGCTGAAAGGACCAATATTGAAAAGTCTTCTTTTTAGGTTTCTGAGCCTTAGTTTCCTTCTGTGATGAAGCCACAGAATCCAGGGTGGTAATGGACTTCTCAATCCTGGTGTACTATCCTTCCATACCCAGGCCAAAGAGGGAGATATTGGCCAGCTTGTACCGAGTGTCCACTGGAGAGCCTCAGCCAGGCCCTGGAACAGATCGCGATGGCTGCTGCCATGGCATAGGTACAGGAGTCACCTATACCCAAGGCCATCTGGAGCTGGTGTTTAGCTAGCATTGGACCCTAGAAACATAGAAACATAGACTTTGACGGCAGATAAGGACCACTTGGCCCACCCAGTCTGCCCATTTCCCTACCTACTGGATAAGCTGCAGATTCTAGTTAACCAACAGCCTACTTCCTACAACCCCCCACTATAATTGCCTTATGTCTGTCCCATGCATGTTTGAATTCCCCCACTGTTTTAGACCCCACAACCTCTCCAGGAAGGCGGTTCCATGTGTCCACCACTCTCTCCGTGAAAAAGAATTTCTCACATTACCCTGAGCCGTCCCCTCTAACTTTAAATTGTGCCCCCTTGTTCTTACACATCTTTTTCTGAAAGATGCTACCCTCCTGGACTTTGTTGATTCCCTTGAGGTACTTAAAAGCTTCTATCATGTCCCCCCTGTCCCTCCTTTCATCAAGGGTATACATATTAAGCTCTCTGTCTCTCTTCATATGGTTTCTGATGTAGACCCTGCACCATTTTAGTTGCCCTCCTCTGGACTACTTCCATCTTGTCTATGTCCTTGCGTAGATGAGGTCTCCAAAACTGCACGCAGTACTCCAGATGGGGTCTCACCAACTGTCTGTACAGAGGGATAACCACTTCCCTTTTTCTACTTGTGATGCCCTCCTATGCATCCCAGTATCCCCCTGGCTCTCCTTACTGACTTCTCACATTGCTTACCCACCTTTAGGTCATCTGATATGACTACACCCAGATCCCTTTCCATTATTGTCGTTAGTACCTCCCCTGCTATTGTGTACTCTTCTCCTGGATTTTTATTTCCCAGGTGCATTACTTTGCACTTCTTTGCATTGAATCTAAGTTGCCATATGTCTGACCATTCCTCCAACCTTGCCAAGTCCCTTCTCATCCTTTCTACCCCCCCTTGTGTATCAACTCTGTTACAGATCTTTGTGTCATCCATAAAGGGCATACCTTCCTTCCAGTCCCTCCATAGCGTCACCTATAAAGGCGTTAAAGGCCTGGACCAGTACTGAGCCCTGAGGTACTCCACTGGTAACCCCCCTTTCTTCAGAATGTGTTCCATTCACTATTACCTTCTGTGTCCTGTTGTGTAGCCAGATTGCTACCCAGGCTACCACCCTGGGACCCACTCCCAGGCTGGCTAACTTGATTATTAATCTTTTGTGCGGGACTGTGTCAAATGCCTTGCTAAAGTCTAGACAGGCCATATCCACAGCCCCTCCCTGGTCTATTACTTTGGTCACCCAGTCAAAGAAATCTATTAGATTCGTCTGACATGACCTTCCTGCTGTGAATCCATGCTGCTTTGGTTCCTGTGCCCCACTGGCCTCTAGGTACTCAACAATTCTTTCTTTCAGAAGTGATTCCATCATTTTCCCCACCACTGAGGTCAAACTAACAGGTCTGTAGTTTCCTGCTTCTGCCTTGCTCCCACTTTTGTGAAGGGGACTCATCTGCCTCCTCCAGTCCTCAGGTACCACCCCATCTTCCCATGATTTGTTAAAAGTGTGGTTAGTGGTGTCACTAGGTCCTCCTTAGCTCTTTTAGGATTCTAGGTGAATCCCGGCCAGGCCCCATTGCTTTGTCCACCTTGAGTTTTAGGAGTTCTTTCAGTACTTTTTCTTCTGTAAATGGACTGGTGTCAACCCCACTATCCAGAGTGCTCCTACTGTTTGGTTTAGGTAACTCCTCCTCTTCTTCTTTTGTGAATACTGAGCAAAAGTATTCATTCAGTATCTCTGCCTTTTCACTGTATCCCTCTGCCCACCTCCCCTCTCCTTTATTAATCTTCACTATCCCTCCCTTAACCTTTCTATGCTCCCTAATGTACCTATAAAAGGTTTTATCCCCCTTCTTAACTGAGTTGGCTATCTTTTCCTCGTGTGGGCCTTTGCTTTTCTGACTGCCTTCCCACTTCTTTCTGCTTTAATTGATACAGTTCCTGTCATGCTCCATCTGTGATTCCTTATACTTTTTGAATGCAGCCTTTTCTCCTTAACCTTCCTGACACCTCTTTTGAGAGCCATAGTGTTTTTACTCCACTTTGTTTTCTTTATTTGTTTCACACAAAGGCTTGTTGCCTCCATGATGGCAGTTTTGATTTTTCTCCATTGTTCTTCCACCCCTCCTTTCTGGCCATTTGCTAATGCATTCCTCAGGTATTCACCCACTATGCCAAAGTCAGCCCTTCTAAAGTCCAGTATCCTTGTCTTTGTATGGCTTGTCTCCATGGTTGTGGTCGCTTGTTCCCAGATGTCTACTGACTTCTAAGTTTGTGATCCTCTCTCCATTTGAGAGTACCAGGTCTAATATTGCTCCCACCTGAGTGGGTTCCACCACTAGCTGTCTAAAGCTTGCTCCCTGTAGGGCATAGAGAATGACCCTGCTCTTGGATGTGGCTGCAGTCCATGTCGCCCAGTTAACATCTGGCATATTCAGGTCCCCCATCAGCAGGATCTCCCCTTTTTCAGCCATTTTGAGAATGCCCTCTATTATTTTCTTGTCCATTTCCTCTCCTTGAGACGGGGTCTGTATACAACCCCTGTGCGGACTGTGATGCCATTCCCTGTCTCCAAGGTGACCCAGAGTTCCTCTTGTCCTCCCCCTTTACTTTTTAGTTCTGTAGCTTTGACCCCTTCCCTTATGTAGAGAGCTACTCCATCTCCTCTTTTACCCTCCCTGTCCCTTCTGTAGATTGTGTACCCTGGTATGTTGACACCCCAGTCATGGTTCTCCGTGTACCATGTTTCTGTGACTGCCACAATATCCAAGTGTTCCTCTTCCATCAGGGCTACTAGCTCTGGAAGCTTGTTTCCCAGACTACAGGCATTGGTACTCATTGCCCTCCATTTAATGTAGGCTTTATCCTTTTTTACCCCATCCCTGCTCTTATTGCCCTTGTCCATTTTTCCATTTGCCCCTGTCCTGCCCTCTGTCAAGTTCTGTACCTCAGTGTTTACCCTACTACCTGCCATGTTTTGTGGGAGGAGGCTTGAACTTTCCTGTTTCCTATCAGCACCTCCCCCCCTTGGCTGGTTTAAAAGCTTGCCAGGAAGCCTTTAAATCTGTAGCCTAGGCGTGTTTCCCTTCCTGGACAGATGCAGACCATCATGCCAGTATAGACCTTCATCTCTCCAGGTGGACCCCAGTCCCCAGTGAAGCCAAAGCCCTGTGCTCTGCACCAGTTTTGCAACCATTCATTAAACTGCATGGTGTGCAGTACCCTAGCCTCACCCCTGCCATAGACTGGCAGCACCTCTGAGAAGGTTACCATGCTTGCTACCTATCTGAGGCCCCTCCCCAACTCCACAAATTCATCTTGCACTGCACTGATCTCATACCTAGCTAGGTCATTTGTCCCGAGGTGGACAATGATATCTAGTTTCCTCTCCTGTGATGCTCCTTCTGCAATTCTGAGGATTCGCTTCCTGTCCCTCCACGCCATGGCACCAGGTAGGCACCTTACTTCCCTCTCCACTCCCTTCCCCAGGTCTACACCCCTAACAATTGAGTCCCCTATCAGAAGCTGTTTCTTTCCCCTGTGGTGTCCCTCGCCACTCTTTTGTGGGTCTCCCTTGTGGATGTCCCCAGCAATTTTCTTGGTCTCCAATGAGGGTGTCATCATAGAGGAACCTTGATTTGCCAGGCTGACATATGATTTGTGTAGAGGTGCAACTCGGGGGCTACGCCTCTGTTCCACCACCCTCACCCTCCCCGAACCTACTGTGGTCCATCTGCTCTTCACACATGGCAACTGGTCCTTTATCAACTTCACCGGCAAGTGCTTGCCCACAGGGAGGTGAGGGAGGATTTCATCCAGCAGTCCTAATAGGGAGTGGCCAAAGTTCGCCAACAGGACAGCACAACTAGCCAGATACAGACCCTAAGAGGAGGCAGCGTCAACCTTTTTGGATGCATGATCATGCTTCCTTGGCTCCTTGTCCATGTCCATGTCCCCTTGGCCTCTGGACTTCCAAAAGGCCAAGGCCAAGACCTACCCCTCGGCTGGGGAGTGGTCCGAAAACCCCAAAAAGAACCTTGTTGGGACCACATGCTTGTGGACCATATGGGTGGAGGGATGCCAGAGAGGATGCTGGATGCTGCCAAAGCTCCAGGGCCGGTCACAAAATGGCCTCAGCCATGGGAAAGGCAACCCCCGGGAAACTGACCCTGTCCAGGATATCAGTAAAGGGGTATTTAGCCCACTTTCTGACAGATTCAAAGGACACATTCATGGACTCCAACATAAGGCAGTGAAGAGCCAAAAACATCACTGGCCCCTGGTTGGTGGACAGTTCCTCGACTGAAGCCTGGTTAAAGGTATGGGTCCTCGATGACAACATTGGCAGCCCACCAGAGTTGTCCAAAGAATCCTCGAAAATAGCCTTCGACCATCTGCTGCTGTGGATCACTTAAGTGTCTTCTGACTGGGTGATATCTATTGACAGCCTGCTTGGCAAGCCAGATGCAGCACATGAGTCCTTAGCTGGTGCTCCCACCAAAGGTTGTAGAGGCGGCTCCACCCACAAGGGTGGAGAGGCAGATTCCGGGCATCACTGGAGGCTGCCAAGAGACCACACACATCCAGAAGTCAGAGCTCTATCCTGCCCTGAAATGGTCGCTGCCAAGAGCATGTCCTCGTAGTGCATCTGCATCCTGTGGTGGTGCATCTCCTCACTGGAGGACGAGGAGCGTAGATGGCAGTGCCTTCTGGTCCAGCGAGATCAAGAGCGTGAACAGCACCTCATCCTGAGGGCCAATGCTGAAAAGCCTCTGTAGGGTTGGTGTATACCACATGCTGAGCCATGTTTACTAGTATTGGCTTGGGAGGCAAGATCACCAGTGGAGAATGATCCCAAATGGAACAGATATGGGAAGGTGACTGGCCCATGTCCACCTAGGTGAGGACTAGGAGAACAGAGGTCTGGGAGACTGACTCCTTGATCTTCTCCAACTGGTCAACAGAGTCGAGAAAAATCTCAACAATCTGCTCGACCGGTAACTAGGTCAGCAAGCCCAATGGGGGCACTGAGGAGCTGCCAACCAACACCCCGACCGGAGGGAGCTCGACTGGAGTTGAGCACTCAATGTTAGTCAAGTGGTTGGTGGAGTTGATCTAGTGGAAGGACCATGGTTTCTCCCGATTCTACGACCAGCACCGGTGGTGCTTGTGCCTTTTCCTGTGGTGAGCACAGCTTTCTCTGAAGGCCTGGAGAGCCCAGCACATGTCCCAGTACCTGTCCAAAAAAGGACACGGGAATGCTGACTCCAGCCAGGAGCAGCGACAAGGCCAAGGAAGTGCTCATTGTGGCAGCTGCTGCCTCCTCTGTCAAGGCCGCCAGTTGAGCTGCTGAGTCAGCCAAGGACATCTTGTGGTCTTTATGTCAAATTTTAGGGTCTCTGTGGGCCAGCTGACCTTACAGGAGCCTTGCCGCACAATCTTGCAGCCACAGATGCATCGCTTGAGATAGGCCACTGCCAGCCACCTCGTTCTGCAATCCAAGGCAGTAAATGTAAGACACTTTGTGTTTGTGTTTGACCTCTTCTGTCAACAGGTGACGCAGAACCTGAAGTCATGGGACAGCTTAGCTCTCTCTGTTTCATCTTTCATTGAGTGAGGCAGAGCTGGAGCGAAGGATTGGTGATGACTGAGGGTGAAAAGCTGGAAGAAGTTTGTTTGTTTGAAGACAACTGCCAAAGTGCAAGGGTAGCCGTTAAAGCTGCAGAGCCATAAAGAAGAACTGACCCCTCCAGCACAAAGAAAGATCTGACATCATGGGACAGAGCCGTAAGATATACCACCCGGTTGGTGGGAGGAGCTTAGCTTAAAGTCATCTGACAGATCAGCACTTCCAGTGGAACTGCCAGAGTGTGGATGATGAACTGTATCCACACTCTTAGAATCATTTTTAAATTAAATTACTTGTGAGGTCTAGAACACAGTAACATCAGCTGAGCTGAAACCCTGAAAGGAAAACTTCCCTCTAGGCTTCCGTTCAACTGATGTCACTGAAAGTTTCAGAGGTCAGGGAAAAAAAAAAAAACCTTTGCATTCAAAAACCTCCACTACTGCAAAATCAACATTCCATGCACCAGTTTTGGCAAATAACAATCATTTACTATAATCAAACCTTTCTCAACAAAATTCATGAAGTGAACTTGAGTAGAGGAAGCTCATTTGATACTACCCATCTCCCACCATATAGCTGCAGCCAAAGACATGGTCAGAGATTTCCTGTAATTTCTGTGATATCTATAGGACTGTTGGCAGTGCTGGACATCACAGGGATGGTGGCAACTTGCAAGACGGCATCGGAGAATGCAGTATTAACCTATAATAGGGCTGTTACCAAAGCCTTTGACACCACAGCACCTATCCGTGTACAACCCTGGGTCTCACGCTTAGTGTCCTAATGGGATGGAGAGCTTAGGAAGTTGAAGACCAGGAGTTTGAGGTTAGACCACTGACAGAGGAGGTCCAAGGCCCAGGAGGACAAACTGTCTTTGATGATTCATCATGATGCATATCAAAGGGCAATCTCCTGTAAGAAGGCAGCATTTCTGTCCAGGGAGATTGCGGCTGGGAAGAATCGACCAGCTCAGCTCTTCTGTACTTTGCACAGGCTATTAAATCAAGTCTGTCTCTGTAAGAGCGTTTTCTGGAGTTAAGTGCAAAGAATTTGCTTGATTTTTCTCAGAGTGTCTTCTGTTCTGGCTGGAATCTCTCCAAGCAGGCTGTCATGGCCTGGCAGAGTTGGGCATGAACCTCGTGGATCTACTCTGCTGTCTTGGGGCAGAGGTTTAGCCAGTCTTGATCTAAGAGGTCTGTGAGGTGATTCTGGGGCTTTGGACCACTTACTATGAACTAGACCCTCGCCCCATGCATCTACACTATTGAGCTGTGTGGGGGAAGGGGGGGGGGCTTTGGAGTCTGTGTTCACTGGAATAGTTCAGTGCTCCTTGCTGGAGGGGGTCTTCCTGGTGGCACTGAAAAATTTTCTGGTTCAGCCCCTTCTGAAGAAGCCAGCTTTATTTATTGAATTTTGTTGACCCGGTAAGCCCACTGGGCCTAGAAGTCCCTTTTTCAGGGGCGACCAGGGGAGGGGGGATACAGATGGTAAGCAACTGAAATTGAACCAGATTAATCTGTTGGTGGTATTTTAGTGAATGGGAGAAATTTGGCCAGGACACCATGGAAATTCCCCTACTCTTTTTCGATAAGTGCCATGGGATCTTTAGCATCCACCTGAACTACCACCAATTCAGGCAGATGGGGCCTCGGTTTAACGCCTCATTAGAAAGATGGCACCTCAGAAGTGCAGCACCCCCCTCGTGCTGCACTACAGTGTCAGTAAGGATATTAACCCAAGTGCCAGATGTGGGAACTTTACCCACAGCCCTCTGATCTCCAAGCCTCAGAGGAGAGTGTGCTACCTACTGAGCCACTGACACCGATTTGTAGCTTTGGACCAGGACGTTCTAGCAAATTACTATCCTGTCTCTAACCTACCTTCTTCTAGGTAAGGTTATTGAGAAGATTGTGGCACTGCAGCCTGAGGCACACCTTGCAGCTCATAACATCTATGAGCCCTTCCAATTTGGTTTTAGATCTAGGCATAGCACAGAGATGGCACTGGTCAGGGTACATAATGACTTTCTCAGGGAGAGAGATGGGGCAAATGGTCAGTTCTAATTCACCTTGATCTTTCTTCAGCATTTGACACTCTGGAAGATGGGTTGTTGTTGGGACCATTTTCGGCAGTATGTTGGACTCACTGGCATTGTCATCCGTTGGTTTGAGTCCTATCTCAGGGACAGAGATGCAGAAGGTGGTGATGAAAACTTTCTCATCATCCCCCATGCCCCAGGGTTCAGTCCTCTCACCTATATTGTTCACAGTGCACATGCTGCTGCCCTTGGGAGGAATCATTTGACAATACAACTTGGGTTTTCATTACTATGCAGATGATAGCCACCTGTATTTGTCCTTTACACCTTACGCTGTTGAGGTACTTAATCTGCACCTGTCTGAAATTCAGAATTGGATGGAATCTAGTTGGTGGAGACTTTTAACCTGGACAAGACTGAGGTTCTGGTGATTCAGCTTGGTTATGGGGGGAGTGGGGGCGGGGAGAAATACCGATAGGAGAGACAGGTCTTCAGCTTGCGTCATCCAGGCTGTTTGCTTCTGTGAAGGTGAAAAAATAGGAGTCATTTTTGGTGAACGATTCACACTGGAGGCTCAAGTGTTGGCTGTAGTCAGAAGTGGCTTTTACGATCTCAAGAATATCAGTCAGATTAAGTCTCTTATCCCTCCAGAAGACCTGCCAACACTGGTAAATGCGTTCATGACATCTAGGCTTGACTACTGTAATGCTCTCTACCTCAAGCTTAGTGCAGGTTCCCTACAATGCCTGTAACTGGTGCAGAATGCTGTGGCCAGGTTACTGACCTTGGTCCTACGTGATCTCTGCACTGGCTGCCAGTGAAGTAGCAAGTTACCTTCAAGGTTGGTTTACTAACCTATAAAGCCCTGCATGGGTTGGATCCTCAATACCAGGCACAGCTCTTGCATCCGGTTTTATGTACTAACGGCGACTCCTAATGAGTGCCAACCACAAAGAGTGAGACAAGAACCACCCGACAAGACAAAGGGCGATGGACAGTACAGTGACCATCGCAAACAGCGATGGTCCCTTACTTCATCTCAAAAAAAGAAAAGATATGTATTTTTATGCAGGGGCTTATGCCCCCTGCACCTCCCAAAATAAAAATAATCAACTCCATGGGGGCGTGGACTTAGGGGAAAACATAAAGATTTGAAAAACTAAAATATTTCCTTTTCAGCCACTTGATCCGAGTCTGGGTCACTCACTTCAGGGGTGGTAGCATATACTGCCACGCTACACGGCAGCTCAGCAGTGCTAGCCCAACCATCATGCTATATCCTGCTCTAGCGAGTGTAGCTCCCTGCTACATTTGCTCTACAGCATATAGCAACTTCTTTCACCACTCACTCTACTTCCAAGCGCTATTAATGAGTCGTTCATACTGAGTTGCTCAATAATAGGCGCTCATATAGGGTGTTAATCCTACATCCTGCCATGTTTGTGTGCTACCTTTGCTCTTTCAGGGAGGGTTTCTTTTCAGTCCAGAGGGCCTGGCTTAAGTCTTCAGGCTATCATCTGTTTGAAATGACCAATCCTCTTTTATGGAACGCCTTGCCTAGGGGCCTGATGGAGGTCCACTTGGTGAAGGCTTTTAAAAGGGGGTTAAAAACAAACTTGTGTAGCCAGGCCTTTGGGGACTAGTAATCCTTTTAGTCTCCTAGTGTTTCAGCTACTTTTAAAAGAAAAATGGATCTGATATTCTATTCTGAATTATTTATTTTATTTATTTACAATTCGGTGTATTGTTTTAAATTGCTTGTCCTTACATACAGCACCATGAGCCTTCGCGGAAAGGCACCTTATAAATAAAGCTGCTGCTGCTACTGCTACTACTACTACTACTACTACTATAGAGAAATCCCCTGTCTGCCTGCAGTTCCACCAGAGGGAATCTCTTCAGTCTACCACAAAATAGCTGAAACAATCTGACCATGTCTTTTGCTGCAACTGCATAGTGCATTACAACAAAAATAAACCACTGCATTTAAAGCTATGGTTCAGTTCATCCAATATTGCCATAGCTATCATGTTTACAATATGTATTTTTAAATATGTGGATCAGAGTTAAATGTTATCCAAGAATCTAACCGTTTTGTAATTTCAGGCTTGCTATACGAGGACAAGTGAGGTAAGGAGTTCTTTTCATGATTGTGCACCATCTCTTCTGGGATCTTCTCAATTGCTGAAAATGCTCCTGAAAATGAGAAAAGATACTTTACAGTCATGCACATACCATACGTGCACAAAGATAAGATTTCTAGCTCTAATTACAATAAGAACAATGCAGGCTATTACACCCCCTCTGGTATACAGATTAGTGCAAGGCAGTCTTATAATAACAGGTTGTTACTCAATGCTAAGGGCTGATGCTAGTCGACAACTGAGGGATCTTTGACTGAGAACCAGAAGATCCCAGGTTCAAATTTTAGAGTCATTAGCTTGATATCACTTGACTTTCTTGGGTCACTTGACCTCCTTGTGCTTCAGTTTACCCTCCAATGACAATGAGGTGTTGCATCCAAGCTGGGCTATCCTGGGTAAATCAACAGTAAAAAATACAGTACAATGTGTTTTTTTGTAGAGCAGTGGTGGCCAATACACCTTGTACTGGGTATCCAATTTGTTGGCTCTCAAGATCTCCAAGATCCACCAACAATAAAGTGAACAAAAAGTGTAATAATTATGCTAATCAGCTGTAAAGATCTTCATTGATTTGAAAATGCAATCTTTGTTTAACTTTGCCCCAATATGCACCAAAAACCTCTTGAGATCCCCGTATTGGCCACCACTGTTGTACAGTTTATTTTATACAAACTGTCTCAAAGCAGTTCACAGTGAAAACAAAAAGCAGGAAGTACAATGACAAGAAAAGTAGGGAATACAATTAAATGAGATTTAAAAGGGGACTGTAAGGTAATTACACAATGACAGCTAAGTAAATTATTTCAGATGGCAACAAAAGAGAAGACACTACCACCAGTGATGGAAAGGTAGATGGATAATATTGAGAGTAGGACAATATTTGAGAAACAAAACATACAAGAGGGGTAAATGGGGAGATAAGAATGGTCAAGTTCAAGTTTTCAAGTTCAAGTTTATTGCAGGAAAACTCCATTGAGCAAGCTCATTCACAAGGAGGTCCTGTGACATAAACACTTAAAGTACAAACACAGATAGGTAATAACAATATATACATGAAATGCACGTTACATGATACAGGCTGGATATACATACAAGGGTACCACATAGGGTGACCGCAGGTGGTAAACATTGATATGAAACAGGGAAACGACTTACAGGTTGCATATTGATAAATGAAACATGATGACTGGTGTGCAATACATATATTTTGGCAGCTAGAACAAACAACAGACTACAACTGATATGGGGGTGATTTGATAGAGTAGCAGTGGAGTGTAAGCATAGATAAAGCCAGGAGTAGAAGGGAAGGGAAAGCAGCTAATATGACAAATCAATTATACCTTACCAGTGGATAAATATGGCACACATGGGGAAGGAAGAGACTTAATGACAGTTACAGGTGTCTCTTATTTTGGCTGAACTTAGCGATTTTAGAAGTTTATTGAAACTGTGCTAGTTAGTTTCAGTACGGTTTGTAATTGGTTCCAAATGGAGGGAAGGGCATATGCACAGCATCGCTTACCAAAGGAAGTCCGCCCTTGGTATGTCAAGCATAATAAAGTCAGATTTTCTTAGCAGTATGCACTATGTGAGATACTAATAGGGAAGAGATAGCTTGGCAATTTCTGCAGGAGCAGTTTAAGAGTCCATAGCCCAGCATGGAGCAGGCGCCTAGTAGTAAGGATGTCCAACCAACAGCTGCATATAAGACACAGTGGTGCTAACGGTAAGGGAGTTGGTAATGAACCGTAAGCACGGTGATAAAGGATGTCCAGTTTACTTAGATTTGCAAGAGTGGTGGAGGAATAGATTACATCGCCATAGCTTCCAGTAGGGGAGAAGAGTGGCCTGTACAAGCTTGTTTCGAGTTTCAAGGGGGAAAAGGGGCCTATTTCTGTAGAAGAAACCTAACCTTGCTTTTAACCTTTTAGAGACATCTTCGACGTGGTCATTGAAAGATAATTTATTGTTGATCCAGATACCCAAATTTGGTTACAACTTCCAGAGGCTCGTTTAGCGTGGTGACAATGAAGTCTTGGGCAAGGGTATTGGGGGGGCCTGTGACAGCATTGTGGGAGAATATCATCGCTTTAGTCTTCTTAGCATTGAGCAGAAGCTTTGCCTTTATTAGATTATGCTCAAGTTGTGCTAAGTCCGCTTAGCACTCCCTTGACTTCAGATAACGATGAGCCAGAAGTATATAATACAGTATCATCTGCAAAAGTGCAGATTGGACGAGATATGTTAGCATCTAAGTCATTAATGTACAAAGAAAACAAGATAGGGCCTAAGATGGATCCTTGGGGTACTCCTCTTGCAACTGGCAAGGCAGCAGAAAAAGCCTTCCGCCTTTACTTTTGGAATCTTCCAGTTAGGTAGCTAGAGAACCACTGGGTGGTATGGTATGTGGCACCCAACTTTGCAAGGCAATTGACTAATAGTTTGTGATCAACAGTATCAAAAGCTTTGTTGAGGTCCAAAAGACTGCACCAGTTACCTTCTTAGCATCTATAGCAGAGATCCAATCATTGGTTACTTTTGCTAGTGCAGTGATTGTGCTATGATTAGCCCGGAAGCCAGACTGAGCTGGTTAATGAGAGAGAAGGTTTCAATGAGATTTAACTGAATATGGATCAGTTTTTCGAGAACTTTAGAAAGGATAGGCAATATGGAGATAGGCCTATAGTTGTTTACATTGCATGGGTCACCAGATTTAAATAAAGGGAGGATATGTGCTGATTTCCAGCAGGACGGCACAGTAGAGATGTAATGGAAAGACTGAAGATGTGGAGAATTGGGGCAGTGAGATGGGCGTAGCCTGACCTTAGGAAAAAGGGTTCCAAGCCATCGTCCCCTGCGCTTTTATTGGTGTCTAAGTTAAGAAGAGAATCTTCTACTCCTTTATAAGTTATCTCACGCAGTTGGAAGGGGCTGGGTGCAGGACTAGATGTAGGGGGAGGGGTATGCTGTCTCATCGCAGCACCAGCATAAGGTGATGAGTCAAAGCAATCCAGCTGTGGCAAAGTGGGAGTTAAGTTCTCCAGGATTAGGGACTGCTTTCCACAATCTTGCCACTTGCAACTATCTTTGTTGGGACAGAGGGGCCATGGGCCGTCCTTCTATAGCTCTGATAGTCTTCCATATTTTATGAGGGTTACCTTTAGCTTGTTCGAGTAGAAATATGATAGTTAGCTTTAGCAGAGCAAAGTTTTTCACACAGTTATTCCTGGCTGTTCTAAAGGCCTGCCAATCCGAAGATTCTTTGGAATGTCTAGCTTTAGCCCAGAGCTTATCTCGAGCTATAAGGGCTGCCTTGAGATCCGAGGTGAACCAGGGATTGGAATGGTTCCGTACCCTTACTTTGATGAAAGGGGCATGCTTATTTATTATTGTAGTGAGTTTGTCATTAAGGATGTAAGCTGCCTTGTTGACATCTTTGGCTAGGTAGAGATCTTGCCATCTGATCATGCTCAGGTCAGATAGGAAGTTTACTGCACTGAATTTGCGAAAGGATCTTTTTGTATTAAGTAAACTTGGGCAAGGCTTTTAAGACTCTTAAAATTTAGGAGGACCATTTTAAATTAAATCTGAAAAGGAACAGGAAGGCAGTGGAGGTCACTAACAATGGCGTTATATGTTTAATCTCATATGCCCAGCATCACTCCCCAGTTGTACCTTGGCCCTGTACCCTGCACTTGGTGTTTCTCTCCTGATCTGTGCCCTCCTGCAACCCAGCCCACTCTTCTCACCGCCTTCAACTTACCCTTCCCCCACCCCTCCTGCTCCATCTCTCCCCCTCCCCACCAACTCTCAGCCCCAACCCCTAACTTTTGACAATGTCTACTCCGCAAATGTTTCTTTAATATGGCTCAGGTGTGGCTTCCCCTGAGCCTCTATAAATCCCCCACTGCAATCCCTTTTGTCCTGCTAACACCGACTTCTACTGCTCCTCACTGCCCCTTCCCAACTCCCTCCTGCCTGTGTCTACCTCTCCCCCTGCATTTCCTATTCCCTACCTTGCTATCCATAGTTTCATTATTAGCCTGTCTCTTCCTTTGACTGTGTCACCTTGCTTATAATTTTGTACTATATTTCTGAGTCCTACTTGTCAATTACCCACACTTACAGTTCTACTGCTCATCTCTTTGTAGCTTTAATCACTGTTAGTTAAATCTCTGATGTGGAACCTATGCAATGAGCTTGTTCTCAAAGATGTTAATCAGAGACCACAATAAATAAATGGTCGCGTCTGTTGATGCGGGCTGCTGCACTTTCACACGCTAAAGTCTTGAATGTTGAGCCATAGGTAGGCAACCAAGTAGTAAGTCATAATAGTGGAAACTGCAGGAGACAAAGGGAATGAATAAGAATTTCCCCAGAATGGAGGTCCAAGAACTGGTGGACACGGAAAGTTTTAAAGATATATAAAAAAACAGTTTTTGCAGATAAAGAAAATACGAGAGCAGAAAATAATTCAGGATTAAGAGTATAAAGGTGATGTTGGAGACAAAAAGGGAGATATGAGGAAGAAGGGGACTCAGGTAAGAACAGGTTACTCACCTGTAACAGTAGTTCTAGGAGTGGTATATGTTGTTCATCCACACTTGTTGGCATGTCCCGTTCCCTTTAATTCTTGCTGGAAGGCCCAAAAGCTGACTCCTCCCACCCACCCGGGTGATATATCTCTCAGCTCCACCCCTTGACGCCAGATCTTGCCCGCAGGAAGCAGAGGGTTGTGCGTCGAAGCCAGGGAGGTCACATGGGTTTGTGTGGATAAACATTTACCACTCCTAGAACTACTGTTACAGGTGAGTAACCTGTTCTTCTAGTATCGTAGATATGTTGTTCTATTCACACTTGTTGGCAGACTCCTAGCAGTTCTCTGGGAGGAGGGAGGCAAGGCGCACACCCCATATTTAGGGAACAGAGATTGGAGAACTGAGGCCACAGAACCAGCATCCCAACGTGACTTAAGGTCGATGTGCCAGTGGGAAAGAAAAGTGTTTTCTGACTGCCAGGCAGCAGCCCTGCAGATATCCTAGACAGGGACGTCCCTAGAAGCAGCCACCAACACAGCAGTACGATGGGTGGAATTAGCTCTTATCCCTATGGGAGGCTCCTTGCCCGCCAACCAGTAACACAGATTGATGCAGGATGTTATCCATCTGCCAATCATCCGCTTTGCTGCAGGTCTGCCAGGTGCTGCGTCAACATAGGTGACAAACAGCTGGAGAACCTCACCCTGAACTTCAGCCATACGCGCCTTGTAATAAGAGAGTGCTCATCTCAGGTCCAAAGTATGAAGCCTGTACTCAGCCTCCGAGGTGTAACTGGGGTAGTACACCGGCAGAGTCAACATCTGGTTCAGGTGAAACTCTGACACCACCTTCGGAAGGAATTTCGGTTGGGTGTGCAGGAAAACCTTGTCCCTGTGGAAGACCAGGTAAGGAGATTCAACAGAGAGCATCTGGAGCTAACCAATCCTTCTGGCTGACGTGATGGCCACCAAGAAGGTGGTCTTCCATGACAGGTGTGACATCTCACACCTGTGCATCGGTTCTGAATGGCATGCCAATGAGCTTTGCCAGTACCAGCAGTAGATCTCACGCTGGTGGTGGTTCATGCACTGGAAGGGAAATGTCGTTGAGGCCTTTAAAGAAGCACCAGACCAACTTCTCCTGAGCCACTGTCTGTTGACTGGCCCGCGCCCAGTAAGCAGAGATGGCTGCCAGGTGCACCTTAAGGGTCGTAAAAGGGAGACCCCCTCAGGAGACAGACCAAAGGTAGTAGAGGATGCTAGCCACCGTACAGGATGAAGGGTCCAGGCCCTTGCCCTGGCACCAAATGGAGAATCTCTTCCATTTTAAGGTATTGCACCTCCTGTCGACTCCTTCCTAGATGCCTCAACTACACTGAGTACACTATCGGAAAGACCCAAAGCCTGGAACTTTAGCTGCTCAGGAAGCAGGCGCAGGGGTTGAAGGTCTGGATGGAATACCTTCCCCTGATTGATCAAAAGCAGGTCCGGGCATGCTGGAAGATGCCTTGGGGGCCTGGTGCTGAGGCTGAGGAGATCGGGATACCAGAACTGGCAGGGGCCAGTCTGGGGCTACCAGGATCACCTGTGCCTTGTCCCTCCTGACCTTGAGGAGCACCTTGTGAACCAAGGGAAGTGGAGGGAAGGCACAGAAGAGGCCTGGGGTCCACGGTCTTGAGAAGGCATCGCCCTGCAGCAAGCCCTGCTGAGGGGGGTAATCATGGAACAGCCTCAGCTTTGTGTTTTCCCTGGAGGCGAACAGGTCCACCTGAGGTTTCCCCCAATGGGAGAACAGGCTGTATACTACCTCTGGATGGAAAGACCACTCATGGGACACCTCGCCCACACAGCTGAGAGTATCTGCCAGCTGCTTCGAGGCTCCTGCCACATGAATGGCTAGGAGATCCACCTTCAGTCAGCTCACGAGGGTCCAAACGTGGAGAGCTTCCCCGCACAGTGGCCGAGAATACGTGTCGCCCTGTCTGTTGAGCTAGTACATGGTCGTGGTGTTGTCCATCTGGACCTGAACCACCTGCCCCCGAAAGAACGGAGCAAATGCAGTCATCACCAGCCGAACTGCTCGGAGCTCCAGCAGGTTGATGTGACATCGGGATTCCTTGGGGGTCCAGAGCCCGTGGACTCTGTGATTCCCCATGTGGGCACCCCAGCCCATGAGAGGCGCGTTGGTCATAAGGACGACCTTCAGCTCAGGCGGACAAATGGGATCCACTCTTGCAGATGTTCCAGGACGGTCCACCATTGGAGAGTGTACCATATCTTCTAGGTCATGGTGACCAGCTGGTCGAAGTGACCGTGATGCTGAGTCCACTGGCTGGCCAACTCCTACCGAAGGGGATGCATACGCCACTGGGCCCATCAGATCACGAAGGTACAGGCCGCCATGTAACCCAGAAGGTGCAGGAAGTCCTGGGCAGGGTGCAAGTGCCCAACCAGAAATAACTGGACAAAGGAGGAGAGAACCTCTGCCCTGTCCACTGGGAGCCTGGCTCTGGCTCAGCAAGAGTCTAGCTCTGCCTCGATGAAGTAGATCACCTGCGAGGGCGCGAGTTCCGACTTGGTCTCGTTGACAAGGAGACCAAGTTCGAGACAGGTCCATAGAGACAGATCCCTGGACCTCTCCACCTCCTCAATGGAAGGACCAGCTATGAGCCAATCGTCAAGATAGGGGTACACTCTAACCCCCCCCAATGCCGAAGGTAGGCTGCTAACACTGCAATGCATTTGGTGAAGACCTGGGGGACCGATGTCAGGCTGAACGGCATGGCCTGGAACTCAAAGAGGGCTCTCTCTGCATGGAAGCGGAGGAAACTTCGGCGAGACGGACGGATAGGGACATATGAACATACGAAATTTGCCAGCAGATAAGGCCTAGAGGTCTATCAAGTCTGCTCGAATGTGCAGCTAGCACATGAAAGAACACGTCCTGCAGATCCAGTGAGCAAAACCACATGTTCTGTTCGAGAGATTGTATGATCTGAGACAGAGTTACCATCCTGAACGTGCGAGACCTGAGGAATTGGTTCAGGTCATGCAGATCTAGAATGGGGTGCCAGCCTCCTGTCCATTTCGGAACCAGGAAGTACCTGGAAACAAACCCTGGGTTGACAGGGAAATCCGTGACTCTTGCCACTACCTCCTTGCAGAGGAGTTGGGAGATGTCTTGGAGAGCTGACTGAGTGTGCACAGAAACCATTTCCTCCCATGGGGCGCGGGCTCGGCTTTGTGGGTACTGCTCGAACTCCAGAGGCAGACCTTGGCTGAGTGTTTTTGCTCTGGGGCTAAGCAGTTGCAGCTTGTGACTTCTGAGATTTGTTCTCTTTACCAGTTACAGTTATAAGTGGTGATTTTTGATCATATATAGTTGTGTGAGGATTATGAAAAGCTGATATATATTGAATTAAGCACTTAATATAATGGTTATATTTTATGCACGCTATGTGGTCATTTGTGGCACTGTCACTTTAAGGATTTTTTCCTATTTAACTGCCATCTTCGGAGCAAGGAACCACCCCCTGATGACGTACTGTGTACAAACCAGGTCTGGGTCATAGTGGGTTTCAGTTCCTGCATGTGTGCAGCGGTGTGTGTTCTTAAAAAAAATATGTTCATTAAAGGATTGGATTTTGCATCACAGAGGAGTGCAGCGACTTGTTTGAACTATTGCTATATGTTTCATGAGCATGCACCCTCGCTCTATGGTTGAGCTGTTTTGTTTGATTCATATTATGCCTTTTTGTAGGGTATGTCAGAATATGAAATAATGAAGCATATGGGTGTGTTCTTGAGTTAAAAGCTGGTGGTGCATTCCGGGATGTCGACCTAGGAGCAGGGACAGAGTCCAGGTTTGACTAAGCTGTATGTTGGGAGGAACAATCAGCAGGAAACACAGAGTTAATGATTACCGGAGCTGAATCTAAACATTCAGGAGGCATTATTTTCTGCACCAAAGTCAAAATCGGATGCTGTGCGAGTTGCAGAACAGGTGGAAGCTGCATAGGGGAGAGAGCTCCCTGACTACAGCATCCATCTCCGAACTGGAAAGATCGTTAGTAGCAGTCACAGGTGGTAAGCAAGAAGAACTGAGAGATGTACCTGCTGGTGCACAATTTTCTACTGTAGGCATTCGGATAGTGGTCATGCCCTTTATCCATTTTCCAGTTGTGCTGTCTTTCGCCCATCCAGTGTCCCGAAGTTTAGCCTCAACAGATTCAACAGCTGCTGAAAGATTCGCAGCCCATGGTCTGGAGCTCCGACATAGGCTGACCTGAGTCTGAGCAGCAGCTGCCATTCCGGACAAAGCCCCAGTTGTCTGCAAGGAGTACCGAACATGAAATGTTTTGGGTTCCACTGATGAGCCAAGAATGAAAATGCTTCGCGGCTCTCGCAGGTGCATTCAGCCAGGCAATTTCAGCAATGCACCTGGAAGATGCTGGCGTTTCCGCTGTCATCTCAGCCGCTCGGTCCACAGTCATTTCCCGGTCAGGTTCTTAAATATCCTGCTGTGCAGAAACCAATATGGTAGCTGTAAGTTGTTTCCTAGCCAAAAACCTTTGTTCCTCTTCTAACAAAAGAGCCCGTAACTGGGCTTCTGAACATGAATCTGGCACCTTACTGTCTGGAAATGTAACACTGGCCTTCTCTATAGGTTTGTCCATTCTTGCGCTCATGTCTTGATCATGCTGTATAGAAGATGAATTCTGTTGTTCCAGGTGCCCCTCGGCATCACAGAAAAGGTCGGTCTCTAGCTCCACAGAGACGGGGGAGGAGACCTGCTCCCCAGCCTCAGACATGACCATCCGATCCGGTTCCTCCTTGGGACTGGCCATTCTGTGAACAGCGGTTCCCCCTCCTGGCGAGTATGGGAATTTCCTCAGTGTCCTGGCCAAATTTCCCCACTCACTAAAAATACCACCAACAGTTTAATCTGGTTCAATTTCCATTGGTTACCATCTCTATCCCCCAACCCCAGGGTCCCCCCAAAAAAGGGACTTCTAGTCAATTATTCAATAAATTGTGGCCAGTTAGTTTAAAAAAAAAAACAACTTATCCAGCTCCGTGGCGCCGAGCTAAGGGGTTTGCTTGGCACCCTGGTGACCCAGGTTCGTGCCTGAGCCCGGGTACGGCAGGTAGGGAGTTCAGAGCATTCTTTGGACGATTCCTTCCCGGGGGTGGGCCTTCAGCATCCTAATACATGGCATAAGGTCAATTTTGTCATTAACTTTTTTATGATTTATTCTAGGACTGGAGGGGATTGCCATGACAACCACCAGTTCGAGAGATGTTCTGTAATCCACACTGGGACGTTAGGAGAGGGTTTTGTAATATCCTGTATAGCTGCAAGAGGTCTCACCTACTCCTTCCTTCTTCCAGTGTGACTAGGCCTGTTTGTGACAGCCTGTCCATATAGGACTGTGACCTGAGAGTAGGGATGAGTTTAGTGACTCGATGTTGTACCTGCTCAATTACATTAATATCTTGTCTTAGGTAAGGGCTCCAGAAAGACGAACAGAAATCCAGATGGGGCCTAATGTAAGCTCTGTACAATGAAATGATGGACTGTTTATTCCCGTTTATAAATGTGGTTTGATACAATTAAGAATCATATTTGAAGTTTGGGCTATCTTTTTGCAGTGGCTACTGGGAAAGAGTGAGTTGTTGATCATTATACCTAAATCCCTGTCCTTGGTTATTGCTTTGAGTGGTAGTTTGTTAAGTTTATAGATATTGAGAGGATTATTAATGCCCATATGAAGGACAATGCATTTATCTAGATTTAAAGACATCCTATTGTCTTTTGCCCATGTTTCTATTTATTTTAAATCATTGTTTAATGACAACTGTTTGTCAACTGTGCCTACTTCCCCACCTAGCTTAGTATCACCAGCTAATTTGGCCATGTGGTTATGGATGTTCTTGTTAATATCACTGACGAAAATGTTAAACAGGGTTGGTCCGAGGACCAAATCCTGTGGCACCCCATTGCTAACCTCTCCAATAGATGAGAGTTGCTGTTTCCTGTCTTCTAACTAACTGCTAATCCATCTGACTAGTGATGTGTTTAACCCAATTTGTATTAGTTTATTAATAAGGTCATGGTGTGGCACCTTGTCAAATGCTTTGCAGAAGTCTAAAAGGATAACATCCACAGGCTCTGAGTTGTCACGGCTAATTCCTATGTGGTTGTAAAAAGTGACCAGGTTGGTGGTACACGAGTGGCCGCTTGTGAACCCACGTTGGGGAAGGTCTTTGAATCACAGTGACCTGAGTTCAGCTTCACTTTTATTCTTGACTAGTTGTTCCATGGTTTTACTGAGAGTAGAAGTCAGGCTAACTGGTCTGAAATTAGCAACGTTTTCTCTCGCTCCTTTCTTATGGATTGGGACACCAAAGAGTTTTCTCCAGTCAGAGGGTACCTGAACAGTGAATATTGATTTATTAAATATTTTAGTGATTGGATATACTAGATTGGCAGATGCTTCAGTGATTAATCTAGGACTTAAGATTGTCAGGGCCCGATAAAGAACTGACCCCCGAGTTTTTTTTATGGCAGCTAGGGTTTCTTCTTCAGTGAACCTAATGCATGGAAACATGTTACTTTTGTTGATTAGTATGGTTTGCTTGTGGTTGTAGATGGAACAGAAGTAGTTGATAAATGAGACTGCAGTTGCTGTCTCATCATTTATAGTATCATCATTCACTACTATGAAACCTGGCTCATTTCTTGAGTTCTTATGATTATTGACATAGGTGTAGAATGTCTTATTATTGTCCTTAGTGTGTGCTATGCAAAATTTTATTTAATTTTTTTCCTGTTTGATTAGTTTTTTTTAATTTTTTAAGTTCTGTTTTTGTACTTGGAGTATGTGTCAGTGTTATTTCTTTTTAATTTATTGTAGGCTTTTTCCTTGATTATGATTTGTCTTTTTACTGCGCTGGTTAGCCATAGGGGAATTCTGTCTTTGTTGTGTTTTTTTTTTTTTTTACAGTGGGACAAATTTTGATTCTGCTGTTAGTGATGTTTTAGGATTTCCCAGCTATCTTCAGTGGAGGTGTCATGCAACTCCGCGTTCCAATCAGTCTAAGGTAATTATTAATGCTGTCAAAATTTGCATGACTGTAGTTTTTAATAAACTGTGGCTTGGTTGATTTCCTAGAGGGGCACTTAACACAGCAAGTGATGGTATTGTGATCACTCCCTCCTAGTGGGCAGCTAATGATTCCATATACTAGGTTGGCATTGTTGGTTAGTATGAAGTCAAGAGTGTCTGGTGGGAGATGTTACTAGCTGTGTAATACCTACAGAGGAGATTTCATCTATGAAGGTGTGTTCAATGGTGTTTGTGCCTGATAGTAGCTCCCAATTGATCCCAGGGAGATTATAGTCCCAGAGTACAATTGTTGTTCACAACTCAGCTGTGTAAGTAATCTCCTTTAGTAAGGCTTCACTGTACTCACTGGATGAATTAGGGGTCTATAACAACTGCCCAGGGTGACTGACTGCTTGTTTGTGTTTAGGTTAACCTGAACCCAGATGCTCTCTATATTTTGATCTAGGGTGTTTGCGGGAACACCTGTTCGCATTCAATTTTTTTTTTTTTTTATATAGGTAAACTCCCCTTCCCCGTTTATTTATCCTGTTCTTGTAGTAGAGTTTATACCCACTGATTTTTTGGTTCCAGGTACTTGCATCATCCCACCACATTTCAGTCACTGCGATAACATCTAGCCTGTCTCTAAGCATAATGGCATGTAGTTCAGAGAGTTTAGTTGCATTAAGGCTCCATGAGTTTAATGCCAAGATCTTGAGATTTGGGGCATTACTGATGATGCTTGCTTTAGTAGGCACCTTTGTGTGGAGCTCACCCAAGTCTCCCATAGGAGCTAGTTTAAAGCCTTTTCAATGTATGCCTTTATCTGTTTTCTCAATATTAGGTTCCCCTGTCTACTGAGATGAAGGCCATCCCAGCTAAAAAGGTTATGTTTATTAACAAAATGTTCCCAGTGTGTGAGGCAACCGTAATTATTTTGCAGTGACCATTTTCGCAGCCATTCATTGAAGGCTTTGATTTTTTGGTAACCTGCCCTAGGTACTGCTAATATTTCTGATACGCATATGGTGCTGCCCTTTGATTTAAGTTTACAACAAAAGTTAGTAAGATCATATTGCGTATGTTCCATTGGTGCACTGTTGATGTTGTTTGTGCCTACGTGTAGTACGACAAGTGGGTTTGTGACTGAATTATGTAAAATACTGTTAGCCATGCTTGTGATATCTTTAATTTTGGTGCCCCTGAGGCTGCAGCATGCTCGGTTGGCTTTGTCTGGTCTGCATATACAGTAGTTCTGTCAGTGCACCCTGTCATGGAATCACCTAGCACATAAGTTTGTCTGGGCATAGTATCAGTGGGTTGAGTCGAGAGATGAGAGGTAGTGCTAGAATGATGCATTACAGGTGGTGGAATGATGGTAGTTATGGGGGGTGATGATGGTGGATCAGCTATGGCCTGCTAGTTGCTACATATGCCAGTAGAGGAGGCAGGAGTAGGGGTATTCTGTGTCAGATTGTTGGTACTACTACCTTGATCTATGTCCATATCAACTTTATCATTCTGGTTGCTAGTTATACCAGTAGGTGTAGACGGAGTGGGGGTGTCCAATATCCATTTACTGGTATTAGTACTGTGAGCTATCTCCATATCACTTTTCCCATGCTTGTTGCTAGTTATGCACACATAAAAAACACATATCCGCACCACACAGCGCTGAACCAATCTGCAGCATTTGTAGAAACAATATAGAAATGGCAAATGCCAAACACCACAATCAGCACCTACTCCACCGATAGCCTCCTGATGACACATATCTTGCAAAACCGGTAGAGGTTCAGTGGAGTAGGTGCAGATTGTGGTGTTTGGCATTTTTATATTGTTTCTACAAATAAATGTTGCAAATTGGTTCAGTGCTGTGTGGTGCGGATATTTGTTTTTTTACATGTTCATGATATATATTCCACACACAATGACCCTTCAGAGCGGTTCTGTTTTTCTGTCTAGTTTTGCACATATAGGTTGAGGGAGCTGGAGTATCCTTTATCTCCTTGCTGATACTATTTCCGGTGACTATCTCCATTTCAGTAAGACATGGGGATGATGCGATAGGTGTCGTCCAAAGCAGATTAATAATTAGTAAATTCTATTTCAAAATTCATGGCTCTACGTCCCTTTTTTTGTTTCTGTCTTATACCCACATCAGTCCATTGTACGTCATCATGTACCAGATCTTCCTGTTTATCCTTGCTATCTCTATTTCTTGGTCACCGGTTAGATTTATCCAGGGAAAATGTCACCATAGGACATGGGCATACCTTGGGGGTTCTAGAATTTTTACCAAGTGTAATCTATCTAGTTACCGGGGCAAGTTTGTCATTCACGTTTCTGAGTGCTATAATCTTATTTCTCATTTCCCGTTCATTTGCAAAATGGGTTAGTTTGCTACTGATTAATGTAATTTTTTTTTTTTTAACATAATGTACGTGGAGACATTTTTTCACATGTAAAAGTACAGTTACGTAAGAACTTACCGTAACAGTAGATCTTCGAGAACAGCTCTTGCAGCAGGTTACACCATTAGGACTGAAGCCGGCAGGTGCCAGGACCCCATGGAAATTTTCTAGCTAGCAGTATTCAGCAGGGACTGCCTCCGACGTCGGTCCTGCCCCCGATGTCAGGCGTAGTACATATGGAGGCAGTCCACCATAATCCTCAGTTCTCCCGCCGGAAACTCCTGGCCGCTGGATGACATCAGAAGAGGAGACAGAGGATCCGCCATCAAATGGCAAAACAAGGCATCAGTAAATGCCTTATCCTAGGAGAAGGATGCTTTGACTATGACCTACCTCCAGCAGGGATGGTGAGAGGGAAAGTACCTGCTGCAAGAGCTGTTCTCGAAGATCTACTGTTACGGTAAGTTCTTATGTAACTGTACTATCTTTACTTGAAACAGCTCTTGCAGCAGGTTACACCATTAGGACTGATTCCCAAGCAATACAGGTAATCACACCATCGGAAGAGGAAAGGTAGAGCTTCGAGTTACCTCAAGCCTAGGACAGAAGTCCTTGAAGGACTGCTAGACCGAACACTGCTCTTAGCCTCGATGCAATGTCCAGGCTGTAATGCCTGATGAAAGTGTGTACGGAGCTCCAAGTAGCTGCAGCACAAATAGCTGAGCTGGACACATTCCTTAAAGCCGCAAAAGAGGTAGCCACTCCTCTGGTGGAATGACCCTTAACCACGCCTGGTAAGGGTTTGCTGCGCTTCTGGTAACAGAACATAATGCACTGAATAAGCCACCTGGACAGCGACTGCTTTGAGACAGGAGCTCCCATCATCCTATGGGCAAAGGAGACGAAAAGTTGGTCCAATTTTCGGTGTTTGGTTCTGGTCAGGTAGTATCTGAGACAACTATGCACATTAAGAGTGTGCAGAAGGGCTTCTCCTTGATTAGAGTATTTCGGGAAATACACTGGTAGATCAATGTCCTGATTAAGGGTGAGAGCTGAGACCACCTTAGGCAGAAATTTAGGATTAGTCCTTAGGGATACCCTGTCTTGGTGGAAAACCAAATAAGGTTCTTTGCACATAAGTGCGTACATTTCAGAAATTCTTCTGGCCGAAGTAACGGCAACTAAAAATAACGTTTTCCAAGAGAGAAAACGTAGTTCGCAATCCGCGGCTGGTTCAAAAGATGGCAGTGTGAGCTGCTCCAGGACGGAGCGTAGATCCCATGGTGGGATTGGATCCTTAATCAGGGGCCTAAGGTGGAGGACACCCCTCAAGAAGGCACGTGTCGTGTCCAGTTGAGCCACAGTGCGTTGGCCTACAGAGACGAGGTAGGCTGAAATGGCACAAAGATGTACCTTAATTGAGGAGTAAGCCAGGCCGGAGTGGAAAAGGGAGAGCAGGTAATCCAGTACCAGCTTTTCTGGACAGTCCAAAGGTGAAAGGCCGCACGCTTGAACCCATAAGCAAAACCTGCGCCACTTCATGGCGTAGGTCGCGTGGGTAGCCGGTTTCCTAGTGGCAGTAAGAACTTCTGCCACCTCTTGCAAGACGCCGTATCGCATCATGGCTATGTCTCTAGGAGCCAAGCATGCAGGTTCAGGGAACGTAGTTCCGGATGGACTAAGGAACCTGCCTCCTGAGACAGCAAATGGGAGCTGATTGGTAGAGGCACTGGAGGTTCCCGGGATAGCTGATGCAAGAGCGGAACCAGATCTATCTGGGCCAAAAAGGCGCGATCAGTATAAGCGTTGCTTGCACCCTGTGAAGTTTTAGGAGAACTCTCTGGATCAATGGAAAAGGTGGAAAGGCATAAAGGAATCTGCCCGCCAAGGAGAGGGACAACGAGTCTCGCCAGAAAACACCAGGCCCTGGATCTAGCGAGCACAAATTGGGCAGTTTTGCATTGTATGGGGACGCGAAGAGGTCTATCTCTGGAGTACCCCATCTGTGAAACAGATCCTCTGCCACCTCCTGCAGTAGTTCCCATTCGTGGACTCTGACCTGAGAGTGGCTCAGGCTGTCTGCGATGACGATGTCCACTCCCGGAGCATGAACGGCAATAAAGTTTGCGCCGTGTTGTAAGACCCAATCCCACACACTCATGGTCTCCCTGCAAAGCGGGTAGGAATGGGCGCCTCCTTGTTTGTTGAGGTAATACATCACCACGGAATTGTCTGTTTGTAACAGAAGTGTACCCGGTGGAATCTCCGACTGGAAGGCCTGCAGGGCGTAAAGAACTGCCCTCATTTCCAGGATGTTTATGTGAAGATAAGACTCCTGGGCTGTCCACAGGCCCAGAGACTGGACACCGTCGAGGTGTGCTCCCCAACTGAGCCCTGAGGAGTCAGTGGAGAGTGTCACAGTCGGGGACGGCACTATGAAGGGGACTCCCGCCGAGAGGTTCCTTGAATCTAGCCACCATTGCCAATCTCGAATTACGGTCTTTGTGATCCGGATCGGATGCTGCAGATGGTCTTGCCTTTGGTCCCACTGTACCCGTAACATCCACTGGGTTACCCGCATGTGGAGACGGGCTAGCAGGACTGTTGCAATGGCCGCAGCCATGTGTCCGAGCAGGCAAAGGACCAGTCTGGCCGGGACGGTCTTCTTCGCCGAAAAATCCCTGATGCGGGATCTGATGTGTTCCGCTCTGTCCGGGGGGAGGAAACCTTTCCCTTGGACGGTGTCCAGAACTGCTCCGATGAATTGCAGAGTCTGGGATGGAACCAGGCATGACTTCTTGTAATTGATGAGAATGCCCAACGTCTCGAACAAAGACTGAGTGCAGTGAATGGCAGACATCAGGGCCTCACAGGAGGGCGCCATGAGAAGCCAATCATCCAGGTAGGGGAACACATAGTGGCCCTGTCTCCTCAGAGATGCGGCTATGACCGCCATGCACTTCGTGAACACCTGAAGTGCCAATGGCAGCCCGAAGGGAAGAGCTCGGAACTGATTATGGCGGCCCTGAAACTCGAAGCGCAGGAACCTCCTGTGCGCTTGAGCGATAGGAATATGCAGGTAGGCATCCTGCATGTCCAGGGACGCTAGAAAAGCGCCCTGCTTCAGCGACTGAGACATTGACGTCGCTGAGGTCCACTATTGGACGGAGGTCCCCTGTTTTCTTTGGAACCAGAAAGAAGTGAGAATAATATCCTAGTCCCCTCTGGTTCCTTGGTACGTGCTCTATAGCTTCTTTTTCCAGAAGTGCGAGCACCTCCTGCTATATGAGCAGGGCATGGTGACCTGAGTAACGGGAGAGCAGGGGAGGTCTTGTAGGTGGGTCGTCTAGAAACTCTATGCAATGGCCCTTCTTAACCAACTGGAGAACCCACCTGTTTTTGGTGATCGATTGCCACCCTAAAAAGTGGCGAGCGATGCGACCCCCGACTTTCCTTGTCCGTTGATACAGAGGAGGGGCGGGGGGCCGGAAGGAGTCATGCTGTGGCAGCGTTTCTCTCTGCGGGCTGGGCCGACTTTACTCAACACTGGCCTCTGCCTGGGGACGACATTTAGCCTGGGCCTTGCCCAAAAAAGTGCCCCTCTGCTGCTGGCCGGAACGTTGCTGCTGCCTTTGTAGCCAGCCGCGAAAACGGCTCTGGTTCCTACAAAAGGAACTAGGTCTAGATCTGTACATGGCCTTTACAGATTGGACTGCCTTCCCTGCATCCTGGAGCTTGGTGATGACCCTCTCCGAGGATTCACCAAACAGTACCTCTCCGTTATACAGGATGTCTAGAATCTTCTTCTGTACGTCCGGGGTGAAGCCGGAGACGCGGAGCCAGGAGTGTCTCCGGTGACAGACGCCTGAATCTGCAGCTCTGGTCAAAGAGTCCGCGGAATCCTATGCGGCTCTCAGCACTTGGATCCCCACATCTGACCCGGTGCGGAGGAGGTTTAGGAGCTCTGCTTTCTTGTCGTCATCGGGAAGCTTTTCAACCAGGTCCTGGCCCTGTTCCTACAGGGCGTTCTGGAACTGTACCATATGAGTAAGGTAGTTCAGAGACCTGATGGCGCAAGTAGCAGCCGCATACGTGCGCCTACCCAGGGCATTCAATTGCTTGGATTCCTGGTCTGGTGGCTGACTGCTCATATGCTGGGGCCTTTGAGACCAGTCATGTGAGGCAGTGATGACCAGGGAATTTGCCAGAGGTTGCTTCGCCAAGTACTGGTCCTCTCTAGAAGCCTTGTACAAGCGGTCAGCCTTCTTCGGCACTGTGGGAGTGGAGTGCGGACGCTTCCACGCAGCCTTGGTGATGTCCGCGAAGCTATCCACCAAGGGTGGCACTACCACAGGCTTTGGGTCTTTTATGGAAGGTAGGGCAGGTGCTGTCGTTCGGGGTCAAGGTCCTCAGCATCCCACCCCACATTGTCCTGGATGTGCCTCAATCTCGGCGAAAGAGGGATCATCCGGTGGAGACCTGGGGGGGTCATGTGGGTCAGGAGAGAAGATGCTGAGCGGAGAAGGAGATCTGGAGTATTCTGAAGTATCCAATCTTGAATCCTCCCCCGAAGGAGTATACCGGCATCGTCTGGGTCGTTTGGGGCTGGGTGACCCTGAAGGAGATCTGAAGAGAGGCCTTCTCCTGTCTGTAGATCTGCCCCTAGGAGGTGGAGTCTGCTCCTTGGGGGATGGTGGTCGTCCTACTGGCCCCTTAGGTGACAGAGGGGGCGTAAGTGGTGAAGGGGTAGGAGAAGGAGGAGGAGTAGTAGTAGTAGGAGGACGGGCGGGGACCACATCCTTCTTGATGGTGTCCCACCAAAAGGAAAAGAGCTCCTTTACCTCTGCGATGCTCATGCCCGATGACGGGCCTGGCGCCGGTGGTCTGTCGCCAGGGTCGGGCGTCAGGTCCCCGGGGGTCTCCAGGTCCGGGGAGGGTTCTCGTGGGAGCCCGGCATCCTCAGTGTTGCCCGCCTGGTTTTCAGGCTGTGGGGTGTCCTCCTCTGACGAATCCCTATGACCAGCGTCCGCCGGTGATGGGGGTGCGGTCTTCCACACCAGAGTAGCCGACATCGGTCCCCTGGCCGACGTCTTCTGACCTGGCGAACGCCTAGCCGATGATGGGTGTCTAGCTGGTGGTGTTGGCTCCTGTGAGCGCAGAGCCGATTTTGAATGTTTGGCCGATGTCGGGTCCGACGTCCGTTTTAGGGACGTCAGGTCCTTGGTCTTTATGGGCACCGGATCAGGACTTCTGGGCGGTTGGGAGACTGACCTGGAGTCGGTGTCTCGACGTCGGGTGGAAGAAGATGACTTATGGCGCTCAGCAGACTTCGAAGAGGCCTTGGATGGGGTTGATGAAGCCGAGGGCCTCGATGTCTTAAAAGGCTGGAGTGAGGAAGAGCCGCCTGAAGACTTGACCTTAACCAGGGGAGGTTGTGACCGAGCCCTGGAGAGAGAGCGGTCCGATCTGGAGCCAGAGCAACGGGAGTCCGAGGCCCGAGTTGGGGACCTAGACCTCACCTTCTCCCGGTGCTTGTCCCGGTGTTTGTGGGATTTTGATGAAGATTCTCTCCTGGAAGAAGGTTCTTGGTCCATCCTTTTTAGCTTTTCCTTGAGAAGATATGCCTGAAGTGCCTTCTGATGGCGGATCCTGGTGCGGCTATTGAAACCCTGGCAAAAGGTGCAGGCCTTGGTGTCGTGGTCCGGGCCTAGGCAACGCACACAGGATGAGTGGGGATCCTTGAAAGGGATCTGTTTGCCGCAGGCACACTTCGAAAGGTGACCCTCAAGAGATGGAGTTTCAGTTGTGCAGAGAAAATATTTGTTGAACGTTCTGTAGTTGTCGTGCGCTAGACAGAGACAGAGGCCAATGCTGGCGAGTAGACGGCGGGAAAGGAACTGAGGATTATGGGGGACTGCCTCCATATGTACTACGCCTGACGTCGGGGGCAGGACCAACGTCTGAGGCAGTCCACGCTGAATACTGCTAGCTAGAAAATTTCCGTGGGGTCCCGGCGCCTGCCGGCTTCAGTCCTAATGGTGTAACCTGCTGCAAGAGCTGTTTCTCGAAGTAAGATCATTACATTATACATGTTCTTAGTGTTGAATAAGTACATGGAGCAGTTACAACATTTAATGCCCGGGTCTCCCTCTAAAGATTTGATCATATGATCAATATTAGAAATTCCTAAGTAAGCCTTTAAAAAAAAATATATATATGTGTATTTTTTTTGTCTTGTTTTTAACTATTGAGGTAAGCAAACTATGATGGTAGGCAATCACTCAGGCACAGGAGATACGTAAAGACAGGTGTTTGCTGTGTAAGTAATGATGTATAGGGATAGGAAGGCAGTATAGCGCAGTGGTTTAAGGCTCAGAGCTGCAAATCTATAGACCTGGGTTTGACTCCCCACAGTCCCCACTTGCATACTGTGTGACCCTGACGCAAGTCACAACTTCCCTGTGCTCCCAGATTGCACCTGTAAACAAGCTTTCAGCTTAGTATGCCACTGCTGGTTAAACAATTGGAAAAAAAAATGTATAGGCCTATGCAACTACAATTAGTGTCTAGATGTTAGGCAAGGTGTAGCTAATGGCTACTTAGAACTGCTCTGGGTCCTTCTCTCCTTTGGATTCCGCCGGACACGTGCGACGATGTGCACTCACCCTGCCCGTACTCGAACCACTCGCAGGGGCGAGTTCACTTATAATCAGTGACCCAGAAGTGACTTCCGGGGTCTCCAGAAACTCGAGGATGCAACTCCGCTCAATGATCTGAATCACCCATTGATCTGAGGTTACAGTGTGCCACCTGTCTACGTAGAGGGAGAACTCACACCCCGACTGCTTCCCCCAAGGCCTCTGCAGGGGCTTTGGGGTGTTATGCAAGGAGTCAGGCAGTGGAGCCGGAGTGGGCAGAGTGGCTGAGGGCGCTCTGGGGGCCCTAGGGGTGGCTGCTCCGAAAGGCTGGGTGGTCGCCTTACATTTAAAGGGACCTTTCGACTGCTGGTCCTTTGGCAGGCTGGTGGGAGAGCCGATGAAAGAGCTGATGCTAGGTGGATCATGGCTGGGAACAGTACATGGAGTGTACCAACCTCAGGGCCTTATCTGATTCCTGGAGGCAGGAGATGATATCCTGAGCACCTCCCTCAAACAAGACCGAACAACGAAAAGGGGTGTCCATAATTTTGGCCTGAATATCAGGTACAAACCTGGACACCCAGAGCCAGAAATGGTGGCAAATGCAGATTCCTGCCGCTGCACTTCAAGCAGCAGCATCCACCATGATGTAGGCTGCCCAAGTTAGATCCAGACTTATGAAGCTGGGCTAACTGGGTTTTGGTGGAGTCATCGGGGAGGGCTGCCACCAAATCGCTTGCCTGATCCCAAATGGCATTCTGGTACTCCACCATGTGGGCTAAATAGTTCTGGGCCCAGATGGCCAGGATCACAGAAGAATAGATCCACTTGCCCAGCTGGTCTAGCTGGTGGGATTCCTTGTCCAGTAGGTGTGTGCTCAAATGCTGAGGCTTCTTTGTATGATCGTGGCCAGCATTCATGACCACCGAATCTGCCGTGGGTTGCTTACCATAGAAGGGCTTGCCCACTGGCGCATGGTAAAGTCGATTTGCCATTATAGCCAAGGCCGGAGTGGAAGAAGAGCGAGGCCATGTTGCCTTGGTCACATCATCGTATGCCTCTATCAAGGTGGGGGACCACCAGAGGAAGGGTCTCTGACTTGCGCAAGTAAATTTCCAGGCGATGGCATTCTGGGTCTAGTTCCTCAGTATCACATCCCATGAGGGACTGGATATAGTGCACAACGTCCATGAAAGAAGGGATCATCAGGGGTAGACTTTGGGGTCTCTTTAGTCCTTCCCTTTGTGTCAGAGGCAGCATTCCCAGAGCCCTCCAAAGACGCTGAAGAGGAAAAGGAGTCATCTCCTGAAAGACAGGTCACTGTCTGGGACAGGCGTCTGTGGGTGACGGTTCTCCATGTGTGGGAGGGGACTCCTGTACCACTCCCAGAGGTCCCCGCAGTACACGAGTTACTTGACTCAGACTGGTCCTGGTCCCCAGAAGGGGGTCCCTGGGGGGTGAAGAGGGAGGCCTTCTGGGGTGTCCTTGTCCTTCATAAAGGCCCATCAGGCCATGAACAATGCATAGTAATCCACAGGAGGGAAGGATTGTACAGTGGACAACGGTAGTGAGGAAGAGGGTACTGATACGCCGGTGGGGGAGGTGGCACCTGGTACCCTGGCGTCAGTGCCGGTGGCGTCATGTGGGGAGCTCTAGGAGGGCCAGCAGGCGACTACTGAGGTGCAGACTTTTGAAGTACAATGGTTGAGGCATCATTGGTGTACTAGAGAAGGAGCCAATGAACCCAGAGGAGAGGCTGGTGGCTGCGGGGGGGCGGGGAGTTCCCCTGAGACTGGGGCAGAGGTGTCGCATGCGTCGAGGAGGAGGCGAGCCCTTGCTCCAGCTGATGCCTGGAAGGGCTGACGTCAGCCCCAGAAGAAAAAATTACTTACCATAGTAATCTTGCCTCTTCCCAGTAATACTCAGGTATTCAGAACTTCTGCCTTGCCCCTTTAAGACTGAACTGCCTGGAGAGACTTTGGAATGGATGCAAATGACGGAATCTTTGCACGTGCCATTTTTAAATGCTGCCTTGAACTAACTGCCTAGGTTCTAAACCCTCAGATTTCACTGGGGCCTGGAAAGACAAGCCTCAAAAAACTAAATATCCATATATAAAAACCTTAGTGATTAGAAATATAATAAATAATGGAATAACACACAAATGCTCCCAAGAGGGGGAAACCCCCAAAACTGGAGGTCATAAAATGTAACAATACCTCTGAATGTCAGAAATCACTTGAAGGGAAAAACAACAAAATGAACCCAAATCACAAACAATAGTGACTGATTGTGGCACTTATAAAGTAGGTCACAAAAACATCCCCAGGAATGCAGAGGCTACTGGTTCTTGAAGGGGAGGCACGGTCTGAAGTTCTGAATACCTGAGTATCACTGGGAAGAAACAAGATTACTATAGTAAGTAATTTTTTCTTCTAACCCCTGTAATACTCAGGTATTCATAACTTCTGCAGACTAAGAAGCAGTACCTTTGGAGGTGGGCACAGAACCTGTTTTGGAAACAGACTCTGCAGGACTGCTGTGCCAAACCTGGCATCACTCCTGGACAGGATATCCAAACTGTAATGCTTTGTAAAGGTGTGTACGGTTTTCCAAGTAGCTGCTTTACAGATGTCCAGTAACGGGACATCCCTGGCAGCTGCGCCTCTTGTGGAATGAGCCCTCAATCCTGTTGGGGGTTCCCTTCCCACCTTAGAATAACAAAACTGGATGCACTGTACTATCCAGCAAGAAATGGACCTTTTAGATGCTGGGTTACCCTTTCCCAAATCCCCATTAGTTAGGAACAGCTGTTTTCTGTCCTGCCTATGGTCCTTATTGGCTGTCATGTAGTAACTAAGAGCTCTATTAACATCAAGATTGCGGAGCCTCCTTTCACCAGAAGTAGAGTGCTCAGTGAAAAGACAGGTAGAGAGTAATGGTTTGGTTTAAATGGAAATCAGAAACCACTTTAGGGAGAAATTTCCTGTCTATTCTCAGGACCACTTTGTTTCTGTGGAAGGAAATATAGTCCTGGTCTATGCAGAGAGCTTGGAGCTCACTGATTCTTCTAGCAGAAGTCATTGCCACTAGGAAAACTGTTTTCCATGTGACATATTTTAGATGAGCTGAAGACATGGGCTCAAAAGGAGCCCCCATGAGTTTGGCTATACGTACACTGAGGTCCCGCACTGGCTCCCTGTGAGGGGGTGCAAATGGGAAAGACCCTTAAAGAACCTCTTGAAGTCCAGCCTGGTGGCTCTGAGGGTTGAGGCACTGGACGCCACACCTCGCGTCACGCCGGCGACCTGAGTTTCTGGAATGAGCCTGGGACGTTGGTGGTCGGCAAGGGAGGGAGAGGATTGAGCATCCGAGGAGAGCTCTCCTCTCCCAGGAGGGAGGGGGGGGGAACACTCTCGGTGTCTGACTGGCCTCTGGCGGAAGCCGGAAGCATAGCAGACATGAGCTCACAAGGGGGTTGGAAAGTGGTGGACGTTGGTGGATACACCGTGACGTCAGGGCGGAGGCAGCTCCTGTGGAACATCGGAAAATACCCTACGATACTCCTGTGTAGATGGGGCATCAGGCCCAAATCCCCAATACCCCTACCTGCCCCGGTGACCAGCGTCCTGACGAGACAAGGAATTCGGGGTGCTTGCCTCTCTACCTGGTCCCCGCCTGGGGGGTAAGCCACGCCTACGTGGAGGACGGACCACCACGGGATCCAGGTAGGAGGTGGGGACTAGAATGGCCATAGGCGACTCCCGAAGAGAGGGGAGTGCCGTGGGAGGAAGGAGCATAAATAGAAAGTAAAAAAAAAAAATAGAACCTCTTAAAGATAGGGTCTGAGGCAAGAGAAATCATTTGCCTGGCTGAAATGTAAGCAGATGCTGCAGCCAAATGTATCTTTAGGATACTGGGCTGAAGGCCCAAAGAATGCAAATAAGTAAGATAATCCAGCATGGCTGGTACCCCAGCCTGTGCTGGCACAATATCCTGGGTTGAACACCAAATAGAACACCTTTTCCATTTTGCAGCATGTTTTCTTAGTGGAGGGTTTCCTGTAACCTCTCAAAATGTCCAGGACACCTTCAGCAAGGTTTAGGCCTGCATATTCTAGGTCCTCAAAAGCCAGGCCTTGAGCCTGAGGGATCTGAGGTTCGGGTACAGGAGCTTCTCCTGATTGAAGGTTAACAGGTTGTGCCTCCTGGGAAGGTGTATCGGATCAGCCACAGACATGGAGAACAGTAGAGAGTACCATGGCTGCCTGGGCCAATCTGGAGGCATCAAGATCATGGATGCTGACTGGGACTTGAGCTTAAGCAAAACCCTGTACACCAAAGAGAAGGGAGGAAAAGCATACAGGTGCTTCCCTGACCAATCCAGAATTAGAGCATCCAGGGGGACTGTTCCCCACGCTCTGGTGGTCTGCGACAGTATTTTGGCAGGTGGTGGTTCTGGTGGGATGCAAACAAGTCTACCTCTGGAGCGCCCCACCTCCTGAAAATCACTTCCACCACTTGCCTGTTCAGAGTCCATTCATGATGGGCCTGGCTGATCCGACTCAAGGTGTCTGCCAAGGTATTGTCCTTTTCAGGCAGATGAATGGCTGTAGAGAAACTCCCAAGGAGTATGCCAGACTCCATATTTTCATGGTTTCTGTGCAGAGAGGGTTTGACCTTGTCCCTCCCCTGCTTGTTTATGTAGTACATAGTGGTGGCATTGTCTGTTCTGATCTGTACCACCTTTCCTTGTAGCAGTGGCGTGAAGGCATTTAGTGTCAACAATACTGCTCTGAGCTCCAGCAGGTTTATGTGCAGGAGTGACTCTGCACTTGACCATGTGCCTTTTGTGGTGTGATCTCCCAGGTGGGCACCCCACCCTAATAGTGATGCATCCGTTGTGAGAATTACTGATGGGGGCTCTTGTTGAAAAGGAACCCCTTCTCTCAGGTTGGTTTCCTCTTTCCACCATTCGAGGGCCTGTAACAAAGTTCCTGTTACTGGAATCAGTTTTCAAAGAGGGTCTCTTCTTTGGCACCAGTGAGCCCTGAGGTGAAACTGGATGTCCCTCATTGGGAATCTGGATCCCAGCACTGTGTCAGTGGCAGCTGCCATGTGGCCCGGCAGCTAAAGAAACTGTCTTGCAGTTTTTCGTTTGTTCAGGATGAATGAACCTGCTATCTGTTGGATGCTGCTTACCCTGTCCAGAGGCAGGTATGCCTTGCCCTGCAGAGTATTTAACTCGACTCCTATGAACTGCAATACCTGAGCAGGCTGAACGACCAACTTTTTTAGGTTTACCTGGAATCCTAGAGCTCTTGGGTAAGTTGCAACCGCTCCCTGACGTGCTGAGGTGATTTTCCTACCACTAGCCAGTCGTCTAGGTACAGGAAGACCGACACTTTGCTTTCGAAGGTGTGCCACTACCATTGCCAGACACTTTGTGAACACCCTTGTTGTTGCTGAAGTGAAACCGAATGGCAGGGTTGAGAACTGATAGTGACCTGAAGGGAGTCTGAACCGGAGGCATTTTCTGAGACTCCCTTATGGGGATATGGAAATAGGCATATTTTAGGTTCAATGAAGCCAACCAGTCTCCTTTTTGGAGGGCTGGCAAAATCTGTGCCAGTGTTACCATTTTGAACTTTGGCTTTGTTAGGTATCTGTTTAAAACCCTGAGGTCTAAGATGGGCCGCCACTCTCCAGTTTTCTTTGTGGTAAGGAAGTATCTTGAGTAAAATCCCTTTCCCTTTAAGTGGACTGGTACTGGTTCCACTGCTTGTGACAGAAGCAGTTTTTGAACCTCTGTTTCCGGGAGTCTTCTCTCTACATTTGAAGATGGTTTGAAAACTCGGGTTCTTGAAGGTGGGAGGGATTTGAAGGTTAGAGACAATCCCTGGCTCACTACTTCCAGGACCTACTTGTCTGTGGTGATGTTTTTCCAAGCATGAAAATAGTGAGTTAGTCTGCCTCCTACAGGCAGTAGGGAGGCAGTCTGTACAAGCACGTCAGGGTGTCTGCTTTTCGTGAGGCTGAGCTTGGGATTAGGAACCATAACTGGAACCCCTTCCACCCCTGCCTCTGAAGTATCCCTGCTGTGGATACTGCTGGTACTCAGGTGTAGCCATGGCCTGGAAAAAGGGCCTGGTTTGAAAGGATCTGCCCCTGCCTCCCCTTCCATAGGGTCTGATGGATGGGGAAACTTTGTCTTTTGCAGAATTGCTTCTGTAGGTGGCCTTGTATTGATTCACTTTTTTCATATAAGCCTCTGTCTTTTCCCCGAAGAGGGAGTTTTCCTCCAATGGGAAATCCAATGCCTTGGTTTGTGTATCCTGGGTAAGATTTGTGGATCTTAGCCAAGCAAATCTTCTCTGAGCCACAATGTTTGCCATCCAACTGGCAGCTATGTCATTCGAATCAGCAGCCATTTGAAATTGATATTTGGCTGCTTCCAAACCAAACCTGGCTGTTTCAGCAAAGTCAGCTGAAAGGGGAGACTGTGCCGTGTCTGACGTAGCAAGGACCGACTGCCAAAGAGATTTTTGGTATTGTGCAGCATAGGCCTGGAAGTTTGCCTGCCTGATGGCCAAGGAGGCTGAAAGGTAACCTTTCTTGTCCATGCTAGCAATCTTCCTAGAGTCTCTGTCTGGAGGGTTGGAGGCTAGTGGAACCCTTGCCTTGCCACAGGCTGCCACTTGCACCACTCCTTGGTGGTCAGGGTGAGAGAACAAGAATTCAGCACCCTGCCTTTCCAACGGATACTTTTTATCCAACCTCTTATCCAGAGGGGGAGCAATATTAGGTGTTTGCAAAATCTTTAAGGCATCCTTCTTAAAGAACTTGTTAACAGGGAGGAGAAGCTTTTTCATGGGTGTCAGCCTCATCATTTCCATATATTCAGCTTCTTCATCCTCAGTCACCTCACTTGTAGGGATGTCCAATGCATCCACCATCCTTCTTACAAAAGAAAAGTGTGACGAAAAATCCTCTGATGCCCTAGAAGGAGGAGAACCAAAGTCTTGTTCAGGGGAAACCTCCGGTTCAAGGGGTCCCCCTCGTCCTCCACATAAATATCAACATACTCTTCTTGTTCAAAAAGCGAAGACTGAGAAGAAGAGCCAGTCTGTTTAGCAGGAGTCTAAGGCAGAGGAGCAGTCAGCCCCATGTAAAGCCTGGATAACTCGAAAGGCCTGTGCAATCTCATCTGCAGTTGGCATTTTTATTGCAGGCACAGAAGTCCCCAAATGCTGCTCAGCTGGGGGTTCTATGTGCTTTGTTTTCTTGGATTTTTTAGAGGGAACGGAGAGTCAGTTGGTTCAGGAAGCCTCTTTGGAACTGCCTGTGTCCCCGTCTCAGGGGCGTCAGTTACAGCTGTTATTAATGTGGTTTCACTCACGGAAACAAAGGGGGTCGGCTGGTCAGAGCTCATGGGAATCTTTGGAACAGACAGCATTTTCTTGAGCCTTTCAAGGTGCTTTTCAACAGTTTTTTCAGGAAAAGTTTTGCAAATATAACAGTCTGTTTTTAAATGTTTAAAGCCCAAGCAGACAACACATAAATTATGTTTGTCTGCCCTGGCAAAAATCTCACCACAATCAGTACAAGGTTTGAAACCGGGTTCACCGCTTCTTCTTTTAGGCTTTTCAGACATTCTGTCGGTAAAAAAATACTTAAAACAAATAACCGCTAAATAGAAAGGTTTTTAAAACTTATTTAGCGCTTTCGGTTGGTTCCTGAACCAATAAGAAACCGACTGGAACTGGGAACCAAGCAGAAAAATGAACCCGGGTTAACGGTTCAAGAACCAAAATTAGCAATTCACAAAATAAATACTTTTAAACAAATCTACACTAACAGAGTTCCTTAGTCAAGGAACTCAGACAACTATAAAATAAACCCTGGTTCTCCACCAGTATACCAAACTGGGAGAAACTGAGAAAAATATATTTTAAATACAAAAACAACGGTTTCGCTAAATATAATAAATAACAAAAGGCAGCAAATGAAAAGGAAAAAAATACTTATGTATTTTTAAGTTTTATCGCATCAGGACAGGTAGATGAGGAGAGGATCTCCGAGCTTCTGGTTCCTGACAGGCAGAGAGTGAAATCTGAGGGTTTAGAACCTAGGCAGTTAGTTCAAGGCAGCATTTGAATATAGCATGCACAAAGATTCCATCATTTGCACACCATTCCAAATTCTCTCTCTGGGCAGTTCAGTCTTAAAGGGACACAGCAGAAGTTATGAATACCTGGGTATTACTGGGGTTAGAATCAGGGACCGACAGCAACACCTTGACTGGCAGAGCGATGGGTGGAGCTCCATCGCTGGAGGAGCCAACCCCGGTCGAGCCACCTGGCTGAGGATCTGCTAGAACCAAGGGCCTGAGCATCATGGGCTGGGAAGCAGGGTAAGAGTTCCACTGCCTGGAAGAGCTGCCGCACAAGACAGAGATGAGGGCAGGCGGTAGAACTACTGGCAACCCGGAGGGAGTGAGGGCTGCAGAGGCTGAAGGGGCCGACATCCCATGGGAGAAGATCCTGAAGTGGAGGCCGTTTTTTGCGGTAAGCGAGAGGCTGAACTGGGGATGGTCCCAGTGCTTATCCTGGTGCTTGTGCTTCCTGCGCAACTTCTCCTCCTTCTGGGAAGAAGAAGACGAAGCCCAAGAGGCCAGGGAGGTAGAAGAACTTTCAGCCTGAAGCTCCTTCTCCATTGCGGCTAAGTTTTGCTGAAGCAAGTGGCTTTCTAGGGTCTTTAAGCGGCATCTCCTTGTGGCCTGCTTGGAATCCTGGCAGTGTTTGCAGGTCTCGGTGTTGTGATTAAGGGCTAAGCAGAGGAGGCAGAAAGACCGGCCATCCTTGCCAGGTATCTGCTTGTCACAGGCACTCTTTATAGGCCGGGTCATAAGACAAAGCTGGTGAAGAAGACATAAATGAGAAGAGGAAAAACACCAAAATTCAATGTTACTGAACACTAGAATAAAGAAACAAATCACGGGTAAACGTGTGTGGTCCTGGCACCAGACTGCTTCAGTCCTACTGGTGTTGCCTGCTGCAAGAGCCCCCTCGAAGCAAGATACAGAGTTTAGCCAGCTTGTGAGAGATTGGAGGTGAGGTAGGGAACATTGACACAGAAACATAGATTTTATCAGTATAAAAGAGCCTTCAGGTCCATCTATTCTGCTCCTTTCCCCTGTCTATACTGACACCTCTGACCCTGTTCGGTCACTGGTGTTCCTTCGTCTGCCCTTCCTCTACCCAATTTGCCCCCTGTGCCTAACCCACAAATGCTTTAAGCTCCCCAGTGTCTCTGCACCACTATCTCCTCTGGCAGGCTGTTCCAGCTGTCCACTACCCTTACTGTGAAGAACTGCATGCCCCAGTGTTCTAGTGACTTTTCTCTTAAAGACACCCCACCTGCACCTTGTTCACTCCTGTGAGGTACCTGCAGGTCTCAATTATGTTGCCTCTTGCTCTCCTCTCCTCCAGGGAGTACATGTTGAGCTCCTGCAGCCTTTCCTTGTATGGCTATTTGTGCAACCCTCGCAGCATTTTGGTTACCCTCCTCTGTATCACCTCCACCAGTGTTGGTATTACAGGGGGCTTGCCAGGGCTCAGTCCCCTAGCTCTGAAGTGCACCCTGGTAGCTCAGGCATATTTGCCATTGACTAATAGGAAAGGGAGACCCAATTTAAAGACAGGACCCTCACAGCCACCCCCCAAAGCTCATGCAGTGTAATTCAGACACTGGCCTCCATCCTGTCATGTCCTTGCAAGATGCAGCCTCCAGAACTGGACACAGTATTCCAAGTGGGGCCTCACTAGTGAGCAATACAATGGCAGCACCACCTCCCTCCCTCCTGCTAGAAATCCCCTCAGTGTACCCCAGCATTAACATACTAACATACTAATTGCCAGCAGATTAGGCCTTATGGTCTATCGATTCTGCTAGCCTTTCCCACTGCCTTGTCTTACTGACAAGCTATCTTGAGATCATTAGATATCATGACCCTGAGGTCTCTTTCTTGCTTGGTGACTATAAGTACTTCTCCCCCTTATACACAGCTCTTGGGTTTCCCCACCCCAGGTGCATAACCCTGCACTTTTTGGCACTGAAACCCAGCTGCTGCACCCTAGACTGCTCCTCTAGTTTCCCCAGATCTCTCTGCATTCTTCTTACCCGTCCTGAGTGTTCACCCTTTTGCAGATTTTTATGTCATCCGCAAAGAGACACACCTTCCCCTCCAGCTCCTCAACAATGTTACTTACAAAGACACTAAAGAGCACCGGTCCCTGCGGCATCCTACTGGTCACTTTTCCCTCCCCGACTGTCTGCCATTTGCCACCACCCTTTGCCTCCTATCCTTCATCTAGTCAGATACCCAGCTAACCACTTTCACCCCCCCCCCCCACTCAGATTAGTTTCTTAACTAGCCTCCTGGACAGCACAGTGCCTAAAGCCTTACTTAAGACCACACAGGCCGCACTGACTGATCTCCCTTGATCCACCTCCTTAGTAACCCAGTCAAAGAAATCTATGAGATTTGTTCAGCATAACTGTCCCCCTGTGAAACTGTGCTACCAGTGGTCCTTCAGCCCATTTGTCTTCAGGTACACCATGAGCCCCTTCTTCAGTAAGGTACTTTCCCCACCACTGAGATGAGACTGACTGGCCTGAAGTTGTTAGCCTCCTCCCTGCTGCCACTTTTGTGCCAAGGGACCACATCAGCCCTCCTCGAGTTATCTGGAACGACCCATCTCCAATCAGGTGTGGAATAGTGTTGCCAGAAGAGCGGCCATCACCGAATGCAGTTCTTTAAGGGCCCTTGAATGAATCCTATCCAGCCCCATTGCCTTATTTTCGTTTACAGCTTCCAGTCCCTTTCAGTGTCCACCCTACTGCAGATGTTGGTATCATCTGCAAAAAGGCATACCTTTCCTTCCAAATCTTCTGCAATGTCACTTACGAAACACTGAAGAGACCGATCCCAGCACTGAGCCTTGCGGCACCCAGTTGGTAACTCTCAAATCGTTGTCAGTGAGTTTTTACCACCACCAACCTCTATCTCCTATCCATTAACCAGTTTCTAACCTCCCTTCTCCGACTCACTGACTCCACTCTCTCTCTGGCATGGATCTTTGTCGACTTGGCCAAAGGTTTCGGACACTGTTACTCATACCATCCTCCTCAACAAGCTTGCAGCAATTTGGTCTCTCCAAGAACACCACTAGTTGGTTCTATTCCCATCTTATGGGTAGGACCCAAACAGTCAGGATAGGAAACTCCCTCTCCTCATCAACACTGGAGTCCCTCAAGGTTCGGTACTCAGACCGATACTCTTCTCGATATTTCTAAACAACTTACCTGCTGCCTGCTCCAAGGCTATCCACATGTACGTGGATGCCTCCAGTATCTCCCCCTCTGATGCAGCGACCAGCCTCCAGCTGGATTTCAGTAATGTCCAACACTGGTTTTGCACAAATCAACTGTAGCTCAATGCCAAGTAGATGGTCTGTATGACCTTTGGCACCAGGCAAAGGCTTGCCAGGTTTACTGCCACCCCCACCTTCCATACCCTCGAGGGGTCCATATTAGAGGATGTCTCCTTCTTCAAATACTTCTGGCTCTTGCTCAACAGCAACCTCAACTTCGCTGGACACGTGGACGATGTTCACAAAAAGTTAAATCCCAAACTAGGCACTCTGTACAAACACCATGGCTGCATCCCCCTACTGGGCAGCCATGAACTCGTCTAGAAGATGATCCTCCCAATCTCTGACTTTGGAGACATAGTTTATAGTGTTGCCCCTAAGTCCACCCTCACCAGACTAAACACTTTATTCAACTCCTTCTGTCACTTTGCCCTGGACTGTCTGCCACATACTCATCACTGTGACCTCTACACTGCTCTCTCCTTCCCCCTCTTGGGGCCAGATGCCTCACCAACAGCACCTCATTAGATGGGAAGTTCTGGCTTGGCTCCAATCCACCCTACCTCAATGCCCTCCTCTCCACCCCTCCTACTCCTACCACAACTTCCCTATATGACACTCCCTGCCCTATTTTCCACTTCAGGACAAGCTGCCTTCTCCTATCATTTTCAAATATTTGGAACTCCCTCCCCGTAGCTATCTGCTCAGCCCCTTCCACTCGTTCGTTATTCTGTCTTCTTCGAAATTACATTTCCCCATCCTGTAATTGCCCCTGACCCACATTTTCTTCACTACTTTATTCAATTCTCTCTACTGTGACTTCTACTCTTACCTATTCTCGCCCCCTACTTCCCCTCTCCGGGCATGCCAAAAGCCTATAGCACTGGATGGGTATGCATCAAGCAGTGTCCATACCCTTGTGGGATTCCGCTTCTGAGGGTAAAGGTTTGCCTATTCCCACTCTACACTTATACTCTTCTCGAATTTCCAATTTCCTAAATTCACCCCCCCAACACTTATACGCGTCTTTAATATCCCTTTCCTAAATTCATCCCTCTCCTCCCCCACCCCCAAGTAACCCACTTCCCTTCTCTCTCACTGGCTAGGTGGGCATCGTGTAGTTTCAAACCACTGTGAGGTTTCACTCCTGAGTGTTGCAGTCCACCTCTCTCCTATTATACCCTCTTACACGTAATACTTTTCCTCACACTATCCCTCAATTCACCTCATTTCCCTGTCAAATCCCCTTGCGAGGTATGCATCCTGGAGAGACGATGGTCTGCCTACATCTCCCTCTCCTCTATTTCCTCAGTCTGGACGTGCTCTCACTTTTCTACCTCAAGTGTTAAATCAGCAAACTTATAGCTATGCTGTTCGTTTATCCCACAAAATATGCTTGTCACAGCTTCACTGTTTTCGGCTATAAGCCATTATGCTTGTTTTTATTATTTTGGAAATTAATGATAAGCCCTTCTTGTCTCAAATTTGTATCTTTTATGACTTTGTCTTTTTAACTCTATGTATATTGGATCTTGTCTGCAATTTGTATTCTCTTCTCCCCCCTCCCCCAGGACACAACTAGAAATGAGCTATTGTAGCTCAGTACGCCTTTCCTGGTGAAACATTTCAAATAAATAAATAACCAAACTCACCACTCTGGAGCCCACCCTTAGGCTGCCCAGTTTCATTTTCAGCTGCCAGAGCGGCTGAAGGGCTTCCGAAAGTTCAGACAGGCCCCATACACTGCCCTCCTCGGTCTATTTCCTTGGGCATCCAGTCAAGGAAATCTGTCAGATTCATTTGGCACGACCTCCCCCATGAATCCATTCTGCCTGTGGTCTTGTAGCCTATTTGATTCAATCTTCTATTATATCCCTCTTGGAACTTAATCTTGTGGCACTTACTTGACTGGCACTTTACAAGAGTTTAACTTACTAACATCTGACCAACTACCATTCGTAATACGTTCCCATTTATGCTTTCTGGTGTCGTACAGCCCGGAAATGCTCCCTTACATAACTACAATAAACAGAACAAGAGAGAGGTATTACCTCAATAAACCATGACCTGTTGATCCTTACTCTAATATCATTAGGCTCTGTACACATTATAGAAACATTTTTGAAACCGTTTTAAGAAACTGTTTTAAACTCTCCACGGTCACCCGTCCACAATGCCGTTCACCGCATACCTCTCAACTGTCCCTGATTTTCAGGGATGTCCTTGATTTTGCCTCAGAAATTTATTCTGTCCCTCCTAAATTTGGCATTTCTGTCACTGAAAACAAGGGATTTGAATCACAAAATAATGCCAGCCAGTGGATTTACAGTCTAGTTCTCATTAAGAAAATGCAATTCACACTAAGAAGCATGGTGTACACAGCTTCTGGAACTAATATTACTATTTTTTTCAGATGTGTCCCTGATTTTGGTCATTTCTCCCAGATTTGTGTCGAGGGAGGTTGAGAGGTATGGTTCACCGTGTTGTAGCACAGTTAAGTTGTGTCCAGATAGCACAGCTGTAACAGTTTTCAGTATGGCTCTGCGGCGGCATTGTGGCATGGTTTTCATTCAACTGCTTGCGATCACCTGTCCGCACCACAAGATAAAATGGTTTTGGTTTGAAACTGTGTTTAAAACCAGTGTTAAGACTAGGTCCCTTGCAGAGTGTAAGTATGTTTTTTAAACATGGTTTCAAACCATGTTGTTAGGTGTGGATGCACACCATGTTTTGGCTTTTTAAAACATTTTACACTGCTTAAAACACTTTAAAAAGCATTATGTGTACAGGGCCTTAATCACTGCCATGTGGCGATAAAGAGGACAAATACCTTTATACTGTCATTAATAATTTTAAAAATTCATGAAGTTAGGTTAACTGGTTGTCACTTTATTTACCGGTGCTGCCTAGGCATAAAGGACCATTATACAATGGCAAGAAAGAATCTTGGACTGTGATTGGTCAGTTTGGGGCTGGACCCATGGCATTATCCCAGCACGTCGCCACAGATCTAGTCTCAGCACTGTGAACCCATGTAGATGAGCCTTTGATTCATTGTTTTACTGAGCCTTTGACTGATTGTTTCATCTTCTCTTAAAAACAAAAATATTTTTCCACACAAAAACATCTTTAAAATTATTTTTTTTATTCTGTAAAACAACGAGCCACTGTATAATAGGAATAATGCACTCCAGGGTGTGTGTCGTTTGGGATAACACCACGCTTGGGACATTGGATGCACTTGGCCTGCAGCCTCGTGCCCAGCACGACACACACCCCCTGTCGTGCATTATTCCTTTAATGTTTCAGGCATGGCATCACAAGGTCATGGACTATATGTGAGTAATAATACCCAACAGGTTGGGCGTTATTGGGATACAACAGACTGCCCAGGGGCGTAATGAGGCCCGACGCCGCAGGCAGAGGGCCTTATAGCCCTTGGAAGGTCTGTTATATCCCATAACGACCACCCTAGAGGGTATTATTACACTTAGAATATGGGCTGGATATGAACATTTAAGTATAAATTTGAAAGATTAAGAATAAAATAAATACAATTTAGTAAAAAATGTTTATTGTAAAGTAGTCCCTGAAGTGTCAGAATTGCTAAGAATTGCCAGTAGAGGGCGCCAGTGTTTTATTGTGGTGGTGATCATGCAGAGAATGTTCTTTCCCCAGAATAAGCGTTCTTTTGTAGAATAATTTGTGGCCGAGTGGTTTGAAATGTTGCCCGCTCTCAGCGTTTGGTGTACTGTGCGTTCCGGGTTGTGTGTGGATTGGTAGCAAGTGAAGCACAACACTGTGCAGGTGGTCAGCAGCAACTGAAATTTAGGAGCAGAAGTCTGAGTTGACGCGAACTGGGGGAAAAAATATGAAAGGTAAGGTGGCTGGAGCAGACGGGGGAGCAGTGTTCGTTATGTTGTGTGTGGCAGTTTCAAGTTGAGTCGCAGTTGGTTCTGGTGGCTTATAGTAGTGTTGCCCGAGTAAGAAAAAGATATCTTTTGGAAATGTTTGTGATCAGGTGGCGACGGCTTAAGCGAGTAGGTGTAATGGAAGTAGGTAGCGGCTAGTTTATCACTCGCTTTGTGATGGGAAAAAAATGGTGGTAGTGAGTTTTGGATGTCAGGGTAGCCCCAGGACACAGCAAGTAATGGGGCAGTAGAAAGTGGCACTCGTTATTTTGTAGGCGTTGTTGAAAAATAACAGCCCGGGTGCCTGGCTGTTTCAGCCAATTCAGGATACAGGTTTGACCTTTGCCATATTCTAAAATTTGATTTTCTCCTTTCAGCTGTCTAAGTAATTTCTTTACCCTCTTTTTAAAAATCTCAACAATCTGAGGTAATTAGCTTGTCAATTTTATCTCACCATCACACACTTCAAAATCCTGCAGGTTTATTACGTCATTCAACATCAGTTGTGGGGGGGCACCTGATCAATGCCAGCAGCTCGTGGAATCACAAGCAGAGCCCTGTAACTGCCACTGTGGGGCAAGCACCAATCAAACTCCCACCTGCCAGCAAAATCAAGTGTTTGTATCAGTGTGTTCATGATGTATAACATAGATGGCAGATAAGGACCGCTTGGCCCACCTAGTCTGCCCATTTCCCTACCTACTGGATAAGCTGCAGATCCTAGTTAACCAACAGTCTATTTGTTCCTACCCCCAACAAAAATTGCCTTCTGTCTGTCCCATGTATTCTTGAATTCTCCCATGGTTTTAGACCCCACAACCTCCTCAGGAAAGCGGTTCCTTGTATCCACCATCCTCTCTGTGAAAAAAATACTTCCTCACATTGCCCGTGAGCCATCCCCCCATTATCTTTAAATTGTGTCCCCTTGTTCTTGCCCATCTCTTTTTCTGAAGGATGCTACCCTCTTGGACTTTGTTGATTCCACTGAAGTACTTAAAAGTTTCAGTCATATCCACCCTCTCCCTCCTTTCTTCAAGGGTACACATGTTAAGCTCCTTTAGTCTCTCCTCGTATGGCTTCCCTTGCAGACTCTGCACCATTTTAGTTGCCCTCCTCTGGACTGCCTCCATCCAGTCTATGTCCTTGCAGAGATGGGGTATCCAGAACTGGACACAGCCTACCTAGACTTTAGCAAGGCATTTGACATAGTCCCACACAAAAGATTAATAAACAAATTAGCCAGCCTGGGAGTGGGTCCCAGGGTGGTAGCCTAGGTAAAACACTGGCTGGACAACAGGACACAGAAGGTAATAGTAAACGTAGTCCACTCTGAAGAAAGGTTACTAGTGGCAATCAACCCTGCCAAGTCCCTTCTCATCCTTTCCACCCCCTTGTGTATCAACCCTGTTGCAGATCTTTGTGTCATCAGTAGAAGAAGAAGGCAAGTAGGCTGCTGGTTAACTAGGATCTGCAGCTTACCCATTAGGTAGGGAATAGGCAGACTGGGTGGGCCAAGTGGTCCTTATCTGCTGTCAAATTCTATGTTTCGCCTAGATGGGGTCCCACCAACTGTCTGTACAGAGGGATAACAACTTCCCGCTTTCTGCTGGTGATGCCTCTCCCATACATCCCAGTATTCCCCCCAGCCCTCCCTACTGCCTTCTCACATTGCTTGCTAACCTTAAGGTCATCTAATATGATTACCCCCAGCTCCCTTTCCATTTCTGTTGTTGTTGTTGCTGCCTCCCCCCACTATGTACTCTTCCCCTGGGTTTTTGTTTCCCAGGTGCATTATTTTGCACTTCTCTGCACTGAATCCAAACTGCCATACTTCTGACCATTCCTCCAACCCTGCCAAGTCCCTTCTCATCCTTTCTACCCCACCCCTTGTGTATCAACCCTGTTGCAGATCTTTGTGTCATCTGCAAAGAGGCTTACTTTTCCTTCCAGTCCCTCTGCAATGTCACTTATAAAGACATTAAAAAGGACTGGCCCCAGTACTGAACCCTGCAGTACCCCACTAGTAACCCCCCTTTCTTCAGAGTGGACTACGTTTACTATTACCTTCTGTGTCCTGTTGTCCAGCCAATGTTTTACCGAGGCTACCACCCTGGGACCCACTCCCAGGCTGGCTAATTTGTTTATTAATCTTTTGTGTGGGACTATGTCAAATGCCTTGCTAAAGTCTAGGTAGGCTATGTTCACAGCCCCTCCCTGGTCTACTACTTTGGTCACCCAGTCAAAGAAATCAATTAGATTCGTCTGACATGACCTTCCTGCTGTGAATCCATGCTGCCTTGGGTCCTATGCCCCACTGGCCTCTAGGTACTCAACAATTCTTTCCTTCAGAAGTGATTCCATCATTTTCCCTACCACAGAGGTCAAACTGACAGGTCTGTAGTTTCCTGCCTCTGTCCTGCTCCCACTTTTGTGAAGGGGAATCACATCCGCCCTCCTCCAGTCCTCCGGTACCACACTGTCCTCCCATGTTTTGTTAAAAAGGGTAGTCAGTGGTGTCACTAGTTCTCCCCTTAATTCTTTTAGAATTCTGAGGTGAATCCCGTTAGGCCCCATTGCTTTGTCCACCTTCAGTTTTAGGAGTTCTTTCAGAACCCTTTCTTCTGTGAAAGGACTGGGATTGACCTCCCTATCCAGAGTGCTTCTGTTAATTGGATTAGGTACCTCCCTCTTCCTCTTTTGTGAATACTGAGCAGAAGTATTCATTCAGTATCTCTGCTTTCTCACTGTCCCTCTCTGTCCACCCACTATCCATTCTATTCAGCCTATAGGAATCACTTGGCGCTGATACTATCACTAAGTTGCAAGCCATACATTAGACTTTCCCCCTTTGAATTAGTGTGATGACTGTTGGAAAGGAAAAACATATTGATTCAATTTGAATCTCTACTATGACACCTGCTGGTAGATGTGAGCTTCTACCTCAAAGACATTATATATTGGGCTCCATAACCGAGCAAGGGTATTACTCTAATTCAATCTGTAATAGCCCCAGTTTGTTCTTTTTAAGGAACAAGACACTATAGGGGCAACTGCCTCCCATATTGTGCAGTGGAATAGTAAAGTCTCATGAAAAATCCCAGCCTACAAGTACAGTTTCTGAACACAGAAGCCAGTCAGTATCCCAGCCATTTAGTTTGTTAATGTGCTGCACTGGAGGTGACGAAACCTATATAATACAAGTTCAAGTTAGAGACAAAATGCAAGCTTTTCTAAACACATTTCTAACAAATGGCTCAACTGTTGCTAATACAGCTCTGATCTCAGTTGTTCAACTGTAAAATTTTCTCACAAAGCATGCATTGTTTTTCTGTTTTGATTATGTTGGCTTGCACGCATGTGCAAGCAACATCTTGGGGTAGCAGAACATTTCCATGGTGTGTCAGTATTGTGGCCAATGCAGGGGATGCATTAGTGGGTGCGTCCCTCAGCCGCCATCAGTGAGCATGCTGGCAATGACAGTAGACTTCAAAGAGAGCCAAAAACTTTAAAGAAATCTGCCGCTGCAATCAGGTGCAATTTCGTCATTGCAGTGGCAGATGACAAGACTCCAGCCATGCCCATTACAGTGCACAGTAATGCGCAGGGCTGGAGTTAACAGCAACTTATGAAATGGCAAAAATGTGGCACACTGGGAGCCCACCGAAACATGGCAGCTCCTGCCACCCGCCACAGTCCCAAAACGCCGATACTGGGGGTGCCCAATCCCAACGTCAGCATGTATCCTCCCCATTAAATGTGGGCACACTGGGAGCTCACTCCAGTGTGTTGAAACTTATGTCTGCCGCCCACACACACTCCTGAAAAGCCGACATCAGGGTGCCCAATCCCATGTCAGTATGTCATTCCCCAAATTAATGTGGCACACTGGGAGCCCACCCCAGTGTGCTGAAATTTTTTATTTTCTTCTGACACCAAATGCCCACTCCCAGTGTTGGATGGGCCCCTCCCCAAAACCCCTTTAAATCATTTATGACATTGGGTGTCTAACTCGTTGCCGGCATGCCCCTCCACTATTACAGCACACTGGGAGCCCACCCCAGTGTGCTCACATTAATAAAAAAATGTTTTCCCTGTGAGAGAAGAAAACCATCCTTCACTGGTTATTTTTTTGTACCTGTGAAAAAGAAAACTGTTCATCATTGTCTTGCCGTCCTCCTCCCCCATCTCAACCCTCTCTGTGTACACCCACCTCCCCCCACACCCCAACCCTATACTTACCTCTGGAGGTTGGGCGCTGTCATCTTCTGGGGACCAGGATAAATCTGCATTCAAAGCCGAACCGCAAAATGAAGACTCGAAGGTAAACCGTATAATGGGACTCAATGGGGGTTCAACTAGTTGATATCTCAGCAATTTTTTTTTTTTTATTCTGGCCCCAAATTTTCAACATGGAGTTCCTGGGACCCCACCTTGTCAACACTGGCACTGTAATTTTGTTTCTTGGTCCCAAAGGTGATTTTGTGGTCGCTGCACGGAATCACCTTTTGGGACTGATTAATGATACTGCTCATGAGGAGGTCCCAAAAGCCCATGTTGCAAATTTAGTGACAAAATTCAAACAATAACTGCGTAATGAGCATGCATTATGCAGTTCTACTTATTATCAGAATCTCTTGCCTTTTTAATATTTTCACTCCAGATTGACAGTGCCATTTTTTTTCACACCTCTCACGAACAGTGCAGATGCTGGCTGATAAGAGGTCTGCAAAAACCTGCATGGTTTCTAGAGGCAATGTCCAGACTACAGTGTTTAGTTAAAGTAAGGATGGTACTCCAGGTGGCAGCAGCACATATGTCAGTGACTGGGACTCCTCTGAAACAGGCCACAGAGGTAGCCATGCCCCTTGTGGAGTGGGCTTTCACTGCCCCTGGCAAGTCTTTGCCATGTTTGTTGTAGCAGAACACAATACAAAGTGGCAACTATTTGGACAAACATTGTTTAGAAACCCGAACACCCTCTGTACCTGGGGCACAAGAAACAAAAAGCTGCTTCAACTATCTGCATTCTTTAGTTCAGAGCAGATAATACTTCAAAATTCTGCGCAAGTCTAACGTATGGAGCAGTGCTTCCTCTGGACTGGCATGTTCTCGGAAATACACAGGCAGATGGATAGATTGGTTCAAGGTAAACTCAGACACCACCTTAGGAAGAAACTTGAGATTTGTGCACGAAGACACACTGTCTTTGTGAAAAATCAAATAAGGCTCCTCACACCAAAGGGCCTGAAGCTCAGAAAACCTTTGAGCAGAATTAATAGCAACCAAAAATAATGCTTTCCAGGAAAGAAAACACAGCTTGCAAGTCACGGCTGGCTTAAAAGGAGATGGGGTCAATTTCTCCAAAACAAAATTCAAGTCCCAAGCCGGGACAGGGGAATGGATTGAAGGTTTCAGATGCAGTATGCTCCTAAGAAAGGTAGAGGAGACATCCAACTGAGCCACTGTGTAGCCACAGGCTCATGAAAGACAGAGACAGCCAAAAGGTACACCTTGAGGGAAGAGTACTGGAGACCTGAGTCCGACAGAGATATCAGGTAGTCCAAGATCTGGCTCACTGGACACGCAAAAGGGTCCAGATGGTGCTTGGCAGCCCAGATGGTAAACCTCTTCCACTTTATGGCATATGTGGCTCAAGAGGAAGGCTTCTGAGCAGCCACGAGGACACCCACCACAGTCTGTGATACCCCAAACTGGGAGATGGCCATGTCCTCAGGAGCCAGGCATGCAGACGAAGGGTCTTGAGACTGGAATGGACCAAGGTTCCCTGTGTTTGCGTCAACAGATCCCTGCAGAGGGACTCAGTAATGGAAACCATATCTGCTGTGGCCACAATGGAGCTACCAGGACCATGCTGGCCCCTCCATCTGCAGTTGGATTAGCACCCTCTGAATCAGAGGAAATGGAGGGAAGGCATAAAGGAACCTCCCACTCCAGGATAGGGACAACGTGTCTAGGCAGAAAACTCCAAGCCCTGGATCTAGCGAGCAGAAACTGGGCAGTTTTGTGTTGAGTGGGGACACAAAAGGGTCCAACTCTTGATGACCCCAGCTTGCAAACAGATCTTATGTGATGGATGAGAGAAGTTCCCAATCATACATGCTGGACTGAGTCTGACTGAGGCTGTCTGCCAGGGTGCTTAGTAAGCCTGGGACATGGACTGCTGAGAGAACCAAACTGTGGTCTACCACCCAGTACCAAACTTTCATGGCCTCCCTGCAAAGAAGATAGGACTGTGTCCCCTCGTTTGCTGACATAGACAACACTGAGGTTGTCGGACTGGATCAACAGCTGATCCAGAAGGAGATGGTTCTGAAGGGCCTGTATGGCATACAGGACTGTCCACATCTCCAGGATGTTGATATGCAGGGAGGCTTCGATCTTGGACCAAGAGCTCATTGTCTGAAAGGGACCCAGGTGCGCCCCAAGTCCGAACTGAAGGCATCCATGGTGAGGATCCGCTGGGGGCGAGGAGATCTGGAATGGAACCCCTTGCAATAGGTTTAGTGGGTCCATCCACCATTGGAGCACACTGCGGACTGGGGAGGAGACCAGCACTAACTGCTCTAACTCATCCATGCGTTTGGTCTCATTGCACCCAGAGCGCCCACTGGAGGGTGTGCATGTGCAGCCTGGCCAGTGGAACCATTGGAATGGCTGCATTCATCAACCCCAACAGCCTCAAGTATACTTCTGTAGGGACAGGACGGCTCTGGGTGACCTCCTGTGCCTGGGCAATAAGGCACTTCACTCTGTTCTGAGACAGGAAGGCCTTTCCCTGTGCCAAGTCCAGAACCGCCCCTATATATTGCAGCCTTTGGGATGCGGTTAGATCTGACTTGGGCAAGCTGACTGTGATGCCCAAGGATAGAAATAGCTCAAGGGTTCTCTGCAGAGTCCGAAAAAGCTGTTCTCTGGATGGGGCCTTTAGGAACCAATCATCCAGATAGGGAAAATGGACAGTCCCTCCCTTCAGAAAGCTGCAGCTACTGCTGCTAAGCTAAGCACTTGGTAACGACCCGCGACACAGAAGATAAGCCAAAGAGCAATACTTTGAATTGGTAGTGCTCGCTCTTAAAAATAAATCAGAGGACTCTCCTGTGCTGTGGAAACACAGAGATATGCAGGTAAGCATCCTGCATGTCCAGGGAGCACAGCCAGTCTCCCTGCTTGAGAAGGGGCATCAGGCCTGGTAGGGTTACCATGCAGAATTTTTTGTACTGGACATACAAATTATCCTTGAGATCCAATATGGGCCTCAGATCTCAGGTTTTCTTGGGGACCAGGAAGAACCTGGAATAAAATCCCCTGTTCCTTTGGCACCTGGGCATTAACTCGAAGGCCTTTTTGCAAAAAAGGGACTGTACCTCATCCAGGAGAACAGACAGATGGGCTGGTGGGTAGGTGGAGGGTACTGGAGTAGTCTCTGGGGGCATCTCGATGAGTTCCAGAGTGTGACCCCTCTGTATGATGTGAAGAATCCAGGCATCTGAAGTAATGGTTCTCCACTGATTGAGACAGAGGGAGAACCGACCTCCGAACACCACCTCTTGGTCGGGGACCAGAAAGGGGGGTGGAGTCTGGCAAGGAGTCAAGCGGAGGTGGATCCAGCCTCTGTGGCTGATCAGTCACCCCTGGAGTACTTTGCTGCTGCGCCAGAAGAGGAAGAGGTGGGTAAGGCAGCAGAGGCTCTTCGCTTGCCTTGGGGCCAGGAGGTTGTTCCAGATTTATGGGACACCTTGCGAAAAGGAGGGCGCCGTCTACGCTTAGGCTGAGTATGGTAGAGTGAGTAGACAGACTTGATAGTCCTGCCAGATGCCTGTAGCTCATTTATAATGTCCTGCACACCTGATCCAACTAGCTTGGAGCCATTAAAATGGGCACTGAGCACCTTCTGCTGGACAACAGCTGAGAAACCTGATACCTTCAGGCAGGAGTGCCTACGAAGGCAAATGCCTGTGGCAGCAGCCCTGGCACCTATATCTGAAATATAAATGACAAGGGGGAGGTGGCTCAACACAAGACGGCTGGTGCCAACAAAGACAGCTAAACGTAACTTACATCTGTAGAGTCAGCAGACGGCTCCATTCCCACTTGATAAAAATTGGGTACCAGATACAACTGCTGCTTCAGAATGAAAAATTTTTCAATCCAAACAGTATAAAATCATCCAAAATAGTTCATGAGGAAACAGATAAAAGAAAGCAGTTGAACACCAGGAGCCAGAAGCTGACCCTTCCCCACTGGAGTCCAACTCCAAAAAGTCAGTCAAATGTTTTTGCCCCGAATAGAGCTTTCTCAAGACTCAACTGCTTTCTCTTATCTGTTTCCTCATGGACTATTTTGGATGATTTTACACAGCTTGGAATAAAGAATTTTTCATCCTGAAGCAGCAGTTATATCGGATATCTGGTACCCGAATTTTATCAAGTGGGAATGGAGCCGTATGCCGACTTTACAGATGTATCCGAAATATCGTAGAGAGCCCTCAGGAAGTGCTTGCTAATATCCTAGCACTCTGCAAGCATGTGAGAACTCCTGTTTCTGGAAACAATCAGGAAGGGCCTGTGCTGTGGCCTTGCCCTTCTTCCAGATAGTATTCTGGTACCTGACCATCTGGCAGAGGTAACTGGCAATCCTCAGCCCAAGAGTGGAGGAGGCATAGACTTGCCCTACAGGTCAATCCTACAGAATTCTCTGTCTGGGGGAGGGAGGGAACCGAGAAGCTTGGGCACCTTTGACCTATCATGAGCTGCCTTTATAATCACAGAATCGGTTTCCAGCTGGGCAGCATAATGCAGAAGACCCTGGGGGGGGGGGGTATGACACAACATATCAGTCCTACGTGGTATGGCTGGCTCCATGCCTGGCCTGTGCCAGGCAGCAGTAGTGTCATTCCTTACGGCTGGAAGGATAGGAGGAACAACCTTGGGAGGAGACTCTGAGATCTCCAGGAAGTCCACCAGATCTTTTCTGCTGGCATTCTCCTCTTCTGTATGGAAGCCCATGGCTGAGAACAGCTACTTCATGACACTGAAAAAGGTAGGGTCCTCTGGAGGAGACCTGGGAGTATGTTTGACAGAGTCCTTGCTCACTGGTGAGGCAGTGGACCCGTCAGAGGAAGGAGGCCCTTCCTCTTCTTCCTCAGGTAAGATGAGGTCAGGATGGTACTCCTTGACGTCAACCTGTTTCAGCTCAAGGTCTATTGAATGAGGGACTGACAACAACCCGTGGGGAACAGCCCGTTGAGGCCGAACTGGTGCTGACGATGACTGTGCAGTCGACGGCGCAGGCGACGCTGGCCTTTACGAGCCCAACTGAGGGACCAAGACTGTACTGAACTTAGTCAAAATGTTGTTAAGGTCAACAGTAGATTGCTGCGTCGACAGTAGGGTGGGTCGATGGCACAGGGTGAGACGACCCATCCGACGGGCCCAGAGAACCTGAGGAGCCCGGAGCCAGAGGACCGGAGAAGCATCAGGCCTCAATGAGATGGCTGTAAACAACTAAGCTGGCATTGACTAAGCGGGGGCTGACGACCCGAGGGTCAGTGATCAGCCACCCTGTGCAGTGGGAGGCAGCCCTGTCGGTAGGGGTCTGGTAGGAGCAGTGACCTAGACAGCAGTAGATGTCAGCGCAGCCACAGCCGATGGGGTACCACCGGATGAAGAAGAGGAGGCCGCTGGGGAGCAGGAACGCCACTGGGGGGGGAGTGGTCCCAATCTGAGTCTTTTTTATGACTTTTCCCTGAGGACTTGTCTCGGGCCTTAGAGGCCTGGGAGCTCAATGAACCCAGTGGCGAACTGGGAAGGAGGCACCCTGGAAAACCCCTGCCCAGAACTGGCCACCTGCTGTTCCATTAGGAATTTTTTAAGACCCTGTTTTCGTCGTCTAAGGGTGGTTTGGTTAAACTTATGGCAGAACTCACAGTCTGAGATGTTGTGGTCAGGCCCAAGATTGCAGACATAGAGGGAGTGTTCGTCTGTAGAGGGAGTCTACTTTCCGCATCGGCAACAACAGACGAGAGAAGTAGAAGGAATAACTTGTGACATAAATAAGGTAAAGGAATCTCTTTGGAAAAGAGAGTCTAAAAAGTTAAGTAGAATAAAGCCATAGGCAAAAATGTTGCGAAACTGCATCAGAGCTTCAACAAACACCCATGCGAACACAGTTGATGTCGGGAAAGAACCGAGGAGGGAGCGGGGTCGCTCACGCCTTTATAGGGTTGGTGACATCGGCAGACAATGTCAACGTGGGCGGCCCCAGTTGTACTGCTGAAAATCTTCCATGTGGATCCTGCTTCACTGACTGTGAAGTTCCGTATGTGTGACCTGATGACTGAGATACACCCAATGAAGATGTCCCTTTCCAGCAGAGGGACAACACCTCTTGCCAGAAAATTCCAGGCCCTAGACTGAGTGAGCAAAAATGTGGCAGCTTTGCGTTGATTGGGGATGCAAAAAGGTCCAACTCTTGACGACCCCACCTGTCGAACAGGTATTCTACTACCAAGGTCAGCACCTCCCACTCATGTGCCCCTGACAGCAACCGGCTTAAGGTGTCCGCCAGGACATTTTGGACACCTGGAACATGGATGGCTGCCAGCTTGAGACCATGATCCAGAGCCCAATATCAGACTCTCACTGCCTCCCAGCAAAGGGGGCACGAGTGCATGTTTGTTGATATAGTGGACTACACTGATGTTGTCCGTCTGCACTAGCAGAAGACCTGGGGATAGATAAGTATTGAAGGCCTGCAAGTTATAAAGAATGGCCCGCATCTCCAGGACATTTATGTGGAGGGAGGATTCCAGCTGGGACCATGTCCCCTGAGTTTGGTAGGGCCCTAGATGAGCTCCCCACCCCAACCCTGAAACATCTATTGTAAGGATTTGCTGAGGGGAAGGAATGAGGATGTGAGCCCCCCCAACAGGTTGCTGGGTTCCATCCACCAATGCAGAACCCTTTTCACCTGAGAGGAGATAAGGACCGGCTGTTCCAGGTTGTCAGTATGCTGGTCCCACTGGACCTTCAATGTCCATTGAGGAATCCTCATGTGCAACCTTGCTAAAGGCACTGTGACTACAGCATCAGCCATGAGGCCCAAAAGCCGGAGGAAGGTTCTGGCTGAGACATAGCGGCTATTGTACAACAAGCGGACTTGACCTATAAGGCGATCTGCCTGGTCCTGGGGCAGGAAGGCCATGCCCTGATATGTACTCAGGACTGCCCCTATGTACTGGAGGTGCTGACAGGGGTCAGAACTGACTTGAGCAGGTTGACCATAAAGCCCAGATTCTGGAATAGGCGGGTGGTATGTTTCAGAGTCGGTAACAGGTGCTCCCTGGACTGGGCTTTGAGAAGCCAGTTGTCCAGGTAGGTAAAGACATACAGTCCCTCCTGCCTGAGAGCAGCTGCTACCATTGCCAGGCATTTGGTAAACACTTGAGGAGCCGAGGAGAAGCCAAAGGGCAAGGCCCGGAATTGGAAGTGTTCCCCTTGAAAATGGAACCTTGGGTACTGTCTGTGGGAGGCATGTACCTGGATATGCAGGTAAGCATCCTTCATGTCGAGGCAGCAAATCCGATCTCCTTGGTGCAGGAGAAGCAACAGACCCTGAAGTGTGATCATCTGGAATGTTTTGTACTGGATGACTAGATTCAGCTCCTGAAGGTCAAGAATAGGTCTGAGATCTACTGTGCATTTAGGCACCAAGAAAAAGTGAGACTTGAACTCCCTCTGCCCTGTTGAGTTTGAGGGTGGGTTTTACGGCCCTTTTTCGCAACAAGGAGTAGATTTCCTCCCTGAACACCAGAATATGGTCTGGAGGAGGTAAGAGGCCAGAACTTTTTTTTTTTCCCCCTGGAGGCCACTCCAGAAGTTTCAGTGTGTGGCGGCTTTCTATGATCTGCAGTACTCTGGCATCTCTGGTGATTTCATTCCCCTCCACTTGTCCAAGTGTAGAGAGAAGCGACCTCCTACCACCACCTCCTGCCTTATTGGGGGGGGAGACTGTTGGGTAAGGAGTCAGGCTGAAGCAGTAGGGTATTCGGGGTGCACCTCCTCCCCTGGAGGATTTTCCTGTGGTGGAGGAGGGGGATGTGCATGGCAGAGGCAGCATGACGCTTACCCTGGGGCTTACTAGAGGGTCTGGGTCTATGACTAGACCGACAAAAGGACACTCCCTGATCACCCTTTGGCTGGTTGGTGTGGTACATGGAGTGGACCAATTGTAGGGTGTAGCCCAAGACTTGCAGTTGAGACAGTATGCCTTGCACATCTCAGCCAAACAACCTGTAGCCCCAAAAGGAAGCTGTCATGATGGACAACTGAACATCCTGGGCAAAGCCTGACACCCACAACCAAGAATGTTGATGTAGGCAAATGCCTGCTGCAGCCACCCTGGCTGAGGTGTCCACGGTGTTGCAGGGAGCCCTAACAAGATGGATACCAACATCGGACCCAGTTTGAAGAGACTGCAGCAGCTGCTGTTTTATGGGGTCCTCTGGGAGGGCCCAGGCAGATTTCAGGATTTAGTCCCTGAGCTGATTTTGGTACTGGACCATATGGACAATGTAATTTAATACCCTGATGGTCAGTGTGGCAGAAGCAAAGGTTCTCTTGCCAATGTGATGCAGCCGCCAGGACTCCTTAACAGGAAGCAAGGAACTGAGATGTCTGGGTCTCTTGGTGCGGTCGTGGGCGGCATTGATGACCACTGAATCCGCTTGAGCCTGATCAGCGATGAAAGGATTTCCTGCTGGAGCCTGTATACTTTGTCCGCCTTCCTAGGTACACTGGGTATCAAACTGGGACAATGCCAAGTGGCCATGGTGGCATCTTCAAAAGGCTCAACTGGGGGAGGGATGACCAGAGGAGGGGCATCTGGAAGCCTTAAATAAGTGATCAGTGGACGTCAAGTGGGATCTTGTTCCTCGGTGTCGAAGTCCATGGCTGAATGTAACTGTCTCATAACCGAGACAAATGAGGGGTCATCCAGGTGGGACCGCAGGATGTACCTCAAGGTCTCTCCTCACCATCGGATGAGACCACGGAGGTAGAGCTGTAAGGGGTAGCTCCACCGTTGTCACCGTTATCATCCTCATCGGGGGGAATGGGGTCTGTATGGCCATCCTCATCCCCCAAGTCCTGAGGGGGGAGCAAGGACCCAAGGTCCTGGGTTGTGAGGCGTGGCCCTGCTAGAGGAGCAGAGGGGTACTGCAGGGCAGGCTTTTGGGAGGAGCAAGTTTAGCCTGCAGAAAGTCCCATAAAGGTGGCAAGCATCGAGTGAAAGTCCCCCGCTATCGGCATCTGACCCACTGGCGTTGGCAGAGGTAATACTGGAGTTGTCACCGGGGTTGGGGAGGGTTGCCGCACAGGCCGGAGCCTGTGAGGAAGCTTCATGGCACAGGTCAGGGTCTGAGATGATGATGGCGACCTAGGTTCAGGCCAGGGTGACTCAGGAGAGGGTAGAGGCTCCTGGCCCGAGAAGGCGGCTGATGAAACTGTCAACGTCAGTTGTGGGGGAATAGTAATTGTTCCGGTGACCACCAATGATGAGTTCACTGACGACCAGACAGCTGAGCCACCTGACTGAATGCCCGCTGAAAACAAGGACCTAAACAACAGGGGCTGCGAAGTCGGTGAGGCACCAGATCCCATGGAACCAACCCCACCACCAACATCGGTGAGGGAGCTATAGCCTGTGGGGAGAGGCGCGTGAGGCAGAGGGCCGCCCTGATGATAAGAATGGCCCCGCTACAGTTGGCGTGTGCAGCGGGGACCGAGACCAAGATGAGGAGGACTGGGATTTCTCCTTGGGATGGTCCTTTCCACGTAGTCTTGTCCTGGGCCTTGGAATGTTACGAACCAGAGGATGTCGAAGAGGAAGCGGAGGAACTTCGAGCCTGAAGCTCCTTCTCCATCTGGGCGACCTTCTGCTTCAGCAGAAAAGTTTTGAGGGTCTGAACTCAGTACTTTCTATTGGCCTGCTTGAAGCAGCAGCAGATCACACAAGCCTGGGTGTCATGGTCCGGGCCTAGGCAGCAGACGCAGGCCTCGTGGTTGTCCTTGTCAGGGATCCTTTGCCTGCAGGCACACACTGGGGATCTCCGTGAAGTTCAACGCTCAATGGTCAACAGCGGGAAAACAACTGAGGAGGTGCAAGGGCCGCTCACTCTTATAGGAAAGGTCGATGTCGGCGTATGATAACAGAGTGGGTGGCATCCGGGTAGACTGCTAGCTAGAAAAGTTTCCATGTGGTCCTAGTGCCTGGCATCTTTAGTTCCACAGGTGTGGCCTGCTGCAAGAGATAGCCCCGAAGTCAGATCACAGATTATGTCAGCAGAAAAATATCCAAAGGTTTATCCAGTCTGCCCATTTCCCTGCTTAGTTCCATGATCAGCTTAACTCTGGCCTGGATTTTAGAGATCAGATAGCCCCAGTGGCTTAATTGACACCCCCTTTCCCACGTATACTTTCCCTTTTTCTGCTTGTGGGTTCCATTTGTGGGACTCACTATTTCCTTATATCTGCCTCATCCAAGTTTAAACCCAGTCACAGTCTTGACTTCAACCACCTCTCAGGACAGTCTATTCCGTACGTATAACACCTGCTCCATGAAGAACTTACTCAAGACCCTGAATTCGCCCCCTCAATTTCCACAAGACCCTGAATCCCACCCCCAATTTCCACATGTGCCCTCATTTCTCCTGGACAAATCTTACAATCCACTCCGCTAATGTCTCACAAGAACTTGTACTGTATGTCTCTATCATACCCTCTTTCTTTCCTGGCCTCCAGTGTATACATGCCAAGTTCTGTCAAGCTTTCCTCATACAACCTCCCCTGCTGCCCTGGATCATCTTCGTGGCTCTTCCTTGTAAGATCTCTACGTGGTCCTGGTCTTTCTTGAGGTGCAGTTTCCAGAACTGCATGCAGTACTTCAGATGCTGCCTTACAAGAGGCAGTATTACCTCCTTTCTCCTACTATTAATTCCCCTTCCTATACACCTCAGCATCCTGTTTGCCTTTCTGAGCAGTGGATGTAAGGCCCTCATGAATGATAACCCCCGGTCTCGCGCTTCAGTTGTCGGAAGCACCCTTACTTCTCCCATTTAGTAGTCCATTTTGGGGTTCTTTCTACCATTGCGTATAACTTTGTGCTACTTTGCATTGAAGTTAGGCTGCCAAAATTTGGACCATGTTTCCAATTTTTCCAGGTCTTTTTTCATTTCTCCAGCGCTCTCTCCTCAGTATCCACTGTACTGCCAATCTTTGTGTCATCAGCAAAACACACACACCTTATTCTGGATTCCCTCTCTTACCTGTCCCATAACTGATCCCTGCGATACTCTTTTCATGACTCTCATGGGTTCTGATTGTGCCCCACTATGACCAGCCACTGCACCCTGCCCTCCAACCAGTTCCCTGTGCAACTCTAGTTTATTCCTTACCTCAGGTTGCCCAATTTTTTGACTAGTCTTCTGTGTGGAATGGAACTTAAGGCCTTGCTAAAGTTGAGGTACAACACATGCACTGCTTGGCCTCCATCCACCACCTCTGCGACACAAAGAAATCAATCAGGTTAGTTTGGCAAGCTCTCCCTGCTATAAACCTGTGCCTCCAAGAATTCTACCATCTCTTACTTGATGGTCTGCAGCAGCTAGTCTACAACTGAGGTTAGACTGACCGGTCTGTAATTTTCTGTGTCATCCCTTTTCCCATTCATGTGGTTGCACCACATCAGTTACCCTCCAGTCTACTGGAACCACTCCCCCCATTTCATGGGATCAATCAAATACATTTGCCAATGGCATTGCATGTTTCTACCCACCTCCCTCATACTTTATGGTTCTAAGGCCTCTGAATTGTAGGAGGCTTCAAGTATGCATGGGACAGACATGGGCCCAGAGGAATATCAGTGAACAGGCAGGGAAAGGGGGAGGGTCCATTGAGACCAGTTAGGGTCTGCGGAAACAAACTAGGCAGGGACCATCTGGCAGACTGAGTGGGCCAAGTGGGCCTTTTCTGTTTACAGATTCTATGTTTCTAGGCCCTTGAGCAATTCCTGTCCTCTGCCACCCTTCCCCATTCTTCTTTAATCTGACAACACCTTGTTTTTCTTTTTTCCCTTATGTACTTAGAGAAAATCTTCTACCCCACCGATCCTCTCCATTACTCTCAACTTGTCTATCTGCTTTACTTTTTCTTACCGTTATTCTGGCCTCTCTTAGCATTTTCGGATAGTCTTCTTGACTGTCCTCACTCTTTTCCTGCTCGTTTTCGGGAATGCCTCCCTTTTTCCCCACTCACTGCCTCTCCCATCCATCTAGAAAACCAGATTGGCTGTTTGTTATTTGTAACCTGTCTCGTACACGATGCCATCAGCTCAACTACACCCTTCTTTATGACATCCCATTTGGCTTCTGCCCTGCTGCTCCATCTACTGCTACTAACAGCACTCGAGAGTTCAAGGGAGGACTTTTTAAAATGTAATGTTTGATCTAGTTTTATATTTGCATAGTGTTACCTGTGTTTTAATCTGGCAAACTTGGCTAGGAACTCCTTTGTCCTATGATTTGTATGTACTGTAAGTATATTTAAGTATTTTATCTTACATGCTTTTGTGGTAGTATCATTTTGTACTGTTGAATAAGATTCTGTGGATTATGACATCTGTTTTTTCATATTATGCTACACAGTCACATCAATAAATCTGTGCAAACTCACTTTGTATGTAGGATGGGTTTTGTTGCTCTTGGGAAGCTGTGTGTTTATTCTGAATGTAGGGGAAGCACCTCCCTGGATATGAACCCGAATCAGATAAACAGTGAGACCTCAGCAGACTTTATTTTAGTCTGTGCTCCTGTGATTATTTCTAACCATTTATATATACACTGTCAAATTTGAGCAATACGGCACAACAGGGTGTGTGTTGTCGGGTAGTAATGTCACGACTTGAGTGAACTGAAGCTCAAGGCCACAGGCTGAGTACGCTTAACACCCGAGAAATTATGTGATTACATGGCAACACACAGCTGGCATGCCTTACTGCTATTATACAATGGCTCATTACATTCAGAATAATAAAATAAGTACACTTTCAAAACCTTTTTTTTCTGATTTATTAATATGGAATTCTAGTTAAAAAAGAAGCTCCTTTTGGTGTTTTTAGAGGAGGTGGTGCTGTTATGTGAGTACAATCTGTTTCTCTTTCTCTGTTAACCCCCCTCCTCGCGCTGTGTTCCGGTGTCACTCTCTGTTCTCTAACCCCCTTCCTAAGTCAGATATCATTATTGGAACTCGCATTGATTTCGTTTTTTTGATGAAAAGAAGGAATCAGCATGGCTGTCCAGCTGACAGCATGGCACTCTTGAAGTGAGCATGCGCTAACAGATCTGAGCTGCCAACTGCATGGACTGTAAAGCCACAGCGCGACTACTAAAATGTACTTTAACTGCATTTTTGAAATTGTGGGATCAAGTTGCAAAAAGTGATGACAGTTATTTGAGGTGTGTTGAAACCCCAATATCCAACCCAAATATAAGTGTATGCTTATGAAGTGATAGAAGCCTGCATTTTAACAGTTACAACACATTGTAATTTTACTTAAAAACTGCAATGATAAATATTGTGCTGACTTGCAAACTGTGATAATAATGGACACTGACACACCCTGCTAGAAATATGTATATGGATAGAGGTGGTTAGGGGCACACACATGTGTTCTGCCAAAGTGGAAAGCATTGTCGTTTTTTTCTCTCTCTCCTTCTTGCAAACACCATAATCTGGCAAACAGCGCAGCTACGCGACAGTTGGGTAACCCAACTGGCTGTTAGCTACATGACTGCCTGGTTGCTGGAAGGGAGAGGTCGTTAGTGACTTGCTGGAACTATAAGTGCTTGCCTAAGACATAGCGAGATGTTTTTTATGGTGAAATAATGTGAAAATAAAGCCTCAGCAACTGCATAAGAACAGTTCTGTTATTAGGACTGTATAAAACATCTGCTCACACCTTGATCAGTAAGCTGTGCTAGCTAGCCGCTCCAGAAGAAGAAGAAGAATGACAGGGGCTGTAGAAGATGAGACCTGATGTCTCCGACGATGACAACTGCAATCTAGCAGACTAGGAGGCTGTTTGTCTGTTGTAAGTTACCCAATTATTATTACGTCATAATAAAGCTTTTGGACTTTTATGATTGGTGTTGGTGTCTGCTGCTCTGTCACAGCTCATGTAACTCAAATTATTCCTTACAGCCTGTGGGCAGTACACTAATGGGACAACTGAGTGGGAGAAAGTCAAAGGTGAATGCTGAGTCGACTGTCCTGCGAGTTGTGATTTCTACATGTAGTCTTCATGTGAGCGGGTCATGTGTGTGCTTGCCCTAGATACAGTGACGTTATTAGATATCATCACTATCTCTAGGGCAGTCTGACCAATCAGAGCACTAGTAGTATTCATGCTATAGTCTAATATTTCTTTCATTGAATGTATGATTAATAGTAGCAACTACCACGCGCAGGTCATTCAATGACTCTTTTGTGTGATCACAGTAGGCTCTCATGGTTTGTTAAGTTTAGAAAATATCTTAAAATGTTCACAGTCATTAAATTCTGCATTATTCTGGGCCTATTCCTGTATGGGGATGTTAACCCTAACCCAGGTCCTCTGGGTTTCTTTTGCTCCTTCTCTGCCCACTAACAACCCACTCATTTGGATCTCACAGCCCCGCTGCTTGCCACAATCACCCCTTGCTGCTACCTACATATCAGCCAGATCTCCAACCTCCCCTTGGGCTGACTTGTTCCTGCTGGGGGCCTCCCAAGGGGGCCAAAGGATGAAAGAACAGTTACGTACTTACCATAACAGCAGACGTTTGAGAAAATATCTTTCATCTGGCCACACCTCTGGAGCTATAGCTGCCAGGCACTAGGATCACACGGAAACGTTTTAGCAAGCAGTCCAATAGGGGCCACCCACGATGATGTCCTATGTCAACACTTCCCATATTAACATCGGCAGCCCCTTCCCTCCTCAGCTTCCCAAAGGAGATCATGTTCAGAGGACTTCCCTCTAGGGAACCAGGAGAGAGCAACTGGTTCCATCTACCAGGCGAGACTGGAAAAAACAGGTAGATCATCTTGGAGAAAGAGCCAGGAGTTATAGAGCTCTATGTCTAAGGGGGATAGAGGGTGGGACGACATGGCCTGATGAAAGAGATTCTCTCGAAGATCTACTATTATGCTAAGTACGCAACTGTTCTATCTTCTGTTAGGATATCTTTTTCATCAGTCCGCACCTCTGGAATGAGTCCCAATCAGTACTGACAGAGAAACAGTCTGGGTAGCTACAGGCCCAAGAAAGAAGGCCTTGTAGTACAGCTAGGCCGAAGTCAGACTTTTTTTTCTGGAGGCAATGTCCAGACTGTAGTGTTTAGTGAGATGTGGACAGTACTCCTGGTGGCAGCTGCACAAATCTCAGCAGCAGATGCATTCTTGAAACAGATGACAGAAGCAGCCATGCCTCTAGTTGAATAACCACAAACACCAGGAAGTTTCTTACTGTACTTCCTGTAACAGACAGTAATACAGTCTGCCAACCATCTGTACAGGCACTGTAGAAACAGGAGCACCCTCTTTCCTAGGGATGACAAAAAGCTGTGAGGACTTCCTGCAGTCCTTCATATGGTGTATATAGTACCAGAGTATTCTATGTACATCTGAAGTATGCAGCAATGCTTCCCCTGGACTAGCATGTTCAGCAAAATAAACTGGCGGGTGGATGGTTTGATTCAAAGTAAACTCAGACACCTGCACCTATGGTGGAAACTTAGCAGTGGTATGTAAAGAGAACCGGTCTTTGCAGAAAATCAACTAAGGAGGCTCACACAGAGCCTGAAGCTCTGAAATTCTTTGGGCAGAAGTAATAGTAACTAAAAATAATGCTTTCCAAGACAGAAAACATAGACCACAAGTCGCAGCTGGCTCAAAAAGAGCCAAACTAACACAAAATTCAAGTCCCAAGCTGGGAATGGATTGCAGATAGGAGGCTTCAAATGCAGAAAGCCCCTCAGAAATGTACGGGCCACCTCCAGCTGAGCAACCGTACAACCATCAACAGTCACATGGAAAACTGAAATAGCAACTGAGCGCACTTTAATAGAAAAGTACCGTAACCCTGCATCTGATAAGGACAGCAAATACTCTAGAACTTGGTTCACTGGACAGTAAAGGGATTTAGCTGATGATAAGCGGCCCACAAAGGAAACCGCTTCTACTTCATGGAACAGTAAGTGGCTCTGGTGGAAGGTTTTCTGGCAGCCACAGGAACATTAGCCACCTTCTGAGATACCCCAAACCTAGCAATGCTACATCCTCAGAAGCCATGCATGGAGATGAAGTGACCACGGTTCCCAGTTCCTGTGACAGCAGGCCCTTGCACAGGGACAGAGGTACTTGTGGTTCGACTACCAACTGCCGCAATAAGGAGAACCAGATCTGATGAGGCTGAAGGGGAGCAAGGAGTATCAACATTGCTCCTTCCATCTGGAGCTTGATTAACACTCCCTGGATTAGGCAGAAGGGAGGAAACATGAAGAGGAACCTGCCCTTCCAAGAGAAGGGCAATGCAACTTGCCAGAAAACTCCAGGCCCTGGACTGGCTCTAGAACGAGCAAGCAGAAAAGCGGCAGCTTTGTGTTGTGTGGAGACACAAAAAGGTCCAACTCTGGATGACCTCACCTATCGAACGGGTCTCCTGCCACTGAGGTCAGCAGTTCCCACTCGTGCATCCTGGACTGTGACCTGCTTAGCCCGTCTGCCAAGACATTTTGGATGCCTGGAACATGAACTGCCGAGAGTTCTAGAACATGTTCCAGAGCCCAATACCAAACCCTCATGGCTTCCCTGAATAGTGGCACAGGAGTAAGTTCCCACTTGCTTGTTTGTTTAGTTCACCACGCTGATATTGTCTGCACCAACAGACGTCTCGGACACAGATGAGTCTGGAAGGCTTGTAGACCATACAGAACAGCACTCATTTCTAGGATGTTTATGTGGAGGGTGCTCTCCACCATCGCCCATGTGCCCTGTGTTTGATGGGGCCCCAAATGAGTCCCCCAGCCTATCCCCAAGGCATCTGTCGAAAGGATCTCATGAGATGAACCCCCTTCAGCAGATGATCGGGTTTCATCCACCACTGAAGCACCTTCCAGACAGTGGTGCGTTGGTCCCACTGGACCCTTAATGTCCACTGAGGGATCCACTTATGCAGTCTGGCCAGTGGGACAGTAACAAGGGCAGTTGCCATCAGGTCCAATAGTCTCAGGAATGTAATGGCTGTGACATACCTGTTGTGGTATACCATTTGGGCATGCACAAACTGACATTCAGCCCTGTCCTGAGGCAGGGAGGCTAAGTCTTGGGCTGTGCCCAAGACTGCCCCTATGTACTGCAGGCACTGACAAGAGGTCAGGACTGATTTTGGCACACTGACCGTGATGCCCAGGGCATCAAACAACTGCCTGGTGTGTGCTAGAGTCAACTAGAGCTGCTCTTTGGACTGAGCTTTTTTTTTTGTCAACATATTTTTTATTGAGACAGTAGGGAAAGTTACATCATCAATATTGCCTATATATACAGCACAAGAGATGTACATACCGATTGTTTCACTTATACAGCAGCCAAGCAGAAATACTTCTTAGATCTACCCCTGATATATAAAGTGCTACAGAGTGCTTTACATCTCAGATAGGAAAAACATCAGCCTCAGCTGCCACCAGCAGAGGTCCACAAAGCTGACGAAACACTTCCACTTGACCCAGTGCAGTTAACCGAGCCCTTTCTATGGACACACACTGCTTCAAGTTATTAGCCCATTGCTGTATACTAGGAGGGTTAGGGGCCAGCCAATTCTGTGCAATTGTCTTACGAGCATTCACTAGGGCCAATGACCATAAGGTTTCATGACCAGACATACCCAAGTGCTCGGGTTCAGCACCCGGCATAAACTCAACAGGGATGTTCTGCGGGGAAAAACCTAACACCTTTGCCATGATATCATGCATACCCACCCAAAAGGGCATGATTTTTGGGCAGACTAAAGCCACATGCAGGAAATCTGCTGCAGCTGACTGACACTTGGGACATACATCCGATTTGTTTAGGTCAAAGAGCTTAAGTTTCACAGGAGAGTAGTAGGCCTGATGGAGAAAGTAATATTGCTCCTGCCGAAGTTTATTACTCCTTGAACAGGTTACCATGTGTTTGGATGCCCTTTTCCATAACTGCTCACTGAACGGGATCCCCAGGTCAGCCTCCCACTTCCCGATTATACTGTCTACTTCGTTGAGGTCACCTCCATTAATACAACGATAGTAGGTGGCTAATGAACCAGACCCTAGCTGAGGTCTGTACAATTCCTCCTCCTCCTAAGGGGAAAGAGGGGCCCAACCAGCACCTGGGATCAATTCAGTACCCAAGATATACCGAAGTCAAAAACAGATAAAGAAATCCCTTCCCTGTATATTCCACTGGTCCCTCAGATAGGTAAAGGGAACCATACTGTCCCCCACATAGAGCTGATGGACCCATCTTAATCCTCTAACAGCCCAATCACTCAATCTATCAGTCACTGCCTCAGTGGATGCAAATGTGAGTCGAACCGCTTCTGCAATAAGAGTCATTTTAGTGGGAGCTATTGCCCTACCTATCTTACGGTGGGCCCCTGCCCAAGCCTCAATGGTTGCTGAAGTAAAAGGATTGGGGTGTTCAGGTATCACTCGGACCACAGCAACTCAGCCAAGACCCCCCGAGATGGGTCTCTGAGCCCAGACTCTCAAGCTCTAACCAGTTATTCAAATCCTCCCACCCCACCGGAATAGCAGCAAGCTGAGCGGCCTGATGGCAAATTCTAAAATTAGGCAGTCCAAGTCCCCCCAAATGTAGTGGCAGGTGTAGAATTGATCTCTTTACTCTGGATGTTTTGCCCCTCCAAAGAAACCTATGTATAACTGCATCCAATCTCTGAAAGTGGCATTTCAGAAGTCTGATACGGAGAGACTGATATAAGTATAGCAACCTGGGAAGGATCATCATGATGATCATTCCGACACTACCCATAAGGGAGACTGGAAGTGCTGTCCATCTCTCACAATCCGAAGTGAGTGTTTTCATAAAGGGCCTGTAATTTAACCCATATAAAGTATGTGCCTTTCCAGAAATTAGAATCCCTAGGTACTTAAGGTGGGGAACCATCTGCAGGCCATTCAGGTGTTGAAACAAAGTGCTCCTATGTAATTTACCAATGGGGAGGACCTCACTCTTGGTTCAATTAATTTTATGGCCAGATATTAGGCCGTATTCTGTTAGGACCCGGTGGACCCTATTGAGATCTTCATGAGGGGACTGTACGGACAAAAGGAGATCATCAGCATACATGGCCAGTTTATATTCAGTGTCCTTATGTCTAAATCCCCAAATCTTCTGATCAGACCGAATGCACCCTGCTAAAGGTTCCAGAGATAAAACATACAATAAAGGGGAGAGGGGTCATCCCTGCCTGGTTCACCTGCTCAGAAGAAAACTCGAAGTCAGGCTCCCATTCACTAGTACTTGGGCCACTGGGTCCTTATACAGAGTCTTAATCCAGGACATAAAATATTGCCCGAAGCCCAGTTTAGTTAAAAGTGGCAAACAGATACTCCCACTCCACTCAGTCGAAGGCCTTCTCTGCATCCAAAGCTAAAATGGCCGCCCTGTGTTTAAGTTTAGTTTTCTCCCACTGGTGGGTGATGTTCAAAGATTTCCTAACATTATATTTCCCATACCTGCCCCTCACAAAACCAGTTTGGTCAGGATGCACCAAACCCGGTAATAAAGGCTCCAACCTGGAGGCCAGAACCTTGCCAGAATTTTATAATCAGCATCTAGGAGCGAGATAGGCCTATAGGATGAACACCAGCTGAGGTCTTTCCCGGCTTTGGGAGCACCATAATGACCGCCGACCGAGGGGGGGAGAACATCCCACTGCACAACTTTCTCCACCATATCCACCAGAAGTTCCAAAAGTATATCTTGGCAGCACTTAGAAGTCAATAGGAAGGCCATCAGGCCTTGGAGCCTTACCACCTTTGAGCTTTCTAATAGCTATCCTGATCTCCTCCCCCGAAATCGGGACCTCAAGTGACTAGGACTGGGTCTCTGAGATAGTTTCCAAGGCCCCTTTGTTTAGAAAGGTGTCTATCTGTACAGGAGATGGTGAAATCTCAGATGTGTATAATTGTTTATAAAAATCTTCAAAGGCTTGAGTTACCTCCTGTGGACTATCCACCAAGTCACCCCTGGAGGAATGTACTTGAGTCACTGCCCTCTCCCCCTCCTTCCTACGCAACTGCCAGAAGAGCAGCTTCTCCGCTCGATCTCAAAATATTGGACAGACCGGTACAGTAGAATAGCCCTCTAGCCCCACACATCAAGTTATATCACCATTTCAACTTCTGCAAATACTTAAGAGTAATTTGATCAGGTTTTAATCTATGGGCTCGCTTCACCTGTTCAATCTGGGATCTCAGTTCTTCAGGGGCCTTAGATCTAGCTTGGGCCTCATACTTTGCATAGGAGATAGTATGCCCTCTAATAAACGTCTTCAAGGCTTCCCATCTAGTTGAGTTGGAGGTATCTCCCTTCCTGTTAAAGGAGAGGAACCCGGCAATATGTGCCTTAATATATTCTATGTAAGCCTTATCCTTCAATAAAAGTGGATCCAGCCTCCAGGCTCTGCACCCCGAAATTAGGCTCCCCAGCTTAAATACCACGGATACCACCACATGATCCGATATCAGTATCGGGGAGTAATCAGCTCCCATCACTACTGACAAGAGGTCAGAGCTGACCAACATCTTGTCTAGATGGGCATAAGACTGGTGGGCATTAGAATAGAAGCTATAGTCTCTGCCGGAAGGGAACAAATGCCTCCAGGCATCAGTTAGGCCAACCTCCCTCATCAAGACTGCTAGCGCCTGAGCATTTTTTGACAAAGATGCAGGTGCAGGACTAGACCTATCCAACACGCAGTTGATGTCACCTCTCAAAACCCAAGGGCCCTGCCAGCTAACCAGATCCAAGGAAAATCTCTGAAAAAATTCAGGGCCTTCTATATTGGGGGCATAAACTCATCCCAAATTATATATACCCACCCCCGATAACAAAACTCTAGCAAGGGCATATCTACCATGAGGATCTAATGTAGTATTCAATATCTTAAAGTGAGAGCCCTTAGGTAGCCATATGGATACGCCTCGGGCCTTAGAAGAAAAATTAGCCGATATCCATAATCCCCCCATAAAGGTCTCAGTTTTAGACGCCTCCAGTCTGGACATATGCATCTCTAGCAGTAACACAGCCTGCCATTTAGCACGTCTGGCCTCGGTCATGACCCTCCTCCTCCTGGGGAGAGACTTCAATCCATTAATGTTCCAGGATGCTATAGAAACATGATCAGCCATAATCTTCTGATGTAAAAGCATTTCTACCACCTCTTGTACACATAAAACACCACTGACATATAACTTCCCCCATCTCTTTTCAAAATTAAGTACCCTCCAACCCAATTCTACCCGCCCGGGGTGGTACCAAAAGAATCCTAGAAAGCAACCAACCTGTTCAATAAAAGTAGCCGGTCGTCGTGTGAAAGCCCTCCATGCCACACCTAAGTCCCCCGCTTAATCCAAGAAACAATCCCAAAGTATAGTGTTAATCCCCACCTGTAAGCACAAAGAAGCCCACAGTAGTAACCACTACAAACATTTGGCGAACATTGATGTTTAATTTTAGGATTTAACCTGCACTCATTAAACAATGCCATAAACAAACGGCATCAGAGCTATTAAGAAACTGCATAAATGGATATCAAAGTGAAACACTGCATAAAAATAGCAAAGTATAGGATTTTAAAGTCCATAATACATTCCATGAGTCCTCATACGAACATACGAAATTTGCCAGCAGATAAAGGCCTAGAGGTCTATCAAGTCTGCTCAGATATTGCATGCTTTGCTATTCTGCAGCTGCCCTCTCTTCCACCCTTCCCTTGTCCTGTCCCATCCTCATTTGAAGCAGTCCACTGTTCTACTGCATACCACTTCAGCAGGTAACGCATTCCACCCAGCCACCACCCTCTCTGTAAAAAAGTGTCTCCTCATCTCCCTCCTGAACCTTCCTCACTCCAGTCTCATATCATGGCCCCTGGTGGCCCTCCCCTCCCTTACTTTGAACAGCCTCATAGCGGAGCAAAGTCCTTTTATCAAGTAAACAAACTGCTAAGACTCCTCTGCAACGTTTTTAGTTCCACAGATCTGTTAAAACAAATTAACTAATACAAACGAAAAAGACTTGGCTGTTGCGGTCAGACTTAATAAACAAAATAGCGGTCTCCTCTCCTCCTTGCTGTGTAGGTACCAGGACCCTCACAAATGTTTGCACAGACACAGGAATGCACAAAATTAAGAAATCAAGAGGACCAGTGCTCCCAGCACTCCAAACGAACCAGCCATACCCAAAAACAAAATCTCTAGCCATACCACATGGCCACAGCTTTTTCAGCGATCCTCGACCTCCTGCCTTTGTGGTGAGCGATTGCTCTCTCCTTTCTTAAGTAAGGAATCAAGTCACCTCACCGCCGCCCTAGGGCAAGAGAAGAACTGTGGTGTGCCTCCCAGTCGATCAATCTTCAACTGGGCCGGATATAAGCGCAAATGACCAGCCCATTTTGTAGAGACAATCCTCGATTTCATTAAACTTTTGCCTTCTCAACTGTAATTGCTTACTAAAGTCCTGAACAATGTGAACTTTATGATTACCCAGTGTAATCGGCCCCTTCTCTTTAGCTCTCCACAGAATGGCCTCCTTATCTGTATAGCATAGATATTTTATTAAGCAATGTCTCTGCCACGTATCTGAAAGCTTAGGGCCTACACGATGTGCTCGTTCCACTTCACAATTCTGTAGTGTAGCTGGGAGTTCCAAATGTTCTAATAACCAAGCATGCAGCATCCTTTCGGGATCATTCCTCTCCGTCCCCTCAGGAAGTCCAATAATCCGGAGACTCTACCTACGGGACAGATTTTCTGATCTTCAGTTCTATCGGTGAGTTCTTCCACGAGTTTGCTAAGATTCTGTTTGTCCCCCATAGCTACCATCAGTTAGTCCTCCAGGCTACCGACCCACATTTCCAGTTCTTCCAGGCGGGTAGTATGATTAGCTGAAGTTTCAGATTGCCCTGTTACCACTGACTTAAGTGCGAGATCTGGGAGGTGATACTGTCGACACCTGCCTTCATGTCATTTTGCATACGCGCTAATGTAGCAGGTACTGCTGATAACGATCTTTCCAGTTCAGACATTCCCTCCTGCGCCATTAGTGAGTTTGCAGGGCCGTCCGTTGCTGGTAGGCCTTGGGGTTGTGATCTGATGCGCCAAATAAGAGATTGTTCGTTTTTGCTCCTGTTAGTTGCCATCAATCTCCTGAACTAATGCCACTGTCAGCAAACTTCAATCCAATATTGATGCTACCAATTTTAATACAGAAAGACTGAGTGCAGTAAGGAGCTCAACTAGGCTGCGTCTGCCATTGTCAGCATCAACCATGCCCTGGACTGAGCTTTGAAGGAGCCAGTTGGCCAGATATGGAAATACACGTAGTCCCTCTCCCGAGAGTTGCTGCCACTACTGCTAAGCATGTGGTAAATACCTGAAGTGCAGAAGATAAACCACAGGGCAATAACCTGAACTGATAATGTCCCCCCTGGAAGAAGAACCCAAGGTACTTCCTGTGAGAGGTACAAACTTTGATATGCAGGTAAGCATCCTGCATGTCCAGTGAACATATCCAGTACCCTTGTTGCAGCAGTGGCAACAGGCCTTAGAGTGACCATTCTGAACTTCTTGTACTGAATAAAAAGGTTCAGTTTTCTTTGGTCTAGAATGGGCCTCAGGGCCCCTGCGCATTTGGGGACTGGGACATAGTGGGAATAGAACCAGGTTCCTTTGTTCCCAAGGAACTGGCTCTGTAGCCCTTATTAGCATTAGGGTATGTATCTCCTCTAGCAGCATTGGTATGTGTTCTGGAGGATAAGCTGAGGAGACTGGCAGACGGTCTGTGGATGCTCTAGAAGTTCTAGAGCATGACCCTGTTCTGTTATCTGCAGGACCCAAGCATCTGACGTGACCTTCATCCCTTGGTCCAGGTGGAGGGAGAGGCAACCCCCTACTACTACCTCTGAAAGTACTGGAGGGTGGGGGTCTAGCAATTAGTCATACAGTTGCTGATCCTGTGGCTGCAGCTGCATCTCCACCTCTAGGAGCTTTTGAATAGAAACATAGAATTTGACGGCAGACAAGGACCGCCTGGCCCACCCAGTCTGCCCATCCTCCTACCCAACAGATAAGCTGCAGATCCTAGTTAACCAACAGCTTAATTCCTCCTACCCCCCACTAGGACTGCCCTATGCCTGTCCCATGCATTCTTGAAGTCCCCCACTGTTCTTGACCCCACAACCTCTTCAGGGAGGCTGTTCCATGCATCCACAACCCTCTCAGTGAAAAAATACTTCCTCACATTACCTCTGAGCCATCCCCCTTCTGTCTTCAAATTGTGCCCCTTGTTCTTGCACATCTCTTTTCTGGAAGATGCTACCCTCTTGGACTTTGTTAATTCCCTTGGAGGTACTTGAAAGTTTCTATCATGTCCCTCTCTCCCTTCTTTCCTCAAGGGTATACATATTAAGCTCCTTTAGTGTTTCTTCCTCGTCTTCTGGTCAGACCCTGCACCATTTTGGTTGCCCTCTCTGGACAGCCTCCACTCTGTCTATGCTGGAGATGGGGTCTCCAGAACTGCACACAGTACTCCAGATGGGGTCTCACCAACTGTCTGTACAGAGGGATAACAACTTCCTGTTTTCTACTATTGATGCCTCTTCCTATACATCCCAGTATCCCCCCAGCCTTCCTTACTGCCTTCTCACATTGCTTGCCCACCTTTAGGTCATCTGATATAATTACCTCCAGGTCCCTTTCTATTTTTACTGTTGTCAGTATCTCACCCCCCATTGTGTACGCTTCCCCAGGGTTTTTGTTCCCCATGTGCATTACCTTGCACTTCTTTGCATTGAATCTGAGCTGCCATACATTTGACCATTCCTCCAACCTTGCCAAGTCCCTTCTCATCCTTTCCACTCCATCTTGTGTATCAACCCTGTTGCAGATCTTTGTGTCATCTGCAAAGAGACATACTTTTCCTTCCAGTTCCTCTGCAATGTCACTTATAAAGACATTAAAAAGGACCGGTCCCAGTACTGAACCCTGCGGTACCCCGCTAGTAACCCTCCTTTCGTCACTGTGTACTCCATTTACTACTACCCTTTGAGTCCTGTTGTCTAGCCAATTTTTTATCCAGGCTACCACCTTGGGACCCACTCCAAGGCTGGCTATCGTGTGTATTAATCTTTTGTGTGGGACTGTATCAAATGCCTTGCTAAAATCTAGGTAGGCCATGTCCACAGCCCCTCCCTGGTCTACTACTTTGGTATCCCAGTCAAAGAAATCTATTAGATTTGTCTGACACGACCATTGAACGAGTACGAGCTGGATCCTGGGGCAGGCAGAGCTTATTGTCCTCTGCTTCTGCCTTGATGTCTGGCTCCTGACTGGTGTCTGTTACCGGTAGGATGAAAAAGCACCCTCTGCCTGCTTCCGGGTTGTGTATGGTACAGGGAGTGTACTGATTTTAGAGTCCTGCCCCAAATTTGAAGGTTCGACAGGATATCCTGAATGTCTGCCTGAAGAGTACATATCCTCTGAATGGGGCATTTAAGATAGACTGCTGTACATCCTTAGCAAAGCCAGCCACCCTCAGCCAAGAGTGTCTCCTTAAACAGAAACCAAAGGCTGCTGCTCTAGCTGAAGTATCCGAGATGTCATTTAATAAATCTCAACAGATGTTTACCCACATCTGCCCCTGCCTGGAGGGCCTTTAACAGCTCCTGCTTGGGAGTACCCTCTGGGAGGGCTTGGGTCGCAGCTTTGGCCTTCCTCCAGAGGGTATTTTGGTACTTTACCACATGGGCCTGGTAGTTTGCTATTCTGAGGCCAGAGGTGGCAGAAGCAAAGGTCCTCTTCCCCAGGACATCTAACCTCCTGGATTCCCAGTCAGGAGGAAGAAAGTTGAGGCGTTTAGGACAGGTACTTTAAACCTATCATGGGCTACATTTACTACAACAGAATCAGCCTCAGGTTGGCCTGCAGAAAAAATGGCCCACCAGAGGGGGCCTGGTACAACTTGTCTGTCTTCCTTGGAATGTCAGTAATCATGTTAGACCTAGGCCAAGCAGTCATGGCGGCATCCTCTAGCACAGGCAACAGAGGAGGAATCATGAAAGGTGGGAAATCAGGCAGCTCTAAAAAAATTCCACTAAATTCCTCTTGGTGATGTCCTTCTCCTCCGACTCAAACCCCATGGCAGACTGAAGTTTCTGCATCAGTGGAGATAAATGAGGGGTCTTGGGGGGAGACCTTGGAGTACATACAACACAGTCCTCACTCCCTATGGAAACAGTGGAGCTTGATCTTTCATAAGCACTCTCCATAGTCTTCATCTTCTCTTCCTCTTGAGACATGAGATCAGGGTTATATTCCTGACCACTGTCGCTGGCTTCTGTAGGCCTCAAGGAAGGAACAGAGGAGGCCATCAATGCCCAAGAAGGCACAGGGTGTGTTGACTGCTGAGGCATCGGCAGGGGGGCTTGTCTGGGATGCCCCATCGATGCCACTCCTCTAGGAGGAGGAGGAGGAGGTAGCAAGTACTGTAAAATGTCTTGCGAAGGGCGAAAACACAGCCTGCACAAGCCTGTACTACAGGCACGCTTTGGGATGTCAATGGGAAGGGTGCTGTCTCCAACGTTGATGGTCCTTCAGCAGTCATGGTAGGTCTGGCGGTACTCATAGCCTGGCCCGACCTGAAGGGGTCAGAGGCCCAGGCGGTTGGAGGAGCCATCGCCGATGTGGTTGATGACAACAGTAGTGGCTGCACTGGTTTGCAGAAGCGACTGAGAATGTACCAGGGAGGATGTCTCCTTACTCCTTTCTGTCTCCCATGATTGTGCTTGTTTTGCCTGGTACTTTTATCCCAAGACTTTGACAATCTGGAGCTCGAGGAGCGGGCCGGCGACATGATGGAGCTCTTTCTCCACCCAGGCTACCTGCTGTTTTAAGAGGGGCGTTTCCAGGGTGTTCTTTCTGCGTCACCGGGTAGCAGTATTAAACTTAAGGCAGTGTTTACAAACCTTAACATTATGGAACACGCTGAGGCAGCACATGCAAATGTCGTATAGGTCACCCGAATAAATCTTTTCACCGCACTCACAGTATCTAAAGAGCTTAGCGGGTTCTTTAGATGACATACATGTCGTCGATGATCACTTTTAAAAAGTGACAGTGAACTAGGGACTGAAAATTTCAAAAGACTAAGTTGTAGTCAAGTGAAGTGGCGGCATCTCCGTATAGTGCCTGGTGAGTATGGTTGCCGGCAGGAAAAGAACTGAGGAGGGAAGGGGCCGCCCACGTTTATATAGGAAGTATCGACGTAGGACGTTGTCGTGGGCACCCCAGCAGATGGCTTGCTAAAAAGTTTCTGTGTGGTCCTACTGTCTGGCAGCTATAGTTCCAGAGGTGTAGCCGGATGAAAGCTGTTATCTTCGAAGAAGATCATACAGTACCTGGTGGCTGTAAAGTCCTTGGTGGTGCCAGGGATGGAGGGAAGAGAGGCTTGGGAAACCATCATCCACTGTGGCATTTTCACATTTCCCCATCCCCTCCCACTTACTTGCGTATGCTTGTGGCTGGCTTGGGAGGTTGCCCGACAGTGTGTAGTCATCCATGCTGTCAATGACATCTCCACCACACCACTACCAGAAGCTGCTAAGAACGCAACATGGTGAGCTCCCTCCCCCTTTCAGGAGGAGAGCATCCCTACAGATTTTCTCAATAAAACTTTATTGAATATTCAACAATTAATATACCAAAACATTACACTTACATAACAAGAGTCATAAACTACAAACTTTCAAATTTATAAATAAACAACTGTTAACATCAACCACCGAGATCAAATATTAATGTCAGGCACTGTGTTCACAGACCTAACCAAGGCATTCAATTTTATTGACCACGTCATGTTCACACACAAGCTTAAAGACCTTGGACTGGCGCCCCCTTCCCTTAGCTGGTTCACCAATTATCTCCACCAAAAGCAGCAGCGAGTGAAACTAGGAACTACCTTCTCTCAGCCTTTGTCCTCTGGAATCTGTGTCCCTAAAGCACCATATTGGGTCTCCTCCAGTTTTCAATTCATATTAACAGCTTGCACGAGTGTCTGAAACACAGTATGCCGATACTGTGCGCGGATGATCCTGCGCGGTCAGCTCCACAAACATAAGCAACATAAGTATGATACTGTCTCACGAAATGTGGAAGATTCAAACCTGGCTGAAACTGAATAGGCTGATCATAAATGTGGCTAAGATGCAAGCCATGCTGTTTGGCGCTCTCTCAAAAATGAGGAAATGCCAAGCCCCCCCCTACAGGTTGCTTGTCTAGACGGGATGCTGCTGGAGGAGTGCAGTCCTTCAACTATCTTGGGGCTACCTTGGACCCCACACTTGACTTTAACCTGCATATACTGAACACACGTAAAGCGGTCAATTCTAGATTGGGCCTTTCGTATAGGATTAGGCACAACCTCACCCACCATGCCTGCTTGTCAATTGCACGTGGCATACTGCTCACCAAGCTCATGTACAATGTCGCAAGCTTGCACTGAGGTGACAGAATGTCACCCACAATAGGATATGCCGCTTTGTGCTTCCTAACAGCAGATTTGTCCACCATTGTAGGCTATATGAGAAGTTGAACTGGCTACTACCTGAAGCTTTGAGAGAACAGGCACTAGGTAGCACTGTCTACAATGCATTTAGAAAAGAGCAAGCGCAACCACACTACAGTCTATACCTACTGTGATCCTCCGATTGTGGCCTGCCTGAAGTACCAAAGTTGAGAACTAACCTGGGGTCTGCAGCATTTCAGTACTTTGCTCCCAAATCATGGAACAATATCCCAGCTGAGATTTGGGACTCCACCACTGCAGAGAGTTTCAAAAATATCCCTTCGTGAGCACCTCCTAGGCATATCCAAATGTACATGTCCCCAAAAGACGTGAACGGATTATGGGTTCTAACTCTTTTCTTGCCTAGATTTGCCAATTAACTGTTTGCTCAAGAGTTTATACAAATACTGCTATACCGTCATTTGCTGTTTCTCTCTCTCTTTCGTACCTAGCACTTTGCCTGATGAGGTGATGTGCACCTTCCACCACACTTGCTCACCTCATCCTTCATCGTTTGTATCTTACTGTTACCTTACCTGTGAACATGTTGTACACTGCTGTAAATACAGTATTTTCTACATTGCTGTATACTGCAAATTGTCTGTTGTTACATCCCCTTTGTTGAAACTTTCCCGAGTCTTACTTGAAAACAGGCAGTTGCTGCCTAGTGTACCAACCTGGTTAACAAAAACTAAATAAATAAAATAAACTTCCAATAAATCATTAAATTATGAATATATTACTATATTTTATACATAGAAAAATCACAGAAGAGACAGGTGGTCTCAGCTGGCTAATATACTATATGCTGCATGATGACTCCTTAGTACCATAAGAAAGGGCTACTAAGGAACAGTGAAAACTCAAACCTCTAATGAGTTGGGGTTACTCCCTGAGTTAGAAATGGGAATATGACCCGGGGAGGGTAAATAAATCTCCTGGGAACCAATCGGGCCTAAAGCAATTTAGAAACCGCCTTCATCCCCTTGGGCCCCGAAAAGCCCATAGTAATAATTCCCCTTTGGGCTATCATCATGAGATGAGGATTAAATATACTCAAATTGTCCTTTAATTCCAACAGCAGGCTGGTGAAGCAAGGTCAACAAAGACCAGCCGGGCGTTCCCCATATGCCTGGGAGGCGCATACCTCTGACTCAGGGTAACCCTAAAAATAATTAAAAAATGTACTGAAAACATGCACTGATGAAATTATAATAAGCTAAAAATGTAATAACACCTAAGCATTTAACGAACTGTACTGTACTGCCTGCTTACTCTGTAAGATTCCAATCAAATAACTGCACCTTTACAGACCTGTCAATGTTTATATGTTGATGTGTATATAATATATATTGAAAAAATTTTTTTTTTTTTAATAAAATGAGATTTATAAAAAAAAAAAAAAGAAAAATTACAGAAGATGAACGCTCCCTTATATCTCTCAAACAAATAAAGAGACAAATGTCAAAAATTTATATATTAACTGAGTAAAGAAATACAGATAGCAAGAGCAGAATCAGATAACAGAATTGGAAAGTGGAATTAGTAAATGAGAGAAAAAGAAAAAAGGCAAAAAGAAAAAGAGGAAAAAAAGACAAAGAGGGTGCTCTAAGAAAGTTAGACGCATCCATCAAGTTCCTTCATATATAAAAAAATCAGCTCTTTACTTTGTTGTGTTGGCCTATATGTCTAATGAGTTACCCGAGAAAAATTTGTAAATGTTACTCAACTTAGATTCAAATGAATTCCTTTGACCCATGGAGCAATGTGCTAACCTTTCCAATTGAAGCAGTTTCAGACACTTTTTCTTCCATTCAATTGTAGTAGGCGTCCTGGCATCTAACTAAACTTCTAGCACTAAACTTTTCACTGCCACCCTAATTAAAGCTATGATACGTTTTTGCCCTTTATTCCATACCAGAGTATCATCAATATGCCCAGTGACACCGTTTCAAACTTTAGTCTATCAGGTAACCAAACAATGTCTTTTTAGAATATATTTTATTGTTTTCCATAAGGTAGTAATAAATTTACAATCCCAAAACATGTGAGAGAGCTTCCCATGAGGCACACTGCATTTCAGACAATTAAATACTAACATACTAAAACACTAAAATGCCAGCAGAATTGGCCTAATGGTCTTTCGCGTCTGCTCGTTTGGTCAGCCCCTACCCTGGGAGCTGACCTTGCTGCCCCCTCGTCTTCTCTGGCTTCTCCCTTCCCAGTTCTGGATATTCTCGCTGCATTGGATTTTGCTTCCAGAACCCTTCCCCTGTACCTGTCCCACCCCCTCTTGAACCCCTCCACTGTCTCTGCCTCCACCAGCCCCCTAGGCAGCGCATTCCATGGCTCCACCACCCTCTCAGTGAAGTAGCACCTCCTCCTTTCTCCCCTGAATCTTCCCCCTTCCAGCTTCCACCCATGCCCTCTAGTGGCCCCCTCCTCCTTCCTTCGAAGCACCCTGACTGTTCCTCCCCTATTTACCCCTTCATGTACCTGAAGACCTCTATCATGTCCCCCAGTCCCTTCTCTCTTCCAATGTGTACACATTTAGCTCTTCGAGCCTCTCCTCATAGGTCCTGTCCCCCAAGCCCCAAATCATTTTGGCTGCTCTCCACTGGACCCTCTCCAAGAGTTTAATGTCCCTCTTTAAGTGTGGCCTCCAAAACTGCACTCAGTACTCTACGTGCAGCCTCACCAAGCAGTTATACAGAGGGAGTATCACTTCCCTCCTCCTGGAGGTGATCCCCCTAGCGATGCACCCCAGCATCCTGTTGGCCTCAGCTGCTCCCTCCTACAAGTCTCAGAGTTGTTCATCCTGACATCCACCACCACCCCCAGGTCCCTCTCAGCCATCCAGACTTGTAGCACTCCCCGGTGTACACTTGGCCCGGGTTTCTGGCCCCAGGTGCAGCACCAGCTCTCTGCATTGAACCTCAGCTTCCACTTTCTAGACCATCTTTCCAGAGCCTCCAGGTTCCCCAGGCAACCTCCTCCTCCCCATCCACCACCGCCCCCAGTTTTGAGTCATCTGCAAAGAGACTCATCTCACTCCTGATACCTGTCCTTATGTCAGAGACATAGGTGTTGAACAGGAGGGGCCCAAGGACTGATCCCTGTGGGACACCACTAATGACCCTCCTTGGGGATGAGACTATCCCACTAACTACTACCCTCTGGGTCCGGTCCTGGATTCAAATGAATTCCTTTGACCCATGGAGCAATGTGCTAACCTTTCCAATCAAAGTAGTTCCAGACACTATTTCTTCCATTCAATTGTAGTAGGCATCCTGGCATCTAACTAGACTTTTAGCATTAAACGTTTAACTGCCACCCTAATTAAAGCTATGATACATTTTTGACCCTTATTCCATACCAGAGTATCATCAATATGCCCTGTGACACATTTCAAAATTTAGTCTCTCAGGTAACCAAACAATGTCTTTTTAGAAGATCTTTTATTGTTTTCCGTAAGGTAGTAAATGTTGCTCTCAAGCCCATTTTGTACATGCGGTGTGGGGTACAGTAGAGATTATATATTATTTTAAACTGAACTAATTTCAAGCTTGCAATTTTATAAGCTTTAAGGGAAAACACCCATGTTATCCCCCTGTTTCACTGTGTAAGATCCTGCCCCAACAACTGTGACCACCATCTAACATTTTCATCTGCTTTACCCCATAGATAAATTGTAGAAAAAGTCCTTGGGTTCAGCTGCATGCATGCTAGAAAATGTGCCCTGCCTGTCGGCCTCTGCTGCTGACCTCTTGGGCCACCAGCATGCCAGAGAGATCACCCATCGGCACAGAGCAAGGGCCCTCTAGAATTTAATGAGGCATCTGAGTAAACACATTAAGCATGTAAAGAGGACAGGAAATTATTTGTAATGGACAGCTGTTTATAATGTTCTTATTTTCTTAAATGACATTCATACCCACAAATGATCAATGTTTTCTACGTACCTACGTAAAAAATTATGTGAACACTGTATTTTGGATCATTTTGTTTTTATGGGCAGCATTCTGTTACAGTTCTCTTCATGGAATCAGTGATCTGACATTTTTATTGTGTCATGGTCTACGTACAGAACTCTGAACATTGTTCTGATACCGAAGGTCGACAGCTCCCACTTAGCATTCCGTACACAAACTGTAATATAGTGAAAACTCCAGATCACTGGTTCCATTTAGGGAACAGTAACAGAATGCTGTCCATAAAGAGAAAACAGCACAAAACACAACACAATTCTTCACATTAATGTTTATTCAGGTGTTGTTAAATATGGATCATCTAGAGGTATGAGTTTCATTTCTGTAACCTGACACATTACTGACTGCTGCCAGTTAGGGCAAATTTCCTGTCCCATTTAAACATGGCCTCTATTTTACCCACATTAATATCAAAAGCTTATTACCCAACACTGAATTTTTTTTTTTTTTTTTACTTTGGGCTAATCATAATGAACCTGATTTTTTGAAGTGTCAGAATTTTGGCTGAATGAATGTGTTGCTTCTTCCAAGATCAGTCTCCCAGGGTATTCCTTTGTAAAGCAGGACAGAAATGAAAGAGGAGGTAGGGATTTACTGTCAGGACAGACTCAAAGCCTGAATATTACCTCACAATCTAATTACGAGATTTCAGCAATCAAAATCCTACTTCCATATAGTACACTGTTGGCTACAGATCCCCTTAACCCGCCAACATAATTAGAACATATAGGAATTCTAGACGGATTCAGTTAGGATATCAAACATAATCTGTCTTAGGTAATTAGATGCAAGTCAAAGGCACATTTCATAGGAATGACAGGAATTTACAAGTCGAGAAGCTCACACCACATAGACTTGCACAAAAATTAAGATCCCGTTCTACCCTTATTTTTCATACGATTGTCCAATGCAATTTTAAAATTTGACATTTTATCACTATATACCTCTGAGTCTGACAAACTATTCTGCTCAGAAACAATGCTCTGATTAAACCAGTGGCCTCTTGGCTTCTTTTTACAATGCATCCCCGTCAACTGTTTTTATGTCCTCTGAAGTTCCTATCACGTATCCTTGTCTCAAGCCCCAGGCATTCCCACAGATCATTATTTTCACAGGCCCTATAGACAAGGCACATGTCACATTTGAGGTAATCAGCATATTTTGGTGACCCAAAACATACTTTCCTTGGCTGAGGACAGTGCCCCTTGAATTTTGCAGGCTAGGACAGCTTAATTACTGAAGCTGTCAAGTAGGGCATCAGACTCAGAAAAATCTCTGGCCTAGAGACAAAGATTAAATCCATTATTGTGGCAATCGTACAAAAAACTTGCTCGCCATCATCAACTACTTCTCTTCCATCTACTCAAATGTGTCAGCCACCCTCCGGGTGAGACTAAGGTCAGTCTATAATAGTGTCTGCTGCTTTGCACTTCTGGCTTCTCACTCCACCCACCACTGTCATCTTTGCCAATCACTAGGGTGGCTTCCTTCCCAAAGCCGTTTCGACTTTGCTCTCGGCAGCCTTGTTGACAGTTCTCTGAGAAGAGGTATGGAGTCCCTCAAGGACAGGGCTGTGCCTAGGTGCCTCCAGGAATCATCTGTTCCCCCTCTGGAGGTCCCCAGAGTCTCCACCATTACGGGAGGCAAAGCCCTGTCAGTTGCTGCCCCCTCTCTGTGGAGCAGGATCTCTTCGGTTGTCTGAAATACACCACAGTTTGAAAATCCATCTTAATGCCTGGTTACTGCCCAAAGTCAAATGCACTTGCTCACCAGGGTAATCCCTTTGCCCCCTACCCTATCCCCCCATCCCTACCTGTTGCCCACGGCCCTCTACCCTCTTCCCTAGCTCCTCCCCCACCCTCCCTACACTAACAGCCGCTCTACCTGGGGTCCTCGTCCTTTACTGCCATTCTCTGAGAACTAGTGAGACCACTGACTACCCTTTTTAATAAATCATGGGAGGATGGTGTGGTACCCGAGTACTGAAGGAAGGCGGATGTGATTCCCCTTCACAAAAGTGGAAGCAAGACAGAGGCAGGTAACTACAGACCTGTCAGTTTGACCTCTGTGGTACGGAAAGTGACGGAATCACTTCTGAAGGAAAGAATTATTGAGTACCTAGAAGCCAGTGAGGCATAGGACCCAAGGCAGCATGGGTTCACAGCTGGAAGGTCATGTCAGATGAATCCAATTGATTTCTTTGACTGAGTGACCAAAGTAGTAGACCACGGAGGGGCTGTGGACATAGCCTACCTAGACTTTAGCAAGGCATTTGACACAGTCCCACACAAAAGAATAATAATCAAATATAACCAGCCTGGGAGGGGTCCCAGGGTGGCAGCCTGGTAAAACATTGACTGGAAAACAGGACACAGAAGGTAACTGTAAATGGAGTCCACTCTGAAGAAAGAGGGATTACTAGTGGGGTACCACAGGGTTCAGTACTGGGTCCAGTCCTTTTTAATGTCTTTATAAGCTGACACTGCAGAGGGACTGGAAGGAAAAGTATGCCTCTTTGCAGATGATACAAAGATCTGCAACAGGGTTGACACACAAGGAGGCGTGGAAAGGATGAGAAGGGACTTGGCAAGGTTGGAGGAACGGTCAGAAGTATGGCAGTTTGGATTCAATGCAAAGAAGTGCAAAATAATGCACCTGGGAAACAACAACCTGGGGAAGATTACACAATGGGGGGGTAGTAACAACAAAAAAAATGGAAAGGGACATGGGGGTAATCATATCAGATGACCTTAAGGTTAGCAAGCAATGTGAGAAGGCAGCAGGGAGGGCTGGGGTGACACTCAGATTTATAGGGAGAGGCATCAGCAGCAGAAAACAGGAAGTTATTATCTTTCTGTACAGACAGTTGGAGAGACCCCATCTGGAGTACTGTGTCCAGTTCTGGAGACCTCATCTCTGCAAGGACATAGACAAGATGGAGGCAGTCCAGAAGAGGGCAGCTAAAATGGTGCAGGGTCTGCAAGAGAAGCCATACGAGGAGAGACTAAAGGAGCTTAATATGTATACCCTTGAGGAAAGGGGGGCATGATAGAAACTTTTAAATACCTCAGTGGAATCAACAAAGTCCAAGAGGGTAGTATCTTTCAGAAAAAGAGATGTGCAAAGACAAGGGGACACAATTTGAAGATGGGGGGGGGGGGTGGCTCACGGGCAATGTGAGGAAGTATTTTTTCACAGAGAGGGTGGTGGATGTACGGAACAGCATTCCTGAGGAGGTTGTGGAGTCTAAAACTGTAGGAGAATTTAAGAATGCATGGGACAGACATAAAGCAATTCTTGTGGGGGTAGAAGAAATAGGCTGTTGATTAACTAGGATCAGTAGCTTATCCTATAGGTAGGGAAATGGGCAGATTAGGTGGGCCAAGCGGTCTTTATTTGCGGTCAAAGTCTATGTTTCTGTATTTCTCCTTCTCCTCTCAAGTAGCCCTTTGCTCAAACGGTATGCTGTTTACCTGAATACCACTGCCTTGTTTACCTGTACTGCTGCTTCCCCAGGCAACGTGCCCACTTTCCCATGGATGTTTGATCTTGTTGCCATTTTACTGTATTATTACTGAATTGTATGCCTATTGTAGCTATCTTGTGTGCATTGTCTATCTTATGTACATTTCCTGTTGTGCACTGTATTTGTATATTTAAGTACCACTTTGGTGGTCCGAGTCATCCCTGAAAATGGTTCTTTGGATCAGTGCCCCATCCTGTCATCAAAGTAATACATACATAAATAAATAAATATATTAGTCCACGGTACAGCAAGGGTTAACATGATATCGCATCCAATTCTCTTTTTATTTATTTATTTTTTTTGAGGTCCCACAAGATAATCACTCTCAGAAACTTTAACATGGAAAGTCCAAATACCTGCGGCTATTAATGGATGACCTGGGTTTAACCCAGTTAATTCCCTCTGAGCCAAGAATTAACTTGCATAATCATTCTAGCTCCACAATACTGGATTTAATCTTTGTCTCTAGGCCGGAGCTTTTTTGGAGTCTGTTGCCCTAGCTGACAGCTTCAGTAATCAGCTGTCATAGCCTGCAAAGGGCCCACCCTCAATCAACCAAAGGAAGTATGTTTTGGGTCACCAAAATATGCTGATTACCTTAAAGATGACCTGCCATGATGGTCCAAAAATGTTCAGCTTTTAGTCATTATATGCAGTACTAGACCTGAAAATGTGTATGCATTTGTTATTTCTGGCCAAGGTTTACTCTGCCTTCCATAATTTGGATTTGTTTTTGAGCCCTGCTGCACTTGCCTTTGCTGTTAAGCTACTGGGGTGCTAGCTCCTGATGACATCACTACAGGGTAGAGGAATGACTCGCACTGTGCAGTATCATGCAGTTGCAACAATGTTGTAAGGGAAACCTACTAGTACTCAGTGTACATAGTCCCCCCTTCCCTAAGACGCAATACATTATGCCAAAATCCAAATGCCTTGTCTTTTTTTTTTTTTGCAAAATAGACTCTGCTCTACAATGATGTCAGCAATACAACCCTGAGCTCACAGCAACACCAGGCTTGCTATAGAAGCTCTGGGACATGCTGCAGTTTTTAGCAGCTCAGAATGCAATAACTAACTGCAGCAGACAGTAATGAAACACAATTCTGGAATCAATGCAAGAAGGGAGTAATTAATGCATGAAAGTCGAAAGGACAGGGGAATGTCCTCTTTAAATGTGACATGTGCCTTGTCTATAGGGAATGTGAAAATAATGATCTATGGGAATGCTGGAGAATTGAGACTAGGATACATGATAGGAACCTCAAAGGACATAAAACCAGGTGAAGGGGATGCACTGTAAAAAGAAGCCAAGGGGCCACTGGTTTAATCAGAGTGTTGTTTCTGAGTGGAACAGTTTGCCAGCCACAGTGGTATATAGTGATAGCATGTCAAATTTTAAAATTGCATTGGACAATCATGTGAAAAATAAGGGGAGAACAGGATATTAATTTTTGGGCAAGTCTACATGGCATGAGCTTCTCGACTTGCAAATTCCTACGAAATGTGCCTCTGACTTGCATCTAATTACCTGAGACAGATTTCTGATATTCTCACTGAAGATGCTTGTGATTACTTTGTCATAAAATTCATGTTACTGTGGAACAAACACTTACCATTTATTGGTACCAGGAAACTGTTTATCCCTTTAGATGCCCGTTTTTAGTTTCTATCCTATATTTTTTTTTCTTCTATTTTTTCCTCCAGAGCTCCGGCTGCAAGCCTGTCTGTTGTCCCCACAGCGCCGTCCCCGAAGATCAGACCCCTCCCTTACGCACTCCGCGACTTACCCTTCGCGGCAGGGTGGTGGGGAGCAACTCAACCCACCCCAACGGATCCATGCCAGGGAGGGTGCCCTTCTTGGGGACGGTGCTGCAGGGCACAACGTCCATTCTGCCGGGCTCTCTCTTTTTCCACTTTTTCTCCCCTGCGGGACATGGCGTGCAATGGCATGGCGACTGGAGTCACCGTCCCGCGTGCCCCAGTCAAGCGTCTGCCACATCCCACCCCCTAACTTGCAGCAACGCGCCACCGACTTCCAGCCTCCGCCAGGGTCAGGCAAGCACCGCCACCCGAATCCTCCCCGAAATGGAGAGCAGTCCATAGGACGCTCAATCCATCTCCTCCCTGCCGACCCACGGCAACCCATGCCTATTCACGAACATGGGTCGCCGGCGTGTCGCGAGGTGTGGCGTCCAGCGCCTCAACCCTTAGCGCCACCGGGCCAGCTATCTATCCTATATTTTGAAATGTTTTGGCCTTTTTTGTTAAATTAATGAAAGACTCCCCCCTTTTTTTTTTTTTTTTTATTTCTAACTGAAGTCAATCATGAGTAAAAAAACTTGTGTTTTTTCTTGAGCCGCTGGACCACCCTTTATTTTCTGACACCAGATGCCCAATCCTGGTATAGTTTTTTGTTTGTTTAAAGCAGCAGTAGTAGATAACAAAAATCTGATCTTTTGTAACAGTTTCTTTCTTGTGCTCTGTTGAGCACTTACCTGATTATCTTTCTTGTTTTTGGTGTACCATCACCCCATAATTTGCTCCATTTTTCCTTTGTTTTTGTTTACATTTCTACCACCCGCCATGTTGAACTGGAACCCTCTGCTGCAAACCATGCATACGCATGACTTACAGTACTACACAGGGACAGCAGGAATGCGCAGCACAGGATCCCATGGAAGTAAACAAAAGACGTGATGCAACATGAGGGGGGAGCTCAGCTGTAAATTATTCACCAGCCATATTTGCTGTGGATCTACAACAATGGAAATACATTTGAAATATCTAAAAAACTAACGATTGCTAGAAAAAATATTTACAGATATGGAAACCGGAACTATAGCTGCATGCTTCCAGCCAAAAAGCAGAATTTTGATCATCACTTCCTGAGTTTCCAGTACTGCTGCTTTAAATGTTAACTTTGTACACGGGCACCTGGTCCCTAACCCTGGTGGTGTGCTATAGACTCACCACCTCCAACATACACTCTAAATACTGATGCTGGTGCACAATCCTGGTGTCAGAACCCCCACCGTGCACCAGGACCCCAACCCTGGTGCTGAACAAAGGGTTCAGCAGACAGCAAAACCCTCCCCCAACACACACACAGTGCCATATGTCACCCAATACTCTTCACCCAACCTAGCTCACTATGTTAAAAAAAAAAAACCTCTTCCCCATCCTTTGCACCCTGCTCCAGACAGTTACTCAGTCATTCCATGGTGGGCAACTGGTACAGACCTCCCTCTGACATTCTATGCTGTCACAGGGCACTAAAGGGAAAATAATTTTGAAGCGGAGTTTTTCTTTAGCAAAAAGAAAAAAAAAAAGGGGCAGTTCATTTGGTGCCCTGAAAACCTATTTTAGACCAAATTCAAATAGCAAATTTACAGTTGTGGTTGGGGGTGATGGTAAGCAGTGTCCTTCAAATTTAGTTAAAAAATGCTTTAAAAAAATTCTGATAAAAGAAAACACACCTAAAGAAAAAGCTCCCCTCCCAAAAAACAAACCACACAGTTGCTGGGGATTAGTTTTGTTTTCACAATTTTTCCATCACTCATAACTATATATGAGCCATCTGGAGAATACTGGTCCCCTGTCCTCTGGAAGAAAGGCCCTCACCTTCGTAGTGTCCTAAGAGGGCCCTTATGAAGAGTAGCTGCTGGGAGGGTTGAAGCTGTGACCTCTCCCGGTTCAGCAGGACCCACATGGAGGTGAGGAACTGAGATACGGTGGATACTGCCTGCTGCATCTCCTGCCTTGACAGACTATCTAAAAGCCAATCATCTAGGCAAGTAAAGACATGAACACCAAGTTTCTGAAGATGTACAGCAAGGAAACATAGAATTTGACGGCAGATAAGGACCGCTTGACCCACCCAGTCTGCCCATTTCCCTACCTACTGGATAAGCTGCAGATCCTAGTTAACCAGCAACCTACTTTTTCCTACCCCCACCTCCTAGAATGGCCTTATGACTGTCCCATGCATGCTTGAATTCCACCACTGTTTTTGACTCCACAATCTCCTCCGGAAGGCCGTTCCATGCATCCACAACCCTCTCTGTGAAAAAATACTTCCTTAAATTACCTCTGAGCCGCCCCATCTTCAAATTGTGCCCCTTGTTCTTGCACACCTTTTTTGAAAGATGCTACCCTCTTGGACTTTGTTGATTCCCTTGAGGTACTTGAAAGTTACTATCATGTCCCCCCTCTCCCTCCTTTCCTCGACTGCAAAACACTTGGTAAAGACTCAAGGCACTGTGGAGAGCCCAAAGGGCAGAACTCTGAACTGGTAGTGCTGACCCAATGCCACAAAGCAGAGGTACTTGTGGAGACTGGGATATACCAGAATGTGCCGATATGCATCTTGCATGTCTAGAGACACCAGCAGTCGCACTGATTGAGAAGTAGTAGAACAATCCCCAGAGAGACCATCCTGAACTTCTCACGGTACAAGAACTTGTTCAACTGTCTGAGATTGAGAATGGGGCACATGCCATCTGTCTTCTTTGGGACCAGAAAGTAATGTTCTGCTCTGTCCAGGGAACTACTTCCACTGCCCTATTTTTGAGAAGGCTCTGTATTTCTGAAGTGAGAAGGTCTGACTGAGCTGTTTACAGACTGTGCTGCCGCTCTTGTGTAAGGTCTCGGGAAACCTCCGCAAAGCTGAGAGAGTATCCTTCCCGAACGATCTGGAGAACCCATCTGTCTGTAGTAACAGACTTCCACAGATTGTAAAACCGAGTCAGATGACCTCCCACTGCCGTGGAGAGGTCCACCTCAGGCAGCTGAGGTAAAACAGGGGCCAAATTTTCAGAGGGTGGCACTGGGCGCTTTCAGCCCTCGTGCCTTATGCTGCATGTTCTTTTGCACCTGAGGAGGCTGGTGCCCATTTGGGGCTCCTCGGCCCATTCCTCAAAACGGCTGCCTGTTACGAAAAAAACTGATGGTTCCTGCCTCTGTGTAGCTGCAGGAGCAGGCCTGGCTATTTTAATGGCAGTCCTGGTTTTCTGAGCGGCCTCCAGGGCTTGCTCCATCTGTTGGCCGAACAGATATGTACCACTGATGGGGACATTTGAGACTTACTATTAAGCATCAGAGGAAAACTCTGATGTCTTAAGTCAGGAATGTCGTCTAATACAGACTCCAGATTACATTCTATACTCCGGGTAACAGTCTGTAAAAATCTCCATCTTGAAGTCAGACTCTGGGAGACCTTCCGCTAAGAGTCTCAGGGAGGTCCAAAGGACATATTCGAATTGTGAGAACTGTCCTTGATAGCTGGCAATAAGCATGCCCAGAGTAGCAGCTGTGAAGGCTGCCCCCCAGGTATCTATTTTACTACATTTCTTACTGATCGGATGCACTGAATCCTCATGGGGAAGGACCGCTTTGTCATTTTCGGCGAGGACAACCAGCACATCTGTGACAGGTTACGAGGCTACAATGGTTCTCTCCTTTAGAGGGACCTATTTCCTGTCCATGGATTTGCAGACAGAAGAACTTTAGACAAGGTCTGAAAGGGTGGTGGAATAGGTGGCGTAAGGTTCACCAGAACATTAGGAACATGGAGCCACTCTAGACGCAAAAGTCTACCTGGATCAACAGAGGACATCTGCAGGGCCAGAGTTGCCCTCACATGTTTTTTAGTAGAGACTGAAAAAAAAGGTCCTCTACAAGGTTTTCAGCTGGAAACAATGGCTTATCATCTAAACTGTAGAATGTGTTTTCGTTGCCTTCTTCAGAGATTATATAGCCGGGGTCAGTCTCATCCTGATGCATATCAGCCTTTGTGTGATCAGGAGCTGCCCCTAATAAACCAGTGCCTGGTCTAGGCAAAGAGTAGACAAGCGACACCGGAACTGGCATCGGCGGTCCCGGTGTCAAATCCGGCACCATGGGACCTGGGGCCAAACATGCACCATGGGACCCGGTGCTAACGCAGCACCGCCAAAGACAGCACTGGACTAGACGTCGCCCCACGAGAAGTCAGTGCTGAAGTTGATGTCGACTAGGGCAGAGCTGTCTGAAGATCCACTCCAGACCCAGAATAAGAGGGGGAAAGAAATGGTACCTGTGCCAGCCCCTGCAAGCTAAGAGAGTGAAGGGGTGGGCACATGGAACCAGGATCAGTGGTGTGGGCACCAGCAAGGGAAAAAATCATAGGGTGGCTCTTTCCTTTGATCTGCATAATGCTGCCCAGCAAGTAGAGCATCCTGATCAACCTACTGTGGTCTTCACCCCCCACATACCCTAGAATAAAGAAAACCATCCCTCAATCCCTCTCACCCCTTCCTTAATTTTCCGGCACTGGGGTGCCCAATCCCTGTGCAACACTGGGGAATCCACCCCCCGATGCTGCCAAATGTAAGGAAACTGTCCCTCAATGCCTTCTACCCCTTCTTTATTTTCTGACACCGAGGTGCCCAATCCCCAGTGCTGGCTTCTACCCCACCACCCATTTTCACTGTGCGACAGTGACACTCCCATTCAGCACCCACCACCCTACACAACCCCACACCCCTTATTTACCTACCAGGAGTCCAACGCTGTACTCTCTGGAGTGGAGAAAAACCTTCACTCTTCAATGCTGGACCGGGAACTGAGGAAAGCAAGCGTGAAGCTGTATGTGTTTCAATGGGTTTTCAACTTGCCCTCATAAACTGGTCATTTCTGAATATTTTTCCCCAAAGGTTTCTATATGGTCTTTTTTGCGACCCCTCCTCATGAACAATGGCATTGAAATTATGTAAATATATTCCAAAATGCGATTTTCCGGTTGCTGCACCTAATTTTTCAGGCATGATTTGAACATTTTCTCTGCCCTTGTTCATGAGGTGGGGTCATAAGAAGGCAATGTTAAAAATCTGGGGTAAAAATATTTCAAAAAAATTTTGAGAGTACATTGAAATGTTTCAATGCATGTTCATTGCTTTGGTAATTTTCAATATTTTCATCCCCAAACTTCAACACACATATATTTTTTCACATGCACTTGTGATGCAAAATCACCTTTCGAGCAGGATTTTGAAAATGTTCTCCACTCCTGTTCATAAGGTGGGTAAAAATATACAAAACAACAAAGTTATGAGCATATATTGAAATTTTTCAACGCATGTTTGTAACTTTGGTAATTGCAATATTTTGGCTTCAAATTTTCAACACAGTCATTTGTTTTTCACACCACCTCATGAATGTGACACCTGCCATTTGTTAAATCCTAACCAAAATGTGTTTTCACACTTGTGGCACAAAATTACCTTTCGGGCACGATTTGAAAGTTTTCTCTGCCCTTGTTATTCAGGTGGGGTCATAGGAAGACGATGTTGAAAATCTGGGGTAAACATATTATAAAGCAACAAAATTATGAGTGTATGCAGGGCTCCAGATAAGATTTCTGGGTATGAGTACTGTACACCTTGCTTTGAAAGTGAGGCGAGTAAAACCAAATTCAGATGTGTACAAATGTCTGGACAGAGTGGAGTGAGGAGTAATTTTTAAAAACAATATAGTTTTATGTCTAGATGAGAACTGATCAGGTGCCAACACTGCTTCAGAAATGTTGGCGGGTAGGAGCAATTTACTCACCAGTTTTAAAAATATAGTGAGTGAAACAAAATTGGGATGCATGCGAGTGCTGTAAACCTGTAAAAAAAAAATGCTCCTTCTGAATCACCAATTATGGTATGTTATGAAGCACTATTCTATGGAATGTGGAATATTTACAAATGCTGGGTGAGTACTGGTACTCATTAAAAAATTTTTTCTAGAGTATTTCCTAAAATGAGGTGAGTAAAATAGGTCAGTACTCGCCTTACCTGGAGTCTTGAGTATATGTCGAAATTTTTCATTGCACGCTCACACGTTTGGTAATTTTCAATGTTTTGACCGCAAATTTTCAACACAGACATTTTTTTCACACCATCTCATGAATGCGGCAGCTGCCATTTTTCAAATCCTGGCAAACTGTTTTCTCACATTTGTGGCGCGAAATGACTTTTCATCCACTATTTTATAAATGACATCTGTCATGTTCAGAAGGAGCTGTCATAAATACAGGTTACTCACCTGTAACAGGAGTTCTAGGAATGGTATATGTTGTTCATCCACACTTATTGGCAGGTTCCTTGCCGCTTTAAATCTTGCCAGAAGGTCTACAAGCTGGCTCCTCCCACCCACCCGGGTGGTAAAACTCTCGGCTCTGCCCCATGACACCAGATCTAGCCCGCTGGAAGCCAGGTTGTGCGTCGAAGCCGGGGAGGCCGGGTGGGTTGTGTGGATGAACAACATATACCATTCCTAGAACTCCTGTTACAGGTGAGTAACCTGTATTTATGACAGCTCCTTCTGAACATGACAGATGTCATTTATAAAATAGTGGATGAAAAGTCATAGAGCCGAGGGCAGGCGGGAGTGAGGGGAACAGACAACCTGCGGGACAGGTCGCGACCCGGCCGAGATGCCACCGAAGACGGTGAGGCAGCAAGGCTCGGACGAGCAACCAGCCCTGGAGAGGGCACCTCGACTGCAGCGAGCGGTTGTGTCGACCGATCGGGCGGCAGCTGTTTGCTGGATGGGGAATGAATCGGTGTCGATTGATTCCCGGACAATAACAACTGCTGCCACATGAACTCCTCATAACGTCGACGCCATCTGCATCGGAGCCACTCCTCATCTGAGGAGGGAGACGAGGAAGAACGGTAATGCTACTTAACTCGGTGCCCCGACCGAGATCGCCGAAGTCGGCAGAAGCGGCTTGACCGAGAAGAGGACCGAGACCCAAATCCTCGGGGAAACCGAGGGTGGGCCTGGGAAGGAGCGGGGCGCCCACTCTTCCCTCGGCTCGGATGAAAAGACCGAGGCCTGTCACCCCGAAGGTGCAGGCAGAACCTCGGCCTCCGCTGGGGGAACCAGCGAAGGGATGGCGGCTCCTGAAGAGGACAGCCCAGGTGACGGGTCGAGAGACTCGACGTCGTCGACGGGAGTCCTGGCTGGCTGACCTGACGGGGGCACCGTGAAGCCAGCGGCCTGAGCCGCACTCTTGACCGAAGTCGAAAGTCGGCCGACAGGGAGAGGGACTCTCCCGCTCCCGCCAGCACCGACGATGGGACTTAGCCTGTGACTCCTTTGACCTGGGCCAAGAGGCAGTCCTGAAGGTCCCTCTCCTTTGAGGAAAGGGACTGATGAAGCTCCTTGAACAAAGCTGAATGAGGAGAACTCAAGGAGAGTGGGATAAGCGCCACGACCGAGGAGGAGGGGGGAACAGACTTGGTCACCGCCCCTTCCATGGAGGAAAGGATATCGAGCTGCTCAGCCGAGACAGCTGAAGCGAACACTGCCCAACGAGTCTCCAAAGATTTTTCCGGCGCGGAAAAAATTTCGGGTCGCCAGAGCCACAAACAGGCCGCACGATCCTCCAGGGCGCTGGACGAAAGGGCACAGCAAAAATCGCAAACTTGCGGATCATGGTCCAAGTCGAGGCAGTAAACGCACGTGGAGTGCGGATCTTTCCTGGAGGAATTAACCGGGCGCCTCCAGGAGCCGGGAAACGAATTATCCATCGCAGTAGCGAAGGAGAAGACCGAAGTTGTATAAAACTTCCAACTAAATTCGGAGACACCGAAAATTTCAGGAACCAGTCGAAAACGCAGAGCGCTAAGGAGGGAACCTGAGCTTCCAAGTGGTAAGGAAGATCTGGCGTCATGGGGCGGAGCCGAGTTTTACCACCCGGTGGGTGGAGGAGCCAGCTTGAAGACTTCCGCAAGATTTAAAGCGCAAGGAACCTGCCAATAAGTGTGGATGAACAACATATCCATGTCCCTAGAAAACACTATTCTGAAAATTGTGTTGGGGCAAAATGTGAAAAACTAATTTAGAAGAAATGCTGAATTGCTTCAACATTTACTCATAACTTTATTTTGCACATTCAATATATCTCTTGTGTTACACCCTCCTGTGTCATTTTCATAACATCCCAAAACTTGTTTTCGCAGTCATACTGCAAAATCACCTTTCGTGGGATCTGGAAAAAATTCCACCTGTCTAGATAAAGTATAGTTACGTAAGAACTTACCGTAACAGTAGATCTTCGAGAGGAGCTCCTGCAGCAGGCTATCACAAATTAGGACTATGCCGCAGGCACTAGGACCACACAGAAAAACTTCTGCCAGCAATACCAGCTGGGGACCACCTCGACGTCGGTCAGGGTACAAGAGGGGGCGGACCCAGCTCCACCTCAGTTCTCCCGCCAGTACCCAGCAGATGGCCTGACAAGAGAAGGAGATGAAGCCTATCCTAGAGAGAGAAGAGAAGAAACCTGCACACTCCGAGGGGGAAGGTGGGAGGGAAAACAGCGCCTGCTGCAAGAGCTCCTCTCGAAGATCTACTGTTACGGTAAGTTCTTACGTAACTGTACTATCTTACTTTGAGATAGAGTCCTTGCAGCAGGCTATCACAAATTAGGACTGAGTCCCAAGCAGTTCCCTAGTGAAGAGACAGTCGCCCCTGGGAGGAGGAATATGCTGACTCCAGAGACCGTCAGGACAAGTGTCCCTGCAAAACCGCTAGGCCGAAGCCAGCACGGCATCTGGAGACGATATCCAAGCTGTAATGCTTGACAAAGGTATGCACCGAGTTCCAGGTTGCAGCCGCACAGATGTCCTGAATGGCGACATTCCACATCGCGGCAAAAGAAGCTGATACACCCCTGGTGGAGTGACCCCGAACCGGACCCAGTAGGGGTTTGTTGTGATGCTCATCACAGAATGAAACGTAATGGACTATCCATTTGGAGATAGTCTGCTTGGACACCGGTTGATCCAAGCGGTGTGGCGCAAAAGCCACAAATAGCTGCTCCAATTTACGGTGTTGAACCGTCCTACTGAGGTAATACCTCAGAGACCTGTGGACATCCAATGCGTGGAGGAGAACCTCCCCTCTATTGGAGGGAGAAGGAAAATAAACAAGAAGATCAACCGACTGGTTGAGGGTCAACTTCGAGACCACTTTCGGAAGAAACTTAGGATTAGTTCGAAGGGAAACCCTTTCCCTATGAAAACCAAATAGGGCTCTTTACACATCAGAGCCTGCAGCTCGAAACTCTTCGAGCAGAAGTAACAGCAACAAAAAACAAACTTTCCAAGATAATATCGCGAGCCTGCAAGTCGCCATGGGTTCAAAAGGGGAAGGTAAGTTTCTCCAACACAAAAAGGAAGTCCCAGGGTGGGACAGGGTCCCTGACGGGAGGTCTCATGTGAAGAGCCCCCTTAAGGAAGGTGCGGGCCACTTCTAGCTGGGCCAATGCTCTGTCACCCACAAGAGCATGGTAGGCCGAGACTGCCCACAGATGCACCTTGATAGAGGAATAGCTCAGGCCTTTCTCGTACAAGGAGAGGAGATACTGCAAAGCGGAGTTCACAGAGCATGGGACTGGGTCCAAATGCTGAGGCAAGGCCCAAAGACAGAACCGCTTCCACTTCATAGCATAAGCGGAGCGAGTAGAGGGCTTACATGCCGATGCTAAGACCTCAGCCACTTCTGGGGAAACCCCATATCTGTTCTGAGCTACGTCTGGAGGAGCCAAGCGTGAAGGTGCAGGGATCGGAGATCCAGGTGGACCAGAGAACCCTGGTCCTGGGACAGCAGTTAGCAGCACATGGGCAGCGGGATTGGAGGTTCCTGGGACAACCGCTGAAAAATGGGAACCAAATCTGCGGAGCCAATTGGGGCCACAAGGATCATGCGTGTCCCTCTGCCTGTAACTTGAGCAGAACCTCTGGATGAGAGGGAAGGGCGGAAAGGCATAAAGAAACCTCCTGCCCAACAAAGAGATAACGTCCTGGCCAGAAAACGCCAGGCGCTGCTTCTCGCGAAAAGCGTGGGTAGCTTGGCGCTATGCGTAGGACGCAAAGAGATCTAGCTCGGGAAGACCCCACCTTCCAAAGAGCTGATCCGCCACAGACTGAAGCAATTCCCATCGTGCACTGGCCCACGACCTGCTGAGATCGTCAGCCAGACTGTTTAGGGCTCCTGAACGTGCACGCCGACAGACGATATGCCTGCCCAGCGCCAATACCAGACTCTCATCGCCTCCTGGCAAAGAGGATAGGAATGAGTGCCTCCTTGCTTGTTGATATAAAGGCGGCCGCCATGTTGTCCGTCTGAATTAGAAGAGAGCTGGGAACCAGGTCCTTCCGAAACGCCTGAAGAGCGTAGAGGACCGCTCGCATTTCCAGGACATTGATATGGAGGGACTGTTCCTCAGTGGACCAAACCCCTTGTGTGCGGTGACCACTGAGATGAGCCCCCCAGCCCAGGTCTGAGGCATCCATCGTCAGAGTCTGACCTGGAGGCTCTGGATGAAAGCTGACCCCCTTTTCCAGATTGCTAGGGTCCATCCACCAAAGCAACGTTCTCCTGACTGGCTCTGAGATCCTGACTAAGGCGTCCAGGTCGGAGTATTGATCCCACTGCACCCTGAGCATCCATTGTGGAATTCTCATGGAGGCGGGCTAAGGGTATTACAGGGATGGCCGCCATGTGCCCCAGCAGACTGAGGAAGTTCCGAAATGGAACTCGGGTGGTACGGGAAACTGCTCTGCAAACTGCGCAGGCGAGTTCCCTGTCCTGAGGGAGAAAGCTCTGCCCTGACGGAGTCCAGAGTCGCCCAATGAAGGCGAGGTTTTGGCTGGGCCCGGGATGACTCCTTTAGTTCAGGGTGATCCCCAGCTCTCGAACAGAGTATAGGCGTCTCCCAGAGAGCATAGGAGGCCGTCCCTTGACGGGGCTGTGAGAAGCAGGTCATCGAGGTAAGGGAAAACATAATGGCCTGATCGCCTGAGAGCCGCAGCCACCACTGCTAGGCATTTGGTAAAGATTCGCGGAGTGGAAGAGAGGCCGAACGGGAGCACCTGGAATAGATAATGCCCTCCTAGGAAGTGGAACCGCAGAAACTTTCTGTGGGGGAGAAAAGACCCCAATATGCATGTACGCATCCTGCATGTCGCGAGAACAGAGCCAATCCTTGGTGCAGCAGACGAGGGAGACCCTGAAGAGTCACCATCCTGAATTTTTGTACTCTAGAAAGAGATTTAAAGGATGGAGATCCAGAATGGGGCTAAGGTCCCCGCCTTTTTGGAATCAGAAAAAGTGAGTAGAATCCTGACCCCACTGTCCATGACCTCTTATTGCTCTCTGCAGGAGGGCCTGAATTCTCCTTCCAAGAGTGGAATGTGAGATGGAGGATAATGGGAGAGCTTTGGTGAGTCCGTGGAGGAAACTCTGTGAACTCCAGCATGTGTCCTTCTCCGAATGAAGTCCAAGATCCATTGATCTGTGGTAACAGAGCTCCATCCTTCGAGATGAAGGGAGAAGCTGCCTCGAATGTCCCCCGACATCTGACCACGGGGGCGGATGGGAGTCATTGGGCGGAACCGGGGTAGAGAGAGAGGGCTGGGAGGACTTGGCCCATGGCCAGACGGTCCACCAGACTGATGGTTTCTGGATCGCCAGCGGAAGCCACCTCTCTGCCCTACTGGGAACCACGGGCTGAAGTCTGATTGCCTGAGGACTTTCGAAAAGCCAACGGCAATGGGGTGTCGCTGGTCGCCACGGTACATCTGGCAGACCGACCAGATACACTTGTCCGATTCCTGGAGATGTGACATCAGATTCTCCGCCTCCTGCACAAATAAAACGGCACTCTGAAACAGCAGGTCCCGGATACCGACTGCAGATCCTGGTGGAAGCCCAAAGTCGCAACCAGGCATGGCGCCGAAACAACCCCAGAGGCAGCTACTCTGACAGCCGGATCTGCAGATCACACGAGGCCCCAGAACATGAGTGCCTATGTCCGAGCCCGACTGCAAGAGGGCCAGGAGTCTGCCTTTTATCGGAGTCTGGCATGGCCTGTGCCAGCTCAAGACCTCGTTCCCACAACGCATTCTGGAATTGCACCATATGCATGAGAAAGTTTAGGGATCCAATGGAGCAAGTGGAGGCAGCGTAAACTTTCTTGCCCACCTCATCCAAGTAACGGGACTCCAGGTCGGGAGGCTGGGAGCTGAGGTGCTGCGGCTGTCGAGACTTGTCATGAGCAGCCGTGATCACAGTAGAGTCTGCCTGAGGATGTTCAGCCAAAAAAGGTTCAGCCCTCGGAGCCTTGTAAAGCCTGTCCGACTTCTTGGGAACCGCCGGGATGAAAGCTAGGCGCAGCCAGGTGGATCTAGTCAGGTCCTGAAAGGTATCCACCAGAGGAGGAATGACCAACGACTTTGGCTCCTTCTGCCTCAGGTACTTGGCCAATCTCCGGCGTTCTGGGTCTTCTGTGTCCTACTCATTAGAAGCCTGGATATGCCTCATGATGTCCATGAACGTGGAATCGTCCAGAGGCGAAGTGAGGCATGTCCTTCTCCTCAGGGGTGCTTAAGACTGAGGGAAGAGGAAGAGGATGATGAGGAAGAGGAGGACCAACTATCCGACTTAGAGTAGTCTGGTTCTGCCTCATGTCCATGCCTCGCTGGATGTCGGGTATGCAGGGAACCGACGATGGTCCGAAGATCGACTTCGTCCCTGGACCGACGACGGAGCGATGACCGACATCGGTCAGGGATCGACGCTGGAACCGGCCCCGCTGAGCACGGAAGGGCTCCGAGAACGAGACCGTCCACGCCGGTCAGTTGAACCCAGGGAGCAACGCCAGCGGTCCTCAGATCGAGTGGGGAACAAGCTCCTGGAAGGGGGCTAAAATGGCGCCCGGGGACCTCAACGGAGAGGCCCGCCTCTGGCTGTGGTTCACCCGCAGGATCTGGTGCCGTGACGGGTGGTACGCCAGAACCTGCCCCCACCAAAACGAAAAGCTGTTTGAGCTTGTCCGGGAGAATACTTCTGTCGCCTGCTGCGGAAAGAAGCTTCAGGCGCGCGGTCGCGACGGCGAAGCTCTCCTGATTGCCCAGGGGAGGAGGACTTAGGGTGGGACGCCGGCAGAACAACAACCGACACCGGTCCTTGGCCTCGACCGACGCCGGTGCTATGGACCGAATGGGGGTGACGACAGGGCGCGCAGAGGCCTTTACGCCCGAGGTGCACATTTAGCAGGCAGCGCCGGTGCCGTGGACGGTAGGGCCGAAGCAGGAACCGCCATGGACTTTGTGATGACTTTAATCGGAGTCACCTTAGGCTTGGCCGGCTGCTCCCCCGACGGGCTGGCCTTAGCCTGGGACGAGCGCGGCGACTCACTCGAGCCCGAAGGACGGGCCTTCTTCGGGGAAGGTCACGAGCGGGACCGGGACCGGTGCCGGGACCGACTGCGCTCCTTACTATGGTGCTTTTTCTCCTTCTTCCCCTCGGACGAGTGCAGGTCCATTTTCTTCCCAAGTAGATAGGCCTTCAGTGCCTTTAGGCGTTGGATGCGAGTCCGGCTCGTAAACGCTGGCAGTCAGCGCAGTTAGTGGTGTCATGGACCGGGCCCAAGCAGAAAACACACCGCTGGCGACCGCCCTTGGCGGGAATTTGCTGGCCGGACCGCACTTGTTTAAGTGTTCTGGGAAAGGGACGCACGGGAAGACATCGAACCCACGTGGACCAACCGCGTAACTGACGTTGCCGCCAACGACGGTAAACACCGAGGGAAGGACAAAATGAAATGCCAAAACCGAGCCACTAACGGAACCGCAGGCCGGTCATGGGTAACAAGAAAACGGAATAACCGTCGATTTGAAAGATGGCTTGATTGTAGATCTGTTCTCACTGGTGAATCGCGGGCAGCAGCTATTCACATCGCGTGGTACGCTGGCGGAAAGAACGGAGGTGGAGCTGGGTCCCCCTCTTGTACCCTGACCGACGCTAGGCGTCCCCAGCTGGTATTGCTGGCAGAAGTTTTTCCGTGGTCCTTGTGCCTGCGTATAGTCCTAATTTGTGATAGCCTGCTGCAAGAGCTCTATCTCGAAGTAAGATCATCAGGTCATAAAGAGACTGTTGGAAATTTGGGGTCAAAATGTGGGAGCCCACTGAAAACCAGAGATTGCCTCTTGACTAGCCTATATATTGGCACAATGTAGGAAGGCAGCTGCAAAGGCCAACAAAATGCTGGGTTGTATTGCAAGGGGTATATCCTCGAGGAGGGAGGAGGTGATTCTGCCACTGTATACGTCATTAGTTAGACCACACCTGGAGTACTGCGTGCAGTACTGGCGTCCGTATCTGAAGAGGGACATTAAGTTACTGGAGGGGGTGCAGTGCAGAGCGACAAAGATGGTCAAGGGGCTGGGGGACTTATCATACGAGAGGAGGTTGAAGGAGTTGAACATGTACTCACTGGAGGAGAAGAGAGACAGGGGTGACATGATTGAAACCTTTAAATACATGAAAGGAATAAACAAGATAGGTACAGAGGGGCTGTTCAAAGTAAGGGAGGGGAGGGCCACCAGGGGCCATGATATGAGACTGGAGCGAGGAAGGTTCAGGAGGGGATGAGGAGACACTTTTTACAGAGAGGGTGGTGGCTGGGTGGAATGCATTACCTGCTGAAGTGGTATGCAGTAGAACAGTGGACTGCTTCAAAAGAGGATGGGACAGGACAAGGGGAGGTTAATGAAGGGAAGGGTGGAAGGGAGGGCAGCTGCAGAAAGGGTGCTAGCTGCACATTCGAGCAGACTTGATAGACCCTCTAGGCCTTTATCTGCTGGGAAATTTGTATGAGTAAATACAATCTAAAAATATGTAAAGAAGGACACCACTGAAAATGAGATGAGATACTGCATCTCATCTGGTCTATCCTGTGTAAATATACTGTAAAATGTGTACAAGAATAGGTACAACAGCAAGACAAGTTGCAAACATTTGCTTTGACAACTGCGTGATAATTAATGGGAAACTGTAGTAATTTGCCATTAATAAGGAGTGTTTATAATGGCAATACGCACACAGTTTCCTTGCTCTGTGCATGCCTGCCACAGCTCATGAGTTCCTGACCACTCTCGCTTCCCTGTTAGCGAAACTGCACCGCCAGACAAACTTGGCAGTAAGTATTTTTTAAACATGTTTAACAGTAGGACTGTGGTAACCGTGCTAAAAAAAAAAAAAAAAATGTAAAAAGTATTTTAAAATGTTGCTGATAGAAAATGTGGGGATCGGGCTTAAACCACACGGCTGCACCAGAGCAGCTTTTTATTTTATATAATTGCTGTGGTGAAAAAGGGAAACTCAGCAATTATATAAAATAAAATATGGTGAGGTGTGTTTAAACTCGAGTTTACACACACCCTCGGTGTTTGATGCTTTCACAAACCCCTTGAGCTTAGCTCTCAAGGTTTATGTAGCATCTCATCTTGGGTGTGTGTAAATCCCCGTATACACACACACACACACACCACCACCTCATACTTTATTCTATATTTTATAAACAGAGGTTACAAAGAAAGCATAGTGAACAGAGAATTCTCCCAGATCAGTAAGATGCACACTAATCTTGACCCTACAGGAGGGACACACTCCCACAAAAACACATTCCACGGGTGCTTCCTTCCATTCTAACACCCTTCTCACCACAGGATCATCACTAAGAACTTACCTATTCTGCAAAACTGACCATAATATTGAAGTTTCCTTTACACAGGCATCAAAATGCCTCCTACCGCAGACCACCTAACCTTCGGAATCTCCTGGTACATAGCAGCCTCTATACTCCTGATAATTCCTTACTACCAGGTATCAAAGCTTATAAAAGAACTTGTTACACCTGCAAATTTGTTTCTAATGTCACTGGAATTCAAGGTCTCAAAGGAGTTTTTCACATCACAGACAGACACCGTCACACTCTTGTAACTTAAAATGAAACTTGCAGGACCACAGTGAGCTCCAAAAGAATCTAGTTTTTATCTGCCAGATTACAAGTGCTCAGTGCATATGTGCAAAACAGCTGACAGACAGATGTCTGGTGCAACAGGCTTCTATAAGCTTTTTTTATACATATATATTAAGTACTTGTAATTTTGACAAATATAAACTTGATTCTTTTGGAGCTCATTGTGATCCTGCAGGCTTCATTTAAGTTCACGAGTGCAATAAGCGTCTGCTGGTTTAATGTGTAGAAAGCGTAAGGAACAGGCAGCTGCCTCCCATCTGTACCAAGCTTCCACCTTGGGTGGTGGTCTAACAGACCAGGACAGCATTTTCACACCCCAAGGAGGCGATTATGCATTTCTAGCAATGTAATATGTTGTATTCTTTGCAGAAAGGAGCAGATTATTTACATCGGAGAAGCTGTCAGACACCCGCCTGACCAATTCAGTGAAGACTACAGGGCTGTCAGGAATGGAGACCTGACAAACCCATTGTATCCCATTTTACCTCAGGGACCATGCCAATTATCTTCCTGCTTGTGTCCTTCAGCAGGGTTTCTAGGATGCTGACCAAAGAAAACACATAGAAACCAAGCTCATTATCCACTTAAGCTCCCAGCAGCCCTCTGATTTAAATGACAGACTTATATTCTAACATCTTTCAGTCACCTTATGGTTTGCCACTGTAGTCTGTTCTTTTTTACCCCACCCCCTCTCATACTTTGCTTCCATGCATGCAAGACACATTTGCAAGTGTTGGTATGCCTGCACATACAGTACTTCCATTCAATGTGCATGCAGGCATACTTATATGGGCACTCCAGCTATGTCTGCATTTCCATTTCCTCATAAATGTCCACCTCTCTCCCACCCGTCATCTTTCAGCTTTCTTACTATGCCCCGTTAGTCTTCACTTGAGGAATTCTCAGCTCATTCACTCCTATTATGCCTCTCCATACCCACCACCTTTTTTGTTTTCCAGATTCTTTTCTTACCGTGCCCATTATCACCTTTTCTCCTAGATCCTCCCACATTTTCTTTCTTCACACATATACTGTATATATAGCTATATCCCTTATTTCCCCTTACCTCTCCACTAGCTTTGCCTTCTTCTTTTAGCCAACTCCTGAGGAAGACCTATGGTTGAAACGTCGATTATAACTATTTTCTAGTTTCAGCATGCATGCAATACTCACCTTTTGTTTCCTTTTCAGCCAAACACTGACGCATCACCTTGTTTTTTTAAATAAATACTGCAATGTGTTTTTGCACCACAATCCAGTTTCGCGACATTTGCTGAGCTCTGCTGCTTACTCTTGAGCACCACACTGTTTACCACGGAGAAGACCCTACTGAGTTTTGTAGACAGCTTAGTGTTGATTCTGAACCTCAGCTTGAACGCTTTGGAAATCAGGTCAAGTGGACATATCACCCAAAACATGTCAACCACTTATGGTGTTGGAACTATAGTAGTGGCTGTAGGTGCTTGGGTCTTGATAGCACCTACTAATAATGAAACTGCCGCTTGGACTCTAGGGCCCCTATTTGTGTTTGCTTGAGCAGCATGTGTAACAATTTTTGTTATGCCCAGCAAAAATGCATCTGTTTGAAATAGTCCCCATAGCTGTGGCAATGTTGTTCTAATTCTGTTCAGGAATCAGTATCATTTATTTAAGACTATTTAGTATACTGTAACTTGACCTGCAAGTTGAAGGATGGAAATGAGAAAAAGAAGAACACGACATACCATTTAGAACAATCAGAACCTTCTTCCACTGCGTGTTGCCCACTTTTGGAGTCTGGCAGAACAGAATTTTATATTTGTCACACACAAATATTCGATCCAGTACAAATTTCGAGATACCTGAATAGGTTAAATTTTTCAGTGATGCATCTCCACACATGTTTCGCAGAAGTTCAAGGCGTTCAATTTGGACAGACTCTTCGTGTGACAGTTCTCTAGATGAAGCTGTTTCTGCAAACTATATATAAATAAAAACAATCAAATCCAGCAGCTGCTTTAGTCCTATCCTTTAAACCCTAAAGCTGGCATAGCCAATTAAAAACACTATGGGGTAGGCTGGCCCCGTGGCGCTGAGGGTTGAGGCGCTGGATGCCACACCTGTGCCAAGCGATGACCCAGGTTCGGGGACAGAACTTCGGGACACCAGGGAGTCGGCAGGGAGGAGAGCTGAGTCCGAGGACTGCTCCTCCTCCCGGGTGTGTTGGGGGTTCCCCACTTGTAGCGACTCCCAATGGAGATTGGAGGGATGTTGGACGTGGGTGAGGCAACTGCAGACGCTGGTGGCAGAGGAGGAGCTGTGCAGGGTCATTGCAGGCTGCGTCTTGGGGGGAACAGCACGGAAAACCCCTGGAAGGTCCAGGAAGGCGATGGTGACCCCAGAGGATGACGCCCACATCCCAACACTGGACTACCTTCCCACCAGCTCTCCCGAGCCCCTCGACCCAGCCACGGACCGACTGTCTAGATTTCAGAAAGGTCGCCAGGTAAGAAGTGGCGGTCCTGCCCCAGGGGGCTTAAACCCAGGGGGCTGGCTGAGTGTGTAGACTTGGGAGGGGGATACTCAACCCTTGTACTCCTGGTGGAAGGGGGTTTCAGGTGGGGAGTAGAGGCAGAGTCCAAGAGATGCCATGGCCCTCCCGAGATAAAGAGAATGTAAAAAAAAAAAAATAAACAACCTGTAATTGCCCCTAATTAAAGTAATGGTGGGTTCCCTCCTGCCTGGTCCATAGCCTTGACAATGTCCACTGGACTGCTATTCCCCCTCCCCTTTTTCTCCACCCCATGTCCCCCCCCCAACCTTTCCTCATAGGTATTCCCCTGGTACCGCCCATAGGACGTTCCTTCTATTATAGTAATATTTTATACGCATTGTAACTAACTGTATGCAACCTTATCTGTAAACCACTGTTGTAAATGTGTTCTGATTTTATCTGTATTGCACCTGTATGTTACCACTGTTGTACCACACTGTAATCATGTCTACCCTCCCTGCGACGAGAGGTGCCTTTGTAAATGAGTCCACAACTCAAAGGTTGTAAAACCGACTTTCAAATAAATAAATAAATAAACTATGGGGGTAATTAACGGCTCAAACAGGTACTATCAAACCTCATAAATGCTAAACTTAATCTTGGCTCCTCCCCATAAAAATTAAAATCTTAAATCATACCCCAGGAGGGGTGTACTAAAATGCTTGGGAGAATCTGCCTCCAGAAAAATGACATTTTAAAATGCTTAATATTCTATTAAGGGATGATTCCATATTTACATTTAGTTTTTTTCCCCAGTATTAATATATTTCATGCAACACATACAAGCTTATGACAGTACTCCATGTAGTATGGTACAAGTCAAGAGAAGCCTTACTACCGCAACTCATTCATACTTTCATATAAGCTACTAGAAGATTCCATCATTAGGAAGAATGGATCTGTAGTTGTGGATTAACCAAACAGTTAAACTATTGTAGAAATCAAGTTAACTGTTTTATTTCCTTTATTAAATGGGTAGGAAACCCCAAATTCTGACTGGTGGAGAGGTTCCAAAGCAATGTGGTTCAGGAACAGTTACTGCACTTCTAAACTTATTTTCTTTTGTTGTTGTTAACTGGACCCATTTTATAAGCACAATAAGATATGTCAGGGTGTGGGCTCTGATTCCTGAGCAGCACTGCCAGGTAGTTGAGAAGGCATTTGGGGGAAGGCACTCAGTGCAAGCACCGTGCATCTACCAATGCAACTGGGCATGTGGTTCAGGAATAGTAACACACCCCCTGCTGTGTCTTCCTGCCCGTATGTAGGGCTAGGACAGTTAAAAAAGATGAACACTCAAGATGCTTTCAGACCAGTCTACTCAAGAGTTTCCTGGTGGCTCCTCAGGAGGAGCCAGATCATGAGAAGACGGGAATAGGGTGGTGAGGGCGGCTAAGGCAAGGAAGGAGCAGAACCTGGCCAGGGAAATTAGGAGAGGGAACAATGGGTTCTTTAGATACACTGGGGAAAAACGAAGGGTGAAGGGGCAGATTAGCAGGATTAAATCAGGGGAGAGATGGGCACAAGACCGGGGAGCAGGCTGAGGTACTAAATGAGTACTTCACCCAGTTTCACCAAGGAAAATGGGGTGCTGCATCATACATGGGAGGAGACAGAGATACTGAGGAGGGGGACCCTACCGATCAGCGGTCTGGGGAGAAGGGAGGCATCACTGGCAGGAGGGGAGGGCTAAGCAGGGAGAAGAGGTACCGGAAGTGGAAATCACAGCAGAGAGAGTGAGGGAAGCCCTCAGCTCCCTTAAGACTGAGAAAGCACCGGGGCCGGATAAATTACATCCCAGAGTGCTGAAGGAACTTGCGGATGTCCTGGCGAAACTTTTCACCATCTCTCTGAGGATAGGGTGGGTGCCCCAGGACTGGAAGGTGGCGCATATAGTGCCTATCCACAAGAGGGGATCAAGGGAGGTGGCAGGGAACTACAGGCCTGTCAGCCTGACATCGGTGGTGGGCAAGGTGATGGAGGGCATTGTCAAGGAGAGGTGGGGGGGACCTGGAAAAGTCAGGGTGCCTGGCCGATAGACAGCATGGATTCATCCCGGGAAATCATGTCAGACAAACCTTGTGGAGTTCTATGACTGCAAGCACAGTGCCTGGACCTGGGTGACCAGTGGACGCCCTCTTCTAGACTTCAGCAAGGCATTTGACCTGTTCCTCACATGGGCCTGTTGGATAAGCTGGGAGAAATGGGGTGGGGAACCAGATGTTCAGATGGATAGGCAATTGGTTCCAGGACCGGACCCAGAGGGTCGTAGTTGGCGGGATAGTCTCATCCCCAAGGAGGGTCATTAGTGGGATCCCACAGGACTCAGTCCTGGGCCCCTTCTGTTCAACGCCTACGCCTCTGACATAAGGACAGGAATCAGGAGGAGATGAGTCTCTTTTTGATGATGACTCGGAACTGGGGCGGTGGTGGATGGGGAGGAGAGGAGGGGAGGGTGGCCCTACAGGGGGACCTGGAGGCTCTGGAAAGATGGTCTAGAAAGTGGAAGCTGAGGTTCAATGCAGGGAAATGCAAGGTACTGCACCTGGGGCCAGAAACCCGGGCCAAGTGTACACCCTGGGGAATGCTACAAGTCTCGATGGCTGAGAGGGACCTGGGGGTGGTGGTGGATGTCAAGATGAACAACTCTGAGACTTGTATGAGGGCAGCAGCCAAGGTCAACAGGATGCTGGGATGCATCGCTAGGGGGATCACCTCCAGAAGGAGGGAAGTGATACTTCCTCTGTATAACTGCTTGGTGAGGCCGCACCTTGAGTACTGCGTGCAGTTTTGGAGGCCACACTTAAAGAGGGACATTAACCTCCTGGAGAGGGTCCAGAGAAGGGCAACCAAAATGATTTGGGGCTTGGGGGACAGGACCTATGGAGGAGAGGCTCAAGAGCTCAAACATGTACACATTGGAAGAGAGAAGGGACCGGGGGACATGATAGAGGTCTTCAGGTACATGAAGAGGGTAACAGAGGAGGAACAGTCAGGGTGTTTCAAGGAAGGAGGAGGGCCACTAGAGGGCATGGGTGGAAGCTGAGGTGGGAAGATTCAGGGAGAAAGGAGGAGGTGCTACTTCACTGAGAGGTGGTGGAGCCATGGAATGTGCTGCCTAGGGGCTGGTGGAGGCAGAGACAGTGGAGGGGTTCAAGAGGGGTGGGACAGGTACAGGGAAGGGTTCTGAAGCAAAATCCAATGCAGCAAGAATATCCGAACTGGGAAGGGAGAAGCACAGAGAAGGCTGAGGGAGCAGCAAGGTCAGCACCAGGGTGGGGCTGACCAAGCAGGCATGAACTGATAGAACCGTTAGGTATTCTGCTGGTATTTAGTATGTTAGTATGAATATGTATACCGGTGAGAATGATGACAAGGAAAAGGTCAACAAGTGAAGGGTCCCAGATGAGGTGGAAGGCTCCTATTTGTGTATGGCTTGATGGTTCATGCAATCAAATCATAATTTTATCACAACCCTTGCCCTCACTTATGCAGTGTAAATGTTCTGTATCGAGTTATGAAGCAATAAACACTACCTTAGTGCTGACTCTTCTTTCTAGATAGCTCCCAAAGATCACCTATGGTTCAACAATCAATTCTAACTTAATTTTCTATTGTCAAGGTATATTTATGTTATCAATGTGTTTACCTGACACAGCATTCTGATTTCTTTTTTTACAGTAGAAGTCACAGACATTGCCAGCTATTTCCGGATATTTCACAAAATTTCTGAAGAGTTTCTCTCTGCTGCCCCTACTGTGCAGAAAGCAGGAGATTTCTCCAGAAATATCACAGACATTTTGGGAAATAGCTGGCAATGTCTGTGGCTGCCACTGTATATTAAACCCAAGTATTAGCTTCAAGTTGAGGGGCTAGCTGGCTGTCTGTGTTTGTCTCTGTCAGTAGCTTAGTTTTTGTGGACTTTCATGTGTTTCTACTTAAAGGAACTGGGACATTTTGGACATGACATCTATGAACATTTCCTGGACTAAGAAACTGTAAAACGTCACCACCAGATATTAGCATTTTCATCATAAATCAACTTTTTTGGAAGCCATTAAAAGCAAAAGTAAGGTCAGTAAATCTGTTATACAAGCTCTGAGTTGTGGAGTGCTGCACTGAATCCACATTTCCGTCTGACTTGTTCCTTAAAGGATCTGTGCTGGTCTTTGAGGTCTATTCACAACCATTTTTGGAGAACAAAGGATTTTTACATCCTGCCTATGCTCCAGGCCAATGTTCATCAACTTCAGGAATTTAACACATTCTGGGTCGTGGATCTACAGTAAGAAAAAATTACTCACCTTAGTAATTGTATTTCTTCTAATGCAGCCTTGCTGTATTCTGACATATACAATAAGCCCCAGCACTTGAACTGCCCTGGAGAGGAAAGAGTTAACTCTATGCCAGAGCATAGAACGTTGGGCTCGAGCTCGGTTCAGACCTCTGTCTGCAGCACTTCAAAGTCTAACCCATCAAATTCTTACTAGCTAATACTAAGTAACTACACCTCCTAAGTGGAAACTGTAAATAAAATAGCCAACAGGCAACCAATCTTTGGGTCCCCAAAAGACTCAAGTCAAGAACCCCAAAATAATAACCAGGTAGTGAACCAACATATAACTACAAAAATAACAAACATAACCCACTCCCCTTTTCTAAAAGGGAGGAGTGCCAAGTACACCCCTGAGGTGCAACACAGTACCTGCCAGCCCACTTCCCAAAACCAGGTTCTGAGAGGGGAGGCAGGGAGGGAGTTTGGAATACAGCAAGACTCCATTAGAAGAAACACAATTACTAAGGTGAGTAATTTTTTCTTCAAACAACAAGAAGTCTTGCTGTATTCTAACATATGCAGACTACCAAGCAGTACCTCCATGGAGGAGGGTACCAAACCTATTTTGGGATTAGGTCACAGTACTGTCAGACTAAACTCAGCATGGATATCCAGAGAGTAATGCTTGGTGAATGTGTACTGTTTTCCAGGTGGCTGCTTTGCATATTTCTAATAAAGGTATATCTCTGGCAGCAGCCAGAGAAGCAGCTGTACCTCTAGTCGAATGACCCCTCAGGCCTGAGAGGGGGTATTTTGCCTAGCTTTTCATAGCAGAATTGTATACAAGAAACAATCCACCTGGCAATAGTTCTCTTAGTAACAGGGTTACCCTTTCCCACTTCACCATAAGTGAGAAACAACTGGGAACAGTCAAACCCAAGTGCCTTAGTACACTCAGTGTAGTAGCTCAGTGCCCTCTTAACATCTAAACTGTGTAACCTTCTTTCTCCTGAAGAAGACTGCTCGGTGAAGAACAATGGAAGAGACATGGACTGGTTCAGATGAAAATCTGAAATCACCTTGGGTAAGAACCTCCTGTTGGTTCTAAGGACCACCTTATCTCTATGGAATGAGATAAAATCCGGCTCCACTGACAGAGCTTGTAACTCACTAATCGCCTGGCAGACGGATGGCTACCAGAAACACGGTTTTTCAAGTCATGTACTAAGTTCTGCTGAAGCCAGTGGCTCAAAAGGGGGTTGCATAAGCTGAGCAATGCAAACATTAAGATACCAGGCAGGAGTAGGGTCCTTAAAAGGAGGGTTGGTATGAAGCAAACCTTTAAAGAACTTACAGAAAATGGGGTGAGATGCCAGGCAGGAAGCCTTCCCCACTGACCGAAATTCAGAGACAGCTGCTAAGTGCACTTTCAGAGTGGCTGGCCTGAGACCTAGGCCATTGAGATGAACCATATAATCCAGAACAGTAGCCAGATCAGCAGTGTCTGGTAAGACATTCTTGTTGGAGCACCAGATGCTGAATCTCTTCCATTTAGAATTTTTCCTGGTGGCAGGTTTTCAAGAGGCTTTAAGAATATCCAGAACCCCCTGAGACAGGTGCAGATTTGCATACTCTAACTCTTCAAGAGCCAAGCCTAGAGGTTGAGAGACTGAAGATTGGGGTACCAGATTCTCCCCTGAGAGGAGATTAACAGGTTGTGCCTCTTGGGAAGACATAGGGGAAGATGGACTGCTAGGGACATCAACAGGGGATACCAAGGCTGTCTGGCCCAGTCTGGTGCAATCAGGATCATCCTGCATGGTTGTGACCTGATCTTGACCAGGACCTTGAATAACAAAGGAAAGGGAGGAAACGCATAAAAGAATTTGCCCTCCCAATCCAGAACCAGAGCATCCAGGGGAACTATGCCCATAACTGGAGGTCTGCAACAGAAAAAAGGAAGTTGATGATTGTCTGTGGCTGCAAAGAGATCTATCTCTGGAATGCCCCACCTGGAGAAGACTACTTTCAAAATGAAGGGGTCCAGGGTCCATTTGTGATGGCCCTGGGAGGTCCTCCTCAGGGCATCCGCTAGCACACTGTCCTTCCCTGGTAGATGGACTGCTACCAGAGATGCCTGCAGGGCAAAAATCAGAGACCAAATTTTCACGGCTTCCGTGCACAAGGCCATAGATCAAGTGCCTCCTGCTTGTTGATGTACCACATGGTGGTGGTACTGTCTGTCCCGACCTGCACCACCTTGTTCTTTACTGAGTCCGAGAAAGCCTGGAGAGCCAGGAATACTGCCCTGAGTTCCAGAAGATTGATATGAAGCAGAGACTCCTGAGGGGACCACACCCCTTGTGCTGTGAGGGCACCTAAGTGAGCTCCCCAGCCCAAGAGAGAGGCATCTGTGGTTAGTACCACTGAATGAGTCTGACTAATGAATGGGACTCCTTGCCAGAGATTGTCCTGATCAGTCACCATTGGAGAGTACGGATCAGAGTCTGAGTCACTGGAATAGATTCGGTTAAAGGATCTTATTTCTGAGACCAAAAGGACCTCAGATAGAACTGAATGTCCCTCATCTGAAATCTGGCTCCCTGTACTACCATAGTGGAAGCTGCCATGTGGCCCAGGAGCTGAAGAAAATCTCTTGCTGGTCGAGTCACCAGAAGGTGGAAAGAAGAAGCAAGGTCAGTGAGAGCCTTTGCCCTTGCCAGAGGAAGAAAAGCCTTTGTTTGACAGTGTCCAACTCTATCCCTATGGAGGTCAGGAGTTGCACTGGTTCGAGAACTGACTTTGGTAGCTTGAGGAGGAATCCCAGGGAAGTGAGCAATTGTTGTCTCACTTGCAGGTTTGACCTGACTTGGTCTGTAGACTGCCCCACAATGAGCCAGTCGTCCTGGTATGGAAAAATGGAGATGTTTTGCCTCCTGAGAAAGGCCACTACTACTGCTAGGCATTTTGTGAACACCCTTGGAGCTGATGTTACTCCGAAGAGCATTGCTTTGAACTGATAATGGCCTGAAGGCAATTCGAACCTGAGGTACTTTCTGTGGGAGCACCCAATGGGAATGTGAAAGTAGGCATCCTTGAGGTCCAGGGAGGCTAACCAGTCCCCTGGCCTCAGAGAGGGAAGAATTACTCCCAGAGTCACCATTTTGAATCTTGGCTTGACAAGGTGCTTGTTTAGGTATCTTAGATCTAGAATGGGCTGCCACTCCCCTGTCTTTTTTGGGGTAAGGAAGTATCTGGAGTACAGACCCTTGCCCCTGTGTGGAGTAGGAACTCTCTCTATGGCTCTGATAGCCAGCAGAGAGGAAACCTCTGTCTCTAGGGCAGTGGTTTTCGGAGATGTTTAAAGGTGGAAAAGATCTGACCCTCAGATTTGGAAAATATTTTAAGCTGAGGGCCAGTCCCTGGCTTACTACCTCCAGGACCCACTTGTCTGAGGTAAAACAGACTTCCAGGCATGGAAGTAGTATGCCAGCCTGCCTCCTACTGGAATAGGGGAGTCGGCCCGGGCCGACACATCAGGGTGTCTGCTTGCGGAGCCTTAGACTGGGAGAAGGATGCAGCCCTGCTCTTCCTCTGAAGAAGACCCCCTGAGGAAAAGAAGAGGAGGCCTATGCCTGGTAGAAAGGCCTGTGAAAGGGCCTGCCCCGCCCCTAGACTGCTGCTTCTGAGGAGTTGCCTGCCTTTCCTTGGCCTGTGCACTCCTGTAAGTGGTCCTGTATTCATCCATCTTTTTCATGTAATTCTCTGTCTGCTCCTCAACCAGAGAATTACCCACCACAGGGAAATCCAGGACCTTCGCCTGAGTGTCCTGTGACAGGCTAGTACATCTGAGCCAAGCAAATCTCCGAAGAGACACAGACGTAGCCATGACTCGTGATGACACATCATTTGAGTCCACAGCAGCATGAAATTGGATCTAGATGCCTCAATCCCATCAGCAGCCACTTACTCCAGCTCCTTGGCTAGCTGGGGGAGCTTGTTTAGCCAGTTCAAAACAGTAACCCATCTGGACTTCTGGTATCTGGCTGTGTAGGCCATATAATTTGTCTGCCTGAGTCCAAGGAGGATGCAAAGTACTGTTTTATAGCCATAGAATCCACCTTCCTAGAGTCTTTATCTGGGGCGGGGAGCCAAAGGCATATTTGTCTTGTCACAGGCTGCAGCCTGCACAACCCCAACACCCCAACATGGCTGCACTGTTGGAACAAGAACTCTGTACCTGAGCCTGACAGCACATACCTCCTGTCCATTCTCTTATCCACAGGAGGTAAAGAATTTGGTGTTTGGAGAATTTTTTGTGTCTGTTTCCCCAAAGATTTATGGAGGGGAACAGACAGCCTTTTGGACTCTGGGATGTCCATCATTTCTACAAAATCAGGCTCCTCTTGTTCCTCAACAGCTTCAACCAGAGGGAGCTGGAGGGTCTCTGCCACTTGTTTGTAAAACAAACAGTGGCATGGCGACTCAGAAAGCCTGGGAGGGGAAACATTAGAAGGCCTGTCTGGGGAGATGTCCGGTTCAATGGGCTCCCCCTCCCCCTCCTCCTCCTCCTCCATCTCCTCCATCATCAACATCGTCATCATAGTCATCGTACCCTTCCTCCCCCTCCAAAACCAGTTCATAATACTCATCCGGACAGTATTCTGGAACCGGAGGAACCAACCAAACTGAGCGCCTACCAAGAGGTGCCGGATCGGACGGAATCAAACGGAGCAAGTCAACAATACTTATCGCCCTGGCTATCTCTTCGGCAGTTGGGACGTTGCGGTTCTGGATCAGCACCGGCAGATTTCCTCTTTTTCTTTGACAGAACCGACCTCTCAGGATCGGCTCTCCTTTTACCAGAGGGAGTATCACCCAGGTCAATGGGCATTCCCTCGGGTTCAGTCAGAACTGAACCGGGCTGGCCATCCGGAGTAACGGACTTCTCGGCCTCCTTTTCCCTAAGCCTACCCAATCTCTTATCTACGGTGGCCTTCTGAAAATTCTTGCAGATTTGGCAGTCTGAATCGAGGTGGTCAAACCCCAGACAATAAACACAGGTGGTGTGAGGCATCCCCACACTCACTACAATGTTGAAACCCAGTGTGCCCGTTTTTTTTCTTGGGTTTCTCAGACATGGCCAGAATAACAACTTACCCTTTACAGCTTAAAAGTCAGGCAAGACCCCTATCGGTTACAAACTGTGTTACGGGTTGTGGAAAAAAACTTTTAAAATTCTGTTTTTTTTAAACCGATAGGGACAGGTACCTCACAATAAAAGGTTAAGAAATAAAACAAAGTAAACACAATTGGTTACAAACCGGACCGATCAACAAGATTTTACAATTTCCACAAAATTTTACAAATAAAACTAAGTCCACTACCTACAGCACTTACTGTACTGCAGACAGGGATTTGAAGCTGAAAGAAATAAAGCGAAAAAAAGACGGTATTTAAACCAGCTGACTTTACCGAACCGAGCAAGTGAAGGAGCAATCTCTGAAGCGACTGTTCAGTTAGGCGGAGTAAAGAATCTGACGGTTACACTTTGAAGTGCTGCAGACAGATGTTTGAACCGAGCTTGAGACCAACGCTCTATGCTCTGGCATAGAGTTAATTCTTTCCTCTCTGGGGCAGTTCAAGTGCTGGGGCTAACTGCATATGTTAGACTACAGCAAGACTTCATGTTGTTTGAACAACAGTTTACTGGTCCCCAGTAGTTTACCATTTCCTGTGGATTTGATTATTTTCCGTCATTTGACTCCTGGTACCTAGGACAAGATTTCTAAATTACATATCCCTGAACATAACTATCTGCATGGTTTAATATTACTACATCAAGAATGCAACCTAACCCCATGAGTGAGCCAGGGTACACCGGGCTGAAGGTAAATGGCTTGAAACTTGCTACAATGAATATCTGCAGCCTACTTTTGTTTATCTAGGCTGTCTGTCAGCTGTCTACCACCCACACAGCCTTGGTCCCTGCTTTTTTCTCTCTCTCTTTTATTTCTTAGTCATTATGCTCAAACTTACCACTGCAACACTGCCCTTCCTTTGTATCATTCTTGTCTTGCACAGTCACCCTTGTAACACTTCCTCTAGTTGGAGTCTACTCCCCAACCGAGTGCCAGGGCAATACCTCCATTACACTACTGGCTGGACATCTGGGGATTTTTCTCACATCGTAAATGGCCCATGGTCCCCCTTATTTAACTTTCCCCAACGTGATAGCTGGATCTCTAACTACCAACCTGCTCTTGTCATCATCTTCTCAGGACCCACTGTCTCCACCACTGAGGTAAGAAAGGGAAAGCGACAAGGCAACATAGCTCAAAGGGCTACTAAACAGGTGTCTAAATTGATAAAAGAATATCTTCTTAGGCTCGCCCTCCTGCTACTTCTACTACCTGTCAACATCCACCCTAACCCTGGACCAGCAAAAAACACTCCACATGTCTCTAGCCGCAAACAGGGAACTCTTTCTCTGGCTACACTTAACATCTGCAGCCTCCTGTGTAAAATCAACTCCCTTGAAGTTTGAGTTTCACAAATCAGCCCTGACATACTCTTTGTCGTGGAAACATGGTTATCCCCCAAAATACCAGACTCTGTGGTTCCCCTACCTGGTTACATAATTTTCAGACTGGACACGCTGACCAAGCGAGGTGGTGGCTGTGTCATCTACCTAAAAGACTCACTAAAGGGTCTAGCCATGCCTGTGACTGACCCTGGATGCCCCACTCAGGTATTAGGGATCAAAGTACTGCTGAGAGCACATCAAAAGACTCTCACAATGCTGTCAGTTTATATACCACTCAAAGACCCTAACACTGGTCTTTATAAAGTCTTGGATTACCTAAAAGCCCAAAAACACATCGCCGAGGTAATTATATTTGGTGACTTCAATATAAACTGGCTGCCAGCTTCCTCGGGCCCCATAAAGGATGCACTGTCGGCGCTACACCTTTCTCAACTTATCAGCTCTCCCACAAGAATTAACTACTGAAACTGGGACAAGCACCACCTCGACTGGGTAATCTCAAACCGCCCTGATCGGATCTCCAGTGTAACTATGCACCCTGACTCTCTAAGTGACCACTCCCCTGTCACCTGTAGCTGGACCAACAAATTCCAATCCCCACCACCTCTGATTATATTCAACAGAGTGCTTATACATGGCCACCTGGAGCACCTAAAACAACACCTTCGTTGTCAGGACTGGTCTCTACTGGACTCCTCCGTCGACACTAATGAAGCCCTTCAGCACTTAATCAGTACTTTCTACGCCGCCTGTGATGTATATGCACCCCTCAAGAAAATGAAAGTGTGCGGCATTGTACATCCCTGGATTACCCCTGATCTTGCTACCATCAAAATGAGGGACCACCTCTGGTACTGTGCTAAATCATCGGGCAAACGTCAAGACTGGCAAACCTATAAAGTTGCAAGAAATTCCTGCACTTGGTCCGTCTGCAAAGTGAAAAGCAATCACCATAGGGAGCAGCTTACCAACAGTTGGGGTGACAGCAAGAAATTTTGGTCAAATATTAAAGATATAACTGAAAAGACCCCAAAAGGCACCAACTATGATAAATATCGACGGCTTCCACATACTGGATCCACTCCAAATTGCAAATACTTTCAATAATTCCTTTACCGATCTTAGCAATGTCCTACCACAAGATTTCTTTGATGGTACCACCTTAAAGTCTGCGCACCAGCAGGAGAACAAGACAAATGTCTCTGTTGCCCAATCAGGAAACTACTGAGCAAAGTGCTGGGTAAGTCTCGGCATAGTGGGGACTCCCTAGACCTCAAACTAACTGCACTTACCGCTGAGGAAGTACTCCCACCTATCACTAAGATCCTTAACCTCTCTCTGTCATCTCAGTTCCCAAAGGTTTGGAAAACAGCCATGGTTACACCAGTTCATAAAGCTGGGGACCGTACGCTACATAGCAACTATAGGCCTATATTAATCCTTCCTCCCCTTTCAAAAAATACTCGAGCGTATTGTTGCCAACCAACTAGTGGGATACCTCAGTAAATACTCCCTACAGTGTGAACAACATGGTTTTAGAAAAGAGCACAGCACCACCACTGCTCTCCTAGAACTTACCAGCTCCGTCCACCAATCTATTGGCTAAGACAATCTTGTGGGGGCAGTCTTTATAGACTTTACCAAGGCCTCCGACACGGTTAATCACCAGCTCCTCCTTAATCAACTCTCTCTAACTGGCCTCTCCCCTGATTCACTGTCCTGGTTTACAAGCCATCTTGGAGATTGATCACAGTGCGTGAAGATTTCCAACGCTATCTCAGACCAAAGAACAGTTTGATCTGGTGTACCCCAGGGCTCAATTCTGGGTCCCCTACTATTCAGCATCTTCATTAACAATTTACCTTCTGCTTGCCACCTGTGTACACTGCTTTATGCGGACGATACTGTCATTTTTGCAAGCCACCCTGACCCGCACATGCTCGAAAGCAACCTACAGAATGGATTCCTGGACGTCGAGCACTGGTTCTCCAAACTGAAACTAGTGCTAAACTACAAGAAGACAAAAGTTCTGTTGTTCTCCTCTGCCTGCAGTAGATACAAAGGACATGCTCTCACTATCAGAGATAGCCAAGATGACCTACTTGAACAAATACAGCACTTCATGTACCTTGGGGCCACCCTAGATAGTCACCTCCCCTGTACACCCCACATCGAAAGTGTAGCCAGAGCAGTCAATGCTAGGATTGATCTTCTCTATCGACTCAGAAAGTGTCTAACACCTGATGCTCTCAATCTGGCAATTCACAGTTCGGTGCTCTCTATTATCGACTATGGCCTTGTCATTCATAGAGCTGCTACAGATACTGCTCTCAAAAGGCTCACTGTTGCGCTAAACAAGGCTTGTAGACTCCAAATGGGGGCATCCCACCTCACCCACACCTGCAATCTCTATAAACAGACTGGATGGCTCAATCTATCTAGGAGAATTAAATACCACACCTGCCTTCTCACTAAAAAGATTCTACTTGGGTTCATGCTGAAGGGTCTGTGTTGTCTGCTTCGCAAATCTCCAAAGACCCAACATACACGGACCTCATCCACTGAACTCCTACTAGTCCCATGGTGCTGGACCATGCAACGCCAATGCTCCTTTGGTAGCAGAGCGCCTTCCTGGTTCAATGGACTCCTCAATAGTCTAGTTACCTTCCTAACCTTGGAGAGTTCAAACATAAGTCTCGAACTCACCTCCCAACTGAAAACTCCTGTGATTGCTTCACCTAATTTTCCAAGGTCTCTTTCAGGACCTCCACTAGTCCACCCCTTCTTGGACCTCCCTCACTGACACCTCTATCACCCCATCTTACCACCCTCCTCCTGCCTTTGCCTCCTCCCTTTCTAACCCTTTCCTCCTCCCCTATCGTAGTTGCAACTTTACAAGGCTGCCTGGCTGCTCCTCTCTCTTGGTTCATCCTTCCCTCTACTTTTCTTCTCTGCCTCTGATCAGGTTTTGCTAAATGTGTACATAACTGAAGCTTAATTGTCCTATATTATAACGTAAACACATGTATATCTGTTCTGAAATATTCTGTATGACTTGTCCATTTCCCTGCAACTGTCTGTAACCTTCCCTACTGAAGTGGAACCTTTGTAAAGGAGCTGCCTGGTGCTCAAAGGTACTTGTAATAAATGAAATAAAAAATTAAATTGCAGTGTTGACACTGAGGAGCAATATGAAACTAATACATAAAAATCTTCCTTTACAAAGTTGTTGTACTGAAATTTCTTCAGCCACAGGGAAAAAGAACTACAGATACACTGCAAGGAATGGTGGCAGGTAAGGAAACAAATACAGACCTTCCCTGCATAGAGCTGCTGCTACTACTGTCAAGCATCTGCTAAAGACCCGAGGCGTAGAAGAAAGCCAAAGTGCAACACTTGAACTGGTAATGTTCCTCCAGCAGGAATTTGTGATACTTTCTGTAAGCATCCTTTATATCATATCATGAGAACATATCCAGTCCCCTGTTTGCAACAGAGGAATCAGAGTCTGCAAAGAGACCGTATGGAACTTCTTGTATTCTATGTAGAAACTGAGATCTCTCAGGTCTAGAACTGGCCTCAGATCTCACGTTCACTTGGGGAAAAGGAAGTATCTGGAATAGAAGCCTCTGTTTCTGTGACTGACAGAGACTGGTTCTATGGCACGTTTTGGAAGTAGGGCCTGTACCTCCTCTCTCAACAGGGACATGTGTCTCGGGAATAAGTTGAGGCAGGTGGCGGATGAGCTGGAGGGGTATCCAGAAGCTCCAGAACATGACCCTTCACAATAATGTCCAGCACTCATTCATCTGGGGTGATCTCCCTCCACTGATTTGGGCAAAGGGAAAGCTGACCCCCCTATGACCACCCCGGGGGCAAAGGTGGTTAGGGGGTATATAGGCACAAGTCAGGCTGAACCGGTGGGGCAACTCCACCTCTTTTAGGTGCTTTTGAATGAGCACCTGGGACAAGGGGGGCTGACAAGGCTCCAGCACCATTACCTCTGCCTCGTTATCTATAGACCTGTCTGCCCCCTCCTCACCGGCAAAAAAGGAGTTTTATCCTTATGCTTGTGGTGATTGCCAGAGGAGACGGACTTCCAACAATTTCTCCTTGTCTTTGTCCTTAGTCCTTGCTGACCAGTGCCGCATCAGTGTCGCTGAATGCCAGGGAGTCCTCTTACAAGAGGCGATTGAGCGAGAGGGCATATTTGACTTTGAGCCCATGGCCTTGGCAGGGGCTTCCATGACCTTGATAGCGATGAAAGGTTCTAGAGCTTTCTTTTAGCATTTCCTTGTCACCTGGTTGGATCCCGGGCAGATCCTACAGGCCCTGACATTGTGGGACAGGCCCAAACAGCAAACACAAACAGTGTCTGGAGTCGCTCATGTCCAAAGTCCTCTGGAGCTAGTGTTTAGCCAGCAACTGACCCTGGTCTCTATCTTCATAGCCAGCTGCTTGGTAGCAGGGAGGCAGAAAGAAGGTCACCTAGCACTCCAAGCAGGAGTGGCTGAAGTTAGCCATCAGATCACCATAGCTGGCCTGATGGAGCTCCAGCAACACAGCAGTGTATAACTTTTAGCAGTGCGGTCAATCTTCTTGGACACTTTATCCAGAGGCTTGTCCACGTCCCTTGTCCTCCTGATTTACAGGAGGCCGAGTCCAAACCTAACCATCTGCGTGGGGGTGGGAGAACCCAGACAAAGTCTGAAGTGGCCACATACTTGCGGACCATATGAGTGGAGGGAGCCAGGCAGGCTGCTGGATGCTGCCAAAGCTACAGGGTCGGTCCCAAGATGGCCTAAGCCACGGGAAAGGCTACCCCTGGGGAATTGTCCTCATCCAGTATAGCAGTAAAGGAGAGTTTAGCCCACTTCTGGACTGGCTCCAAGAGCGCATTCATGGACTCCCAACCTAAGTCAGATCAAAGTCCAGAAAGACAGCAGCCATGGTTGGTGGTCAATTCCTTAGCCGATTCATAGTCAAATGTGTAAGACCTGGCCATGGTCATGGACATCTCACCTTTGGAGTCATCACGGATTCCTCAAATCGCCAACTGTTTGCCACCACCCGCCACATAGCTATCCTTGACTGGATGACTTCATGATAGCTGGGCAAGATGGCAGCAGCATTGGATTCCTTAGTCGGGGCCCCAAACGAAGGCTGTGGTGGATGAAGCTCCACTCAAAGGGGCAGAGGAGTGGAAACAGGGGACTGCTGCAAAGAGTAGACTGGCATGGGAACGACCAGTGTAGTTCAGTGGACCAACGGTCCAGGGGGCAGACCCCTATCCATACCAGCAATAGTCCACTATTGCCAGGGAGTCCCCCATAGCCGATGCATTTTTCATTGATGACTCTCCTTGCCCGAGGAGGAACAGGTTGAGGAACGCCTTATGGTTGAGAAGGATCGAGAGTCCAAGTCAATGGCATCTCAACCAGAGGGCCGTCATCGGGCTTTGTCCTTCAAGGGGGTTGTGTTAAACACCTGCCTTGGCAGGTTAAGGATTAGAGGCTTCGGAGGCATGAGCACCTGGATGCTCCTCTTGGGCAACTTGGTGGGTGACACCGACCTGGCCACATCCTCCTGAGCGAGGACCGGGAGAACCAGGATCTGGGAGAGTGATTCCTCATCGATCTCATCCAACAGCCAGTCAACAGGCTTGATGGGGCTACCACAGATGCTTCGACCTTCCCTTCAGCCAATGCGAGCTCGATCAAGGCAGAGCAGACAGTGGAGTCGACTGAGCAGGAAGATTGTGACCTTTCCAGGTCCCACGACCTGCAACTATGCTGCTTTTTTTTTCTTTTTTTTTTTACACTTCCTGCTATAGTAAGAAGGCTCTTCCCGTAGGTTTGGAGGACCAGACACGTTTCTCTGAAGTCATCAGAGAATGACCCTCTGATGCTGGCCCCAGCTGGAAACAGTGCGAGACCGAAGAGGAACACACCACAGCCATCACCACCTGTTCTTCTGTGACTACTAGCTGTGCAGCCATCAGGCCTTTTGTGGTCTTTAGTCGACCAGGACCAAATGAGCCTTCCGCTCATCTGATGGAGGATGGCAGCATGGCCCAGCAGAGAATGCATCCCTGAACACTGTGTAGCTCACCAAGTAGTACAAACATGTCGTCGATGGGTCCGTGGACAACATTTTCTGCCTGCACCAAGAACAGAACTTAAATCCCAGTTTGCTACTTTCCATCACTGATCATGAAGCAGTGCCAGAAGATATCAAAAACAACTGTAAAGCTGAAAATGGACTAGTAAGCAAAGAGCTGTCAAGAAAAGCACTTGAACTACTTGAATTCCTTCAACACTGCAGAGATGCGGAGGAGTCCTATCCCTTCCAGTGGAAAGAAAGATCTGATGTCAGTGGGCGGAGCTGGAGGATATACCACCCAGTTGGTGGGAGGAGCTTAGGTTGAAGACTTCCGATGACTGGCATGTCTCCGGGAAGACTGCTAAAGTGTGGACAGTGAATGGTATCCACAGTGTTAGAAATATAGGTTCCTTCAATGGCGGTAGACAAGGATCACATTGATAAGTTAAAGAAAGGTAGTAAAAAGTAATAAATTCAAAGAAAAGAACAATTACATAAGAACTTACCATAACAGTAGATCTTCCAGGGGAACTCAGTCATCAGGTTAACACCATAGGCAACTTCTCCATCGGTGAAGGGGAATCCACATGGAAGATTTTCAGCAGTACAACTGGGGCTGCCAGCTGGGACATTACCAACCTATAAAGGCGTGAGCAGCCCGCTCCCTAAGTTCTTTGCCCACGAGACAAAGTGAACATAGCCCAACCCTGGGGGACAGAGGGAGAGAGAGAGAGAGGTGCCCAGACCCTGTGAAAGGCTGGATACACCAGACAGCTATTTCCTAGACAGAAGCCCCAAGAAGAGGGTTGGTGGGAGGGAAAGCAGATCTGATGACCGAGATCCCCCTGAAGACCTACTGTCACAGTAAGTTCTTACGTAACTGTTCTGTCTTCATCTGCTACCTCAGTCATCAGGTGACACCATAGGAACGAGTCCCAAGCAGTTACAGGTGCAGTCAGTCTGGGACGAGGGCACTCCATAAACTTAAGATAAGAGGCCCTGTAGCACAGCTCTGCAAAACCTGCATGGGCTCTAGAGGTAATATACAGACTGTAGTGTTTGGTGAAAGTATGGACAGTACTCGAGGTGGCAGCCACACCAGCATCAGTGGCTGAGACCCCTCAAACAAACCACAGGAGGTAGCCATGCCTCTGGTGGAATGAGATTTGACAGCACCAGGCAAATATTTGCTGTACTTGCTGTGGCAAAAAGACAATGCAATTTGCCAGCCATTTGGATAAGCGTTGCTTAGAAACTGCAGCACTCTCCTACCTGAGGCAAAAGAAACAAACAACTGCTTCGACTTCTGACTATCCTTGGTCCGAAGCGAGTAGTAATTCAAGGCTCTTCGCACATCTAACACATGGAGCAGTGCTTCTCCCAGATTAGCATGCTCAGGAAAGTAAACAGGAAGGTGGACAGACTGGTTGAGTGTAAACTCAAACCACCTTGGGGAGAAACTTAGGATATGTGCGCAGAGACACCCTGTCTTTAAAATCAAATATGATCCCTCACACCAGAGGGCCTTCAGCTCTGAACTTCTTCGAGCAGCAGTAATGGCAACTAAAAATAATGCTTTCCAAGAGAGAACACGCGCATCCCAAGTTGTTATTGGCTCAAAAGGAGACAGGGGCAACTTCATCAAAATAAAATTCAAGTCCCAAGTCAGGACAGGAGAACAAGTGGTGGTGGTGGTAGGGGTTCAGATGCAGGATGCCACCGAGAAAGGTACAAGAGACATCTAGCTGAGCAATCGTGTGGTTACCCAATGGCTCATGAAAAGCAGAAATGGCCGAAAGGTGCACCTGAAGGAGGAATACTGGAGACCAGAGTCAGACAAAGATTTCAGGTAGTCCAGGATGTTGTTCACCAGGCATGTGAAAGTGTCCATACTATGTTTGGCAGCCCAGATGGCAAACCACTTCCACTTCATGGCATATGTGGCTCAAGTGGAAGGCTTCTGGGTGGCCAAAGGCGTCTGTCACTATGTTCGAGATCCTGAATCTGGTGATGGCTATGTTCTCAGCAGCCAAGCATGCAGATGGAGTGACATGAGGTTGGGATGAACTAGGGTCACCTAAGCCTGGGTCAGCAGATTCCTACAGAGGGGGAAGAGAGACCGGAGGCTCCTCTGCCAGCTGCTGAAGCAGGGAGCACCATATCTACTGAGGCCAGAATGGAGCTACCAGGATCATGCTGGCCCCCTCCATCTGCAGTTTGATGAGCACCCTCTAAATTAGAGGAAATGGAGGGAAAGTGTAAAGAAACCTCCCATTCCAGAAGAGGATCAACGTGTCTCACCAGAAAACTGTAGGCCCTGGATCTAGTGAGCAGAAATTGGGTAGTTTTGCACTGAGTGGAGATGCTAAAAAGGTCCAACTCTGGGCTATCCCATCTGTTGAACAGATCTTCTTCGATGGATGAAAGGAGCTCCCAGTCATGCATGCTGGAGTCCAGGTGAGGCTTTCTGCCAGAGTGTTCAACATGCCTGGCACATGGACCACAAAGAGTGTTGGACCGTGATCCAGCACCCAGTATCACACTCATGGCCTCCTGCATAGGGGTATGAGTGAGTCGTCCCCTGCTTGATGATGTAGTATACTACACTCAGATTGTCTGACTGCACCAGCAGCTGCCCTGGAGCAAAGTGTTCCTGAAAAGCATGCATGGCATAAAGCACAGCTCTCATCTGCACAACACTGATATGCAGGGAGGTCTCCAATTGGGATCAAGAGCCCTGGGTTTGAAAGGGCCCAGCTGTGCCCTCTGCCCAGACCGAGGCATCCGTGGTGAGTATCTGCTAGGGAGAGGAGATCTGGAACGGAGCACCTTAAAGCAAATTCAAGGGGTCCATCCACCACTGCAGTACCTTGAGGACTAGGGAAGAAACAGAAAGTACAGTTACAAAAACTTACCGTAACAGTAGATCTTTAAGAGAGGTTCCTGTAGTAGGTCGTAACATGTGGAACTGCACCCTCTGGCATCAGGACACCACAGCAAACTTTTGGTAGCTGTGTTTGGGGGGACTGCCCACCGACATCGCGGACTGATGTCAGCGTGACCCTATAAGTGGGCGGTCCCACACTCGCCTTCCAGTTCTCCCGCCGGAGACCCAAGAGAGTGCGAGAGGAGAAAAGGATACAGTCCCTGGAGCCCAATCCAGACAGGCCTGCAAGAGCACACACAAGACTGGGGGAAGAAGAGACGGAAAAAGATGACCTACTGCAGGAACCTCTCTCAAAGATCTACTGTGATGATAAGTTCTTACGTAACTGTACTACCTTACTTTGAGAGGGTTCCTGCAGTAGGTCAATAACATGTAGGGATCATGCCCAAGCAGTCAACAAATCAAGACAAATTGAAGCATGGGAGGGAGGAAGGTCTGCAGAAAGACCAGAGCAGGTCTATGATGGAAGGCCCTGCAGGACGACTCAGGCCAAACCCGACCCTACGCCTATAGGCAATGTCCAGACTATAATATCTAGTGAAGGGAGGACTGAACTCCAAGTTGCAGCAGCACAAATCTTCATCAGACACATTCCTTAAAAGGGCAATAGAGGCAGCCACACCTCTGGTGGAATGACCTTTGACCTTTCCCCGAAGAGACTTGTCGATTGGTAACAGAAATGATTGTAGTTAGCCAACCATTTGGACAAGCACTGCTTAGAGACTGCCAACCCCATAGTCTTGGGGCGAAGGAAACAAAAAGCTGGTCATCTTCACAGACGTCCTTAGTCCTGTTAATGTAGTAGCGCAACATCCTGTGCACATCTAAAGTGTGCAGGAGAGCTTCACCCCTATTAGCATAAGCCAGATAATAGACTGGCAGTTCAACAGTTTGATTCAAAGTAAACTTAGGGGCCGGCCCGGTGGTGCAGAGGGCTGAGGCACTGGACATCTCACCTCGCGGCACGCCGGCGACCCGGGTTAGAGAGCGAGCCTGGGTTGTCGGAGGTCGGAACGGGGGGGGAGGGCAGAGCTAGATGGAGCAGCTACAGGCAGCTCTTCTCTCCGGGGGAGGTGGAGGAGGTGGAATGGCATCCCTCGCTCAAGGCTGCCCCCTGGTGGAGGCCGAGGGGCTATGCAAGCAGGGTGCTGGCGAGTAGGCCAATGGGCGGGTGGAGGAGGGTCGCTACTGGGCTGGCAAGTGCATGCATGCCTCACACGCATGCAAGCTTCTCCTGGGGCACTCGGGTAAAACAGAGAGAAAATGGAGGAAAAACAAACTGGCGGCAGGATGGCAACAGACTCTCTGCAGGCACTGCTTCCGGACCGGGCGTAAGGTAAGCCCCGGTAATTCCAGAGGATGGAGCTGGGAAAGCCTGTCAGATGGGGGCCATTCGGGGAGGAGTATAAATAATACTAATAATAAAAAAAAAAAAAAAACAAAACAAAGTAAACTCAGATACCACCTTGGGAAGAAACTTAGTATTTGTACGCAGAGCCACCCGGTCTCTGTGGAAAATCAGATAAGGCTCCTTACACATCAGGGCCTGAAGCTCGGAGATCCTACGAGCAGAAGTAATGGCAACTAAAAAGAGCACCTTCCAAGACAGATAGCGCATCTCACAGCTTACTGCTGGTTCACAGGGAGGTAAATTAAGCTTTTCCAAAATAAAATTAAAATCCGGGGTTACGATAGGAGGTTTCAGATGGAGGATCCTCTCAGAAATGTTTTGGATACCTCCAACTGAGCAAGTGTCTTCCTGTCCACCAGGGTGTGGTAGGCAGAGATAGCAGATAGGTGGACCTTTAACGAAGAGTAACAAAGTCCTGAGTCAAACAGGTGCAAGAGGTACTCCATCACTCTACTGGAAGCTTTCTGGCTCCACTAAAACTTGGGCAACCCTGCTCGGAAACTCCAAAACGGGTTTGCGATTATGTCTGAAGGAACCACGCATGGAGGTGTAGGGACCTGAGGCCTGGATGCACCAGTCTGCCTCTGCGTTAACAGTTTGTACCGAACAGGCAGAGGTACTGGGGGTTCCACAGCCAGCTGTTGTAGGAGTGGAAACCAAATCTACCTGGGCCAGAGGGGGCGATCAGCAACAGTTGTACTCCCTCTACTTAAACTTTCAGCAGAACCTTCTGCAGAATGGGAAAGGGAGGGAAGGCATGCATAAGTATCTCCCTGCCCAACAGAGAGATATCGCATCTAGCCAGATAACGCCAGGCCCTTTGAATGAGTAAGCAAAACTTGGGAAGCTTTATGCTTGATGGGGAAACAAATAGATGAACCTCTGGATGCCCCCAGCAGCAGAACAGATTTTCTGCCACTTCCTGGTGTAGTTCCCATTTGTGAGCTAGGGCTAAGGTACGGCTGAGGCTATCCGCCAGGATGTTGTGGACACCGGGAAAGTGCACGGCCGTGAGATGTAGACCATGTTGGACTGCCCAGTACCAGACCCACATCGCTTCCCTGCACAGGGGATACAATTGGGTGCTTCCTTGCTTGTTGATGTACCAGATCGTGGACATATTGTTGATCTGTACCAACAGTGTTCTCGCTGTCAAAAGGATCTGGAAGGCCTGAAGGGCATACAGGACCGCCCTCATCTCCAGAATGTTTATGTGGAGTGAGGATTCCAACTAGGTCGATTTCCCCAGGGTCTGGTGGTCTCCCAGCTGAGTTCCAGACCTCAGACCCAATGCACCTGTGGTAAGGGTCCAAGAGGGTGGGGAGGGCCTGAATGATGTCCCCCGAGACATGTTCAGAGGATCCTGCCACCACAAGAGGTCCTTCTTGAGCGCACTGGACACCAGACTAGCATGATCCAGGCCGTCTGTACCCTGACCCCATTGGACCCATAAGGTCCACTAGGTGACTTTCATATGCAACCTGGCCAGAGGTACAATCGGAATGGCCATGGCCATCAAGCCAAGGAGGCGAAAAAAAACCCTGGCCGGGGCACGGCTGGAGGAGACTACTAGATTGGCCTGCTCCTGCAAAGTATCTACTCTGTCCAACGGGAGGAAGGCCTCAATGACAGTGTCCAGTACCACCCCAATGAATTGGAGGAACTGGGATGGAACCAGAGATGACTTGGGGTAAATACATGTTACTCACCTGTAACAGGAGTTCTAGGAGTGGTACGTGTTGTTCATCCACACTTATTGGCAGGTTCTTGGCCGCTTTAAATCTTGCCAGAAGGTCTTTAAGCTGGCTCCTCCCTCCCACCCGGGTGGTAAAACTCTCGGCTCCGTCCCAGGACACCAGCTCTAACCCGCTGGAAGCCAGGTTGCGCTTCGAAGCCGGGGAGGTCGGGCTGGTTGTGTGGATGAACAACATATACCACTCCTAGAACTCCTGTTACAGCTGAGTAACCTGTATTTCTAGGGACATGGATATGTTGTTCAATCCACATGTATTGGTAGACTCCTAGCAGTTCTCCAGGAGAGGGAGGCAAGGCGCACCTCCCTACTTAGGAAATAAGGACTGGAGAACCGAGGTCCCAAAACCAGCATCCGGCGTGACTCAAGGTTGATGTGGTAGTGGGTAATGAAGGTGTGTGCCGACTTCCAGGTAGCAGCCCTGCAGATTTCCTGGATAGGGACGTCCCTGGAAGCAGCGGTATGGCGGGTAGAATGAGCTCTTATCCCTTTGGGAGGCTCCATGCCCGCCAACCTATAGCAGAGATCTATGCAGATGACCCACCTGCCTATCATCCGCTTGGCTGCAGGTCTGCCAGTGCAGCTTCAGCGTGGGTGACAAACAGCTGGCAAACCTCTCCCGAATTTCAGCCGTCCGCTCCTTATAATAAAATGTCAGGTCCCAGAGTATGGAGCCTATATTCGCCTCCGAGGTGTGACTGTAGAACTCCAGCAGAGTCAACCTGGTTAAGGTGAAACTCTGACACCACCTTTGGAAGGAATTTCGAAAGGGGGCGAGGACAACCTTGTCCCTATGGAAGACTAGATAAGGAGACTCGATGGAAAGCACCTGGAGCTCTCCCATCCTTCTGACTGACGAATAGCCACCAAGAAGGCTGTCTTCCATGACAGGTGAGAGATGTCACCTGGTTATGAATGGCTTGCATGCAAAGCTTAGCCAATACCAGCAGTAGATCCCATGCAGGAGGTCTTCGCACCAGAAGGGATATGTGATCAAGGCCTTGAAAAAGCGCCCGACCACCTTCCCCTGCGCGCCACTGACTGCTTGCTCGGCCCGCGCCCGGTAAGCAGAGATGACTGGGTGCACCTTAAGGGTTGTCGAATGAAGCCCTAGTTGAGAAAGGGACCACATGTAGTCCAGAATGCTAGCCAATGAACAGGAGGAAGGGTCCAACCCCTTGTCTGATACCAAATGGAGAATCTCTTCCATTTGAAGGCATAACATTTTCTGATCGACTTATGGGAAGCCTCAACCACGTTGAGGACCTCGCCGAAAGACCCAAGGCCTGGAATTCTAGCCTCTCAGGAACCAGGCTGTCAGGTGCAGGGATTGAAGGTCCGGATGGAGTATCTTCCCCTTGTTGACTGAGATCAGGTCCAGGTGGGCTGGAAGCCGCCTTGGGAGCCTGGAGCTGAGGCTGAGGAGATCTGGATACCAGAACTGGCGGGGCCAGTCTGGGGCTACCAGAATCACCTGTGCCTGGTCCCTCTTCACCTTGAGAAGCACCTTGTGGATCAAGGGGAATGGAGGGAAGGCATAGCAGAGGCGGGGTCCATGGCCTCGAGAAGGCATCCCCCTGCAGCGAGCCCTGCTGAGGGGGGTGGGCATGAAACAGCCTCAGCTTCACATTCTCCCTGGAGGTGAACAGGTCCACCTGAGGGGTGCCCCAGTGGGAGAACAGATCTTGTACTATCTCTGGCAGAAGAGATCACTCATGAGATGCAGCGCCTATCCGGCTTAGGGCATCGGCCAGAGTGTTGGAGACTCCTGCCACATGGATGGCTAGGAGATCTGCCTCCAGGCTGATTACGAGAGACCAAGTGCGGAGAGCCTCCTTGCATAGGGGCAAGGAATTCATCCCGCCTGCCGATTGAGGTAGCACATGGTTCGCGGGTGTTGTCCGGCCTGACCTGGACCACTTGACCTAGTACAAACGGAGCGAGCAGTGAAGGCTAGTCAGACCACTCAAGCTCCAGCAGGTTGATGTGGCATCGAGACTCCTGAGGGGACCAGACGCCGTGGGCTCTGAGCTCCCCAGATGGTCATCCCAACCCATCAGAGAGGCGTCGGTCATCAGAGTAACCGTTGGCTCGGGGTGGACAAACGGGTTACCCTCCTGCAGATCAGCTGGAACGAGCCACCACTGGAGGCCGTTCCACATCTACTGGGTCACGGTCACTGGCTGGTCCAGAGAACCTGACCGCTGTGACCAATGGCAGGCCAGCCCCCATTGCAGGGGACACATATGCCAGCAGGCCCAATGGACCACGCTGGTGCAGGCCGCCATGAGGCCCAGAATGCGCAGGAAGTCCCAGGCAGGGTGCAATTGCCCAACCAGAAATGACTGGCCAAAGGAGGAAAGGACCTCGGCCCTGTCCGCCAGGTGCCGTGCTCTGGCTTGAAGAAGAGTCCAGCTCAGCCGCAATGAAATGAATCACCTGTGATGGCACGATACCAACTTGGCCTCGCTTGATGAGGAGGCCAATCTGAGAACAGACCTGGAGGGCCAGATCCTCGACCGCCCCACCTCCAACCTAGGTGCACACCCGGACCCTCGGTGCCGCAGAGGAATGCTGTCACCACTGCCATGCATTTGGTGAATACCCTGGGAGCTGGAGAGAGGCTGAAGGGCATGGCCCTGAACTCGTAAAGGGATCCCTCTGCCCTGAAGTGGAGGAATCGCTGGTGGGATGGACGGATTGGGCGTGAAAGAACGCGTCCTGAAGGTCCAGAGAACAGAACCACATGCCTCATTCCAAGGATGGAATGATCTGAGCCAGAGTGACCATCCTGAAAGTGCAAGACCTGAGGAACTTGTTCAGGTCATGTAGGTCGAAAATGGGGTGCCAGCCCCCTGTCTGTTTTGGGACCAGAAAGTACCTGGACACAAACCCTGGGTCTGGAGCGGGGTCCGCCACCTCCCTGATCACCTCCTTCTGGAGGAGCAAGGCAATGTCGGCTCGACAAGCAGATAGAGAGGCTGCGAAACCCGTAGCCCCACGTGGGGCGACTTCTCGATTGGAGGGGGACTGCTCGAATTCCACGGGCAGACCCTTGCCTACCACTTCCAACACCCAGCGGTCCGTGGTGATAACGGACCTGGCCGAAAGGAAGTGGTGGAGCTGTCCCCCCACAGGGGGAACCCAGGGAGGAGTGACGAGGTTGGGGGCGACAACCCTCAACCTGTCACTGGGCAGGCTTTGAGGGAGGGCCAGCCGAGAAGCCGCCTGGGCCTTTTCCTCCCAGCTTCCTGCTGGAGGAAGCAGCGGGCTTGGCTTTGGGGTACCAAGTACAAGTCTGCTGGCCCTGATGCTGGTGATGCTGGGCCAGACGTGCTACAGGGGCTGAAGAACGAAAGGGCTTATGCTGCTGCTGGTGGCCTTTGTCCTTCTGGGCAGATGTGACCAAGTCCAAGGTGGCATTGGACTTCTCGATCTGTTGGAGATGACCCTCCACCCCGGGCCAGAACAAGTCGATACCCAGGAAGGGGACGTCTGCCAGCTTGTGCTGGGTATCAGCAGTAAAGGTGGAGATCCGCAGCCAAGCTTTGCGGCGCATGGCCACTGCGGCCGCTACTGACCGGGCAGACGAATCAGAAATGTCCAACGAAGTTTGGAGCTGCTGTTTAGCTACCACCCTTCCCTGATCCTGCACCTGCTTGACCATTGTTTGAAGGTCAGCCGGGAGATGAGGAATCACCTCATCCAGGGAGCCCAAAAGGGCATGTGAAAGTGTGCCATCAGAATAGCCAAGATAGCCTGACGAAGGCCTAGGGAGGAAGCAGCATATACCTTCCGTCCTGAGTAGTCCAATTTCTTGACTCCTTATCGGGCGGTTTGTCCACATCCCGAGCATTCCCAGAACACATGAAAATGCGGTCTGTCAGTAACCCTCCGCAGAGGAGTTTCAAAACCGGAGAGTGAACCTATAGGGACCACATGCTTTGAGCCATCCTGGCCGAAGGTGCAGGACAAGATGCTGGCCACTGCCACATCTCCAGGGCCAGGCCAACAATGGCTTTGGCCACTGGAACGGCCACGTAGGGGAATCCCCTCGGTCCAGTATCTCCATGAGGGGAAACTTGTCCCGTTTTGAAAACTGGTTCGAGCTTCATCCCAGTGGACTCTGAGATGAGTCTAAGCATTCCTAAAAACGAGGATGGGCACTCATCCACCAACTGACCCCCTGTAGACTCCAGGTCAAGCGGCCGGGAGAACAAGGAGTCGTTGTCAGACTCCGAGGAGTCTGCGAACAGCTGCCGAACGCCTGAGCCACCCTCCATGTGCCGAACTCGATCAGGAGAGAGGATGACAGACAACCTATGGGGCAAGCCCTGACCCGACCGAGAATCCTTGGTCGGGGCCCCAGTCTTCTGTTGTGGAGGCGGAGGTTCCACCACAATGGGTGGAGCAGCCGGTTTCGGCTCTTTGACTACAAGGGGTTGTTTCGGCCGCTCAGGCGACAGCCACTTAATAGCCGGAGTAGGCGACAGAGTCGGCTTATTCTCAGACAATAAGAGCTGTTGCCACATCAAAAATCCTCGTGATGCTGACGCTAACTCTTGCGCCTGGAGTCTATCTCAAGAAGACGACGAGGATGAGTGATGCCACCGCTCATGGTGCCGAGACCGTGAGATCGCCAAGGACCGGCTGGACCTGTAAGAGATCCAAAACCGAGACCTTCAGGGATTCCAATGGTGGGTCAGAGAGGAGATGGAGGAAACCTGCTCCTCCCTCAGTTCAGGGGACCTTAACCGGGAACTCCGGCACAGGAGGCACAGGAAAGTCCTCGGTTTCCACCGGGGGAACCGATGAAGTAGCGTTGTTGGCATCATCAGTCGACAAACTGTCCAACGGGTCGAGAAAAATCTCAACTGCATCAACGGGTTTTTTGGCCGGCTGACCTGACGGGGATACCGTGAAGCCAGCACCCTTAGCCGCAACCTCGACCAAAGTCGAAAGTCGACCATCCGGTGAAGGGGATCTCTTCCCGCTCCCACGAACGTCGACGGTGGGACTTACCTTGGGAGTCCTCCTTCTTGGACCGACTGGAATGTCCGATGGTCCTTAACCCCTGGTGGAGAGGGATTGGCAAAGCTCCTTAAAAGAAGCTGTATATGAAGAGCCCAAGGAGAGCGGGATAAATGCTGCGACCGAGAAGGAAGACGATGTGGCTCAGGCCGCCTCCTCCTCAAGGACGCATCATCTGCTCCAACTGTTCCACGGAGCCTGCCGCCACGGACACTGCCCAACGGGCCTCTTCGACTTGACTGGTGGATACCGCTTTTTCAGGGCCCAAAAGAAATTGAGCAGCGTGGTCCTCCAAGACTGAAGCCGAAAAAGATTTGCACAAATCGCAAGCCTGTAAATCGTGGCAGAGTCTTAGGCAGTAAACGCACGCGGAGTGGCCTGTCCAGGACATCTTCTATCTACAGGGCACCAAAGAAATCCAGGAGTAGATTTGTCCATCGCATTGCCGAGGGAAAATGAAGACCAAGTCTTGTAAATTTGAGAATTAGTTTCAGATAAACCAAGAGTGGGGGTCCAGACTCAAAACTCAGAGCGCTAAGGAGGGAACCTGAGCTTCCAAGCGGTAAGGAAGATCTGGAGTCATGGGGCGGAGCGAGTTTTACCACCGGGTGGGTGGGAGGAGCCAGCTTGAAGACCTTCTGGCAAGATTTAAAGCAGCAAGGAACCTGCCAATAAGTGTGGATTGAACAACATATCCACGTCCCTAGAACTGATAGTAATACACAACCAGCAACAAGGTCCAGGGTGGAGGACAGGGAATCCTCCAGGCTGCTCCTGGATAGGGCTGCTATTTGTCACTCATTCAGGTACGGGAACACAAATTCCCTGGCGCCGAAGTGCCGCTACCACTACTGCTAGGCACCTGGTGAAGACTGGGTGCCGAGGAAAGGCCAAAGGAGAGGACTTTGAACTGGAAGTGCTCCCCTCAGAAGGAAAACTGCAGGAAGCAGTGGTGGCCTGGGAAAACCGGAATGTGCAGGTATGCATCCTGCATATCCAGTGCACATAGTCAAAAAAAAAGGTGAACTGCAGTAACGATCTCCGCGACGTCCGACGTGCACATGTCGATGGCGGGAAATAACAAAGGTGGGTTATGGGGACTGCCCACTATACTGTGTCACGACATCAGGTGGACGGTCCCACGCCCGATACCACTAGTTAAACTTTCCATGTGGTCCTGACGCCAGGGAGCGCAGTCCTCAAGGTTATTACCTACTACAAGAGCCCTCTCGAAGTAAGATCTAAGGTGCTCAGGTGGCTTAGACCTGTCATGAGCTGCCCTGATGACCACCGAGTCTGTCTCGAGCTGGGCAGCATAACAGAGGAGCCCCAGGGGGCATGATAGAGTTTATCTGCCCTATGAGGCACAGCTAGCACCATGTCTGGTCTGTGCCAGGCTGCTGTGGCTGCATTCCTCAATGCAGGTAGAATTGGAAGAATGATTTTTGTGGGCGATTCAGGGATCTCCAGGAAGTTCAACAGTTCCTTTCTGGTGGCATCCTCTTCCTCAGTATGGAAGCCCATGGCTGAGAACAGCCAGCTTTATCACATGGAAAAATCCGGGTCATCAGAAGGAGACCTGGAGTCATGCTTCACTGAGTCATCACTGACAGAAGAGGTAGTAGATCTGTCAGAGAGCAGGCTTCTTCTCTTCTTCCTCCTCCTCCTCCGCCTCATCATCAGGAAGAATGAGGTCTGGGTGGTACCCCTTCTTGATGTCGACCTCTTCTACATCTGGGTCTGGCACTGGATGCGCTGATGACTGCTCACAGGGAGCTTCCCGTGGCCGATGAGTAGGCGTCAATGACGAAGCTGCCGTCGATGGCATCAGTGAGTGGGGCCTAAAGGCACTCAGCTGCTGTACAAGCATGTTAGTGAATTTAAGCAGGACTTCATTCAAGTCGGCAGTGGTCGTTGTCGGAGGAGGGTTCGACAGCATAGGTGTCGACAACTCGCCTGCTTGGTCCTGAGAACCTGAAGAGCCTGTAGCCCTGAAGGGAAATGAGGCAGGCCTCGACGGGAGAGTCACTAATGTGCCTGTCATCAACCAAGGAGGGTCCAAAGACCTGGAGATCAACGGCTGGCTGCCCTGAGGATCAGGAGGACATGCTCTCAATATGGGTCTGGTGGGTACAGAGACCTGGACAGCAGTCTTCCTTTTCCATGCAGCTGCAGCCGACGAGGATCCCCTAGAAGGAGGGGAAGAGGCCGTCGGGGAACAAGATCAGCGCGAAGGGGGAAGGGTCATGATCTCAGTCTTTCTTACGATTTTTCCCCAAGGATTTGTCTTGGGCCTTGGAGGCCTGGAAGCTCGACGAACCGGTTGGTAACAGAGGCTGGGACCCCGGAGGACCCCTGCCTGGAAGTGTGGCTACCTGCTGATCCATCATGAACTTTTTAAGAGCCTTTCTGTATCACCTGAGGGTTGTTTGGTTAAATTTCTGGTAGAGCTCACAGTCAGAAAATACAGGTTACTCACCTGTAACAGGAGTTCTAGGAATGGTATATGTTGTTCATCCACACTGTCTGGCAGGTTCCTTGCCGCTTTAAATCTTGCCGGAAGGTCTTCAAGCTGGCTCCTCCCACCCACCCAGGTGGTAAACTCTCAGCTCGCCCCATGCGCCAGATCTAGCCCGCTGAAAGCCAGGAGGTCGAGATCGTGGTGGATGAAAACATACATCATTCCTAGAACTCCTGTTACAGGTGAGTAACCTGTATTTCTAGGGACATGGATATGTTGTTCATCCACACTGTCTGGCAGACTGCTAGCAGTTCTCCGGGAGGAGGGAGGCAAGGTGCACACCCCCTACTTAGGGAATAAAGACTGGAGAACCGAGGTCCCAAAACCAGCATCCCGGCATGACTCAAGGTCGATGTGGTAGTGGGTAATGAAGGTCTGTGCTGACATCCAGGTAGCAGCCCCGCAGATTTCCTGGATAGGGATGTCCCTGGAAGCAGCCACCGATGCAGCGGTATGGCGGTTAGAATGAGGTCTTATCCCTCTGGGAGGCTCCATGCCCGCCAACCTATAGCAAAGATCTATGCAGAAGGTGACCCACCTGCCTATCGTCCACATGGCTGCAGGTCTGCCAGGTGCAGCTTCAGCGTAGGTGACAAACAGCTGGCGAACCTCTCCCCGAACTTCAGCCGCCCGCACTCTTTATAATAAGAGGTTTCTTCGAGGTCCCAGAGTATGAAGCCTATATTCGGCCTCCGAGGTGTGACTGGGGTAGAACACTGGCAGAGTCAACACCTGGTTAGGTGAACTCAGACACCACCTTGGAAGGAATTTCAGGTGGGGGCGAGGACAACCTTGTCCCTGTGGAAGACCGATGGAAAGCGCCTGGAGCTCTCCCATCCTTCTGGCTGACGTGATAGCCACCAAGAAGGCGGTCTTCCACGACAGATGAGAGATGTCACACCTGTGCATCGGTTCGAATGGTAACACCCATGAGCTTAGCCAATATCCAGCAGTAGATCCCATGGAGGTGGAGGTTCTCGTGCGGAGGGATATGTGATCAAGGCCTTTGAAAAGTGCCTGACCACCTTCTCACTGCGCCCGACTGCTTTCCGGCCACGCGCCAGTAAGCAGAATGTATGCAGAGGTGCACCTTAAGGGTCGTCGATCGAAGCCCTTGCTGAGAAAGGGACCACAGGTAGTCCAGGATGCTTGCCAAGGAGCAGGAGGAAGGGTCCAGGCCCTTGCCCTGACACCAAATGAAGAATCTCTTCCATTTGAAGGCATAGCATTTTCTGGTTGACACAGGAGTCTCCAATGTCCAAAGCCGTTTGGAGCTGCTGTTTTGCCACCGCCCTTCCCTGGTCCCGTACCTGCTTGACTGTGGTCTGCAGGTCAGCCGGGAGATGAGGGATCACCTCATCCAGGGAGCCCATGAGGGTGTGGGAGAAGTGTGCTATCAGCATGGCCGAGCTGGCCTGGCAGAGGCCAAGGGAGGATGCAGCGTACACCTTGCGCCCGGCATAGTCCAGCTTTTTGGACTCCTTGTCGGGGGGCTTATCCACATCCCTAGCGTTCCCAGAACACACTATCAGTTACCAACCCCTCGGCGGAGGGGTGTTCCGAAAAACCGGACAAAGAGCTGGTAGGGACTGCATACTTCCTGGCCATCCTGGCCGAAGGCACAGGACAGGAAGCCGGATGCTGCCAAAGCTCCAAGGCTGGGCCAACAATGGCTTCAGCCACCAGAAAGGCCTCCGTGGGTGAATCCCCTTGGTCCAGTATCTCCGTCAGGGGATACTTGGCCCGTTTGGATATGGGCTTGAGCTGCATCCCGGTGGACTCCGAGATGAGCCGAAGCAGACCCATAAAGGACGATGGGCTTTCGTCCATAGACTGGCTCCCAGAGGACTCCAGGTCAATGGGCCTGGAGAACAGGGAGGAGTCATCGTCAGACTCTGAGGAGTCCGCGAACAGCTGCCTGGGACCTGAGCCACCCTCCACCTGCAGAGGACGGTCGGGAGTGAGGGTGACCAACAACTTGTGGGACAGACCCTGACCTGACCGAGAGTCCTTGGTCAGTGCCCCCGATTTTGGTTGTGGAGGCGGAGGTTCCACCACGATCGGTGGAGCAGCTGGTTTCGGCCGAACAACTGGCCCAGGCTTGGGCACCTCGACTACAGCAAGGGGTTGTTTCGGCCGCTTCAGGTAACAGCCATTTGATGGTCGGGAAGGCGACGTGTCTGCTTGTTCCGGACAGAAGTAACTGCTGCCACATCAGGTCCCCGTGAAGGCCGACACACAATTTGCGCCTAAAGCCTTCCTCTTCAGAGGAGGAAGATTTAGGACGGCGCGCGCCGCTTACTGTGCCGAGATCGCCGATGTCGGCTGGATCAGCTGGACAGAGACGATGTCAGAGACCGAGATCCGGCGTTTCCAGGACGGGTTCGGGAAGGGCGGGGACACCCGCCTTTTCTCGGCCCAGAGGCCTTTGACTGGGGACTCCGCACAGCAGGCGCAGGCAAGTCGTCGGTCTCCACCGGGGGAACCGGTAAAGAAGGGTTGTCGGCTTCACCAGTCGACAACCCATCCGATGGGTCGAGAAAAATCTCGACTGCGTCGACGGGTGTCTCGGCTGGCTGATCCGACGGGGACATCGTGAAGCCAGTGGCCTTAGCCGCAACCTCAATCAAAGTCGAGTGTCAACTGTCCGGGGAAGGGGACCTCTCCCGCTCCCACGAACGCTGACGTTGGGACTTACCTTTCGAGTCCTTCTTTTTGGACCAAGAAAAATGTCCCGATGGCCTCTCCTTCGTGGAAAGGGACTGGCAAAGCTCCTTAAAAGAAGCTGAGTAGGAAGAACCCAAAGAGAGAGGGATAAAAGCCGCAACCGAGGAAGAGGATGATGCGGCCTGTGCCGCCTCCTTCTTGAGGGCGATCATCTGCTAGAGTTGCTCAGCCGAGCCAGCCACCGCGGTCACCGCCCAAAGGGCCTCCTTAGACTTCACCGCCGGGTAGCGCTTCTCAGGGCGCCCAAGCTGTAACCGGGCAGCGCAGTCTTCCAGGACATTGGCCGAAAACGAATGGCATAACTCGCAGGCCTGCGGGTCATGGTGTAGGCCGAGGAAGTAGACGCACGTGGAGTGTGGATCTGTCCTGGACATTTTCTGCCCACACGGGCACTGCCGAAATCCGGGAGTCAATTTGTCCATCGCAGCCGCGAGGGAGTAATTTGACCCAAGTCTTGAAAATTTGAGAATAAGTTTCTGGTGAACCGAAGAATTAGAATCCAGTCTACACGCAGAGCATTAAGGAGGGAACCTGAGCTTCAAGCGGTAAGAAAGATCTGCGTCATGGGGTGGAGCCGAGAGTTTTACCACCCGGTGGGTGGGAGGAGCCAGCTTGAAGACCTACCAGCAAGATTTAAAGCGCAAGGAACCTACTAGACAGTGTGGATGAACAACAAATCCAAGTCCCTAGAACTTCATGTTCAGGCTCAAGACAGCAGGCACAGAGAGAATGTTCATCCGTAGGGGCAATCTTCTTTCTGCAGTGGCAGCAATGGAAGAGAGAAGTCGACAGATTAACTATCAACATAAATTAGTAGAATCTCTAATAAAGAGATTCAGAAATATACCGAAAAAGCCAGAGGTGAAAAAATGGCACAAATATGCGCTGGAGCTTCCACGGAGGCCCATGCAAGCAAGTCGATGATGGGAAAGAACTGAGGAGGGAGCAGGGCCACATGCCTTTATAGGGTTGGTGATGTCGACAGATGACGATATTGTGAGCAGACTTAGTTGTACTGCTGAAAATCTTCCGTATGGATTCCCCTTCTCTGACAACCAAGAATCCTATGGTATAACCTGATGACTGAGATAACCCTGATGAAGACCTATATCGTTGTTTCTCTGCAGGTCCAGTGAGCGGTCCATGGAGGGTGAAACAACTGAGGAGCAATGGGGCCATCCACGATTATATAGGTGCCGTTGCACGTCATCATGGGTGCACCCCCGGCTTGCAAAAGTTTGAGTGATCCTGACGCCAACTGGTTACAGTTCCAAAGGTGTGGCCCAATGGAGGCGCTATCCTCAAGATCAGAGGTTTCCTGGATGAGCAGAATGGCCTGCTTGGTCACTGGACAAGGGTACAGGGAGGAGGGGCTCTGAATCAGAGGCTACCTCTTTCTTTGGGAGGACTGAAGCCTGGGCCCCTGTTGGTGCACTAAATGTGTGAGTGCTGCAATCAGCCTATTTAGAGAGATTGTAGAGAAATATTGTGACTGCTGATCTCCTGTTGCTATCCTGAGCACAATGCTTATCAGGACTGGAGTCCACAGAGCTGCACCAGCTGGGCCTTTGATCTTGCTCCCATGCATGGGAACTGCCACCTTGAGTTGCTTGTTGCTCACTGCTGCAACATCAGAGGCTCAGCTCTGCAAGTGGGACCGATGGACCCAGAAATAGTGGACTGAAGTGAGGTTACAATGGTGGCATTGTGGATCTCTGCAGCTCGCTCTGCTTCACCCCCATGACTGCTCAGCAGCAAGCTCCACATTTACAAATAAAATCCCCTGATTCTACCATCATCGTCGGTTTCATCAGTGCTGGTATGGAGATGAATCATTTCGGTCAGCTCAGTGTAACAGATTTGCAATTAAAAGTTGAAAACATTAAAAAAAACGTCTGCTACTATAAGGACATTTCAGCTAGTGTGTAGGGGGAGAGACTGATGGATTTGAGAGGAAGAGGGTGGAGGGATGGGGCAAACTACCGTATTTTGGCAGGACTGGTGGGAAAGGGTGCCATGTGGGTGGAAGGAGTTGGGGTTTCGTAAAACAAAAACAAATCACAGTAGTCTTCATCTAGGTAAGTAAGTTTGCTGGGTGAAGTTCTTTACTTCGGAGCTATGTGCCACCATGTGACAACTTCACCAAGTACTACTTTGCAAAGTCAAGGAAATTCCCAAAGTAGCTTTGTGAGGCAAAGTTCCCTGACTTTGCACAGTTCTACTTACCAGGTCTCTGCGACTGCAACTTAGTCCTGGCCTTTGAAATGCATCAGGCCCTCAAGTGTACCCACTTTGCTGGGAACTCCCCTCATAATTTATTGTTTTGACAAAGCTGTATTTTTTAATGATTTGTATTGTTTTAATTTGTATTTATGTACAGCGCCTTGGCAATTGAAAGGCGCTTTATAAATAAAATTATTATTATATTTGTTAGCATGCAAGTGAAGACAGTTGCTCCTCCATTCTTTCTCACCTCTCCTCCTCCTCTCATGGCGCTCCTCTAATCTGCAGTCCATTCCTTGATGATCCCTTGGAATCTGCCTCCTGCCCTTGGTGATCCCATGGACCAGCTCCCTTCCCCTATCCTCCAGGTTAAATTTCCCTGTATGGCTCTCGCCATTCTCTTTGTCCCACTTCTTCCCGGTGCAGCTGAAGCCCATCCTGAGCATACAGTCGTCCCTTGCCCCCGAAGGCCTTCTCACTGGCCAGAAAAAGAAAACCTTCCCTCTTGCACCAGACTTTAGCCAAGCATCAGCTTACCTGTCAGCTGTTGCTCCTTACTAGTCCCAGGACTAGGAAATTCTTAGAAAAGATCATCTTGGAAACCTATGTCTATGAGTGACCTGCTTATGTCTACAGGACTTGTGCTCCTTATGTCATCAGTTCTAACATGGATGACGATGGTCTACTCCTTCCCCCTAGCTGTGTCCCCCCAGCTGCGTTGCTTAGCCTTTGATAGTACACGTTTGACCTGTGATTAAGGCATGCAAACCACCTCCCTCAAATTACCATCTTGATCTAGAAAGTCCTCTCTGACTCACCAACTTTCCTAGCTATGAAGTCCTGGACGATTACTACTTTCCAGCCATCCAGCCAGACTTTTCTTGCTCATCCTTGAAAGGCTGAGTCTTCTGGTGCCTGTACTGGCCCCACCAGTGCAACTGCTGACCACTCTCAACCCTGACAGCCAGAAAATAACTGCTGCTCGTTGTCCACTGGCAATGGTGCTCTCTCATGACCATACGCGCCTCCTCCACTTACTGGTAACTAGCCTCCCCTCTCTCCATCCGGTCCCAGATCACTTCCCTTTACCCACACAGTGCCAAACAACTACCACTCAAGTGTGCCAGTGTATTCTATGAGAGCCAAAACAACTCTACAGTGATTGTAGATGTACCCCTCCCAGTCCCCACCACCACCACTCTCCACTGACAGGATGTTACACATCACACAGCCCTGACAGCATACAAGGTGCACTTCCCTCAGTCTCCTGGATGCTAGTGTCCCCACCTCTGCCACCCCACACCAGAATATCCCCAGCTAGCAGCTGTTCTCCCTAGGATTCCACAGCACAAGTTTACCTTTCCAGAGGGGTGGCATGACTCTCCAGATCAGCAACCAGTTTGACACGGCTGCAGATGTAACCCTACTATCCTCTGCTGGCAGGGTGGTGTAGGTAGCACAGACCAGGCAGCACAGCAGTTGTGCTTCCATCCTCCCTGCTAACCAATCTCCAAACTCAGACCAATAACTTCTAACCCTGGTCTACGCTGGAAGGGAAATGTGTCCTTATAGATTACCTGTCCTGCTGGCTGTATACCTGCCCCAGACCTCAGGGCAAGACACAGCTCTTAAACACTGAACCTCAACAAGCTGTTCTTCCTGGTCACAATTACAATGCAGAATATAATTTCAGACATTCCCTCTACCTACCCTTCGTGACTTGTTCTTAATGTATCTGCTTTTAGAAGGCCTCCACACATTTGCTGGCAGAGACCTGTTATTTGTGTCGTTACTTGTTACGCAAGACTGACATTTTCATTTCACATTGAACAAAATGGGGTCAACTACAGTGCACGGTGCACCAAATCCTTTTATTAATACTATGTGTACCTGCTGTTCTGCTGGCAAATCCATCTCCTGCTCCAACACTTGAGGCTTTGCAGAATCAGCCACAGTCATGTCTGATGGTTCTGGCTTGCTCTCATATGCTAATAAACAAAAATAAGAAAGAAACTAAGACAGACAGAAGTTTCTTAGTTACCAATGTTGTTCACACCGCTATCTTATCATCAACTTAGGGAAACACTTCTTGAGATGCGCCATCTAACTTTCAAGAGACCCGATTATATCCCATCATTTATGTAGACAAATGTTATAAAAATATTTTATATCTTGTTACTCTATGCATATTATGTAAGTAGTAGTAGTAAAAACATCTTCATTTATACAAGCAGAAAAATTTTGACATGCAAAAAGTTATTCACCATAGGTCTTATTCAAGGCATGTTTCATGATGGTTCTGTAGCTGGTATTAGATTACAGAGGTATTCCTAGGAAGATCCAGATATTTTCAAAATGCACATACATATACATATTTAGACTCTTTCCTGCTGTAATCGACTACATACATTTAAACATTATATAATATATAATTTACATAAAACAGTCGTAAAATGTGCAAAAACCTGTCTAATTTTATATCCAAATTCCTTTACTGTTAGTTCCATTTCTCTATGTAAGGATAACAGGCCCTATGAAATGCCACATCCTGGGGGGTCCCGCGGACCCCTGCACACGCATGCATGCATGAAAGTGACGCTCATCCTTTCCACATGGGATCCCCCCCACCAGAGTTCGACCTTAACATACATTTACTAGCCCGGGGCATAGTGCAGATTGCCTTGGGTTAGTGCAGATACCTCCCTACCTGTCTGCGTGGCCTAGTGCGGTCACCAGAGTCGGCAGTACTTCCAGTGGTGGTAGTGGTCGACAGAGCAAAATCCTACCGATCCCCTGGAACTCTGGAGCAGCTGCAAAAAGCAGACATAGCCGGTGGGTACTCTCCGAGAACTGAACTAGCGCTTCTGACTTCCTTGTTGTTTGGAGTTTCTCCTAGAGGGCGGGTATGCGGGCTGTCACTCACTGCTGGTTTTCCCTATTGGCCAGCTCAATACAGAAGTCGGTGGGGGGGGGGGCAGCAAGAGGTGGGAACAGCACCGTCACCCTAGCACTGATTGGGTAAAGAATAGCCTTGACGTGTAAGAAGGAGGCAGACCGGCTGAAGCCATTGGTGGTTAGCTCTGTAGGGGTGTGGCTTCGGATGCCTAACTTTTCATTTAAGGAGCTGCTTTTCACTCAAAAAAGTGCAGATGATTTAAAATTTGGTAGAAGCTGTTAGTTGCCAAAAGGCTGGAGGAACTGTTGGGTGTGTGAGGACCGGGAGCTTGGGAGTTTGGCAGTTTGGACGGTTTCGGTACAGCGGCGTTGCAGCGATCTTGGCGGGGATCAAAGCCGGAGGACTGTCGGACATCTTCTGTGCATTTGTTGAGCAGACTGCAATAACTACAGCTAAACAATCAGAGGTGGATCACCCAAATTCCAGACACCAAAAAATGCCAGCTCAGGTTAGGCAGTGCCACGTGGCATTATTCATAAAAACACCGGTTATGGTCACCAGTTATCTGGGGCAGGGGGTCTCCGGAGTGTCTTGCTGGCAGAGTGAGTTAATTTTGCCTTGTCTGTTTATGGTTTGTCTTTGCTTTGCTGCTCTGACCTGCAGTATTCTATAGTAAATTAGTTTGGTAAGTGAATTAGTGATTTAGGGCTGTTTGCTCCATTAGGAGCGGTCTTTGAATAGTGCCAAAAATCTACAAATCAGTGCCTGAGCCTGATGGAGCTCCACAATGCAGTTTGGTTTTCTTTTTGTTGTGTGCACTGCAGTATGTGAGTGTGTGAATGCTGGTTCTACAGGGACTTTAATGGGGCCACTACTAGGAGCAGTACTGAAACAGTCTGCCCTTGTGAAAAAACTGCATTTTGATTTTGAAGTGAGCATAATCAGAAGATCCTTCACTGTCAGGAACTGAGGCTGAGATTTACTCACAGTCACACAGCCTTGGTGAGTCGTAGTGTCATGTCATGGGATTGTTAATGCTGAGAGACTTGAGAGCTTGCTGTGTACTCTGGCAATCCTTCTGGAGAAAGACAATTTGGGATTCTTATTCTGCCTGGTTTGACTGCCAATGGTGATCTGTTGTGGGGCTGGGCTGGGTATGTCTGCCACTGCTCTGCTCATATTGTGTTTTATTGCCTCAGGGTGGGGGGATGTCAGTGGCTTGTTGTGGGGGCTTGGCAGGCATTTCTGTAGTTTTTTTCTTTTTGGATTGGAGTGCTGCTTGAACACACCAATGTACTCGGGTAAGTGAAGTGCCAGTAGTTACAATTCATCTGAGGTTGTGTGGGGGCATTGGGGAAGGGGGGGGATCGAAAGTATGCCATTGTGATCTACCCTGTTTATCTATTTTGCTGCAGCATGTTCTGGCTTTCATTATAGAAATGTAAATTAATGTTTAAACTGCAGTGATTTGTGTCATTTATCACTCTGTGTCAAAAGTGCGTGGTGTCATGAGTGCAGACTAGTGCAAACCACTGACGGCGAGTGCAATTTTGGGCTGATTTGTCCTGCTGGCTAGTGCAAAAAAAAGTTACGGTCAACCCCTGCCCCCCACTGTTTGCACAGCAATATGCATGGCCAGTGCACAGACGTGTCTGAGGGTGTGCCCACATTCCACATCCTTCAGGTACGCACAGAGTGCCAGGCGAGGGGGGCGCTGGATACAGCAGCAGTGCACCCTGTTGTACCTCTGTGCACCCCCACAGATGACACCCACCAGCCGTGGCAATATATGTATCGTGGAATGCTGCCCCAGCCCTCTGGTCGGGAAGAGAGGCTGAGATGGCCATTCGGCACTGATTTGTACTTTACATCTGTTTTGGTCTCACCTCCCAGAATTCCCTGCTCATGCAGAGCAGGAGATCTGCTATGGGACCCAGGATGGGCATCCAACTGGATGCCCGCCTGTGTCTCTCAATCATTTGCAATCATGCATGTGGGGGGCATGGTTCTGCATACCACACACCCTGCACCTGTCCATGGATGCGCAGCTACGTGGGCCAGGTATGCATGGGCATGTGTTCGGGCACAGGCCACATTGTACAGTTAGTTGCAAGACCCAACTGTACTGCTACAAATCTAGTGATTATCTATACATACTATGTTTGGTATATGGGGAGAAGTGCATGGAACTTTTCTTTTTAGTATGACTTTTCGCCTCCACTCTAAGTTTAATTTAGTTTGGCTGTCCAGCTTGCTGGATGCACTTTGGGTACGCTTTGTTCCTTCTATTTTGAAGATATGATTGTTTTAGACTAGGGATATATTATTTGTATTTACAAAAACACAGTTTAAAAGTATACATTGTACAAAATAAGAGGTCATTGTGCTAGGAGATGCTGACGTTAATTACAGTGCGGCGTTATGTTTTCTAATATTAACTAACGGAACAAAGAACATTCATCTTACCAGCATTGTGTTAATGCACACGCATGTGAGAACTTGGAGGAGGGATGAAGAACTGATTAATCGCCACTATGGTGCTACTACAATTTTTCAATAGCAAAGGTCAAAACTAAATAATTACTTATTTCCTACATCTTTTCTCTTGGCATACAGCTCACTGCGTCTAATTCGGACCCTGAATGATTCTCAGTGGTCTGGTTGCCTGTGGAGACAGGATCAGGGGACATTTTCATCTAATATCTTGTGTAGGGGTGACCCCATAAAATCTAATTTATTAGGGCTGTTGGCGCAGCCTACAGGCCTATTGGGATCGCTTAGTAGCTTTGAAAACGTCCGATCGTGGAACCTTCCGCTGGATTTTTGGAAGTATCCTTCTGAAAGTCCAACAGAGCTTAAAACCCTCCACCACAATCGGCTGCTACGGAATAACAGCCGCACTATTTTAGCTATTACTTCCGCATTCTGTGGCATGAACTGTACACAAGTGCAGCGCATGCGCAGTTGCTCGCCCGCCAGTTCCGCAGCATTCTGTGACCCCTCAAAACAACTCAAGTGGCACACTGGGAGCCCACCGTGCTGACCAATGACTATCCCCAAGTCATGTGGCACGGAAGCCCACCCAGTGTGCCTAACTTTCTTTTCTTCCCCACCGACATCAGGTGCCCAATCCCCATGTCGGCATCATGTACACCCCCGCTTCCCATCATGTGGCACACTGTGAGCCCAAACCAGTGTGCCCAAATGTTTCACTTTTCTGTTTCCTGTAAAAAGAAAATGGTCCCTTGCCATCGCTTCCACTCATATTTTTTTTCCTGTAAAAAGAAATGATCCTAGTAGTAGCTCCAGTCCCTTCCCCCATCCCACCCTCCCACTGAGCACCCATCCCCCGCCCCTTACTCCTATACTTACCTCCGGAGGGTGACACTGTCTTCTTCTCTGGACCAGGACACGCCTGCACTCTTCAAAACCGAGCCTCGAACTAAAGAATCTAAGGTAAGCGTGCTATAATGCCATCAATGGGGTTTCAACTTGTACTGATAAATCGGCCATTTTTTTGAATTTTTGCCCAAAATTTTCAACATGGGGTTGGTTCTTGGGACCCCACCTCGTGAAAACTGTCACTGTCATTTTGTTACTTGGTCGTGGAAGGTGATTTTGCAGTTGCTGCCAGGAATCACCTTTCGGGACAGATTCACGAAATGACAGTACCATTATTCATGCGGTAGGGTCCCAAAAAACCCATGCTGCAAATGTTACAAGCATGCATTACGCAGCTTCTACACACGCACCTAACTTCGCCAATTTTTAATATTTTCACTCCACATTTTCAACACTGCCATTTCTGCACACCTCCTTCAAAACAGTACAGCTGTCGTTTTTCACAACCTGTCCAAAATGTGTTTTCGCACCTGTGGCACAGAACAGTGCATTCACTCTGCAAAATCACCTTTCAGAACAAGTGAACAAAATTACACTGTCACTCTTCATGAGGAGGGGTCCCAAAAAGGCCATGTTGAAAAGTTGGTGCAACACCTCCAAAATGACCAGGTTACACCTAGGTTGAATAATTTCTACGCATGTGTGTAACTTTGGTCACTGGTAACACTTCACTGTCCTATCGGCTCTGGCTAGAACTTGTTTTGTGTAGCCATAACTAAGCTTTGTGTAGCACTTAGTAGATAGTCTCTATCCCCCCACACACACACACACCCCATAACAGCAGCAGGATCTTCCCCACAATCTGAAGTGGTCTGGAAAGCAGAATGTAACCCCCCACCCGGCTGCAGCATTCTCAGTCCTCGCTAATGTAAAGTTCTAGATATTTATTTATTTATTTTAGTCTTTGGTAACGGGTAGGCCCACTAGGCACAAGTGCCTGTTTTCAGGGGCAACCTGGGAGTGGCGGTTAAATGACTTGCTCAGAGTCACACACTATGCAAGTGGAGGTTGTGAGAATCAAACTCATGTCTGGTCTGCTGGATGTATCAAGCTCGTTCACACCTCATTCCTTTAACCTCTAGGCTTACACTGCCTAGAAGCTGTGCTTTTTTTTTATATTCAAGTTTATTGCATATTTTGGCACAGACATACAATAATCACAACTCATTTCCAGCATGTATAACTTATGGAGCACAAGGATATTTACAAGAGGTATCTTTATCCATCTCCCATTTCATCTATTCAATCTATTCCTACATGTTTATTTTTATTTTACTTTAATTTTATGAAGAGCGACCTGAAGGCTTGATTCTCTTTATCTTTTTTGTGGCTTCAGTCCCCGCCCCTACCCCCTGTCTCTTCTTAGTCTATTCCACCTCCCTTGTATTTGGTAGCATCAGCCATGGAGTCCACCTCCAACCAAGACTGTGTTTCAAATTCATTCTGTACGTGACTTCCTTCATGTCCCTGATTTAATATAATTGATAGCCAGTCTTGGCTTGTCGGGTGAACTTGGTGAAAGCCACTTTCTAGTTAGAGCTCATGTATGAAGAGTCAGTGAGAAGAATGTGCTCCATAGGTATAATGCTTGTTCGTTCCTCTGATTTCACCGGTTTCATGCCCAGTATCAGATTCCCGGACCCAACACAGACTGTAAGTGAGAATACCGCTTTTATTTTCTGTTGTACTTGTCCAGTAGTTTGTGAGAGCCGGGCAGGACCAAAATACATGTAGGTAGTACGCCTTACTTACCCCACACCCTGCCAGCATTCCTCAGTGCATTTCTTATCCCATTTACACTGATTCTCTGGGACAATGAAGAATCTCGTTCTACCTTCCACTCATACTCCCTCCACATCGGAGAGGACGTGGTCCGAGAGCCAGTGCCAGCCGGATCAATCCAATCATCTTCAAAGTGTTCCCCATTTCCCTTCCCATCTGCTCTTATCGTGATCTGTTCTGCACCCTCTTCATCTCTCAGAGCTCCATATGAGCCGAGACCAAAACCCTTTAACCTTTGTTGAGTTTACTATTTCAGTTACAATATCTCTCAACCCTGTTACTAGTGTGGAGCTGTTGTGAAGATTCTGCAGGCCATGTATGTAAGATCTTATTTGGAGGTATCTAAAGTAGTCTGCCTGTCTCAACAAGTATTCTTCTGTAATCTGAGTGAACTCTAAGACAGTGTTTCCTGTAGAAATTGACTTGGGGACTATAAACCCAGTCTACCCTTAGTTTTGAAGGTTAGAACCTGCTCAGATGGTGTAAAGTCCAGGTCCCAGGCAAACCATCTCAGTGGCCAAGTCTCCTCTTCTATTTTATGTTTATTCCATAGACGCTTTAGAGAACCCAGCGTATTTTTTACAGACATCAGTGATACATCCTGGTCTCCAATTTGATCCCCGTCCCATCACCCTGGCTCCCAACGGCATACCATCTGTCTTGGCCACCCAATTGTCTTCCATTGTGCCTTATATGTTTTAACTGACCAAAATTAGCCCATTTTAGCTGAGTGACTAAGAAATAATCTTCCAGATTAGGAACATTTCGACCTCCAAACTTTTTGTCTGGCCTGCAGTACCGTAGTTTTAAGTCTGGGTCTTCTATTATTCCAGATATACCTTTTAAGCATCCTTTGCCAGGCCTGGAAATTGGTTTTTATGGATTTGTATTGGGAGGCACTGGAAGATACAGGTATTTAGGAGTATGTTCATGATATTGACTGTATCCTTGAGTATAAGGGTAGGTTGAGAACTCTCCCACCTTTTAATATCTTGCTTAATCTGAGTTATTATGGGTCTGGAATTGTATGAGTATAGCATCGCCAAGTTTTTTGGGATTTCAGCACCTAGGTATTTAATTTTCCCCTATTCCACTTCGTGTCCAACATCTGCATTATATTAATGGGAGGGTTGTAGAAATTTCAGAACTTGTTTTATTTTTATTTAGTGTGTATCCAGAGAACTGACTAAATTTATCAATGAGAGCCCATATTTTAGGATGGATTTGTCCGGGTTGGTTATATACAGAAGGACATCATCCCCGTATAAGGATATTTTGTGTTCCTCCCAGTCCACTTCCACTCCCTTGACCTCACCTGATTCCCTTATCGCCTGGGCAAGGGGTTCTATATATAAATCAAAAAGAAGGGGGAACAGTGGGCAACCTTGCCTTGTGCCTCGCCCTAGGGTAAACCTCCGCATGATACCCCCGTTCACCCTAACAAAGGCTTGTGGGGAGTACATAGAGAGCCTTAATTGCCTCCATAAACGCTGATGGGAAGCCCATTCTTTTAAGGACCAGGAAGAGAAAATTCCAGTTGACTTTGTCAAACGCTTTTCAGGCTCGAGACTCATAAGACAGGCAGGTATACTTTTTGTTGATAATGTCAATTATGTTGATGGTTCGCCTTTACTCCTCTACCTGCCTACCTCCACAAATCCCATTTGTCCGGTGTATTAGATCTGCCAGAAAAGAATGGAGTCTCTGGCTATAATTGCAGTGAAAATTTTATAATCTACGTTAAGAGGAAATTGGTCATAGGGACCCACACTCCTTCGGGATCCTTGCCTTCTTTGGAATCACCGCTATGGAAGTGTAATTCCACTCATGGGGAAACCACAGCCCTCTAGCCATACCTAATTATATACCGTGTCAAGACTGAGTCAGGTCCATTAGAAACATCTTGTAAAATTCCCCAAACCCAGCAGGACCCGGACATTTACCCACCCTTAGCCCCCACCGTATCCACAAATTTCCTGTTGCATGCTTGATGCTCCAGAGTTTGTCTATGGGCCTCAGTGAGCCCAGGTAGTTTTAGAGCTTCTAGAAACTCCTAGCGCCCTCAGGACTAGTGTCCCGTTGAGGGTGATATAGTTTTTATAGTACATGACAAATGTTTCAGCTATCTGCTCCCATCTATAGAGGACAGAACCCGAGACTGGTGTCGAATGCCGTGACGTTTGTTCTAGCTGACTGTTGCTCTAACTGTATGCCAGTAAGTGTGTAGCTCTTGGTCCCCCTCACATAGGGGCCTGTTTTGTGTATAGTAGAGCCTTTCAGTCTCCATAGCAGTATCCCTGAGCCTTTGTTTGAGGTCCCTATTTCTCTCTCTCTCTCTCACTTTATTTTCTGTTGCCCTTCAAGGGCTTCTAAGTTCCTGCTTGAGTTGTTCCCTTTGTTTTTCTTCCCTTTTTTCATATGTAGCTATTGAGATCAACCTCCCCAATCAGCGCTTTTAACTGTATCCAAAAGAATTTGGGGTGTGACGTCTGGGCCTTAATTCGACTGAATAGTCTGTTTTATTATTTCCCAGATTTCCTCCCTGACCCTTTCGTCCCTAAGTAAACTGCGTTAAGCCTCCAATGTGTAGGCTTTTTTGGAATCTTTTGAGGTCATCCAAGCATATAATGGTTTGTGGTCAGATAGGGTCTCGGTACCCACTCCACACAGATTCGAAAGCTGAGAGGTCCCTCCCTATGTGAAGAACATATCTAGTCTCGAAAAATGTTATACCTTGAGAGTGGTATGTAGTCCCTTGTTTGGGATACTTTTCTCCAAACATCTGTTAAGCCTGTGTCTTTCATAAGTCTCTTCAGCGGCTTAGAGACCTCCTCATTAGGGCCAGGATGTTTGAGGTGGTATCCAGGGCTCTGTCCATGACAACATTCCAGTCGCCTCAGCAATCACTACTTTCTTCGCTTCTTTCCGCCAATAGTTTAAATAAATCTACAAGAAAGCAATGTGACCGGGGAGGGGGGCATACATATTTAACAGTGTAATCTGAAGATCCTGGACCCGACTCACCACCATCATCATATCTAGCCCCCATCCATTATTACTTCTTCTCTCTACAAATGGGAGTGAGGCCGAAGCAGAATGGTCACCCTCTCTTTCTCCCATTTGAGAGGGAAGCGTGAACAGTCGGGAATTCTCTAGTTTTAAATCTGAGGACTTCTTTAGGGGAAAGATGCGCTTTGTAAAATTGTATTTCATTTCTGTCTTTCAGAAATTTCTGGGGACGCTTTTCTCTAATAGGATTATTTATACCATTTACATTTAGTGAAATAATTTTAGATTTTACCCTATCCATAGTTGAGATTTTCGTCATTTCTAGTGATCTGTACTCTTGTGTTTTTAAAGTCCTCCTGCCTTTCCTCCCCAGCTCTGCTTCCAGGTCACCCTCATTTCGCCCTTTTCTCCTTAATTAAAGTAAGCGCTTGTTTACATTCATCTCTGTGCCATATATGATATCCAAAAGTAGTACAACACAGAATTGCTGGGCCTTAAACCGCCAGCCAAACTGTGTGCAAATAAAATCTTCTGAATTGGTGTTTCCTTTAATGAGGCTGCAATCATTCTAACAAAAGAAACCCTAAAGAACATAGCTCAAGCTACTAATTTCGAATTTAATAAACATTTCTAACCAACTGAGAAATATCCTCCCTTGCTTTCCCATGTCTAATTAATCTTCTTTCTTAAGTATAGGTCTCACAGGGATATTAAAAGCCTGCATTGAAAATCCCAGCTTCCTAGGTCAGTCCAACTCCAAATGAGCTAACCTGCTTGTGCCACACTTGGGGCACTGAGCCCTGTACGATATCTTGGGCTAAACCCTTCAGAGCTCTATTTTGGGGTCCTAGCCCTTGCTCTGTGGTATGATCAACGCCAGCTGAGCCAGTAGGCAAGGATAAACCTTTGAGAATTCATATTCTCGATCGAGCCCCCCAAACCCTTGTTTATTTCGGGTGAGGATAATTAGAAATCCCCCACCTCCTTCCAACCAAGAACTAGGCTATCCTTATTAAATTTCTGTATCCCCCCACACGGAGGTGGTGCATGAAAGGAGAAGCAATGTCACCAGTTTAATTATTCTATCCATTAACCTACACGTGTTTTAGAGCTTCAGGCAGACTCAGCCTGAGCTAAGGCAGTATACCTTTTCCATTAGCCTTTACTTCAGCCCCGTGATGTACCTTTAGCATCTTCACCACTTATATATCTGGTCAGTGTTTTTATCGGAGGCCCTTCCTACGGACCTCAAGATGCGGGAGTCCATCCCCCAACCCCATGTCAGAGAGGCACAAGACCGTCGGTCCGTGGCTACCCTCCTCACCCCAGCAAAATAACAGATCATAGATGCGAGCAGAGGAGCCTCCGAGTCATTCAGATATTTTATTCTGGGCTTTAGGGATCACCTCATCCGTGAGAGGAGAGGTAGGCGACAAATATGCACCTCCTCATCTCTCTATTCTACAATATTCGGTCTCATATATTTACATTCTGGCCCTAATCTGGACGAAGGAGCATGCATGAAGGTGTCCCCACCAACCAATTTTGTTTCAGCCATACCCTTCCTCAAATGCTCTATGTCAGGTGGCCTGTCTCCAGTTCCTTAATGTTTAGATCTATGGTTTGTCCATTTAACAAGATTGTCTGCTTTTCATTTATATTCTACCTGAGATCCATTTAGTTCAGTACGCTTCCCTTAAGCTGTGAGTTACCACTCAGGTCACCGAGGCCCCGCCCAACAGAGGTGCCGCTGCCTGGATCTGTGCCTCATCCGAGAGTTGTCTTGTGGGGTAAGTCCGCCATCTGTACCTTTGAAATATAGGCTTGGAGAAGTGCAGCGACATCCCACTGTAGATTAGTGGAGTGGGGGCGCCGAATGACTGACAGACCTTTACGCGCCACCGCCCAGGCCGAGCGCCGCAGTAGCTCTTTTCCATCCTCTCCTTTCTAGCCCAGGGACTGGTATTCCGATCTCCTCCAGAAAGGATCTAGCCGCCAACAGACCTTCAAAGACCTTGGTTCCTTGTCTGGTCTCCACCTTTAGTCGTGCAGGAAACAGCATTTGTGCCTTTAAATTTCGAGCCCTGAGCTGCTTCAGAATGGGCCACATGACCCGACGCGCCTCTTGTACTCCCGAAGTGTAGTCATTGTCTATTATAATTCGGTGTGTCCCAAACATAAGTTTCTTTGATTTCCATGCTCTTTTGAGAATCTCTTCTTTGGAGGCATAACTGGTCATCCGCACCACAAACGAATGTGGACGAGAATCGGGACTCGATGGTCTCTGAACAAGGGAGCGATGGGCCCTGTCCATGGAGATATCCATCTCTGGAGGTAATTTTAACAGATCAGAGATTAATTTCTGTAGAAAAGTTATCGATAATGAGGTTCCTCCTCAGTACCCTCAGGAATACCATAAAATCTGCAAATTCTGTCTCCTGCTCCGCCCTCGATATCCTCTAGCTTGGCCTGTAACTCCTCTCTCTGGCCATCAAGAAATAAAATGACGCACTCACCGGAATTATGATCTTTCTGTGTATCTTCACCATTCATCACAGATGGGTACTGGCTGAGATCAGACTTCGCGGAGCCTTTTTTTTTTTTTTTTTAAAGGATAGGCGGAGTCGACGCAAGAATCGGAAGCTACCGAGGCCAACGATACGTGGCGCCAGGATTAGCTGTTAGCTGTGTCGACCCACCTGCCTACCAGTTCTGAGTCTGCGAGAGGTAAGAGGAAGGGATGGAGGTGTGACAAGAGAGTCCAAGGGACAGAAAAGGAAGAGAAAACTGAACTAAAAGGAGAAATAACACTGAGAAGACAGCATAGAGGAAGTAAGACTAAGGATTGGGTAGGGGCCCCATCCTGGAAAAGGAAGGGGGAGAGAATTTAGAGAGAGTGAGAGGTAACAAGGATCCAGGACCCTTGTCCGTCACCAGACTGTATAGGAACTGCAAGGAGTAGCAAAGTTCATTTGCCAGAATTCAAGGCACAGAATAACTGGCAATACCCCAAAAGCAGAGTCGGCTATTCTGGAGAAGGACAGGGTACAGGGACTCAGTACTCTCTCTGTAAAGATATTTGGTGAAAAAAAGGGAGTTTTTTTTTTTTTAAATAGATGGATAACAGAAGGAGGGCAACTACCAGCTCTCACCCCAGGGAGTGAAGATATGTAGTAGAGAAGGAGTGCCACTGAACTGTACCCCTTAGGAAGAAACTACCCTCTGTGTGTCCCAACTTACCCCGGCCAAAAGAGGGGTAGGCACAGAGGAGGAGGATCCAGAGACTGGAGCCCCAGGGGATGGCGGGAGGGATTAGGATGAATGGTGAAGATACACAGAAAGATCATAATTACGGTAAGTACGTAATTTTTATATCTTATCTGTGTCAGTCTTCACCATTCATCACAGATGGGTGAGTACCAAGCCCCCCGAAGGGGGTTGATTAATTGCGCCCTAAGGGACAGCGACCCTTAGCCCTCAGTGGGTGACACACTAAGGGGGGGGGACCTTCTGGGCCTGAGGAGGCCAGAGAGTGGAGAGCGAGATGGGTCCCCTCGGAGGGGAAGGAATTTGCCCTACAACGCTGCCCCGCTTCCACGGAAAAGAGATAGGTTCCCTGGTGAGCGGAGCAAATCACCCCACGCCGGCCAAGGGTGACAACCGAAAGGCGAAGCCACGCCGATCTCCTGGTGCAGATCGCTGTCCCTACTACCCTGGTAGCTACCTCATTGGTGTCGAAGATGCCCTTGCTTGCGCCTTGTTAGCTCCAGGCCACGCTCAGAAAGTGCAATGGCTTGCCTGGTTTGCTCCGGAGTCAGGGAAAGCAGCTAGATCTGACCTACGCTGACCACAAGAACCTGTTGTAGGCTGCATAGTGGGCCTGATGAGCGGAGATGGAGAGAAGCAACCGTGTCGAGTAGAAGTCCTCCTCCCCAGAAATCAAAACCAAGAGTCCTGATCTGGGGCCGGTCACGTGGAGGGTGCGAGCCTGGCCAGGAGTGTCCAGGTGCGCCAATCTGGACTGTGGATGAGGCATAGAACCTGGAGACTCCGGGGGAGCGCAATACCTCTGGCTGAGGTCCCTAGGGGCAGGAACTCCGGAGAAGGGCCTCTGCCAGAAACGCATGGACGCCTCCCGAAAGGGAGCAGGCCAGGGTAGCACCACAAGGGTGGCTGCACCGAAATCGCCTAGAAAGGTGTGCGCCGCATGCTCAGGATTGCTGACTGACAGGGGAGAAAGGTGAAGGTCCTCCATCATCCTCACGAGGAAGTGCTGATACTCGGAGAGATCAGCACAGGAGAGATATGGATAGATGGTTCCTTCCCCAGAAGAGGGGATGAGGAGCTGAGATCTCCATACGCTCCGAGGGTGGTTTCGGGGAGATTGAAAACCTGGCTGTCCATGGCCCTAACGTAGGCAGGGAACTGAGCAGCCACCGCTCTGAACTGCTCCCAGGTGAGAGGGCCGCTAGGACCAAGAATGCCTGGGAGCGCTGGAGAATGCGGCAGAGGGATAGGGGCAGAGCCGAGAGAAGAAGTCAGCTGACCTCTGCCAGGGCTAGGGAGCGGACCATGGACACCCGAGGAGGGTGTCCCGGAAGACTCTGCAGCCGACAGCTGTACAACCACGTTGGTAGTGCCTAGGCTGCGCCCAGAAGAATCCCCCCAGTGAGGCGACCGGGGCCGTATAGATCCAGAAGGACGGTCCCCGCTTCCAAAGAATGGGACCCCCTCAAGGAACCGGAAGGGGAAGGGCGGAAGTCCGCACTATGGCTTCGTCCAGGGCCAGGGTGGACCCCAGAGAAAGGCCGGCGTGCCAACCCCGCACCCCTCAGAGTCCGAGAGGGTCCTGGTCCTCGAGAGGGCCAACCTAGGTAGCTGGCAGCTCTGGGCTGCCTCCGAAGGGGAGACCCAGGGAGCAGCACCCTCCCCTCCTGTAGACTTCCCGATGGGCCCCAAAGTTGGGAGATCGAGACACACTACGGGAGGGGGTACCACCGCCGAGGGGTCAAGGAACCCTCCAAGGCCAGGTTGCATGGCAATGGTGGCTCGCACCATTGCCTGCTGGTCAGTACCACTGACCCCAACCTCGGGGAGAACCTGACACTTCTCAGAAGGGGGCTGGCTGCGGCTCGCCCTCCTCTGCAGACAACCCCGAAGGGTGTGACTGCTCGTCCGACTGCCCGACTCCGACTCCGAAGAGGTAGAGTCTGAGGCCCTAAGCCAAATGGTAGGGGGGCGAGGAAAGGCGACCTTACCGAGAAGCCCGGAAGCCAAAGCAGTGGCCGAGGCGGCCCCCGTGCCCTCCACAGCCCCGCAAGCGGGGCTGACAGAAGGCGGCAGGGCAGCTCGGGCCAAAGGTCCTGAGCCAGGGCCAGCTGCGGCACCATCAAGTCCACTGGCACCGGGGCCGGTACCAGGAACAGAGACGGCGCCGACGGCAGCCCCAGCAACGGCCTCGGCGTCGACCAACGCCGCCAGGCCCCTCGCTGCCGCGAATAGCACTGAGGACCGAAGCGGCGCCAACGGCCCCGAAAGCGGACTCAGCACCGAACACAGCACAGTCAGGCCCCTCGGCGCCGCAAACGGCACCGAGAGCACCAACGGCGCCGACAGATGGCTCCGAAGGCCCCACGGCACCATGCTCAACCTTGGCGCCATCCTAGACATAGTGAAAGGCGACGCTGAATCCAGGGTCACGGCGCCACGAGCAGCGCTGGCGCCGACAGGGCCCACGTGCACCGCAGGGCCCCAATGGCGCCGATCGACGGCGCCGAGATGGCGCCGACCCGGCCTTCCGGATCAAGGAGCGACACCAGGGGAGCCTTCACCCCCGAAGGGTGATTGCCATAGCGGCGCCCTTACCGCCTCCCGGGAGGAAGCAGGACGGGCCTCCTGCGCCGCTGGACGAGCCTCGCCAAGGCTAGGCTGCAAGAAGCTAGGTACCTCCTCCTCGGTCCGTATAGAACTGGGAGGGGACCCGAGGAAAGGCTCGAGAGCGCCAAGAGTTTGGCCCGAGAAAGGGCGTAACCCTACCGAAAGTCGGCGGAGCTCGCTTTACTTTGAACGCTGCTGTTCTAGGACACGGCGGTCCATGGAGAAGCAGGCGTCGCACAGATCCATGTCGTGAAGCGGGCCAAGACACGCGAGACACCGGTCATGCTGGTCGGTAACGGAGTACTTGCAGCCGCATGGGCACCGACGCATAGGGGGCTGCCCCGCCTTAGAAGGTTTCTTGCCCTCCTACCGCGACATGACCTGCGGAAAAAAACACCAAAAATAGACTCGACGTCACTATACTTTAAAATAAATAGAAAGATCTTACCAGCGACGTCGAGTGGAGGCAGAACCCAGAACTAGCAGGAGACCGACGGACTGTCGAACGCACAAATTCGAAGGCTAAGGCCTAAAAACTGTCAAAAACTTCTTCAGTGGCTTCCCACGAGGTGACCTCGATGGCGGGAGACGAAGAACTGGTAGGCAGGCGGAGTCGACACAGCTTAACAGCTAATCCTCGAGCGCCACGTAGCACGCTACCTCGAGAAGGCGCTGATGCTGCGCCGACTGGCCATCCTTTTATAAAAAAAAAAAAAAAGGTGCTCCCAAGGGGTCCTGATGACTGCCAGTACCCATCTGTGATGAATGGTGAAGATTGACACAGATAAGATCAGTATGAGGCGGTCATGGCGGTCCGCTAGTTCCATGACCGTTGTAAGCCCCAACTCCAGCTTGTCCGCCCTGTGATCAATTCTTCCAATGTCTGCTCTTAGTTCAGTAAGTGTGGTATCTATTTTCTGCACCGTTTTTGCAGTTTGTAAGATCGAGGCTATTAGTTGAGGGTATTCATCTTCAGAGCCCATCTCCATTACTGAAGGGCTCTCCTCGTCGATAGGCCCCGACATGCTCGATATTTTTTCTCCAAGCAGCAAGAGTTGCAGCTTCTGCACCGAAGTCTGGTTATTCTTGGTGACCCCCGCTTTTGATCTGGTGGCTTTGGCTGGTGATTGCATATTTATTTGTGATGGATGCCGATTGATTTGATTTCAGGCTGGGAGACTCACTAGCTTATGCTTCCATCTAGACTGCTGACGTCACCGGAAGTCCGAAGCTGTGCTTCTTGAGATCTGCAGAACTCACAGGTGGTGTTCTGGCAGGCACACTTGCTGCCCTATGAAGCCCAAGAAAAACCAATTTGCTGAAACAAAACACTAGGCTGTGCACTCAAAGTAAGAACAGGCACAACTGAAAATATTTAGAAAAAGAACAGTTACACAAGAACTTACCATAACACATATCTTTGATGGTATCTCAGTCATCAGGTCACACCATAGAAACTTCACCTTCAGTGACATAATGCAATTCTGGTGGGGGGCAGGAAGAAGTAGGCTGTTGGTTAACTAGGATCTGCAGCTTATCCAACAGGTAGGGAAATGGGCAGAATGGGTAGGCCAAGCGGTCCTTATCTGCCGTCAAAGTCTATGTTTCTATGAAGTAGGATCCACAAGGAAGATTTCAGCAGTACAACTGAGGCTGCCCACGCTTGCTCCACATCATCAACCTTTAAAAGGTGTGAGCGATCCACTCCCTCTTCAGTTCTTTCCCCTGGAGACAAGGGAACATAGCTCTAGCATAGGTGACTGAGGAGAGAGACAGGTGCCCAGGCCTATAAGAAAGGCTGGATACACCAGATAGCCAGTTCCAATAAACAGCCCTGAAAAAAATGGTGGGAGGGAAAGCAGGTCTGATGGCCGAGATCCCCGCGAAGATAGTACAGTTACATAAGAACTCAACGTAACAGTAGATCTTCAAGAGGAGCTCTTAGAGAAGGTTATATCATAAGAACTGAAGCTGGCAGGTGCCAGGACCCCATGTAAAACATCTAGCTAGCAGTATAGAGTGGGGACCTAACGCCACATAATGGTACAAAAGTGCGGTCCCCAGCACCACCCTCAGTTCTCCCACCAGAGACCCCGCACAGTGAGAATTCAGAGAATCAGGAGGCTCCTCAAGTTGAGGAGGTATCATGGAATAGCTAATGATGCAGAATAAGAGACATGGGGAAGGAGGGCGGGAAGAGCACCTGCTGCAAGAGCTCCTCTCAAAGATCTACTGCTACGTAAGTTCTACGTAACTGTACTATCTCACTACGAGGGGGAGCTCTTGCAGCAGGTTACACCATAAGAACAGAGTCCCAAGCAGTACAAGGACAAATCTTGATGGAAGGGTGAAGGAAAGGAGGCCGAAAGGCTGGGTTCCTCATGATAGAAGGCCCTGAAGGACAGCAAGGCTGAATCCTGTCCTACGCCTGGAAGCAATGTCCAAACTATAATGTTTAATGAAGGCGTGGACTAAACTCCAGGTGGCAGCTGCGCAGATATTATGCTGCTGTCATGTTTCGCAAAGATGCAAAGGAAGCAGCAACTCCCCAGGTGGAATGGCCTTCAACTGAGCCCGGTAAAGGTATGTCATATTTCTGGTAACAGTAAACAATATGGTGAACCAACCACTTAGAAAAAGTTTGCTTAGAAACAGGCACTCCTGGACGCCCCGGTGGCGCAGAGAGCTGAAGCGCTGGACATCTCACTACGCACTTGCGGACCTGTGTTTGAAGCGAGCCTGGGTCGGTGGAGGTCAGCAATGGGAGCTGATGGAGCGCCGCAGGCAAATCTCCTCTCTGGGAAGGATGAGGGTCACCCTGGGTGGGGGCCAGCGCTAGCTGGCCAATGAGGTGGGCAGAAGGGGTCGCACTGGGCTGTAAGGTGCATGCGCTCCATGTGCATGGGTCCTTCTCCTGGGGCCCTCGGGAGAAAACCGGTGGACGAAAATACCGATGGCAGGATGATGACAGACTCCTCACAGGCACTGCTCCCAGAATGGGTGTAATGTAAGCCCCTGTAATTCCGGGTGACAGGAGCTGGGGGAGTCTGTTAGATGGGCGCTGTCCGGGGGAGCAAAAATAGAAATACGATAAAAAAAGAAACAGGTACTCCTTAAGTTCTTGGAGTAAATGAAACAAATCACTGATCAGACTTTCTGGAATCCCGGGTACGAGTCAGATAGTAATGGAGGGCCCGATTAACATCCAGAGTGTGAAGGAGAGCCTCCCTTGCTTAGAGTGCTCTGGACAGTAAACGGAAGATGAAATGTCCTAGTTAAGGTGAATTCGGACAACACCTTGGGCAGGAACTTAGGATTGGTCCACAAGGACACCCGGTTCTGTGTGGGAAATTAGTAGGCTCTTGCACATCGGAGCCTGAAGCTTGGAAATCCTCAGAGCAGAAGTAACTGCAACTAAAAACAACACTTTCCATGACAGAAAGCGCAGCTCCGTAATCTGTGGCTGGTCTGGTAGGCAAAGTAAGTTTCTCCAAACAAACTAGAGGTCCCATAGAGACAGGATCACTAACAGGGGAATTCAGATGTAGGATACCCTGCAAGAAGGTGTGGGGTAAATCGAGCTGGGCAAGGGCCTTGCCCTGTACAGATGCATGGTATGCAGACACGGCGGAAAGATACATCTTGACAGACAGGTAGCTAAGGCCAGAGTCCGATAAGGCAGAAGGTACTCGAGAACCGAGTTTACCGGACAGGTAATGGGGTCAAGCTTGCACGTGGAGGCCAAGATGCAAAATTGCTTCCACATCATCGGATAAGTGGCTCTAGTGGACTGCTTCCGTGCTGCATCTAGAACATCTGCCACTCTGGCAGAGACACCAAAACGAGTGTCGGCCAAGTCTATAGGAGCCATGCTGCATGTAGGTGCAGTGATTTCAGGTATGGGTGGACTAGTGTCCCCGTCTTCTGGGGGAGCAAGTGAGGGCTCAGAGGCAGAGATCAGGGTTCCACTGCCAGCTGCTACAGTAGAGAAACCAAATCTGTCAAGGCCAGTAGGGAGCAATCAGGATCATGGCTGCTCCCTCTGACTGCAGCTTGAGAAGGACCCTTTGGATCAATGGAAAAGGAGGAAAAGCGCATAGGTATCTCCCTGTCCAGCAAAGGGGCAATGCATCTCACCAGAAAACACCAGGCCCTGGATCTAGTGAGCAGAAACTGAGCAGTTTTGCATTGAATGGGCTTGCAAAGAGGTCCAGTTTGGGATGGTCCCATCTGGCGAAGAGGTCTTCTGTGACTGACTGTAGGAGCTCTCACCTGTGGGCTTTGAACCGAGACCGAATGCAGTAGTCGGCCAGGGTGTTTAGTGAACAGCTGAGTGTTCCAGCTGATGCTCGATACCACAGGACCATACCCTCATGGCTTCCCTGCAGAGAGGGTACGAATGAGTTCGCCCCGCTTGCTGATATAAAATACCACATACACCTGTTGTCTGTCTGGATGAGCAGGTGGCCTGGGGCCAGGTCCATCTTCAGAGCTTGCATGGCACAGAGGATCGCCCTCATTTCAAGCATATTGATATGGAGAGATTTCTCCAATGAAGACCACGGTCCTTGAGTACGTCGGTCTGCAAAGTGAGCTCCCCAGCCCATGCCAGAGGCATCGGTGGTCAGGGACTGAGTGAGGGGCAACCTCTGGAAGGACATGCTCTTGGAGAGGCTGGAGGGGGTTAGCCATCATTGGAGAGTCTGATGGACTGGTTCTGAGACTCTGACAATTTGGTCTAAGTCATCCGTGCACTGATCCTATTGTACTCGCAAGTGCCACTGGACCACTCGCATGTGAAGACGTGCTAATGGCACGGTTGCGATGGCTGCTGCCCAGGAGCCAGAGAACTATACTGGCCAAGACTGTACTGGCAGAGGAGACTTCTCATGCATAAGCCTGAAGGCGATTTGTTCTGTCTGCGGGGAGGAAAGCCTTGCCTTGAACAGTGCTTAGAAGGGCTCCTATAAAACGAAAGCTTCTGGCTGGGCCAGGGGGAGGTCTTTGGAAGGTTCAGGGTGATTCCCAAGTCTCAGAAGAGGGAAAAGGTGTCTTCCATGGTCTGTAGCAGCCTTTCCCTGGAGGGGGATGTAACGAGCAAATCATCCAGTTACAGGAAGAATAGTAACCCCTTGCCCTCAGGGCTGCTGCCACTACTGCAGGGTACTTTGTAAAGGCCCGAGGTGTCAAGGACAGACTGAACGGTAGGACTTGGAGCTGGACATGGTGCCTTTGAAAAAGGAAATTAAGGAACCTGCGGTGGGGCTGGGCGATCAGGATGTGAAGGTATGCATCCTTCATATCCAGCGAGGAAAGCCAGTCCCCTTGGTGCAACAGAGGGTTTAGGCCTGGAATGGTTACCATCCTGAACAGTTTGTACTCCACGTATTCATTCAGGTTGCTGAGGTCCAAGATGGAACATAGATCCCCAGTCTTCTTGGGAAACAGGAAGAAGTGGGAATAAATACAGGTTACTCACCTGTAACAGGAGTTCTAGGAATGGTATATGTTGTTCATCCACACTCATTGGCAGGTATCCTTGCCGCTTTAAATCTTGCCGGAAGGTCTTCAAGCTTGCTCCTCCCACCCACCCGGGTGGTATAACTCTCGGCTCAGCCCCATGACGCCAGATCTGGCCCGCTGGAAGCTCAGGTTGTACAAAGGCCGGGCCGGGAGTAGTCGGAAGTCAGGGATGAACAACATATACCATTCCTAGAACCCTGTTACAGGTGAGTAACCTGTATTTCTGGGACATGGATATGTTGTTCATCCACACTCATTGGCAGACTCCTAGCAGTTCTCCGGGAGGAGGGAGGCAAGACGACACCCCATATACTTACTTGGGAAAGAGAGACTGGAGAACCGAGGCCCCAAAACCAGCATCCCGGCGTGACTCAAGGTCGATGTGGTAGTGGGTAATGAAGGTGTTTGCTGACTTCCAGGTAGCAGCCCTGCAGATTTCCTGGATAGGGACGTCCCTGGAAACAGCCACCGTTGCAGCAGTATGGCGGGTAGAATGAGCTCTTATCCCTCTGGGAGGCTCCATGCCCGCCAACTTATAGCAGAGATCTATGCAGGAGGTTACCCACCTGCTTATCGTCCGCTTGGCTGCAGGTCTGCCAGATGCGGCTTCAGCGTAGGTGACAAACAGCTGGCGAACCTCTCCTCGAATTTCAGCCGTGCGCTCCTTATAATAAGCGAGCGCCCTTCTAGGGTCCAGAGTATGGAGCCTATATTCGGCCTCCGAGGTGTGATTGGGGTAGAACACCGCAGAGTCAACACCTGGTTAAGGTGAAACTCCTACACCACCTTCGAAGGAATTTCGTGGGAAGCAGGACAACCTTGTCCCTGTGGAAGACCAGGTAAGGAGACTCGATGGAAAGCGCCTGGAGCTCTCCCATCCTTCTGGCTGACGTGATAGCCACCAAGAAGGCGGTCTTCCACGACAGGTGAGAGAGAGCACCTGTGCATAGGTTCGAATGGCTTGCCCATGAGCTTTGCCAGTACCAGCAGTAGATCCCACGGAGGTGGGGGTTCCCGCACTGGAGGGGAAATGTGATCAAGGCCTTTGAAAAAGCGCCAGACCACCTTCTCTCTGCCACTCGACTGCTTCCCGCCCACGCCTGGTAAGCAGAGATGGCTGCCAGGTGCACCCTTAGGGTCGCCGACCTAAGCCCTTGACTAGAAAGGACCATAAATAGTCCAAGATGCTTGCCAAGGAACAGGAGGAAGGGTCCAAGCCCTTGCCTGACACCAAATGGAAAACCTTCCATTTGAAGGCATAGCATTTTCTGGTCGACTCCTACGGGACGCCCAACTACATTGAGGACCTCTGCGGAAAGACCCAAGGCCTGGAACTCTAGCCGCCAGGAACCAGGCCAGCAGGTGCAGGGATTAAAGGTCCGGATGGAACACCTTCCCTGATTGACTGAGAGCAGGTCCGGCGAGCTGGAAGCTGCGCGAGTCCTGGAGCTGAGACTGAGGAGATCTGGTACCAGAACTGGCGAGGCCAGTCTGGGGCTATCAGAATCACCTGCGCCTTGTCCCTCCTCGCCTTGAGAAGCACCTTGTGGATCAAGGGAAATGGGGGAAAGGCGTAAAAGAGGCCCGGGGTCCATTGCCTCGAGAAGGCATCCCCCTGCAGCGAGCCCTGCTGAGGGGGGCGGGCATGGAACAGACTCAGCTTCGCGTTCTCCATGGAGGCAAACAGGTCCACCTGAGGTGTGCCCCAAAGGGAGAACAGATGCTGTACTACCTCCGGCAGGAGAGACCACTCGTGGGATGCAGCCCCTATCCGGCTCAGGGCATCGGCCAGGGTGTTGGAGGCTCCTGCCACGTGAATGGCTAGGAGATCCGCCTCCAGGCTGCGCACGAGTGACCAAATGCGGAGAGCTTCCTTGCATAGAAGCATGGAGCGCGTCCCGCCCTGGCGGTTTAGATAGTACATGGTCGTGGTATTGTCCGTCTGGACTCGGACCACTTGACCCCGGAGGAACGGAGCAAAGGCGGTGAGAGCTAGGCGGACCGCTCGGAGCTCCAGCAGGTTGATGTGGCATCGGGACTCCCGCGGGGACCAGAGGCCATGAGCCCGGTGTTCCCCCAGATGGGCACCCCAACCCATCAGAGAGGCATCGGTCGATAGAGAGACCGTCGGCTCGGGGCGGACGAACGGGATGCCCTCCTGCAAATGATCTGGAACGGTCCACCACTGGAGAGCGTTCCACATCCCCTGTGTCACCGACACAAGCTGGTCCAAGGGATCGCAGCGTTGTGACCACTGGCTGGCCAGTCCCCACTGAAGGGGACGCATGTTCCAGCGGGCCCAACGGACCACGCTGGTGCAGGCCGCCATGAGACCCAGGAGGCGCAGGAAGTCCCGGGCAGGGCGCAATTGCCCAACCAGAAATGATCGGGCAAAGGAGGAAAGAACCTCGGCCCTGTCCGCCTGGAGCCGCGCCTGGCTCGAAGAGAGTCGAGCTGCGCCGACGAATAGAATCACCTGCTTCGCTCGAGTTCACTTGGCCTCGCTGGATAAGGAGGCCCAGTTGAGAGCAGACCTGGAGGGCCAGATCTCTGGACCACTCCGCCTCCTTCCTGGAGGGAGCTGCTATCAGCCAGTGTCCAGGTAAGGGTACACCCGACCCCTCGGCGCCGAGGAATGCTGTCACCACTGCCATGCATTTGGTGAAGACCCTGGGAGCTGGAGACAAGCCGAAGGGCATGGCTTGAATCAAGAGGGATCCTTCCGCTCGAAGCGAAGGAATCTCTGGTGAGACGGACGGATAGGGACGTGAAAAAACGCGTCCTGCAAGTCCAGAGAGCAGAACCACAAGCCGCGTTCCAAGGATGGTATTATCTGAGCCAGAGTGACCATCCTGAAGGTTCGAGACCTTAGGAACTTGTTTAGGTCGTGGTAGGTCGAGAATGGGGCGCCAGCCCCCGTCTCTTCGAACCAGGAAGTACCTGGACACAAACCCTGGGTCTGAAGGAGGGTCCACCACCTCTCTTACCACCTCCTTCTGGAGGAGGAGAGCGATGTCGGCTCGACGAGCCGCCAGTGAGGCTGGGGATCCCGAAGCCCCCCGAGGGGCGACGGCTCTGAAGGGTGGTGCCTGCTCGAATTCCAGAGGCAGGCCTCTTCCCACCACCTCCAAGACCCACCTGTCCGTGGTAACAGGACCAGGCGGAACGGAAGTGCCGGAGCCGTCCCCCCACGGGGGGACCCAGGGGTAAGGTGACGGGGATGGGGGCGACACCCCTCAGCCCGTCACTGGGCAGGCTTGGAGGAGGGACCGCCGAGGGACCTCCTGGGCCCTTTCCTCCCTGCCTCCTGTTAGAGGAAGCTGGCTGCTTGGGTTTGGGATGCCAAGGCCGAGCCTGCTGGCCCTGACGTTGCTGGGGCGCGCCGGGGGCACAGAAGGACGAAAGGGCTTAGGCTGTGGTTTGCGGCCTTTGTCCTTCTGGGCGGAAGAGACCGAGTCCAAGGTGGCATTGGACTTCTCGATCCTCTGCAGGTGACCTTCCACCCCAGGGTCAAGAGGTCAGTCCCCAAAAGGAACATCCACCAACTTGTGCTGTATCCAGTAAAGGTGGATATCCTCAGCCAAGCTCACCGACGATAGAACTACCGCGGCCGCCACCGATCTGGCACATGAGTCCCTATATCCAAAGCAGTCTGGAGCTGCTGTTTGGCCACTGCCCTGCCCTGGTCCTGCACCTGCTTAACCGTAGTCTGCAGATCGGCGGAAGATGAGGGATGACCTCATCCAGGGAGCCCAACAGGGCATGAGAAAATGTGCCATGAGGACGGCCGAACTGGCCTGATTAAGGCGAGAGGACGAGCGTAGACTTTTCGCCCGACATAGTCCAATTTCTGGACCTTTGTCAGGAGGTTTGTCCACATCCCGCATGCCGGGCGCGCTGAAAACGCTGTCGGTAACCAACCCCTCAGCAGAGGGTGTTCCAAAACCGGACAAGGAACCGTGGGACCGCAGATACTTCCTGGCCATCCTGGCCGGCGCAGGGCAGGAAGCAGGCGCTGCCAAAGCTCAGTGCTGGACCCACTATGGCCTCGGCCACCGGAAAGGCCTCCGCCGGAGAATCCCCTCGGTCCAGAATCTCCGTGAGGGATACCTGGCACGCTTGGAACGGGTTCGAGCTCCATCCCGGTAGACTCGAGATGAGCCGAAGCAGTCCTAGGAAGGACGACGGGCTATCGCCCATTGACTGACCTCCTGAAGACTCCAAGTCCAGTCGCTGGAGAAAAGGAGGAATCATCTTCGGACTCGGAAGAGTCCTCAAGAGCTGCCTCTGGCCTGAGCCACCCTTCACCCGCGAGGTCGGTCGGGAGTGAGGTAACTGACAGCCGATGGGGTAGACCTTAGCCGACCGAGAATCCTTGGTCGGAGCCCCATGCTGGCTGTGGAGGAGGTTCCACCGAATCGGAGCAGCTGGTTTTGGCCAACAACCGCCTGTATAGGCCCTCGATAAGTCGAGGGTTGGGTCGGCCGCTCTGGTGACAGCCATTAATGGCCGGGAAGGCGACGGGTCGGGCTGATCTCCCGGCCAGGAGGAGTTGTTGCAACATAAGGTCTCGCATCGCCGACGTAATTTACGCCAAGCCTCCTCATCCGGAGGAGGAGGATTGAGGACGAGCGGCGACGCTGCCATCATGTGCCGAGCGACCGAGACCTCTAGACGGTGGGATCGGCTGGACCGCGAAGAGTCCGAGACCGAGAGTCCCGGAATTTCCGAGGTCGGTGCGGGAGGTGTCGCCGGAACGGCACTCCCTTCGCTCGGATGGTCCATCCGAGGGCTCCGGAACCGGAGGCACAGGCGAGCCCACGGATCCTCAACTCCTCCCGGGAACCGGGAGAGGAATCTCGGTGCTAAAGGCGACAGTCGTTCAATGGGTCGAGAAAATTCTCGACTTCATCGGTGGGAGTCTCAAGCCAACTGACCTGACGGGACACCGTGAGGCCAGTGGCCGAAGCCGAGCGGTCGACCGAAGCCGACGGTCGACGCCCCGGGGAGAGGGACCTTTCCGCTCCCAAGAGCGCCGACGGAGGGACTTACCCTGTCCTCTTTGGACCGAGAATAAGGTCCAGCAGACGCAGGCCCTTCTCCTTTAGTGGAGAGGGACAGACAAAGCTCCTTAAAAGAAGCCGGTAGGAAGAACCCAGAGAGAGGGATAAATGCCGCGGCCGAGAAGATACGCCCGCGCCGCTCCTCTTCGAGGGGCACCATCCGCCGAAGCTGATCCTCACGAAAGTCACGCGACACCACCAACCGGCCTCCTTGACTTCACCGAGGGAAACGCCGGACGCCCAGTTGCACCGGGCAGCACGGTCTTCGAGGACGAGGCCGAGCGAGATGAGCACAGGTCACAAGCCTGCGGGTCGTGCTCAAGGCCTAAGCAGTAGACACACGTGGAGTGTGGATCCGTCCGGGACATCTTCTGCCCGCATGGGCATCTCCGAAAACCGGGAGTCGATTTGTCCATCGCAGCCGCGAGGGATAGAAGACTGAAGTCTTTTGCAAAATTTATTTTTAAATCCGTAAACGGAGAAATAGGAACTAGTCACAAACGCAGAGCGTTATGAGGGAAACTGAGCTTCAAGCGGTAAGGAAGATCTACGCCATGGGGCGGAGCGAGTTATACCACCCGGTGGGTGGGAGGAGCAAGCTTGAAGACCTTCCGCAAGATTTAAAGCGGCAAGGATACCTGCCAATGAGTGTGGATGAACAACATATCCATGTCCCTAGAATAATCTTTTCCCTCTGCAAGGCTAGCACCAGTTCTATTGCCTGTTTGTCCAGTAGGGCCTGGATCTCTCTTGGATAAGGGCTGCATGGGATGGAGAATAGCAGGGGGTGTCATGGGGTACCTCTGGAAACTCTATTGTGTGCCCTGTTTTTATCAGTTGCAGGACCCATCGGTCAGATGCAATCTGCACCATCCCTCTAGGTAGAGGGAAAAGCGACCCCCACCACCTCTTTCAGAGCTTCGGCTGGGGGAGAGGGGTCAGGCAAGAAGTCAGGCGGAGGCATTACTGATGGGCAGAGCAGCCTGGGAGGACTTGGCAGCACTGGGAGCTGAACCTCCGGGGTTCTGAGAGGAGGCCTTAGGCTTAAAAGCTCCTTGCTGTTGCTGCTGACCTCTGGGCTGCTGGCTGGGAGAACACCGAAAGGGCTTTTGATTGGACCGGTACATAGTCTTGGAGACGTGTGATAATTTTCTCAGACTCCTCTCCAAGAATGATAGAGCCTTTGAAAGGGGTGTACATGATACCAGCTTGGACATCCTGGGAGAAACCAGACACTCGGAGCCAGGATTGCCTTCAGATACAAACCCCCATAGCGCCACTTGTTATGCGGTGTTTGCCGAATCATGAGGACCGCGAGGCGTGAGTTCTGACGTCTGATCCGGTTTTCAGAAGATTAAGTAATTCTGCCTTCTGGGATACATCAGGCAGAGCCTGGCTATGTCAATGCCCTGCTCCCAGAGGGCATTTTGAAATTGGACCATGTGCATGAGGAAAATTAGGGAGCGTGAGTGAGGCCAAGTGGCAGAGGTGTACACCTTCCTGCCAAGTTGGTCCGGTTTGTTTAGACTCTTATCATGAGGCCAAGTGCTCAGTCTTTTCGATCTATCGTGGGCAGCTGTGATCACCACAGAGTTCACCAGGCGGTGTTCACCCAGGAAGGGTTCTTTCCTGGGGGCCTGTAAAGACGGTCTGACTTCTTGGGTATAGGGGTCTGAAGAAGTAAAGGGATGCTTCCAGGCAGTCTTGATGACATTCTGGAAGGTGTCGACCCGGGGTGGCACCACTACAGGTTTAGGGTCCTTTTGGCAGAATTACTTGGCCAGGCAATGTCTCTCCGGGTCCAAATCCTACGTATCCCACCCCATGTTGGCCTGAATGTGGCGCATGACGTCCATAAACGATCGATCATCAGGTGGAGACCTCGGGGTCCTGTTCTGACGGAAGGAGCGCCTTGAGGAGGAGGACCTCAAGAGAAGGAAGAGCTATGGCTCGAGTCCTCTAAGGATGTCGATCTAGAAGAGGGGCATCGGTGTTAACATCCCTGGAGAGACACCCGTGCCTGTCCGATGATCTGGAAGAGGAGTGATGTCTCCTTCCTCTGTGGCCAGTGCGACCCTGTGTGGGTTAGCTGGTTGAGGGTGGCTTCCCTCGGCTGAGGAGTGGGATCCTTGGGCTGGGGTGGCCGTTTAGGAGGTGTGGCTCCACAGGAAGAGAGGCAGGTGTTTGGTGGAATAAGGTCACCTTTGATGGTGTTACACTAGGATGAAAGATATCCTTTACGTCAGACAGTGGAATTCTAGACTCCTGAGGAGCATCTGGTGTCGGGGGAAACAGACGGCCTGGCCTGGGCACCTGGGGTGGAGCTGGTGCCTGTGGAATGGGATCAGCCAGCATCGGTGGTACTAATGTACCATCATCCGGGGTCATCAGTTGGTCGGACAATGAGGTCGCTGGCTTTGGCATAGGATCTGGTCATCCGTTGGCCAGTGACGTACGAGGGTTCGGTGACAAGGGGTTAGAGGTCACTGGGACAGACGCCAAGGACACCATCATTGACGAAACAGGCGTCTGCTAACACCAGTCCAAGGTAGCAGCCCGCGTCTGCTTCGGAGATGCCCGATGAGGGTAATTAAGATTCGAGGGGGACAGAGGAGTTTCCCTCCTGGGGTAGGTAAGCTCTTGTCTCTGGCGTCGGTCCAGGGAGTCAGGGCTGGAGGTACTGGCTGACTTGAATGACGTCTTAGCTGGACGGGTGACGGGTAGGAACCCACCGCCCAAGGAGGATCCAGCTGAGTCACCTGGCTGTGAGTCGGAAGTCAGAGAGGAGCTGAAGGGGCAAGGACAAGTCCCTGACCTGATGAACCTCCGCCTGATGTCCGTAATAGGCGGGAGGTTTCACCACAGTTATCCCAGAGGAAAGAAAGCTGACTGGGAACTGGAGTCCAGCACCCGCTAGAGCGGGCCTGGAGTCGGTGCCCATTTATGCGGGGACTGGGAACGGGAATCCGTGGATGGCTTTTCCTTGTACTTCTCCTTGTGGTGATGCTACCTTGATGATTTCTTGTCCTTGTGGAGACCAGAAGTGGTTGAAGCCCCTGAGATGGCGGAAGATGAGGAACTCTTCCCTGGGTCTCCATCTGCAGAGCAGCTAGTTGTTTTTCTAGCAAGAAGAATTTTAGGGCTTTCCGGCAGCAAATCCTGGTCCTGCTGTTAAATTTCAGGCAATGCTTGCAGGTCTCGGTGTTGTGGTCTGGGCCCAGGTAGAGGAGGCAGGCCAGAATGGCCATCTTTTGATGAAATTTGCTTGCCAAAGGCACACTTGGACTGGCGCCACTCAACAGGAGGTGACGGGGAAGTAGGCAAGCAGAGAAAAAGTGGCTAAATACTGAAAAAAATAAAATAAAGAGTTGGTAAAACGCGGTCAAAATGGCTGTCGAACTAGAACAGAAGGCGTCTGTGGAGCCGATGTGCGCAAGTCGATGGGAAAAGAACTGAGGTGGTGCTGGGGGACCGCCCTGTTTGTACTGTAAGTGATGCCAGGGGCAGGCCGACGCCGAGGGCAGTCCCCGCTGTATACTGCTAGTTAGATGTTTTCCGTGGGGTCCTGGCGCCTACCAGCGTCGGTCCTTATGGTATAACCCGCTGCAACAGCTCCCCCTCAAAGTGAGATCTACTGTTACGGTAACTCCTTACATAACTGTTCTATCTTCTTTGGGGGTATCTCAGTCATCAGGTCACACCGTACGAATGAGTCCCAAGCAGTTACAGGTGCAAACAGTCTGGGAGGAAGGTAAAACTTAAACTTAAGACAGGAGGCCCTGCAGCACAGTCCTGCCAAAACCTGCACGGGTTCTAGAGGCAAAGTCCAGACTGCAGTGCTTGGTAAAAGTATGTACAGTACTCCAGGTGGCAGCCGCACAAATGTCACAGGCTGAAACCCCCTCGGAAACAAGCCACAGAGGTAGCCATGCCTCTTGTAGAATGAGCCTTCACAGCTCCAGGCAATTATTTGCCGTACTTGTCATAGCAGAACACAATGCAGTTAGCCAACCATTTAGAAAACACTTGTTTAGAAACCTGAATACCCTCTCTACCTGGGGTGAAAGAAACAAACAACTGCTTCAACTTGCTGCATTCCTTGGTGCGAAGCAGGTAATATTTCAAAGTTCTGTGCACATCTAACCGATGAAGCGGCGCTTCCCCTGGATTGGTGTGTTCAGGAAAATAAACAAGAAGGTGGATAGATTGGTTTAATGTGAACTCCTACACCACCTTGGGGAGAAACTTAGGATTTGTGCACAAGACACTTTGTCTTCACAAAAAATTAAACAAGGCTCATCGCACCAGAGGACCTGAAGTTCTAACATTCTTCTAGCAGAATTAATGGCAACTAAAAATAACACTTTCCAAGAAAGAAAGCGTAGCTCGCAAGTTGCGGCTGACTCAAAAGGAGACAGGGTCAGCGTCTCCAAAACAAAATTTAAATCCCAAGCTAGGACGGGAGAACGGATTGGTGGTCTCAGATGCAGGATGCCCCTCCAAAAGGTATGGGTGACATCCAGCTAAGCTACAGTACGGTCACCCACAGGCTCATGAAAGGTCAAAATGGCCAAAAGGTGCACCTTGAGGGAGGAATATTGGAGACCTGAGTCAGACAGAGATCAGGTAGTCCAGAATCTGTCTCACTGGGCAAGTGAAAGGGTCCAGATTATGTCTGGCAGCCCAGATGGCAAACCACTTCCACTTCACAGCATAAATGGCTCGAGTGGAAAGCTTTCAGGCGGCCACTAGGACATCCTCCACTCTACTGGAGATGCCAATCTGGTGATGGCTATGTCCTCAGGAGCCAGGCCTACAGATGGAGGAACCCTAGGATGGGATGGACCAGGGTCCCCGAGCCTGAGTCAGCAGGTTCTTGCACAGCGGGAGAGGGCCACTTGCTGTAGAAGGGGGAATCATCCTGGCGAGGCCAGAATGGAGCTTTAGGGATCATGCTGGCCCTCTCCATCAACAATCTGATGAGCACCCTCTGAATTCGAGGGAACGGAGAAAATGCGTAAAGGAAGCTCCCGCTCCAGAAGAGGGACAACGCAGCTCGCCAGAGAACTGTAGGCCCTGGATTGAGTGAGCAAAAACTGGGCAATATTGTGCTGAGTGGGGACGCACAAAGGTCCAACTCTGGACAACCCCATCTGTTGAACAGATCTTCTGCTACAGATGAGAGGAGCTCCCACTCGTTCATGCAGGAGTGAGTCTGACTAAGACTGTCTGCCAGAGTGTTTAGCACTCTGGGGATGTGGACGGCTGAGTGGTTCAGGCCGTGATCCAATGCCAAATACCACATCTTCATGGCCTCCCTGCAGAGGGGATACAAGTGAGTCCCACCTTGCTTGTTGATGTAGTAAACTACACTGAGGTTGTCAGACTGCACCAGCAACTGACCAAGAAGAAGGTGGTTCTGGAAGGCCTGCATGGCATACAGAACCACCCGCATCTCAAGGACATTGATATGCAGAGAGGCCTCAAGCTCGGACCAAGAGCCCTGGGTCCGATAAGGTCCTAGGTGAGCTCCCCAGCCCGAACCACAGGCATCTGTGGTGAGGATCTGTTGTGGAGAGGAAATATGGGTCTGTTCACAAAAAGGGGTTACCAAGGCACCCATCACTTCGATTAAATTGTGTTACAAAAATAAAAAAAGGATTTCCCCAATACAAGTGGTGCTTTTTAAGGGTAGTTGGTAGAAGAGATAAGTAACAATGTTTTTTTTGTAATTACATCCCTAACATATATTTTTTAATTTAATTTACTGCTTTCTTGCCTCAAAATGTGACATCAAAACCAACGTGTTTGTTGTTTGCTACTGTGAGCTCATTTTACTTCACAGTATTCAAACTAAAGTACTGTGTTGCTCAAAACATCTTGTTTTAAGATATCCACACTGTCCTGGCCCCTTACTTTATTCCCTTTGGCTGCAGAGATGCTCAATAATTTCCATGATTGGTGTAAGGTGTGGTGTCCTACTTTGTTGCACCCATCACAGTGAACCCCACACTGACTTCCAGTCAGTTATTTAAAATTCTTGCATGTTTCCTTGCTCCCTGGATCTGTCAGCTTCTTAGAGAAAACACTGATTTGTCCATGGCCCCCAGCACAACGACGCTATGTGGCCGTTTGATCCCCCACCTGACATGGTATCCTAGATTTGCTTATGTTTGCACATCACAGGTGAGGAGTCAGTCTGGTAGCCCAGTGTGATACTTGTCTTGTGTCTGTGGCAGAAAAGCAGTTTGAGTTGGTGGCAGTATAAAAGTTACGTTTATGACCGGATCTTCCTCTTTTTCTTCACATCCAGTGAGAGTTAAAGAGCGGTGTCTTTGCCACTCCTCAGTGTTACACCCATCACGAGATGAGTGACTAGTTACAACCATCATGGGGGACAAGTAACAATTAGCGAACTGGGCAACCGAGAGCAATCCTATAGGATGGATTGTTCACTGGTGGCATTAGTATGCAAGTTCTCAGATTTTGGAAATGGGGGCTTTTCATTTCACTGACTGAACTTGCTGAAGTTAGTGAAACACACCAAAACCTGTGGTGTCTGATCGCCAATCACATTCTCTCATGAGTGTCTTTAGTGAGGTTAGAAATGGAGCCATTTTGAAAGGACTATGTCCCTGTATTGTCAAGTATGTATGCTCTGTGGTTTGATCCTGGCCTATTTTCCTGCATTTTTGTTGGTACATGTTCCCCTTTTGAGAGAGTTTAGTAGTGGAGATCTCCTCTGGACAGTTTTAACTCTGAGGTGTAGGTTACATGGCAGCAACAATATTTAATGCTTGTTCAGCATCCTGGTGTTTTGTTCTGGATGTCAGAGTTCTAGTGCAATACATTTCATTGTGATGCTAACTGTGCGAGCTCCATTGCAGCAACAATGCACAGCCTAGAAGGTAGAGGTTGTGACTGAGCTTGGTACATCTAACAGACAGATCTGGGTTTGATTCCTTCAACCTCTACTTGCATACTGTATGACTCTGAGCAAATCCTTAAAACCTAAACTTCTCCTGTGCTCCTGGTCATTCCTGAACGTAGCACCTGTACCTAGTGGGCCTTACCCGGTTACCATAGAACAAAATACATTTTAAATGTGCTATTAATTTAGTTGATGTTGTATTTTACCAGGGTATGTTTTTGTTTCTGTTCTTTTCGCTGCCAAAATTATTTTTTTCTCTCTCTCTATTTTTATCCACCTACTACTGCCCCAGACTCTCCCTATCTCTTGGATCCCCAGGCTAACACCATCCCAATCCACCTATGAGGTCTGCCCTAGAGTGCCTACCTCAATTTCCAGCTAATTTCCTGTCCCGGTGGGGTAGGAAGGCCACCCTCTTACCTTGCCCTAGACATCAGGGAGGTGTGCGCACACAGCAGAGTCTGCTCTCTGGCTTCATGGGAACAGAGCGGAGGATCGTCACCAGGACCGTCTGAGGGATGTTTTCCTCTGTTCTTGACGCTGGCATGCAATGGGGAGCAAGGAGTCGAGCGCACACCGAGACATACGGCTGCTCAATCCCCTGCCAGCGTCGACCCAATGCAGTAGCTTTCCTCGCTGCACCGACAACCCCCGAGTTCCCCAGTGGGTGGCGGTATTGGGCTGGGAAAGCATCCCATCCCACCCCGGAGAAGGAGGGCAAGCTGTTGGGCGTTCGATCCTTCTCTCCCCCTGCCGACCCCCCGCGGCCCGAGTCCGTTCCCAAACCCGACTCGCCGGCGTGGTGCGAGGAGTGGCGTCCAGCGCCGCAACCCTCAGCGCCACCGGGCTGGCTCTGCCAAATATTTTAATGCACCTTTTGTGTCCTGTTGTATTATTATTTTGGTATTGTTTATAATCTCCTTCCCAGGACCTCCTTGTAACTGAGCTGTGTAGGTACTGGAGTCATTTTACTCATGGTCTGGTGCAAGGGTTCATCAGATGAAGGGATAGGTCTCATTGTTTTGTCATTACAAGTAAGTGTGAGAGGGGCAGTGACTGACTGAAATAAAATGTTGGGCATTCTTTGTAATCGCTGTCCATGCATTTTGTACAGGGTGGGGTTGGGGCTTTAATGTGAACTGTGAATGCATTGTTTTTTATTTTTAATGTTGGAATAAATGTTATATAGTAATAATGTATACAGAAAAAGTGAAAACATGTTTTTACTCTGCCTATGTGAGCATTCATCTTTGGCCTTCCTGAGCACCATGTGGCTTCCCTGCTGGTGGGTGGTGTTTTTTTTGGGGGGTGGGGGTACTCTTGGTGCCTTTGATGCTGGCCTCATTATGGCCAAATATGAATGCTTACACAACCCTGATGCTTCCGATTGTACGAATCATTGTGTCTGGGTAAAATAAGATAAGTGGTGTAGTCATGCTGTGGTTATTATGCTGGCCTGGGAGTGTGTCCCAGCTAGTCTTTTGACTCGGCCTGTGTGAGCACTCACATTCAGCCTTCATGAGCACCATGCGGCTTCCCTACTGGTGGGTTGTGGTTGGGGGAGGTACGCTTGCTGCCTTTGATACTAGTCTCACTATGGCCAAATATGAATGCTTACACAACCTTGATGCTTCCGATTGTCCGAATCATTGTCTCTGGGTAAAATAAGGGAAGTGGTGTAGTCATGCTGTGGTTATTATGCTGGCCTGGGAGCGTGTCCCAGCCAGTCTTTTGACTTAGCCTGCATGAGCATTCATATTCAGCCTTCATGAACACCATCGGCTTCCTGCTGGTGGGTTGTGGTTGGGGGTTACTCTTGGTGCCTTTGACACTAGTGGGGTACTTAACAGACTGTTACTCTAACTCTTGGAAGTGCCTTATTGCAATTATAAAAATGTATGCCATGGTGATCAGTCTGTACATGACAGTGTAACAGGGATTATTGTAAGGCTTTTGGACTCCTAACAGCCAATCAGATTGCAGCATTTCTTGAAAGCCTTGTTATAATATCCCATCTTTTGTTTCATCAAATTGTCCTGAGAGTTCCATGCCTCTCCATGATTGAAGGATCATGCGGAGTGTGCATGCTGACTCTTCTGCAAATCAAGCGGCCTTGGGTGCTCTGTTTTGGCTCCTGTCGAATGGTCATGAGTGTTCTGTGCCACATAGAATAGTTTAAAGTAGTGTAATTATAATAAACATGTTGTTTTTTTAATGTAATGTGTTTAAAAAGCCTTCAGTCTACATAAGTAAAGCTTTTTACTCATTAACAGTTGTGTGGTGCGCTTTATTACTCTCGTAGTTATGTGTGGTGTGTCTTGTTGCACTCATCACAGTGTGTTACAAGCATCATACTAGACCCCAATTTTCTTGGGAACCTTAACATTTTTTACATTAAAACACTGATTTTTTCACATGTGGGTCATAGTATTTTAACCCGTTTTACACAATTCATCTATAGTCACCCTTTATTACACTTGCAGTGATGTGTGGTGTGTCTTGTTACACTCACCACGGTGTGTGATGTGTATTGTTATACTCATCACAATGTGTGTTGTTACAATCATCACACTAGACCCCATTTTTCTTAGGAACCTTACATTTTTTTTTTTTTTATCTTAAAACATTGTGATTTTTTCATATATGGGTCATAATATCTTAACCTGTATTATACAATTCTTCTATGGTCGATTTGAAAATTTCACCCCATGTCACAATTTGGTAACCCTTTTCATGAACAGACCCATATGAAATAGGACTCCCTGCAACAGGTTCAAGGGGTCCATCACCATTGGAGGACCTTGCGGACTGCAGCAGAGACCAGCACTGATTGGTCTAACAGTTCTAACTCATCTGTGCACTGGTTCCACTGCACTGGCAGGGTCCGCTGGAGGATACACATGTGAAGCCTGGCCAGTGGAACAATGGGAATGGCAGCCACCATCAGACCCAGCAGTTTCAGGTACATCTTGGCCGAGACACAATGGCTCTGGGCCACCTCCTGAGCCTGGGCTATGAGGTAATCCGCCCTGCTCTGGGGCAAGAAATCCTTCTCCTGTATAGAGTCTAGGACCACCACAATGTATTGCAACCATTAACGATGGCACTAGGACCGACTTGGGCAGACTGACAGTAATGCCCAGGAGAGGAATAGCTGGGGAGTTCTCTGCAGGGTCCTCAAGAGCTGCTCCCTGCATGGGGCCTTTAGAAGCCAATCGTCCAGATAAGGGAAAATCTACAGTCCCTCTCTTCTCAGAGCCGCAATGACTGCTGCTAACCACTTGGTAAAGACCTGCAGCGCAGAGGACAAGCCAAAGAGCAGCACTCTGAACTGGAAGTGCTCTCCCTCAAACAGAAAAATGGAGAAACCTCCTGTGAGGAGGAAAGACCAAGATATGCAGGTACACGTCCTGTATGTCCAGAGAACATAGCCAATCACCTATCTTGAGAAGAGGCAACAGGCCCAGCAAGGTTACCAGCAGGAACATTTTGTACTGGACATACAGATCGAGGTCCTTCAGGTCGAGAATGGGCCTCAGATTTCCGGTCTTTTTGGAAACCAGGAAAAACCTAGAGTAGAACCCCTTGTTTCTCTGTTGCCTGTATACTGGCTTGATGGCTTGTTTGCGCAGAAGGGACTTTACCTCCTCCCTGAGAATGTCTAGATGACCCGGGGGTAGCAGGAGGGTAATGGAAGAGTTTCTGGAGATTGCGCTATGAGCTCCAGTGTGCGACTCTGTTCTATGATTTGTAGAATCCATGCATCCGAAGTTATGGTTCTCCAATGGCCGAAATGGAGAGAGAACCGACCTCCGACCACCACCTTTTGGCCGGGCACCGGAAGAGGGGGGTCTGGCAAGGAGTCAAGCAGAGGTGGAGCCAGCCACTGGGACTGATCCCTTGCTTCAGGGACGACTGGCCATGACTCTGGCATTGGAGAAATGGAGGCTCTGTGTTTGCCTTTGAAAAAGGAAATGGGACAGCCATATTAACTGGGGTTGTCTAAGGCCCCAGGGGAGGACACAGACACATTACTGTTAGAAGATATACAAAACATGACGGCTAAAGGGAGGTTCTGATAATGGAAGATTTCAACATGTCAGACACAGATTGGTCAATACCAGCAGGAACATCTGCCAGAACTAGACACATAGTGGATTCTGCTGGGGAGGCCTCAAACAACTGGTACAACAACAAACAAGAGATAGGGCTATCCTGGACCTAGTACTGACTAACAGGAAAAGGATCACAGATCTCGGGTAGGAAGTCACCTGGAGGCCAGTGACCATCACATGGTATGGTTCAATTGGGCCACTAGAACTAAATCATCCCATTCAAGGCAAAAATATGGGACTTCAGAGGAGCTGACTTTGATAAGATGGCCAACAGAGTTAAGCTAGCCTTGGCAAAAAGAAATACAGGTGAGGGGGTACAGGCAAAGTGGGCAAGCATTAAGGATGTAATACTTGAAGCAACATCCCATTGTGTTGGTGAGAAAAGGAAGTGCAAAAGAAAAAGGAAACCACTTTGGTTCTCAAAAACAGTAGCAGAAAAGGTCAGAGCCTAAAGGCTGGCCTTCAGAAAATATAAGGGAACGCAGCAGGATGAAGACAGGGAGGCATACCAAACTTCCCTAAGGGAAGCAGGAAAGGCAGTAAGGCAGGCAAAGGCCCAACGAGAGGAAACACTAGCACAAATAGTAAAAGAAGATGACAAGACTTTCTATAGATACATTAGTGAAAGGAAAAAGTCCAGAGGGGGTATTGCTAAGATCAAAGGGGATAAGGGGGCATATGAGGAGGAGGAGGACCATGTAAAGGCATCTATCCTAAATAGATACTTCTGCTCAAAATTTACTGAAGAGAAGGTAGTGCAGGGCCCACAGCTCAGCACCAGGGACACAGAGGGGAGAGAGGTGTGCACTAGTCCCTTCACAAAAGAAAGGGTCCTACAAGAGCTCAATAAGCTCAGGGTGGACAAGGCAATGGGACCTAATGGTATACATCCCAGGGTACTAAAGGAGCTAAGGGTGGAACTAGCAGAACCATTATCAGAACTGTTTAGTGAGTCTCTGAGCACAGGAGATGTCCCAGAAGACTGGAGAAGAGCTTATGTGATCCCGCACCACAAGAGTGGTAGCAGAAAGGAGGCAGGGAACTACAGACCAGTCAGTCTTTCCTCAGTAGTGGGCAAGATTATGGAGGCACTCCTTAAAGGATGGATAGTGCAACACCTGGAATCCATAGGAGCACAGGATCCAGGACAGAATGGGTTTACAACAGGAAGGTCCTGTCAACCTAATCTTATAGATTTCTTTCACTGGGTAACCACAGTGGTGGACCAAGGGGGGAGCAGTTGATGTCACCTACCTTGACTTCAGCAAAGCTTTCAATACTGTTCTACACAGAAGATTGAGTAACAAGCTGGGTAGGCTCTGGGTGGGTCAGAAGTTGGTCAACTGGGTGGCAAACTGGTTGACGGGCAGAAAACAGAGAGTGGTGGTAAATGGTATACAGTCAGAAGAAACACAAGTCAAATGCGGGGTACCTCATGGATCAGTCCTGAGGCCAGTCCTCTTCAGTATCTTCATCAGTGACATTGCAGATGGACTGGAGTGTAAGGTTTGTCTGTTTGCAGATGACACCAAGATCTGCAACACAGTAGATGATCCAGATAGGGTGGGCAGAATGAGAAGAGATCTGGATAAACTGGAAAAATGGTCGGAAGAGTGGCAAATGGGGTTTAACGCAAAGAAGTGCAAGATTATGCACATAGGGAAGAGAAACGGAAGCCACCTATAGGCTGGAAGGGGAGTTGCTGGCAGTCACAAGGGAAGAAGGAGACTTGGGCATCATCATCAAAGATGACCTGAAATCATCCAAGCAGACCACTAAAGTAGTAGGTAAGGCTAGGGGGATGTTGAGGTGTATTAGTAGGGGTATCACAAGTCGTAAGAGGGAAGTAATAATCCCTCTTTACAAGACACTGATTAGGCCCCATCTGGAGTACTGCGTGCAGTACTGGAGGCCACACCTTCACAAGGACATTATTCAAATTGAGGCAGTCCAGAGAAGGGCAACAAAAATGGTGCAGGGACTGCATCAGAAAACATTATGAGGACAGATTAACGGAGCTCAATATGTATACAGAGCAAAGGAGAGATAGAGGTGATATGATCGAAACATTCAAACACCTTAAGAGCATCAACAAAGTGAAAGTCTAACATGTTTCAATATAAGAAAAATAGCAGGACAAGAGGACACAGCATGAGATTAGAGGGAGGCCGATTAAGGGGTAATGTGAGGAAGTTCTTTTTCACAGAAAGGGTGGTGGATGCATGGAACGGCCTACCTCAGAAAGTGGTGGATATGAATACAGTGGCTTCAAACAGGCATGGGATAGGCATAAGGGAGCAATACAGATGAGTATGAATACATAGGCCATTGACAGAGCACAGGCCGGTGTCACATTCACAAGGTAGAAAAATAGATGAGCAGACTGGATGGGCCTTGCGGTTCTTATTTGCCGTCAACTTCTATGTTTCTAGGAGGCCGAGAGGCTGCACCGGGTCTGTTAAGATGCCTTGCGAGAAGGAGTGCGCTGTCTACCTTTGGGCTGCGCGTGGTAAAGGAAATGGGCAGACTTGATAGCCCTACTGGATGCCTGCAAATCATTAATGATGTCCTGGACATCTGGGCCAAAAAGCTTAGTGCCATTGAAAGGGGCATTAAGCACTTTCTGCTGAACAGCAGCAGCAAAGCCTGAGACCCTCAGCCAGGAATGCCTGCATATGCAGATGCTCAAGGCAGGAGCCCTAGCAATAGTATCTGAAATATCAGAGGGCCCTGAGGAGATGTTTGCCGACATCCTCCACAGCCTGCAGGCACTTAAGAAGCTCCTGCTTCTGGGCACTATCTGGGAGGGCTTGAGTGGTGGCCTTGCCCTTCTTCTAGTTGGTATTCTGGTACTTATTCAGGTACTTGACCATGTGTGACAGGTAACTAGAGCTCCTCAGCCTGAGGGCAGAGAAGGCATAAATCCTCTTGCCCCAAAGGTCGATTCTATGAGACTCTGTTGGGGATGGGGAGCTAAGGTGCCTAGGCGCCTTAGACCGGTCACCCCTTGGGGGTGTGGTAAAGCTTGTCCGTCCTGCAGAGCATAGTTGGCACCATGACAGGCCTGTGCCAGGCTGCAGTAGCAGCATTCCTCTAGGCAGGTAACATACCAGGAATGATCTTGGGAGGAGATTCTGGGATCTCCAGAAAGTCCACCAGCTCTTTCCTGGGAGCATCCTCTTCCTCAGTATGAAACCTTATTGCTGAGTAGAACTGCTTCATCACACTGAAAAATGTGGGATCCTCAGGAGGAGACCTGGGAGTATGCTTAACAGAGTCTTCACTGACCGAGGAGGCTGTGTACCTGTCTGAGGTAAGGAACTCCTCTTTGTCATCAGGAAGAATGAGGTCTGGGTGATATTCCTCCTTGACATTGACCTATCTTATATCCAGGTCCAAAGTCGGACGTGCTGATGACTGCTGGCGGATAAGCTCCCACGACCAAAGAGGAGGAGCAGACGACGATACCTCCATTGACAGTGTCGGCCTAAAATGTACCCAACTGGTGAACAATCACAGAGGTAATCTGAATTTCGTCAAGGTCAATGGTCGAAGACTGCACTGACGGAAGGGGGAGTAGATGGTGCAGGGAGCGACGACCCACCCAAAGGGCCCTGTGAGCCCAAAGAGCTTGTAGCCCAAGAGGAAGAAGGGTCAGGTCTCGATGAGAGGGCCATCGATGACAAGGCTGTCATTAACGAGGAAGGGTACAACGACCTGGAGTCAATGCCCGACCACCCTGGGAATTGAGCGGATGCACTGTCAGTATGGGTCTGGTAGGTACAGAGACCTGAACAGCAACTTTGTGCGTCGGTGCAAGTCGCAGCCTACGAGGAACCCCCAGACAAAGGAGAAGAGGCTGTCAGGGAGCGGGACTGCCTAGGGGGGAGCGGTCCTGATCCTGGTCTTTCTTATGACCCCCCACCCACCCACCCACCCGAGGACTTGTCTCAGGCCTTAGGAGGCCTGGGAGCTCAATGACCCTGCCGGTGACCGAGAGGCTGGGATCCCAGAGGACCCCTTTCCAGAACTGGCTATCTGTTGTTCCATCAGAAAATTTTTAAGTGCCTTTTTGTGTCGCCTGAGGTTAGTCTGATTAAACTTCTGGCAGATCTCACAGAAAGAGGTGTCATGTTCAGGTCCAAGACAGCAGACACAGATGGAGTGTTCATCTGTGGAGGCAATCTTCTTTCCGCAGCAGCAGTGATGGAATAGAGATGAAGAATGATTAACTATCAACATAAACAAAATAAAAGAATCTCTTTTTAAAAAGAGATTCCAAAATAAAGTATGAAAAAGCCATAGGCAAAAATGGTGCAACACTACATTGGAGCTTATGTGGAGACCCATACAAACAAGTCAACAGTGGGAAAGAACTGAGGAGGAAGCAGGGCCGCTCACACCTTTATAGGGTTGATGACATCAGTGGCGTGGGTGGCCCCAGTTGCACTGCTGAAAATCTTTCATATGGATCCTGTTTCACTGACAATGAAGTTCCTATGACGTTACTTGATGACTGAGATACGCCTGAAGAAGATCTATTAAATTATCCAAAAGAAAGTTGGCTCAAGACGTCATTAAAGGTCCCCTCCCGAATGTAACCTGCTTTGGGATATAGTGGTTTCTGAGAGCTGCCCCCCCTCCCCATCCGCTGGCCAGAAAGCCCATCTCCTCTGGCAGGAGTCTTGTTCCACAAAAAAGGTATTAAAAAAAAAAAACAGTCCCCCACCCATCTGATCCCTGCTACCCTCTCTATCTACTCCTGACAAGTCCCCTCAGCCACAGACTCACCCCAATAATTAAAGAGTAATACCAAAAACAGGAAACAGTCCAGTGCAGTGTGAAGATCCACATATACTTGGTCTCATCGCTAAGCCCGAATGTTGGTAAACCCACCCAGTGGTTCTTTGTGCTGATGAGACTGTTTAATGCAGCTCAGTCTCATTCATGCCTTTGTTTTCTCCCACCTTGATTACTGAACATCTCTTATTTTGTCTAAAAGATTCTAAATGTTCAAACTGCTGCTGCTTTTCTTTTAATCTGTACCAGAAAATAGGATAATATGATACCTAATCTCAATAAATCAACACTGTTCCCCTATCACTCCCATATCAATTATAACGACCAGGTATTGCTCTACAGACCAACCCAGTGGCTCCAGTTGGTAGTGTGCCACACTACCATGTGAGACAGCCGGGTTCAACCCCCATCCTAGTCTCCCACACCCCAGGTTGAAGAGGCCCGGACAAGATATAGAGGTAATGCACACTGGCCCTAGGAGGGGAGGGTGCACATAGCCTTCTACACTGGCAACCTCTATGGAATAGCTGAAATAACACGGCAATGCATGACGTCTGCCTTTTGATTGTCAACAGGGGCTCAGAGTGGGCACCTCTGCTTTGGTGACTGGGGAGGTTCAATGACAGAACAAAATACAGTGACACAGTGCATGATGATGGGAGTGGCCCTTCCCCACCTTAGTGCCGTTGAACGCTCCAACTCTCTCATCACCTCCAACTGCTCAATGCATTTTTCTTGGTGGGGAGTGGATGAGCCACAGGTCCATCTCCATCAAGTCCCACTAGGGGGCCCTGAAGTCTGGTGAGGCATCAGGAATGCAGAGAGCCTGGGTTCAGAAGGTGTGCCAAAACAGCAGAAGTGTGACACTGACCAGCAACCAGAAAGCCTTGGGAGTGTGTCCAACTGGGCAAGAAATACAAGGAAAATAAAAATTACTGTTGTACAGCCAGCTTGGTTGGCTAAGTACCACCACCCACAGTGATTACAACTGGTTCACTTGCTACAGAATTAGATCTACTCCCTAGCACAACACACATTGCTTCCCCCATCTCCTATGCCTTACCCCATTCACCTATGCCTTACCTCTTATTCTCTAAGAATGTCCATTAGTAACAAATTAATTTACTGGTGGGAGATAAGGAACAACAATTAAAAACTAATCCATCCTTAGAGAACATTTACTTGTTCGTGTTCAAACTACAGTGAAAAATACTGGATATTCCTGTAAACTGTACAGACTCGCTGGACACTGCAACTTTTACAGCAGCAGCGCATGACAGGAATGAAACATCAGGCATATGATGATGCTCAGTTAGCGGAAATAAGCCGCCCTCCCTCTACACAGCGCTGCATTCGCTCTAGTTCTCTGACTCAAGCAGTCGGGGGTAAGTTCTTTTTTTTTTTCTTTAACGGACCGTGCTAAAATCCCAACAGTCCGCGGCTTGAAAAAAAAAACATTTATGTTGTAGAACTGCTGTGGTGACAAAACGATCCCAAGCAATTATAAAAATAAAGGATGGGTAGGTGGTCAAACTCAGATTTTACACACTCCCTCAGGGTGGGATGCCTTAATAAACCCTAGAGCCGGCTCTCAGGGTTTATGTGGCACTCCACCCCTCGGAGGAGGGTGTAAAATCCTCGTTATAACCACCTAACCATCCATTATTCTCTATACAAAAGCCGAAAAACACTTCCAAGAGAATGTCTTGTTAAGCAGAAAACGGAACATGCGCATGTCCACTGTCCACTGCAAAAGTTACCCTGGCTGTGCACTATGCAAAAGGGGAAGTACAATGCTGGTATCCTTTTTTCACGAGGTTCAAACATGCAACTACTCTTCTAATTTCAGCTAGTGATATCTGTGTTGTTTGAATCCCACCATGTACCTGAAATGGCTGCAGCATTGTCTCCCTTTTCCCTTCTGAATTACTAATTGTTATTGTCTATAGACTGTATGAAATGCACTATATTAAAGAGCTACTGATGCCTCGGAGAAAACTTTGTTAGGTACAATTAAGCTTGCATTCCATATATATATATATATATATATATATATATATTTCACATATTCTCTTTCTCATTATTATTACTGAGTAAATTTGTATGAATACATGATGGTTATCCCTTAGAGTTTATCTGCCTCTGTAGCTTACTTCCTACTCCAAGTCGTAATCATGTGTTGTGACATCACAATCTGTTACCATGGGAGGAACTGTGATGTCACAAGCAGTGCATTTTGACCTCGGGTAGGGAGATGGCAACAGAAATAGGTGAACTCTTCAAGAGCAAAGATCCTGTTTTTTTTTGGTTTTTTTTTATCCCTCCTTACTACCCCTCCAACCCACTCCTTCTGACCACTGATCAAGCCTCCTCCAGGTCCCACACACATAATCTGCCCCTAGAGTGCCAGGCAGGCTCCTTTTAACCCTCCTACCTTCTCCTCTTACTCCTAGGAGTGCCCGCACAGTGGGTTCTGTCCTGCGAGTCGGCGATCCTGGGGTGGATCGGTCGTCATCTTGGCCCGAGGGGGGGTCCATTTTCTCCCCTTGCCCCTGTCCCAACCCTCTGGAATGCCGGCACGAGGACATACATCCAGAGAGGTGACATGCTGACGCAAGTCTTTCCTCCCAAGCGCCTAACAATGTCATCCCCCCCTCCCCGACTCCACCGAGTGGAGCCGCCAAGCCCTCGAGAGCCCATGCTTCCACCGGCTTTCTCGGGACGTCGGGTGCTGGTAGCATCCCTGGTATCCCTCCCCAAAGGAGGAGGAGGAGAGCATCCATTGGGACACTCAATCCTCCCTCTCCCCAACGACCCGAGTCCGTTCCCGAACCCGGGTCATCGGCGTGGTGTGGCGTCCAACGACTCAATCCTCAGCGCCACCAGGCCGGGAAAAAGATCCTGTTTTCATGCAAACTACCTCAGTAATAAATAATGGGGAGGATGAATACACAACTAATGTGAAATACAAGCTGAACTGTGTCTAAATATCTGGACCCGGCCCGCAATCACACAACAACAGCTATGCCCCGCCCCACTGTGGCTGTACCCCCGAGCTCCCCGTAGGTGAGCAGTGACACAGACCCCCCCCCCAGGCACCATACCGTCCCGGTGCCACCGCTCAGGTGCTGTGTCGGGCACTCGCCCATCCCCCCGCCCCTGCCCTCTCCGACTGCCTAGTGGGCAGGGGCAGCACGGTGAACTCTATCCTGGTCCCACAAGTCCGGTTGGTGCGCCCATGGGGGCGCATTGGATTACAGCAGGGTCAGCCCTGGGCGTAACCTGCACCCCCCTGCAGAAGCATATTGCAGCTTTGAGCATGCTGCATAGTGCTAGCATGCCCCCTGGCGCACTGCTGTCAAGCAGCGGCCCGGTGGTTTGGCGTGTATCGGTGCCTTGGTGAAGTACCGCGGGTTCCCCTCCATAGCATTCAGCCACGCCACAATGCCAACATGCTCAGTTTCTGCAGCCGCATTGGCATCGTGCATGGTGCCCTACATTAGTAGTATTAGTAGTAACATATTTTATTCATGATATGAATACGAATTACCCAGTTGAGCACAGCTCATCTTCAGTGGGGTTTCCAGTACAAAGCAGTTAGCAAGTACACAGTCATAAGTTACATGAATTATTCAATATATCATTAACATATATCGAACATAAAAAAAAAAAAAAACACAGTATACCTGGTACATTTCTGAATCATGTACATATTCCTATTACTGAAAGTACTTTCCACATCACACCAATATTGATCTAGAAAGATTATACACGGTTTCTTAAAGGACACAGGAAATCTGTGCTAAATGGCAGCAATTAGTAATGTTCCTACCTAGTAAGAAAAATGATCAATAAGGTTCATCTGGAGGCAAGTTTAACTATACCTTAATAAACACTGATGTGAAAAACGGTGTTTCAATTGTTTTCTTTTTATGAACATTCTGAACAGTTCTCTTTATGTAACCAGTAATTTGGCGTGTTTACTATATCATGGTTTGAGTACAGAATGCTAAACATGAGCTATTGTCCTATCAGAACCATGCTTCGAGTTCTTTGCTCAAACCATGACATAGTTAAAACTCTAGATCACTGGTTCCATGAAGAGAACTGCAATAGAATGCCGCCCATAAAAACAAAACAATGCAAAATACAGTTTTTCACATCACTTTTTACTGAGGTACAGTTACATATGGATCATTTAGGCTTATGGATATCATTCCTGTAAATGGGAACATTAAAAACAGCTACCAATTACAAATAATTTCCTGTCCTCTTTAAATAGTTCAGGTCAAAAAAGAACTACCTGGCATTAATAAAACTTAATCCACTTCTACGCCATGACAACACTGCATGGGTTTCTTTCCCAAGTCTAATAAGGCAAGGCAATTTTATTTATATGGCATCCAATCCCAGGGGTTCTGGGTGCCTCACATAAGCTAACAAATGAATAAAAAGTAACACAATTAAAACAATGAACAATAATCAGATAATAAATATACACAAGAGAATATTAAATAGCAGCATCATGTACCAAAACACATGGTAAACAAGTAAGTTTTGAGCTTGGATTTAAAAACAGTCAGGGAATGGGCACCTCTTACCTCTGGGGAACGGCATTCCAGAGAAGTGGGGCCAGCACTCTGAATGCACTATCCCCCCCTGAGGACTTAAAGCCAGATCTTGGAATGGAAAGAAGTCCCACATCCACTGACTGAAGGGAACAGCCAAGAGTGTATGGAGTCAGGAGGTGTTTCAGTTAGCCTGGACCCAAACCGTGCAGGGCCTTGTAAGGTAACAAGCACACCTTGAAGTTGATGTGCCACCGCAATGGCAGCCAGTGCAGAACACAGAGAACCAGCACGATATGCTCGATCTGGAAGGTGCCAGCAAGCAGCAGGGCTGCCACATTCTGGACCAGCTGCAATTGATGCAATAACTTCATGGATAACCCCAGGTATAGAGTGTTATAGTAATCCAGTCTTGATGAGACAAGTGCATGCACCAGTGCTGCTAGTTCAGATGGCTCAGGATAGGCTTGATCCAGAAGATGCTCCGAAGATGATAAAAGCCATGATGGACAACTGACACCTGATATACTAATGTCAGCCTGAAGTCCAGTGACCCTCAGATTCCACACCCAATCTACAGCCTCGAGGGCAACACTGTCCAAAGATGATAAAATGGTATCACAGCTTTAAACTGATGAACCAAGCTAACCCAGCTCCACCAGCAGCTGCTCAGTCTTCGAAGGAGTCCACCTAAGCTAGCTGGCCGCCATCCAGTCCTGACTGTCCCTAAGGCACTCTGACAGTTCCAAGACCCTGTCATTGGGGCACAAGGCACATACAGCTTGGTATCATCAACATAACAATGAAACCTAGGCCATTAACATAGAAACATATACTTTGACGGCAGATAAGGACCGCTTGGCCCACCTAGTCTGCCCATTTCCCTACCTGCAGGATAAGCTGCAGATCCTAATTAACCAACAGTCTATTTCTTCCTACTCCCCACAAGAATTGCCTTATGTCTGTCCCATGCATTCTTGAATTCTCCCACAGTTTTAGATCCCACATCCTCCTCAGTAAGGCTGTTCCAGGCATCCACCACCCTCTCTGTGAAAAAATACTTCCTTACATTGCCCCGGAGCAGTCCCCCCTCTATCAACAAATTGTGCCCCCTTGTTCTTGCACATCTTTTTTTCTGAAAGATGCTACCCTCTTAGCCTTTGTCGATTCCACTGAGGTATTTATAGGTTTCTATCATGTCTCTCCCTTTCTTCAAGGGTATACATATTAAGCTCCTTTAGTCTCTCCTCGTATGGCTTCTCTTGCAGACCCTGCACCATTTTAGTTGCCTTCCTCTGGACTGCCTCCATCCTGTCTATGTCCTTGCGGAGATGGGGTCTCCAGAACTGCACACAGTACTCCAGATGGGGTCTCACCAACTGTCTGTACAGAGGGATAACAACTTCCTGTTGTCATCTAATGATCTCCCCCAATGGCAATATGTACACAGTGAACAGCATGGGAGCCAAGACTGACCCCTGAGGCACACCACAGCAGAGCGCAGCACTGCCTGAGATGAAAGAGCCAAGTGCCACATGCTGCACTCTGCCAAATAAGTAGGACTCAAACCACTGCAACACCATCCCTGCGAGTCCTAAATAGTGCCCCAGATGGACAAACAGCACCCCAGGTTGGTTCCACTATGTCAAAGACTGAAGAAAGAGCAAGCATAACCAAGACAGAACTATGTCTGCCATCTCTAGCAAGGAGTAATGTAGGTCGTGGTGCACCTTGTCCAGAGCAGTTTCTATAATATAACGAGGCCAGAATCCTGACTGAAAAAGCTCACAGATGTCATATTTTTCCAGATGTTGTTCACATTTCACAGACACCACCTTCTCAATCAACTTTTCCAGAAAGGGAATATTCGATGTAGGCCTGTAATTTGAGAGACTGTCAGGGTCCAAAGATGGTTCTTCACCTTTCAAGGCATTAGGAAAAAATTCCCTCCTCAAGTGAACACCTGACAATCTCGACAAAAACTGAACCGAGAGTTCCCAAACACTCAGAAAGAAGTCATGTCGGCCCAGGGTCCAGTGCACAGTAGGTGGGGCATAGCTAAACTACCTGGAGGACATCTTCCACCAACACCAGCTCAAACTCCTCCCATAAAGGTGAAATGCTCCTGTCTGAAGACTGGACACTGTCAGCCAATGACAGGCTGCCGGAGGATATCCCAGCCCTGATAGAGGACACCGTGTCCAGAAAGAACCAATTAAACTCATCACACTTCACTGTGGAAAATGCTCTACAGGACTAGAGACAGAGTTTAATGATCTGTTCACAGTGCTAAAGACCAGAGCTGGCTGATTCGTTCCAGCAGCAACCACTCGTAACAGAACAACGACTTTCGGTGACTGCCCACTGATACTCATCGCAATGAACCCTCAGCGCCAATTTATCTTCCTCTGAGCGAGACCTCTACCAGTGCTCCAACCTCCACCCTTTAGTCTTCAACCTCCTCAGGTCGCCATTGAAATATTGCAATCTGTGGGGGGAAATCAAGGGGCATACACAGAGAGGTGCTAGGGAGTCGACGGCCACGGCAAGAACCATGCTGTATCCCTCCACCGCTAACCATGTTTTTATCTTATTCATGCTTGTTTGTTTATTGGCCTTAACTTACAAGGGATGGTGTTCAGGCTTTTGGGCCTATATAAGAAAATGCAGATCTCCCTACAGTAGTTTTTCGAGGGGGTAATTCAAATGCCACTCTTTGTGCTCATCTTAATCCATCGTTAACCTGTCTCTGTTTACCTGTGTAGACCACCAGCCCAGGAGGAAGAAACAGATAGGGAGATGATGCTAGCCATCCAAAGGATGGCAGACAAAGGTGAGGTAGTACTGGTTGGAGACTTCAATATTCCAGATGTGGACTGGAGCATCCCAGCAGCAGCATCAACTGGGAGCAGATTTATCCTGGACTCCCTTCAGGGTGCCTTCCTCAGGCAACTGGTCATGGAACCAACTCGACAAAAGGCAATACTGGACCTTGTGCTCACAATCAGGGACAGTGTGATGGGGGTAACAGTGGGGGAGCACCTGGGGAACAGTGACCACCAGTCACTGTGGTTTGAAATCACAGAAAGAGCAGAACCAAACCACACAAAAACACGTATCCTGGATTTTAGGGGGGCAGACTTTGGGAAATTGGGGAGATACTTGAAAGAGGCATTAAGGGGAATGGGGCAGGAATCAGGGGTTGAGGAACAGTGGGCAGTATTTAAAATGGGGATTACAAGAGCAACAGAATTATGTATTAAGCAGGTTAGCAAGAGGAAAAGGAAGAGGAGACCATTATTGTTTTCCAAAGAGGTAGCAAAGAAAGTGAAAGCCAAAAAGATTGCATTCAGGCAATACAAAGACACAGGCAGAAGGGATAGGGAAGTTCCAGGAGAAGCAAAGGGAGGCAGGGAGGTCAGTAAGGGAAGCGAAAGCTCAGACAGAAGAATACATTGTAAAATCAGTGGGTAGAGGGGAGAAAACATTTTACAGGTACATAAGTGAAAAAAGAAAGGCAAAGGGAGGGATAGTAAGACTGAAGGGGGAGGATGGGGGCTGTGTGGAGGATGACAACAGTAAAGCTGACATACTGAACAGGTATTTCTGCTCAGTCTTTACTGAGCAAGAGGAGGGTAATGGGTCTGAACGGAGTACAAGGGGTGAGAATGATGCAGAAATGGACACAAGTCCCTTTACACGAAAGGGTCCAGAAGGAACTGGAAGTAATAAGAGTTGATAAAGCAATGGACCAGACAGGGTGCACCCCAGGGTCCTTAAAGAACTAAGAGAGGTGGTGGAACCTCTGGCTATCCTGTTTAGCTGATCACTGGAAACAGGGAGGTACCCAAAGACTGGAGGATAGCAGATGTAGTCCACTTATACAAAAGTGGGAACAAAGAGGAAGGGGAACTACAGACCAGTCAGCCTCACCCCGTAGTGGGGAAGATCATGGAAGCACTACTGAAGGAGAGATTGGTGGAACATCTGGTTGTCAATGGACTACAGGACCCAAGGCAGCATGGTTTCACCAGGGGGAGGTCATGTCAGACCAACCTCATTGAATTTTTTGACTGGGTGACTAGGGAGGTGGATCAGGGGAGGGCAGTGGACATGGCCTATCTGGACTTCAGCAAGGCCTTTGACACTGTGCCACATCGAAGACTACTGCACAAACTGGGGAATATGGGTATGCGCAGGACAGTAGTGTGGTGGGTAGGTAACTGGCTGGACGGCAGGACAGAGGGTGGTGGTAAACGGCTGTCACTCCACAGAGGGAAGAGTGACCAGTGGGGTACCACAGGGATCAGTGCTGGGACCGGTCCTATTCAATATCTTCATCAGTGACATTGCGCAGGACCTAGAAGGCAGAATTTCACTGTTCGCTGATGACACAAAGCTCTGTAACAGAGTAGACACACCAGAGGTGTAGACAGAATGAGAAGGCACCTGCAGAAACTTGAAGAATGGTCAGGGGTTTGGCAGTTGAAATTCAATGCAAGGAAGTGCAAGATAATGCATATGGGGCACAAAAACCCTGGCACAATATATCAGTTGGGGGGTGAGGATATAGCATGCACCAAGCAGGAAAGGGATCTTGGGGTTATCATCTCTGATGACCTCAAGGTAGGGAAACAGTGTGACAAGGCAGCAGGTAAAGCAAATAGGATGCTGGGATGCATAGGCAGGGTATCACCAGCAGGAAAAGGGAGGTCATAATTCCACTATACAAGACACTAGTGAGGCCCCACCTGGAGTACACTGTACAGTTCTGGAGACCTTACCTATGTAAGGACATAGACAGGGTAGAGAAGGTTCAGAAGAGGGCAACAAAGATGGTGCATGGATTGCATCACAAGTCCTATGAGGACAGGTTGAAGGAACTGAACATGTACTCCCTGGAGGAGAGGAGGGAGAGAGGGGATATGATAGAGACATACAAATATCTTACAGGGAGGAACAGGGTGCAGGAATACACTATTTTTAAGCAAAAAGATGTTCCAGGACTAGAGGGCATGGGATGAAGTTGGAGGGAGGACGATTCAGAGGAAAATGTGAGGAAGAATTTCTTCACAGAACGGGTGGTGGACAAGTGGAACACCCTGCCAGAGGAAGTGGTGGGGGCTGAAACAATCACGGGATTTAAGAATGCATGGGATAGACATAAAGGAATTCTGGAGGTCAGGGGTAAGGGGCAACAGACTTCTTGGAAAACATAAACTGAACTTACAAGCTCAAATGGGCAGACTGGGTGGGCCATAGGCCCTTATCTGCTGACACTGTCTATGTATCTATGTATGTATCGGCAATGAGGATGAAGTGGTCAAATCTATTATACATTACTTCTAGCTTTGCACACTCCATCCCTACGCCCCCATGAGAAGTAAATCCCACAGTTGAACATTAGTACAACCAGAGTGCAAATATAGCTTCTGTATTTCCCTTGGAGACATTTTTTTTTTTCATTCTATATAGCATCCCAAGTTTTCTTCCAAGATTAGTCACTGTTTTGTCTATGTTAATGTTCCGTTTACATTTTTCATCCAATCACATTCCTAAGTATGTAAGATGCGTTTTTTTCTAAGACTACATTATTTCTTGTGACCAGAGTCAGTGATTTTTTTTTTTTTTGCCAAACTGGACTTACAAGTTCTTTGGAACAGCATTATTCAATATTTTTTAGGATTCAAAAGAAATTTATTTTAAGAAAAAAAATAATCGACTCTAGTCACATGCATTTTGTAATTTCATTTTAATTTGTGTCAGAGTCTCCTAATGTGTTTAGCACAGTGTTATCCGCGTATAAGTGTACTTTAACATCTGTATTATGTAGCAGTGTCAGTGGTTCAGTAGGTTGCACACTAGCCACTGAGGCCGGAAGATCAGAAGGCTGTGGGTTCCATCCCCACACTAGGCGCTTGGGGTAAAATCCTAATACTGACACTGTAGTGCATCATGAGGGGATGCTGCACTCCTGAGGTGCCTTCTTTCAGATGACACATTAAACCAAGGTCCTGTCTGCCTGTTCTGGTTGTTGTTCAGGTGGATGTTAAAGATCCCATGGCACTTCTCAAACAGAGTAGGGGAGTATTATTTGGACAATGAGGAGAAGAAAAACATTAATGACATCTTGTCCATACAACCAAGCAGAGAAAAGTTACATACTGCTAAAATAAAATGAAAAACAGTATCAGCTCCTCCCCCCTCCCACACCCCTGAACTTCCTGAAGCACAATTCTCCCATCCAGCCCTACACCCCCCCAATAACTCAAAACAAAGGTAATGGCAAAAGAAAGACTCAATCAGGGCACAAAAGAACAGCCCCCCTTCCCATCCCTCCCAGCCTCTAGCAAGCAAAGAGCAGTGAGGAAGAACAGACCACAGACCTTCTTCAAGGAGGCTCAAAATGAGCCTGCACATGTTTCCACAGCAAGGGACACCCAACCCTTCCCAGAGTGACAGCAGGGTGTGTATATATGGAAAGCAGCGCTCTTTCCACAATTTGGAGCATGGCAGCTGGTGGCAAAAACCGGGCCTGTAAAAGAAAAACACAACGTGCATGCCATAAAAAGTATTTTGAAAGAGTAATAATAAGTCTCCAGCAAGATTCCCCGTATTGTAGTGGAGGGGGAGAGGCCCAGTATGACAGTCTCTTAAGTCATGGAATGCCAACCTGGGTCCCCCCCAACTCCCTGCCAAAAGGCCCCAGAACGCCCCGGCAAAGGGATATTCCAACAAAATATGTGACAGATTCCAAAATCTGGGCACACTCCTCCATGGGACAGAATCATTCTGGCATGCTCCTATGTTTGGCATTGGCCTTCACACTCAGTCTGCCATGACTGCTGAGCCACAGCACATCCCACATCCTGGATGGGGTGAGGGAATTGCTCAGGTTAGTATGTAAGACAGCATACCAAACCTCCGTTATACCAGGGTACCCATGAGGTTTCAAAAAATAATCTGGCCAAAATATCCTGATATAGCAGCCTGGGGAGCATCAACCTAGGGAGGGTATATGCCCTCCTTCATCTCCTCAATTTCTCCAAAATCGTTCAGACATATAAGGCTGCTCCTCTGGACAACAGAGGAGAAAAATTCGGTCTTGTCCACAGTTGCAAAATAGGATCAAGACAGACTGCCATCTAGGGTTTCCAACACCTATCCTTCTCATTTAAAAATAAACCAAAATTCCGTTTCAAAAAATGACAAGTTATCCTAACCACTGGATTAAACATATTCAAACCCCCTCCTTAATGGGGAGGTACAGTACATCCCGCCTAATGGGGTTTAAGCTACTACCCCATATCATCTGAAAAACTAAACTATAAAAACGAGTTTCCATGTCTCTGGGAATCAGAAATACCTGTCCCAAATGAAGGAAAAGGGGAAGTAGAAACATCCTGACCACCGCCACCAGTTTTCTCCTGGATTGTTTCCATGATTTCCAACGAGAAACCCTGGATGCACAGTAATTCAATTTCAGATCCCAATTATAGACAGCCATATCCCCAACTCCAAAATATACCCCCAATATGCGAATGGGACCTGAAGTTAGAGGAATTCCCCCTATTGAGCTCCCCCCTGTGACCTGTGTCCCAAGGGCAATCGCAGCACACTTCAAGATGTTCAAAACAGTGCCCGAAATGGGACCATACGAGTGAAAAATATCCAACGCAATGCACCCTGAAACTACATCCTGTACCATGAGAGTAACATCGTCTGCATAAACGACGACTTTCACGGCCCCGGTGGAAGAGGGAGTATGGATACCCCTAATTTGGGGGTGCATCAATATTTTCTGAAGAATGGGGTCCAGACAAAACGCGTATAGGAGGGGGGCTCATAGGATATCCCTGCCAGACCCCAACCTTCAAAACAAATTGAGTTCCCAAGTGCCCATTCACAAGCGGGATTAGTGTGGCCGAATCATAGATCATGCAGAGCCAATCGCAAAACAAATCAGGGATACCGTAGTGCCTATGGACTGCATACAGATAGGGGTGTGACACCCATGGACTGCATACAGATAGGGGTGTGACACCCAATCGAATGCCTTTTCCTGGTCTAGCATCAAAGGAAAACTTCTGCATCCTGTCAAGTTCCCCCCATCCCAAAACAATTCCCTCACAAGGATCAAACTGTCGGGCAGGTATGGCGAACATCTGGACTGGAGAAATAACAAACCGGGCCACTGCCGCCAAGTGAACATTCAGTATCATCATCAGAAGTTTAAGATCCGTGTTCAAAAGGCACGACGGTCTCCAGTTGTTTAGATCTGTTAAAGAATCCTTCTTAAACAGGATTTGGATAGCCTCCAACATGGAACATGGTAGAAGCCCTTCCACCAGGATCCAATTAAAAAGCACCATCAAAATTTCCACCATCTGGACACTGAAAGGTTTAGAAAATTCAGACGTCAAGCCATCCAAACCCGGAACTCTGTTCGTGGCAAATGGGCTATGGCCCATTCCACCTCTTCAGGAGCAATTTCTCCCATAAGACGGTCAAGATGTTCCTCCGGAATATGAGGTATCTCGACATGGGCAAGGAAAATATCCCTCATACTGATGCAATGGGTTCATCCGAACATGTTCTGCCAATGCTCCTGAATCCCCTGTAACACAGAATCCCGTTGTGTAACAACTTGCCCTGATGCCGTACGAACCCCTGTAACCATTCTGTGTGTCGCTCTGTGGCGACATCTGTCATAAGGGTCAATCAACCCAGACGTCCCCCATGTGCCCATCTGATTTTCCATGAACAAGGACTTACTCCTATCATACTGGAGTGCCTTCATGTGGACCTTAACCTGCATAATCTGTGCCAAATAATCCCTTCCCGTAACATACTATAGGGTAAGAAGACACACATACCGATGTCTCAGCCCCAGGTACTCTAGAAACTGAGACCTCGTAGCTGCCCTGGTGAGGCGAATACAACTTTAAATCAGTTTTAGTGTCCACCCACCAATGCCCAAATCTACATAAACACAGGCCACAGATTGTCAGGCTTGGAGGAATTCCTCTATTGCCCTCCCCTCGAACTTGTGCTTCAAAATCGTATTATTAAAGAGCTGCTTATGCCTCAAAAAAACCTTTGAAAAACATTAATTAGGTATAGTTTGGCTTCCATGCCATATATTCTAAAGATTCCTCTTCCCCAGTATTCATTACTAAGAATATTTGCATGACTGCATGATCTTAGTCCCTCAGGGTTCATCAGCCTCTACAGCCGACTCCCTACTTCAAGTCATAATCTCCTGTTGTGACATCACAGTTTGTTGCCATGGGAGTAACTGTGGTGTCATAAGCAGTGCATTATGACTTCATGTAGGGAGACAGCAACAGGAATAGATGAACTGTTCAGGAGCAAAGTTAAATTTTTCATGCAAATCACTTCAGTAATTAATAATAGAGGGGAGGGATACAGAACTAATGTGAAATACAAACTGGACTGCATCTAAATATTATTTTTTATTTATTCAATCTTGGATTACAATACCTTTGAGTGGGAGACTGCTCTTTTACAAAGGTTCCATGACGTAAATTGTGGGTTTAGGAGTATCTAGCCAGGTGAGTAAACATAGACAAAAATACATTGTAAATAGGAAACAGAGATGGTTTTAACACTAGGATAAGTCAGGTAACAGTAGCAGCCTAGGTGGCATTGTCAGGTAAAAGACAGTAAGCAGCTATCCAGAAAGGAGAGTAGGGGGCACTGAGTGGTGGGGGGGGGCATGATGACTATTTAGGGGGAGGTGGGAGAGGAGAGTATTGCAGGGCAAAAATGGGGACAATTCAGGGCAGAACAACAAAGTAGGAGTAGCGAGGAGATGGTAATAACCTGAAAGTGAATAAGACTGGGGTCAGAAGTGGGTGTGTGTGGAGTAATTAGAAAAGTACATTACGTTTTGGTAAAGTTCTCCTGAAGGCGTCAGCTGCTCTTAAGTTTCCAGCATCCCCTCCCAGGGTCAAGGCAGGGAAAAACTCCAAATGAACCACCAAGTAGAAGGTGATCCGAAACTTCAATCGGAACCAATGTCATTTGACTTGGAACCAAATAAGTCAAAACAAAAAGAAAATCTATTCGCGAGGCATATGTAGCCAGGTGATAAGTACGTCACCCCCCCCCAAAGGGAAATTCCGCTTGGTATGCATCCACCAAAGAGGCACCCCGCATGACCTCTCGAAGAGAAGTGGTGCCACAAAAGGATTTTGTAGTATGTCCCCTGATCAGAGGCGGACATACCACAATTAAAGTCCCCCCTCATGCACTACACGCCTGGAGGTATGTAAAAAGGGACGAATAGTGTGGAAAAGATCCACCCTGTCCTTTTTACCCTGGGGAGCATATACAATAATAAACCAGAGAAGTGCGTCCTGGTGGGTGACATCCAAAAGAAGCACCCAACCCAGGACATCAACCAGTCTCGTAACCTGCCAGGCATTGCCCAAAAATAAAATTCCCACTCCCACACAGCGGTCAGTACCCACTGACCAAAAAGATGGGCCCCAGCACCAATGTCTACCAGCCTGGTAAATATCTTTGGCATTATGCAAATGGGTGTATTGAAGAAAAAGGACATCACAGTCCAAATCCCTAAGGGCCGTAAAAAGTAAACCTCTCCTTGTCAGGGACTTAATGCTATTGGCGTTCAGGGTGGCCAGACGAAACAAAGTCGCCATAAAAGACAGAGGAGGGAAAAAGAAAAAGACCAGCAATCACAACACAACAACATAGACATGCATCAGGTACAGTCCATAATCGGATCCGTCCTCAGGCGAGTCCTCTTCTTCTATTTCTTCTGCACCTTGGCCTTGCCCGTCACCTCAGAGGCTTCTTCCTCAGTATCAGTAGTGGCAGAAGGATGTTCCGAAGCACATGAGCAATAATTCGGGTCGGCACTATGATCCTCCTCCCCCTCCCCCTCCATCAAGATGGTGTGTTTACTTTTCAGCTGCTTGTGTGAATAAAGAGACTGCTTTCTGTTAACCACCTTCATATCTTGTGTTGGAGGGGGCATTGGTGTGCTCGTACCAGGACAGTCTACTTGTTTCCCAGCCCCTACGGGCGGAAGTACCACCCGAGCCGGAGCATCAGGAGCCAAAACCAAAGCCTCTGCTGAGAAGGGATTGTCCAAGGTGCAAGGTTTGTTTGTTTGTTTCAAAGTTTATTTTTATACAGGTTAGTTTGTTGGAGAATTAAATCCCCATTTACAGCAAATTCCTGTACAGCATAACTACATCAACAGGACAAAACAATAAATAAATACACACAATACAAAATTACATTAGACCTAAAAACAACTACAACAAACATTTAAATAGTCATGTAATTCAAGTTTAAACATGTGCAAATCAGAAATCTCAGTTATATGGAAAGATAATTCATTCCAAGTCTTTGCTAAACTATTCTGGAGAACTATATCCCCCATCAGATTTATGATTCGAATCGTGGGCAGTTTTCTAGTTGTTTTCCTTAACCTATCCAAGTATGTTGAATTAGAATTCAAACATATTAAATGATTTAAAGAATGTGTTTTAGAATGAATTAGACCATGACATATCACTAACCATACGTACTTTCTTCGAGCTATCGGATGTAACCAATCAAGTTCCTGATAAACTAAACATCGGTGAACTTGGAATTTATTTTTTAGGATGTAATTCTCCAACCTGTAGTAAGTCTGGTCTAATCTATTTAAAAAATTTTGATAGGAATGCATGTATAATGGAAATCCGTAATCAAGTACAGGCAACAACAACTGTTTTACCAATTTGATCTTAATTTCTTTAGTCAAACACCCTGACACCCTTCTCCTTCAAGAGTTTAGGGGCCAGAATCTACATCTCAGGGATCACAACCTCCGGTTCCACTGCATGTGCTATGGACACAGCAAGCGCCCTCTGTCTCTGCTGTTGGTGAGCACGATGGGCCTGCTCCAAAATGGAATCCTGACTGTCCACCACATCTCTCTGGTTATGCATGGCCCAGGGGCATGTGCAAAAGGAATGACCAGTATCGACACATAAATTACAACACAAAGCATTGGCGCATTGTGCTCCCGTGTGCCCTCTTTCCAGACACAAGTTGCAGCACACTGTGTCACAAGTATTACTAAGATGTGCTTCATATCCACAGCGAAAGCATGTCTTGGTTGTCCTGGATGGAAGCATTGCGCTCCATCTCTCCTGAGATAAAAGACACTGGGCAAATGCTGAAGACCGGTGGCCGTGTGGCTCAATTTAATCCTGAAGCACCAGTGCCCCGTCCAGAACAGCTCGGTGTCCAAAACAGGATCTGGTTCCCCCATCACTTCACAACGTTGGGTCAACCAACAGTGCACATCCTTAACTTTAACCTCCTCGTTCTTTTGCAGGACAGTCAGCATCCTTACCAGAGGCTTGGTAATGGGAACTGCCTCAAAAGGAGTCCATAGATGAGTGTCCTTAAGCTTATCATAATCAGACCAAAATTTATCCAAATACACAGGGGATCGGAAACTCAAATCAAAGTATCCATCCATAGGGGCATGCAATAAAGCATATAGTTCGTGAGGTGTCACAAGCAGGGAATCTCACAGCAGGGCCTTCCCCACACAGGCCCTATCAGGCTACTCTGCCAAGCCCCCTTTGTAAAACAGGTGGACTACATTACGTCTCTGGGCAGGGGAAGGAGAGGATGGGAAAGAGTCTGATTTTCCAAAGTGAGATTAATTACTGGCTGCTGACCAAGAGGCCACCTCCGCCAGCTGAGGATGGCCAGATGGAGCAGAAGACTGAGGAAACTCCAAGTCCACCCTGTCAGCCCAAGACAAATCATGTGTCTGTAAAATCCTGTTTGGGCCATGTAGTCCAGAAGCCTTAGGAGACGTACAAGAAGGTGGCATATCTGGCAGTCAGGGCAGTCCCCCAGAAGCCCCATTCCCCACATCATTGCTCGGATAATCAGAGACCTCCGTATAAGGTAGCATGGGGGAAGCACACCCAGTAGGCACATCTGGAGAAACCTCACTGGTAGCAGTAACAGTTAGACGGGGGGTCAGACAAGTGTGGTGCACCGAAATCCTCTGGAGAGACTGGTAAAACAGCAGCCAAAGAGAACCCAGCCCCAGTGCCCACCTTCCCGACCTGTGCTAAACCCCCAAGTTCGGGCTCCATAGTATAACTGATCCTCCTGGGGTCCAGGGGGAGCTCAGTGTGCCATTGTCCGATGGGGTCCCATGTCCAACCCACATCCAGCAAAGCGTGGAATGGGGACCAATGTTTAGGAAGAAAAAGGTTGGTCCCGGTCCCCCCCCCCACTCTCCTCCCTCCGGCGGGGAGGGAATGGCCAGAAGTCTCACAAGGGGGGGGGGGTCACCCTCCTTACTCACAGGCCCCACATTCGAGTGATCTTCACAACAACCAGTCCTTCCAGGTCCTGCCCCCCCGTGCAACTCAGACCGGGTCTGTAACACCTCCTTCCTCTTTAGTGCTCCAGGCGCCTGTATCCCCAAATAAAGAAATGTCGAAAGCAAAGCCTTCCATACCTGAGCCGCATCAGATTCGGGTTTGTAAATTTCATCAGGCAACCGAAAATAATCCTCATCTGGTAAGTGCATATGCTGCACTGGCCGACGCTGCTCCTTACAGTGCGGGAGTGCTCCAATCTGCCTACTCCCATCTACCTCCAACTCCAAAGCCCCCAGAGATCCAAGAGGAGCCAGAGATGCACCAGAAAAAACATCATTCACTTCCAATGCAGCGGATCCAGTCACTGCACCAACCGTGCCTTCCAGTGTCAACCCCTCGTGTGGCACGCAAGGAGTCCACAGCTTGTCCAGGATTCTGCAGAGTCAACTCCTTCTGCGCTGTACAAGTCTCTGCACAAAAAAACAACTTCGGTAATGTCCGCTGATAGTCCACACCAGGTCAGTTCGTCCTACGCTCCATTTCAGTTAACACCACCTCCTCCACCACATTAACTCTGCAACTGGCCATGAATCCAAGCAGGACGAGTAGGGGAATTTACCTAGTGTCCTGGCCAAATTTCCCCCATTCACTAAAAATACCACCAACAGCTTAATCTGGTTTAATTTCAGTTGGTTACCATCTGTATCTCTCCCTTTCCCCCTGGGCTGCCCCTGAAAAATGGACTTCTAGTTGCAGTGGGCCTACCAGGTCAACAAAATTCAATAAATAAATAAATCTAGCATGAGGTCATTCACATAGACGCTAAATAAAAAAGGGCCCCAATACTGACCCTTGGGGAACGATTGTAATAATTTGGGCCCTGTCTGAAGCAAAGCCTCCCATATTATCTGTGGACTCCCTTTGATTTAACCTGTGAATCATTTCAGGGTGGTAGGCAACAAACCAAGAGCTTCAAGCCTGGGCAGGAGGGTATCATGGTCCAGCATATCAAAAGTCTTCGAAAGATCAATAATGACTGCTCCTATCAACATCCTCCTGTCCAGCGCCTTATGCATGTCACCCACCACCTTAATTAGGGCTGCAGTGGTGCTGGGTTTTGTGAAAAACCCAGCCTGGAAATTGCTCACGAGATTATTTTCCAAAAATCATTTCATTTGAACACCAACTAACCTCTCTAAGATTTTGGACACTGTTGAAAGCAAAGAAATTGGTCTATAATTCCCTGTATATACTTTATTTCCCAATTATAGAGTGGGGTTACTTTGGTCATTTTCCATGCCACTGGGAATTTATCTAAATTCAAAGACATGTTAAAAAAAAAAAAACAATGCTAAAAAAAGTCACATCAGGGGTCCTGAGATTACAGGGGCAGCATATTAACAACACGGGAGGGATACCATCCTATTGCTTCTGAAATATCTATACTGTTCAGTTCTTTCATTACTTCATCAGCTTTAATTTTATTAAATTTAATGGTATTCCTGGTCTCACCTACTGGTAATAAATCATAACTAATTAGTGGACAAGCATTTTGATCATTATCCAATTTAAGGGCATCTGTTCCAATCTTTACGAAACAGTTATCACATTTTGTTGCTACTTCTGGCCCCAGTGGAACATTTTGTCCCTCTACTAGAAATTGTTCAGGAAAATCTACGTTTAGTTGTTTTTTTCAATTTCTTCATGATTTTCCAAAATACTTTTGGCTGTTTCTCGTTTACATTTCTAATCAAAGTTTGACTTCTCTGGTATAGCTGTTAACATATTTGTCAATATCTATTCCCTTCTATTGGACTATTGGATTTCTTGACTGAAGTTCAGTCCATCACGTTGTGGTTTTGTTTTTTAAGTTGTGCGATTTAGAACTATACCAAGGGCAGCTGGAATTTTTACTTTCTTTTTGCTTTCTAGGACAAATACGTTGCAGACAGACATACATTCTTGGTAGAAATAGTTCCGGGCACCATTAGCTGCAGGTAAATACCCTAATCTTGCCCATGCTAGTCTCAAGATCCAATAAAAAGGAAACATAATCCAGATTTTTGCATGCTCAATAGGTAATGTATTTGCTGAGGGCTAACCATTTCTCTTTGGCCCAAACACAAAAAATAGTTTGACGGTGACTAAAGCCGTCCGGAAGAACACCGGAGAGCTTGTAGATCTCTTTTCTATTTGTAAAGATGAAATCAATAGTTGCAGAAGCTGCTAGCTCTTTATATGCATTGCTTCAGTGATAAACTGGGGCAGCCCTAGACTTGCCTGAAAACAATTTTAAGGGGTGGGTAAGATTAATAGTCTGCTAATTTAAAGTCCCCCATGATCAGCGGATCATGTGAGGATTTATATTCAAATAATGCGTCTTGTAAGATGTTAAATGCCTCTAAGTTTACTTTAAGGGCCGGTAAAGACCTATAACTAATAACTGGTTAGAAATATGGGAATTTAATTTCCAGGCTCAGAATTTCTAAACCTTCAGTTTTAAATCGCTAATCTTAATTCACTAACAATCAAATCATTTTTCCCCAGAGAAAAGCAGTCTATCGCCATTTTTTGATTGGGCTCTATGCCACATTTGAAAACAGTCTATGTCAATACTGTCCATCCAAAATTTTACAATGTAACCATGTTTCAGATATAATTAACAGATGGAGTCGAAACTGGCACTGGGCTGCTAGTCAAATGCTGGAAGATTTCGTATCTGGCTAGTTAGATTTTACTTTGACTAGCCCTGTGGGCTCCTACTGGAGAAGATAATGTTTCAATAAGTACACCAGCTGGGCCAGTGGAAAAGTCTGTAGGTCTAGTGGATCTTCCCAGTCATTAGCCCTGCTGGATAGTGGCTGCAAAACTTAATTTTGACCCCTGCAGGTCTGGTTTGTATTTTAATGTCCATTCCATAACCTGATCTATTTTGGACTAAGGCTTCTAACATTAAAATGTCTATGCTAATCCCTCTCCATTTAGAACTTCTGCAGATAGCTCATTGCTGTTCACAGGGCCAGGATTGGGATGCATGTTCCCACACATCAGTAGGAACATACATAGAATTAACTTCCTATTCTGACCTTCTTACTTTCTCATTTCTGCAGCAGTTTTATACAGTACAAATCATTAGTTCTCCAGCTCTCTCCACACAGACTCCCCTTTATATTTCCTAGATTCCACCAAAGTGTTTGATTTAGTACCACATTATGGGCTGATAAAAAAGCTGGGGGAGATGGGGGTGGGAGGGCAGGAGCTCAATTTGGTTGAAAATTGGCTCTCAGGGCGTTTACAGAGGGTAATGGTGGGTGGGATAGTCTCCTCTCCTAGGAAGGTAACCAGTGGGGTCCCTCAGGGTTCGGTATTGGGGCCGCTATTGTTCAACGCCTATGTCTCGGATATAGGGAGCGGGGGGTTAGGAATAGGTCGAGTCTCTTTGAGAATGATTCAAAACTGGGAGCTCTGGTGGACTGTGAAGAAGCGAGGGAGGTGGTCCAGGGGGGTCTGGATACCCTGGAGGAGTGGTCAAGGAGGTGGGGACTGAAATTTAATGCTGGGAAATGTAAAGTACTACATTTGGGGGTAAAAAACCCGGGCCATGAATACACTCGGGGGGGGGGGGGTCATCACACTGCAGGTCACATTGGGAGAAAGAGATTTAGGGGTGGTGATAGACGTCAAAATAAATAACTCTGAAAATTGTAAAAGAACTGCAGCAAAAGCAAACAGGATACTTGACTGCATAGCCAGGGGATTTACATCCAGAAGGAGGGAGGTGATCCTCCCTCTGTATAATGCCTTGGTCAGGCTGCAGCTTGAGTACTGTGTGCAGTTCTGGAGACCGCATCTGAAGAAGGACATAGCACTGCTGGAGAGGGTCCAGAGGACAGTGACCAGGATGATTCAGGGCATGAAGGGGAAGCCTTATGAGGAGAGACTGGAAGAGCTTGGGCTTTACTCACTGGAGGAGAGGAGGGACAGGGGAGATATGATAGAGGTTTTCAAGTATGTAAAAGGAATAACCAGGAGTGGAACCAAGGGGTTTTTTAGGCTAAAGAAGGAGGGGCACAACCAGGTGCCATGAGTGAAAGCTGGAGAGGGGAAAACTACAGGGGCGAGCGCAGGAAACTTTTTCACTGAGAAGGTGGTGGACCTGTGGAATGCACTGCCTGGGAGGCTGGTGGAGGAGGGCACAGTGGAGGGATTCAAGAGGGGGTGGGACAGGTACAAGGGGAAAACAAACTAAAGAGGACCCTCTTGGGGGCTGGGGGGGGTGGTAAGGCGAGCAGCCATTAGGTTGCTGGCTTTCGAGCAGACAAAACAGACCATTTGGCCTATTCTGCTGCCTTTTTTAGTATGTTATATTAAATGCTGTTGGTAGGCTTAGAATCACTCATTTTAGCTGGCCTGCCGACTCAGGAGTAGTGCAACTGCTTGCTACACAGACGACTTGGTTCGGAAGTGGGCCTGGGAATTGGAGGGCTGGCCAAGGGCAGGAGAACTGAGCGTCCCATGGACTTCTCTCCTCCTCCGGGGGGGGGGGCTCCTGGCGCTCGTCAAACCCCCGGTGAAGGTCAGGGGTCCAACAGCCAGTGCCAGTACTTACTGGAGGCAGGGCAGACACTGGCACATGCGCACCTCTGATGTCATTACATGTCCTGCCTCTGAGGAGTACACGGAAAAACATGGGCCAAGCAGGATGCCACCTGCCTCACACTGCAGATCCTGCACCACTATCCCATGGCACCCCCGGGGACCATATCCTGCTGTCTGACGGGAGGAAGGGCCACCTCCCAAAGGCCCCGCCCTGCGGGTCAATCCAGGGCTATTAACTGGGTTAAGTCCTGGGTCAGTGGATGGCGGGGCTGGGCGAGTGGGAGCCGAACCATTAGAGAAAGTGAAGCAAATAAAGAAACATCACTAATTTTGTGTGAAAGAAGAGTAAAAACTATGAAATTAAAATGAAAACAAATAAAAATGAAGTTTTGGCCCAAGTGAAAATATAGATATAGATATAGATATAGATATATATATATATATATATATATATATATATATACACACACACACACACACACACACACACACACACACACACACACACTTGGGCGTGTGGTTTGATGAAAACCTAAAACTTGATTACCATATAGAAAGAATAACTGAAGTAGTAATAGTAGACTTGGAGCTTTCCGACCTACTGGTTATTCTATCAATAAACAAAGGAGAATTTCTTTAGTAAACCAGTTGCTGATCCTCATCTTATTTATTCATTCATTTATAAATGTTACCAGGAAAAGCATACTGAGCAATGTTGCTCGTTTCCAGAAGTGTCCTGGCGGTACAGGGGGTAGAGTGACAGAGCAAGCACAATGGTATTAGCAACAAAATACATCAATCCACAATAACATGCTAATGGCACTACAAGGTACACTTATAATGATAATCCAACAACCAGCAAGAGAAAATAAATACAGGACAAGAGTTACAAGTGTAATACAATGGGAGAATTCAGTGAACATCACGAGGGAGAGCGGGCTAGTGGAGTGGGGGCTTCTGCAGGAGGTGGGAGGTGAGGCTACGGCAGGATGGGGCATGTCTAATGGGAAGGGGAAGGGAGTTCCAGATTTTGGGGAAGCGATGAGGAAAGGCAGCTTGTCCAACGGAGGTGGACCTAGAAGGGATGGCCAAAGTGCAGAGGTCAAGATTACGAAGCGAATTGGTGGACTTGGACCATGACAGCCATGTATATGCAAACAAAACTCTGTTGACAAAGGTTGAGGTGGTTTATAATTGCCTAGCCAGACTCGTTCTGAAGTGTGACTCTAAACACACCATTGTAATTTGTATAGTGAACTTGGATGGCTAACTTTAGAAAATAGGAGGAAGCTAATTTGGGCAAATCAAATATATAAAACAGATTTTGCTAAGCCAGTGTACCTGTTTGAAAAATTGGTAAAAAACAGTACTTAAATACAGTTTAAGAAATAGCAAAACGAGATAATTTAAACTCCCAAGGTCATTAAATAAATACGGAGAGAGAACCTTCCCCTTTGTTGCTATGACATTATGAAATTCATTAAATAATTCCCTTAAGGGGGTGGTCAGAAATCAAAAACGTTTTCTATTAAAGAGTTAAAACACAAATTAACAGTTTGTTGTATGTGTAATGGATGACGCAATTAAGTATGGCTCTGACATACATAAACAGACACTGAATGTGGGTATATACATTGTCTGGGAATCGTATCATTAAGATATACTAAACTTTTCAGAATCTCTTGTGTGACTACTAATGTATTTATTGTCTTGTGTAATGTATGAAAATCAATACTATTTTTATTTTAAATTATCTTTGTAAAGTACACAGGACCACCTTGTAAATGGGACCTTTTGTCCTAATGGTGTGTTGTACCATCAAATCCTGTATAAAAATGAAGAGTTTTACTACTACTACTCACACTCTGCTGAATTACTTTTTATAAGTAATGACTTTGAGTGCTGAAATGCTTCAGGACTATATGAACTAGTTCCTCAGTAAGAGAAATACCACAGCCAGGAAAGTTGCCCATGCATATACAGTACAGATAGTATGTGCGTTGAGTTAATTATCCTACATAGTCATATAAAAATAAAAAAACACCCCTAATGTAAAACCTAAAGTTTTCATAAACGCACAAACTCAACAGCAATACCCTGTATAAAAAAGGTGTGAAACTCAATTTGAGTTGTGTCTGAACAAGGGAACCAAGAATAATTAATATACAACTATACACAAAACTAGCCTTCTCCATTAAGAGATTCCTATAAAAGTATTGTAGTATTATGCCGTGCTTTTCTAACTGCAATCAGTGCAACAGAGTTACTATGGTCCATTATACTATTTTATAAAGCCCTCTGCACAAGCTCCACAGCTCTCCTAATTCACGGAGGTTTCAGAGTAGCAATGCATAGCAAGTACTGTACAACCAACTGTAGAAATAAGACTCCAGTATAAAACATGCACAGCAAATAATTTCAATGTATAGGTAGTCCTAACCAGACAAACTAAACTATTCATTACACAATTTAGGTAAAAGCAGACTAAAGAACTATACCACATAATTACACAAGATGGAGTAGAAAATGTCTTGCTGGAGTAATACGGACTCTTAATCACTCAGTCCCATCCTCAACTGACACATCCAGCCTCCAGTGTGCCCCTGCAGTCCCCGACACAGCCAAGGAGTGTTGAAATACTATGAATAAGGCAGTGAGTGTTGAAATAATGTGAATAAGGCAGTACTGTCAGTGTAACAGCAAACTCTCTGCAAGCAGTGTTTTGTGACACAAAGCAGCAAATAGCTGTTTTGTAGCAAGATGCGGCAAATAATAAGCTGTGATAAAACTGACATAGTGGTTGTATTTGCATGGTACCAAAAACTGGTATAGATGGGAGTTCAGACAGTTTACCATGACATCAATCAGCAGCCGCCCAAATACACAGGTCCTGGAAGACCCCCAGGATGCACTTTCCTCCTGCAGAATGGAGCAGAAAGTCTGAGCACTCCAAATCAGGAAGTTGTAAATAGACAACTGACCAAACCGGAAAGTTCCAAGGTTTTTATTGCTAAAAAGTACAAAGTTACAACAAGAGCTCTAGCTGCTCCTGATCAAAGCCCCATGCACTTCTCTCCTGCAAACTCAGACCACCTCTTACTTCAAAATGCCTTCCAGAAAAATCACCCTGTTAGATTTTAGTTTACGTCCTGATTAAAGCAGAACCCCATCCTCACCTACAAGATCCTATACAGATTGGGCCCTGGTTATCTGGCTTATCTCCCAACTTCTGCCCCCTCAGTCCTTTACCTCAACTCCTCGACTCGGGGCCTCCTTGATGTTCCTAGGGTCAGGCTAAAACAATCTGGTGATCGTGCCTTCAGCGTTGCCAGGTCGACCCTGCGGAACACACTACCAGCGGTCATCAGGGAGACCCCAACAGCTGAGTTGTTCAAAAAGGGGCTGAAGGCTCATTTATTTCAGATGGCTTTCCCCCGAAGGCATCTGACCTGCACAAATTTTATTATTTTACTACACAGAGAATTATTTGTTTTATATATTTTAATGTATGCATTGTGTTACTGACCTTACCTTTTAATGTAAGGCGCCCAGAGCCTCAGGGATTGGGCGCCGGATAAATAAAATTTTCCTTGCCATTAGCCTCTTTGATCATCATCTTGCTTTCTTCGCATCACTTGGAAATGCATGCTACTATGGTCATGGTGTCCAATCAGACCAGTGGTCCGTCCCCTCTCAGTGCTTCTGAGAATGAAGTAATGTCTTTAAAGACCATCCGAATCTCTAGTACATTTCCAGCACCTCTACTTTAGGTGCATTTGCACGTATTTACAGGTATATGAAGGACACATTTAGGAAATTATTAACAAAAATCTGTTCAGCCATATTAGAGGTATTGTGCTGGAAGTGCTTGTGGTCCAAAACTGAAAGCTGGTTTCCGAGCACCTTTGATTTGATCCCCCCTCAAAATCCCATCAGCACACCTTTTATATGCCGAGTGATCATTCAGTGCAATTTGAAGAAAACCTACACATATTGTACAGTACAGTAGTGGTGTGGTAACGATTTAGAAAAGGTGGCCAGCATTCAGCCATGAACCAAAATAAAAGAGTCAATGCGCTAATATATACAGGGCACATATTCACAAAATAAAAACATAAAAAATCTAGAGCAGCAACAAGCATTTGCATTTTTGCTACATTATTTCCAGACAGATGGATAAATGCTGTCCAATCAGGAGAAAGGCATGAACAAAATTTCAAGGTAAAGTAGGTGACTGTGATGAGCTTCCTTATAAAAAAAGGCAAAAATATTCCCTTCATGGACTCCTTCCACTTAAGCAAGGTCTCCCCTCGGGTGTGGGGGGCAGCAGCTGGCAAAGCTGTCACTTTCATAAAACCTTACAGTAAATATACTGCAGGGACCCGGAAGGGGGCCTTGTTCAAAGAAGAAGAAGAAGAAGAAGAAGCATAAGCATTTATAGAGAGCTTTTTATACACAGTGTATGCCAAAGCACTTTACAAGCAATGCTAGACTGGTAGTGAAGTGACAATATGTGGTGGCAGCCATATCGCACATCATCACCCACACACAGCCAGTATAATTGCATGAACCGGTTTATGGGGAGGGGAATGTTGGCCAGGACACCAACAGTTGTTCCCTACTCTTTTCGAAGAGTGCCCTGGGTTCTTTTACTTCCACCAGGACAACACCAGGATGGGCAGAAGGGACCTCGGTTTAACGTCTCATCCGAAGGACGGCACACCCCAGCAGTACAGCACCCCCCAATACTGCACTTGGATGCCAACGATTTTTAGGTTCAAGTCCAATTCCGGTGTGGGACAAGAACCCATGACCTTCTGGCCCAGAGGCGGATGTGTCACCAACTGAGCTAGGCTGAAAAGAAGATTTTTGTTATACGCACAGAATGAAAGAAACACTTTTATGAATAGGACCCTAGAATTTCTGCTGCAATAGGGAGTTCAGCCCAATCCACAGTAAATCTGCTCGATAACTAGTACTCAATTTACATTTTTCCATTAAAACATTTTGGAGTACTACTTTTTCTGCTACAGAAAGGCTCGTCTGAGTCTAGTGCCTGCTCTCTCCAAATTCATCAGTATTTTTCTTTATTTGGGGTAGATTGAAGTATATACGGTAGTAGATTATTTTCATCAGGCAACTGCATCTGCCCACCACAGAGCAAAGGAGCAACAGGGGGAACAGGAATTCCATGAGCCCCCCCCCAATACTAAACAAAAACCAGGACTGTATATTCACACTATTTTCCTGAGAACAGCAGGACCAAGAAAGATGAAGATAAGCCTTTGTACCTATATACTTTTTCTAGTTTACATAGCCCCTTTAACCCATTTTCATTCTGCCTTAGATTTTTTCAGAATCTGACATAATTAAAGGATCTCTGATTTTAATATAGCTATCCCAAGGTTTTCTGCATTAATCTCAGCTGTTTTTTTTAACATCTGTTGTTTATCATTAACTTTTTCATAACTAAGTAAACTAGCATGCAACAGAAACTGTTCCCTGGCCTTATGGGTCAATGGTATCCAAGCTACCACATGACCCATCCTGATGGGAGGTGGTCTTGTTTTCCATTAGCAGGATGAATGCCCAGGTTTTGCATTCTGCTAAGAAATACTGCCAAGGGCTGGCCTGTCAGCACAGCAGCAGAGCTACTGGTTGTGAAACCGGTGACCCAAATTCAGGAGCGAACCTGGACCACCAGGAGCTGGGAGAAGAGAGTTGAGCATTCCAACAGATGCTCCTTTCGAGGGAGGCAGGGCACTGCAATACTGCCCTCTGGGTGACCAGTGTGGAGAATGATGGGACCATTGTTCTCAAATGTAATTGTTGACGTGTCAGTGAAGCATAACCACTGCTTATTTGACAAAGTCCAAGACATTTGTTCCTGTCAAAGTGGAGGTCTGAGCTGTACTTTCCCCATGGCTGGTGGCCGGGGGGAAGAGAAGTGACTGTGGGTGGTGTTGCAGGGGGACCCTTTGGCAACTATACCATCCTTACCCTCAGACACGGAGGGCTTCCCTGGAATATGCCTACCCTAGCTAGCTTCTAGTGGAGACAGAAGCATAAGAATTCCAGGTACAGAAGTACTCATCAAACAGGGTCGACACATATGCACTGGGGGACTGAGTCATAGCTACTATTGTTTCACAATACAGGCCAAAATATTAGGCTACTTATCATGCCCCCATGACCATCTAAATGACAACTTTCAAACCCGTTTCATGGCTCTTCAGCTTCATGTTACAGAGCAACCGCCGATCCGCATGGGTCTGCTGCTTCAAGTAGGGACCAAAGGGCCCTGCATGAAGCAAGTTACAAATTTAGTGCCCTGCTTGACAGGTCTACTGCTTCCTGTATGGTCCACAGGGCCTTTAGCAAAACAAGCTACAAGTCTGTGTCCCTGCCCAATGGGTCTGCTACAATGGGCCCACACAAAGAATTCTTTAGGTGTCAGTTATTACATACTTTTTTCAAACAATTAAGGAAATAAATTGTAAAAAAAAAAAAAAAAAAAAAACCCTATGTTAATGCATCCGTTAAGGTTGAAGTACAAAACATAAAAAGCAGAGAAATAAAAACGAAGGGGGAAAAAGTCTGGGAGCTTTGATGAATCTGTACTGTGCTGTTCCTCAGGGTTTAAGCAATCTTGCGACACAGCACTGGCGTTGCCTTAACTTCAGTACAGTCTTGTCAAACAAAGTAAATTACTTATACAGCAATGCTTGAATAGAGGACGACAAAGTTAGGGTAATACCAGCATTGTGTCACACGATCATCAAAACCCAGTCAGCAAAATGGCTGCGGCACAGGTCTCGACCACATCACGACTCACAGTCTAGCACCTTCAATCACTGGGTCCCCAAGAAGCCCAGACATTCAGGCCAGAGGGGCCATCATTCCCCCAAGGACTTTTCCCAAGACAGGTCAGATGGAGAGCTCTTGTCCTATAAATGCTCATTCAAATCACACCACTAGGATATGGGTACACGTTTCTTCCAAACAGACAAAATGCTGTACCTGACAAAGAAGACTAACGTGTGCCTGCGCCTTTTGGATCAAACCAGTCCTTCCAATGCAAGATCAGATGTTGGCTTCACTGACAGAGTAGACTCTGTTCTTCCCTCTTCATGCCTTTACGGAAACTGCCATCAAGAAGGAAGAGAGCTCCCAAGAAATGAAAAAGCCTAATCCGGGTTCTCCACCATATTATATTCCGTTTGCATTAAGAGGATCAAGTCTCACAAGGCCTCAAAATCAGACACCCTCCGGTTCACCTCATTCGCCAAGGATACTACTCTCCCCATAAAAAAGGGCAGCGATCCTCAAAGGCATGACATGCAAAAAGCTGAAGGGCACCTTTAAACCAGTATAGGAAGCCCTGTTCTCAGTCCTGCAAACAATGCACCCTCCCTACTGGAATGTTGTTCAGGAGCTCCTCTAAGTGTAAGTAAGAGGTCTCCTCCTTGATGACACATAGCCAATACCCATCTCGCTGACACCAGTAATGATGCCTCCAAGATCACAGCCAGGGGTGTCACAGCCAACGTGATCACCAAGAGAACTCTCTGGCTCAAGAATGAAGCAAAGACACACAGTCTAAGACTATTACTTCAGGCACCTTATAACAGCAAACATTTATTTAAGGACACTCTCATGAACGTGAATCAAGGACCTGGCTGAAATGCAGAAGATAAAGCATTTTGTTCAAAGGAGAGACAGGATCATTTTAATCGGTCTATGCCATTTTGCAACAGCCAAGGTTACAGTAAGAGATGCTCTTTTTGAAACCCACAGTCGTATGGAGCATGACCCTACTTCCAGAACCTGTCCAGAGGGAGTGGAAACAATAACAGAGGTTGAGGAAACAGGGTTCGACAAATACGATAGCCCGACCTCCCAGGCTATTACTTTCCAGCCAGGGACAAGCACTGTTGCAAATAGCAACTTGTCCATGGGCAAGCATTAAAATAAAAAAAATATATATATATTATGCTGCAATACCAACTTTTGCCAGTAGGGTGCACGTGCATGCGATACTGGAGTAGTCCTATCCTGTGGTGGTGGTGGTCATCTGACAATCAGCCACCCCAGGACAGCACTCACGTGCTATGATGGCAGATTGGCAGGTCAGCAGCGGGGGCCAGAAACAGTGCAGAGCGCCGGCAGTACCAGCGGGTGCCAGCAGCCAAGACGTAACAGAGGAGGAGCCAGTCATGAGACTGGCATGTGTGGCAGCAAATCCAACGGAGGCTCACCGAAGGGTAAGGCGCACATTGGCTGAGTTTGGCTCCCACGAAGACTTGGCGGAAGCGATCTGTGGACACGCACACTCACTTTCTCTCATCTTCACAGAGAAAGGACGTGCGTGCTCTTCCCAGAGCAGTTAGCTTTGTCGTTGTCTTGTGGAGAGGAGACTTGGAGAGAAGTCGATTAGTCCCGAGGGGCTGTCTTGTCTGTTAAAGCCTGGCACTACCTGGCTGCCTGTTTATTTAACTACTGCCCAGTCCACACTCAGCTTTTAAAATAAAAAAAAAAAAGCCAGAGCCTCAGGGAGAGTTCGAGTTAGCAAGGGAGGTTGCTTGGTGTGAGGTCGGTGGGCGCGCTGTGGCGGGGGAGGGGATGGGGATTGAGGAAGCTGGACACAAATAAAGCTGTTTGCTTGCTCATGCTCACAGAAATAAAAAATAGGGACTGGCGAGCCTGAGAGGAGAGGGAGAACATTGTCAAAGCCAGCCTTTCACTAAACTGTGTTGAGTGTTCTGCACCAGGCAGATCCTTTCAGAAGCAAAAAAAAAAAAGAGAAAACACAAAAAGTCAATAAGGAGTAGAACTCAACTGAAGTGTGCATTTTGTTCCCATAATTTCACTAAACTGTTTGTGTTGATTGAGTGTTCTGCACCAGATCCTTTCAGAAGCCAAAAAAAAAAAAAAAAACACGAGAGAAAATACAAAAAGTCAATAAGGGGTAGAACTGAAGTGTGCATTTTGTTGTTCCCGTATTTAGCGCAACTTAATTGAAGGGTGGACCTAAGAAGGGACCACTGAAGGACAAGGAGTACTATTGAGAGAAAATCAGGAGGGGTACCTAAAATAAACAGGGAAGGAGGAACTAGTGCAGTGATCCACGGAAACACAGTGCATTGACTGTAAGCTGGTAAAAGTGCACAGAAAAATTACAAGTTCAGTACAGACTAAAGGCAGCCCCTTTGTACTGCAGCAACTTTTTTTCCTTTGCACTGCACACAGTCTGTCTGGCTGGGTTTGCTGTCTGGGGCTAAATTCTTCTTGCGTCTGCACTGTTAGTGTGTGCTGGGTTGAGGGCCAGGCTGTGGAGTCAGTGGTGAGGTGAGCCTACTAATAAGGGAAGGTGAGGGGAGGACTTGCTAACTAGTTGCCCAAATAAATAAAAAAGTAAAAACAGTAATAACTGCACAGTAACTGGTGAAGGAGAAATCAGTAGTAGAGCAGTACTTACAAAACTGCACTAATTCCCTCAAGTGACTTATTTAAATTTATTTTCTCATTGTTTAAAGTTGTAAAAGAGTACTAGCACATTTGAACTTGACCTTAGTTTGTACCCGCCCTAAACTGTGTGAGTGTGTGACTGACTAGTGAATTATTAAAAAAACTGAAAGAACTGCCAGTCACTGTCAGGGTCAGCTTTCTGAGGGAGCAATAGGCACAGCCTTAGGGAGTTGCATGCTGTGCGCATGTTCTGTTATTACTAACAGGACCAGGTCGGTGACCGTCCGACCCTGTAACCTGCTGGGCTTTTCCTATTAGACTCGTCCCACTCCCCATTCCCTTCCAGCGACTTCTTCTGAGTGTCTTGTGTGCCTGCCCCGCCAAATCGGATTAAGTGACTTGCCTTAGTTTGCACAATCATAACTCTAAAAGTTTCAAGACAATTCTAAATAAAGATCCATCGCCTTTATTTATTGAAAAGGCTAAAGCAAATAAGCACCTCATTCTTCTACTGTGTGTGTCCCTCTGGCCCCCACCCAGTGTCATCACTGTCTGCCAGCCACTCAGTCCACCAAACCCCGGGCACCCAAAGAAACTCTCACAGACACACTGAAAAATAAAATATATTTTATTATCATTGGGGGAAGAAAATAAGTGCCACAATATGCAGAACCGGAGTAGGAGGAGCAGTAAACAGCAGACTCTTTTTCTCTCTGGTCAGTAGCCTCACGAGTATCAGCAGTGACAGCAGACTCCATCAGTAGCAAGACACCACCTGAAACTGAAACACAGTCCACCTCTGTGTCTAGTGCAGATAAGAGTAATAACAATGACAATGAGCCTATATCTGTGTCAGGAGATATAACTGTTGATCAGTGTGTTGAATTAAGCAATGAAGGCTTAACTGAAAGTTTACATCCACTCCCTAAAAAACGTACTTTAGTGCTCCATGAGCAGGATGAGAGGCCAGAGAGGCCAAATAAAGATAAGAAAACGATCAGGAGAAAAGGGCCAGACTGTTTCAAAGGCATTGGTTAACCATTTATAACTGGCTGAGATATGATGAAAAAAAGAACTGATGTATTGCACTGTGTGCAAAAATATCCAACCATTGCAGTACCAGCCTTTCAAAAGAAACCTAATGTTTTTGCCACTGGCTCAAATAATTTTGGATTGAGTCACTACGTGCTCATGACAAGTCCAATCCACATTTGCTGTGTATGAATCAACATATTGCACACAGTGGTCAGCATGCGGTACGTTTTGATATCACTGAGTCCCCACTGTATCAAGCATTTACGCAGTTGGATCAGGGCACTAAGGTCAAGATGCAACGCCTGTTCAACACAGCATATTCCACTGCCAAAAATCTGCACCCTTTCTCAGACATGGAGTGGCTCTGAGAACTGCAGGAAAAAAATGGGATAACGCTTGGTTCTAATTATACCAATGATAACGATCCAGGGACTTCTGTAGTGCTATATCAGCAGTTATATCCCAAACCCAGATGAAGACTCTTACTGATGTTAAATATGTGACAGTTCTTGCTGACAGTAGTACAGATTCTAGTATAACTGAGTGGGAAAATGTTTTCATACGGTTTGTTGACCCAAACTCAAAACAGGTGCGTACAATGCTTATCCAAGTTGTGTCACTGGAACATGCACATGCAGAAGATGTATTTCACGCAATAACGACTGCACTTGAGTCAGTAAATCATCCTCTAAGTAATCTACAAAATGTTCACAATCCAGGGCCACTCCTTGTTTCAACAAATTTTGATGGGGCCAGTGCCATGATGGGCGAAAGAGGAGGAACCATAGCAAAGTTGCGGGAACACTGTCCTCAAATAACTGCGATGCACTACGCTGTCCATAAGTTAGAGCTGGCAGTTCTTGATGTGGTAAAAAATAAATACATTTGCGTCAAAGCTTGAAAGTACTCTCAAGGGAATATTTAAGTTTTATCATTACAGTCCCCCCCAAAAAATGAGAGAACTAAAAGAAATTGCTAATGTCATGGATACTGATCTTGCTCACTTTAGTGCTATAAAACAAGTGAGATGGCTTGCCAGTAGGTCACGGTCAGTTCATGCAGTTCAGGTTAACCTACCCAGTGTCGCTCAACACCTAGAACATGCATCTTCTACTGGTGGTGGTGATGAAGGTTCTAGAACAAAGGCCCTCTTAAAAGAAGTACAGAGTGTGTGCAGTTTGTAAAATCCCTATATATACTACAAGACTTCCTGCCAATACAAAAAACCTGTCACTCCAGTTTCAAAGAGATGACACAGTAATACTGGAAGTTCCACAACTTGGTGAGACCTGCCTACTCCAGCTTACAGAGCTGAAAACATCACCAGGGAAATACATGGCAGCTTTCCTTAGCCATTACAAACCTGAACAGAAATGGATGAAGTATGTTGTGTCAAAGAGGGGAGGGGAGGAGGAGGAGAAGGAGAGCACTGTTCCTTTCCCATTCAGAGGCAACTGCCCAGAAGTCAATTTTGTAAGAGATACACAATTGCAGAATTTAATCGATGCAGCGATAACGTACATGACGAGAGAGGTTTAAAATTTCTCAGAGGTGCCTCAAATGGTTCAGCTTTTTAGATTTCAAGCAGTTTGATCTGCCAAGAGACCAACTAGTGGTGTTTGGGACCTGTGAACTGGCAAACCTGGTTGAATACTTTGATTTTTTCACGGAAGAGCAGCAGGAACATATAAAGCCTGAGTATGCTGCATTTAAAATGCTGCTTAATTCTTCAGCTGACAAGCCCTATTTGCAGGTCTATGCAAAATTACTAAAAGAAAAACCACCACAGATTGGGCACATTATTCTTGACTTAGTCGAAATACTAACAACTATGAGTGCCTCAACTGCTAAGTGTGAAAGAGTTTTTTCTCAGAACCTTATCAAAACAAAAATACGGACACGGCTTTCTGATGACACACTACAGTCTCTCCTGCACACAGCGGTAGAAGGTCCTGAACTGCATGAATTTGATCCTGATCCTGCAGTTAACCACTGGCTGCTCTCTGGTCCAGGAACTAGGCATGTTCATGGGCATGCTGTTGCTGCTGCTACATCTACTGCTGGTGGTGCCGCTGCTGCTTCCGTTTCTTCTCCTGATGAGTGATGATGATCCTGATGCAAGTACTCCTAGTAGTGCTCCATCATCATCTTCTTCCTGTCTTCCCAATCTCTAATCAGTCTACCCCTTGATGACAGTCATGCTATATTCACAGAATGGCTTGTTGATTGATGGCCTTCATTTCTATCCAATTCTTAAACAATTGTCCCATCTCTTCTGAAAGAGACTTCAGCCTGCACACATGGTTAGGGTCACCAGATGTCCTCTTTTATGAGGACACGTCCTCTTTTCCAGCTGCCAAATATTCTTCATGTACCTTCAATATCCTGTTGTATTATTATTATTTTTATAATTTTTTTACTCTCCTACCTAGGACCTCCCCTTGTATATGAGCTGTGAAGGCAGTGGAGACTTTAAGCCTGTTTACTCGGGGTCTGGCATGAGGGCTCAATGGGGGAGGATCTAAGTGTCCTCTTTTTGGCATCCCAAAAATCTGGTACGGTACACCGGTCCCACCCTGGACCTGCTGTATAAACTGAGAAAAAAAAGGAATTGGATGGAAAGTCACTCAATATTGTTTTTCCTGATTTACACAGTTCTTCTACATCTACATCCATCCTAATACAACAATACAACCCCAGGCACACCATGTAATTTATTTCTACATAAGTTGGGTTAAAATTTTCATATAAGTGTACTGGACTACCACTCAGAACTCTGGGACTACCATTTTTGACTAGGCCAGTTGTCCTAGACTAGCATGCCATTTTGAAATTTGTCGCTCCTGAGAGGAAACTATGACAGGAAATCTTCCAGTGCATTCTGAAGGTACACTGTTCCCGTCAATGCACAGGGAGAAGACTAAACTTATTTAAAGGGCCATGTACCAAGATCTGTCAGGACAGATGGATCCAGGATATTGTTAAGCTGGGCTACCTCAATGAATTCACCTGTACCCCACCGCCAATATGTCTACGTCCTCAAACCTCCAGGTCACATGCACAAAAATCTAGCAGAGGGGCCTACCATCGCCCACCTTCTGGAGATAAAGGTAATTCAAGCAGTGGAGGTGGGACAATGTGGTGCTGGCACTCACTTGACCTTTTTGTAATGCACAAAAAAAAAAAAAAAAATCAGGAGGCCACAAACTAGTTCTGGATTTCAAGTACCTAAGCCCATTCGTCAAGTACCAGAGGTTCAAGACAGAATCATTGCCGCCCTGGTGGCACTGAGGGTTGAGGCACTGGACACCACACCTCGCGATACACCAGCGACCCGGGTTCAGAAGCGAGCTCGGGCACTGGGGATTGGCAGGGGAAGGGTAGAGGATGAGTGCCCTCGTGGTACCCTCCTCCCCGGGAAGGAAGGGCGGGGTCGATCCGGCGTGCAGCGGCAACGGTGGAGACCAGGGGTGCTGCAGCATGCCTAGCAATGCACGTAGTTAGCATGGTCGACACCGGCAGGGTTGCAGTGCATCAAAGTGCTCCGCTCATGAGGAGGGGGTGGAGGACCATTAAGAAAACGGGAAAACCCAGTCTGTGGGGGTAGGCGATGGCACCTGCCCACATCCCCAATGCAGAGTCCGTCCTACCTGGCCTTCCAGGTTCCTTCATCCGAGTCCTCTCCCACATCAGGGTCTGCCTCTAGGAGCACCCAAAGAGGAGGGGCAGCCCCACCCCAGAGGGGTTAAGCCGGGGGTACCGACAGTGGGTAGAGGAGGAGGAGGAGGAGGAGGAGACAGGAGGTGCAGATGGAGGACTTCAGGCAGGGGACGATCAGGCAGGATGCCTGAGAGAGGCCCCCCCAGACTGTGACTGAAGGGAAAAAGAATTAAAAAAAAAAAAATCACAGACTTGGACTGTAAGGGAGATTTATCCAGGGGGGCTTCCACAGTTTAACTGACCTTAAGAATACCTACCACCACATTTCTATCTGACCCCAGCATGTCAGATACCTGTGGGTCACCACAGATGGCCAGCACCACCAACATATGGCTCTCCCTTTGACCTGGCCTCAGTGCCAAGAGTTCTTGTGGCACATCTCAGGGAACAGGGCTTATATCTTTTCCGTTATTTGGAAGACATCCTAATCTGGGCCCCTTACCAGAAGGAAACACAGGGTGGCAGGGCTCACCCTGGAGATGTTCAAGAATTTTAGCTGGGTCATCAACTGTGAGATGAGCTCCCTGACCCTTTCAAGAACACAGATCACCTTAGGAAGCATTTTGGCATGGTCAAAACCACAATGTCTTTGACAACTGACAGGCAGCTTGAGCTACAGGAACAGTTAAATATCTTCCTGCAGAAGCCCCGGTGTCAGCTTAGAACATCGTGAAAATGCTGGGCACCTTAGTTTCTTGCCTGGATCTCATGTCTTTGGTGGCCCTACTCTTTTGGGAACTTCAGTTCTTCCTGTCACTGTAGAGCCAGAGGTTCAGAGATCCACATCAGTCTTGGACTACCAAAAGAGATTTAGCTGTCCTTCCGCTGGTGGCTTGCACCATCACATCTAACAAAACTGTGTGCCCCTATTCAAGAGGTAACTGATTCTACTCTTCACAGATGCAACCCAGTCAGACTGGGGAGCCCAGCTACTCAACCATACGGTTCAGTGTCTGTGGTCACACTTGATGGGAATATTTTGTTCAAAAATGTTTATGCAGTAACTGCCATATTACAAAACTTAACAGGAATAGCAGCAGGAAAAATAGGTGTAGCATTTTGCAACTAACCTTGTGTAAAGCAGTTATATAACCTCCTTCGGGTGAGCTCAGATGTGTAGAAAGTGACTACTATACATAAACAATTTTGTGTAGCACTTTATAAAAATTGTGCAATTTCTTGCTATACCATACCAGGTAAAATTTTTCCTGTACACCTGGAAAAATGAGCTCATACCCACATACTGGAACTCAAGAGCGGTGATCCTAGCTGTTCGTCACTTTGTACTTCTAATATGCCACAAGTCGATTCTGATGGTCAGCGACAACAGGGCAATGGTCGCCTACATCAACAAGCAAGGCAGCACCAGAGGAAAGGCTTTTCTCTGGCAGGCACTTAGCATTTTACTTTGGACAGAGTGAAACCTACTCTCCATCTCAGTGGTATACCTGCAGGGCATTTTGAACACCAAAGCAAATCAGGGGAGTCTGAACTCGATCCAGTCAGGAGAATGGTCCTAACACTACGCGATTTTCCACCAGGTTACCCACATGTGGTTCTCTCCACAGGGACAGATCCATTTGCCTCGAGGCACAACCACACACGTCCCAGATACTGTGCCAAGAACTAATATGGTGCCGGACCAGTGGCTTTGAGGGTTGAGGCGATGGACGCCACACCTCACGCTGCGCCAGCAACCCGGGTTAGGGAACAGACTCGGGCACCGGGGGTTGGTAGGGGAGGGGATGAGGACTGGGCTCCCACGTGGAGCTCTTCTCCACAGCTTACAGGGGATGGGGTAGCCCGGCGAGCCAGAGACCCCACCGGTGGAGACCGGAGGTACTGTAGCAAGCCGGGCAAGCACGTACTAGCATGGCCGATGCAGCCAGAGTTGCAAAGAGACAGGGTGTCGGGGACATGCCCGTACACGGGAGAGGAAACTGCAGCAAGAAAAAGGGAAAAAAAAAACCTGCGGGCCGGATAGGCGACGGCAGCCTGGTGCCCCGACCGCCACACGCCCAACACTGGGCCTCTGCCTCCGCCCCCTGATCTCCCCACGGGTATGGACAGAGGGCCCATAGGAAGCGCTAACGCCTTTGAGGGGGTAGATGGTCACAGTGGGCAGTAGAAGCGGCAGGTGTGTGGACTGCCTGAGAGAGAGTTCGGTTCTCGGGGAGATAAAATAGAATTAAAAACAAAAAAAAAAAAAAAAAGAACTATTACGGCAGGGCCTCAGCTGTGGCCACCTTCAGTCTGAATTGATCCTTGGAAGCCCTCTATGCCTTCACTTCGATTCTCATTATTCCTCAGGTGATATGGAAAAATGATTCAGGACAGAGCCAAGATCATTCTGATCATGCCTTACTGGTCCAGAAGACCATGGTTCATTTCTCATATCACCCTTTGTGGTCGACACCCTGACGGCAAAACACAGAAAAAGACCATTATGGCGACATTCGCGGTAATGGTCCTTTTTCTGTGCTTCGCCTTCCCCCAGTGTTCCACCCCCTCCCTGGACCAACTCCAACCTAGAGTTGGAATCCTAGAGTCCGGGGGGTGCGGGAGGCACAGCCCCACCACAGAAAACAGCGAAGCAAGAGGTGGCACAATACCTGTGTCGGTACTGTGCCGTCGCTGTGGGGGAGGTCGGCATTCTCGCCGACGAGATATCTTGGTGCTTCCTTAATTTCTCTAATCACACTCTCAGAAACCCCACTCTGGCATCTTCTGTCCCGAAGCAACCTCCTATCTGAAGGTCTGGTCAAGAATCTGAACTTGGCACAATTTATAACTGCAGGATGGAACTTAAATGGCACATTTTACAGCAGTGTGGGTATACGGAGGACACAGTGCGGACTCTCCTTGCCTCCTGAAAGACATCTTCCAACAAAGTATATCATCGCATTCAGAACTATTTTTCACCTTGGAAACAAGAGTTCTGGGTCTCAGTTTGCCTCCACTGTCTCAGAAGGCTTGGTTTTCCTCTAGTGAAGCTTCAGCCTGGGTCTCAGTCCATCAACACTCCAAGCTCATGTGGCTCCCTTGGGGCACTTCTCTGTCCAGCTCAGTCTCCTCCCTTGCGAGATCATCCTCAAATTGCCAGATTCTTAGGTGCCACTTCTTCACAGATGCCACCACTGAAAAACAGGGTCCCTACATGGAATCTTACTTTAGTATTTAACACATTGATGTCCAAGCCCTTAAAACCTCTGTCTTCTGTTCACCCTAGGTGCCTCACTTTTAAGGTGGAGTTTTTAGTAGTCATAATTTCTGATAGTCGAGTGGACAGGCTTGGAGCTCTTTCCATCTCTGAACCCTATTTGCTGCAGGGACAGCATTAGATAGGGCAAAAAGGGAAAAAGTTGCAGCCTAACCAGAAATTACCCACTTTCCACAAGACAACAGGTCCAAAGTGGTGCACCTATCTGTAACAACAGCCAAAAGATGGAAAAGTAAACAGAAAAGTATTTTCACTTGACAAATTTAAGCTTCTGTACTGATGAAATCTGTACTTGTGATTAGGTTTTGATCCAGCCGTTTCTCATTTTGACCCTTTTTTTTTTTTTTTTTTTTACACCAGTGGGTCTAATTTGACCCATGTTTTAAAACCTCTAGTGCTGTCACTGCAGTTTCATCCAGACAATGTAGTACTCTATACACTTTGGGATTTTGTATCTAAAGTCAATTTTGACTTTCCTCTTGAACTCAGAAATGATGTTGCTGTCTTTCTACCAGGAACTGTAGTATGATCTATATCGACAATATCACACATTGGATGTTTGAAGAGCAATCATGTACTACTTGCACACAGCTGAATCTTATAGACAGACTCTAAGTCTCTTTGTGCTTCATTAGTGCAGAAAGCAAGGTGTGAAGGCCTCTAAGATGACCTTATCTAGGTGGATTACAGAGTGTACCAAGGAGGCATACACTGCGGAAGGTCAGATTTCTCCGTGGTAGTGAAGGCCCATTTTCCTAGAGCAATGGGGACATCGTGGGCAGTATGCAGAGGAGTTTCTCATCTAGACATTTGCTAAGCTGCTACTTGGTTTTTACCACACAAGTTCAGTAGGCTTCATAGACAGAATGTGATTGCACCTCTGATGGGATTTTAGGTCGCAACATACTTCAAGCTGTCCTTCCACAGCCGTTCCATCTGCTGGTGGGTTCGGCTTACTGCCTTTCCAGTTTTGGTTTTCTACCTGTCTGGGACTTCTGCTATTCACATCCCACTCATTTGCAGTGACAGATTCACCCTCTGCACTGGAGAAAGGAAAATTGTTTACCTTTGGCAATTTCTTTTTTTTCCAACTGTGCCTCTGTCACTCCATTCCCACTCTTCACTCATCTTTGTTATCTCAATTGACTGTACATATTACAAATGAATATAGCTGGGACAGCTGTTAGCTCCCTCTGTTGTTCTTCACCGAGTTTTTTTCATATTAAGCATAAGTACATCATCATGGTGGGCTTTGGAAGTCCTCAAACTGGACGCTACAGCAGCTGCCTGGAGGCATCATGTGGGATGCCAACACTTTCTTCTTCTGACCATCTTGGTTGCCCTGTGCTACTGCTTCCACTTAGTCGCAGTCTTTCCTGTGGTGTGAACTGCAGTGGCTTGCGCAGTACTCTAGATGTGGTCTCATTAATGACCTATGCAGTAGGAGGATCACCTCCCAAACAGTGAGAAGATTATCTCCCAACTTCTGCATTAATACCCTTCCCTAAGCATCCCAGCATCCAGTTTGTCTTTTCCACAGCACAGTTACAGGGTGCTGTGGATTTTAGGCTTCCTGATATCACAAACTTTAGATCCTTTTCTTGTTTAGCATATTGCAGCACTACCACCCGCCATTTCAAACCGCACCCTTGAGTTCATTTTCCCAATATGCATTACCTCGCCTTTTTTCCCCCCCACTAGTTTTCCAGCCTGGCCAGATCCTCCTTGAGTTTCCTTATTCCTTCATTCATGTTAAGCTTGCAAAGATCTTTGTGGCCTCTGTGAAGAGGCAGGAGGTCCTTGCCCTTTCATTTATTTATTCATGCCCAAAGTTTTATCAGTAAGGACATATTAAGCTAGTAACAGCTCATTTCCAGATGTGTCAGTGGGCACGTAGCATGGACAATACAATGAAGTGCAAGAGTATTCATGCCTTCCCCTATGTCACAAATGAACACACTGAAAAGGACTGGGCCCAGAACCTACCCCTGTGGCACTCTGCTCATAACCTCCCAGACCTCCTCATTTAATACAACCCTTTGTGACTTTACCCTCAACAAGCTTTCTACTCAAGCTGCTAACTTTTCCTCCACCCCCAAGTCCCTTAGTTTCTTGACTAGTCTTTTGAGTGTAAAATGACAAAACCAGAATATAATTTATTCTTTCATAGAACCACCATTTCTAAAAAAATTTTTTTTTTCCTATAGTTGCAACTTTTGAACTGTTTGGCTTAAAAACTTCCTATTTATTTTAAAATGAAAGTTTGGAGGCCAGCCTGTCAGCACAGTGGTAGAGTACCGTGCACACCAGTAACCTCAGTTCAGTAATGTGTTCAGATCATCAGAGGAACTCTCAGGACAGGATGGCTGAGCATACGACAGGACGCTCTTTTCTTCCAGGTAGTGAGGTTGCCAAATCACGCTGCAACACTGCCCTCTGTGTGACCACCGGAGCAGCCACAGTCAGGGCTATCGGCCCTGAACCTGCTGACTCAGGCACAGTTTCCCCCTTGGCTGGAGCAGTTAGAATCCTAAGGGACTTTGGAACCTCCACTGGTAGTCCCACTGTGATAAGAAGGTGGCCAGACGGGAAGCAGACAGGCAATCTGTGGAATACAGCGGAGTGACAGCACTGGCGCATGGGTGCACCAAGTTCTGATGAGGAAAAAGATTCCTCACAGTGGCTTTGTGGGGTCTGGAGTGAAAACAGAGTAGTCAACAAAGAAAAAAAAAGATAGGAAAGCTTTGAGTATGATCAACATGAACAGAGTATACCCATGCAGTTCTTACGTCAATCTAACATACTGTTAACATAATAGTAGTTAAAATATATTGTAACCATTTATGTTTTCATATATAGAATATATATACACACACACACACATTATATATATATATATATATATATATATATATATATATATACATACACACACACACACACACACACACACACACACATATATATACACACACACACACACATATATACATACATATATATATATACACATATATATATATATATATACACACACACACACACACACACAGATATACGGAAGATGCAGCCACATCATATATCCATTTATACAATATCAGAGATTTATGAAGCGTCTCGAGTGTCTTCCCCAGACTGTTAGTAAGGACTCTGATATCTTTAACAAAGGGCAGCCGTTTCCTGGAAAGTAAAAGCTACCCCTATTGAAAGCCGTTCACTCTTGATCTTATCCTCCTCTGTTTTGTGTTTACTGGAATACAGCAGAATTTTAACACGTATAATCTTATGCTGGTATTTCTAAGGACTATAATTTTTATTACTATTGTATAACTTTGTTTATTTTTTCTTATGACATGCTAGCATTTCACTGTTTTATTCAGCAGGTTATATTTTCAAGTACTCTAGGGAAATTTGGTATGTCTAGTAACCAAGATTGCTTCCTGTTCAATGCTTACATGAGAAGAAAATCAGATTACCGGATTAAATACTTAGTGTATCCTTTTGGAATCCTTCCACTGTAGGATTTAACATTAATACTGTTCAATTAATTAATGTATTTATTTTCTAAGCAAAGTATTTCTTTGTTTCAGTCATGTATTTTGATAACATACTTTTATTGCCTTCTTTCTATGAATAGTCATTCACTGAAGACTTACAGTATATAAAAAGATAAAATGGTGCTTTACACAATGCACTGAGACTACATTAAAAGCACCTTTCCTGAGCCTCATATTCCCCCCCTGAAATCTTACCAGTATGTGACTGGTGAACTCCAAAGAAGAGTGCATGTTTTGGTTTTGTAATTCAATATTATTTCCTTTTAAAATCCTTATGTTGCCAAAAACCCTGTTGTAGCTCTGCCACCCGACTTTCGGTGCGTTTACACTGTCCTGGAAGTGCTCCCGTGAACTGCCACAAAAGGAAAGGTTTCGATTGAGACCTCTGTTCCTATTCAAAAGTTGCTGGCCATTAGCCCCTGGCATCAAGAACTTTTTTTTCTAAATGTATTATTTTGCTCCTTGAGCCCAATCCAGCCCTCAATGTTAGGCAACTGTCCAACCCCATCTCCTGACTGAAACTCCGGGGACGGAGGGGGGCCCTTACTAGTCCTGTGGGAAAACCCCAGTAGCAGGGTCTTCAGGAGCGACACTCTCCTCTGGGAACTCCAGGTTTGATGTTAGGGACCTCTCATGCTGGGTGTACTGGTGGAGAGGGACCCAGAAATGCCAAAGCATCATTCCGCTGGACTGGGGTATGTCGCAGTTTTCTTCCCAATCCCAAGATGCCAGATGTAAATATGGAGTGTACAACGTAACATACCAGTATGTATGCACAGCAAATGTATTTCTTCCCTGGTTATACAGCAGGAGGAAGAGGGGCAGACATGATGGACCCAGAGTCCCTTCCAACCTTAAATGACTGTGTGACCATGTAATAGTTTTGCCTGTACAGCACTGACAGAGTGTGTCATGCGGATTCTGTCAGGCACTCTTCTGACAAACTTTGCATTTCTCATTGAAAGAAAAGGATCTGTGGAAAGCCATGGTGTTTCGGCTGGGTGTCTGAGTTAAGGAGGAGTCCAAAAAGGTCGGTTAGCCCCTTCCTCTTAAACTGGCGACTGCATAAGGAAAACTAACAAATTAAAAACTGTCAAAACCAACAAATTGCACCAGAAAGCACATGGCACTCCAACCCTTTACAGACTGCATTATGTTCACCAGATAGGCTGATGATGCCAGGGGTAGAATTTAAAGAAAAAAAAAAAAAAGGTGTATTCTTGGCAGAATACCAGATCCAGACTTTTGGTATCCCACCTTGAAATCTGGTATTCTGACAAAATTCAATGGATTTTTATGGAGTTTTATGATTTTAAAACTAGAATGCAGAAATATGATGAAATCTGTTTGTGAAAACACCCAAAACAAACAAATCTGACAAAAGAGTTGTGTGTCTCAGTCTTTTCTTTTTACTTGGGGACCCTCTGCCACAGAATTACTGTATGAACATGCTTTTTAAAAGTGCTTATAGTCATTCACAGCCGAGCACACTGCAGGTCCCCACAAGCCCACTAGCAGCCTCCCACAACAATGTGAGTAGTCACATGCACATAGGAAATAGCGGCAACTGTCTTGACAAGCAGGTGGACACCATGACTAGGGATTGATACAGGCAAAAGTTGCACCCCGACCCTCCCCAATGACCCTCAAACCCCCAACCCACCTGACCCTTCACTTAAGTTGCTAGACAATTCCCACAAAAACAAGCTTCAAATTAGAACGTCGTAAACACAAAACCTAAATGCCATGAAAACAAGCTTCAATTTAGAATGCCCTACCTAGCCCAGTTGGTTGACCAATTCCCAGATGGGCAAAAAGTCTTCAAAACAGCTGATGAAGCGAGTCAGGACAACGCAGAGGTCTCTATGTTCCAGCATAACCAATTAAAGGGCAAACACATCTTACCCCCAAAAGAAAATAAGGCACAAACTTAGAAAATAGCAGGAGACAAGGAGAGCAGAAAAACACAACTATCTTGCGACAACTAATCTTTAGACTGCAACCAGAATCCTCACAGCACGGCAGGCCAACCACCTGAATTAAACCAGAGCACTGACACCATACAGACTATGCCCCGAGAGGCGAGTGTGACTGGGCAGGATTTCTAGTGACCAGATATACCAGATACAGGGACCATTGGGGGGAGGGGACCTAGCCATAGCCACAAAGCAATCGGACATATGCAAAGGAACCAGTTGCTCCTATTGAGTGCGAGTCCACTCCCCAACCTTACTACCTACTCCTACTAAAACAGGTCGCTTTTTCCCATGGTGGATCCTTAAATGGATAAGCTTTATGCCGCAAACACAATAAGAGCATGACCAGAGCTCTTCTAGATACGCAATGTGAGAGCTCAGTGTTACATAGGGAGACTAGTTCATGCGAGTCACTCTCCAAGGTAGTCTCACTTAATATTTGTGGCTAAAATACGGATCAGCTGGAGTAGATAGCAAGGAAAACATCAAACTCTTTAAATGTTCTTGGGGAGTGGTCGAGGGGCAGCCTGGAGGCGGCGATCGGTAAATAAATATAGAAATCAACTTGCAGCACACCGTCGTCAGTCACTTGCTCTCTCCTACATAGGCACACCACTTCACTGAAGGCACGAGAGGAACCCAGTAGCTCAACGCCATAAAGGACAACAGAAATTAACAAAAAGCCAAACTATAATGCAGTTGAAGCCCCAAGTATTTTGTCCTCTGACTGAACATTGGGGGGCGGGGGGTTTCCACTAATGAATTAGCAGCTGCTGGCAAAAAACACGAATCACACAGGGGTTGAAAAATTTTTTGGGAAACCATAAGTCCAGAACTTATGATACTTTTTTTCTGCAAGTCCAAGGCAGGCATTGATAAGTCACATTTTTTTCACCTATGATTTTAGCAAAACATTTTTTTTCTTGATGTTTCTTATGGGAAGCAACAACTGGACACCACAATAAGAGCACGAAGGGTGAAAACAAACTATAGCAATGGATACAGTTTAGTTAATTTAGGTCTATAAGCTTTCTGTGCTGTGCATCTGTTATAGCCAAACTGCAGAGCGCTTCTAAACATTTTTATTCCTTTAGAGCACACAGTATAGGTGCTGGTGACCAGGGTGTCTTTTTTATTTAAGCATGCCAAGGTGGAGAAATTATTGCTTTACTTCTCCCTTAGAACCACCAATCATGATTGCTGTACTGTGCAGAACTTTTAACTTTCCTAGTCCACCCTGATCACATCGTGTTTTTTTTTTTTTTTTTGCAGGATAGCTACCGACTACAAGCCATTTCAATTTGTTTTCTGGATTTTATTATAGCAACACAGCAGCAGATGACAGGCTTTAGTACTACTCAACACAGTACAGCATTAAGGGCATCTAAAACTTATTTACAGAACAGTGCAATGTTACTACTTGGTGTCCCTCGCAATAACGAGCAGAGCACAATAACGGACAGATGATTCGGCATCAATTTGGTTTGTTACAGTGACTGAGGGAGCACTGACAGGGCTAGAAATTCATTTTAAAAAGTGGTGTTCCACACGGAATACTATTCCACAGGCTTTGGTATTCCATCTTGAAAACTGGTACATCAACCCTATCTTTTGTATACCACTTTTTTTTTCCACAGCATTTAACAATACATTTTAGGAATATAGTTGTTTCTATCCCAAACTGCCCTATTCAGCTAAATTGAAAACTGTTTGCATTTTCCCATGCATCTTCTTTGTGGAAGTACCAGTCTCTCCAGCCAGTGCTGCCACATATCCCTTTATTATTTGTATGGAAGTTGCTCCTGCCTAAACGCATGCGCGCACAACACACACACCTTTTCAGATTAATCGTTACTGTTAACACACTAACTAATAATAAAACTGCAGTTTGTGTCTCACTACATTCTATTTATTCCCCTGCTATCCAGCTATTTCCCTAGCTACACGTATTATTTTTTTTAGGTTGTTTAACAAGGATTAGCACACTAAGCTGAAAGCTTTTATACAGGCGTGACCTGGAAGCACAGGGAAGTTAAGCAACTTGCTCAGGGTCACACAGTATGTAAGTGGAAACTGTGGGATTCAAACCAAGGTCTGGTCTGCTGGATGTCAACAGATTTGGAGTTTAGAGCCATAAACCGCTGCGCTATACTGCCTCCCCTAGCTGTGTTTCTATTTTTTCTTCTTATTCTGGTTGCCTAATCCCTGATCAAAAAACTAGGATTGCTGTTGTTGCTAGATACATATAACACAAAGAAAAAAACGAAAACGGTTTTTGTTAAATGCTTAAATGTTAAAGCATGAAACTAGGACAGTGCTGGCTGCTTCTGTAAACAAAATAAACAGCTGTGAAGTGAACTGTTACCTTATCTACAAATCACTGCTCAGTGCTGAAAGATTTAACTAGAAAATCTGAGTGCAAAACTATGACAGTTTTAAGACGTTTTGCTACCTGGTTTGTTAAAACTCAGCTGTGTATTTAAATAAGAATCACTAGACATTTTATTTAATGTAACTCAGAGCTTACTATGTGCCTTAAAAAAACAAGAAAGACACTGTGCTTGATTACATTAAATAAAATGTCTAGTGATTGTTATTTAGATACACAGCTGAGTTTTAACAAACCAGGTAGCAAAACTTCTCAAAACTGTCATAGTTTTGTACTCAGATTTTCTATTTATCTTTCAGCACTGAGCAGTGATTTGTAGATAAGGTAACAGTTCACTTCACAGCTGCTTATTTTGTTTACAAAAGCAGCCAGCACTGTCCTAGTTTCGTAAGCATCTGACAAAAGCTTTTTCCCCTTTTCTTGTTTTATATGCAGTATATCTAGAAAAACAGCAATCCTAGTTTTCAGTACTGTTGCCAGATGGTCTTTAGCAGGAAAGTCCCTAAGCAGGTAGACTGCTTTTACCTGAACAAGCCTGACAGAGGACTGCAAAAGGCATCACAAGCAACTCCTCAGCATTTACCTCTCACTAGGGACTCATTTGGGTCTTACAATCGCAAACTAGAAGAGATAGAGTAGGCTTTTGTTTAGTTTCATGCTTACAGCAGTCAGAGTCAGGTTTCAGAGGTGCGGCGGCAGTGAGGAGAGAAGAGAGAGAAATATTCTTGTCCGCTTTATTATGAGCATGTGCTGACTTACGTTTCTCAGTGCTACGCTGTGTTAAGGATGGTTTTCTCCTACTTGTTGTGTATTTAGCACCTCTTTGCTTACATTTCTCGGCATCGTACTTCACTGAAAGTTACTTAGTAGTAGAGAAAATGCATTGGGGGGAGGCAGAGCAGTACATTCATTAGCAGCAGCCATTCAAATCAGGGAAAACAAACTGGTATACAGAGCGGGGACCAGCCAACACTATTTGGTGTTCCGTGCATGATTTTTGGTATGCACGGAACACCAAATAAAGGGGAATTTCAAGCCTTGACTGTATTTGCTGACGTACCACATACTGCCAGCTTTATCACGAACGTGAGCCACCATACGTGGTGCTGAACTCTGTGCTGTTGCACAGCAGAGTCCTCTCCTTGTTCCTCATCAGCAGTTCTCACATGAAACTCAACTGCTATGCGCAAGGCCTCCATATCCTGCATACATTAACACGCGGAGACAGTAGCTTGGGCGGGAGGAGGAGAAATCAAAGGAAAAAAAAAAGGGCATACCAGCATATGTGCAAAGACACTGGCTGCTCAAGTTGGGGAGGGGGAAGTGTGGGGAGGTTGGATCTGTTAGCGGCTCAAGCGAGGGAGGTCGGTGCCGAGCAGGGCTAGCCTGCACATGTGCAGTAGATAGTTTAGGGCAGCTGACAGGCTAAGTCCGTCGGACTTGAAGGGAGATCACTGCACAAGTCCTCTTGCTAATTAAGCAAGTCACAGACCTCGGACTTGGGGATTTTTCACCTCTAATTACAGGGAAGAAAATATTACTCACCTTAGTAATTATGTTTCTACTAGTGGAGTCTTGCTGTATTCTGACAATTGCGGTTAGCCCCAGCCTTTAAACTGCCCCAGAGAACAAAGGGTTAACTTTTCTACGCATGGCATAGAATGTTCATCTCGAGTTTGGTTGAAGCTTCTGCCTGTTGTTATTCGAACTGCAACCGTCAGATCTTTACAAGCAAAAACTCACTAGGTGTTCGGTGTGGAAACTGTAAAATTTTTAACTAGCCAACTGGCAGACAAATAATGCTTTGGGTCCTCAAAGGAAGACTCAAGTCAGAAAACCCAAAAACAAAAACCAATCAAATGAAATAACCTTCCACCAACAAAAAAAAAAAAAAGTGTAAAAGGGGGCACCCCTAGGGTGCCACCACTGCTCCTGCCCACCCACATCCCAAAAATCTAGGTTCTGAGAGGGGAGGCGGGGAGGTAGAATACAGCAAGACTCCACTAGAAGAAACATAATTACTAAGGCAAGTAATTTTTCTTCAAACATGAAGATCTTGCTGTATTCTGACAATTCAGAACTACTAAGCAGTACCTCCAAGGAGGAGGGACAGAACCTACTTTGGGAATAGGCTCTGAAGTACTGCTGTGTTCAAACCGAGCATCACTCCTAGCCTGGATATCCAGAGGTAATGCTTGGTAAAGGTATGGACTGTTTTCCAGGTGGCTGCTTGACAAATTTCTAAAAGAGGGATATCCCTGGCAGCAGCCAGGGAAGCAGCTGTACCTCTTGCAGAATGAGCCCTCAGGCCTGAGGGTGGAGTTTAACCCAGTTTTTCATAGCAGAATTGAATACAAGAAACAATCCACCTGGCAATAGACCTCTTGGTGGCAGGTTTGTCCTTCCCAACTTCTCCATAAGTGACGAACAACTGGATGGAGTCAAACCTGTGACCCTTGGTACGCTCTATGTAGTAGCTAAGGGCTCTTTCAACATCCAAACTGTGTAGCCTTCTCTCTCCCCGGGAAGAATGATCAGTGAAGAAAACAGGGAGAGATATATAGACTGATTCAGGTGGAAATCTGAGACCACTTTAGGCAAGAACTTTCTGTTAGTTCTAAGGACCACTTTATCTCTGTGAAAAGAGATGAAATCAGGTTCCACTGACAAGGATTGCAACTCACTGATACGTCTAGCAGAAGTAATTGCTACCAAAAACACAGTTTTCCAAGTCAAGAACTTTAGCTCTGCTGAGGACAAAGGCTCAAAAGGGGGTTGCATAAGTTGAGCAATGCAAACATTAAGATCCCAAGCAGGAGCAGGATCCCTAAATGGGGGATTGGTGTGAAGCAATCCCTTGAAAAACTTACAAAATACAGGATGGGATGACAGTGAGGAAGTCTTGCCTACTGACAGGAAAGCAGAAACAGCTGCCAAGTGTACCTTGAGAGTAGCTGGTCTGAGACCTAGGCCATTGAGATGGACCATATAATCCAGAACCATAAGCAATTCAGCAGAGTCTGGGAAATATTCTTCTTAGAACACCAAATGCTGAATCTTTTCCATTTGGAGTTGTAAGTCTTTCTGGTGGAAGGTTTTCGAGAAACCTTAAGGATATCCAGAACCCCTTGGGAAAGATGCAGATCTGCAAACTCTAACTCTTCAAGAGCCAAGCCTTGAGATTGAGAGACCGAAGATTGGTGTACCAAATCCTCCCCTGAGAGGATGTTAACAGGTTGTAATTCCTGGGAAGAGACAGGGGAAGATGGAGTGCTAGGGACAGCAACAAGGGATACCATGGCTGCCTGGCCCAGTCTGGAGCAATCAGAATCACTTTGCACGGTTGTGACCTTATCTTGACTAACACTGAACAGGAGAGGGGAGGGGGGGGGGAGCATACAGAAATTTCCCTTCCCAGTTCAGAAATCAGAGCATCCAGGGGACTGAGCCCAAGACTGGGGGTCTGCAACAAAAAAGAGGAAGTTGGTGATTGTCTGGGGCTGCAAAAAGATCTATCTCTGGAGTGCCCCATCTTAAGAAAATCACCTTCAACACCCGAGGATCTAGGGCCCATTCGTGATGGCCCTGGGCTATTCTGCTCAGTGAATCTGCTAGAACATTGTCCTTTCCTGGAAGGTGAACTGCTATCAGAGAGGTTTTCGGGGAATAAGCCAGAGACCACAACTTCATTGCTTCAGTGCACAAGGCTGTAGACCGAATGCCTCCTTGCTTGTTGATGTACCACATGGTGGTGGTGTTGTCTGTTCTGACCTGAATGACCCTGTTCTGTACTGATTTGGAAAAAGCTTGTAGTGCCAGAAACACTGCCCTAAGTTCCAAGAGATTGATGTGTACAAGAGATTCCTGAGGCGACCACAGACCCTGGGTAGTAAGTTCCCCCAAATGAGCCCCCCAGCCTAGCAGGGAAGCATCTGTGGTGAGGACCACTGAATGAGACTGAGTGGCAAATGGAACCCTTGCCTCAAATTGTCCTGATCCTGCCACCATTGCAGGGCTTGGATCAGGGTTCGAGTCACTAGAATCAGTTTGGTAAGGGAATCCTTTCTTTGGGACCAAAAAGCTCTTAAGTGGAACTAAATGTCCCTCATCAGGAATCTTGCGCCTTGGACCACCGCTGTAGAAACTGCCATGTGGCCCAATAGCTGAAGGAAGTGCCTTGCTGGTCGAGACACCTGAAGGCTGAATGAAGAGGCCGGTTCCATGAGAGCCCTTGCCCTGTCCAGGGGAAGGAAGGCTCTTGCTTTTACCATATCGAGCTCTGCCCCTATGAAGGTGAGGAGCTGCACTGGTTTGAGAACTGACTTTGGTAGGTTGAGAAGAAATCCTAAAGAAGTGAGCACTTGCTGGGTCACTTGCAGGTGTGACTTGACTTGGTCTGGAGACTGGCCCACTATGAGCCAGTCATCCAAATATGGAAAATGAAATCTTTTTTCTTCTTAGGAAGGCAACAACTACTGCCAGGCACTTTGTGAAGACCCTTGGGGCTAATGTTAGGCCAAAGGGCATTGCTCTGAACTGATAGTGGCATGAGGGCAACATGAACCTGAGGTACTTTCTGTGGGAGCACCTGATGGGAATGTGAAAGTAGGCATCTTTGAGGTCCAGGGAGGCTAGCCAGTCCCCTGGCCTTAGAGAGGGAAGGATAGTTCCCAGAGTTATTATCTTGAACTTTGGCTTTAAAAGATGTTTGTTCAGGTATCTTAGGTCCAGGATGGGTCGTCATTCTCCTGTCTTTTTGGGGGTTAGGAAGTACCTGGAGTACAATCCTTTGCCCCAGTGTAGGGCAGGCACTCTCTCTATACCTCTTAGAGCTAGAAGAGAAGAAACCTCTGCCTCTAGGGCAAGAGTCTGAGAGATTTGCAGGTGGAAAAGATCTGGCTCTCATCTTGGGAATTTTTTGAAGCTGAGAACCAGTCCCTGGCTTACTACTTCCAGGACCCGCTTGTCTGATGTAACAGACATCCAGTCCTGGACAAAGTAAGCCAGCCTGACCCCTACTGGGATAGGAGAATTGACCCGGGCAGATCCATCAGGGGTCTGCTTGGCAGGGGCTTTAGGCTGAGGGGTGGATGCAGGTCTGCTCATCCCCCTTTTGCCTCTCCTTCTGAAGAACCCCCTCTGCGAAAAGGAAGCAGAGGCCTGTGCTTGGTAAAAAGGCCTTTGGAAAGGCCTGCCCCTGCCCCTGGACTGCTGCCTTTGAGGAGTTGCTTGCCCTTCCTCGGCCTGAGCAGTCCTGTAAGTGGCCCTGTATTCATCCATTTTTTTCATGTACTTCTCTGTCTGCTCCCCAAACAGAGAATTACCCACTACAGGAAAATCCATGGCCTTAGCCTGGGTATCCTGTGAGAGGCTAGTACATCTGAGCCAAGCCATTCTCCAAAGAGCCACAGATGTAGCCATGACTCTTGATGATACATCATTGCAGTCTACAGAAGCATGAAACTGAACTTTCGATGCCTCAATCCCATCTGCAGCCACCTCCTCCAGCTCCTTGGTAAGCTGGGGGGAAGCCTCTTTAGCCAGTGCCAGTACAGTGTCCCACCTGGACTTCTGGTACCTGGCTCCATAGGCCATAAAATTAGCCTGCCTGTGTCCCAAGGATGATGCCACGTACTGCTTCTTTGCCATGGCATCAATCTTCCTGAAGTCCTTGTCTGGGGGGTGTGATGCCAAGGGAATGCTTGCCTTATCACAGGCAGCAGCCTGTACAACCCCAACATGGCTGCATTGCTGATAAAGGAACTCTGCATCTAAGCCTGAAAGAGTATACCTCTTGTCCATTCTTCTGTCCACAGGAGGTATGGAATTGGGAGACTTGAGAATTTTTTGTGTCCGTTTCCCAAAAGATTTGTGGAGGGGAACAGGCAGTCTCCTGGACTCTGGGACGTCCATCACCTCTACATAGTCAGGCTCTTCCTGATCCTCTACTGCCTCCTCCACAGGAAGCTGGAGGGTATCAGCCACCTTCCTGTAAAACATGAAGTGTGAAGGGGACTCAGAAAACCTAGGAGGAGAAACACCTGAAGGTCTGTCTGGGGAGATGTCCGGGTCAATAGGCACATCCAGACTTTCACCATCACCATAATCATCTTCCAACTCTCCTTCCTCCTCAACCTCCAGTTCATAAAATTCTTCCAGGGTATAATCTGGAACCGGGGGAACTGACCGAACCGAGCTCCTGCCAAAAGGTGTCGGATCAGTCGGAACCGATCGAAGCGATTCCACAATACGAATCACTTTGGCTATTTCATCAGTGGTCGGAGTATGAAATTCTGGATCCGAACCAGTAGACTTGTCTTTTCTTTTTCTTTTTGTCAGAACCGATTCCTCGGAATCGGCTCTCCTTTTGCCCGAAGAAGTATCGCCCTGGTCAGAGGGCACTCCTTCTGGTTCGGTCGGAACCGAACCCGGCTGGCCATCCGGGTCAGCGGACTTCTCGGCCTCCCTTTCCCTCAGTTTACCTAATCTCTTTTCCAGGGTAGATTTGGGAAAATTTCTGCAAATTTGGCAGTCTGAATCGAGGTGGTCAAACCCCAGACAATAAACACAGGTGGTGTGGGGATCGGCCTTAGCAAAGACCTCCCCACACACACTGCAATGTTGAAACCCAGTGGGCCCGTTTTTTTTCTTGGGTTTCTCAGACATGGCCAACCTAACCAAACTTACCCTTTTTTCGGCAACTGCCAGGCAAGACTCCCCTATCGGTTCCTGACCGTGTCCCGGGTCTTGGAAAAAAAGTACTAAAACCCCTTTTTTTTTTTTTTTTTTTACAACCGTAACGGACCGGTAACCACACACTAAAGTAAAGTACAAATTTTACCTGAAAATGATCAGTTCAGCCGAACTGATCCACACTTTTACAAGTCCCACACAAAAAACAGAACAAAACCTATCTAGTACTCATGGTACCACAGTCAGAGACTTGAACCGACTATGCGAAAACAACAATTTCGGTAGAAAACCGACCGAAAAACCGACACTTCAACCGACTTGAACAGAGTAGCAGGAGAAATCTCCAGAGCAACTGTTCAGTGAGGCGGAGTAAAGAATCTGACGGTTGCAGTTCGAATAACAACAGGCAGAAGCTTCAACCGAGCTCGAGATGAACATTCTATGCCATGCATAGAAAAGCTAACCCTTTGTTCTCCGGGGCAGTTTAAAGGCTGGGGCTAACTGCAATGGTCAGAATACAGCAAGACTTCATGTTGGTTGAAAAAATATCACTTGAGTAACGTGAAGGCAATGATTCCAGTAAAAGAAATACATCATTTAGTTACTATGAAGTTTTTTTCTGTTGTCCCAGCTCCTTTTCTGGGTATTGTTGGTTAACCCAATTACAGCCCTGATGTTTAAAAAAAAAAAAAAAAGGATATTCACGCCGTCTGTAGTGCACACTAAGCAGCTCAGAAAGCTGCATTCACAGAGCAAGAAGCATTATTTTTTAGTCAACATTTTGCTCCTTTTACTTAGGAACCGTGCTGCACGTCAAGATCGGGAAAAAAATACGGTATTTTCGGCAGGCTACTAGGGCTCGAATTTCGGTACTCCGCTATGATTTTTGGTACCCAAAATGTACTAGAATACCGTTAAACTCGAGCGCTGGATGCACATGTGACTTTGGATCACACATCGACCCCACCTAAGCTCTCTGAGCTCCAAGGATCCTCAGTTAGATTTCTTCCCAAGCTGACTGGTATTAGTTATACCCATAAGGAGTAAATCTTGTTAGGCATAAATAACATAACGAATTTGTGACCATAAAAGTATATTTAATATTATATTTATTAAAAACATCATACACACTCAAACAACCAGCCTTTACGGCATGCTGGTGATGAGAGGTCAAATGCCTGTATAATCATCCACATTATACAGTATGCCTATAATGTTAGGATATCACAGAGACATGTATTTTATCGGCTCTGGGCACAGTGCTCTTAATGTGTGAGTGGGTCCTGGAGTGCCGTGGATATATAGTAGCACAATCCCCTTCACCAGGTGAGTAAACTACCATTGTTTAATTATTTATTTATTGATTGATACATTTCAGCAGGAAAGATGCACCGAGCAAATATAATTGCTCGTCTCCCAGGGCGTCTTCGGGGAGCAGGGGACTGGAGGAACAATACAGAACAATGAATACAGAGGAATACTGAACAATGAATACAGAATAAAACAACACAAATTTCAAAGAGAACTTGTACATCAATTTAAGAATGAGAATACAATGGGGGAGAATAGGACATAAAATATACATTGAGTACCATAGTGCTAAGTGCTGGAGAGGATAAGTGCTAGAGTACAGAGGATAACTTAGCATTTGGTAGATAGACAGTCAAGAGACAAACAGAGAGGGTAGAGGCCATAACAAGGTAAATAAAGAGTGGGGGTAGAAAGTGGAGAAGAGGCTACAACATATTAGAAGTAGGCACAGTTGAGGGAGAAGAAGTTATGTTGGGAATAGGAGAGGCAGTGGGGGCAGGAGGAGTGTCTAATTTGAGGAGGCAGTTGGTTTCAAAGTTTAGGGAATTGGTATGAGAAAGCAGATTGACCTGCTGAAGTTGAACGGTGAGGAATGGCCAAGGTACGCGAGTCCTGAGATCGGAGGGAGTGGGAGGAGGGAGGAGGAATGCTAATGGTGGAGGGGAGAGATAGGGTGGGAGAGAGCCAAACCAGTATTTGGACACACATTTGGTGATGTGGGAGAGGTGCCAGCTTACGAGAGAGGGAAGGGATAAGGAATGGTACAAGGCACAGTGGTGAGTGTGAAGGGAAAGAGTCCAGGGCAAAGCGACAGAGAGAGTTAAAAAGGGTGCCCAATCTGGAAAGGGAGGTAGTGGGAGCGGCACTGTAGATTATGTCAGAGTAGTCAAAAATAGGGATAATCACTTTCTGAACTAGTTCACGCCTTACTAGTAGTGTCAAGCAACTATGGTTCCTGTAAAGGGCACCTAACTTGGGGCGCAGTTTTTTCAGGATGGCGTCCACATGAACAGAAAAGTTTAGATGCTGGTCAAGCCAGACACATTGTATCACACATATCTCCCCGGCGCTCCAACTCCTCACAGAATGAGTTTCATAATAAGCAGTACCCTTGACTAGGGAGGGATAGAATGACTGTGTTCGAGGTTTGTGAATGTAGTAGCTATTAACTTTGCATAGTTGTTTCCAACCTATAACGTCTCGCGAATGTGAGGATGGTGGACCCTGTGTCTGCTGCATAGGTTTCCACAGCCAAAGCCTCAATCCTCCTGGCCCAAAAGGTAGCCACTGCTCTGATGCAGTGTGCTCCAATGCCTTTTGATGGTGGCAGGTTCTAGTGTTTGTACCCCTCCTGAATCGTTCTTATCCAGCCAGATGTTCATGTTGGCTTTTGCTGCTCCCATGCCCTTTTTGTGTCCCCAGGTGATTACAAATAGTCTCACTGACTTCCAGAATCTGGCTGTCCTCTCCAGATTGGTTGACAGTGCCCATATCACATCCATAGCATTTAGGGTACTTTATTGTGAGTGTCCCGTGTAGATTACTGAAAGTTCTACTGACTGACTGTAGTGAAACGGTGATGATACCATTGTGGTGAATACCAGTACAATCCTTTGAGTATCGCCCTCATGAGTGAACTGCTTAAAAGTCTCCTTACATCATAGAGCACTCAGCTCGTCTATTCTTTGTGCAAAACATCTGGCGACCAGTAAGGGAGTTTTTTAGCCCCATCCTAAATGAGTCAGTGTCCTTCACTGGCTTGAACCGGCATTCTGTGATGGCATTCAAGACTAAGATGGGGTCCCAAAGTGCCGTTATATCTTGGCTCTGGGCTTTACATTGTTGACCGCCTTCAGATACTATATGACATCCGGGTGCGCCCCAGGAGTTGTGTGTCCTATGTGGCTTTGGGCTGCTTCTATTACTGATAGCGACACCCTCAATAATGAATGGGAAAATCCTTCATCCAAACCGTGCTTCAGGTATGGCAGTACTTGCAGTACTGAGGCTTTATTGTATAAGCGTGGTTGGGTAACTGACTGACTGACACTCCTTGGTGTTCCAGAGTATACCGTACCATGGCAGTGTTACTGGATCTAAACATAATGTAGTTCTCGTCATGGAGTTAGCAAAGTATTTCAAGTCATGGTCAGCAGTTCTGACCACTGCTTTGGCCGGTGTGTAAGTTGTGTTCTGCTGGCTTTTTGTCTCTACAGTCCCCAGTGCCAGGGCCATGTGACTAGTCCTGTCCAATGCTCTCATTTTGGGGTCCTCCTGCCTGCCAACTTCCTCGCTGCTCTGCTGCATTAGACGAAGGCCTGGCATGGCATCTGAAAGTTGCTGCAACAGAAGCTCCAGGAGGTCACTGAATGTGACCCCATATATAGGCTGAAGAGTGCTCTGCTGATATAGGGGAGTGCTCAAGTGTGCCTTGGGTCACAATACACTGCCAGTGACTGCTCAGAGAGGTCACAAGTGCCAGCATTCACACAATCCCACAATTCAGTAAAGAGTTTCTTTGTGGATCTCAATGAAGAGTGTAAAGGTAGTTCCATGCCCTGTTGTGTGGGTCGTTAGGACAAAACTGTGCTGCTGCTATCGTTCATGTGCCACATTTGTAGTTTAGTCCCTTGCTTTCTGGGGGATGACCAGTTGGAGATGAGCTCTGACTGCCATTCTTTTGCATTATATGTGATATAATGCTTGACTCAAGACTGTGCATGTAGGCAATTGACAGATTGTCGCACAGTCTGGATTTCTAAAATGAGCCTGTGTAGATGTTGCTTGTGTCCATGATGCTGGGATCACTGCCATAACTCCATTAGTTCTGGCTTTCTCCCTCAAGATCAGATAACCAAGACCTTTGTCTTTTCTACTGTCTTGGGGTGGGGGAGAACTAGTCTCATCCCTCCTTGGCCAAGCTCTTTCACCCTTACGTGTCCCATTGGGTGAGTCAGCTCTTATGGGTGGCATTCAGTCAAGATATGCTCAGTCCTTTCGATGATGGCCGCAGATCTGGGATGTGCTGGGCTTGTTTGGTTCTGTGCCCTTTCATGGTCTCACTGCATATGCCTTACTGTATATCCTGGCCTTTCTTCTCTCTTTTACACGTTTGTGAAAAGTCTGTATATTCAGAGGTGCCTGTCTGACCTTCCGATCGGTTGGCACAGCGGCATGACTGGACTGTTGAGCCCTAGTGGGTAGTGGCATGCTGCCTTTTAGGGCACCATAACTGTAAATACAGTTTGATCTTGTGAGAATCTGCTCAATTGTACTGTGATGCTCCCAGGATATGATGTCGCTGTGAGCACAGTACCAAACTCTATGTCCCACTGTCCTTGAATTGTCCGCTATACACTTACATCCCTCCCACCAAGAGTAAATCAACCGAGAGCATAGGAGGTGGAAGGCCAGGCACTGTATCCTGGTGATGATGTGCTAGGGGCCCAGGAAGGTGCTGACCGTAACCACAATATTTCAACTAGTGAGCACTCCGCAGGGTCAGAGAGCACTCTCCCTTGTGTGATTGCAGTGCACCACTATGTGACTGCTGCAAGCGGGGTCACAAAAGCGTACGTGCTCGCGCCAGCCTCGCCAAGTTGGGGATGTGGTGGTGGTTAGAATCACGTTAGCAGAATGAAGATGCAGTAACAGCAGATACATTAAAAATAAGGGAATAACAAGCCTGAATATGAACCCCTTTAAGATGCTAGGGTGTGGATCACAAGTGTCCTGGCTGATTCAAGCACCTCCCCACTACAAACGGAACACTGTGTACAGGGCATATAGACAGAGACTGTGAATTAGAAGCTACCAGTGACGCTGATGAAGAGGTCACTTGAGCTGGTAAGCTTGTGTCAACCCCATAGTGGCACGAGGGCTGGAGTGTATAATACAAGCGTTATACTCTAGGATGGGAAAAAGTGAGTACAGTATCGCTGGACCTTTTTGTAGCTGGATGGGTATATGTCATCTGTTATTTACGTAGTGGCTACTGAAGATGACCAACTGGTCATGGTTATTACGGCGAAGCTGCAATGGCTGTCTGTCACTTTCAAGATGGCAGAAGTTGCTGAATTCGGATATCAGTTTCCAGACTGTCAGCAGTGGAGGGAGGGGATGACCTACGGAGGTACTAGTCCATCTGTTTCTGACCACATATAAGTTATGGCGCTGATCATAGGATGTACTTGCGAGTTGAGTAGCTTATTGAGAACAAGCACACCACCAATATACTGAATTTAATAGAAGACATGGTAGTGGAGCCCGAGTGTATGCTAGTTACTCCTGATATCCAATCCTTGTATACTAATATTCTGCACAAGAATGGACTGCAGACTGTCTAGGATTCTTTTAAGTGAAAACAAAAAGTATGGCAATGATTTAATTCTGTTTGTAGTGGATCTTTTGGAGTTAGTACCAACAAAAAAATGTGTTTTTGTATAATGGCCAATTGTACCATCAGATTAAAGGGACGGCTAAGGGGGCAGCTATGGCCTCCAACTACGCCAACATTTAACTGTCAGAGTGGGAAAGAAAATATGTCCATAGTGAAGAAAATAATCCAGTTTTGGAGAAAATTAATTTTTTAGACGTTTTATACATGATATTATATTGATATGGATGGGAAACATGGAAGAATTACTGGAATTTGTTCAATATCTGGAGGGAACTAATGAAAATCTAAAGTTTAGCATGACAGCAAGTTTGGAGAGGGTGTCCTTCTTAGACTTAGAGATGTACAAAAATGTGGAAGGGGTTTATCCACTAGGAATTTTAGAAAAGACACAGATAGACCTGCCCTCCAGCGCAGCGGTTGGATTTCCGCCTGTGACGCCGGCGAACCGGGTTCGGGAACCAGCCTGGGTCATCGGAGGGCCGGCCGGGAGGAGAAGGATTGAGCATCCTAAGGACTGCTCTCCTTCTCCGGGCTGAGGGGTTCCTGCGATCGGTGCGGTGGAGCCTAAGCGGTAGCCTGAGCATATCGCCCGTAGCACCGGCCGCGTAGTCAAGGGACACTGGGGCAGGACAGACGCTGGCGTTACTGCACGTCCCTGCCCCAGCCTATAGGGATAAAAATCCCTCTCGGCCGAATGTCTCCATGCCGCCCTACTCCCAGGACTCAATTAGCCGCCTGGCCGAGGGCTCCCCCAACCAGATACGGATCCACAGCACTGGTTCCTGCAGCAGTGCCATGCCCCGCCTGCCAGGGGGCAAGCCGGGAGTGACCGGGGGAGTGAGGGGCTTATAAGGCGGGGAGTCTCGGGGGCACCGTGACCAGGGCAGAGCCATGACGAACAGCACTGAAAGGGGCAAAAAGACAGAAATGCCATTTTGTATTATAATAGTTGTCATCCCAAGCATGTGGCTAAAAACATTCCGGTCGACCAATATATGCGCATAAAAAGAAACTGTAGTACTGAAGTGGAATATGAAAGAAAGGGAAAGCTCAAATGAGCAGTAGATTTCTGGATAGAGGATATAATGAGAGTGTTTTAAAAAATGCAATAGAAAAAGTGGATAACACTGACAGAAGAAATTTGTTGGGAAATAGGAAGAGAAATATTAAGTCGTCTAAAAATTACTACACTGTCCCTAACTTTTCATTACTGCTTTTAGTGTACAGGCATCCGAAGTGGAGCAAACTGCTGTGTCAACCAGCATCTATTGACAGGAGCAGTATGCCAGCTGGGTTCAGCTGCCCCGGACAGGAGTCGATGCAAATGAGGAAGGCATTGGCCAATCAGGATACAGTTAGAGTAGAGTGCTGCCTGCAGTCAGCCTGAAGGACCTCAGAACTTCTTCTCCGCTGAACTGGCATCACTGCCCTGGAGCTCTTCTCTTCAGAGATCTTCCTGAGCCATTTTCTTTCTTTTTGAGTGCTGCTTTGAGGTATTTTGTATATTTTCTTCATTTTATCCATTTTAACCGCATCTGCGCTGGGTTCCGCGCAGTTGCTGGATTTTTTCATTTTTTTCCCGCTTCGGTGTTTTCTTCTGAAGCCCATTTCGCCTGCGTGCGCGATAAATTGTGTCATTTTTATTTAATTTTGTTAGTTTTTAGTATTTATCGGTGGTTTTTAACGCTTTTGCAGATTGATTTGTTTTTTTCGTGCACGTGCGCATTTTTTCCGTTGCGCACTATCGCGAATTCTTGGAACCCTTATTTCTCTGTTTAAATTCTAAATGATTACTATTTGAAGGGTAATCCCCTCTCTTTTGGGGTGAGACTCTCTTGTTTGATGTGCAGTGGGCTTTGATAAAAAGAGGTGTGGAAGTGGTTCTGTTTTTTCCTCTTTGTGAAAAAAAAAAATTTCTCAAAGTTGATTTTGATTTGTTGGAGCCTTGGCCTAACTATTATTAGCTGGGCTTTTAGTCTACCTCCCCCTCCTCTAAAAGCGCTGAGGAGGGTATCTCAAGTTAACACAAAAGAAATGACAAGTCCCCTTGGGATTTCTATTATTACAAGTCTGGTTCTTTAGTAGTTGTTTCTCTGTCCAAGCCTTTAATTTGCAAATAGGCAGGGTGTCCTCTTCCCTGCACAAAGATAGAGATTAATCTCCTCTGACCCTCCCTCCTGAAGGACTTAGGGAGACATCAGGGGTTGATAAAATTATGCCCTCTGCAACTGAATTTCTGAGAGTTTGGCAATTCCAGACTTTATTTTTCTTGGGCGTTTCTCGGCTCCTTCAGGTCTCAGTATTCCTCTCCTTGTTAATCCTTACGCCCAAGGATATTATTGTTATGATTATTATTAGTAATTTAGGAGAGGATTTTCCTTCTTGAACTCCTCTCGGGGCCCACTAATTCCAGTTGGTCACCCTGAGGTTGATTCAGATTATGGTATATGCAGGAGTGTGTGTGTGTGTGTAGTATATATATATATATATATATATATTACATTATATTATATATATATATATATATATATATATACATACATCATACACACACACACACACACACATACACACATATATATACACACACATATACATATACATATACACACACACACACACACACACACACACACATACATATATCTCGGTGGACTCCTGGACTTTCCCTTCCAGGATGACACCAATAAAGAGGTGGAGGACAATGACTTTTGTAGATCTGGTGGTTGCTCTCCTCCAAAAAAGTTGACAACTCTCTGAAGACTCCTACAGGCAGGTTCTGGAAACCCCTCCTTCTCTTTTGGGGTTGACAGAAGCGTTCAGATGAAGTACCAGCTCGGTAAGTGTTATGCTGTTTTTATCTGTACACTTTTAGATTAAAGAGAGTTAGTGCAAACAGTGGCCTGCTTCTCAGCCTCGTGCCACTGTCTGCTTTCCCTCCAGAGATAGACTCCAGATAATCATATACCATGTGTAAATAATACTACATAATGCCTTTAACCTTTGTAGCATACACTATTATATATTAAGAGTGTTTGATGTATACTATCCTTACCATAGTGCAGCATCTCTTGAGCACTATTCACAAGGAGGTTTGCTGGAATACCCAAGTGGCATTTAGTAGCACTATGCTCTCATAGTAAGTCATAATGTTACAGATTCTAGAGTCTTGGCGTAGGTCATTTCCCTCAGGCTTGCCTCTCCGAAAAGCCCAGCCTTTTGGGTTATGTTTTGGTGCAGATTTTGGTTGGTCTTTATGTCAAACTGAAGCGGACAGGCACTTATGGACGAGTTTAACTCTCCTAGTACTCGGCTAAATATAAGCGTTCCTTCCCCAGAAGTCTCATTGGGGGACTTCGGGTAGAATTATTCTCCCTTTAACCCTTTTCTCCTACGCCAACACATTAGGAAATGTCCAAATGTGAAGTTTTCCAGGGGTTTAGGCAGGAATGCTCTTTCATTCCTGACAATCCCTTTTTTCTTCAATTATTTTTCTTCTTGGTTAAAGTTTTTACTCCTTCTTTGGTTAAAAAAAATAAATAAAAGGTACATATATGCAGACATTAACATATACATATATATATGTATATACACACACACACACACACACACACACACACACACACACACATACATACACACACACACACAAATATATATATATATATATATATATATGTACACACACACAGTATATCTATGTGCATGATAAGTAAATATATATCTAAAGTTTACCTCAAATGCTGCATTCTCTGTTGTTCTTCAGTAGCATGTCAGCAATGGTAACTAAAGCACCAGAACCTCGTGAGGTCAAAGTATAAAGGGTCCCTCCTGCTTGGGAGTTGGACCTTTTTTCCCAGGCTACTACCTGCATCTTAAAGGAAAATAGGGAACAGCAAATCATTATCAATTTTCACAACCAGGGGTCAGGATGCTTCCTTGACTCAGGTCTTGCTTTTGCAAACGTAGGGGATTTTTCTTGTCTCCTTCGACACATTCTATGTTCTCAGTTCCTTAGTACGGGTTTTTTTTTCTCTGAGGCAGTTTTATTCCATGCCGTTTAGACTGCCTCCAGAGTGTTCTCAGATACGTAGTAAAAATCAGGCTGTTCTCCAGGTATATGGATAGGTTGGCGGTTCTCCCCTGAAGACAGGGAATCTCTGGTTTCCCTTATCAGAGGCTTGGCTGACCTTAGCCAAATTTCCCTTGACTTTGGTTTTTAAGCCCTAAGTCTGACATTTTGTTTCATACAGTCTCGAGGGGTCTTTGTACATACTAGAAAAAAAAGTCCCCTAACTATTTAAGTCTCGGCAACTCTTAGGGGGCAATGTTCATCTCTTGTCAGGGGAAGCTCTTTCCCTGCATGGGGTGCATAATTTTGTCATTGAAGTCCCAGGGGCTAGGCCTCTAGGTTAGATTCCACATAAGAGAATTTTTCGTGAAGCTTGAACCCTGTTACAAGCTGGACTCGTGTAAGGAAACAGTGAACTTCACACCTCTCCCCTTCAAATCTTCGGTACAGAGGCTTCCTTCCGGTTGGCACTTCCCTTCGTGGGGTTCCATCATTGGGTCTTGGTTTCTGAGACAGTCCTTCTCACTTCAGTTCCTGGAATCTCAGAGCATCTCTATCAGGCCTGCATTTTTTCAGTCCAGAGGCCATTTAGTTCGATATCCCTGCTCTGTATCACACTAAAGAGCATTTGGGACACAGGGCGTCCAATCTCTCCGCAATAGCTACGAGTTGTTATCTCTAGCTGGCTTCTTTGGAGGTGTCTTAGTCACTCATCCATCTGTCGGGCAAGGACAAAACTTTGGCAGGGCCACTACAAGTGGACCCTCAGCAAACAAGTCCTAGCCACATCATTCAGGGGAAAGGTCAGGTCCAGATCTGAATTTTTCGCCTCCAGCCCGAACCTCCAGTTTTTTCCTTTTTTCCTGTTGCAGGCCCCAGCTCAGGGTTCCATCCAACGGATTTTCTCATCTCAAGACTGGCCTGAGAAGTTTTCTCTCTCCTTATATCCCTCGTTTCTTAAGTACCTCTCTAGTCAAGGTATCAGCCACCATGATCCTGGTGGCTTGGGACAACCTCTGTACTTTCTGAAAAATCAGGAGTAGAGTTTTTCTCAGCTCCCAGTGTTTTTTTTCTCAAGGCCTGGTTCCTGAGAGGCTAGATCTCTTACAGTCCCTGTATCCAAACAAGGCCTGGAACGTCTATTTAAAAAAAAAAAAAAAAAAAGGTTTTAGTATCACAAAAACCTCAGTTTTTCTAGGGGAAGTAGCTTTTCCCTTGGGTACAAGGACAAGAGCCTAGAGTTTTTAAATCCTCTTTCCTCTCATGACTGGATTATTTAGTTCATTTCCACGCATTACAATCTTGGACTTTGAACCAGTTTGGTCTTTGTGACTTGTTTCCTGTAAAAGTATAAAGGTTCTTATTTTCCTTCCAACAGTGGGACAGTAGGCCTTTTTTCTTTGGGAGTACACCTAACGGTTACTCAGATTCTTTTTCCGTCAGGCAAGAGAAATCTATCTTTTCTCAGACCATTTCAAATAATTCCACATAGGGCCATTTTCACTTCCAGACCCTTCTAGGGACCGGAGTTTTTTCCCCATGGAACACAAACCTCTGTAAATTCAGTTTCATGGGGTGTCCCTTTGAATCTGTGGAAATTCTGTCCTGAAGCGAGCAACATCGAAGACAATTTGTCTGCTTGTTTTCCTCTGTCAGACGTTTTCCAGAGTTTCAGGTTGTTCTCTTAGGCCTTATCCTCTCAGTGCCTTTATGAACAAATTAGTCTTCTGGATGGATAGAAAATCTTTTTCCCAAGTGTTCTACCATTTCCTTCATCGATCCCTTTTCTCTGCCTGTACTGCTCTCAGGCAAGTCCTGTCTAGGCTATCTCAACCTGCTTGGAAGGGGCATGAATTAGTCCTACCGGTCTGTGTCAGCAGTCCTAGCAGTTCAGGTTCTGTCATTATCATATTTCCTTTCCTGCGTTTTTGCAGAAAAGGAGAAACCAGTGACCAAGAGTATTTTCCCACGGGACTGTTCTCCCGTATTTCGGGTCCGCTCCAGTAAAGCTGACATTCAGCCCTTCTCATGCTTAGGGCCTACTTACTGGAGACCAGCTGCCTCCTGGGCAGCGTTCAAGGATATAACCTCACCCGAAGTGTGCAGACCACTTATTTGAAATTTGCTTTTCACATTCAGTAAGATCTTCTTGGATGTGTGGTATGATAGGATGCCAATTTTGGCAGGATGGTACTTCAGAGCCTCTACTTAAAATAGGTTTCTGTGCACTCCTCCCAACTACACTGCTTTGAAGTCTGCTTCTGTCATTCGATGCTAAAGAATTCCTGGGGTGAGAAGAAACAGTTACTCACGGAAGTAATATTACTTCTTCCAGGGTATTCTTTAGCATTATTGACACTCCCACCCTTCCTGCCCTGGAAACCTTGTCTAAAGGCTCTGCTAGGGGATTTAGGCAAATCTGACGACTATCATTCGTTCGTGCGGTTTTAAAAAAAAAAAAAAAAAAATGTTTTCATAATAGTGGGTTACAATATATAGTGGGTTATTGCTAACAGTTTTTTTGCCCCTAGTGGGCACAGTTTTTGCTCTTTTTCAGCTTCGAAATCTGTTCTGAGGTCCTTCAGGCTGACTGCAGGCAGCACTCTAACTGTATCCTGATTGGTCAATGCCTTCCTCATTTGCACTGACTCCTCCTCTCCGGGGCAGCTGAACCCAGCTGGCATATTACTTCTGTCAATAATACTAAAGAATACCCTGGGAAAAGTAATATTACGTTGGTGAGTAATTGTTTCTTACCTATTATTACTTGCATACCACCGTTGGAAAGGTAATTTTATGCTGAACAAGTCTGACACTCATACTTCGTGTCTAGCACTTACAGTTTTTGTGCTATTAGCATTTGTTTGCGGCATGCTAATTATGGCTTGATTTTGCTTATACAGGCCCAGGATTCACTGTTAACAGTACGTAGGAGACAAACGCTACAACTTCAGAGAGCTTCGGTGGAAGCAATGAGTTAACATATATTTTTAGGGTATTTTCTTGTTAACACTTACCAGAGTATGTATTTATTCTTTAACTGCACACTGTCACTTTAAGCGGCTGGCTTTTATGCCAGATAAATCGACACTAGAGGAATATATTTATACATATACACACACATACATTATATATATATATATATATATATATATATATATATATATATATACATATATATATATATATATATATATACATATACATATATATATATATATATATATATACACATATATATATATACATATATACATATATATATATATATATATATATATATATATATATATATACATATATATATATACATACACACACACACACACACACACACACACACACATATACATATACATACATACACACACACACACACACACACACACACTTGTGTAGCTATGCTGTTGACATCTTGAAAAGCGCCAGCGTGGCGTGAAACACTGACGGGAAGCAGGAGATGCTACTCGTTATGCACTGAAACATTTTGTCTCTTTTTAATAAAAAAAACAGTTAAAAAGAAAATCAGTTTATTAACGTGTCCAAAAAAAGTGGAGTGAGTCGTTTGTCCTTGCGCAACTGTTTTGAGTCTGTGTTGCTGTTTTGTGTGATTGCTTCATCTAGCTTACCGAGAAGCCTAGTCAAGGTCCTCCTGCCCTCATTATCATAAGCATGCCCACCTGCAACCAGACTGGGCTTCTGCCCTCCTGGGAAGACAAGCAGAAGACTGATGAGCTATACTCCAGTGTGCCCAAAAAGGGCACTGCCAAATTTACCATACGCAAGGAAGCCCTGCACAGAGTCAGCTTAATGCTCATGGTTAAGGCCCTAAGCAAGGAAACTGCGTATAGCGGTTCTGGAACGTCCGTTGAACCAGAACCCAGTAGCACAGGGGAATGCTATAGCAAACTATGGATCTGTCAGACCGCTGTCACTTCTACTGCTACCCTGTCCAGGATTATTTTGAGGATGCAGCTGGATGGGCCTGTCTGATAGAAAGGTAGTAATTCACATGTTTCAAACAATGTGCAGCAATCATTTTACCTACTGATGGATTTATGGGCACTACATATAGCAACTTCTGAACATCAGGCTCACGAACGTGGATATGCCAACGCTGAGCTTATGAGAGTTATGTGTAGTAAGTGACCTACCTGCCAAATATCAGGCTTGTGGCAGATAGCGAACCAACCTACTGGTAGGCCTAATGAATACTGCCTGCTGTATGCCAATTATATAGTACTATACGTTCAGTTTGCAGGAGTAACAAGCCTCTGCAGCCTGGAAAAATAAACATAGAAACATAGAATTTGACGGCAGATAAGGACCGCTTGGCCCACCCAGTCTGCCCATTTCCCTACCTACTGGATAAGCTGCAGATCCTAGTTAACCAGCAGCCTACTTCTTCCTACCCCAACCCCCCAGAATTGCCTTATGACTATCCCATGCATGCTTGAATTCCACCACTGATTTTGACTCCACAACCTCCTAAGCAAGTTAGGTCAGCCATCACAGATGTTACAACAGTAACACTGGGTAGTTCTTCGATTTCAGGAGCACACCGTGACCCCATCGACCCATTTCTGTGGTGTAGGGAAGTACTACAGCCATTAATACCCAAAGCTATTCAAACTATGGCCTTGTCCAGTCCCATATAAGAAGGTAGACCCATCTCGGGACACAGGATAACAGCCAGCATGCACCAACAGCTGATTCTAACTCCACGGTCCTTGCCAAATGACACTTCTGTACCAATTGTCCTTTCAACTAGTAACCATTCTGTTGTGCTGCCAAGTTCCCCTTGAGCAATAAAACCTCAGCGCACACACACACACACACACACACACACACTTCACGTTTAACAACCAGCTATGATTAGCAAATAATTGAGCTACGGGGCAGAAGGCCAGTAACCAATTTATTTATTTAGATTCTAGGATTACAATTACCTTTGAGCCAAGGCTATTTTACAAAGGTTCCACAGTTGTAAACACTGTACAGAAGATACAATAAGAACAACAACATAGCAATAGAAATAACAACAATGCGGGTGATTACAGACAAATTGGGAAATGGTAAGGTTCAATGGAAATAACAATTGCGGGTGTATACTAAACCTTTGGAACAATTATTTAAAAAAGAAAAACACATTTAGAGAGCAAGTGACCAAGGTATGGCCCAGGCCAGCAATACAAGGAGAGGGCACAGAGATAAGGAGGAGAGGCGGGAGGGGTGGACGTAGATGCAGCCGGAGGCATTTGTCAGATGATGATGGAGAAGCAGTGCAGGTAAGGGGGGTGATCAAGAAAAGGGAGACATGAGAAGAGTAAGGGGTAGTAGGAATCAGGGGGGAGGGGAGGCTAGGAGATAGGACAGATAAGGTATAGGGCAGATAGGAATTTGGGCAGATAGGGGATGGGAAGAAAGGGGATAAGTGCTTCAAGGTGGCACAGAGAGGCTGTAGGGGTGATGGGTGTGTCTGAAATAAGGTGAGGCAAACACAGGAGCTGGAGGTAGAGAGATGGAGCCGGAGCCTCGTTTTAAACATACCAACAGTTGGGGCTGAGGAGATGGTGGTCTAAGATTAGGTGAGGCAATCACATGAACTGGAGGCAGTGAGATGGACCCGGAGCCTGGTTTTAAACATACCAAGTGTTGAGGCTGAGGAGATGGTGAGGCTGAGACCATTCAGCCAAAGACAGCGGGGAACTTGCAGGAGCTGCAATGTGGATCTCCTGGTGCTCCGTATATTGGTATTATGGTATAGCAGGGCTATGACACCAGGGGGTGCGAGGCCAAGGTTAACTTTTTTCGCCACAGTACAGGTGAGATACTTAATATGGTTGGAGAGTTGAAGCCATCTGGATTGAGCATAAAGGTCGCAAGTATGGGTGAGATGGTGGGCTCCAGTGATAAGCCGACATGCCTTGTTGAGGGCTGTTGATATACCTCTGAGGGTTGTCGTCATGGCTGAGCCATAAATAATGAGACCATAGTCAATAATCGAAACCACAGAGCTCTGGACGGCATTTGGTTGTCTGGGATGGGGGGACGGTTATGTAATGTCTAATCTCGATGGCCAGGGCCTGAGCAAGGGTTGGGGGACTTAATATGGTGGCTAGGCAGTCGCCTTCAGAGAGATGGTGATCCAAAGACAAGATGGCCGCTGTACTCCAAGGACAGGTATACCAACCATGACGTCCATCGGTACAATTGGGGGCCTAAGCCATGAGTTAGCAATCGCTTTGTACTCCCTTGTTCTCCCTGAACTGCCAGGTCTAGTACTGGGCTCTTTCAGATAATGATGTTGTGAGGTAGTAAGCACTTCAAGTGCTCAGTGCTGGATCGAGGGCAGAGGCTTCCAGGGAGATGGACATGGTTGCAAGTGACCCCGTACTGTACGCCCCATGTCAGGTGGACCCCATATCCGTGAGGAAAAGGAACTGGAGAGAAGATCTTACATCACACTGATACAGAGGGTTTTCATTCCAGCCCATTAAATGAGTCATCCACTGCGTCTTTGACAAAGCAGAAGAGGGAGAGACTCATCCAGATCCACTTCTACCCCAAAATAGCCTCCAAGGGCAGGTCAGGACTAGGGAGACGCCACCACCTGGATCGGGGAGGAGTTCAGCGCCATCCGCAGTGCCAGCACTACACATGGTGCCATACCCAGGCGCCGGCACCAACTGCCCAGCGATGCCGACACACAGCACCGCCAAGGACAGCACCTGGCACCACCGACACCACCGCCAAGCAGCGCATGGCGCTCGGATGGCACACATGCCGCAAGGCGATGCCGCACCACTCAGTGCCACCTAAAGCAGCAGCACTCAGAGCTCATGACGCAAGATCTGACACTGGAATTCGACCTGAATAAAGAGAAAGAAGGAAGCGGTACCCTTGCCGGCCCCTGCAGAGAAAAAGGAGAGGTGGGTAGGTACGAGGGGTCGGAGTCGATGGCGTAAGCACCAGAGAGGGCACCATGTACATTCTGACCTGGTAGACCCAGCCGCGGCCCAGAGGCCCCAAGGTCCGAAGGCCCCAGAACCAGGACTACTGGGCAGATGCCATATCCCCTGCTCTAAAAGAGGGGCCCAGAGGTGAAACTGCTCACCGGAACCCCATCAAGGACAGAGATGGGAACTGGTGTCGAAGATCATGGCCGTTAAGAGCTGAGCCACTGGGAAACCACCAGAGTTGGTTCAGGCTTACCGCTCTCAACCAGCGACGATCAACACACAGACATACCAGAGGGCGACCTCGAGAGGTACCGATTCTTCTTCCACCGAAAGAACACTAAAAATGGTAAGTTAAGCAAATACCGTATGGCTATATAGCTGCTGTCGTATAGACGACTCAACTCTCGGCAGGTGAGCATCGTCGTCACTGAAGCGCACTCTATGGCGGGAGAAAAGGAACCGAGGTGGTTGGAGGGTTGACGCCAAGTTAGCCTATATGGGCGCTAGCTTGCCTCACAGTGCCTCGCATGCGTGGTCCTAGCCCGGCGCCAACCCTCTTGAAGATTTTTGGCTCCCACAGGGTCCTAGTGCCTCTGACATACTATCATTAGTGTGAATGAGTGGTGGAAACTTGAGTCCAGGAAGATCCTCCATATCCACTACAGACAAATTGCAGTCAGCACAATATGCTTGAGACACTAAGGCAGTCTACTAATACAGGGTAGTATGTAGAATGCATAAAACGGACATAGAAACATACATAGAAGGTGACGGCAGATAAGAACCGTGTGGCCCACCTAGTCTGCCCCTTTTCCCTACCTAATGCAATACCGCAGACCCTAGCTGATCCATGGTTCATCCTCTCTTCCCTACTGCAAGAGCACTCTTATGTGTATCCCATGCATTCTTGAATTCCCCTGTTTTTGCCCCCACCACCTCCTCAGGGAGGCTGTTCCAAGCAGCCACTACTCTTTCTGTAAAAAAGTACTTCCTCTCATTGCTCGAGCCTACCCCCCTCGAGCCTCATATCATGCCCCTTGTTCTTGTACACCTTTTCTAAAAGATGCTACCCTCCTGTACCTTGTTTATACCCCTGAGGTACTTGAAGATTTCTATTATATCCCCCCCTCTCTTTTCTCCTCCAGGAAATACATATTGAGGTCCTCTAGTCTTTCCTCATATGACTTTAGATGCAGTCCTTGCACCACTTTTGTTGCCCTTCTCTGGACTGCCTCTATTTTTGCTATGTCCTTCCGGAGGTGCAGCCTCCAGCACTGAACATAGTACTCCAGATGAGATCTCAACTAGTGATCTGTACAGTTGCATAACCACCTCCTTTTTTCTGCTGGTGATACCTGTCCCTATGCACCGTAGCATTCCCACTGGCTCTTGCCACAGCCTTCTCACATTATTTGGTTACCTTTAGGTCATCAGATATGATTACCCCCAGGCTCCTTTCTTGATTGGTGGCAGTCAATACCTTTCCCCCATTTTGTTCCCTTCCTTTGGATTTCTGTGCCCCAAATGCACGATTCTGCACTTCTTTGCACTGAATCTTAGCTGCCACACTCTCAACCACTCCTCAAGCATGTTTAGGTCCTTTCTCATTTTTGTCCGCCCCCACCCCGGAGTGTCAACCCTGTTGCAGAGCTGAGCATCGTCTGCAAAGAGGCATACCTTCCCCTCCAGCCCCTCTGCAATGTTGCTTATGAAGACATTAAAGAGGACTGGTCCCAGCACGGATCCCTGTGGCACCCCGCTGGTCACCCCCCTCTTCTCGGACTGAATGCCATTTACCACCACCCTCTGTGTCCTGTCACTCAACCAGTTCCTAACCCAGTTTACCACCTTGGTGCCCACTCCCAGGCTGCCCAATTTACTTACCAACCTCCTATGTGGGATGGTGTCGAAGGCCTTGCTGAAATCTAAGTAGGCCACATCCACTGTCCCTCCCTGATCTGCCTACCTGTTCACCCAGTCAAAGAAATCTATCAGATTTGTTTGACAAGACCTTTCAGCTGTGAATCCATGCTGCCTCGGATCCTGTGCTCTGCTGGATTCAAGAAATATCACAATCCTTTCCTTCAGCAGTGATTCCATTAATTTCTCCACCACCGGCGTTAGGCTGGCTGACTGGCCTGTAGATGCCAGCCTCCTCTCTGTTCCCACTTTTGTGGATAGGGACTACATTCACCCTCTTTTATTCCCCTGGAACCACCCCGTCTCTATCAATTTGCTGAATATTGCTGTTGGTGGTGCTGTCAGCACCTATGTTCTTTTAATATTCTGGGATGTATCCCATCCAGCCCCATAGCCGTGTCCCCTTTTAGATTCTCGAGTTCCTTTAGGACTCTTTCCTCTGTAAACAGGCTGGTGTCCACCTCTCTCCCACTGGTGCTATCGCCCAACAGTGGTCCTTCTCCTTCCCCTTCTTCTGTGAATACTGAACAAAAATATTTGTTCAAGATGGTTGCTTTTTCTAGGTCCCCCTCCGCATACCCCTCCCTCCCTTTTTAACCTCACAATCCCATCCCTGGTCTTCTTTCTTTCACTAATGTACCCGAGGAAAAAAAAATACTCGCCTGTACTAATCTTGTTTCTTCCAATGGGATCCACTAATATTATTATTTCTTGCAGTGCTCCTTTAAGTCAGCACTGCCCTGGAGCCAAATGAAATGCTATGCTAATGATGGAATCTTTAGCTCGTGCATCCAATTCAAAAACTGCCCAGTGTAACTGCCTACATTCTACCCTAAGATTTCTTAGGAGCCTGCAAAGAGGCCATAGTAACCCATAAATAAAACAACAATAGAAAAAAAAAAAGGGGCCCCAACTGGGGCAACTGGTAAACATTCACACATAGAAAAAAAAATAAAAAGAAAAGAAATTTCCCTCTTTCTTAATGTCAGATTTACCCAAGAAAAAGGACCTACAAGCTATAAAACATTATTACGAAGTGCTAGTAGATGGCATACCACTCCAAGTATACACACAATCAGCTGTGGAGAGGATTTTTCTTTTTCCTGATTCCGTAGGGGAGACAGAGTGGGAAGTAATAACATTAGTGGATCCCACTGGAAGAAACAAGATTACTACAGGTGAGTAATTTTTTTCTTCTAACCCCAGGAATCCACTAATATTATTACTTCTTGCAGACTATGCAGCAGTACCTCAAGGAGGTGGGCAAAAAATCTATTTAGGAAAAAGACTCTGTAGAACTGCTGTGCCAAACCTGGCATCACTCCTGGACTGGATGTCCAAGCAATAATGCTTAGTAAAGGTGTGGACTGATCTCCAGGCAGCTGCTTTACAGATTTCCACCAAAGGCACCTCTCGGGTAGCTGCAATAGTGGCAGCTGTGCCCTTTTAGAATGGGCCTGAAGCCCAATAGGGGGTAGCTTACCTGCTTTTGAGTGGCGAAACTGAATACACTGAACTATCTATCGAGAGATGGTTCTTTTTGAGGCAGGTGTCCCGTTACCTACTTCTTCACATGTGAGGAAGAGCTCTTGTCTGTCCTACCTATGTTCTTTGGTACGAGTCATGTAGTAGCTTAAAGCCCTTTTTACATCAAGGTTGTGCCGCCTATGCTCCCCTGAGCTAGAGTGATCAGTGAAGAAAACTGGCACGGTAATGGACTGGTTCAAATGAAAGTCTGAGATCACCTTGGGGAGGAACTTCCTATTAGTTATCAACATTACCTTGTCCCTGTGGAAGGAAACAACAGTCCTTTTCTACACAGAGGGATTGGAGTTCACGTATCCTCCTGGCAGAAGTGATTGCTACCAAGAAGACTACCTTCCAAGTAACAAAACTTGAGACCTGCAGAGGCCAGAGGCTCAAAGGGAGGAAGCATAAGATGAGCAATGCAAATGTTCAGGTCCCAAGCTGGCATTGGTTCCCTGTGAGGGGGAAACAAGTGAGACAGTCCTTTAAAGGTCCTCCTGAAGACAGGATTTGATGCTAAGGAGGGGTCCTTTCCAGCTGAAATGTATGCAGACACTGAAGCCAGGTGCACTTTTAGGGTTTAGTGCTGTAAACCCTGGGAATGCAGATGAGTCAAATAGTCCAGCAGGGTTGGGATGCCAGCCTGAGCTGGGGCTACATCCTTATCTCTACACCATATACAGAACCTTTTCCATTTCGAGGCACAGTTTTTTTTAGTAGGTTTCCTATACCCTCTGAGGACCTCCAGGACCCCTTCAGAGAATTGCCAGTCTGTGTATTCTAAATCCTCAAGAGCCATGCCTTGAGCCCAAGAGACCTAAGATTGGGGTACATGACCTTCCCCTGAAAGGAGGTCAGCAGGTTGTACCTTTGTGGAAGGTGAATCGGTTTGGTCACCAACACAGAGAACAGGAGGGAGTACCAAGGCTGCCTTGCCTAGTCTGGGGCTACCAGTACTATTGAAGCTGGCTGCGACTGGAGCTTGATGAGCACCCAGAGTATCAGGGGAAAAGGCATAAAGATGCCTCCCTGTCCAATCCAGAATCAAGGCATCCAGGGGAACTGCAACAATACAGAGGTAAGTGGTGATTTTGGTGGGATGCAAGAAAAAAATTACTCACCTTAGTAATCTAATTTCTTCCAATGTATTCTTCTATATTCACAACTCTCTGCAGTCTGCCTCCTAAGTGGAGCTGCCCAGACCAAATGGAACTATATGCAAATGACAGAACTATCATTGGCTCGTGACACATATTCAAACTGCTGCCCTTATCTGCTGCAACGTTCCATCAACGTCTCAGATTTCTAAGGAGCCTACAAGGCAATCCATATTATACTACCTAACTATATCTATATAGTACAAACTACTTAATATGTCTACGACAGCATGAAATCTATATCACAGTAACAATTATAATGTTAACAAGACCCCATTCTAAAGTGCTAAAATCACCTGGAAATAGAAGGGGAGAATCAATTCCCACCAGCATTAAAAACATGTATGCCTTGTTTGGGACTAATAAACCAAAAAGACTCAGATAGGAATGCAGAGGCTCTGGTTCTGGAAGGGGAGGCAGGAAGGGAGAGTTATGAATATAGAAGGATGTCACCAGATTTGCAGCTCCGAGCCTTAAACCACTGCACTATACTGATCTCTTGGAAGCTGGGGTACCTTTCCCCACATTCCCATAAGTGAGAAAATGCAGTTACTTATCACCTCTATGATCCTTGATGTGGGTCACATAGTAACTTAATGCCCTTTTTACATCCAAACTATGGAGTTTGCACTCACCTAAGCTGGCATGTTCAGTAAAGAAAACTGGCAGTGTTATGGATTGATTTAAGTGTAAATCAGAAACTACCTTAGGAAGAAACCTCCTGTTTGTTCAAAGCACTACTTTGTCATTATGAAAGGAGAAGTAGTCCTTCTCCACACATGGTGCTTGTAGTTCACTTATCCTTCTGGCAGAAGTGATTGCAACCAGAAATGCAGTTTTTCATGTGACATATTATATATGAGCAGAAGACATAGGCTCAAAAGGGGGTTTCATGAGCTGAGCAATGCATATGTTCATGTCCCACACCAGGACTGGTTCCTTAACAGAAGTGTTCATATGGCACAAACCTTTGAAGAACTTTCTGAAAATGGGCTTAGCTGCTATGGAAGCATTTTTCCAGCAGAAATGTAAGCTGAAATTGCTGCTAGATGAACTTTCAGGGATGTATATTTTTTTAAGTTAATAGTTTTTATTAGACTTTAGTTATGCTTACATACATCCAAGCACAAATAACAGACACCTAGGCAGAGAAAGATCTTTACATTAGCATGTCCAAAGCTTCCTAGTACACAGCATACATGTATAAGGAAAGAAGAGAAAAAAGCAAAGGACTAAAGAGGGGAGGGATAGGAGGCATCCCCCTAAATTCTCTGTCCATAGTAATGCCCGACTAATGAACAATAAAGTAATATAACAAATTAAGGTACAACTGGGTGTCCACATGATATAGTCCACTATCCTTAAGGGATTGGTTGGCAAGTACAGGCTGAATACATACTGCTTGGTTGATTAAGCTGAGTGTATGTTCAGGGCTTTCACGCCGGGAATGTACAAAGAAAAGAATCCATCACAGTAATCACTGATAATACTCATCCTATCCCCATTCTGGGTTTTAAATAAGGAAGGAAGGGGGCCCAGCAAGCCATGTATGCTGCCAATGTATTAATTGTGATACGAGACATGCGGTCAAGTGAAGCCAGCTGTGTGAGAGCATGCTGAAGTTCGGCAAAAGAAGGAGCTTCGGTAGTCTTCTACCGACACAGAATAAGGCGCTTAGCTGAGCTACCAAGCAAGGCTAGCCAGCGGAGTTGTGGAATCTTAAGGCAAGTTTCTTGAGGGGGTAAACCCAGGATCCACACCATGGGATCCATCTGGACCACCTGGTTGAGGGTCTGGGTCGCCAGCTGACAAACTGCCTGCCAGAAAGGGGCTAGCAGTGGACACTGCCAGATAATATGACACAAGTCTCCAAGTTGAGCCTGACACCTCCAGCACAGGTCATTATCCAGAAGCTTAGCTTTGTACAATACGTCAGGGGTCCTGTAACAATGGTGCAACAGTTTATTTTGTATGAGTCTGCTGCGTGCCTCAGGATAGCTCGAGTGTGCCCGTTTCCAGCAGGGGGCCCACTGAGTGTCATCTAGCTTCAATTTTAACATTCTCTCCCACTTCTGTTTAGACTCTCCGGACTGTGAGGGAATGCTCTCTCGTATGTCAGCGTATACTTTACTGGCTTGGTCCCTAGGGAGTTTGAGCCAAAAGGAGAGCTTCTGAAAGGTAGCAGAGTTGACTGGGTGTAATTAAACAAATTCAGCCAGTGTAAGGGATGTATATTTTAACCTTTGGGAATGTAAGTATGTGAGGTATTCCAGAATTACTGAAATTTCTGCTAAGGCAGGTGAAATTTTCTTGGCATCACCAAATGGAGAACCTTTTCCATTTTGTCGAATAGGTTTTTTTTAATGGAAGGCTTTCTGTATCCTTTCAGGATATCCAGAACAGCTTGAGATAGATTTAGATGTGAATATTCTAAGTCCTCAAGAACCAAGCCTCGAGTCTGAGAGACTTGAGGTTCGGATACAAGATCTTCCCTTGGTGGGAGGTCAACAGATTGTGCCTCCTGGGGAGATGTATTGGACTGGACACCGACATGAATAGCAGTAATGGGTACCATGGCTGTCTGGCCCAGTCTGGTGCTATTAGGATCACAGATGCAGGTTGTGACCTGAGCTTGATCAGGACCCTGAAGATGAGAGGAAAAGGAGGGAAGGCATACAGGTGTCTTCATGACCAGTCTAGAGCCAGAGCATCCAGTGGGATTGTGTCCTTGGCTGGTGGTCTGCAACAGAATAGGGGCAGAAGGTAGTTCTCTTTGGGAGGCAAAGAGATCCACTTCTGAAGTGCCCCACCATCTGAACACTGAGTCCAGTACCTGTCTGTTTATAGACCATTCGTGATGTGCCTGGTTGATTCTGCTTAGAGCATCTGCCAGGGTATTGTCTTTTCCTGGTACATGAATGGCCTGCAGAGAGGCCTTTAGCGAGTAGGCCAAGTCCCATATTTTCATGGCATCTGTGCACGGAGGGCCTGACCTTGTTCCACCTTGCTTGTTTATGTAGTACATTGTTGTGGTGCGGTCTGTTCTGACTTGCACCACTTTGCCCTGTACCAGATGAGGCAAAGCCTTTAAATCCAGAAATACTGCTCGAAGCTCCAACAAGTTTATGTGGAGAAGTGACTCTGCACTTGACCAGGTACCATGGGTAGTGTGTTCTCCCAAGTGAGCACCCCACCCTAACAGAGAGGCATCTGTTGTAAGAATAACTGATGGGTTTTCCCTCTGAAAAGGAACCCCTTCCCTTAGATTGTGTGCTTCCTTCCACCACTGTAGGGACTGAAGCACAGTTTGTGTTACTGGAATTGGTTTTAATATTTTGTCTTTTCTTTGGCATCAGTGTGTTCCGAGATGGAACTGAATATCCCTCATTCAGTATCTTGCCCCCAAGACAACTTCTGTTGCTGCAGCCGTATGTCCCAAGATTTGCAAGTATTGCCTTGCTGGACATGGCTTGCCCAACTTGAATGAGGTAATCAGTTGCAGGATACTTTGGACCCTGTCTTTAGGAAGGAAAGCTCTTCCTTGCAAAGTGTTCAGTTCTGCTCATATGAAATGCAGTACCTGTACTGGATTAAGAATGAATTTTTTCTGATTCATCAGGAATCCCAAAGACTGTAACATATTTTGTACTGTTACCAGGTGATCTTTCACCTGTTCTGGTGACTTTCCCACAACTAGCCAGTCATCAAGATAGTGAAAGACTGAAATTCCCAGTCT